>HG995403.1:0-2500000 GCA_905333125.1 Pheosia tremula | reverse complement strand
TGAAAGGGTCATCTCGAGTCGGTGTCGAATAACTCACAAAAGAGATTTGTTTCCTGAACGTTCTATTCATCATGACAAAGATCTTGAGTGGACTCCAGCTCTAGAGAAAATTGGATGCCGTACTCCGTCGTTGTCGGATTTATAGTTGTTTCGTAGTGGCCAACTACAAATTGTGTTGTTTGAATGTGTTAATAATTGTCTATAAATGCTCTCTGTTATTTATTCTATTTATGGGGTACATAGCCCCACCAGAAATGCCTTAGCAAGTGAATATCTGGCTACGGCCCTGATCATTAATATAATAAATTCTATTTACAATGGTTTTTGAAGCGTTGTTATTGCTTTTTAAGCCATTTTTTAAGTATTTACAGGTGAGGGGTCATATAATTGCAAAATAAAAAAATGCAGCTCCTTACACACATCTGAAAGACTTTCAATTCAATCTTTTGCCGCAATACATTTCCTTCCATCATTCAGTGTTGTACGTATTTAATCAATCGTCATTAGCGCCATCTAGAGCGTCCGCCCGTACATTAGTATTCAAGGAACGGCGTATCATTTATCTCAGTCCAGTCACACTTTCGCCTTATTCATTATTTATTTGAGAGCACGCCTAATGTGGATTAGTTTCTTGGAATATTCAACACTTCTGAAGTAAGTAGACTTATATTAAGCTGCTATGTATAGCTTTAATAGCTGTTCCGGCGAACTTCGTACCACTTCAGAATCAAATGTATTATGTTTATTATGTATCTCTCTTTACACGGGCTATACCCGGATTTTTGGAAGGCTTGCGTGGGGACATGGGTCCAACACGTAGAGGCCCTTATTGAGAATTTTAATGTTATGTTAGCCACCTGCTGGGGTCAATTGCTGAAAATGATACCATAAACAGCGAGTTGACCTCAGCAGGCGGAGGGACTATTGTAGGAAAATGGAATGATAATTGAGTCTATGGATTGAGGTTTGGATGGTTTGGTTCGGGGCAGAGACAACTTCAAAAAAACATAGATCACAAAAATCGGCCCACCTTTTCTTGAGTTATAAATGATGTAACTAACACGACTTTGTTTTATATATAAAGATTATTAGAGACACTAACAATACGGGCTGTTCCCTCACATTTTTAGGTACATAAAGTCAGCATTTAAAAAAGAAAAACGGTGTGAAATTCCGAAATCGCTAGCTTTTCACGCACATAATAAAATATTTCCTGCTTTTAACAAAAAATACTAAAACATTTATAATCACTAAAACAGTAGTTTCAACAATAATTTTAATATTCCATATTCGAAACAAAAAAAGCATTTAATTAACACATTTTTATTGCGAAGAAACCGCCAGTGTTTTAATTTAATATCAGGATACTTTCAACTTTATTATGTGGCTTACAAGGTTTATAAGCCTTTCCTTCCACCGAGATATTAAAACAAGGCCAAAATTAATTTCGCTTACAATTTCGGAGGAAGCGGCAGCGCCTAGGTTTTTATTAAAACCTCGCGTCAAGAAATACTAGACGGAGAGATTATAAGAAATATAAAAGTGTACTTTATCAGTTTAATAATATGGACTGAAATTCATTATTTAATAAAAAGATAAAACATTCAAAAGTTACCGTAGGATAATATTTATAGCCCTCATCAGTTTTGGTTAACTCTAGGTTTATTATGAGGAATCTGAAGCCTATAAAATAACTAAAAATGTAATTTCAAACCTCGAAACTCGACCATTTAGACGTAAATCACGTTAAACTGCACAGCAATTGCACTCATGGGGAAAATAAAGGCGTTAGCTAGCAACTATAATTGCTAACGGAATTAGCTAAATTCGTAGCACGAAGCGAACACGCTGCACAAAATTCAATTACAGTGATTACTTTCACCCTACAATTCTGTATTGTGCTAAAAGTAGCTGTGAATTTTTCACAGAACGATATTGCACTTTATACTGGACACGATAAGATCGGATTTAGATATGGAAACGTGCAAGTAGCTGTACGGTGACTGATCGCGAAGCCGCGCGAGGATTGTTCGGGCACATGCCACACGCGGCTACCTTAACCAACAGCTATGAAATATGCAGTAGATATGGTAACGAGGTAGTGACAGTCCTCAAGCTAGATCCCGGAGCCCCTCTAACATGTGTTCAAGGCGGCCACCGGGGGAGTTTTAGTGGGTAAGAATCCTACATAACCCGGCCCTCTCCCACGTAGAGGCCGGGTATCTTTCGAAGATTAATGTAATTTGAAATATTGCGCAGAACATAATATATTATTTTAATAATGCTTTGCGTGGCACAATTGACTCAATCAATTTACTAAATGATCATAGTAAAATAATATGTACCCTATCTCTTGAGTATAACCTTAACCTATTCAGTTGTATAAACTCCATCAAAATGGTCCTAATAATTTTTGCGTGATGTATGAACCAACAGACATCCAAAAAAATAATTCTAAAAGCACTTGTTTTGAATTCAGAGACATCGTAATAGCTTAATAACAGTTATTCTTTGTTTTATTTTATTGCACTGGGGCATAATTTCGCTGGTAGAATGTGTGTGCTGCAGTACTCCTCTGTCTACTCCTGCGGGGATTGCAGGCGTTAAGGTATATTTTCTTCTTTATAAAGGTATAGCAAAGTTATAATGTCATAAAATTATATTGATATAAACTGAGACCGAGTAAATTGGTAAATATAATTATTCATTGAAATAAAACTATTTTTAAGGATTTTATCGCGTTTATTTAAACTCTCTAGCTTTCTTAGATGTCTTAGTCATCCGAAATTCCAACAACACCTTAGGCCACACCGTGTATAGAAAAAAGACTAGGTACTTAAACGGTGAATCTCACCACCATCCAACACAGTTAGCTACCGTGGGTAAATCTTTGTTTCAGAGAGCCAAAGGGATCTGTGACGAGCAACATCTGGCTGCCGAGCTCCATCATGTCAAGCAAGTACTGCATGACAACAAGCTCCGAATCCCGCGCCGCCGTCACAGTGACCGAGTGAAACCAGCCACAGTCGAGCGTCTGCCTGCTGTACTACCATACATCAGAGGAGTCACTGACAAAATTGGCTACATCTTGTAGCGCGCTTCAATCAAAACTTTTTTCAAGCCGCCGAAGAAGATTAGTCAGTTCTTACCATCTGTCAAGTGTCACATTCCTCTACAAGATGCAGGGGTATACAAACTCGATTGTGAATGTGGGCTCTCTTACATAGGACAAACTAAAAGAGCAATAAAAACCCGCGTAAAAGAACACATCGCTGACGTGAAACACCGGCGCTCCACGAAGTCTGCAATCTGTGAACATGTACAAGATCGCACCCGTCATTATATCAGATTTGATAAGCCACAGATCCTCGCAAAAGAACACCGATTCCGACCAAGGATGATACGCGAGGCCATTGAAATTAAAAACCATCCTAATTTCAATAGGGAAGATGGCTGGGTGCTACCACCGACTTGGGATCCAGTGATTAATATTATTAAATCGAAAACCAAGCGTACCATTGCAAGACCTCAAGATACTGTGAGCACTTTCTGCGTAGATCGGACCACAATCAACAATTAAATATGAGGGTAGCCCGTTTCTAACTATGACACCAGGACGTCAACCACCTCAGTCCTCCCGTGACCATGGTTGCTGTAAAGCAGCCGAAACGTCGGGAACGTAAAAACGAAAAATAAACGCGATAAAATCCTTAAAAAATAGTTTTATTTCAATGTGTAGTATTCGCGTAAATATAAGAAATCAATATATAATTATTCAGTTTGTTTAAAAAGTCTAGTAAAACTCGTTATCCATACATTTTGTGACTATATTTTTGAACCGTCAAAATATTATTCCAAGCAGGTTATTTTTCAATTTTAAACATCAATACGATACAATAATACCATATAAACCACAAAGAATATTAAGCCCCATTAATATAAAACGCATATGAATAATAAATTACCACTTTATGCTACGCTTCATCTATACTTAATATTATAAGTGTGAAAGTTTGGATGGATGGATGGATGGATGGATAGATGGATGGATGTTTGTTACTCTTTCACGCCCGAACGGCTGAACCGATCTGGATGAAATTTGGCACAGAGATAGATTATAGTCTCGAAAAAATAATTTTTATCCCGATAAAATGTATGGTTCCCGTGCGATAGATGTTTTAATTTTTCATACTTTTTATCGCGGGTAACACCGTCGGGCGCAGCTAGTCTTTAATAATGCTGCGATAAGATTGTGAGATCGATAAGAGTCGTATAATGCACTCGTCACTCGCATCTCTAACGGTCGCTTTCTATATGCGATCGTCAATCTGAGATATTTTACAATCCAGATTTTATCCGATCCTTCGATCGATCCTTAAACCGCATTTCAATATGTCAATCTCGAGTCAAAATCCGATTAAAAAAAGGGATTGGTCATAAATTTGCGCCCTCCCTAACGTTTCGTTTCACGGCATTACAGAATTATTTTTTTCCTGATATTAATTATTAAAATAGTGATTATTATACTTAAACTAATTTATTTCTTGTATAAACAGAAATAAATTAGTTCTAGTATACATGAAATTGCATACCCAGTAACGGTTAAATATACTTTAACTACATGTAGATTGTATGATGTTGTAGAGAAATGAAGCGTCAATAAAAAAAACGGAACGTCAGTTCAGTCAGTTTGAAATTCATTGTTTAGGTTCGATATTAACTGTCGCATTTCTTTTCGTAAAGAAGAAATTAAATTAATTGCTTTAGATAGGAATTGCCAATTGCGATTGGTCCGCGACTATCAATCGTGCATCAAAAGGGTTTGCGTAATAGAGTCGACGAGTCAATTTGGATCTAATATTCTCACCTTAATCAAGAATCCTGAAATCCTAAACTTAAGACTCGAATTAAAATATTAATTTTGGAATAAAATTGGATATCTCTTGGGTATCTTCATCTAACAAAAGGCGTCGGAGATCTCGACAGTGAATCACAATAACTGAAATAGACTTATTAGAATATTAAATTACACAATCAAATCCTAAATAGTTAATTAATTATTTTTGGGGTAGAGCTTTCTAAATAATATTTAGTACAGTAACGCAGTGATAGACAAGTCGGTAGAACGCTTGCCTCGGTAACGAGGATCGCAGGTACAAACCCCGGCTCTTACCTTTGGGATTTCTATTTTTAATAAGCGAATCTCATTTTCAACCATGATCATCACTTGTTAAACGGTGATGGAAAACATCATGAGGAAACCTGCATGTCTGAGCGCGCACCTCGAAATACGAGTGAAGTTCGCCAACCCACACTAGGTAATTGTGGTAGACTATGGCCTAATCCCCTTGGCATTGATGGGATCAACAGTCGGAGATTAAAAGGGCTGTTATTATTATTGTTATATACAGTTATGAAGATTTTGACTTTAGATCTTTTTTTTTTCTTTTTTTTTATTGATTATAGGCAAGTATTTGATCTCTATCTTACCTGATGGTAAGTGACGATGAGATCTACGATGGCGCATACTTGCCTAGAAGGTACCTGTTCACTCTCGAATTGACATATTGTGTGAGTGTGAACAGGTAGGAAGGCGGCAGTAGATCGAGACGCTACATTCATTAGGCAAATACATGCAGTGCAACTGATCTGACCCGCCATCCATGAATGGCAACACCGAACATCATGCCGGAACACGGCTAGGCCGCTTGGTGACATGGCTTTGTTCAGTGAGTGGTGACTAACCACGGCCGAAGCCTACCACCAGTAAAAATAAATATCAGTATCAGTTTTGATATAAATAAATAAACATCGCCAAACGAACACACCAATTATACGGCCCCACACTAGCAACGCTTGTATTATGGGTACCCTTCAATTATATAGATAATAAAAATACATGACTCGGGTACAATCATTCATCCTCATGACACAAATATTGTCCCTACCAGGATTTGAACCCGGAACCCGCAGCACAGAAAGCAGGATCACTGAGCTTATCAGGTCGTGGATATTATATGTACTTAAGTATATTTTAAATAGCTCGGTGAAAATAAAGGCGGTTGCCTTCGACTTGATGTAAAAGCTCTTGAACACACAATGCAAAATGTTCAGTTCAAAAATAAAATGCACTTGAAATAAATATATTCTAAAGGAGATTCGCGACAGCGGTACAACGCAAATACTTGGCACCGCCGTAGAGGATTCCGGGGGAATGCAATTCAATCTAATTTGGGGGACACCATTATTCGCAGCAAGCCTTCTGAGTCACGTTCATCGCTACTTCAGTACGCTTTACTCCATTGGTGTTTTAGAATCGAATCTTTTATAAGAATCGATATCTTTCGATGGAAAAGGACATTTATGTCACCATTCTTTTACTTTTGTTCAAGGATTATATATTTTGAAGTTTACTGTTGTTTCCAATAGTGATTGTAAACGGTGGCTGCAGGTCAGCCACACACCGGGTGAGAATAAAATGGCAGGGGGATGGATAATTTTACAGAAAAATAACCCTTAAAATAACTCCCAAAGGAGATCGCGTCGTTAACAGTGATGATTTATAAAAATAAAACTAATTTTAATGATTTTATCGCGTTTATGTTAAGTTTTTACGCTCCTGGCGTTTCAGCTGCTTTACAGCAGCCATGGTCACGGGAGGACTGAGATGGTTGACGTCCTAGTGCCATAGTTTGAACCGGGGTACCCTCATATTTAGTTGTTGCTTGCGATCGTGATAATGTAGCTTTTTATCAGTATACAGTTGATATATTTGTCAGTATCGGACCAGTGATTCCGGAGATTACCCCCAACGTGTTGAATATGAGTGCTAAGCGCTATTTATGACTCTAAGTCGTGTCTACTAGAATTCAACTTAGTCGTGTCTGTGAATTGCCTTCGATAGGAAATGAAAGGGTTCTGCCGCGATGGTATGAAAAAATAACGTTCATGGATACTTGGGAGCGAATCCCAACGACCTGAGGATCGAATATGTAAAAGATACACAATAAATATTGTATGCTGTTGGTCCAGACAAAGCTTCAAATTAACAGAAAGTTTTTATGTATTTACTATAATTGTAAATAGCCAAAACATATAAAAGGTAATTTTCTATTGAAAAATTTAAATCTATATCTTCTATATATATAAAACAAAGTCGTGTTAGTTACGCCATTTATAACTAACGAACGGGTGGGCCGATTTTTATAATCTTAGATTTTTTGAGTTTGTCCGCCCCGAATAGCAGAATAATTACTATTAAAACATGGGAAAAATGTACAAAAAAAAGATTAACTTTCTCATACATTTTATTTGATTCTTCCGGTACGAAGTTCGCTGTAACGCTGCTTTATCATATTAATAAATCTATAGTAAATATTTTACAATAATGGCTTTTATTATGTATATTTTTTTTATAAACTCGACGAAAAGTGTATTTCTCCGCTTTACTCATTCCGATCCCCACGCTTAACTGGGTACTTCATTAAACTTTTATCTGGTATAATTTGAAATGGTATAATATCTTGAGATTCAACAAAAGATAAGACATTGTGGCGAGCAAATGTTAAGCGTTGAGATACGTCACACGTTACACCAACTTTACCACACTTGTGAACAATCCGTGCAGGCCGACCAACTTGTATTTTCAGTTTAAATACAGTGTTCAACCGAATTTGTACTTTAAGTCTATTTTAATATAAATTGGTATTTGAAATTTGATATCTTCAATCTGTAAATGTGTTGGTAAAATGACGTAATTTGCCTCTGGCAATTATAACAATCAACTTTCATATACTGTAGGCTTGTTTGCAAATTGTATTTCGCAAATGTCGTGTTTAAAGTCCGCCGCTCCGCAATTATGTGTGATTGAAGATTTTATGAACAAGGACATTTATTTGTCAGTTGTTTGCTATAATATGCTGCCTATTTAAGTTCAGTGATTTATATATTCATTGATTTAATGTACAACGGTTATAATTAACGCTAGTTTATAGTTTAGAATAGTTTATGTAGGAATACGTACTTTATGATGACCAAATAATAAAATTGTAATAAAACTTATTTAACAAATTTTATCGCGTTTATTTTAGGTTTTTACGTTCTCGAGGTTTTGGCTGCTTTACAGCAACCTACGCAGAAAGTGCTGACAGTTCAAACCATGACACTAGGACATCAATCACCTCAGGCCTCCCGTGACCATGGTTGCTATAAAGCAGCCGAACGTCGGGAACGTAAACACATAAACGCGATACAATCTGTAAAATAAGTTTTTTTTTCAATGTATTCGTATTCGAGTAAATATAAGAAATCAATATACGAACAATAAAATTCATTATTACTACATCAGATAATAATAATACGAGCCCTTTAATTGCCCAGGGCATCCTCCCATCAAAGCGAGGGGGATTAGGTCATAGTTCACCACGCAGGCCCAGTGCTGGTTAGCGGACGTTAGCGGACGTACGTCCTACTACTTTACATAAAATATATAAATTCTAAATTACAGAGTCCGATGAAACCTGGATATATTTATATGCATACGTCAAACAAACGTCCTCATTTACATAGGTTCCCGTAGGATAGACAACAAACAGTATTGAGCTTAGTCCGTTTGAGCTGAAACCGCAACTGGCTTGCCACGACAGACAGCCTCACGGCGACTTCACAGTCACAGAGTTCAGAGGAGCTACTATGTAACCACTTGACAAACTGACTGTTAGCAGATTAACGAATATATAGAGTCTTTACTATTTTTTTTACTTACATAATTCATCAGTTATATATATATCTTGTTCCAAAGTCAATATTGTGTATAGTCCAAGGGGCCTAATGGGCTTACAAATAGTCATTTTATGTTTTAACGAATCGGAGTTTTTTCGCGCCAAATATGGTAGGGTGAAAAAAAAACATCACACTTAACTTAGAACATTATTTTATAAATAACCGTGATCTTATATGGATTTACTTAAAATATTTTACACTCCTTTTGTTCCATCTTATATATTATATAAAAAATGTCGCCAGACGACCACACAACCTAAACTGTTCCATACTAAGTAACGCTTGTATTATAGGTACCGTACAATGGACTAGGGGCAAACCCAGTATGTAATACTTACAAGATATAAAACGTCCATGATTGATGTACAAATATTCGTGCTCATGTCAGAAAATTGTCCCAACCAGGATTCGAATCCAGGACCCTCAGCGCAGAAGGCAGGGCCATTACCCACTGTCGTCAACGCTAATATGCTTCTAATTTGTATACGCTAAGCTATCATTCATTAAGTCTCTTTAATATAATCGCTCAATTTAGTTGAATCCTGGTCAATGCTATGGAAAATATACGCAAGGTATATCTCACAGTCCCAACACATTCCAATGCGTTTTCCTGAAAGCAGTTCCAATATTTTCACAGAAGAATCACTAATAAATGCGCAATGGATCGTGAGAAATGCGCAGCTTTGTGTTTCGTTCCATAGCAGACCTAGGCTAGGTTTCGAACAATTTACCTAATGAGGACTAAAGTTTGTGCATGCTTGAATGGTTTTGTCGAAAAGATGGATAGCCCCCAAGATTTCATTATTACCGGCTTCATAATAGAAGCCCGTTGTTACCCATATTTCCTTTTTCCAAAAGCATCCATCATCATTTATTATAACGCACCTTGCCTTTAGTAAATCATGGGCACTCTATGCATGCAGTTATTATTTGCGCTTACATAATACTCCGAAAACATTTTATGGGTAGCAAATTTCCCAGTTTATAATCGTGAAATGTTCATTTTCATTTCTAGCTTCAGTGACTAGTCAAATCTATACTAATACTAGCTGACCCGGCAAACGTTGCTTTGCCATCTAAATTATTTGTGAACGATGAGGGAATAATGACTATTAAAAAAATGGGGTTGGTGATAGAAGGGTTAATCTTTTGGGTTGAATGTATTTTTTAATGCCACATTATAAAAAAATAAAATTTTGTTCAAAAAATAAAAAATAATAGTTAGGAGTGAACCACCCTTATCACTTAGGGGTATGAAAACTAGATAGTAGCCGATTTTCAGACCTACTGAATATGCATATAAAATTTCATAAAAATCAGTCAAGCCGTTTCGGAGGAGTATGGTAACTAACATTGTGACACGAGAATTTTATATATCCCACTAATATTATAAATGTGAAAGTTTGGATGGATGGATGTTTGTTATTCAATCATGCCAGAACGGCTGAACGGATCTGGATGAAATTTGGCACAGAGATAGATTATATTCTGGAATAGCTAGAATTCTGGAATAGAATCATTGGCTAGTTTTTATCCCCGTAAAATGTATGGTTCCCGTGGGATAGATATGTTTTAATTTTTCATAGCGCAAAGGATCCACATGATTTTGCGCGGGTAACACCGCAGGGCGCAGCTAGTAACTTTATATATTTTCATCACTATTAAACGCAAATCTGGGCTGATTATTAATTATTTTCATAGAAAGTGGAGCGAAATATTTCTCGGCGAGTAGTGTTTAGATGATTCATAAGGTTGAGGAATCTGATCTTGATTTGGGTATTCGAGAAGATTCAATAAAAAATTCAAATCTCCGAGCCGTGGGATCCACCGGTGACCCTTCTCAGACGCTAATGGACATACATAACTATAGACCCGCTAAGTTTTCGATTGTCTTGTTGTAAGTTTTACTTTAGTATGTATTTGGTTATCCTTAAATACATAATAGAAGCAAACTGTTGCGCCTGGGTAATGGTAATATTTTTAATTTGGATATTATTTTATACTAGCTGTTGCCCGCGACTTCGTCCGCGTGCTATTTAACAAAGACAACCGTTGACAACAGCCTGCTCGCCCATTCTGAGCCCGCGGGACGCATTGCAGGTTGTTGCTATCAAACTTAATCAGGCGCTGCGCTGCAACATTGGTTTTAATTTTTTTTCGTGAGATCCTATTTGTTTTTCTAAAATAAAAGTAGCCTAAGTTACTATTTGTTACATCAGCTATCTGCCAGTGAAAGTCCCGTCAAAATCGGTCCAGCCATTTCAGAGATTAGCCGGAACAAACAGACAGACAGACAGACAGACAGACAGACGGACAGACAGACAAAAATTGTAAAAAAAATTGTTTCGATATAGGTAACGTGTATACATCCAAATGCACTTAGTAAAAAGCGGTTATTTTAATATTACAAACAGACACTCCAATTTTATTTATATGTATAGATATTTTTTTTAATTCCGTTGGACTCCATAAAGCTTTTTTTAGTTGGTGACTACAGCACCTTAGAGAAATAAAATGATCAGACTTTACTGGATGAGAGACTCCAAACGACTGTACTGGATGAGAGAAACCAAAGAGCGCATCCTATCACTATCTGTGCTTGCGCGACTATACCTCACGATACTAGGTGTGCAAATAAATCAACGGAAGGGGTCAGACGTGCGGTGTGCAAGACATCTATCAACTCTCTGGTACATTGCACTAGGTCCCTGTGTAACATAGAGCTAGTCACACTGTATAAAGAGTGTAGGGTCACAATCTAAGTGTCCATAAGACGCACTACCATATTATGGGCTGTTTGGATGTCTGTCTACGTTGGTTTTATATTTCATACATTAATAAGGCTATCTACGGAGAGCTGGGTATGTATAAACATAATAAACAAAAAAGTTACGTGCAATTTTACATATTAATTTTAGTAATAATGTTTTAACAATAAACAATTTGCTATATAATGAATTTGAGAGAGTATATATTTGTATTTTAGAAACATCTTTCATTTCATTTCTTAAATACTCCCTGTTAAGACGTCAAAATTATAATTTATGTTTTAGTTTGTACGTCAGCGATAGATGTCGCTGGCAGGTTTTTCAAGTAGGTATCGTTGTGTTTTTGGTTTTCATATTGTACATTATTCCTTTATTTATTACTTTATTATTATATATCCTCGTCCTGTACCGGTTGTTTTATTTGGCTCTGGGCAGTGTTACCTTTTTTTTTTTTTTTTTGACGGGGGGATATCTTCGATAGATACCCGGCCTCTGTGTGGGAGAGGGCCGGGTTATGTGGGATTCTTACCCACTAAAACCCCCCCGGTGGCCGCCTTCGACACATGCTGGAGGGGCTCCGGGATCTCCAAACGGAACGCACCGGTGCCCCTCTTGTGCCTCGCTCCCTTGTGGGGGCCCGTCTCGGGGGAGCAGATGTTTGCTCCCCCTGCGCCCTCGCTGCGCACGGCGGCGGGGAGCCACGCCCGCCGCCGTCCTCCTCAGGAGTCGTCATCGTCACCGGACGTCCGGGGCCCACACCCCAGTCGTCCTCGACCCCGAGGGTAGCCCGTTATTTAAAGCCCTGGGCATCAGGGCCGAGGCCAGTAATACCTGGTTTGACTGCGGGACCTTTATGGAGCTGGGTCACTCCCGGATGTTTATCGAACGTAGTGATTAATTATTGTGACTGAAATAACTCTCGTATTGTAGAGTATGACCGTTATCATTTGAAATCAAAATTATAACAATATTCTCAACGACAATACAAAACCGTGACGTCATCACAAACGACGCCCGAGTCGGTGAATCGTCACACGGAATTGATCAATCCCACATCCACCGCAGCGCTGACCACAGCCGCAGATTCATTTGTGTACCTGTCTCTATCTCTTGATACATAGCTGACATATACTACGACGGATTAAGTACCATATTATGTCCACTGATTATTCCTTTACGAAGCAATCTGGTCTGGTCAATTAGTCTAATTTTCTTTTGATGACAACTTTGCGTATACATCTTGTGTTGTGTTTGTGTGTGTATCCGTGATTTCATTGTACACCATTATAGTTTATATATCGTGAAAATAAAGTCGAAAGTCGTAAGTGTACCGCTGTGCATCCTTATTTTGCCGTTGATACTATAGTCCTAATATAATCATTGATGAGTTTAAAGGGAAGATCTTCCGGCCAGGCGGGTGGTATGCCTGGCGGGGCGGCCGCTACGCCCCGCCGGTTATTGTCGGGATCTTGTATATATGTTAATTGCTCCGAAAACTCTGATAGCGCGATTCAGGATTGTGACGTCACTTGTCTATTGTTCTGAATGCGTCTGTAGTGCCATCTGCGTAGCTTGTGGTGCGCTTGAAGTAGTCGCTACAAGTTAATTACCGTGATTCCAGACACACTTTCCCAAACACGAGTAACAATACCTTATATTTAGATTTAGGTATATTTTATTATTTAGATTCCACGAAACTAGTTCTTTATGTATCCACAAATATAGATAAGACGTCTGAGAACACTCCGCGAAACCGAGCACAAAATCTTCATTTCTGGTGGGCGGATTGGGCGGATTGGCCATTCCACATTCGGACAGTTAGCACCAACAGTCGCATTCTGAAGTCAATAAAGAGTACTATATTTTCCGTTGTCGCTTTTACAGTGAATTGCGCATCCGTAAATCACTCTTACATAACAAGCTTGATGGAAAAAGTGGGAATGCAATGAATGTACTCCCGCAACGCCAGCGGAGCTTGAGGTATTTTCCAACTGGCTACCCTCGGCGATCGTTTTAAAGTACCTACTCATAAAAAGCTACGATTTAATATTAACTAGACTCAGCTGCAATTTTTCTCGTATTGGCGAATATACTATCACTTGTGTATAGCGTTTTAACTATAGCATATACAAAATTCTATCTTAATCTGGTTGGATAATTTTGTTTGATTCTTAATCAAATTACAATTCAACTTTCTATTTATATATAGTAAAGAACGTTAAGCTTATTAACTCCAAGTAAAATCAGCTTTGTTTAACTATTAAATAATATTTTTTAATAAAAGATGATACATTAATAAATAGGAATTAAAGATTAGAACGGAGTGAATGGCAATCCACAAAAATGCTTAAGCATCTATGTCTATATTACACAGAGTAATTATTACTGGTGTGATTTTTAGATTGTAGAGTACGTATACTACTGCACACAGGTAATATTTCTAGGCCTTTTAATAAAAATGTCTACATATTTTGACTTAGGAGATCCAATGAAAAAACTAAAACATAAACCATATTTATTTTATCTGCGATTGCTTATAAAAAAATACAAATCAAAACATCCTTTGAGTATTCTACAAGCGTACTCCGTAAGCTAGGGTTTAGCATACTTTTCAGTGGTTCCTAGCAATGCGGTACTTTATCGCACATACCGGGCCGCGCGTCTGGCGTGCCAAGGTCACCTTTCGTGATAAATTTGCCACTTAATGCCTTCAGGTTAAACATAGTCTATAAATCTAAATATAACTAGTATTTTTTGAAGCATTCTGGTATTTAAATTTAATGTAAATTTAAATACCAGAATGCTTCAAAAAATACTAGTTATATTTAGATTTATAGACTATCAATGAATGACTATGACAATGAATATCAGGCATGATTATTTTATTATATTACTATGTACTGCAAATGAAAAAAAATACTGGAAGGTAAAATTGAAAAGAGACAAACATACTTACCAAGCGTTGCTATGTTATTGATGACAGAGGGAGATAAAGATGGGTACAGAAGTGGAACTCTGATTTAACTCAACTGCTTAAATTATTTTCAATCAGCTGAAATAAAACCTTTGTATCAGTTCAGACTGAATTATTTAGCATTAAAAGTTAACGTCCCAAAGGTAAACAAACCCTTAGCATAAGCGTTGTTTCGACCACGGAATCCCGTACTGCAATCTGAATAGAGAATAATAAGTCCCATCAATATTCTATGGCGCGCGCACTAAAGGAAGATTTATCTACTTCCATTTTTTCCACTACACTCCAGCCATACATAGTTAAAACCGTAACTTCAGAGTTGGAAAGAACTTTCAAACCTCCACCGTATTATGGTCACTGGGAGCTGAGTGAAAAGTGCAAAAACGAAGCGTACGTCTGCAAAAAGTTTGCGCTAAGTTAAATGTTTCCAAGTCTCGCAGCGATTTTTTATAGCTTAGTCCTTTCGAGATATGCTCTATGGTTATTTTACAGTTCTTAACAAAAGCCGCGCGGAATGATATTGTCACTAAGAGCGCCGCGAGTTTCTGGAGTATCATCTCCGCAGACTCTTTTTATGTTATTTATTTTTTGTTCAAATAGTTTGCAGACTTCTCTGGTGTTCATGTTCATTTAAATTGCGTAAGTATAAACTGAATTAAAAAGGGACTTGTCTATGCTATATAAAGGTAAAGTTTGTTAGTTCGGATTAGGAATTATCTCCGGAACTATTGATCTGATTCCGAAAATTATTTTCACTGATAATTGGCTACACTATCCCTGGTATGGTATAGGCTCTGTTTCATTGATTAACCGCGAAAGGAGTCGCGGGCATAAGTTAGTTTTATATATAAACAAGCTGTCCCGACGCACATCGTATCGCCTCAGAATAAAATGTATGAAAAAATTAATTATCTTTATTTTTAGGGAATTTGCCCATGTTTTAATAGTTATTTTGCTATATTGGGCGGTGACAAATTCAAAGATCATAAAACTCGGTCCACCGTTCTTGAGTTATAAATGGTGTAACTAACACGACTTTGTTTTAAATATGTAGATGTCACAAATTTTAAATGACATTGAATGCTTAGTCCTGATTTTCTATTTTCATGAAACTGAAATTCAAGTGTTTTTGTGAAGTTGCCTATCTAAAGAGTAGGCATTTCAGTCTAGTAATATACAGAATGATTGAGAAGAAAGAATTCGATAGGTTTATTAAAAAAATCTATAAAACACAATTGTGATTTTATTGGAGACCATTTAAAAAAAAAATATCGAAATTCTGACTTCACTTAATGATTACAAATGCGCTAAAAACGCATATTCAAGGCTTAGTATAATCGCTCTGAATCATCTTGTATATTCTAGAAATGTATAGCGTTGGTTTTTATTATTAAACTTTCCTAATTTCACATGATAACGCAGCACAGTACTAATAGAACTCTTAATTACATTATCAATTTCCGCGATCGATCCAAATTGAAATTCTTGATGAACTTCGGACAACAAAGTTCGACAAACACAATTTATATAAAGAACACACACTCTATTATTTCAATTTAAACTCAGATATTAATGTTTTGTTCTCAAACTCTAAAGGGATTACTGTGAAAATAATGTTCTCATTATTTTGACAGCAGTAGCCTCGGGGCGAGGGTGAGTGGGTTTCGCAGAGCCTCGCTGATTTATTCATTGTTCTTCATCAAAATCATTGAGTGGCACATACGAAAATAAATATTTTTGTTGTATTGTTTTTGCGATTTATTGAATGGTGACTGAGAACTTTCAGAGATTAGCATGGTTATATGGACTGAGTGGTTCTAGGAGCAACAATAAAAAAACACTAAAGATTGTAGAACTACATTGAATCAATCAAAAAAAGTTCAATATCTATCCAAGCGCATAATAAATTCATACTGACAAACATTCGTTCCATTTAGCTCTTTTCTCACAAAAGGAGATTGCATTACCGCGAAGCATGCAAATCCAACCAAGTGAAGTAACAATTGGTCGCAGCTGCATGCTCCTTTATCAAAGGAGTAAATGAAAAAAAAGACAGTTTGCACCCCCCCTGACCCTGCCTTTTTATTCACTCTCGCTAGTCCCATTTGCATTGTACAAATAAAGGACTATCTTAAAAAATCTCCGGTGAATAATGGAGTCTGTACTCTCTCAGCGAAGAGCGCAAATGTGCGAAAATAAATGGCGAAATTGTCTAGGTATAATTTGTCTTTCTGTGTGTAGTATACATTTATACAAGTTTTGGTAAGGAAATATATAACAAATGAAAAGAGCAATGTATGTATTCTTCCCTAAAGATATTACCGCTTGACACGATTTTAATATGGATCATAATACGAGCTCCGAGTACGCCATACTAAACTGGACTGGTACATAACTTAATACACTACAAGTACTACATATAAATCGACATGTGTCAAAAGATGTATAAAAATACAACATCGTAATTTACGAGCTTACTTTATGTAAACGCCAATAGCGGTCTCTGTATCCAGTTATAAAGGTTGGTGTAAACAAAACACTCAGGTTAAGAGGCAACAAGGCTGGAACGGTTGGGGCTAACACAGTTTTAGTGCACATTTGAGGTGGAATATTCCAGAAAATGCTAGTTTGCCAGATGCTAACCGCACTTTGCCTAGTAATAGCGGTTTCGGAGTTTACGTGGTATAACTGTAAAATGTTACAGCTGGAATGTTTTTAATACTGCAATAACTTTTACATATACACGTTTTAGCAACCTCCCTTTGATTATATTGGTAAGTATTTCTTAAATATAATTATGTACAATATCTATAATATAATAATACCAGCCCTTTTTAATGTTCCACTGCTGGACACAGGCCTCCTCTTAATTCAAGGAAGATTAGGCCATAGTCCACCATGCTGGCCCAATGCGGGTTGGCGGACTTCACAAATCTTTCGAGAGGTTCTCTTAGACATGCAGGTTTTCTCACGATGTTTTCCTTCACCGTTTAGCAAGTGACAATCGTGGTAGAAAATGAGATTCACACATGAAATCCAGAGATCTCAGAGGTGCGAGTCGGGGTTTGAACCTGCGATCCTCGTTACCGAGACAAGCGTTCGACCAACTTGGCTATCACTGCTTTTATGACATACACTGCTTTTATCAAAAAGTTATTATAAATAATTGTAAAAAAACAAACATATTTTATGTATACTCTGTATTTATTCCCTCATTTTCAACAGAGGGCGGGGAGTAGGTAGCTATAATAAAAAAAAATACAAGAAACAAAGCGTACTGCTGAGACAAAAAGCGGTAATTGAGTATTCGCGCAGCGCACTTGGACGGTCGCGTCGTTAAATTATTCGGGCGCCTTATTCAACGTAGATGTGCGAAGTTCTGCGAAATTTTTATTTGATACGGAAAGTTAAGAGGTTTTTTATTTACTTGGCGAATTAAAAGGCCGTTTATGAATGTAGCTATCGTTTGTTGTGTTTTTGTTTGGAGATTCTTTTACGAGACAAGTTGGATTGTCGAGTGCAATTTTGGACGTGATTTAGTGACTGATGTATTTGATTATTTTGATTTGTGTTTCACTCTGATAATTATTATAATCATACTTAGGGCATGTCGACCAATATCAGGGATCTATTGCCCACGCGCACAAACTTAATCAAACTAGCTTGATAGGAGAGCTTGCGAACATGACATGAATACGAACTAAAAGTATTGCCATCTTACTCATATATTAAAACCGTGAGCAGGACGGCAATATATTTATTACTCTCTATACGCCGCCTTAGCTACTAGACTTTCTTCTGTAATTATTATTATAATTTTTTACTAATAATTATTAAATAATTATTTGTTTTCAAATACCGATAAGTGTGGTAATACATTTGTTGTCTTAATGTTCTCACCTTTATTCAGGCTTTACATTGCCTAATGATCAGGACATGAATAAGCAGATTAATACCAGAAAAAATAGGCGACAGTTTGGTCTAAACGTTGGGTAGAAGATTTACTAAGGTGGTTTGACTCCCGGCTGGGTAAACCTCGGAAATTATATTGTCATTATTTTCTCTTTTCTAGGATTCACTGCTCACACCCAGGTCATTTTACGGTACCCATAATAACAATGTTGCTTAGTTTGGGAACATACTTTGGACTGTATTATCCTAAAGTAAGTGTATTTAAAAAAAAACAATTACCTATAGCGACTCAATTTTTTCAATTTTACCCGATCACCAAAAATATATTGACCTTTGAACCTTTAACAGTTACACTGCAGAGATAATCGATAATCATGAACTTGCAAACACAACTACCATCTATCCCAACTTTCAGGTAGGTAATACAGTAAGAGCGCATTCAGCTAAGTTACGTCTCTCTCAACCATTAACCACGCTATCTGGATTTTATTATCATTGAACTCCCTGCTTTTACAAAGGATGCTGTAATCAGAAGTACTATATAAAGTTTAAGGCATTAGTACCCACGGTGATCCAGGTGGACCCCCAGGGTCCACGGGAGACTCGACACGGGTCTACGTTGGCGACATACCAACTGCCGCAAGAGCCAGAACCCTGAAAAACTTGACAGCTGGTCTATTTTTAGTTCCAATAGTAGACTTTTGAAAGATAGTCGATAGGTACCTTAGTCGTTGGACTAACTTGGGTACACACTAATTTGGATATAAAAAAAACTAAGCATACCACCATTATGTTGGCTGTTATGACCCTAATAATTTTAAGGTAAACAAAGTTTATGTATGTAACCTAATTGCTTTACGCTTATAAATAATAATGTTTGTTTTGCTTAGATACTGGTTCTAGAAGTATATCCTGCGAAGAAGGGCCAGCAATAACACCAGCAGCACAGGTAAAGCCTCTACGAACGATCCAACGTGCCACCCAATCTGTAGAGTCGATTTGTAGAATCCCTACTAATTGGCATATCAATATACAAATCAGAGTCGTGTTCCTAAAGGATTTTAATCTCTAATGATGAAGAT
This sequence comes from Pheosia tremula, assembly GCA_905333125.1. Classification (NCBI taxonomy): domain Eukaryota; kingdom Metazoa; phylum Arthropoda; class Insecta; order Lepidoptera; family Notodontidae; genus Pheosia; species Pheosia tremula. The sequence continues at coordinate 2,480,483 of HG995403.1, read as the reverse complement.
ACGTAATTGGAAACAGCTTTCGGAATTATTATAACCACATTCTGACTAAATTACTCAACCATAATTATTTTAATAAGGATGTTGTGTTTTTTAATATATAATTATTATATTGATTTCTTATATTTACGCGAATACTACACATTAAAATAAAAATATTTTTAGCTGAAACGTCGGGAACGTAAAAACAAAAAATAAACGCGATAGAATCCTTAAAAATAGTTTTATTTCAATATTTAAATTATTATATTTTTTATGATTTCTTACAGCGTAATAAGTTTCCACGTAACTTTCTCACGATACTAATACTGTACAAGTGTGTGCACAAGCATATGTGCACTCAACTTTAAGAGCTCTCCGAGCCACGAGCATGGGATAATCATGGTTAGAAATGAGATTCACATATGAAATTTAGAGATCCCGGAGGTGCGTCGGAGTTTGCACCTGCAACTTTCGTTTGCAAGGCGAGCGTTCTATCTACTTGGCTATCACTGCATATATTAGTGCGGTCGGGATGACGTCACTGGGTTCGCACATGACGGCAGACAGTCATAACACCCCGACGCTATCTAGAATGCAAACAGTTCTAGAACTCATGCGATTACTGCACAGACGTATTTGTACTTGGTTGGTTTGTTTTCATTGTTTTATACACGATATTTACATGCTTTATAATATTATTTATTCACATGATCTATCTTGTAATCGCCTCTACAGACAAAAATAATATTTCCAGACGAACACAACCACTAAATGCTTCTAAACTAAGAAATTTGTAAAACTTTTTCAAGATATTGTAATAAGAAATAACCGTACGCAAATTTAAGGATTCTATTAATATTACTAGCTGTTGCCCGCGACTTCGTCCGCGTGGTATTTAACAAAGACTCAACCGTTGGCAACAGCCTTCTCACACGTTCTGATCCCGCGGGATGCATTGTAGATTGTTGCTATCAAACTTAATCAGGCGCAGCGCTGCAACATTGGTTTTAATTTTTTTTTCGAGAGATCCTATTTTTTTTTCTAAAATAAAAGTAGCCTAAGTTACTCCTTGTTACATCAGCTATCTGCCAGTGAAAGTCCCGTCAAAATCGGTCCAGCCATTTCAGAGATTACCCGGAACAAACAGACAGACAGACAGACAAAAATTTTAAAAAAAATTGTTTTGTGTACATCCAAACCGTGTATACATCTAAATGCACTTAGTAAAAAGCGGTTATTTTAATATTACAAACAGACACTCCAATTTTATTTATATGTATAGATAAAAATATTGTAACAACCTAAAATGTGACTTACACAATTATTATAAGTCTGATAATAACTGGAAAAAGATTTTCCTCGGAACCAAATTTACAGTAAAATTACTGTACCAAAATAACACAATGTTTAGCAATAAATTCCGTATTTAGTAGTCTCTATGTTCGGATACCGAATAGCATATTTGATATATTGAATAGAAAAACCGAGAAAAGAAATTTATTTGTATCATATTATTAGTCAGTGACGGAAAATTACAAACGATGCTGTAAATAATTATGTGATTAGAATAATTATAAAAAAGCAGTGATAGCCAAGTTGGTAGAACGCTCACCAGGGTAACGAGGATCGCAGGTTCAAGCCCCGGCTCGCACCTCTGAGATTTCTGGATTTCATGTGCGAATCTCATTTTCAACCATGATTATCACTTGCTAAACGTTAAAGGAAAACATCGCGAGAAAAGCGGCATGTCTGAGAAAACCTCTCAAAAGACGTGTGATGTCCGGTAATCCGCACTGGGCCAGTGTGGTGGACTATGGCCTAATCCCCCTCACATTGAGGGGAGGCTCGTGCCCAGCAGTGGGATATTAAAAGGGCTGGTATTATATAATAATTATCAGATAATACCGTGTTTCAATGGAAACTCGAGCTTATTTAACCAGGAGCCCAGACGGAGTGCATTAAAACATTACGGATTTGAAACTTAGACTAACTTCTCGACAGTTGTTCAATCACCATACCTACATATATCGCTGTGACTTTTATACAGGGTGTAACAAAAATGTGAAATAATATTTTTGGGAAAGAATCTACTCATGAAAACAAACAAATTTCTCCAAGGGACAAAATATCATCATTCCAACCCTTTTTTAATGTCCCACTGCACGGGCTTCCTCTCAATGCGAGGGGGGATTAGGCCATAGTCCACCACGCTGGCCCAGTGCGGGTTGGCGGATCTCACACATGTTTAGAGGGGTTCTCTCAGACATGCAGGTTTCCTCACGATGTCTTCCTTCACCGTTTCAGACATGCAGGTTTCCTCATAATGTTTTCCTCCGATGGACAAAATATGGACTACAAAAAAAACATTCAAACATAAAAAATGGATACAATGCATTTTCTTGACAACCCTACGGTGTGTAACATGCTTTATTATGAACTCTGCCGCCCTCATATTGACGCTGCTATAATATTTTTTTTACACCCTGTATACACTCAGTATGAAAACACCATATATTGAATGCACTCAACAAAATGTGACTCTGCTTAGCTAAACGACATTTTTGAATCATCCAATCTTCAGTAAGGGTTTTGGAAGAGAAAGGATCATTCTATTTTAATAATCTCTATCATAATTTTCGACGGAATCTCTTTGGCGCTAAATCTGGCTTAGCGTACAGTGCTCTTGCTCGGTGTGTTTTGATAGCTAAGTGGATATGGTTGACTAACATTTTCCATAGTCTGCTTATCAATTGTTTACTTAAAACAATATGGATTCATACAAATTATGTATTGGAAATAAACGATACATATATTTGAAAATAATATTCTGTATTCCCGAAGACCAAGCCTTAAACTAATAGAATGTTTTCCTTTATTAACATTAAAAATAATTTGAAGTTCCTCTTAGTTATGGCGATTATTTAAATAAGACAGCTCACTTCAATGGAAACCATATTAACTCAATGAAACCTCGCTCTTATTCGGCACTATATAATTGTGAAATTGAGTTTTTTGGCACCCTTTTTTTTTGTTTAATGGTACCTTCAGCCATTTGACCGGAATTAATTTTGTTTTGGATCAGATTGTTTTTTAATATTTTGAAATAGACTTGGTTCGTTGTATCAGACCATCACGCAAAAACAGCTAAACGATTATGAATGTAGTTTGGATACAGAGGTAGGTTATGCTATGGAATACCATGTAGGGTATACTTTTAACACTGAAAGTCGCAAGTAAAGCTAGTTTCAATATAAATAAATCTCTCATTTTTATTCTCACTTGATACACATGATAACACATTGTCCAGTGAATGCATGTAGACTCAGCGCTATCAATAAAACAACATGGCCGATTTGAGACCAGCCGCCCGCCACTGCTGGGTCGATAAAAGCTGCGGGGAAGGGAATCAAGAATACTGGAATGGAAAATATTTTAATTTATTTTCTAGTTACCATAAGGGCGTTTTCAATTTTGACAGTGTTGGGCGCATGTGGGCATGTTTTTTCTAATATATATTTACATATATTCCGACGACTACTATCACTTTAAAAAAACGCACCATGCGTAACCCGTAAAACACTCTTCAGCCAATGGTTGAGAGATTTTCTTTATAGGTTTATTATCATTTATTAAAATAATTAAAGCATGTATAGGGATTGAATGTGAGTATTAATATTGATTTCTTATATTTACGCGAATACTACACATTGAAATAAAACTAATTTTAAGGATTTAATTAAGGTCAGGAAAGTAAATCCTTAAAAAATCCTTAAAATTATTTTTATTTCAATGTGAGTATTAAGTTTGTAAGTTATAAAATAAGTTTGCCTCTTCGTATAATTAACTATCCACATTACTTTATTCCTAGTTCTTCGCTTCCATGCAGATTTTATAACTGGCTGACACTGAAGAGCACTTCACTCACTCAATTAATGAATTAATACCTACCTATGACTCCGATATTAAATCTTTGTAAATTATTTCATTGCATCAGAATACCTACGCGGACCGATACCGGAAAATAAAGTAGAATGCTCTACATATGTAGTAAAAAACTAATAGTATTGTATATTTTTTAATAAATAATGTAAGGTTGTTACTGTTAATCTATATTACTGCTACTACCATACTGTAGATTTCTATAAAATTATCGTTCACGAGCCACCGAAGCCTTAAATTATTTAAAAAACAACTACTTTTCATTTTTTTTTGCTATTAACTTACATACATAGATAAGTAAATTTAGGCAAATTTTGTTCCACTAACTATTTTCCATAAATATTAAGTGCGATTTTTATGGTGGTTAATTGGTTATATTTGCAGTAAAATCATTTTAATTTGCCGTGATAAATGTAAAGATAATTGATACCTATTGTAAGCATAATATTAGCTTCATTCGTCTGTACCTTATAGTAGGTAAAGGGGTACCTTATAGTAGGTATAGTAGGTAGGTAAAGGCCTGGGGAAATAGCTAGGATGGGGCGACATCCGATTATAGCGCATGGCATCCCCTTGAACGCCCTTAATATATACCTATTGAGCGTGCAGGCATGGAACTTGAAACACCTCGACAACGTCTTAATTTGGCTCACTAAGAAAGGCGCCTCCTCGGACTTGGCGCCTGGAGCGGCCGATCCATTCGTCACATGGTAGGCCCAGCCCTTTTTTTTTTTTTTTGCGTGGGGAAATCCTCATGGATACCCGCAAGCCCCGAGGGAGGCAAGCGGGTTATGCCGGACTTTTACCGACTAAAACCCCACGGTGGTCCTTCTCCCGCCTTGTTGGGGGGGCCACGGGAACGCTTTCGCACACATCCGTGACCTTTCGCACACATCCGTGACATGTAGGCCCAGCCCTGGGTCAACCCAAGTAATTGGTTCAGACGCATACGTGGACACCGCATTCTACCAAATTCACAAGTTACAAAAAAAATCTAAACAATCAAAACAGGAGTAGCAATGGTGGGAGTATGTGGTGGGCCTAGTCCCAATAAAAAAAAACAAAACAGGAACACGAACAGTTATTTTGATGACCGGTCTACTGAATTTCTGCGTAATTTTTCAGATGAAATTCATGAGTTTCATTCAATATATTTAAATTGTTAAGCAGACGTCAGACGGCAAGCGGTTATGTTAATGTACCTTGAACTTTACACTATTCGTTAATATGTATGAGTGTTTTGATATTTCTAGAATCGTAGTTTATAATACTTAATATTTTTTTTGGAAAACATTAATCCATATCCAAGGGTAGGTAGTAAAGTTTCAGATCTAGGTCTTCAATCGAGATTATTTTTATTACCACTTACCACTAATATTATAAATGTGAAAGTTTGGATGGATGGATGTTTGTTACTCAATCACGCCAGAACGGCTGAACGGATCTGGATGAAATTTAGCAAAGAGATAGATTTCAGTCTGGAGTAGCACATAAGCTACTTTTATCCCGATAAAAAGTATGATTCCCGTGGGTACTTTTTAATCGCGGGTCAGGTCCGGTCAGGATCGCCACGGGGTGCAGCTAGTTTTAATATAATTGCTATTTATGTTAACAAACAAAAATAGCAATTATATTAAAATAATGGATATTTTAAAATATACGATGTGACCGGTATAGAAAGCTGAAGAATAATAATATCAACCTGTAATGTTCGCTGGCTCCCAAGCACACACAATCAACCTAGAACTGGTCTCCACTAGGTCTTAAATTATTCATGTTGATTATACTGGCAGGGTACAAGCATTGTACTACATATATATTATTTTTATTTTATTAAATGTATACTATATATCGATGGGAAATCGATACAATGCAGTATTCGAATATAAAATGCTAATTGATTCATGATTCTTAAATAAAGGAAGTGAGTAAATACAATGCTTTTGAAGATGTATTTTTTTATGATCCACTAGCTGTTGCCCGCGACTTCGTCCGCGTGGTATTTAACAAAGACAACCGTTGACAACAGCCTGCCCGCCCATTCTGAGCCCGCGGGAAGCATTGCAGGTGTTGCTATCAAACTTAATCAGGCGCTGCGCTGCAACATTGGCTTTCATTTTTTTTCGTGAGATCCTATTTTTTTTTCTAAAATAAAAGTAGCCTAAGTTACTCCTTGTTACATCAGCTATCTGCCAGTGAAAGTCCCGTCAAAATCGGTCCAGCCATTTCAGAGATTAGCCGGAACAAACAGACAGACAGACAGACAAAAATTTTAAAAAATGTTGTTTCGGTATAGGTAACGTGTATACATCCAAATGCACTTAGTAAAAAGCGGTTATTTTAACATTACAAACAGACACTCCAATTTTATTTATATGTATAGATGTGTTGCCTGTGATCATATATTATACTGATAAGTAGCTATGATCATTCGATTTTCGTTTTGGAAGAAATTACAGCGTAAGACCACAGACCACATACTAAGTAGTATAAGGCGGGCAACTTTTACTGCTAATCAGGAAGTGACGCTGCTTTTCGGTAAGGCAGCGCTGACGTGGTCGTTAGTTTATATTTGCCCATTTAGACATTTAGGGTTACTTGTATGTCTAGAACTTCTTTATTACCTGCACATATCTTACCAAAATGTCCATCACTAGAGTTTCATGAGCAGGATACGCTCCAACTAAAAAAAAAAACATCAAGTCTATTGTTGATGTAGGGTATGCAGAGGTGATATAAGAGATATATATTTTTCTGTCTGAAGATAAGGCTACATGTAAAAGGCAAGGCAAAAGGCACATTCAATCAGAACATAACCACTGGACCAGACAGTAGAGACAGAGATTAGTTGCTCCATGATGCAAAAAGGCATTAGGTACTCTTACACGAGTTGAAGTACCTCTACAATTAAAAAAAATATGATAATATGTATTTAACCAAAAATTCCGTGCGCTAATCAAACATACACAATCAAGTTTACGCACCGCGCGTCGTGTAATAATTAAAAACCTGTTATTAAACGAACCGCTTCCATTGCCTAGTATTTTTTATGTTATCTGTGCTTACGATTAAAAAGATGTGTGTGTGTGTGTATGGAGTATATTTCCATAGTATGCTTGGCAAAGAAGTTGAAACAGGCGTCTCTGCGCATGACTAATTTATACAAGGAGATATGCGCTAAGCTAGCATTGTTGATTTAAACTCATCGGCTGCCAGAAAAAGCTATTAGTACTATGTATTTATAGCTAGTAGTATATTGGTATTCTAGAGTTTTTATTGTTCTGAGTAAAATTGTATTCCCCAACCAAGTGCCAGAGGAGCCCTAGAGCTCTATCGTCTCCACAGTACATCCATCCATGCATCAGCAGAAAGATGATTCCCAGTCAAGGTCATGGTCTTCCGCCACTCGCATCTACCGGCGTCCAGTGACGCATGTAATATCATCGAGGCTGGCCTACTCTAAGTCTTCAGGCTCGTGGTTGCCATTCTAGAACCTTCCCGTCCCAATGACCATTGGATCTTCGAACTATGATACCTATCCATGGGTACACCTTGAAGTAATTTCATTCCATAAAGAAGAACTGGAAAAATTTAGCTTTGCCGAAGGACTCATAAATTTGATTATGACAGATTTAATCCTATTGAATATCAGAATCTCTATAATATTACCAGCAGCCTAGTATTATTAGTTTAAATTTCGTAAATACGTATATCATAGAGTCAATAAAGTCAATATATAAGGGTTCAGATAAAATTAAGTACCTACGCAATAAACCTGACTTAGGATTTTCCTTTGACTTATTTATTTGCCTTTGTCGTAATTGTATAAAATTTATACAAATGTATATTATGTATATATACATATAACTTTTATTACTTTTGTTACTTTATCGCGTGATTCAGAGGCATAATTATACGTTTTTATTTCGTCGCTAATTCAATATATCTCTTGGATGTAGTACCTACCTATTATGTATTTTTATATTTCTAAACGATTGTACTGATGAGGTATTTATACCTACTATCGTAAAATAGGTACGCTTATCTTCAATCACTCACTCAGATAGTAAATCTCATTTCTATAATGCAGCGCTGCAGCGCTTTGCATTTCTTTTTTATTCGAATAGAAACTACTTACTAGTTGAATCATACAATCTACAATCCGACTATCAATAAAGTCCATTCAACCATAACATAGTTGAAAATGAAACTCGTCAGAAAGTACTCGTAACAATCGTCATAAACAAACGGCCTCCCCATGAGTAAATATCCTGTCGAAGTTTACAACACCGCGGCAAGCATAGAGCGGCCTCGCCGACACCACTCGCCGCACGCGGTGACCTTACAATGACGGCTTGATGATAACGTAACGATACTCAGTGCTGTAATCGCGTTCGAACGTCGCACACGTCAAAATGGCAGACACCACATCTCCCACAATATGGGAGGAGTTCATGAGCCCTTTGAACCTCGCGCTAATCGGCGTTATCGTGTACCTAATTTATAAGATTATTAAGTCGAATTTCGAGACGGAAGTGAGTGTGCCCCCACCGCCCCCCAGGCTGCCGAAGTTGAGGAAAGACTTGACAGTTGCTGAGCTGAAGAACTTTGATGGTACCCAAGCCGATGGAAGAGTTCTGCTAGCTGTGAACGGAATTGTCTTCGATGTAACTCTAGGGAAGAGGTTTTATGGTCCCGGTGAGTGTCAACTGTACTCGGTAGGGTTATACAACTTGTTAGTTGATAGATAGAGGTCATGATCGTGCGCAGTGTGTAAAATATTTTGTTTAGGCAATGCCGATATTAATAGATTTTAGTCGTATTCGCTTTGAGATATTTGTAAACGAGATAAATGTATGTGATGAATATTATGTCTACAAAACGTTTCGCAAAATATTCTTCGTTTACAAATACTTTGCTAACAATTGTACATACAGGTATTATTATAAATGGAATTGTGACGTTTTCAAAATTAGGTAGATTCTACATTCCTTTCTATTTTCCATGCGTAGTTTTGGAATTTGGACCGCTAATCACTTAACCGTTCTTAATGTCTGCATGTTAATTGCCTTAATGACAACACATTTAATGTTTTACTTAAATACGTATTACTTACTAACTATTTCGTGTTATCCACTTACTAATACAAATAATTACGACTGCTTTGATAGTTTAGAACAGAAATATAGTTTTATTGGAAATCTATATAGATATAAAACAAAGTCGGCCAATTGATTCTCTCATGCATTTGATACTAAGGCGGTACGAAGTTCGCCGGGATAGCTAGTTATTAATATATTTAACAACGTCAATCAAAACCAATTTTGACATAAGTAGCTAATTACAAAGTACTCTAATGTGCTGTAGATCAAAAACAAATAAACAAAAAACATTAACGTATGACTCTAAAATGCCGAATGGTAATAACACAAGAGGCACAATTAGGGCCTCATAAGACAGCTCAAGGTCGCTCCACGCGCAATGGAGAGAGATATGCTCGATAGAATCAGAAATAACGAGATCCGTAAACGAACTAGAATAACTGACTAAGTTCAAAGAATTTCACAGTTGAAGTGACAGTGAGTTGAACACTTAGCTCGAAGAACCACTGGCCATTGCGGCAGAAATGTTCTAGAATGGCGACCATGAGCTGGAAGACGTAGTGTGGAACGGCCCCCAACGTGCTGGACTGATGATATCACACGCGTCGCACAAAGCTGGTGGATGTGAGCTATTGAGCACTGTGATTTGTGGAAGATATCAGAGGAGGCCTATGTCCAGCAGTGGACGTCTATCGACTGATGGATGGATGGAAAAACAAGATGTAGAGACGATAACTCCACTATACATTGTCAATCACATTTATTGTATCATTGAATGGAGGACTTGGGAGAATCATAGCGAGATGTTTCCATATACGTTAGCAAGGCACATGCAAAACAGTTTTCGTTAGAGTGGGATACATGTTACATTGAGTAATTTTCGTTCTGCTCAGCGTATCCGATCCGGTATATCAGACGATGTAACTTGGTACAAGCTGGTCCACGGATTTGGTCCGTACGAACCGTCCGTACTATATTGTCCAACGACAACTATCTAGACGAACACATTTAATAATTTCAATTGTCTATTAATATGTTACAATTGCACAACGTAGCGTCTCCATTGACTGGCAAGAATAACCTTGCTCCGAGTCTGTAATGCACATTGAAAAAAACAACCAACAGATATTAAAGGTCATTTAGATAACCAAAAACCTTGAGGATTTGTTTTCATGTCATCTTACATTTGAAAACAACTAGAATACCTACATGACAAAAGTGCTTAATTATAATGATTGTTAAATAATTATAGTTGTAAGTAAACGACAATGTTGTTGGTTGTTAACTTAAATTATAGAGTAGGTAAACGTTGTATAATCTATGTCAATTCATCCATCCGTCCATCAGCTGAAGACGTATATTGCTGGTAAAGTGCCTTCCAAAAGAACTTCCACACGTCACAATTCTTTGCCACTCACACCAACCGGGTTTCTGGGATGGTATACAGCTTATACAGAATCAGCATCAGAACATTTTTTATTCCCGTAGACCATTACAGTACTTATGAATCGTCAAAAGTTACAAAATATTATGCTACTACTTTTCCACCGGTTCGGAATGCCGTTCCTATAGAGAAGAACGGGCAAGAAACTCCATGGTTGCTCTATTTTAAAAATATCTTTTACATTTTTGAGCAAAACATTGTTATAGGTATGTGAGGACAATGTAGAACCGCTAATCAGACTTTAACTTTACTAAAGTTATGTACAGTATCCATCAGTATATCTATATAATAATAATACTATAATATCGCCACACGAACACACCAACTATATAGTCCCATACTAAGCAATGCTTGTATTATGGGTACCGTAAAATGGACTGAGTGCGAACTCAGTATATAATACTTATATTAGTAGACTAGCTGTTGCCCGCGACTTCGTCCGCGTGGTATTTAACAACGTCTCAACCGTTGGCAACAGCCTGCTCGCGTTCTGATCCCGCGGGACGCATTGCAGATTGTTGCTATCAAACTTTAAGCAGGCGCAGCGCTGCAACATTGGTTTTAATTTTTTTTCGAGAGATCTAATTTTTTTTTCTAAAATAAAAGTAGCCTAAGTTACTCCTTATTACATCAGCTATCTGCCAGTGAAATTCCCGTCAAAATCGGTCCAGCCATTTCAGAGATTACCCGGAACAAACAGACAGACAGACAGACAGACAGACAGACGGACAGACAGACAGACAGACGGACAGACAGACAGACAGACAGACAGACAAAAATTGTAAAAAATGTTGTTTCGGTATAGGTAACGTGTATACATCCAAATGCACTTAGTAAAAAGCGGTTATTTTAATATTACAAACAGACACTTCAATTTTATTTATATGTATAGATAATAAAGATCCATGACTTGGATACAAATATTCATGCACATCACACAAAACTTGTCTCGTACCTTGGTATTCTTAATACAAGCGTCGCTTAGTGTGGGACCGTATAGTTGGTGTGTTCGTCTGGCGATATTATTATTATAGTTGCTAGCTAAACATGTTAACGGTTACTTTTTGTGGCATTGTGCTCCATACTAAAGAATATGCTTATTAATAAGCTTTTAAATCGTTGTGGCGACCTACTAACAAACACAGATATTATACGATTTATACACTATTCATTTTATTTAGTAGCACGCAGTGACGGGGCGATGCGAGGAATTTAGTTTTTTGTTGCAATCCCGGGGAACACATTATTTTTTCCGGGATATTTTTACTAAATGTCTATAAATAATCAAAATCATCATAAACTATGAACTTGTCTATTTTTACATAATCCGGCCAGTAGAACTTTGTTGCCTTGTTTTTGATGGAGCCATACCTTATTGACAGTTTAGTTTTGATAGTAATTTTTAAATACTGTAGAGCCGTATTCGTACTCATAAAATAATGACTTATCCTGTAGAGACGAGTTATATATTACGTATAGCTTGTACTCATTCCGTGTGTTTAACGAAACATATCTGTATGTTTTTAAACTTGTGCTTTTTATTGCGAACTTACATTAGGTTTCATGAATAAATTTAGCAAGCACATTTTTTCTGTCTATGATAAACTCTAGGGCCCTGTAAAGAAACTAATTACTTAATGTTATAGTCAATTAGTATATTTTTCTTGGTATTGTCTATACATGTGTTGTATCGTAGAGACTATCGGTAGGTACCTCAATAAATTATAAAACTCCGCTGTCAGTACTCCAATACACTCGGAATATTTTATCATACTTATTGTACAACCAAAACCAAGCTTTAAGAGTATACAAATAAAGTTGAAATTTAAATATATGGCAACATTCACATATTATAATCCCTGATTTTAGATACGGAGACAACAATGTTCGTATATATCAAGTAACTTGACCTCTGTTGGTGGCGCAGCCGTTTAAATTATAATGGTTTTAAATTACCTTTGTAACTGACTTTTTGCTTAGGTATCGATTTTTTTTCATAAAAAGTACTTAAAATTAATGTTAATGTAAACAGCAAGCTGAGAGCAATCAACAAGTAGAGGAAAAAAAACAAGTTTGACGTACTAACATAATATAGTTCTAGAAACTCTTTGTAAATTACGAAATTTCACAACGACCCAACCTCTGACGAAGAAATAATAATGTCGGAGTGTCGCGAACAATATATAAAAGCACAAAAAATCAAGCCAATTTGTGTCGTACATGCGAATTGAGAGGTGCAAACGAAGACTTTTTGGAAATTTGACCCCATTTTTTTTACGTTAAGACCGGGCATATAACTGGTACTACTTTTATAAATTCTCTCATAGAATCAATTATGCAACGTCATAAAACTCGGGCACTGCCTGTTTTATTTGACTCAAAAGTCGCGTACAAAAATATGTTCTTACTTTAGGGCAGACAATATCAAAACTAAAAGAGCGCTATTCACTATATTGATGCTGGATACCACACAAAATCTCGGATGCCATTAGTATTCTTCCCTAGTAAGGGACATATTATTTTCTGGCCACAACGAAATAGTTTTCCGTAATCTGCTTGAAATAATACACTCGTACAAAATCTGTTGAAGTTTTAGGAATAAATATGGATGCTACTTCGTATTCTTTTCTAGTATACTCTGTAAAGGACGAAATATTCTGATACGTACACAATAAAATAGTTTTTAGATAGTCAAGTTTCAGTTTTCAATAGGTTTGAATTCGAGGGTTACTTTATTCGGAGGTTACTGGTGGTAGGCTTCGGCCGTGGCTAGTCACCACCCACTGAACAAAGCCATGTCGCCAAGCGGCCTAGCCGTGTTCCGGCATGATGTTCGGTGTTGCCATTCATGGATGGCGGGTCAGATCAGTTGCGCTGCATGTGCCTAGTGAATGTAGCGTCTCGATCTACTGCCGCCTTCCTACCTAGGCAAGTATGCTCCATCGTAGATCTCATCGTCACTTACCATCAGGTGAGATCGAGATCAAATACTTGCCTATAATGTATAAAAAAAAAGGTTATCGTCTTACAAATTGACCACAGTTCTCCAACAAAATATCAGTAAAACGAAGTGTGAATTACAGTAATTCAATTCATAGCTGAAATTATTTCTTTCAGGGGGTCCTTACTCAGCGTTCGCCGGTAAGGATGCGACTCGCGGCCTCGCCACCGGGCAAGTGGCTGCTTCAGATAAAGAATACGATGACGTCAGTGATCTGTCACCAGATGAGGTAGCGTCAGCTAAAGAATGGGAAGAACAGTTCAAAGGTCCGTATTGTTATGTTAATATACTAATAGGTAATAAACATGAGAAAAAAAAAAAAAAAAATAATACCAGCCCTTTTTAATGTCCCACTGCTGGGCACGGGCCTCCCCTGAATTCGAGGGGGGATTAGGCCAAAGTCCACCACGCTGGCCTAGTGCGGGTTGGCGGACTTCACACATCCTTCGAGGGGTTCTCTCAGAGTTGCAGGTTTCCTCACGATGTTTTCCTTCACCGTTTAGCAAGTGATAATCGTGGTTGAAAAAATTAAAGAAACAATACCTTAAATTGTAGTAATCTTTAATTTCTTTGTGAATGGTAATCGCACTGTACAGTTTAATTAAATTCAAGACATTTTTAATTAACAACATTTAAATTAAAGTACTGTTTTAAAATGAGGTATTATTTACTATTCCAGAAAAATATGACGTTGTGGGTCGCCTTCTGAAGCCTGGAGAGACACCTAACAAGTACAGTGACGATGAGACTGAAGAAAAGAAAACACAATAGACCAAACTAATAAATACAGAAGACTAAAATATAGTTTAAGACAGTGTTTACACTAACTGACAAATATATTAAGACACTTGATATCACTAGGTAGGCATCGGAAGAAACATCTTTATACCTTCATGATTTAGTTGAGAATCTAGAAAAAACGGCTGATGATGGATGGTGTAGCCAATTTGTAGATTCGGCTTTGGTTACTAGAGGTGCTTGCATAATGATATGGTTTCCCGGTACAGATGGGGCAGTACCGGTCGGTACAGATGTGGCGTTGCTAAAATAGCTATTACCATATGTGCTTACATATAAAGATGACAGTTGTTAGTACTAAATTCTTGAACTTAGTACAGGAATAAAAATTGGCGGTTTTTTTCATGAATACTAAGGACAGATTCCCCTGTCTCTTTATGCAGGTTGACCTGCACTGATCAGTACCGGTATGCACCAGCAAGACTAGACTGGAGAACGTGTTCGTCTATCCAAGCACCAATAGGGACTACAAAAAATGTTATGCTTGTTAAAATATTCAGACAACACACGGTGAGCACTACAAATGAAACTCTGTTGTATCATGTAAGCCCACTCGCTCACGCACACAAAGAAACTCTGTCCAGAACTTCTTAGTATATACTAGGCAAAAGGATTTGTGTGTGGTAACATTTGCCACTACAAATGCATTGAAAAAGTGAAGTTAAGCCTGAGCTTCTAAACAAGTCTGTGGATCTAAAACAAGAAATTATAATTTTGTCGCTCTGTGATGCCAACGTGTCGAATCGTGATTCAGTGTACAGGGTGGCCAGGGTAAAATACGTTAAAAATGTTAATAAAATATTTTTGAAACGTGATGCTACTTTTTACTATTACAAAGTTTACTTACTCTGAGCCGGCGGCCTCCACAAATAAAATATTTTACGCAATATTTTATTAGGCGCTGTATGATTTGGAACGAAATATTGTTTATCAGCGTATTTTTTTTTCGCATTTCGTATCTGTTTACTTTGTGTGATATTAAGACTACGTTTACACAGTCATTCTACTTAAAATTAAAAAAAAAAACTCATTCGTGGCTGGTAAATATGAGTAGTAAGTAGTAGTAAGTGAGTAGTAAGTTAATTTCCATTACAGGATAAATTATAAATAATTCGATTAATAGTGTTGCCAAATATCTTGGTTTTGCAAACGGTCACCAAAACGCAAGTCTCAAAGAGTTGTAAAAAAAACTACAAGAATCTTGTGCCTTGGTCTTGCAACAATGCATGACCAAGACTTCAACAATGGCAACACTCGTCGCCGATTCATGTGTGATCTAACTGTTCTATAGGCAGTCTATATTCCAGGTCTGATTCTCAATGGAAAGGTGATCTGAGAATGGATTTTATGTAAATAATCTGCCGATCGCAGCAAAACAATTCGAAAAACATCCCATTATACAACACTGTTACATTATACACAACGGTAAGCAAAAACTGTTTGAACAAAGAAGTCTACGGTGCCACGTGACCATCTTCACGTAAAAAAAATACTCGGCATCTTCCTTATACCCCATCATTACGACATTTCCCCTTTTATCTCAGGAATAAGGGTTATCACATCAAAAGGAAAACTGTTCGGTAAGCTGGAACGTCTGATATATTCGTTACGTCATCGCGAAAACATGCTGTCACTGTCATACTTATTGATGTATACTGCGGTGTGACGGGGACGGAAGACTCCTACGTTACAGTAACATTGATCCCTAATCCGTTTCACATGATACTTTATTTTTTAATGTGAGTGCTTTGTATTGGATACTCTTAAGCCTACGAATATATTAGCTCGTTGTCTTAAGCATCTAAAGCGTAATCCAAGTACGTCAGGTGTTCGATTTTATTTTAATTCTTGAGATGTGCGTCAATTCGCAAGGTGCTTTTTTTGCAAGCGACGTCGGTCTTACACCTGTTGTATATTTTTATAAAGATCTCATTAATTAATTCAATTCAGTTCCGCAATATCTTTTAAGATAAAAGGTTTTATCCACTCCAGTGTACATTGAACAGATTCTGTGCTCCAGCGGCACCTAGTAAACCCATTCCTTCTCTATCCTAGAATATTGATAAAACGTTGCTTAGCTTGCGACAAAACAATTGCGCCTGAACTAGGATGTATTCGATAACTTTATTATTTAATGAGTTCTTTGTACAACGAACAGCTGCCGAAATATGTACCTATTATAAATTGCAATACAACTTTTATCACTGTAAATGTATGATGTGGAATAAAATGTTGGATTCCGTTAAGTTTTAATGGCCCCTCCAACTCGATGGTTAGTTTTCGTAAAAGCTGTATCGTGCTGCGTTGACGCTGTAAGTACAAATACTTACAGCGTCAACGCAGCACGATATGTATGGATATGGATGGATATGGTATGGATCTACATGTTCCACTTTCAGATGCTAGTGATGGAGGAAACTTATCGATATGTAAAACACAGAAACGACCTAATACGACCTAATAACGACCTAATAAACACGATGTTGCAATCTTATTATTCACATAATACGTTTGTGAATTGAACTGACACTAAAATATTGTTTTATTTGTGTAAGTATAGATTCTACATTATCCATCTCGTGTGGGTACATTTGAACAATGGATATATCTTGATAAAACTTTGCCTGCCTAAATAAAATTTCTAACTATGACACCATTCAATGGAACCTTAGTTAAAGATTTTATTAGACAGAAATTTGTTTAAAAAAACTTTTTTACAAAAAAACCGTCTTCAAAAACTAAAAAAGCATAAAACAATCTAATCTTGAAATCTACTTGTATCTACCTTGTCTAACTAACTCAAATAGGACCAATCTGGAAGCATATTCTTTAAAAAAAAAAGAATTTTCCAAATCGGTTCACAAACGAGTCTGAGGTAACGAACTTAAAAAAAAAACAAATACAATCGAATTGAGAACCTCCTCTTATTTTTTGAAGTCGGTTAAAAATGCAAATACAATACAATAACTACGACGCCTTTCCCAAGTGAATTACGACTAAGAAGAAGGTAACGCCTATTCTACATATGAGTAGAGTAATAGAGCAGTCTTAAACGTAGTAGGTAGCGACTCGGCGGCCAACACCAGCTGACACTAGGCAATTTCCTGGCGATTTCCTGTACGACGCCATGGCCACACGACAAAAGGGAGTAATCTCTGTAAGGAACTCTATTACATGCTTCATTACATTCCAAAACGCACTAAATGTCCATCGGCTGTACTTACCCAGAGATTAAGATAGAGATGTATGCGTCAGAGCTTGTCTTTTTAAAAAATATCGTATCGTCCTTTGTTATGAAAGGACAACTAATATGACAGATTAAAGTTGGAAACATTAGTTGTTTGTAAAAAGCGGCTTAGATTAGTATTTTAATATAAGGTTTCCCTCCAAGAATGGGGGAAGGGCGGGATAATCGATAACCTGTCGATTGGTTGATATTCTCACAACCATACAAATACGGTAAGAACTAATAAGAAGATTGACCTTTTATGAACATAAAATCTGCATTAAATATTCCGTTGTTTAATTTAGTAAAGCTACTCATACAATAATAATAATATCGCAAGACGAACACACCAACTATACGGTCCAAGCAACTATCGCAAAGCAACAAGCAACGTTTGTATTATGTACCCATAGACCAAGCGTTGCTTACTGTGGGACCGTACGGTACCCCGTACAATAGACTGAGTGCTAACTCAGTATATAATACTTAGATACTAAACATAGATGTCTTGGGTACGAACATTCGTTCGTGCTTATCACACAAAGTTTATGCCTACCAGGATTTGAATCCGAAAACCTCGGCGCAGAAAGCAGGATCACTACCAACTGTGCTAATCAGGTCGTCCAGTTGAGAGCCCTAATCGAGTTTCTGCACGCTGGCTTTTTAAATAACTACGGGAGCTTACTACATTGTCAGTTCAAAGCAACGCACGCTTGCCATCCTTGCGTGAAAACAAGCAAAGAGCTCGCAAAATATAGGTCAATACTTGGTCCATTGCAGACATCAATAAAAACGGATACAAACATGTCAGCCTTAGCAAATTGGATTGGCGTTTTTTGTACATGCGAACGAAATTGAAAGAGATTTTTTTTCGGTTCAATTAGGCCTGTCGAATTCGCAATGATGTTTCTCCGTTACATAATTTGCGAGGCGACAATTATGACATATTGGAACTTGTGTTGATTTAGGTCGGGACCCTAAACAAATTTTGTCAACGTTTTAATACTAGGTGGATAATTATTGTCCCTGTTTACTTTATTTATATGGTAATTAAAAGCTGCCACTAAGTGTTGTGTGAATTTGATTTGAAAAAAATCACGTACCGTCGAATACTTTAATTTAATATAAATAGGGATGTTTTGTATAAACGATAGCTAAGTTGGTAGAAGGTAGCATTTGAGTTTGGACTTTAGTAGGCTTTTTCTTAAGTTCATTGGGTCAGCTTTCAGCCTAACTCAATTCAGCTGATAGCTACCGATATTAATATGTGACTCCTGACTTGTACGCCCTCTGGGACCAGGCGAATAAGACTTCCCAGAATTTACAAGTAACACTGGTTTTAAAAATTCCATCAACGACTGACGTCCATCTTAAAATGACTTCACTGTCGACTATCGCGTGAATACATAATTTTTTTTCTAACAAAGTCCAAATTTAAAATTCTCATCTACGTACACAAAATCGTAGCATTGCAAGTAAAACCACCAAAGTTCAGAGACAGCAATATATTCTTATAAGAGAGTGAACAACAAACGCCCGTAACTCTTCATTGTGCAAGGAACTTTAGGAAGCTGACTGACGCAATATCAGAACTTCCTGATAACATTGTTTAAGTTACTCATGTTCAGCTCAGTTCATGCTTTGTGTACTCCGATATAAACTTTTGTGTTGAGGCTGGATAAAAAAGCATGGTTTATGAAGAATTTTAATCTATTTGAGAGTTATTATCCATATATTTAAGTTGCTTGGGGCCTACAACTTACTTGACAGATTTTTTATGAATCATCTGTCAAATTGTCAATAATAAAATATAGATAGATTAATTAAAAATGATGTCTAATCATAGTAATGATAACCTTTTCTTATCCATTCGAATATTAGATTCGTATTATCACGTTATCAGTTTGGGGATTTTATCAAATCACTTGAATTGTTTAGGGATGAAGCTTAGCTTAAAATATTACCATAGGGGATGTAGCCATTTTTGACGCCTGGTACCCATATCCACATTATTTAACCCGCTCTAGTTAACCAGTTATGATTACTGACCCACCACCCATCACCCTTACAATGGCCAGAGAGATGTGTAACTGAATTTTAATTTAAAAAGACACCGTAACGACAGTCTTTTGTTATGTCTGACGAATGAGCCCTCTAACGATGTGGGTAGGTCGTTATTCGCGAAATAATACTAAATAATAGTATTATCTTTCCACTCGTTTGCTGAACGTTGAACTAACACAATTTTTCTTTTGTTATATTAAATACTTTTTTTGTGTAGGCGACTTTATCACTGTGGCTTTGCGTGGTTACGGAGAGCCTTCACTTAAATGTTGGCAAAGTTAGCTAAAAGCGATCATAATCGCTGTGTTGGAAGAAAAAATATCGATTCTCTCAATTGTTCCATTTTTCATTACATAATCTATTGTTTATGGTGTTTAAATGGCCTGAAACGAGTATAGACTGGCGTATATTAATTAATTGGACGTTCGTACATACCGTTTTCATTTATACTACTATTCTAAGAGCCTAAACTAGGGCGCTATCAAATTGATGCTGCATTTGGGTCAGATAAACATTAAACCGCTGAGAACGAAATCTGTGGTCTAAGCACATACGTTAACTTTAATGTGATCCGTAAAAAAACCACAAATTTCGAACAGTACCGCATGATTTCTTGTTGACGAATATATTAGTAACAGTATAAGGTCACTGAAACCAATCATGAAAAAGAATCGGTCAAGTGCGTGTGGACTCATGCATGAAATTAGGGTTATCTTCGAATGGAACGGACAGAATTATTCAGGTTCTGCTTAATAATGAGTCTACGCAACCCTAAAAAGGTTGATTGGGCGGGAATAAAAGGGCATTTAGAATCGATATAATCGAGTTAATTTTGAATCTATTGTTGATCGTTGAAGATGCTCTAGGCAATTGGATGTTAAAAATAAGAAGTCCTAATAGACTGCTCAATAAAGGTATGTTTTTTTTTTGCGAAGGTATCGCGTTTTATAATAATTATTCCGCTATTTGGGGTGGGGACAAGATCAGAAATTCAGCCCACCCATTATTGAGTTATAAATGGTGTAACTAACACGACTTTGTTTTTTTAAATAGAGACTCACATTCAAACATTATTACATTCGAAGTAAATGTCTCAAAGTATTTTTGTGAGTGCACCCGTACGCCTGAAATATTCTAGTTTTGAAAATATCAGTGCCTCACGTCATCTGCCTCGCCCCTTAAAGTACGCCTTGGGACGCAAGCCTCGCCCCTTCCCCCAGAGCCCTCCCGTTCTAGGTTAAGAAAACAATCTGGCATCCTAAATCACGCCCTATTTACAGATGACAACACATTTCAGCGATGAAATCAACAATCAGAGCCCAGCACACAAAAACTGTTTCCCTCCAACGGAAAAAAGAGTGTCACATGTTGTTTTCTTGAGTAAGCGAATAATCCCGGAAACATAATTCCGGGACATTTGTCGCTACGATTCCCTAATGAATACGCAACGGAGCCGCTTTCTCTTGGAGCGAGGCAACCCTATCTTGATTGAGAAGGATTACGTAGGCCATTACGTAGAATAGGTCACTTGCCCGTAGAAAAATTGTCAGGATTAATATTTTCTTTGTCCTTCTTTGTGGATGGTAAACGTTTGTTTCAGGATTAATGCGCGCTTTGTATGATGTAAGTGTGTGAAGCTTTATCATGTTAAGGAATGTTTGAATTATCTAATTGAATAATTGGAGCTATTTATTGTTATTTAGCGGTAAAGGGAAGATCTTCCAGCCAGGCGGGTGGTATGCCTGGCGGGGCGGCCGCTATGCCCCAACGGTTATTGTCGGTATCTTGTATATATGTTACTTGCTCCGAAAACTCTTATAACGAGATTCAAGATTGTGACGTCAATTGTCTATTGTTCTGAATGCGTCTGTAGCACCATCTTTGTAGCTTGTGGTGCGGTTGAAGTGTATTTGAGTGTTAGAAGTATAAAATATAATTTCGCCTGTGTAGGTGTGTCTGTAAGCTTGACTGAGCATCTACTTTTTGTACTGAAAGTGCTGAAGCATTTTTTTCTGCCAATTATAGAAAAAGGAATCCAGAACTTGCTATTATACAAATTCACTTTTACCTAGTTTCTACTGTGATCGCTGTAGGTAGACTGTAAAAACGGCATGGTTACACGACAAGGACACGTAACGACAATGAGACGACATTTGTTAGGGCTTGTGTGGGCAGTAAAAAACCCAGGCTTACCACGCCTCACGCACCGAGCTAATTGCATTTCTGATTCCCTCTGAAGTAACTGTAATTAACTCGATCCGTGCTACGTCGTGGCTGGGAGATGGGCGGTTTTTTTGTTCGCTCTTGTTCAAAACGTGGAAGAAATTGGAGTAAAGTAAAATTATAATATTAAAACGCAAGACGAATACACCAACTGTATGGTCTCAAACTAAACAACGCTTGTGTTATGGGTACAATGGACTTAGGGCCTAGGAAATAATTACTGAAACAGATATTATACATCTATGTCTAAGTTTGTCCATAACGAGATTCGACACATATAGCGTATAAGAAACATGGTAACGAAAACTCTGGGTAAAGGTTTACACTTAATGCCTATAAAAAAATGTTGAGCGTGCAATGTATCGTAAGCAACGCGATCACAACACAGCACTCCGCGCGATACCTAACGCGTACCAGTGGCGAGCGCTCTCGAGCATATTGAGTTTTAATTTACATTGCAGTTTTAGGCTTAATTTAGAAAGTATATTTTTTTTCACGATAAAATAAATTAAAAAATACTGAAAAAAATACGTATTAATTCAACGGAATATTCTAACTATAGGGGGTCCTGAATCATGAGTTGATTCCATGGTAAAAAATTTCGTTACGAATCCACTTACACCCGTTATTATGACCAAATTGAAAACATAGTATGGAAATACATTTTTGAGCTTGAGCTTATAATTACCAATGTTTACCTATTTAACTAAAACATGTAGTAAGTATCTACTCAATAACTTAAGACTGCAGCGTCCTATTCTTAACTCAGTCACACTCGTATCTCGAGCTAACTTTGAAATACTGTTAGTCCACTGTAAAATTGTCACTTGTTCTGGAACTTTCGACCTAATGAGATTGTGTCTACAGAATACTGGATGTAGTTTGAAAAGTATATTATAAGAAAGGTACGTATCAGTAAGGTTTTTTGATGATAGCGTGTTAGTATTATAAAACTTTTTGTACCATACAAACATAATTACATTACATGATAATTATCCATTTAAAAATAATACAAAAAAAAACAAATCGTTCTATAAATGACGGAGATCTGAGGTAACAAACATACAAAAAATTACAATCGAATTGAGAACCTCCTCCTTTTTGATGTCGGTTAAAAAAGACGATCCCGCTGAATTTCTGCCCAGATCTTTTCAGTTGACATCACTTTTTGAACTTGACTGAGATTTATTTCATTGATTACAAGATCATGACTTTTTTTTATTACATTATAGGCAAGTATTTTGATCTCGATCTCATCTGATGGTAAGTGATAATGAGATTTACGATGGAGCATACTTGCCTAGGTTGGAAGGCGGCAGTAGATCGAGACGCTACATTCACTAGGCACATGCAGCGCAGCTGATCTGACCCGCCATCCATGAATGGCAACACCGAACATCATGCCGGAACACGGCTAGGCCGCTTGGCGACATGGCTTTGTTCAGTGGGTGGTGACTAACCACGGCCGAAGCCTACCACCACTAGAGTTGTCACCTGGTTGGCACCACCCAGGGTCACGTGTAGGGTATCTCGAGGGTATTTAATTCTCCTACGGACGAAGGTGACTCGACCCCAAGATCATGACTTATATTCCGGGACCATACATACTATTTCATAAAGCTGTAAATGTTGATTTTCTGTTTAGTATTAAATTATATAACTTGACAGAAAATCAAAATACTCTATGAGCGACTTATTGTTAATATTTAAAAAAAGGTTTTTTCTGAAGAAAATTACTTTGTAATGCCATTGTAATAAAACAAAAAACTTTCTATAAATTTGGGGATACATATTTAGTGAATGCTCGTTCAGAGAATATATTGGCTAATAAGCCAATATAAAGTAATGCAGTGAACGTATGATTCGGCCATTTTAAATTCTACGATACTTAGCATTAAATCGTATGCTGACGGTTCTAAAAATGGTTTAAGTTAAATACTTAACGCGGATTTCCATAACTTAGAGCTTAATAAAAAGTCTTAAATCTTACCAGAATGTCGGCCTACGGGCTGACCTCGGTTGGGGTTACCCACAGACATATGATCTGTGGGTGTGCCAATATCTAAATACTGACAGGCTGTTTTGCTGGATACTGATGTCTTTCTCTCGAGGTAAATGCTTGCGAAAAACTTTGCATGAATTAATGTATCGCTTATAACCGTTACACAAAACAAATGCTACATTTTTATCTTAAAACTACAACCAGATCGGAACGCGATCTTAACTGAGGAGATCTAGCAATAAGTCCGGCGGACTTTCCTTTTTTTTGTAAGTATGCTTAGTTTTTTTTTATTTGTAGATTATCATTATATGGAATAAATATTCTTGCCTTAATAAAATCGCGATCGCTAAAGCCTTGTTCTCCATAGCACTAGTTCTGCAGCTCGTCTCTTCACGCGCCGTCTGCTACATTATTCAAAGAAACCCCCGCCATAAAACTCGCGCCGGTCGGCACTGAATCGTAACGCGACTGCCACTAAGGATGTGACCACATGCTCGCAATAAACCGATAACTGCGTAGTGCCGATTCACAGGTCCGATTTACGATTACGGTATTTGGGGTGATTGAGTGTTTGTTACCTTTGTTGATATGTATTGGATTGAAACGATAAACTATATGTATTTTTGACGGATACAATTGAAATTCAGACTCAAAGTCTAGTCTGAAAGAGAGTTGGATGTGTTCATATTATATTGGTTTCATGTATAGTAAGTATCCTACTAATATTATAAATGTGAAAGTTTGGATGGATGGATGTTTGTTACCCAATCACGCCAGAACGGCTGAACGGGCATAAAATTTGGCACAGAGATAGATTATAGTCTGGAATAACATATAAGCTATTTAGCCCGGTAAAAAAGACATAGTTTTGAATCGCGGGTAACACCACGGCGCGCTGCTAGTATTATATACTTACCAAAGCATGATAGGAGGATATTACCCCATGCCTATGATATAGGTCTAGTACCGTGTATGTGATCATAGACAGAATGTTGTAAACTATCGAAAACTATGATCATAGCTAGATTTATGTTGCGTGAGCCCAGTCCTAGTACAAGTTTTAGCTTAGCCTAGTAAGGTTAGAGATTAATGTGTTCATCGCGCATTACCGGTACCATATCAAAAGGACGTCAAATATCTACTATCTGCATCAGTATACTCTCTGACACAGCTGGATAAGAAACAATCCAAATTATGTGAGTACCTAATAAGGAAACATTGTCCGCTTCCTCGATCGTATTATGGATCATTATTTGAGACAAACACAAATAAATAGACAATAGTACGCCTAATGTAATCTGGTAAAATAATCCGCTTACAGCATTTGCTCGGATTAGTTTGTAGTTAACCGCTTATTACTGACTATACATGTAATGTTCATAATCTATAATATATACCTATATATACAAAACAAATTCGTGTTAGTAACACCATACCATTTATAACTCGAACGGATGGGAAAATTTTTTTGTTCTATGATTTTTTGAATAGCAGAATAAGTATTAAAACATGAATTCATTATTTTCTCACACATTTGATTCTGATGCGGTACGAAGTTCGCCGGGAAAGCTATAGAATTGTATAATAATACACGTATACTCTTCCTTCACAGCCAGATCACGGGATTGGCCCAAGACTACGTCATCGGCCATCTTCCACCAATGAGCGGTGTTAATTCGTCGTTCGATCGTGACGTAGTCTTTGGGTCATCGTCGCAAGAGTATACCTCGCGTAGCATACATTTATACCATGGTACGTACTTGCAAGTGAGGTTAGCATTCCACATAATATCGCGACAGAAACAGGCGACGAAGAAAGGGACAGACAGATACGGAAGATAGGGACACGTATGTGTTAGCTACGCGACACTTATTGCTACAACGTTGTGGCGACGACTGCCATACGTAACAGCTTTGTAGCCGTTATAAAATAAAATAAGGCACATATACAATCATCTCAGCACAAAATAACATAGATGTATAAAATATTTATTTTTATTACTTTTTTAATATCCATATGTATTCGGGCCCTAACCGGAACGATCGCTGGATGCTAAATGAAATTCAAAAGCGCACTGTGGCATGTCTTACTAGATTTGAATACCTATGAGTAACTTTTTCAATATTAGTTTCTTGTTCAACCGACTAGGTTATTAAAGTATAATTTATCAATATGTACTTGTTCTTTTATCACTTAAAATGTACAGTTTATGTAAAAACAGTTGAGGTTACACTTATAACATTTTTTAAGATAAAGACAACAATTTTACTAATTTATGTTTTACTAGCTGTTACCGGCGACTTCGTCTGCGTGGTATATAACAAAAAAAATTTTTCTAAAATAAAAGTAGCCTTAGTTACTCCTTGTTACATCAGCTATATACGCCGCCGGTGGATGGGAGTGGCGGAGGACCGCCATGTGTGGAAGTCATTGGGGGAAGCCTATGTCCAGCAGTTGACGTCTATCGGGTGATAGATTAGATTAGATTAGACATCCGCTATCTACCAGTGAAAGTCCCGTCCAGCCATTTCAGAGATTATGATTGATATGATTATGAGATGAAACAAAGAGACAGGAAAAAAAATCAAAAAATGTGGTTTTGGTAAATGTACCGAATGTACATCCAAATGGACTTATCCAAACGTAAAAAGCGGTTATTTTAATATTACAAAAAGACACTCCAATTTTATTTATTTGTAGTATAGAAGATACGTATACGGATTAGTGAGTACTTGACATAAATAGGATTCGTTCCTTGCTCATGTAAAAAAATAAAAAAACTTCTACCATAGTTCACATTTAGTGACTACACAGACGAGTGTGCGCTTCAGTAGCCAATCGGAGTGAATTACGTCACCGCGCCGCCGCAGCGTCCGGGCGCAGACCCCATCTGATGGATACCCTTATCGAATTTCTATCCAATAAATTACTTACAACTCCATTCGTAGCTTTAATTGTATCGTATTCAGTTAGGATTTACGATCGCGGTTGCATTTTCCCTGGAACTTCATTGTTTAGATTGCGGTCATATTTCATGACGACGGAGATTTGTAGTAATTGGCTGTATTTATAATAACATTTGTTGATAGCTAGCTGCGCCCCGCGGTGTTACCCGCGATTTAAAAGTATGTCTATCCCACGGAAACCATACATTTTACTGGGATAAAAAGTAGCCTATATGCTATTCCAGACTATAATCTATCTCGGTGCCAAATTTCATCCAGACCCCTTCAGCCGTTTTGGCGTGATTGAGTAAGAAACATCCACCCATCCAAACTTTCACATTTATAATATTAGTGGGATGTATATGTGTAAAATATATAGACGATAGGTATCTAGAGACAGTTTAAAAGCGATTGCTCGTGCTTTAGGATTTATAACGTACGCCTATTTTATCGATAAGAAAAGCTTTGATGATCGATAATTACTTTACGAGTAATACTAACTAGGCCCTTTAATTATTAATAATATAATGAATTTGGTGGGTGTAATTATGAGTGTATAACTAGGTCGCTTATCAAAACACGGTACATTGAAAATATGTGTCAACATATATGTGATACTGAATCCGCATCGGTATTTTAGTGTAGGTATGAACGAATTGAACGAGTGTGGACTATCCAACGATGATCGCGATCTTCAGACATGAGGGACCGACCATAGAGAGGGAGAGATGAACGAATTTGTTATTTCTTAACGAAAATATATCCGCGAATTAAAAACGTTTAAAACTCGCATCGTAAGAGGGTTGTATATTTCTATGCGATTTTGTACAATAGCTCGAACGAGATTTTAAAACCTCCAGACCGCAAGTTGGCAAAGTGCGTGAAATGGTAAAACTTTGTTCAGGTTATACCATCAAAAGATGGTTGGCAAATAAACGTTTCGCCTTCGAACTTGTTAATGAAAGCCACATCGGACCTTTTTGAGTTCAACGAAAATTATT
This sequence comes from Pheosia tremula, assembly GCA_905333125.1. NCBI lineage: Eukaryota > Metazoa > Arthropoda > Insecta > Lepidoptera > Notodontidae > Pheosia > Pheosia tremula. Next base: position 2,452,759 of record HG995403.1, on the reverse strand, counting down.
TTATTATACGAGTAGACCCGGAGTTTTGTCGGTTGATTATATTATTAATAATGTCTGATGGTCAAATACACTGGAAAGCCAAGTAAGTTTTATTTTAAATTTTAATAAGGTTTTCCGTGAACGAACATCATAGAGGTTTTTAGACCGTATGTCGATTCGAACCGGTATTTAAAAATATATATTTCCAAATCGCTTCATAAATTACGGAGACCTGAGGTCGGTTAAAAAATCAACTACACTGTTCAGCAAAAGCCTTCTCATACTCTCTCCAAGTCCGATTATTTAGGTTCCAACGAAGATAAAAGACACTCAGTTTTAAAACTGATTAATCATGAACCAAAGAAACGAACAAACGTGGGTAGAAAACATGCATCAGAAGAACAGTTTATGTGATGGCCGAATCTAATAAAGAAATATCGCCAGACGAACACACCAACTATACGGGCCCACACTAAGCAACGCTTGTATTATGGATACCGTACAATGGACTGGCGGTGAATCCAGTATATAATACTTATATAAATATTAAACCATTCACAGTCCATTGTACGGTATCCATAATGCAAGCGTTGCTTAGTGTGGGGCCGTATAGTTGTGTGTTCGCCTGGTGATATTATTATAAATCATGTATAGGATGTATAAATTACATTGTCATATCCACAATATGTCCTAGATCTGTGACATACATAAATAATAATGTAACATGCATCTTAATAACAAAACATCTCTTTATCTTTATCTATCTTTTTATCTGCTATGTAATCTATTCATGCAAACAGCAGTATCTAAAATGGTATCTCAAAGCCACGGTACGCTTCTTGAAAAAATATACGTTGAAAATTCTCAGTCCAAAGCATTACCGTCATCGCTACGAAAGTTTTTTCACAAATAATATAAAATCTTTCCAACGGGTAACGTTAGTATGGGAACTTCAGGAAACGGCACTTTTCTGTTAGCATAAATAAGGAAGGCATGTCTGTTGCAAGGATGAGCCAATTTCATATTCGCAGCTTTGAACCGGTTTCTTGTAAAAGAAATCGTTTTAGTCACAGTATAAGAATTGATAAAAAAATGTAGACGGGACGACATATTTAGATAATTATTTTTGTAGGAATTATGAGTCTTTAGTTTTTAAACATTTGACAGAGAATTGTGCAGTGATATTAACCAGCGGGGTTTTTTTAATTCGTTCGAAATTCAAATGTGAAACGGATCAGAAACATTCTAAATTCGAATTCGCTCCTGACGAACTGAACAAAGACTGTTTTAAATAATGGTCGGATGGCAGTTTGATAAAAAAAATATTCGGAAAGACGATGTGCTTATACAAAGAATATATATAGCGATTTCAGAAATCCAACATAAATTTCTAATGATTTTGAATAACCCCACGAGACTGGACCAGCTTTTGCTTTGCATAATAACTCAGCTTTTTTTCGTGATATCGGCTGGGTAGAGGTATCTAATTCTAGTCGATTACAAAGTAAGTGTCCTGTTAAAAAAATCGATTTGTCCCAATAAACTTAATCTATGGCGTAGAGCAGTTGAGCGCCAATCGCGATTCGAGAGCTTAGTAAATAGAACGCACTCGCGAGTTATTCTGAACTTGTGCAACTGCACCGGTTCGCTACTGTCGTGTGCAATAAAATTTACTTTTTATGCATATCTGCAGCGTTAAATTGTCGTTGGGCTGTTCTATTTTTAAAAATGCTTTTGGGAATATTGCGAAGGCTTGTCACGGTGGGTCACTGACGACATTCGTGTTGATATCATTAAACCGTTATCTTTAAAAGATAACTGGTTGAAAAAAGCGGTTATTTTTAAAAAGTTTTAAATAATTGAAATACGCATGTTTAAGATCTTATGGTTTAGTTAATGTTGATTAACGTGGCGATTGAAGGTAAACATATTAATTAACGATGCAACCAGTTGATTGTCAACGATGTTAATTATTTTTCGAGCTGTTAATTTTGTAATGTAAAATAGTTAGTTCGTATGTGATAGAAAAACGGTTAAATAGGGCTGTTCGTTAAACCAATGCCCTCTAATCGCTAGTATTCAAATAATTATCGCGAAAAAGAAGTAATTATGGAGAAAGCAGGAACTTTTAATGTAATCGTGACGTCATCGAGAAAACATGCTTTGACTGTCACACTTATAAATAAAATGGGTGGTGTGAGAGGGATGGAAGACGTAACGTTACCAAAACAGTACGTATAAGGGTTGCGTGTTTTGTCTTGTATACTCGGACCTTAGAAACGCTTGCGTGGAGACATAGGACTTATTTAAAGGAGTTGACCCTAGCATAAACTTCTTTAAGTAAAGTACGTTACCGTACAAATGTGCTTTTTGACTAGATCTTCAAAGCACATTCTGTTTTTCCAATTCACATTCTCACATAACAAGACGTTCACATTTCCCGCTTATCCCATACATACCACTTACTTATATCACGGAAACGTCAAATACCCAAAGAAACTTGCTGAACCAATTTCGGCAGAGCGTTTTAGCGAAACGTCTATTGAAACTTCGACCTTGTATTTGCTGGGGAACAGTTGAAATTTGTGTGTTGCGATGAAATATTGCCCGTCTAACAGTCTAAAAACAATATTTAGAGACGGGCGCAGGACTGAGACAGAGAGTGATTGTGACACATGGAAGTCGGGACCCTCATAACTTGAGGAGCTTATTCAGCTCTCGTACCTTTTCACTCATTGCGTAAATTTCGTTTCGTTACGTCAGCACCTTGCATTCGATGTGAAATTTGATTTTGAACCTTCGACGCGATGCTAACAGGGCTCAAGTCTGCTAGCACGGCGACACTTTTTTTTTAAACTATCAAAGTTGCAATTAGGATGTCATTGTCCATTGCGAGCTAAATATGTTAGCAGACTTAGTAAGAGCCTTGCACTAGTAGCACAGCCGGCTGTGACAAGACAAATTGAGAGATAAATCAGTTTTGTCTCATTGGTCTATGAATTACGCAAGGGAAAGAGCGCCTCGGTGCAAACTAATCCGTGACATAGGTTTTGTCTTAACTCGCATGCTAGTCCTCGCTAGACATCAAACTTCTCAGTGCCCCTCGTGACCAGGTTTGCTATAAAGCAACTGAAACGTTGGAGACTTGAAAACATAATATAAACGTGATAAATCCTTAAAATTAGTTTAATTTCAATATATTTTACACTAGAATCAGAATCTGAATATTTTTTATTCACGTAGATCATGTCAAAAGTAACAAAATACTATGCTACTACTTTACCACCCGTTCGGAATGCCGTTCCTATGGAGAAGAACGGGCAAGAAACTCCATGGTTGCACTTTTATAAAAGATCTTTAACATTTTTGAACAGTACATTGTTATAGGTATGTGAGAACAATGTAGGAACGGCTAAGCAGACTTTAGCAGAAAGTTTTACTACTAGTTACTTACTAGTTTTGTTATACCTTATATAAATTGCATACACAACACACTGTTCGCCGCGATCTTAAACCGTAATCAGTCTAATGAATATCCTTAAGCCTTCCACTATAAAAGTTTTATACTATAGTAAAAACCGCAGTGAAATCCGCCCAATAGATCGCAAGCTTAGCCCGAACAAACACGGCTCACAGATTTTATGTTCCCAATATAAATTGAAGTGGTTAAAAAGGATAACACACTTTGAGTAATGCAACAACCCGACACAAAAGCTGAACACTTTGATAACACTACCCTCTGCTTAGGACAGTTGGGTAGAAAAACCTTATTTCCTGAGTTATTAACTCCACAATTTATTTTTTCACTAGCTGTGCCCAGCGGTGTTACCCGCGTTTACATTTCACCGGGATAAAAAGCTTATGTGCTATTCCAGACTATAATCTATCTCTGTGCCAAATTTCATCTAGATCCGTTCAGCCGTTCTGGCGTGATTGAGTAACAGACATCCATCCATCCATCCATTTATCGATCCAAACTTTCACATTTATAATATTAGTGGGATTTAATTTAAATTAATGTTTATTGCTCGAGAAAGGCAGAGAATAGACGCTTTTGAGATGTGGTGCTGGAGAAGAATGCTGCGAATACCGTGGACAGCCAAACGCACTAACGTCTCCATTCTGTCACAGCTGAAAAGTAAAGACTGATTGTCTACCATATGTCATCGTCGTATACTGAGCTATTTTGGTCACATCGCCAGACGTGGCGAGAGCAGCTTAGAAAAGCTTATTGTGGTGGGAAACGTGGAAGGGAAACGTTCACGAGGCCGGTCCCCGACCAGGTGGTCTGACCAACTCAAAGAAACACCAACGTCCCGCTTCTACGCCGCGGTGAGGATGGCCACAGATCGGAACCGATGGAGACAGTTCGTCCGATCCAAAGAACTGCCGTGATGATCACGATCCTCAGTCATGAGGGAACGACCGAAGAGAGAGAATGTTTATTGTGGGATAAAACACTGCACTGAACTCGGTCCATAAGTTTAAGAGCTACGATGCCATAGCTTGATATACAGACAGATAGTAAAAGAGAAATATAAAAAAAAACTTAGAAAAACAAAAATAGTCTATGATGCCATTTTCTACAAATCTTGGTTCGGCTTATCTTGTGTCATCTCTCGCTCGATTTTATCAGTACAATTGGTACTTTATAAGACTATAGTCTACTTAAGATGCGACTGTTGTCCGCACTATTTAATAATGAAAACGACTCAGCATATTACTACATTTATATCTTAAACGCTAAATATTTAAATTATCCATTTACATTCTGTACCATACCGATTTCTGCGCTGAATTAGGCATCGGATCGGCATGTTATCGATACATATAATGACTTTTATTTGCTTATGTCTGTACATTAAATTTTTAGAAAAAAAACTATTTGTAGGCGATTTTTTTAAGCGGTTTTTGTTGTTTCTCTGTCTGTTTGCCTTTAATAGGCAATCTGCTGGATGGATTTTGATGAAACTTGGCATTATAAAAACATGCACAGGTACAGGTGTACCTATATTTTGATCTGTAGGTCAATGTAAGTATGTGACCTGTAGGTATAGGATATCTTTATCTAGGGAAATGGATGAGATCCCGAGGGATAGCCAAAAACTGTATCTCAAAAGCGAACACGCGTTTTTAATAAAGTTTTACATAGTAATTGCTTATAACAAGTTTAACATGTAGGATATTATTTATCCCAAAGAAATGGAAGAGTTCCCTGGAATATCCGAAAGTCCAAAATTTTAAGTGTACGAAGTCGCAGGCCGTGATAGTATATATATAATAATTTGGAGGCGTGTTTAGTATCCAGACTCAACGAAACATTCCATGCAGACGAAGACAGACTAACAAACTAGCTTAAACGTACAAATTCCATTAAGTGCTCTCATCTCACAGAAACTTATAGATAAATGGTTAATAAATGAATGTGAATTGATGATACGGGTAAAGTGCCACTCTGGCCTTTGCCGACCCTGCTCTAAAAAGAATCTATTTTTATAGAGACTCTGATTTTGATTTATAGACCTCATTAATTTAGAAATATGAAGCAATCATCGTAGCTTGCATGCTCTTGATAGCTCAGATGATTTGTAACGGCCTAAGAATATTAATACTCGCTGACTTTTTATCTTGTTACAGAGACGATCCAAAGACATAATTTGGAAAAAAAAATAACATTTAAAAGTATTTTTTTTAATGGTGCAATAATCAAGCTAGACATTTTGTATGAAGAATTAAAAAGCGCCTCTAGGGGGGGGGAGGGGGGTGTATTTAAATCTTTTAATTATCCATACAGGATGTCTAAATACAGTAGACTATAAAGTGTACGGTTAGCTTACGAATAATCTCGCACTTGACGTACTGATTGGTTTGAGCTAATAAATTATTGATAATACCTAACTAATATATTTACGCACATACTACATATTGAAATAAAAAAAAAAAAACCAGCCGCAACGTCGGGAACGTAAAAACATAAAATAAACGCGATTATTTCTTGGTTCCTATAACGTAAACAGGATGTTTGCAAAACTGAAATAATTAATTTTTTTGAATCACTAATATATGCAGTGAACTGAACGAATTTTGAATATTGCCTAGGATAATTTATATCGGATTGATTAAACGGCTGCCGTTGTTGGACGATAAAAATCATACCGTATATATGTATAAAATAAGTACTGGCTGAATAAAGCGTAGAGGTAAAAAATCTTGTTGGTTTTAGATATGGAGAGTCGAAATGTCAACCCAATGTGCACGATAATATGTAAACATTCAGATTGCAGGAGGATTCTCTATCTTACGCGGACATGTAAAGTGTTAGGGTAGTAGCGGTGTTGCCATTTTCCATCTTTTCCACGAAGTATTGGAGTTTTATGGTAATCCGGTGAATTTTGTGCATTTTTTTTAATCTCCCATCTTGGGTACGCTACTGCATGGGCCAATTTTTTACAAGCTTTGTATATATTAAGTAGGTAAGCTTTTTTTATTATCTTTTTAATTTCTATTGGTGTTGTTAATAAATATGTAAATTTATTTACAAAAACTACGTTAAATTAAACTTTTTTTTTTATAAGGGCATCACTTGAGAACAGTTGAAACGACTTGGCATTTTTTTTATTTTAAATGTTCGTATTTGTCTGTGCATATATTCCAAAGTTGACGTTATAAGGGCTGACAGCGACGCAAATAACAAATAGTGACGTTGGGCGAGGCAGCCCAATGGTTTGCTTCAAGTGAGCCACGGATAAACTCGGTCAGTAGAGGCAGTCTCGTGAGGCTGCTCAGTCGCTCAGTCCACGGCTATTAAATATCCCGTATTTTAAGTAGGGTAGCAGATATAGTTGGCAGCACAGGTATGGCAGGGCGTTGAGATATCGCCTTTCGTACCGGGCACATATAAATAAATTAGCAGCCGAGCATCAAGCGAGGGGCACGGCACTGGCACCCTTCTGCAATGTTTCATTTTTCATCTCTCCGTGTTTTCTGCATGTTTTATAACACCAAGCTATTTTTGTCTCGACAGTTTTGGGAATACCTACTGAAATTGCAGTGGGAGAACAAAATTTATGGAAGTTGTGTTATTGATGATAGTTTTGTATATGTGATAGGTTGATCGGATGTAATTCTGATAAGATATGTTAACATGAAGCAGTGATAACCACGTTGGTAGAACGCTTGCCTCGGTAACGAGGATCTCAGGTTCAAACCCCGGCTCATACTTCTGGGATTTCTGGATACCATTTTCCACCATGATTATCACATGCTAAATGGTGAAGGAAAACATCGCGAGGAAACCTGCATTTCTGAGAGAACCTCTCGAAAAACGTGTAAAGTCAGCCAGCCTGCACTGAGCCAGCGTGGTGGACTACGGCCTAATCCCCCTCGCATTGAGGAGAGGCCTATGTGGGATATTGGAACGGCTGGTATTATTATTTATCCTCAATAATGACAATTTCTAAGGCCGGCTTCGTACTGAAAACGCTGTTGAAATATCTTCATAAAATAAATGTTACTAGAATTCTCTTCTACTCCAATTCTGCGCGTCATATATCCTCAAAAAAGTTGAAGATTTATTTCCCACGATCGTTATGCAGCTATGTTTTTTTTAAATTAACTAGTTGTATATTACATTCTCTGCGTAAAGTTTTAATGGCGTTTTTCCAACTGCAGGTAAAAGTTAATTAGGGCGACGATGCGGCGCTTCATAAATCACAATCAATCTCTGTCAGCCAGTACGCAATTTGGGTAATGTTGGACACAAAACTCGCTTATCTGATGGTGGATAATGTGCTTGTTTAATAAAAAAACTAAAGTAGTCTTGATTTGATCGTAGTAGCGTTGTTTCTGTACACTTTAGAATATATTCCTGACTAGCTGATAGCCGCGACTTCGTCCGCGTGGTATTTAATTAAAAAGTTTTTCTAAAATAAATGCCTAAATTACTCCTTGTTACATCACCTGCCAGTGAAAGTCCGTCAAAATTGGTCCAGCCATTTCAGAGATTAGCCGAAACAAACAGACAGACAGACAACATTTAAAAAAAATGTTGTTTTGTTACATGTACCGTGTATACATTCAAATGCACTTAGTAAAAAGCTGTTTTCACTAAGTGCATTTGGATTTTAATATTACAAACAGACACTTCAATTTTATTTATTTATATAGATTCGCTAGTACTCGTACCTAAAAATTTAAGAAAAAATAATCACTGTGGTCCAATTATTTCATACTGAGACCAAATCCGCCATTTTTATATTTTTTCTGTCTGTTCTACTTGGGCCGCCAGAGCTCCTCAACCATTATGCTACTGACGCTTTGAATTTAGGCTTCGGTACAACGTTAAAACTAATATCAAAACACAAGACACTCAAGTAATTACAAGCATACAGCTCTGATAAGTCAGCCTTACAATTTGTTTATCCTATCTTCGCCATTAATATGGCCTAGTCTCATTAACATGATTAGGCTAGTAAGTATGGCAGCAGGCAAGGCAGCTTCCCCAGAATTCCACATGATAATGCAACATGTTATAAATAAATATACGAACACACCGACTATACGGTCCCACACTAAGCAACACTTGTATTATGGGTACCGTACAATGGACTGAGGGCGAACTCAGTATATCATACTTATATAGATATGAAACATCCATGACTCGGGTTCAAACATTCATGCTCATCACACAAAGATTGTCCCAGGATTCGAACTCGGGACCCACAGTGCAGAAAGCAAGGTCGCTACCAACTGCGCTAATCAGGTCGTCGAAAATAAAGATATTCATTCTATTTACATCACAAGCGGAGCCGAAGTAAAAATAATTTAGCGGAAAACGTTCGATAATTCCAATAACCTGTTTGTAGGCAGCAATGTACAGTTCAAAGAAAATAAATAAAATGGAAACACATCAAACCATGTAGCACATTGAAGCGAAATTGTTTCCGTGACGAGTCTTTTATTTGTGCCAAGCCGCCAGAGTATTAATCAATTTTCCTTTTCCGTTAGTCTGCCCACAAGGCTAGTGTACAATTTCGAAATTGCTCAATTGATAAAGCTTTTTAAAAAAGAAATAAAAGCTTGAGGGAACCGGGACTGACATATAGTAGCGAAAGTGTACCCGTATTGACTTTTTAAAAATATTTTTTTAATTTACTTGACTTGTTGATGAAAATACAAAAATCGCTATATGTATGCCTATAAAATTTGAGGAGTCCTCTCAATTCCTCACAGATTCCACCATCAGAACTAATTTTTGAAAAAAATGGGAACAATAAGCATAAAATCCCTTCAAATATTTCTTTTTTCCAAATCGGTTCATAAATGACGGTTATCTTAGGTTAGAAACATAAAAAAATACTACCAAATTGAGAACCTCCTCCTTTTTGAAGTCGGTTAAAAATAGGTTCAAACTTTTCGGTAAGCACTTTTATTGAAATTTACTTTGGGAAGCTATTACAAAAATTGGCGCCAGTAATAATCTCCTTATAAATTCAGAAATGGTGAAAAAAGGGAAGGCTTTTAAAAATGGCGGCTGCGTCAAAATTGAGCGTTAATCCTTTGGTTAATCCCGAGATAATCCAGTGATTATGACCTGTGTCAGAATAAGATTTTTTTCATGAGTTTTCTTCCATTTGTTTTGGTCGTGAAAATCTTGCAACAAAGACTGAGGAAATAAGATGTTTGACGACCTGATTAGCGCTGTTGGTATTGACCCTGCTTTCTGAGCTGTAGGTCCTGGGTTCGAATCCTCGTAGGGAATCCTCGTAGGGACAATCTTTGTATGATGAGCATGAATATTGTACCCGAGTCATGGATGTTATATATCTATATAAGTATTATATACTCAGTTCGATCTCAGTCCACTGTACGGTACCCGTAACGCAAGCGTTGCTTAAGGGGGAAGCTCAGGGTCAGTGCGCGAAATTCAAAATATCAATGGTTTTTATTTTTTTACGAAAAACGAAATACTTTTTTAAGCAAACTTAATACATCGAGACATCGAATGCAGAATGCTAATATCGCAAAATACTAAATTACATCGTAAAGATGTCCAAATTTTTCGTAAAAAAATAAAAATCATTGACATTTGAATTTCGCGCCCTGACCCTGAGCTTCCACCCTAATGTGAAACCGTATAGTTGGGTGTTCGTCTGGCGATATTATATTATTATATCTCTCACCACATGGGCTATACCCGGATCTTCGGAAGGCTTGCGCGGGGTCATGGATCCAACACGTAGAGGTCTTTTTTGGGAATGTTAATGTTATGTTAACCACCTGTTGGGATCAACTGCTGAAAATGATAGTATAAACAGCGAATTGACCTCAGCAGACGGAGGAACTATTGCAGGAATATGGAAAGATAACTGGGACTATTGATTGAGGATTGGATGGATATGGGATGGGTATATTGGAAGGGTTGCGGACACCTGCCATAATCAGCTTTAACTAATTACTATTGGCAGGTATTATTATTAATTACTAATTTCCGAGACGTGGTCGCTGACTATGGCCCTCATAAGAAGGCTCAAGGTCGCTTAACGCAAAATGGAGAGAGCTATATTCGGTGTTTCACTACGCGATAGAATCAGAAATGAAGAGATCCGTAGACGAACTGGAGTAACTGACATAGCTCAAAGAATTTCAAAGTTTAAGTGGCAGTGGGCGGCACATAGCTCGCAGAACCGATGGCCGTTGGGGCAGAAAGGTTCTAGAAAGGCGACCACGAACCGGAAGACCACAAAGTGGACGGATGATAATATCACACGCGTCGCAGGAAGCCGGTGGATGCGAGTGGCGGAGGACCGTGATGTGTGGAAGTCGTTGGGGGAGGCCTATGTCCAGCAGTGGACGTGTAGCGACTACCTCGTCACGTCGGGGTCACCAATTTAGCGGAAAAGGGAAGATCTTCCAGCCAGGCGGGTGGTATGCCTGGCGGGGCGGCCGCTATGCCCCGACGGTTATTGTCGGGATCTTGTATATATGTTACTTGCACCGAAAACTCTGATAGCGCGATTCAGGATTGTGACGTCACTTGTCTATTGTTCTGAATGCGTCTGTAGTGCCATCTGCTTAGCTTGTGGTGCGGTTGAGGTAGTCGCTACAGACGTCTATCGGCTGATAGATTAGATTACTAATTTCCTGTCGTCAATAAATAAACTCTAGCCGTATACGTCTATACAACCCGTCGTGTTCAACCCTCCGGTTTACCACGCACTGAGAAGGGTCAAAACTATGTCGTTTATATAAACATATTTACATTGTAACACGAACATTTACATAGAGTACATCGGACGTCGATCGAAAAACGATCATATTTTCGCATCGAAAGGGTTAAACGTCTGACAGCCGGTTTGATTAAGGCAAATGGGTATTAATGAACAAGGTTATATGTTTGTTAATTTGATGTGAGATTATGTACTGTTTATTGTATGTGGGGGGGGGGAGATTTTAGTTTAATACCTGTGGTAAACAAAAAACAACCAATTCAGCTTGTTTATTATGATAAAATATTTAAAACAAATTACCTATTCCATGTAATTCAAAAAACACTTTTGGTATCGGCTAGGTATTTAAAAACCGAGCATTTAAATTATTTTTTATTTTTCAAACCACACGAATCGCTTTAAACCCTCTTCGTTCAATATTTACGATGGAGTTGGCAAACAAATTTCAACAGCTACTTACATCAAAGCGTCCTGTGTGTGCATAACAAAGCATTTCGGTTTTACTGCTGTTATATAAGGAGTCAATTTGGAATGTCTCGTAAAAGGCTTAATCATTTTTTTTATTGTCGTGCCATTTGATCAGGAAACTTTGTGTTGTTTTTTTGTGACATCTCGTTTTTGAAAGACAAACAAGTATTATGCATCTGCTTGCCATCTACATTTGTTTAACATATTCTAAAAAAAAAATACGATTTCCTATTCCATTTTAATTTATATTGTTCGTTATAAATATTTTGTTAATAAATACATAAAAAAATATAGTTTAAAGTGTTTCTACAAACAAAAATAACCAAATACTCAGAGGATATCGATAAGTGCATGCTTTTAGAGATCCAATTTAGAGTTTTTGCCGCATAATATTTTACAACGGCTTTTGCGAAAATTCCTGATAGGAATCCTAAATATCCTTACACACGAATTGAACACTATATAACGTTTCTGTTAATAAATTATTCCAGCCCCAAGTCCGCCGAGAGCCGGTCGAGCGATAATTTTAAAAATATTTTTCCTGCGTGAGGTAAAAATGATGTACTATAAAAATATGGGACAGGTAAAGTCGAGGGCTTAACTCCAATGCTCAGGTAACCCTCGCCCCTGATACAGATCATAAATACCGTTGAAGCCTGATAAGCTCTGGTAAAAGAAAAGACGAGTTCTTACCCGCCCACGCGAGAGAGAAAAGTTACAGGCTCCTGCAGTTACCACATCGAATGTGATAAATATCGGGACTGATTTGAGCTTAGATATATAAGTTTAAAGGTATCTGAATATGTTCCGTATAATTACATGAGCAGGGCCAGTTGGTAGGGTTCCTACCCGTTGGCATGCAAATGACCATATTATAGCCAACTAGCCTATTGACTTGCCAATTTGTAGAGACTACCTAGCGGGCAGTGAAATTGTACCGTTTGTAGGGGCTTTTAAATTAGTAATGATGTTATCTGATCGATTCGTATGGAAGGGATTGATTGTGTAGATCGGCAGCGTATTATCACGAGGCTGGGTCTCGCACATGCCATGCGTGTGCTGACGGATGGGGGGGGGGGGGGGGGGCGGGGGAATAATTGAATTCATCAGAAGTAAACACTCGCCCTAGCTCGCCTGAGGCATTGAACCCAGGCTTACAAAACTTTTAGGCTAGAAATTTCACAATATTTAATTAATAAAAATACATGTCATAGCTCAAAACCAAGCCGATACAGGATTGTCCCGCGAAATATGGGACACTTGGTGATCTCGGGACTCCTCTCGTATTCTGTGTTGGCTTTTGTTTGAAAGTTGACCGGCCCCAATTTTCTTTAGAAACAACTAACTCCGTTTAGGTTCTTCACTTTTAGACTGGTGCTCGGGTCTGCCGTATTTTTTTCACCTGAAGCTTTGGTATAATTTAGTTAAATATTTATTGTGTGTATATATATGTCTGGTGTATCTGAATATATACTTATGAGAGTTATTATTTTTATATGCCCTGCCTCTGCATTTGTTATGGCACTGTAAGCATCATTTTTAATATTTCATATATAACCTTTCATTATTATGAAAGATATTTAAATTTAAATATTTACAATTAGAGTTAAAGTAAATAGGAAAACAATTTTTTTTATGCACACCAACTATGTATCGAAAAGACCTTGTCCGCATGGAATGGTGGAAAATATGCTGGCTGCATTTCCTCGCTGTATTATCAAGTTAATTTTTTTGAGCGACGAAAGAGTCAGCCCGTCAGCCCTCCTGTCACCTGTGGAAGAAATCAACCTAGGTGTTATTTTTTGGATAAACTCTCAATCGCTATGACTTTATGGGCCTATCGTTTCGTGTATTATAATATTATTTTTCAGCATAAAAAGGGTTGTATTCAGATAAATTTACATTATTGTCTGTTTCAGTTTATTATAGGCGGTGAAAAAACATGAACAGAATACGTTTATATTGGTAAAATTATATTTTTTAGCGTTTTCAGTAACAGGTTGTTCAGGCAATAGTTACCGAATTTCGGAAACATTTTCATGATGTTTGATTTTTGAACTACGCTAAAATGTATACCTAATAACTTAGCCACAAGTACTAACCCATATTTCGTTTTTTTAGTCAAGTCGTGTTCAGCGTAGCGTAAAATTGTAATAACTTCCGCTTGAGAGGTTTAGTGTAAAAATGTTGGCCTTAACGGAATTATTAAATTATCTTTGAATTAAGTCAAGGCCATGGCTTTGTTTTTTCTTTAATTTTCTTTTCAGTCTGCTTCGTGAATACATTGTTGGACTGTTTTTTCATTAAGAATATTCTATGGGACGTAAATAAGGAAAGTATTAAAATACTTGTTGACTACCCGATTAGCTCAGTTAGTTGTGACCCTGTCTTCTGTACTGAAGGTACCGGGTTCGAATCCTGCTGAGACAAGCTTTGTGTGATGAGCACGAATATTTGTAACCACGTCATGAATGTTTCATATCTCTATTATTTACTGGGTTCGCCCCCAGTCCATTGTACGGTACCCGAAATACAACGGTTGCTTAGTGTGGGTATAGTTTGTGTCTGGCGATTCTATTATTATACTTTTTTTCCTATATTAGCTTGCCATCTATTAGTTAATCAAAGTAAATACGATTAACCTACCTACAAAAGGCAGCATATAAGATTCACATTCGAATTACCAATCTTGTTTCCCACTCCCCCCACATACAATAAACAGTACATAATCTCACATCGAAAGGGTTAAACGTCTGACAGCCAGTTTGATTAAGGCAAATGGGTATTAATGAACAAGGTTATATGTTTGTTAATTTGATGTGAGATTATGTACTGTTTATTGTATGTGGGGGGAGTGGGAAACAAGATTGGTAATTCGAATGTGAATCTTATATGCTGCCTTTTGTAGGTAGGTTAATCGTATTTACTTTGATTAACTAATAGATGGCAAGCTAATATAGGAAAAAAAGTATAATAATAGAATCGCCAGACACAAACTATACCCACACTAAGCAACCGTTGTATTTCGGGTACCGTACAATGGACTGGGGGCGAACCCAGTAAATAATAGAGATATGAAACATTCATGACGTGGTTACAAATATTCGTGCTCATCACACAAAGCTTGTCTCAGCAGGATTCGAACCCGGTACCTTCAGTACAGAAGACAGGGTCACAACTAACTGAGCTAATCGGGTAGTCAACAAGTATTTTAATACTTTCCTTATTTACGTCCCATAGAATATTCTTAATGAAAAAACAGTCCAACAATGTATTCACGAAGCAGACTGAAAAGAAAATTAAAGAAAAAACAAAGCCATGGCCTTGACTTAATTCAAAGATAATTTAATAATTCCGTTAAGGCCAACATTTTTACACTAAACCTCTCAAGCGGAAGTTATTACAATTTTACGCTACGCTGAACACGACTTGACTAAAAAAACGAAATATGGGTTAGTACTTGTGGCTAAGTTATTAGGTATACATTTTAGCGTAGTTCAAAAATCAAACATCATGAAAATGTTTCCGAAATTCGGTAACTATTGCCTGAACAACCTGTTACTGAAAACGCTAAAAAATATAATTTTACCAATATAAACGTATTCTGTTCATGTTTTTTCACCGCCTATAATAAACTGAAACAGACAATAATGTAAATTTATCTGAATACAACCCTTTTTATGCTGAAAAATAATATTATAATACACGAAACGATAGGCCCATAAAGTCATAGCGATTGAGAGTTTATCCAAAAAATAACACCTAGGTTGATTTCTTCCACAGGTGACAGGAGGGCTGACGGGCTGACTCTTTCGTCGCTCAAAAAAATTAACTTGATAATACAGCGAGGAAATGCAGCCAGCATATTTTCCACCATTCCATGCGGACAAGGTCTTTTCGATACATAGTTGGTGTGCATAAAAAAAATTGTTTTCCTATTTACTTTAACTCTAATTGTAAATATTTAAATTTAAATATCTTTCATAATAATGAAAGGTTATATATGAAATATTAAAAATGATGCTTACAGTGCCATAACAAATGCAGAGGCAGGGCATATAAAAATAATAACTCTCATAAGTATATATTCAGATACACCAGACATATATATACACACAATAAATATTTAACTAAATTATACCAAAGCTTCAGGTGAAAAAAATACGGCAGACCCGAGCACCAGTCTAAAAGTGAAGAACCTAAACGGAGTTAGTTGTTTCTAAAGAAAATTGGGGCCGGTCAACTTTCAAACAAAAGCCAACACAGAATACGAGAGGAGTCCCGAGATCACCAAGTGTCCCATATTTCGCGGGACAATCCTGTATCGGCTTGGTTTTGAGCTATGACATGTATTTTTATTAATTAAATATTGTGAAATTTCTAGCCTAAAAGTTTTGTAAGCCTGGGTTCAATGCCTCAGGCGAGCTAGGGCGAGTGTTTACTTCTGATGAATTCAATTATTCCCCCGCCCCCCCCCCCCCCATCCGTCAGCACACGCATGGCATGTGCGAGACCCAGCCTCGTGATAATACGCTGCCGATCTACACAATCAATCCCTTCCATACGAATCGATCAGATAACATCATTACTAATTTAAAAGCCCCTACAAACGGTACAATTTCACTGCCCGCTAGGTAGTCTCTACAAATTGGCAAGTCAATAGGCTAGTTGGCTATAATATGGTCATTTGCATGCCAACGGGTAGGAACCCTACCAACTGGCCCTGCTCATGTAATTATACGGAACATATTCAGATACCTTTAAACTTATATATCTAAGCTCAAATCAGTCCCGATATTTATCACATTCGATGTGGTAACTGCAGGAGCCTGTAACTTTTCTCTCTCGCGTGGGCGGGTAAGAACTCGTCTTTTCTTTTACCAGAGCTTATCAGGCTTCAACGGTATTTATGATCTGTATCAGGGGCGAGGGTTACCTGAGCATTGGAGTTAAGCCCTCGACTTTACCTGTCCCATATTTTTATAGTACATCATTTTTACCTCACGCAGGAAAAATATTTTTAAAATTATCGCTCGACCGGCTCTCGGCGGACTTGGGGCTGGAATAATTTATTAACAGAAACGTTATATAGTGTTCAATTCGTGTGTAAGGATATTTAGGATTCCTATCAGGAATTTTCGCAAAAGCCGTTGTAAAATATTATGCGGCAAAAACTCTAAATTGGATCTCTAAAAGCATGCACTTATCGATATCCTCTGAGTATTTGGTTATTTTTGTTTGTAGAAACACTTTAAACTATATTTTTTTATGTATTTATTAACAAAATATTTATAACGAACAATATAAATTAAAATGGAATAGGAAATCGTATTTTTTTTTTAGAATATGTTAAACAAATGTAGATGGCAAGCAGATGCATAATACTTGTTTGTCTTTCAAAAACGAGATGTCACAAAAAAACAACACAAAGTTTCCTGATCAAATGGCACGACAATAAAAAAAATGATTAAGCCTTTTACGAGACATTCCAAATTGACTCCTTATATAACAGCAGTAAAACCGAAATGCTTTGTTATGCACACACAGGACGCTTTGATGTAAGTAGCTGTTGAAATTTGTTTGCCAACTCCATCGTAAATATTGAACGAAGAGGGTTTAAAGCGATTCGTGTGGTTTGAAAAATAAAAAATAATTTAAATGCTCGGTTTTTAAATACCTAGCCGATACCAAAAGTGTTTTTTGAATTACATGGAATAGGTAATTTGTTTTAAATATTTTATCATAATAAACAAGCTGAATTGGTTGTTTTTTGTTTACCACAGGTATTAAACTAAAATCTGTTTGAAAAAGTTTCTAGGGACTGTAAATGGTACAACATGGCTATTCTACTAGATTTTGAAAAATACTATTTGCATCATTGTGCTGTGCACTCGTGCTGGGAAATTACTGTGTACCATTCAAAGATCACAATAGTAATGATATGTAACAAAGCATTTAGAGTTAGCAGATGATCTAACGAACCTCCCTCCTTCTACATACCCAATAGGTACGTAATTTTTTTAAAGTCAATAAACGGTATTCACTCCGCGGAAATATTATGAAGTCTCGAATGGACACAGTAGTTGAGTCACAAATAGGCACACAACTGAAAAACTAAAAAGGATAACGTTAGGCTACAATAGTTTATTAAAAAGTACAATTTAAAAAATCATCCAACCACATACACTACCGCAACGGCTGAAGAGTCTGTTCTGTTTCTAATTTACATAACACACGCTGGATTTCCTTTCCAAAGGTGCGTCTTTTGTCAGAAGCAAAACAAAGGGGGCGAACACACCGAGGTCGCCGTAAAAAGGTTGAAATTGTACTGAGTTACGAGTAACGAGGTACTAAGTCAAACATACGAGCAGATTTGCAATATTCATTTGGAGCTGGGAGCGATTGGAGCGTGTATTTGTGCGGCGTCATTATCTTTAAGTCTGTTTCGTTGAGTTGTTACCAGACATTAGGATTATTATTTGGAGCTGTACCTTGAATCTCAAAAGGCAATTTTACTAGTCAAATATAACAACATTCTGTATGCGACCAACAAAGTTATAAAAAAAAATCGGCAAGAATAAAAAAAGCTATTAATCCAATCAGCTGACTGAACCGATAATAGAAGTTTAAGATTTAGAAACAGATTAAATACAAAAAGAATAATAATAATTATCAAGCAAATCTTCTAATCAAGCCAAACCTACATAATAATGTATATAGTTAAAAGAAACATTACAAAAATACAAACCTTCTGGGTTTCTTGTATCTTTGAAGTTGAGGTCACAGTCCAATCCTGTTACGGGATTAACTAAACCAAATGTACCCAAATAATCAATTTGTAAGTGCCTCAGTACAAAATGAATAATCTGACTTGGATTAAAATATTAAATTCACAATTTGACACGTCTACCCGAAACTACATGAACTCGAAATCGTACAAACCAACTCCGTTAAATGATCATCAGCCCAAATTCGACTAGGGTGCTCAACTAAATGACTGCGATTAAATGAAAAGCTATTTTGCCAAGTTTAAATTGCGTGCTGTGAACTTTGGCGATTGTTCGGAAGCGACGGGAGGTCTTGCATTGTACCTGCTACGCCTGAAACTTTTCAGTTATTAGTTAGGTCGATTATAAGATAATGTGACGCTTATTGTTCAGCATGTGCCGTTTAAGGCGCAATTATCTAACTTAAAGATGATAATTATTAAGTAATTTGTTTCAGCTGGAATGATACGGTATTGATTTCTTATATTTACGCGTTTACCGTAAAATAGAAGATCCTCCAGCCAGGCGGGTGGTGTGACTGCCGGGGCGGTCGCTATGCCCAAAGGGTTATTGTCGGGATGTTGTATATATGTGACGTGCTCCGAAAACTCTCATAGCGTGTTTCAGGATTGTATGAAGTTTTATCAATTGTGCTGTATGCATCTGCAGCGCCATCTGTGTAGCGTGTTGCGTGGTTGAAGAGGTCGCTATACGCGAATACTACACATTGAAATAAAACTTATTTTACGGATTTTATCGCGTTTATTTATGTTTTTACGTTCACCATACAGTAATCTACATAGGTTACTGTATGGTTATCGATCCAGCATTTATTTTTTATAGGCTAAATTTGGGAGAACAACGTAGTATTGCATCGTAAATTCCTAGCAGAACATACTATTATAACATTAACGACATTAGTCATTTAAGTTCAATTACCAAGAACAACATAATCCAATCCATCAAAACAGTTAGACATACCTTCACAATCATCCAATGATATCCACGAATATACCTATACTAAAATAAAGCACAAATTCACTTATATAAGTCCCTGCACTTTATGCCCTCGCATTACCATGCACACCACTATAAACTGCACACTTTGTGATAAATTCACTTTCAAAAGACGTCGCTTAAAACACTGGCGACGATTTTAAGCGGTAAAAATTGCGCTTATACCGCTACTGAGCTTCATAAGGCCGACGTAATTTGAACTTTGTCTGTTGCTGAGATGAAACACTCGACTATGGAATCTAGACTTTATGAGCGACGGCGAAAAGCGGATTCGTATTATCAAATTTGTAAGGAAGCTGCCATTGATTAAGTATAAATGCTATGATGTTTGCACCTTATGTGTGATTCTTTAATGAGGTTTTTTGTTTGTACCTTTTGTATAAGAATGGTTTCACTTTACTCGCGAACTTGAACTTTGAATTATTTTTTATACACTTGCAGTTCTTGTTAGATGGTAAGTACATGCTGTTGATTACTAAGCAATCTATTATAATATGATCTGAAATCTTATATTTAGGTGCTGGGAAACGGGAATTTGGTAGTGACCCTGCTTTCTGTTCCGAGGGTCCCGGGTTGAAATTTTGGTAGGGGCAAACAAGCACCAATCTTTCCATTGTACAATATCCATAATACAAGTATCGATCAGTTTGCGACCGTACAGTTGGCAAGTTTCAACACTGTTATAGCACTGTTATAGCACTGGCTATAGCACTGTTACTATAGCTACGTCCATTCTTAATGATATTGCGGAGTCTTAGAACAGTGAACAAAATATTTACGCTCCACCCTCGTCCGGCGTCTTATAATTAGTTCCACTGTTTACGTAGCAAGTTTGCCTACAGGTTGTGAAGACGAGTCCTTAAACTGTGTACATTATATACCACTCTTGCTGTTTTATTAGGGGTGCATTATATTCTACACAGGGTATGGCAGTTTAAACGGGTCTTTTGTTTGAATACCTTAATTTAAATAATAAATTTTCGAGTGGAGCCGGCAAGCCACAGGTAATATTAGGCATACGGTGAGCATTAGCCTTTAAGCGTGGTTTATTTAAGATTTGGGACATTCCAGTTAGAGCTCCGGTTTGAATATCACCAATCGAATATTTTACTTAGAGCACCCGATGGATGCGCTATGGGTCATTACTGAATAACAATCCATAGGGAATTTTATTCAGTACATTATATATTATTATTCAGGGTATACACCATACACTATGTGCGCTAAGTGGAAAAGAATAAAAATATTTTCAATTATTATTGTTCGTGTTAGTTTAATATTATGTCTCTCTCCACACGGGCTATATCCTGGTCGTTGGTCGTTGGTCCAACACGTAAAGGCTTTTTTTGGTGATATTCAAATCGGTGCTTTAACTGGAATGGTCCAATTTAATGGGTTATTTACAGTTGTGTTGTTAATGACATTTATGTCTTAGTACAAGTATATGTCGTTGTAATATAATTATAAACATAATTTAATCGTAACCATAGTGATACTATAATCATATATTTATCTTTATATTTATGACAAAAAAAAACATTCAAACGAGAAATTCCATTCACATTTTATATGCGTCCTCATATAAATTCAGTCGAGTCGTAGACATCAATGGATGGCGACATATCGTTTCGAGTGTGTACTTAGTTCGTAGTGGAATGCTTTTCCCCTGTCTTATATATACACTTATATAGCTATGTATGTATCTTATATAGTTTTCGTAATTGTGGGTTATTTTAATAATGCTTCTCATCCACAGAAGACTATTGGTGCAACAGTATTGCTAACAGCAGAGTTTGATACTGAAATAAAATATGTATTTTATTTGATTGCAATTTAATGATGAGATAATTGTTTTGACAGACTTGGGTCGGGTTTTAGGTTCATGACAAACGGGAAAGCCAATCACTGCAAATATGCAGAGTCAGAATCAGAATCTGCATATCTTTTAATTCCGGTAAACCATTATGTACAGTTATTTTTAACGAATAATGAATAATAATGTGTTATATGAACGAATCATGTTTTATTGTAATTTCATTCTTGTCTTCTTTCTTTATTAGCACATACGCTTTATGTTTTATATAATAATGTAACTAATAATAAATATATAATCGAAGATTCAACAATCTAATGAGGTATCTAAGATACAGGCTTCCGCCTAGTTTGGATTCGCTACTTAACTGCCATGCGTAATGCTCAAACTGAAATAAACTTTACTTTACTTTATTTTAAAATACCTACGAGCCAAACAGCGAAGCTAGGGCCGAAATTTAGGTTAATTATTCGGTGTAAAAAATGTTGACGACAAAGCCTGTCAGCAGGGGTGTAGACAGGATAATAGGCCAAAATATATTCGTGTCATAAAATTATTTTCATGAATTAATAATCACGAAAGTTCAGACACAGTTTTAACGAGAAAAACATAGTTTATGTTTTCAACTAATACAATTACTGAATAATTACGTATTCATTAATAAAGGGACCGCACAGTTCCTCGACGGCACAGTTCTACGACATGTCGTAAAAGGAATTTATAAAAGTAGATTGACGAATAAGCTAAGTAATCTTAGCGTAGTTATTCGTTGAACATTGAGATTTTTATAAATTTACAACGGTATTATGAAATGGTTTTTTCTTAGAAAAATGGTTTATGAGCCGCTGTAAATAGATCGTAATGTTTGTGAAATTGGAAGATAATTTTCTATGATACAATTGAATATTTTTATACTGTATCTAGACGTAAAGTAGACAACTATCCCTAATACCACAAACACATTCCCTTATATAATAATTCCAGCCCTTTTTTTAATGTCCCACTGCTGGGCACGGGCCTCCCCTCAATGCGAGGGAGATTAGGCCACCCACGCTGGCCCATTGCGGGTTGGCGGACTTCACACATCTTTTTAGGAGTTCTTTTAGATATGAAGGTTTCATCACGATGTTTTACTTCACCGTTCCCTTAGTACTATTTATTTTCTTACCTGTGACGAAAACTAGGGGTGTAATAAGTTTGAAACGTTATGTATGTGCGTATGCATGTCACGTCGTAGCTCCTGCACTGATGGACCGATTTTACGAGTATGTAAAGTTTGATTAAATTGGAATGATTCATAGCAATGTTTGATGTGAACTAACAAAAAGTCTAAGATCACTTCTCATGTTTGTTTTTTGCGAAATTCTCAAACGTGTTTGATCGAAATGTCTACGTTTAGCAACGTACTTTCATTTGATATAACATGTTGAATTTATTTGCCAACAAACTCTAGACTTTATTTACCTTGCTACATCAAAGATTTAAAGCTGAAATTACAACAAGGCTAGATCAATGTTATACATATAAACATGACTCGCCTTGAACTTGCTTCTACAGGGAAATTGTGCTTGAAATAAAACGACATTTATTATACTTCATAATAGATACACAAATACTTAATTTAATTAGATATTTAATTACTAGATATATGTAATAAACGATCCACCTGATTAGCGCAGTTGATAGTGACCCTGCTTTCTGCACCGAGGGTCCAGGGTTCGAATTGTGCTAGGTACAAGCTTTGTGCGATGAGCACGATTGTTTGTATCCGAGTCTTGGATGTTTAATATCTATATAAGTATTATATACTGAGTTCGTCCTCAGTCCATTGTACGTTACCCATAATACAAACGTTGATTAGTGTGGGACCGTATAGTTGGTATGTTCGTTTGGCGATATTATTATTATAATTACTAGTAGTCTCGTTTCTTTAGCCCCACCAATTAAGGCAAATTTTGTGCCAGGAGTTGGCTCAGGTCAATAGTTTTATGGTATGCATGGAAATCAAACCCAGAAGTTCTGGGTAACGAGGACGGCCCGTCTAACCCCTATACTATTTATCATGAGAGCAGCCAAGATTAAAGAATGTATTTTAACACCAAAACAGTAATAATAGAGGTATTTGAAACACACGTAATTAATTAGGGAGATATAATATTCTCCTTTAATACATCCACAGGAATAAAATGTTATGCAAAAAATATTTCACATTACCCTAGTGGTACTGGATCTAATTAAACATTCAGCGAGTGTAGACGGTAATGTAATTACAGTGTTCATTGCACCAGCCCAGCGACAACTGAATACGAGTTGTTATCTACATAATGTAATGAACTTATTTTACGTTGTCTTTAAGGCCGAGAATCCACTGCGCACCACGGCTATCCACGTAGAGAGGTCGCGAATACTAATCAAAATGTATGGCGTAAAATCCACCGGTCCACAGACACACTAAGCTACGGAGATGTGTCCGTGGGCCGCGGTGGATTTTAAATCTGTATAAATAAATCA
The DNA here is from genome assembly GCA_905333125.1 of Pheosia tremula. Taxonomy (NCBI): domain Eukaryota; kingdom Metazoa; phylum Arthropoda; class Insecta; order Lepidoptera; family Notodontidae; genus Pheosia; species Pheosia tremula. Next base: position 2,428,976 of record HG995403.1, on the reverse strand, counting down.
AATACTGTTTATTAGTAGACACATCACTTGAGAACGGCTGAATTATTTATTACTTATTAAAATATTAGGGAAAGAAAAATTCAAATAAATGTCGGTTATATTTTAAAAATCGGGCTACAACAGTGTCTGTCGGGTCAGCTAGTAATAAATAAAATACAAAAATAAATGATAGATATAAAAAAATCTGTTAGTAAAAACATTTGACTTTGACAGTTGTCCTACCCCCAATTACGTATGCGGGAGGGCTACTAAGGATCGATGGCCCAACTTCCCATAAATCCTAAGGATCGGGGATCAACGACAAGTTTTAATTTAAAACGACTTACCGCTCGATTACCGACGGTAGCGGCGTGGATTAAAACTTGCTCGGCATGTATCGGCAGGTAGAAACCAAATTCAAATAACGAACTCACAACTTTGACGAATTTCGATTTATATTTATTTGCATATACGAACTTTTGAATGTATTAAATTTTTCAGTTACCACAAGAGTTGGACTTAAATATCGTGAGAATACTTTATTATAACGCTGAATATTTCTGGCCATCGCATTAGTTTTTTTTTTTTTTTTTTTTTATTACATTATAGGCAAGTATTTGATCTCGATCTCACCTGATGGTAAGTGACGATGAGATCTACGATGGAGCATACTTGCCTAGGTAGGAAGGCGGCAGTAGATAGAGACGCTACATTCACTAGGCACATGCAGCGCAACTGATCTGACCCGCCATCCATGAATGGCAGCACCGAACATCATGCCGGAACACGGCTAGGCCGCTTGGCGACACGGCTTTGTTCAGTGGGTGGTGACTAGCCACGGCCGAAGCCTACCACCAGTAGAGTTGTCACCTGGTTGGCACCACCCAGGGTCACGTGTAGGGTATCTCGAGGGTACTTAATTCTCCTACGGACGAAGGTGACTCGACCCCAAACAACACGAACACGAACGAACACTCTATGTAGACTATATATTCATTTTTCATGTTTAAAAAGAATAAGATTTTTTTTCATTGTATGATTCTGCTGTCCAACCTAGACTTAGACAAAGTTCTAAGTCTTCTATAGAACCAGATACAATAGCAACTCTGAGAACCCTCATTTACATACTGCCAGCTTACCTGTCCGTGCATCAAGCGAATTTTCAAATTCAAATAAAATAGAGGTACCTTGCTCATAAATTCATAGTACATTGAACGAGTTTCATTATCATCATCTGTCTCGTATATAAAAAGGTTGGACTTAGTCAGCTGTGTACATCGTATATCATAGTTTTTGAGTTGAAGTGCTGAATGCAATAGTTTCTTTTGCTGTTTATTATCATAATGGAGCTTGAAATATTGGACTCATACATCAACAGTGTTTCTTTCTTGAAACACTATTATGATGAATGAGTAAAATGTGGTGAAAATTTCAACAGTCCGAAGGATTAAATTCCAACTTATCATCTATTAAGTAATGTCTTAGAATCCATATCTACTGAAGACTGGATTAAACTTCGATCATAATGAATACAAATTATGTTTATTTTTGAAGTGTTTTTCTTTATTTACAAGTAATACCTTACGAAGTACGTTTGGCATTTATTTAACGCGATTATAAGAGGTTGTCTTCAGTTGCTAAATTATTTAATTAAAATGGATTCTGTAATTTATTCGCAGTATTTTTTATTTCATTTTAATTTTACAGACGAAATTACAATAATACTATTGTAATTTCGCACAGTCATAAAATTGAACTTCCACGACGACGTTTCTCATTGCAAGTCGTTGTGAATATAGACAAGGTATTTTTACTCTTGCATAGAGTCTTAATCCGACCACCGACTACGCGTCGGTGATTGTCCTTTAAATCTCTATAAATTAAAACTCCCACAAACCCAATTCGTTCAAGAATTCATTTAGATTTCAATCAAAAGAAATGTATTTTAATAAGAAAGAATACAGCTTTAAAATCCTAAAATGTTTACTCAATTTCTAAGTACACAGTGTCTCTATGTTTTATTAATTTATTGATACAAACGGCTAATAGTTGCATGGTGCATGGAAAATAGGTATCAATCAATTAATCAACACAACCATTTTTTTTAAAGACAACTTCGGTTTTTGTAGGAAAGCTTAGCATCTTGGTGTTAATAGAAATTGAAAAGGATTTGACAACACCACTCTTTTCACAAAACCTTGCCAATTTGGAGATTCATCTCGTCTGTAACAACCTTCAGTATGTTGCTAAGCCTATCAGCCGCACAGCCTCCAATGCTCTCATTGACGCCGCGGTCTTATCTCTAATGATGGCTAGAAAACCATGGTACCGGTACTGCGTAAACATCTCTGAGGCAATGTAAAACCTGGGCAGTTCCAACAGCATCCAGAAAATATGATATTAATATTATAGAGTCTTTCCAATCAACGATAACAATTCATAAATGCACATGCAAACATTACCTAAAGATTTTGTACCCATGGTTAGTTTTCGAGAAAATCATCCTTCTAGCAATAATTACGCAACAATATTAAAATTACAAAACACATGAGCGAATACGTAGTATATATTCAGAAAAATAGTATATGACAAAATATTTTAAAAGAAGCAACCATATTCACACGATGGGTTGCCTATTGCGCTTTCCTCTACACACTAGAATAATCCAGAGCCACAGTATAAAACAATTTCTTATGCACCGTTGCGTAACTAGTGTATCAGACAAGAACAACGTTCGTGGTCCTATACACTGTGTAAAATAATATGGGTGTGGTCGTCTGTGTTGTACGAGGACAGACCAGTCCTGCCCCCGGTATTACATTTACATAATGTACTTAGCGAGGAGAACCGTATACAAAGGTTCTCCCCAGAAAGTGATGACATGAATACGCGTCAAAGAAAAATGAATTCTGTCACATACGAATTTAAACATGTAATTGTATGTGTAGTAAAATATTTTGCTTGTATTAAATTATAACAGGACATATTACCAGCGAGGACGTAAGTAGCGTTCTTCTGCGACGTACAAAGTTATACTTTTTTAATGCTCGTAGAAAAATAGAATTTACTATTCTGTTATTCTAAACGAAGCACGGGCTCTTATTTACATAATTATAGTTAGCTTTAATATATTGGAGACTGCAATAAATTAGTTCCCTGAAGATTAATAAAATATATTTAGTGAGTTACTAAGGAATTAAATGTTGTTTCTTTCATCGTACTTGAGTTATTCTTTCCAGCTCTTATGGCGCAAAGTTATACCATGGCATAGACAATAGTAGACTTATTATGTTATCTATAGGGTGATTTAATTGTTTTATTCAAAATTATGTAGATTGAGAAAACCGATTGTCACGTTTGGTAGTGATGGTGTGGTCTTTGTGTACCTGTTTCAATCCCACCGGTGCAGGATTTATATGATGATCACGATTTTTTGCATCCGAGTCGTGAATGTTTAATATCTATATAAGTAACTAGCTGACCCGGAAAACGTTGTTTTGCCATACATACATTTTTCTAGGAAATATTTTTATAGTTAAATATTTGCCATTATAAATTGAGATATAAACTATCCTATCTTTCAAGTTGGATAAAACTGCACACAGTGTGCAAAATTTTATTTAAATCGGTACATTATTTTAGGAGTCCATAGCGGACAAACACCGTGACACGTAATTTATATATATTAAGGAGAAAGATTATATACTGGGATCGCCTCCAGTCCATTGTACGGTACCCAACCTATAATACAAGCGTTATTTAGTTTGGGACCGTGTCAGTGTGTCCATTTAGCGATATTTGGTTATTTATAAAAAAAAATTAGAAACCTGAAATAAAACTATTTTTTAGGATTTTATCACGTTTATATTTTGATTTTACGTTCCCGACATTTCGGCTGCTTTACCATGGTCACGGGAGGACTGAGGTGGGCGACGTCCTGGTGTCATAGTTTGAGACGGGGTACCCTCATATTAAATTGTTACTTGTGGTCCGATCTATGCACAATATAAACGCGATAAAATCCTAAATAATAGTTTTATTTCAATGTGTAGTATTCGCGTAAATATAAGAAATCAATATTTAGATTCCATTTCTAACAATTAATGTTGTCACCGCAAGAACAAAGCGAGTACAAATCTCAAATATCTACACGCAAGTATACATTCAGTTAATTAGACTGTAAATCTTGGTTTACCCGCAGCAGTGACCAGCGTCGGCTTTCAGTACATATTGCAGCCCCGACGACGACTGAGAACCAAATTGAATAACGCTCGAGGAGTGGGCGGTATCATCTTTATGGGCAACTGCTTTATTTACACCGAAGGTGAAGTAATTGGGTAATGTAGTAGTGTAGTAATCTAATCTAATCTATCAGCCGATAGACGTCCACTGCTGGACATAGGCCTCCCCCAACGACTTCCACACATCACGGTCCTCCGCCACTCGCATCCACCGGCTTCCTGCTTCGCGTGTGATATCATCGGTCCACCTTGTGGGGGGTCGTCCTACACATCGTCTTCCGATTCGTGGTCGGCTTTCTAGAATCTTTCTGCCCCAACGGCCATCGGTTCTGAAAGCTATGTGCCCCGCCCACTACCACTTCAACTTTGATATTCTTTGAGCTATGGCGGTTACTTTAGTTCGTGTACGGATCTCCTCATTTCTGATTCTATCGCGTAGTGAGACCCCGAGCATAGCTCTCTCCAATGCGCGTTGAGCGACCTTGAGCTTTCTTTTGAGGCCCATAGTAAGCGACCAAGTCTCTTATACTAGCGACTATTATACTACTAGATATTGAATGTTCGCTGCACGTTTTAGATATGCCTGCGCGCTTCAATTACGTATAAAAAAGCCTGTAAATTAAATGCATTTGGCACTTTTTTTTTATTACATTATAGGCAAGTATTTGATCTCGATCTCACCTGATGGTAAGTGATGATGAGATCTACGATGGAGCATACTTGCCTAGGTAGGAAGTCGGCAGTAGATCGAGACGCTACATTCACTAGGCACATGCAGCGCAGCAGATCTGACCCGCCATCCATTAATGGCAACACCGAACATCATGTCGGAACACGGCTAGGCCGCTTGGCGACATGGCTTTGTTCAGTGGGTGGTGACTAACCACGGCCGAAGCCTACCACCAGTAGAGTTGTCACCTAGTTGGCACCACCCAGGGTCACGTGTTGGGTATCTCGAGGGTATTTATATATAATATATTTAATTCTCCTACGGACGAAGGTGACTCGACCCCTAAAAAAAGTTTCTATGTGTGTGTAATTTGTATAATCTGTATAGATTAATTGATCTAATAATCACTTAAAAGATGGGTGGGTGTCATCGTGTGCGAATTTAATGTCGCAAGTACACAATCACTTTGTGAAATTTTACTACATATTCATATTCCGACGTTCCCGCCGGTGTGAATGAAACCATTATGCAATGGTGGCATAGGATTGGACTGGCTTAAGTTTCATTGTACACTTGAGTTTGCTTTAGTATGGCGGTAAATCTTAAACCATTTCGCTGCTGCCAAGCTGGGTCGCGCTCGTATCATAATAAAGCAGATGGCATTTACATAGCGCACGATTTCATTGTTTAAAATTTCAAATTTGAGTCACTTTTTTAAATTAGGGTTTTTTAAATTATTTTTCGCACAATTCTGCTCATTTATAAGAGTACAAATACAAATTTAAAAAAATTACCACAGATAGAAATATTCGTCATATTCACCATTCATTTATAATACCCTTTAATGCGAGACGACAGTATAATCAACAGATAAACGTCGTTCTACTTTACAAATCTCCAAAGTTATTAAAATCTACGAAATCTATCTTCAGTACCTCAAGCTAAATCCTTTTTACGTACCGTTTTGGTAACGTAACCTCTTCCATCCCTCCCACACCACAGATGTCATAAATAAGTACTTATGAAAGCGACAGCATGTTTTCACGCTGCCGTTTCGATTACATTAGAAGTTCCCTACTGTACCTATAATGGTGCTATTACGTATTGATGTATGCAATATCTCGATACGTAATTAATAATACCGCGTATTCGATTTGCATCAATGAACATGAGATGTGCGAATAGTCGATTCCTCGCTCGGATTCCGGTCAAGTGCTAACGTATATTACACGCCTCTGTAATTGGCCCGCGATAATGAAGTTGTCGAGCGACACCGGCGCTGAGTACTAGGTACGTCTCTAGTATCGAGTTTCGGAGCATCGACTAAAAATATCGATTTTATAATCGAATGTTATATTAAAATGTAGAGTGTGTGTTTGTTTATAAACCGAGTGAAATCAAAGTCATCAACTGCCATGCAATAATATGGCAGTTGATGACAGTTGATTTAGAATACTTCTCATAAATGTTAATCTAACAACACATTTGTGCATTTAAATTATATATCAATCATTACTACACAAGCAAATTTTAATGTAGAATAATTTGTTTAGGATATCTCATCAAGAAAAACAATCATAGGTAGTAGAGCTTTGTCTGTCAGTTATTTTCTTAAAACATCCACGACTCTTAAAGGCCATTGGGGAAAAAAAAAAATCCATGACTCAGGTACAAGCTGTCGGGTATATCTCACAACATTTTCCTACCAGGATTCGGACCCAGGATACTTGGTAGAGAAAGCATAGTCACTGCCAACAGTACCAGTCGGGTATTCAAACTATAAATAAAGAATCGATAAATAAATTTACCGATATGAATAAATAATCGACTAAAAGTGAATATATATGCGTGGGCACATCTCTAGAAATTATAGGCGAAATTAACTGTAGTCGTGCAGGTGTTTCTGTCACGTTTCAGTACTTCTGCGCTTTCGTTTAATATCTCATGTCTAGTTCAAGTTGCGCACCGCTCTCGTATAAGTTTATTATTATGCAGTTCAGTTATTTCAATTTTAATTAACTCTGAAACTTTAGTGCTTTAGGTGGTTTCAGATAAACCAAAAATTGGTAGGTAATTCCACTATAATTATTAAAGACATAATCAAAATAACGGGCAATAACCCGATCACACCAGTAAACCTAAACGAATATAATATAATATGCACAACTATTAATAAGAAAATTAATCGAAGTCGCTGGATGAGGAGACCATGACAACTACTCGATTGGCACTTTTGACAGATATCCCATACAATATCTGTCAAAAGTGAGAGTTACTATACGGTTGCTGTTTAATTATGAATCGATTGTTTTAGCAGACTTGGGGCCCTGGATTTTGTATCGAGGGTTGGAATCCCGGTAAGAGACAAACTTCGTATGATGAGCACGAATTTTTATAATACATCGCCAGATAAAGCCACAAACTATACGGTCCCACAATAAGCATCGCTTGTATCATGGATACCGTATACAATGTACAGAGGGCGAACTCAGTATATCTTACTTATATAGATACTAAACATCCATGACTCGGATACAAACATTCGTGCTCATCACACAAAGTTAGTCCGTACCAGGATTCGAACCCGGCACCCTCGGCCCAGGAAGCAGGTTCGCTACCAATTGCGCTCATCAGGTTGTCCAACTTCATTAATTTTAAAGCGCTCCCTCCCCTTAAAAGGTCACGGTCATCTCAGGTAACAACAATCTGATAAAGTACCTAGTACCTAGCGATAAATCCGTACCTAGTTCCGCTCCCGCTCCGCTCAGCTAGGTACAAGCTGTTAATTTCCGCTAGCATGTATTGGCTGAGCGTCGCAACGGGTGTATTATTACGCCTTGCCAGTAGTTTGCGACCTGTTACATAACATTCATTAGGTAGCTAATATTGGGATGGGAGAAGCGATTAGCGGGCTGTGTGATACCTATCTATCAATTGAATAGGACTGTAACTTGATTGTCTACATTAAACCCCGAATTTATAGACGTTCTATAATATTATCAAACGTTATATAGCTCTGCGCAAAGCAAAACGCTTGTGCGTAGTAATATATGACGTTTGATAAAGTTATAGAACTTCTATAAATTCGGGGGTAATTTAAAAAATAATGTCTTCGAATCCGCCAGAAGTGTTTTTTTCTCTGGCCAGCTCTTTGTTCGTGCATCAGGGGGAATGTGCCGCACAGATTTTGATGATAGCTTATAATCTAGATCAACATATACTCCCAAATTTATATACGTTTTATAACTTTATCAAACGTCATATAGCTCTGCGCACAAGAGATTTGCTGTGCGCAGTAGTATATGACGTTTGATAAAGTTATAACACGTCTATAAATTTGGGGATAGGATTTAGTTTTGTTGTTACAATATGGTGATGTTTATAAGGTTTATTAAAACGTAGAACATTTCATTACCGTAATAATTTAACTGCCTGTTATAAGAAATAACACAATATGAATTCTGTAATCGCTTTCCGCTCCTCCTGTATAACATGATGCAGTGTTTATCTAACGTTCATAGGCCGCACTGGTTGGATATTGAGGAAATGACACAGATGCTTTGGTACATATATAATTCTGGGCACGTATGTTGGTTTGTAGTTTAATCTTAGGATGCATCCCGTTTATGTACTTGTGGACGCTGGTTCCATCAGTCAGCTGGCAATAAATACGGACCAATCAGCATGTTATCTGTTGTACATACAAAGAAAATAACTAACCAGAACCGTTTTATCTCTTGGTAATTTTAAATATATATTAATTATAGATTCTAATAAATCTAACGAAAGAACGAACTGGACATACAGATCAATTCTTCAGGTGTTATCTCGAAATATGTGCGTGCAGAGTTGTAGGTATAAGCTAGTTTTAAAACAAAGGGCAAATCGTTATGGAACAAATTTTGAGAGGATTTTTATTAATTATTATAGTACAATACAACTTAAACTAAGTACTTAAGTATGTTTAAATACGTAATATAATAGTACTATATCAATCAGTAAATAGCGTCCAATCGTCGAGAAAACTAAAATAAAGTTCCGTGAATAACGAAAACAAATTGTTAATTCGAGCAATCACGATTCATCTTCGAATATCTGATGCCAATATCGAATAGAGTCGCTCCATCCGCCGTTCAAATCGATTCTCGATTCTCGCCTCTATATAATATCGTTTCCTACCATTTTTCCGATTGTTTCAATATTTACAGCTAGTTCCATTAGTGTTCTTGTTTTAGGTTTGACGTTCTATTTGTATTTTATTGATAATTGGATATACATTGGAATTGGTGTTTTATTTTGTGTACCCGGTATGGAATAGGTACGTAAGGCCAGAGTTCATTATCGGCAGTATATGGTAGTTTTAATATTAAAATTTTCAAATATAACTCAGAGACTATAATTAGTAAAATAAAAGAGTTATTAATGTAACACTATCTGTATTGCTTTTGTTCCTCTATTTAAAATTGTTATCTTATTTTATTGTAATATATTATATACTTATACTAATATATATACTTATACTAATATTATAAATGTGAAAGTTTGGATGGATGGATGGATGGATGGATGGATGGATGGATGTTTGTTACTCTTTCACGCCCGAACGGCTGAACGGATCTGGATGAAATTTGGCACAGAGATAGATTATAGTCTGGAATAGCACATAGGCTACTTTTTATCCCGGTAAAATGTATGGTTCCCGTGGGATAGATGTTTTAATTTTTCATACTTTTTATCGCGGGTAACACCGCCGGGCGCAGCTAGTATTGTAATAAAATTATTTTTTATGTTCGCGACGACTTGGCTGCTTTACAGCAACGATGTTCACAAGAGGACTGGGGTGGTAGACGTCCTATTATCATAGTTTGAACGCCTCATATTTAGTTATTGCTTGCGGTCCGATCTACGCAGAAAGTGCTTACAGTGTCTTGAGGTCTTGCCATAGTTGCTGTAAAGCAGCCAAATCGTCGCGAACATAAAAACATAAAATAAACGCGATAAAATCCGAAAAAAATAATGTTTATTTCAATGTATAGTATTCGCGTAAATATAAGAAATCAATATATATATATTTTTCTATTTTTGTTAAAGCATATTTAGAATAAAGAGCTTCGTTCGTTCTCAGGCTCAATAATTGAATGACAGTAATACTCAAACGAAATTGTTATTTTCATTGCTTCACTTAGTCCGACTTCAAAGTCGAGTTCCATCTTTCTTTCAACTTTTATGTCATGCCTGCCTGTTTCTGTGGGACACGGCTTTCAGCTATTGACTCACAATATAAGCTTTAGGCGGAAATTTATATTATCTCAACAAGAAACTTATCGCACACGTTATCAAGCTATCTCATGGGTTTTCCTATATTTATAGGTTTGTTATTTGTTCTATTTGACCAGGTGGTCTGACCAACTCAAAGAAACACCAACGTCCCGCTTCTACGCCGCGGTGAGGATGGCCACAGACCGGAGCCGATGGAGACAGTTCGTCCGATCCAAAGAACTGCCGTGATGATCACGATCCTCAGTCATGAGGGAACGACCGAATAGAGAGATTTGTTCTATGAAAGGATAGCAAGCTTTTTCGTATATATTATTGATTGCAGCTCTAGTAAAATTGAATGACATAAATAAAAACACCTTTTATTAATTGCTATTGTCACAAAAAAAATAAGGTACAAAAAAATGCAGGCTCTTGCGCAGTAGAGTTAGTCACTTGTACCAAACATAGCTTAGCATAGCGATCAAGAAGTTTAAAATCCTTTTGTGGGAGCATCAATCTTGCTTTACATCCCGTTTACACTCCGATTGTATTTATCTTATTCGAGACAAGGACAAGTGATTTGTTAGACCCGGTGTTAGCCGAACCTCCAATTAAGTTAACGAGAATGCCTCAGTAGCCATTGATTTAATTCATTTTGTTAATGCCGTACATAGTGGGTAGTAATATTTTTCTTCTTTGACCGTAAAGTTAAAATATTAATAGTAATAATAATTTCGCCAGACGAACAACTAGTGAAAGTCAAAGTCAAATTTGAAGTCAAATTTGACTTACAAATTGTTATTATATTTATTTTTCTTAACTCTACAACCGGATCGGAACGCGACCTCAAATGAGAAGATCCGGCAAGAAACTCACCGGGCTTGTATTAGTTTTTAAACCCATTGTTTTTAAAGTTTAATAAATAAATAAAAAAGTAAGCTCCAGTGTGTTGCCATGCGAGGCGCACACACGCTACACTTTAACATTATATATACTATACGGTCCCACACTAAGCAATGCTAGTATTATGGCTACAATAAACTCGCGCTGATCGCGATGTTATGTATGTAGAATTAATTAACTGTAGATTTGTAAAGCACGGGTCGGATCAAACAGGGTGTTGTCTGAAAGTCAATAAAAATTGGCGGTCGCGATGATGAGGGCGAGCGGAGCTTACAGCTTCGCAGCGTCGGTGGATCGCGAGAGATTTTAATTAATTTTAAATTCCTACATCCCTACTTCGATGCTTTTAATGACTTGTGTTCTCAAATTACCAGGATATAATATTTACAGAAATGTGGGTCTTATACTAAGTAGGAAATAAAGTGTGTTTTAATAAAATTTAATGTTCACAGCCCGATTTTGTAGGTGTAGGTTTTCACACGATGTTTGCACGATGTTATGTTTGAAAAAAAAAATACAACCGAATTGAGAACCTCCTCCTTTTTGAAGTCGGTTAATAAAACTATTTTTAAGGATTCTATCGCGTTTATTTTTTGTTTTTACGTTCCCGACGTTTCGGCTGCTTTACAGCAACCATGGTCACTCATATTTAGTTGTTACCCCAGTAAATATAAGAAATAGATGTTAGCCTGTATTTTTTTTGTAGTTGTGATCTACTAAATGAAGATCAATGCATATATGTAAGTCATATAAAACGTTAATAACCTACTCTACCAGGTTACTGAATTCTCGGAAGCAATAAAGATGTAACCACACCGAGTGTGTCGAGTCGACTGCCTCTAGACTTTAATTAAAGACACATTTTCTTATCCAATGATACTTAAATTCCACGAAATTAACCCAAACTGATGCTTGAACGTATCCAAGTCGAATCGTGTATAGGTATCACCGTCAAAAGTCTAGAGTCAAGGAGGTAACTAGCGCTAAGAATTCGCGAAGACTTTATTTTGATTATCACTTACTATTACTAAATCTGCTCTTAAGTTATTTTATCTTGAACTTGCTGTTACCCGCGTCTTCTTCCGCTTTTTGTTAAATACCACGCGGACGAAGTCACCGGTAACAGCTAGTCTACAATAAAAGTAGCCTAATTTACTCCTTGTTTCATCAGCTATCTGCCAGTGAGAGTCCCGTCAAAATCAGTCCAGCCATTTCAGAGATTAGCCAGAACAAACAGACAGACAGACAAAAAATGTAAAAATGCTGTATTGACATTTTAATATCACAAACAGACACTCCAATTTTATTTATTTGTATAGATGTATAGATTTGTAAAATCTAAAAATGTATATTCTATTCTGCGTATACAAGTTTCCACTTAAAGTAACAACGGACGTTATAGCGTGAGGTAAATTTACTTTGCACACTTGCATTTATCCAACAATTACACAAACGACACTGGAATCTAATTAAAATCAAAACAAGAATTTACAAAAATAAACATATTTGTTGTCACTTGAAAGCTAATGCTGATTACAAAGCGGGACGTCATTTTTAACGCTATTTTGAGGTTTTATATTAAGTTTTTTAGGTTTATTCTAGGTTCTGACCACTAAGGTGACATCGCGCCCAAAAACTCTAAACACACTCACACAGACTTATAAAAAAACTATGTGCAGCATTCCTTAATATATGCCGGCCGTACCATTAACAAGGCAAAAAGTTTAATATGTGTAACATTTACCACTACAAATACATTGAAAAGTGGCTTTACAGCTAATGGCAACGTTACTTCTGAACTTCAAAACATGTCTGTGATAACCACCGGTGTTCACTGGTTAATAAATTTTATTTCAGAATGTACACAAAATGACAAAAAATAATTTACAAACGCTATATTGATATAAACCATTTTCGTTGCCAGCTCGCCGTCTACAAAGTACCCGCCGTTCATTTTAGTAGACTCAAACCACAGGGTGTCTAACCGAGCTTATTAAACGCGAAGATCTGAGTGTAAGTCGACAATAACACGGCTTACAAAACTCAACCAATTTATTAGACTTTAAGACTTGGAATCTGATTGTTTGATGTGATCAATTTTATAATTGTATTGTTTTGAAGTGGTCGATTTTGTTGATTATCTTGTTTTCTATAAAATTTATTTTTATTTATTATCGTTATGGATACCAAATAAAATGTAATATGGTAAGGTAAGGATAATGGTGTATGTCTTTTCTACATTGTGATTTTAATTAGTAGTAAAATATAATTTAAAAAAACTTTTGTTCGTACTCGACGTTTCGGCTGCTTTATAGCAACCATGGTCACGGTAGGACTAATATATATAAACGCGATGAAATTTGAAAAAATACTTTCATTTCAATGTGAATTATTCGCGTAAATATAAGAAATCAGTATTTTGCTTATACAATAATAATTCTGTGAATTTCATATTTTACTGAACGGTATTCTCCAATACCGTAATATTTTTAAATTTTGCAATTCTTTTAACAATACGAACCAATAACTTTCGTCTATCTAACCAATTCCATGTCCAAAGAGGCTATTACTATAATAGAAACAGTGCAATGATAATATTAGAAATTGAAACATCGCATTAAATATCTAGTCGAATAGTTTCTAGATCTCTTCTGTTTTATGTTGGCTACAAAATTGAGCAATTTTTTGCCAGTATGAAGAAGCCTGTTTATTTACTTAATCAAATGCCATGTCTCATTAGCACATAGGCTATAAACACATGATACGCCTCGCACCGATCCGCGCCAAACTTAATCACATTAGCAAAGGCACGCGAGACAGAAATATATGCTTTCACATTTATTATCATAGCGTATACAATTCCCTGAAATATATTTGGGCATAAATAAATAATAAAACCAGCCATTTTAATATCCCACTGTTGGGCACGGGGAACTCATTGCGAGGGGGATTAGGCCATAGTCCACCACACTGGCCCAGTGCGGGTTGGCGGACTTCACACGTCTTTCGAGGGGTTCTCTCAGACATGCAGGTTTCCTCGCGATGTTTTCTTTCATCGTTTAGCAAATGATAATCATGGTCGAAAATTAGATTTGTACATAAAATCCAGAAATCACAGAGGTGCGAGCCGGGATTTGAACTTGCGATCCTCGTTACCCAGGCAAGCGTTCTACTAACTTGGCTATCACGGCTTCTGGGCATAAATACTAATAATTTTTTATTAATGGTTTTCCGCTAAGTATCGCCTAGTTCTATCAATTAAATCCTTGTACAGATATAGTGGTAAGCCTCGCGAGGATGGTATGGCTCGTTTGAGGCGAGTTCTAATATTGCATCGTTCGAGCACAGTAATATGTAATTTTTCTCGCTGTCATTCCGAATATGTATATTAATTTCGAACTATTGAACAATTGTTCGGATCAAAACGAAGGCTGCCGTGCGTTATATTTACCTGAGTTATTTTCACACGCCTGCGCGATCAGTCCGTACACGAACTTATGACGATTCATAATGCTTAAAAAATTAAGTATATATTATTATTTTTACAGTGCTGTTAAAATGTAAATAAAAGATAAAAAAACAGTAATATAGTGATGCCCCGAAATTCGTTACTACGTAATCGACACCTACGGAGTTTCGTAGCCGCGTAGCAACCTACTACTGTACGTGGTCGTCGTAGACACAGAATTTTTAAACGAGGAAAAAATATGGGAGGAGTTTATCAACGCGTATACGACTTTCCAGTGGCCTGCAGGTTTCCCCACGACGTTTGCCCTCCGTACATTACAGCAAGTAATAATCATTATTCTTCTCAGTTGAGGTCGCGTTCCGATCCGGTTGTAGAGTTAAGAAAAAAAATGTAAATGACAATTTGTAAGTGGCCCCGTAGGCCTATACGAAATAAATGATTTGACTTTGACTTATTTAAAACGAGATTCGCACATGAAAATTCGAAAATCTCAGAGGTAATGCATACTGAACGTTAATAATAATATATATATATAACGACAATTATAACATAACATTAACATTCTCAAAAAGGGCCTCTACGTGTTGCACCCATGTCCTCGCGCAAGCCTTCCCAAGATTCGGGTATAGCCCGCGTGGAGAGAGACGATAATTACTTTAACAAAATAATAATGATTAAATTTGGACATGATTGTTCAAAGGAAAAAACAATATTTTCTATCTCACGCAAAGAACATCAAAAGAACGTACAATGAGATCCCTCCAAAAAGTCGTACGTATTGAAACGAAAGTTAAATTACGTACCTGTGTACTCGTATCGCGGAAATGTTAAAGAATGGGACCTTTATGAATTCCAATATGTCTTCCTTCGAGCACAGGTGGCAATGCGAGGGAGTGGGACAAATGTACGATCAGTTTGTATAGATTGGCATGTGTGAAGAATTACCTCGTGTGTTATATATAAATAATATTTTGTATATTTTAGGAATTCGGGACGTGCTATTTTTTTTGTAATACATATTTTTACACACACACACACACACAGCGACCCTTCTTATATTCATAAATTGGTAAACATATTATTTTTTTCGGTTATAGTCATAATTTTCTTAAATAGATTAGAGCAATTTGATACCAGGTATACAGTTTCGATGTCCATCCTGGCTTTAAACTAATGACGTGAGCCCTAATCCTAACACAAGCATTTTAGCTTATCCGGGATAGTTTAGGACCAGTAATTTCGTTACTTCACATTACTGGTAATTCTGTCAATTTAGAAATAAATGAAAGAAATGGTTTATATGCTACATCATAAATACAACCTACACCTGCGAAATAAGACAACTTGAGTAGACTAAATAAAACAATTAAAACATTGTAGGTACGTCACAATTTCAATCAGATAGCTTATTCGTCTGTAATATACGTGAACACGATCAAAGAATCGACTCGTTGAAACCGATCTAACTAACTCACCGCAGGCATCTAGATCCCTTTTTTCTTCCATGCTCTGTCCTTATAGAGCATACTTTATTTCTATTTGGCTATACCGCGAGGTAAACGGGGGTGGGTCGAGGGATGAGGGGCTAGGCACGCGCGGTAGCGACGCCCCAGCCAGTTGAGGCTGCGACGACCGACTGGACGGCTGTCGCTACGCACCACACCATACAGAACCTGGGGACCTACCATAAGTGTCAGTGAAGTGATAGCACATGCGTGCACCGGAACGACCACATCGACGATTGTGGACCTATATATGTGACTTGTGATACAGTGATTGCGTGAGTGAGTTCGATGCGAGTTGATGCAGTAGTTGCGATGCACTAGGTGTCGGTAAGTAGTCGTGTTTTGTATAATAAAATTAGCATAGAAACAACGTTCGTACGATTGCGGCCTACGCCGCAAGCACCGCCGGGTCGCGTAAGCCGACCTCGCCGTACACACGACAATTAATCATATTTAATTCATGCTACGGTTTTGGAGCGTTTGTTCGCTGCCTAATAAATAACGTTGTTATAACTTATGCGTAGGTATATTCCTGCATGTTTAATTATATAGGTTCAAGAGTGCGTTTAATGCGAGCTCGGTCGCAACGTGCTCGGCAGTGCGTGACAATTGCAGAGGTATTAAAATTTATCATTAGAATGGACTGGTTTATGCAACATGTGTTATTTATGTCTTTCCACCAATTTATTGTCATTTAATTGACATAATGATTTTATAATTAACTATAACACATAAAAAAAAATATTCAAAATAAAATAGCTATTCTAGCGTCCACTCAGTTGCATTTTAATACAAAAATATTTAGAATTAGTTACAATAAACATAGTTTTATTGGTACGGGTATATATTAAGAAATGTGCAGTTTAGTTATGTAATAAAATGTATTATTAATAAACGAAGAAAAATTCAAATTATTTACCTACCTGCCAATAAATTACAATGAAACATAAATCTACAGAAGGGTAATAAAGTAGGTGCGCGCGAGTTGATCATTCGATTAACGCGACAAAGCTCCGTTAATTCACATCTCATCAGAGTGACCCAATTGGATGGGTGACCGAATAATAACGCCCCATCGGCTCCCGTTCTCTACAAGAGCGTGAAGCCGACGGCGGACGGTACTAATTAATATCCACAGATAGGAAAACAGGTGGATAAGCTATACTATTATTAGCTTTATATTCACCAGTCCTTGGGGTTAAATTAGCTTAGAACAGTTTCTCATTAATTTTGTCTATAAAATTTTGCAGTATCCTGAAGCCATAAGCGTAGGTGATAGAGTTAAGAAAAAAAAAATGTTAATGACAATTTGTAGGTGCCCCCGTAGGCCTATATGAAATAAACGTTTTGACTTTGACTTTGCTACCTGTCTATATATAGGCCTGGAATATATAATTACATTCCGCGGAAAGCTGACTACAGGCTGTTTCAGAAAGGGTATACTAAGTCTGGAACCTGGGCTTCTTCAGTGCATTTATAAACACTATTTGAAGTTAGAATGTGGAGAATGTCCATTTAAAAAAAAAAACTATTGTTCTTAATAAATCAGAATTATCATTTTGTTGGGAATAAAACTATTTATTAAAAATAAACATATTACGATTCTGACTGCATAAAGTGTTTACAAATGCACTAAAGAAGCTGAGGTCCAAGGCTTAGTATACCCTTTCTGTAACATCCTGTATATCGGGAAATTTCTAACGTGAAGTTTTAATATTATTTTTCTATACGATTAAGCAGAAGTAGAGAGTTATAAGCAACTGATTATAATTTCTAGTTTCTATTAACTGTTTATTGGACAATGATCTAAGGCTTTACCTAATGGCATTAGAGGGCAAATAGAGGTGATAATAATAAAATAAAGGAGAACACACCAACTATATGGTCCCACACCAAGCCACGCTTGTATTATAGATACCGTACAATGGACTGAGGGCGAATACGTACATAGATATTGAACATTCATGACTCGGGTACAAACATTCATGCTCATCACACAAAGCTTGTCCCTACCAAGAATCCAACCAGGAACCCTCGGCGCAAAAAGCAGGTTCACTACCAACTGCGCTAATAAGGGCGACAAATGTCAATCGAATTTATTAGTTATCTTTGATTATTTTTAATTATAAACTCATGAATAATCATGAACTCTACACCTCAAACTAGCTTTCCAATTAAACCGTAATATTGCTGATTTGACAATCCACGATTTTTTGTAAGCAGTTCACATAATGACCCATGCCCTTATTCCAAAGTAACACACAAAAAAATATATAAAAAAAAATCACACACGCTGGCTAAAGGTTAAGATGCAGAAATACACTGAACAGGAATCGTAGATCCGACGGTAATCAACCGGAGTTCCTCTTGGTATCATTCGCGAATGACGTCACAGCAGCTGCGCATTGAATCGAATAACAGAATTGGACTGTTCATGCCCAATAAACCAGCAGAACGATTAAGAAATCGCGATCTTATTTTAAGCTGCAGGGCAGACTAAGGCTCGCTATGTACCCAAGTATGTCACACCAAGTTGCTCTCTCTCTTTCGTATTCTATTAAAGATAATAAGACACAAATAACCGTATATTTCGTCTTATTACTACTGTCAAAGTCAATTTATACATACACGAACAAAATTAAATTTACTACGGAATATTTTTTCTGAAAATAATTAAAATAGACTTACTTTAGCCAGCATTTGTAAATTCGCAAAAAGGCTGACGTCGATTCTGTTCTAAATCCGCATAACAAAAAAAACATATAATTATTTTTGAAAAAATGGGGCTTTGTGTTATATTGCATAATCTCATCTTTTAAAAGGAAAAAAAAACATGTTTGTTCGATTTTCGTGAACCGATTTTAGTGAACCGTCTCCTTGAAACATATTATCTGAGTTTACGGATCGATTTATTTGAGGTTGGAAAATTTTAAATAAATAATTATAGGAAACTGGTTTTGGAACCAGTATTGATATTTAAAAAAATAACATAAAACATCCATCAAGTTCATCAGGTTGATATTTATTTTAATTTACTTATATCAACATTTATATTTTTTGTAGCTTAAAAGTAGGTACAGTACTTAGGTCACTAATACCTCATGTTTTGTCTAAGTTGTCTGAGATGATTAATTAATAATACATCTCTACTCATCCTCTGCTAGGCTCGAGCAGGCTATTTGGATTTTGTATTTCTCTTCTTCCTTCTTATTTTCACTTACATAAGTAATTTGTAAATGTGGGAACCATGTAGCCATTAGCTGTAATTTTATACTTAGTTAGTACTTTTTGTTTTTTTTTGACCTGCTGCTAAAGTCTGATTAGCCGTTCCTACACTGTTCTCACATACCTATAACAATGTATTGCTCAATAATGTAAAAGATCTATTTAAAAAAAAAAAAGAGCAACCATGGAGTTTCTTGCCCGTTCTTCTCCATAGGAACGGCATTCCGAACGGGTGGTAAAGCAGTAGAATAATGTTTATGTAACTTGACGATTCATAAGTACTGTACAATAATGGTTTACATGAATAAAAAATATTCTGATTCAGATTCTGTATAAAATTTAACATGAAACAAAAGAAACATAAAACAAATTCAGGCGTCTCGATTAAATG
Organism: Pheosia tremula; assembly: GCA_905333125.1. NCBI lineage: Eukaryota > Metazoa > Arthropoda > Insecta > Lepidoptera > Notodontidae > Pheosia > Pheosia tremula. Next base: position 2,409,334 of record HG995403.1, on the reverse strand, counting down.
CACGCAATCCAATAAATAACATGGATTGCAATTCCATAAAAAAAGATGTTTCAAGAAGAAACAAGATAATTTGGAAACTAGTCATATTCTAACTTTTCTTTTGAATTATGTGAAAAAATTGTAGCTAATTATATGAATATCGTAAATATTATAGAGTATGTATCGTGTTCATCTCATCCCTAGCCTTTTACTTTCTCCAATGCCGTAAATTTTTCTCCTTAGAAATCAACTCAATAACAAGATCTTCAATCAGAAGGCATGAAATGTAATATTACCGCAGTGCACCGCGCCCGCGCCACCTATCGTAAAGCGTAAAACCGTTATGGTTGGGCGGGGTTTAGATTGCGAAGCTCAACTATATTGAGCTTGGGGGCTACCCTTATCGTAATTTAGTTCTGAAATTTAAGGAGACTGATTTTGGATATAATTTTATAGCCTATGCGTGGGATGTTTTTAATACTAATGGAACCTGTTCAATGGTTTCACTTTATCAAAATTTAACACGAATATAAAACGATTTTAGTTTAATTTTCTTTTGGGAAAAGTAAATTAGTATCGCTGTTATGGTCAATGTTGCCATAATATTTTCCACAGAAGCATTAAATTGTAAATTATTAGTATTATTAACATTCACAGGCCAACACCATTTAAAAAAAAAATCCCGCCTACTTATTGTAATAATACTTGAGTGAACAATACTAGAACTAAAGTATTTTCTCACAAACATAAATGTCGACCAAGTTGACTCATAGCACTAAATAATGTTCTAACCACTTATGGGTGAGTAAAACCGTTCACGAATTGAGGGCAAATTTGATTGCAGAAAGCTACCTAATGAAAGGAAATTGCTTGAACCGAAGCCACAACAGTGCTTATACTAAGGGTGTGGTCTATCTAGGTTTCAGGCACATTTCTATTCAACGCTATAAACAACCGAATTGCAGTTCAAGTGTTTCAATTGTATTGACATTGATGAAGTACGAATGGAATACGTGTTGTAAATCTGCTAAGACACTATCTTCCAGTTTCAATAAACGTGCGGAGGAAATAATTATTTTATAGTTTTTGTAATGAAATGAGAATTTAAAATGAGTATTGCTAGAACTAGGAATTGTTCAGTCTATTTCCCACCAAGTTACATAAGTAATCTATATATATACGTAACAACGTCGTGTTAGTAACACCATTTATAACTCAGGAACATAATATAATAATAATACCATATGGTGGGGTCGAGTCACCTTCGTCCGTAGGAGAATTAAATACCCTCGAGATACCCTACATGTGACCCTGGGTGGTGCCAACTAGGTGACAACTCTACTGGTGGTAGGCTTCGGCCGTGGTTAGTCACCACCCACTGAACAAAGCCATGTCGCCAAGCGGCCTAGCCGTGTTCCGGCATGATGTTCGGTGTTGCCATTAATGGATGGCGGGTCAGATCAGCTACCCGATCTACTGCCGCCTTCCTACCTAGGCAAGTATGCTCCATCGTAGATCTCATCATCACTTACCATCAGGTGAGATCGAGATCAAATACTTGCCTATAATGTAATAAAAAAAAAAAAAAAAACCAGCTCTTTTTAATGTCTTTCTGCTGGGCACGGGCCTCGTCTCAATGCGAGGGGGACCCTAGTCCACCACGCTGGCCCAGTGCGCGTTGCCGCCCGAATAACAGAATATCGATTAAATAGGAGAAAAATCACTTTAAAATAATTAATTTTCTCATAAACTTCATTCTAAGACGGTACGAAGCTCGCCGGGCAGCTAGTTATATTAACAAAAACAAACCATTACAACAATAACAAGCAATTACAGATTCAAATCACAATGTTGATGGACTAATCTTTATATTTTTAAATAAGTTCCTACAAGGATAATTGAGTTTGCAAAAACGTGTTTAATAAATATAAATGTTCAATATTCTCATGGAATTTCCCTCTTTTTCCTTAATTCCGAGTCACTTTATTGTAATGCCTCTTCTTGGAATTCATCTTATGATTGTAGTACGGCTTTAAATCAAGGGAATCAAATATCTGGAGATGGTTTCTTATTAAATTAAGTGTTATGTTTTTATTTTTGTTATGTTTATACAAGTGAATGTTTGTTTTGCAAGATCAGTTTATAAGTTGTGGCAGAATAGCCAATCTGTCACAGACGTAATGGAACCTGAATAGTGTGTCGCTGGAATAGCAATCATGTATATCAAAGTATGTCATTTTATTTAAATTAACAGAATTGGGCCCCAGGAGGTTTCTACAACGATACTTTGTTAATCAACGCTAGCTTACGAAATAAAATCATTAAAAGGGAATATATTCATGGTGGTGAATGGACAGCAATAAAAAACTGAATAAATAAAGAAAATGCATATTATATTTCCATAATGGTAACGTTAATGATCCATTCATTTTTATTTTCATCTTGTTTTTGCGGTTTATGATTTTTTATTAACTTTCAATAGAATGTAACTGTCAGCGTTTAAAGCTTTTAATATTTTTTAAGAAAGCATTGCCGAGGTTATAAAAAATAACAATATGTTATGTTCATAAGTATATTATATTTGATCGTTTTATGGATGTCTTCTTAATGATGGGTGAATAAGTTATGAGTTTTACAAAAACTATTTTGTGCCATTTTAATAGAGAAAATTTGATAGATATTCTATTTCAAATCTATGTCCCCAAATTTCGATCAATAGTATTATGTTTATATTTGTCGTATAGTTATTGTAACCATACCAAGCAGTGATAGCCAAGTTGGTAAAACGCTTGCCTCAGTAACGAGGATTGCAGGTTCAAACCCCGGCGCGCACCTCTGGGATTTTTCAAGTGCGAATCTCATTTTCAACCACGATTATCACTTGCTAAACGGTGAAGGAAAACATCGTGAGGAAACCTGCATGTCTGAGAGAACCCCTCGAAAGATGTGTGAAGTCTGCCAACCCGCACTGGGCCAGCGTGGTGGACTTTGGCCTAAACCCCCCTTGCATTGAGGGGAGGCCCGTGCCCAGCAGTGGGACATAAAAAAGGGCTGGAATTATTATTGTAACCATATTATTTATTTAAAAAAAATACTTAATCTGGAAATCACGCCACTTTTCTGCTACAATCCGAAACGTAACAAAAAGCGTTCGATAGTAATCTAGGTCACCCAAAACATTATCGCACATAGAAACATTTAATTCGGCAGAGCTTTACTCAAAGGCCTTCGTGTGGAGAAACCTTTGCGCGGTTCTTTATTGCCTAGCCCGAGGTCTCTATAATTAGCCGTGTAATTATCGTCTTTTTTTTTTCGAAAAAAGGAACGTGATTAATTTTCTTCGCCAATTACTGTCTGTGGTACACCGTTTTGTTGCGTAATTTATTGCTGGGTAAACTCAACATGATATTCTTGGAAGATACCAAATTACGTTGCGTACATTGTATTTGTGGTTTACGTTAATTTTACGACGAGTAAAACGAATTGCCTCATATTATTCGCTTGCTTTTCATTTGATGATGTACCTAACATAAAAAGCTTGATTGATTTTTTGGGTATACTATCATAAATCTGGCCAATATGGAACACAAATGTTATAGTTATAGAGGCACAAAAACAAACTATAAAAGGGAAGTCAAGATAATCTGGTAGAGTTTTTTTTTTTATTACATTCTATAATGTAATAAAAAAAAAACTCTACCAGCAAGTATTTGATCTCTATCTCACCTGATGGTAAGTGATGATGAGATCTACGATGGAGCATACTTGCCTAGGTAGGAAGGCGGCAGTAGATCGAGACGCTACATTCACTAGGCACATGCAGCGCAGCTGATCTGAACCGCCATCCATGAATGGCAACACCGAACATCATGCCGGAACACGGCTAGGCCGCTTGGCGACATGGCTTTGTTCAGTGGTTGGTGACTAACCACAGCCTACCACCAGTAAACCTCGAGTTGTTCCTCTCCTGTTGGCTGAGTAGAAAGTTGAGGATACTCTAAAAACGTAATAATAGAAAATGTTTCGAGAAACGTTACTGAATCTAACTTTTTGTAATCACTGTCCAGATAAACTGCAAACAGACGTCCATTCGGTTATCGTAGGTGCGCGGTTAATGCCTGCGGTACAAAGCTTACGCTGGCTCGCTACCATGGGCGCGATGCCAATTGTTCGAATTATTGCCTCGAGTTGGTCTTTGTAAACTGGAAAGCAGATATACAGGCACTTGAGTGTACAATATTGAAAAACAATTTTGTTTGGACTGTACATTGTATAATTGAGAGAAAATCAAATCCTCAATCTTTTTATTTACATTCAAGTTATGTGAATCTTTTCTACGTACTTAGGTTAAAAGTACTTCTGCGTCGTATTGCAAATCACTATGCAATCCACAAATAAAATAGATGTAGATTCAATTGGGTCGAACTTTAGACAAGACGAAAGATTAAAGACTACAGTCTTTTTTATAGTAGCGTGGATACCGTGAGGTACTACTACTATAGGTACGTATTTTTAATGAATAAAAATATATACTTTCAGTCAATTATGTATCAGCTGTAATTCTGAAAGGACCAGACAATACTCAAAGTGTGTTGAACTCTCCGACTGTTGAGAACTTGGTAACTAATACATTTTTAATATTAAAATCTACTGGTAAATAACCTCTATCAACATTCATCTACGGTTAGTCCTCTATATTTTTGTAATTGTTAAAAAAAAAGCGACCACGAGGCCCAACTTACCCAGAGTTTCGCTGCTCACATTTTCGGGCAATTATGGTGATGGGATGTCTATTAATCATCGACAAAAACATAGAGTTAACATAGAGGACTAACCCTAGATGAATGGCGATAGAGCTTATTTACCAACTATTGACTGCTCTATAAAACTTAAGTTATAACAAGATAGACAAACTCATATCATGTCAGAGCATTCTCTCAACAATAACATCGATCGGTGCCAAGCCGCTGTGCCAAATTAAAAATACAACACGGGTAGAAAGGCAAAATTTCCAAACGGTCACCACCGACAAACTGCCTGTCATTTCGAACGCCCAGAGAATTCTAATAAATAAGCAAATTGGAAAAATGGAACAGGTATTCGCAGTGTTTGCCGGTGTCGTGACACAGCAGAATTACAATATCGATGCCTCGTCTTGCCACGCTAATAATAACTGTGTTACCGTTTCTTAAGACGCTTTATTCTATGTTATCGGAATTTGATTTGTTACTGTTTAACCTAAAGACAACATAATTTTCAATGTAAGGTGGGAAATATGATATACTGTAGAGTTTAAAAATAAATGTGTCTTCATATCAACTTTGACCCCCAATTTGGCTCTAATGGTTGAATTACCAAAAATCCATCTTTAGTACACCAAAGTCAAAGTCAAATCATTTATTTCGTATAGGCCTACGGGGGCACTTACAAATTGTCATTACATTTTTTCCTTAACTCTACAACCGGATCGGAACGCGACCTCAACTGAGAAGATCCGGCAAGAAACTCAGCGGGCTTGTCTTTTTTTTTATCCATTATTTTTACAAAAAAAATTATAAAAAGTAAGCTCCAGTGTATTGCCATGCGGGTACACCTTCCGGGTACTCAAGGTATATATCCTCAAAATATCAAATTTCTGAAGTCCTCAGTTTTTTCGAACTCGATTAAGTGAAGTAAAAACGACACTATTGTCTATAGTACCTAAGCACCAGCACGTCAAGTGCGAGCTAACTGTATACTTTATAGTCTCCCGTATTTAGACATTTTGTATGGAGAATTGTAAAGCACCTCTAGCGGATGGTATTTTAAACTTTGAATTCTCTATACAAAATGTCTTAATACAGGAGACTATAAAGTATACGGTTAGTTTACGAATAATCTCGCACTTGACGTACTGGACTTTTGCAAAAATAAAGTTAAATCACTATGTTAATCTTATCAGCTAAGACAAATTCGTAAAAAAATTTAGATTATAATTATGAAAAGAGTTGTGTTTTTTTAGGTAAAAAATTCACATACCTACCTCGCCTTGCCCGACCTCTGTCCAATTAAGTTAGCCCCGACCTCCTTGCAGGCAATTACAGTATGTCGCAAAAAAAATTTTCATTACATATTCTGGCCGCAAGTAATAAATTAATGTTCGCTTTATCAAGATGTAGTTGTCCCATTTTTGTTGGGAGTCCGCGCTCGTTGTACTTCAGACACGGATGTGACATACATCGGTATTCAAATACTTGGTCAGCCTAGTTTAACGGTGGTAAACGTTAGTTTTGGTGATACAAATCTTAGAAATAGGATTTATGTTATCGTTATATAAACCAATAGCCATATTGTTGTCTAGTAGCACTAGTAAGTAATTTACGATACGATATATTGCTATAGTATCGCCGGTAGCTTTTTGATTCTCTAACCCTGCCCGTAGCAAACATAATATAATTATAGGTACAAGGCATAAAGAAGATCATTAATGGAAACCATTCGGAATAGAAGGGGATAGAAGATGATAGGCCATCTCATACGACATGATACCCTTATAAAGAACATCATAGAGGGAAAGATTGAAGGAAAGCGTGGACGAGGAAGACCAAGAATAAACTACATGAGTCAGATAAAAGATAGGATGGGTGTCATGTCGTATAGGGAGGTGAAAGAACTTGCTCTAGATAGAGACAGGTGAAAAGAGCTTCATCAGCTACACCGACAAGGGTAAACCCTTAAATTGGAAGAAGAAGAACTAGCATAGCTTAGATCACATGAATTTAGACACTTTTTTAACGTAACAGGGTATAGATTTGGAGGATCAGATCAGAATAACTCAAATTTAATGAAGTAGGTAATTGATTACGCTTTGCACTGGATGTGTTTTCATATCATTGATGATTAAAAACATTAATTATAAAAAAAATATGTTTGAAAAAAAAATATCTCCAGACGAACACACCAACTATACACTAAGCAACGCTTGTATTATGGGTACCGTACAATGGACTGAGGGCGAACTCAGTACGTAATAGTATACTCATATAGATATTAAACATCATCACACAAAGGTTTTCCCTACCAGGATTCGAACCCAGGACTCACAGCGCATAAAGCAGGGACACTACCGCCCTAATCAGGGCATCAAAACGCTGATAGAGCTGCTTTTATGTATTATAGTTTCTCTAAAAGAAGCATTCCAATCGAGCAAGTACGCTTCGAACATAAAATATGAAACGCACAAGACCTAATAAACTATGTATACGAGTACTAAACAGCTGGTGCTATGGCCACCGCACACGAATAAAATGGGCTAGAATTGTGCGAGTTACATGACCCCTGGGCGCCATTACTTTCACACAATGCTTGTGTTCCAGCACATTTCAAATAAAACCGTATTTACGACTTCCTAGCGCGGTCTGCTGTCCTGGTACATGGAGGCAACATAATAGCCATGTTCGCGCGAAAATGCTTGTTTGTTTATTTATATATTAAAATGTTATTAACAAAACTAGCAGTGCTCGCGTCTTCGTGGGCGTGAACCTTAGTTTTTAGATTTCCTACGCGATTCCAATTTTCCGGGACAGAAATAATCTGTCATAATATATAATATCTAATACTTTTTGACACCCTGATTAGCGCAGTTGATAGTGAGCTTGCTTTCTGCGCCGAGGGTCCCGGCTTCAAATGCTGGTAGGGACAAAATTTGTGTGTGGAACATGAATATTTGTATCCGAGTAAAAATATTATACATTGATATCTACCTACATATGTCTTCGATAACAATTGCATATAGCTCCACAGTTTCATAACAGCAATTTGCATCGTACGAGTAACTAAAAAAAAACATTCACCCCGAATCTTTCAATGATTGAATGCTTTCAAACGATATTGAATTTCTTTTATATCCGCCTATAAAGGTCGAGGCGATTGCAACAATAAAATAGCAAGTGCAAAGATATACTTAAAGGAAACTGTACTCTATATACCGATTTTATTGATGTGCAGCTGTAAAAATGTTCTGACCACGGATTAATAGCAAGCCAGAATTAGTTAGATAAGTTAAGTGCATACTAAGCATGTACGAAAGGCCGACCATTTACGAGTATCTATTAGACATCCAACGAGGCCTCCCACGTTGGTATTGAACGGTTCGGACTTGACCAATCAATGGGCTGTCACCTGTCAGGTGAACTGACAGGCGAGTAATGACAATGCGGTCGTTGTCTATTGGATGGGATTGTCGATGGTTCCGAGAGGGTTTGCGACGCATTACATTATATCAGTCACTATCCGTTGCCGATGACTTCATCAGCGTAGAAAATTAGAACATAACATTTTCCACATTTTACAAATTTAACCTAACAGGCTAACAGGGGGGGGCCCCCTGTTAGCCCCTTGAAGGATCGATTTATCAAAAGTCCTTTCTATGCGAGCACCAATAGGTGCTCGTGACAAATTTCAAGTCGTTAGGGCTCATGCTATCGGAGATATAGTGATGAGTGAGTGACTCAATCAGTGGATTTCGCTTTATACGAGTATAGATAGATATATATATGTATAAAGTCTACAATTATGTTTAAAAAAATAAAATTAACTAATACACTTCCGTAGAATTGTTTTAAAAATATAGTTTATTACCGGCCAAGTGTCTTTTTAAACTCTGTTGGCAAAATCATCGACAAAAAACGATGAAGCCATAATGATTTGAAATTTGAAGTGAAATTAACTATAGTAGCATTGATGACGTCAATATAAATGCTTTTGATTTCTTGTTATCTAATAAATTGAAAATAATTTTGTTATATAACATTAAACAAAGTACATTATGTAAGATTAAACAAGTTGCACAAAGATAACTGTAACAATTGTTGAACTAGGTACATACACAAAAACAAAACAATTCGGAAGATAGGAAAGTAATCAGCACCAATATTGGTGTGCTCGTTAATTAAAAGCCGGAAACTTTTGAAGGAACCTTGGCATATTTGATGACGCAATTATATTGATTCGACAACGTTAATAATTCAATCAATGATCAGCTAATTGGGTCGTATAAACGTTATCAGAAATGCTTTTAATGAGCACTTGTATTTGTAACAAATATAATTCATTAAAATGATTATCGTGTTTGCTTAAAAGATCGTCCCGCTGCTGGGTAAAAGGTCCCAGCGTGAAACATTGTAAATCATGTAAAATTATCACGTTTCTGTTTGACAAGGTATACGATGGGAAAGATGAGTGAGTTGTGATAGTTTGCAGGTTTTTTTTTTTATATTAACAGGTTCGAATAAGAACTTAAGTAAGATGTTTACGATATCATTAAGTATAAGTTTTGTGCATTTGTTTGGTTCTGGACTCTATATTTTTATCGTCGTAAAAAGAGTTCAAAATCCGAATAGTTATCGCTATACGCACCAATATTAAAAGCTAATCAAAAATAAAAGTCTGAGGGTAACGCTTTTTAATGATACCTTATACGACATACCTGAACAGCAATATTCTGTCATCAAAATATTTTTCTTGCTTCCTCTGAAAACTAGTATTTGAAAACATTAAGATAGATATATCAAGCAAGATCAGATCTATATGATATCTTTACAACTCTGAACCAGTAAATGGATTATTTTTCTTTACTCATACCACAAAATATTGAATTTCTATTAACTTATATCAAATCGCGTGATCGCACATTTTATAGCAGCCAAGATACGGGCGCAATCACGCACAATAAAAGGTGACTTTCGACATGTAAAACTTCAATAGCGTGATTCATATCACCGCGCAGCGACATCTAGTTTCGAAATTGGCATTAACTCGACGATGTAATAACGTAATAGTTATCAACTAACATTACCAGCCCACCGCGACGTAAGATAACATCTTGATGAATAAATTAGTTTGCGTCATTATGGGAGCATGCCGCGTTTATGCCGACTCATGCAATGAATGACGATAGGCCTCCTTAATTATTCTCTGTTTGTTTACGGAAAATTGTTATTTGATAAGTGTTATTATCCTGAACGTTCAAAGGGTTTTGCGTGGCGAAATGATGTATTCTTTGTGAAAAAAATATGTAATGAATGTCATAAAAATGTATAGTAGATTCAAATAAGTTTACTGGTTTAAGAACTTCCTCAGCTTCTAGCTTCCTCAGCAATATTATTCTGATAATGGTAATTCATCTCGAAAGTCATCACAGAAGTCACACTCAAGATATTAAGGGGAAAATTTGTTTCAAAATAACAAATCTTATTTAAAAACGTCAAAATACTTACTCGACGTTAATCTTGGTACATTCGTTGTCACTTAGTGGCACTAGTGCAGAACTCATTCAATTTAAGAATACGAAACCTGTTTTTTATGGATACTTATACCTAACTAATTGATTATTATTGAAAGATAGTATAAAGTATATCTAGAAAAATTTGCCTTTGTAACTTTTTTTTTATTGCAGTATAGGCAAGTATTTGATCTCGATCTCACCTGATGGTAAGTGACGATGAGATCTACGATGTAGCATACTTGCCTAGAAGGTACCTGTTCACTCTCGACTTGAAATCACCCAGATTGTAGTCAACGGGGAACAAAGACGCCGGTAGCGTGTTCCATTCCTTGGCAGTTCGCACGATGAAAGTAGAAGCAAAACGCTTACTGCGTACCGAAGGAATGTCCACAGTGTACGGACGACACTTGTCCGTGCGTCTTGTCGACCGACGATAGAATGGAGATGGGGGAATTAATTCGTGTAATTCCTTTCGCGTATATAAGGTGTCACAAAAATAGTGTCAAATATTTTAAGGCGTTAAAGAATAGATCACACCAATCGCGTTTATGTATGAAATATATGTGTAACCAAAGTCGGATTAATTCTCTGAGAAAGCAAGCCAAGACGCTTCAACGCGCAATCCGTACGTGGTGTTATGTAAAAGAAAAAATCGCAAATGGGACTGTTGCAATCTCTTTTGTTACTAGTTTTATTCCTTTTTTATTTTGATGTTCTTTTTATATATTTTGAAGTAGTTTGACAGATTTATGGAAGTATTGGTAAGAGAGGTTTGTTCTTGTATCTAATTATATAAATATTCACTATTCACATCTTCGTTTCATTATTATTATTTACAGTCCACATTCGTTCGCTTCAGGGACCTTTAAAGCTTATAATATTTTACACTATTATTGTTTCACCTTATATACTTGTACTACCAATGGAGCTCGCACTTATAAAACTAACAAAGACTATTTCAGTCATAGTAAAGTAACGCCGAGAATATATTTTCCTCATGAAGTCCTTAATATTATACTGTGAACACTTTGCAGTTGTTTCTCACGAATGTAATGAAATCGCTTTTATTTTCAGAGAGATTCCTACGAGTTAATTTCCAAGTAACTGAGCATGAACAAATAAAATTAACATAATTAAACTTTCTGAAAGTAAATCAACGCTGCGAATTCTTGAAGGCGATATTTAAGATTAAAGTAAAATAATTGTTTTTTTTTATATTATCTTGGTATGATTCTTGTCGTTTTGTGAAAATAAGTAGGAATAGAAGTCAACTGAACATAAACCACTCGGCTCACAGTACCTGGTGGTTGATCCTGCCTAAAATAACTTCGAAATGCTAGGTCTGTGCGATCCTGTGATCAACCTCACTTATTATACCATGCAATTTGTGTGTTTGTCTGGCGATATTAAGTAATTTATGAACTGACTTATAAACGGAGGAGATTCTCAATTCGGTTGTATTTTTTTTTAATCATAATAATAATTAAGCCCTTTTTAATGTCCCACTGCTGGGCACGGGCCTCCCCTCAATGCGAGGGGGATTAGGCCATAGTCCAACACGCTGGCCCAGTGCGGGTTGGCGGTCTTCACACATCTTTCGAGGGGTTCTCTCAGATATGCAGGTTTCCTCATGTTTTCGTGAGTTTTCGTCCTCGTTCCCGACGCAAGCGTTCTACCAACTTGGCTATTACTGCTTCGACGTATTTTTAATTCTTTAACACAGTGAAAAATGGATGAAAATGGAGTCAAATTCAAAATGGGTTTGATAGGTCAGGGACACCATTAATATAAAGTTCGATAGCATAAAAGTAATTCTTGCAAATTACCTTGAAGACGCGTGCCCCATGGTACACCACTAGGTTCAACTTCTAACATAATTTGACCTTATGAAAGACGTTCCAAAATAAATATGAGTACAGATATAATCTTATTGTATGTGGTATTTTATGACCATGAAATATGTAACGAAATTTTGGTTGGGAAAATGATTTGCAATGCTTATTGTAAATAGATAAATCCTACATTTTATTTAGGGGCTTATGTTTATTGCTGACAAGGTAAATAATTGGCTTTAATAGTTCTTTGGTGAAGTGATCACTAAGCAATTACGGGCAATAATAGCCTTAATTGCTGATTTATCATTTTATCCATAAGGATATGATTTTTGAACATACTTTCGTGGGTCACATAATATCAAGATATCTATACAAATAAATAAAATTGGAGTGTCTGTTGGATGTATAGACGGTACATATACCTAAACAATATTTTTTACAGACCATTATTTTTTATTAAGAATTACGTAAATAAGTCGCTTGCCCTCGAAGAAAGCACCACAAAACTAGGCTGCGCAGCGCACCTGCTACTCGCTGAAATCAGTAGCTACATCGCAACGACGCCGCGCAACATATATCTGTCTTGCTTTTGACTGTGCTAGCTCTCAATGCTATCTCATTTACATTGACTTTCTAACGATTAGTGTGTACCAAAGTACGTTTGATTATAACGTTAACGTGTGCGCGTCAGGTAGGGCATTAAATAAAATTGCATTAGTACTAGCATGACTTGTATACGTTTATTACTTTAAAGTCGTTGGTGCAGATAATATGACCTATATCGACTTTCGTACTGGCTCATTATTTCCCTACTGATCCCCAGAAAACACTCAGTAGAATGTCGACAACATCGGTTCGATAGTTCGACGCTGACAAAGCATTTTCGCTGCTTTAGCCTTTCTGAAAGCGAACTGAAACGCCAAGTCACTGTTTTATAGTAAACCAGTTTTTCCATAGCGGAGTTCCCGTGACAGCAATTAAATTGAGTACTAAGCTAGATGTAGATAATGCCTAATGTGATTAAGTAGCGGAGGCACGCTAAATGCAGGGTTTGGGGAAAATGAAGTGCCCTTTAGTTAACTTAATAATAAGGACTAGAGTTCTAGGGTCAATTATGTAATCCTGGTTGTACATACTACTTACATTTCGTTTGACGTATTACAATGTTATATAATTATTTTTTTGACTGACTTAATCCACCACACATTCACACAATAACGACTCCTGAAACTAAAAGTTATACGATTAAAAAAAAGTGAATGTTGCAATGGAAAAGATTTGTTTAAAAATTCCATGAATAATCTATGATATTCATGTTGATGCTATCTCAAACGCTATATAGTAGCAAATAAGCGTGCTACTTTCGAGCATACGACTAGCATGTTTTGAAAAGCTAGCGCGCTTATAGCAAACTGAATGCTTTTAATAGCACGCGTTAGAAATAATACCATAAATATTTGATTTTAAATAACTTATCTATATTCCACTCCCTTCACGAAGCGTATGTAACAATAATAATATATATCCCCATATTTCAGAAACTCTCTCAAGACAATTACGTAACAGTCTTCGAGACGTTTTCAGTTCAGTGCACAACGCAAACATGTTGATTAGATTACCGCGCAAGAGAGCACGACATTCTACGCCGTATAACCATTATAATAAGACCTTTATCATAATAATTAGAGATTGAGAAACTTCTTTGAACTTATTTAGAATTAGTAATTACTTATTATATCTTTGCTGTAACCGCCTACGTTTTCTGTGGAACAAGGCTGTCGAATTGTTATGTAATGGATAACTGGAAATGGAATTTTGTGGTTTACTTTGTTGATACATATTTCATTACTTTTTGAAGACGAGTCTATTATATCTATTGTAATTACCTACCCAATTATGAAAATACTATGAACTAATTCAGCAGAGTAACACTAAGTTTTGCTTAGGTTTATTTGAATTTTTTAGTATTGTGTAGTTTGTACCAAAACTGTATTTTCAGTCGACCCGCCTGTAAATTAAGTTACATTTTGAGAGGCACTCGATGTTACTGATCCAAAAACGCTTACAATACAAAACGTGACAGAATTACTTTTTTTTTAAATTTCTCCTAAGCATAAAATCTTTCCAATTACGGTACGTGCTGTGCACTGGCGCGCGGTACATTTAAGCTTAGGGGTCAGTTTGTTCGGCGCAGCAATGGACTAGCGGGATAAAGCAAAATAGATACATTTTGTGTAATAGTATTTGTTTATTATTTGTCTTTTGTGCAATATGTCATGATGCAAACACCTTGCTGAGAGCACCAATTGTACTTTAGTGGACAAGGAAAGATCGGCCATCCAGGCGAGTGGTATGCCTGGCGGAGATGGCCGCTATGTCCCGACTGTTATTATCGTGATCTTGGATATATGTTACGTGCTTTGAAAACTCTCATCGCGCGTTTCAGGATTGTATGGAGAATCGTCATTTGTTCTGGACGTTGAATGCAGCGCCATCTATGTATCGGTGCGGTAATCACTTGTAAAGAGGTTTTCAAGAAGTCACCACGGTACAATGCGTTGCCTGATTGCGCTGTCTAGCCAAGATGCTAGATAATACTCCAATCGTGTATTATTTACAAGTCAAGTTTTATTTCTGAACTCTCGATCCCTACTATCAGAGCTTAGTCCTCTCCCGTACGCAATTACATCGATCGGCAGATTCGCTTCCACCAAGTTATTTATCTATCACCCGCCTAATGGAGGGTGGGAAGGGTGGATTATTCTGGAAGTTTCCGCCAAGGTGTTGTGTCACCCACCAAATGCTGTGTTATCGGGTATGTTTAACTGGATATAATCTGTGATGACACTTTTCGCTCGATTGGTTTATATTGACGTGGATAGGTATTATTCTATGCATAATATTATTAATGTGGGGCATTAATAAAAACAAATACGATAGTATAACGAAACATTCTTCTATAAATTTGGGGATTCGTGCGTCACTGGAAATCTACTTGACGCCTTTTGATGAACTTAATTGGGCGATAGCTTGTAACCAGGGATTTGTATCATTTTATATTTTTTTGATTCGGAATAAAAAAACGAGTAATTTTTTGGAATACTAGCTGTCCCCGCAAACTTCGCACCGCCTCAGAATCAAATGAGAAAATGAATTATTTTTATATTTTTTTGAGTACCACTGCCTTAGACCTTCGTGTTTGTGCCGTTCCTTTTCCGCGTCTTGCTTCTAGTTAACCCATTTCATCTGTGTAGTAAATAATATAAGCAAGATAACGCCTCATAAATAACTCTGCATGAGGATACATTAACACGCCCCAATAAAACGGAACGACACTATCCAAAAGCGTAATCAAAACATAAATTATCAATTCAGGGCGATCTAGTATAATGCCGCATAAAATATGACTAAATAAGTCACAACATATTCAGGAAAGCATTACATTATATAAGCATTACATCAAAGTAAAAAGCATTAAATCATACATTATAAGCGGAGCAAGTGCAATAATAGGACGCCATTTTCATATCATCACGTCACATCCATTATTTTATTTATAACTAGCTGTTGCCCGCGACTTCGTCCGCGTGGTATTTAACAAAGACTCAGCCGTTGGTAACAGCCTGCTCGCGTTCTGATCCCGCGGGACGCATTGCAGATTGTTGCTATCAAACTTTAATCAGGAGTAGCGCTGCAACATTGGTTTTAATTTTTTTTCGAGAGATCCTATTTTATTTTTCTAAAATAAAAGTCGCCTAAGTTACTCCTTGTTACATCAGCTATCTGCCAGTGAATTTCCCGTCAAAATCGGTCCAGCCATTGCAGAGATTACCCGGAACAAACAGACAGACAGACAGACAGACAGACAGACGGACAGACGGACAGACAGACAGACGGACAGACGGACAGACGGACAGACGGACAGACAGACAGACAAAAATTTTAAAAAATGTTGTTTTGGTATAGGTAACGTGTATACATCCAAATGCATTTAGTAAAAAGCGGTTATTTTAATATTACAAACAGACACTCCAATTTTATTTATATGAATAGATGTGTATTTATTGAATTTAATATTGCTATTAATTACTTGACACTGGCAAAATATCCGCTATGTTGCGGGTGAGGCCATATTCATATCCATTTTATTTCAATTTAATTTCGTAAAGAAAGAAGAGTGCATTAATAATGTGACACATTTGATGGCCTGATTAGCGCAGTTGGTAGTGACCCTGCTTGCCGTGCCGAGGGTCCCGTCTTCGAATCCCCGTAGGGACAAACTTTGTGTGATGAGTACAAATGTTTATACCCTAGTTATGGATGTTTAATATCTATATAATATATACTGGGTTCGCCCCCAGTCCATTGTACGGTACCCATAATACAAGCGTTGCTTAGTATGGGACTGTATAGTTGGTGTGTCGTCTGGCGATATTTATTTATTACATGTGTGCAAATTAAACAGCGGCTCTAGCGAGCGATATTTAAAACATTCAATTCGCCATACAATGTGTCCAAATACGTAGACTATGAAGTATACGGTTAGCTTACGAATAATCTTGCACTTGATGCGGAGACTGTCGCAACGAGAACAACTTAAATACGGCGTATGCGTAGTATTAAAATAGATTATATGGTGCTCGAAATACGGCTTGGAATTATGTAATGACACGAATTAAGGGTGTTTCTGCGAAAGGAATTTGAATAAGGGTTTAATAGTTGGTTTATAGTATTAACAGACGACCGAACTTGGTACGGTCCGGACCACGGATTTGGTTCGCTTCGTACCAAGTCTGTGCGTCTAGAGAGTGGTAACCATACGGTACGGACGGTTAGTACGGAGCGGACCATGTCTGAGGTCCGGCCCATACCAGGTCCGATCGACTAATGATATCTATAAATGGTAGTTTTAGGCAGACCAATCACACATTGATAAGAGAGAGAGAGAGAAAGAGAGATAGCTTTGAGATGTGTCGCTTAGAGTACAAAGGACAGAACACCGTAACAATGTATCAATACTATCCTGACTGGAAACTAAGACGGGTTTTTCAACACTGTTTTTAAATAATTCTTGAGTTCCTCGGCCTCATTCTTCACAAGAAAGGATAACCTCAAAAAACTATTAAAGTAGAATAGCGGACACCGGGGAAACGGGACGGAGGGGAAGGTTCAAGACGGATACATTATAGACCAGCTATACTCAACATGCAGCCCGCTGGGCTTATTGGGTTGGCCGCTGTGGTGCTACTTTATTTTAAATCATTTTGAATTTCGCGCCCATAAGAAGAATTGAGAGCGCGCTGAGTAAATAGATTCTACATAACACTACCGCGCTGCGATGGGTTCATAGTTGTTTAATTCAATTTATAATAATAGCGAGAACCTATAAGGTATCATTAAATATTTTTTTTGCGGCCTAGACTCCACGACCTATACGCGTTTGTGGCCCCTATGAAAAAATGGTTGACAACCACTGTTATAGACGACTACATAACGACTTAAAGAATAAAAAAACACCCCTCCTTTTGTTATCTCAAACTGTCGTAAAAATGGGCTCTAAAATTGCACTCCCGAGAGTACACCGATCAACGATTAGACTAATGACCAAGTTCGAAGCCAAAACCGTGAAGATATCCGAAACGCTAATTCTAAATCGACGACTCGATAAAACGAACCTGACTCGCAAAAAATCGGGGCTAACAATCTAAATTTAGCTCTGAACGGTGCTGCTTTATCCAGCCATGTAATCGATGATCACATCCTTAAAAAGAAAGTGAGCAAACACGTACAGCCGTTAGCAGAAACAATGTGATATGTGAAGTAGGTATAATGCTCATGAAATTCAGCTTAAGGAAATTGCTTCTCCTTGAAAGAACCCTTCACAACGTTCGGAGGGGAAAATTTGATAGCGTATAGCTTTGATAGCGCGCGCACGAGAGTGATGACGCTAAATGTTTTAAAAGGTAAAAGAAAACGAGAGGGCTCAAAGGTGTTATCTGCCGAGATTGTGTTGCGGAGGAAGCTGCTTGTCTTTCGGAGATAATAGTAGTGTTTTTCAGAGTTTCTGTAGCTACTTCAATTTTAATAATAGTTACAGTAGTGAATAAATATATAATACAAGATGAGAGCGTAGTAATTTAAGATGCTGCCTGTCATAATGGTAATGAAAAAAACACATTTAGTATATTTATTTTGAAAAATGACAGCACGAGAGTTTTCATTTGGATTTATTGATGTTTATTTAGTATTTTTTTTAATCTATTTAAATTTAATCATTTACAATTAAAGTTAAGGTAAATAGGAAAACTACCAAACTATCAAAAAGACCTTGTGCGCGTAGAATGGTGGCAAGAATGCTGGCTGCATTTCCTCACTGTATTATCAAGCTAATTTTTTGAGCGAGGAAAGACCCCAGCCCTCCTGTCACCCGTGGAGGCAATCAACCTAGGTGATATTCTGTGAATTAACTCTTTAGCGCTACGACTTCTTGCGCCTGAATATATAAAGATTTGATATCAAACTATTAATTTAAAAAACAATATCGATACAAAATTCAACTTAAACCCACCAACACCAATTCAGTAATGCATAAGCACTCCAGTGTTGATACAAAATTGTCGTATGTAATTACGAGCACATGACGTGACACAAACCGACGTGCGATATACGACATCCATTAACTCTGATTACTAATCACTGGTAGTGGAATATTTCGGTAAAATTGAGGGCTGCCGGTAAAAATTAAATGTCCACTATGTAATGTTAGTTCGGTGTTTCGTGTGGTCATTTGTAAATACATGTTTAGTTACAGGGTAGATGTTTGATTGATAATACGGTTTTCGATTGTTTTAATAAGTAGTTGTTTGATGGCGATATACCTCAAATTAGCATAATTATGTAGTTTATAAAACCAACCACAATATAATTATAAAATAGCTAAGAGCAAGATAAAAAAATCTAATTTTAAAAAATGTATTCAACAAAAAATTTGTACAATTTTGGAACGTGTCTATGACCTCTGAACTAAGCACAAGCTTGTATCGCATATAACAAGTGAGTAACATTTTAAGTTTAAAATACTTGTGTCTTGATATGAATTAAACGTTTTATACTCAGGGTTCCTGGTTTAAAAAGACTAAAAGAAATATAAAAACTAACAATCTTACAAAATCCTTGTTATTTGTTTTTTTTTATAGACTTTCTACATCCTCTTTGCACACTTAACAGTCTTAGAAACAGAATGTATTTTTATTCATTTAAACCATTAAGTACTTATGAATCCTCAAAATATTTACAAAGGCTAAGCTACAACTTTACCACCCGTTCGGAATACCGTTCCTATGGAGAAGAACAGGCAAGACACTCCATAGTGGCTCTTTTTTAAAAGATCTTTTACATTTTTGACGACGCTTAGGGCGATGAGTGCAGGTTATATTTGTTAAAATATGATACTCTTAGCTCGCATTGATACTGAGATCGCGTTGGTAAACTTAACTGGAATAAGCATCGGCGACGTCTTAAGTTACGACGATAACGTATTAAGTAACGTCGATGTAAGTTAAGCTATAAATATGAAACTTGGGCCATGACGCTGATTTGATGGAATCCCGTAGCAAGATCAAGAATGGTTCGTTAACTTTCATTCCGAGTAACTAAGTTACATAAGTAAGGGGGGTGGGACAAAATCTGTTCACTTAATATTGTCAACCCAAAAAGGGTATTAATAATGTGCTTTTAAATCTGAAAATCGTATGATACGACAAACGCCGAGATCATTTTACTCAGACCAAGGGTTTTACCAAGTTTTTAAGACAGTATTTATGTTTTGAGTCCTATAATACAAACAAGTTTATTCGAATGAAATAATCTTATCTGCAGACGGACAAGACACCGAGCTTCATAAAATATGTTACTTAAGGGGGATGCTCAGGTCAGGGCGCGAAATTCAAAATGTCAATGGTTTTAAAAAATACCTAAACCGATACAATACCATAAGGTTTCTAAAAACCGCTACGTTTACTCACTTTATGGTGTTGTATAGTTTTTGGTATTTTTTTAAGCAAACTTAATACATCGAGACATCCAATGCAGAATGCTAATATCGCTAAAAACTAAATTACATCGTAAAGATGTACAAATTTTTCGTAAAAAAATAAAAACCATTGACATGTTGAATTTCGCGCCCCGACCCTGAGCTTCCACCTTAACTATTAACTTTATAAAATAGAACAGAGAA
This sequence comes from Pheosia tremula, assembly GCA_905333125.1. Lineage (NCBI taxonomy): Eukaryota > Metazoa > Arthropoda > Insecta > Lepidoptera > Notodontidae > Pheosia > Pheosia tremula. Next base: position 2,389,020 of record HG995403.1, on the reverse strand, counting down.
CATTTAGTTTGGTGACATAAAATATATTCAAATTTCGGCGAGAGAGAAACTTCGCTCAGATAAATTCTAGAACTTTACAATAATAGCAGTAAATATGGATTCTGTTATCGATATAGTGATAAAAGACTTTTAGTTTGAACAATTTGAATGGAAAATACGTATTTATAGTGGATTTGTGTCAAAGGGCAAAAACCAGCTAAGTGCGTGTCGAGTAAATTGCGTAGGGTTTCGTAGCTAAGTCAACCAAAAAAAATTCTAACCGTGGGTACCTCGACAAACCAGAGCTTTAGATTTAAAAAAAGGCAAGTTTTTTTTATGTTGCTGTTGATCTCTGATCTGTCCATTGAATTAGTTCATTAATGTCGTGGTATTAACGTTGCGTACAATTTTAGATTAAAAAAATAAGATTCAGGAAATAAAACAAATTTTACAGATTATATAGCGTGTAAAAAATAATACGCTCTCGTCGTTCAATTTATGATACTAGGAAGTTCAACAACTCAGTCCTCCCGTAACCATGGCTGCTGTAAAGCAGCCGAAACGCCGGGAACGTAAAAACATAAAATAACGCTATAAAATCTGTAAAAATAATTTTATTTTAATGTGTAGTATTCGCGTGAATATAGGAAATCTGTATAAGATTCAGGATTGGAAAATGAATCATGCGACTCAGGTAAAAAGGTGGACTTTTTTAGCTAGCGTCCTACTTTGACCACGGAACCCTAAAAGCTCTTGTAAACTGTTCAACTAAGCCGCCTCCTTATACTGTAGAGTAAATATTTGTTGTGAGATGAGTTTTTAGAAGCTTATATACTAAGTATGCCAAGCAACTACTGTGGGCACTTTTCATGTATTAATTTTCTATACAATGTCGCAGTTAAGACCGTTGTTGTTGTTGGTTACATGACAAAGAAAATATAAAACAAAGTTTATATTGTTCAAAATATTGAAGTATTCTTTTCACAAAGTGATATAAAAAAAATGTGACAAAGGAAAACAGTAACAAGCAACGCAAGAAATTATGACTAGATCAGTACGTCAAGTGCGAGATTATTTTGTAAACCAACCGTATACTTCATAGTCTACCGTATTGAGACATTTTGTATTCCAATTCCAATTGATATTTATGGCTCCATCGTTTACCGATGATTTTGCCAAAGACAAGTAGATGAATGAATAAAAAAATATAAAATTAACTATACAGTAAGTGAATGACAATTAACCGGTACTTCGATAGCTGGTTTCATTTGGGCATACTGTAAGAGAACAAAAACAACATGTTAGTGATATAAATAACACATAATTGCTATAAATAAAAGGAGAAAACTACCTTATTTACAGGACGACATTTTGTATGGAGAATTGAAAGTTTGAAATACCGTACCGTCATAGTTTGAACTTCGGTACCCTCATATTTAGTTGTTGCTCGCGGTCCGATCTACGCAGAAAGTGCTCAGTGTCTTGAGGTCTTGCAATTGGGCGCTTGGTTTTCGATTTAATTCTATTAATTACTGGATCCCAAGTTGGTGGTAGCACCCAGCCATCTTCCCTATTCAAATTAGAATGTTTTTTTTTTTAATCAATGGCCTCACGTTTCATCTTTTAGTTAAAGTCGTTGCAAGCCGTAAGTGGAATAGTAATTTATGCTTTAAGAAGAGATACAAGGAATCTCTTCTCCAAATCTAAATTCATTAATCTACTAATGCACGGTCGTGAATAACCGGAGATCGTCGTGCTACTATCACCGTTGCTTCCATTGTTGGTATCATTAGAGGGGAGTGCTTTTTTTATAGGTGTTTCACGCACTTCTGTCGCCATTTAAGTATATCTCCATCATTTACATGCGAAACATTCGCATTCACAGGTTTGTGATTTTTGTGTTAGCGATTTACTTCGCAAATATCATATGAGGATAATAAAGAAGGTATTACAACTATATTATATTAATAACTAGCTGTTGCCCGCGACTTCGTCCGCGCGGTATTTAACAAAGATAACCGTTGACAACAGCCTGCTCGCCCATTCTGAGCCCGCGGGATGCATTGCAGGTTGTTGCTAGCCTAAGTTACTCCTTGTTACATCAGCTATCTGCCAGTGAAAGTCCCGTCAAAATCGGTCCAGCCATTCCAGAGATTAGCCGGAACAAACAGACAGACAGATAGACAGACAGACAGACAGACGGACAGACAGACAAAATTTTTAAAAAATGTTGTTTCGGTATAGGTAACGTGTATACATCCAAATGCACTTAGTAAAAAGCGGTTATTTTAATATTACAAACAGACACTCCAATTTTATTTATACATTCAGTCCCAAAAGTACCCGGAAATTCTCATTTCAAAATCCCCTGATAGAGATATTTCAAAAATTATTTTTGCGTTAGGTTGGTACAACTGTCATTGATTGGCGGTAAAAAAATAGCCTAACCTCTATCGAGTATTTTGTGAGTTATTAACATTTGTGAAAAACAACTTTTGTGGTCGCGTCGTTTTTTACTATGGCCGATTTTATTGAACAACGATTTTGTATGAATGCTTTCTGAAGCACGAAACGATTCCACGTTTATGAAACTCATCATAACTGGTGATGAGACATGGGTCTCCGAGTACGACATGAAAGCAGAGGAACAAGCAACCGAATGGGTCGTTTCAGGTGAGCCGAAACGAAAAAGACAGCGTCAAACCAAGTCAAAATCAAGGCACTTTTGACTTTTTTCTTTGATTATCGGGGTGTGGTTCATTATGAGTTCCTTCCACCGGGTATGACAGTCAACAAGGAGTATTATCTCGAGGTCTTGAGGCGTTTGCGCGATGCTATTCATCGCAAACGGCCACATTTGTGGGTGGGGAACACATGGATTTTGCACCACGATAACGCGCCAGCACACACAGCCATGATTATTCCTAGGTTTTTGGCCAAACATTCAACGAACATCGCTCCGCAGGCACCCTACTCACCAGTTATGGCACCATGTGACTATTTTATCTTTCCTAAACTTAAATTGCCGCTTCGCGGAAAGCGTTTCGAGACCATAGAGGCGGTCAAAGAAAATACGACGAAGGCGCTGGAAGCCATCCCGATTTCAGCGTATGAAAAGTGTTTCGAGGACTGGTTTAAGCGCTGGCGTAAGTGTATTGCCTCTAATAGAAGTTACTTTGAAGGGGACAAAATAAATTTCGATGATTAAAATTACCCCTTTTGTTTTATTTACAATTTCCGGGTACTTTTGGGACACAGTAGTATGTATAGAAGATAGCTAGTTAATTGGTTAGAATAACACAATATTTGAGGCTCGATTGTTATTGTGGTCACAATGAGACTTAGTTTGCTGATTCTTGATCATAATGCAAAATTGTAAACATATGATGACACCTATCTAATTACTTAACTTGCAATAGAGTAATTCGTATCACGCAGGGCTGCGACGCAATGCAAATCTGCGATTTAAAGGCAAATATTTCACGATTATTTCTGTCGCTTTGCTATCGCTAAGCTGGACAAGATACGATACGATAATCAGGGGGCTGATTAGTTCAGTTGTTAGAGACACTGCTCTCTGTGCCGAGGGTCCCGGGCTCGAGTCCTGGTAGGAACAAACTTTGTGTTATGAGCACAAATGATTGTACCAGAGTCATGGATGTTTAATTTCTAAGTATATAACTATCATATACTCGGAGCCCAGAAAGCAAGGCCACTACCAACTGCGCTCATCAGTCATCAAATATTATAAACACTTTGATATTACACATGAACGTTCTGTCATAAGTTAACCCAAAGCACTTTCCTTATACTTCAAAAAGCAACGGAACACATTCCCTACAATGATTTACAACTATCGGCCGTGCGATTTGCATTCTGCACGATTGCTAAACTTTTATTTTACAGATTTGTTTCCCCCGAGTTTCGTGCCGTTACTAAATATAGACGCGATTTGGGGAACGGCTGGGCAACATATTTCAGTAGCTACCCATTTGGGATGAATCTAAATCTCCCCATCGCTGGCTCTCCGCCCGGAACGGCAAAGTTAGGTCATCAGCGCGATGACCTCCTTTATTGAAAGGATGGGTAGGCATAAACAAACGTATGCTAGTTGGGGAGTATAATTTGTTCGATTTCATTATCCTGCTGAATCATTCCTACTCTTGTTGATGGGACATTGAGAATATTAATATTATAAGATATATAAAAAAATAATCTAAAGGTAAATATTAAATTAATAAAATAAACGCGATGAAATCCGATAATATTGTTTTATTTCAATGTGTAGTATTCGCGTTAATATAAGAAATCAATATGTATCAAATGTCAATTGCAACTTTTTGTGGGCAAGTTTAAATGATAGTATACGATTTCTGAATCACACTGTATTTTATGTTATAATACTTCACAAATGAAACAACGCTCAAAAACGTGTTGCCAAGTCCATAGTCGGCTAATTAATCTGAAACCATTATAAAACAGCGGCCGAGTCAATTATGCTTAATGAACAATAATAAATAATTAAAATTGATGTCGACACGTTAGGGCCTACGGAATCGTTATGACAAAGCCTTTGTATACAATGAGGGTAAATAACTATAATTTACCACCCCAAAGGGATTGTAAATCCTAAGTAATTTATATTAATAGCTTGGAAATGTACGTTAGTTCTCGCTCAAGTCGCTGTTCGGGGACCGATTGTAGTAACTAGACACCAGTAGATCATAGACAATTGTGTTGTTTTCACTGTTATTATGGTATCTACACGTGTTTTATGGTATCCGTGTGCTGAAGCCATTTTTTGTTCGATATGATTTATGGTACTCGTTTGTTTTATTATATTCTTTTGTATAAAGAACTTCACGCCGCGGGAGCTCTATCCATCATTTGCTCACAATAATATCTCTTTATTAGTCAGTATAATTGTTATACATACTAAGTGAAGAATATAATAATAATAATACCAGCCCTTTTTAATGTCCCACTGCTGGGCACAGGTCTCTTCTCAATGCAAGGGGGATTAGGTCATAGTCCACCACGCTGGCCCAGTGCGGGTTGGTGGACTTCACACATCTTTCGAGGTGTTCTCTCAGACATGCGGGTTTCCTCACGATGTTTCCCTTCACCGTTTAGCAAGTGATAATCGTGGTTGAAAATGAGATTCGCACATGAAATGCAGAAATCCCAGAGGTGCAAGCCGGGGTTTGAACCTGCGATCCTTGTTACCGAGGCAAGCATTCTTCCAACTTGGCTATCACTGCATTATATGTAAGTGACGAATAACAACGAATATACCCATTTACAACAATAGTACTTAACCTTACGTTACTTAATTTTGCTCTGAACCCATTTCAGTTAATTTCATTTGGCTATCCTTTTGAGAGCGTCTCTTTAATTAACAAGGTTATTTGACTGGCTCGCGACGCATAATTCCCGGTACAAATCTTACATTTTTAAATAAATTTCGGATAAAAACCCCGTACATTGGCAGAAGGAAGAAAATGCCTGAATACATTTATGATGGCGGAATGAATAGGGTTCCGTAAGTGCTTTGAGTTCTTGAAGTAATTATTCTCCGTGATTGGTAGCTTCTGTAAGGGTGTGATTTGAATTATGGCGAAAGAAAAATGGTCGAACATTGATTCTTTCATCTCAAGTGGCTGCTTTGATTTTATTTATACAGTTTTATACGTCCAAGTAAAATAACGAATGACTCGGTAAATCATTTCAATATTCAGATACAAAAATTACACTAATGACCTCAAGTAAAATACGCCATGCTTACCAACGTATCAACTTAATTTAAATTGCAAAAAAGAACTTTCCTAGCTTGTATATTTCAAAATAAATGTACACTCATCAGCTACAGCCTCACAACAGACAGATGAGATCGACGAATTATGCAATACTGGTAATCATCCTGCGGGACCCGAAAAAACGAGTCTTTTTGAATAATCGCAGTCGTTTCGCTGGCTCTCGACGCCCCTCTCGGTGTAATCTTCGGGTTATTGCGTTAGAATTAACGACTTAAATAAACATAGGAATATTTCAACACAATGAGACAGTTTGGGGTTTCGAGACAAAATTAGTTCTATTTGATGTTATTATGACTATTTTTCTTTTGGATAAGAGTGGGATATTGGAGAGTGTGAACATTGAAATATAGCAGTAGAGCCACCGGTACGTAAAGTCACTGAAGCAAAGTGTCCTCAGTATAAGGTGTGTTAACCATTACTATGTAGTTTTATTCTGAAAACCGTAACAAGCACGTTCAAAAATATTTAGCTTGATGGGGATAAACTTGGGCGGCTGTGAGTAGATCAACATTTTGTTCGCGAGCGTTATAAAAACAATATTTAACAGATTATGTAACAAATAACAGCGGTAAGTTGAATTAATTGTTTACCTATAACAACAGACATATATTTTTTAAAATCATCCCTGAAAAACTGAAAGTGACCCAAAATACACCACACTTGAATTTGTAAATTAAATTAATTTAAATAGGTACATAAATACACTGTAATTTGAAATTGAATATGAATCCGTAGTGTTTTTCGCAATTCAAATAGCTTCAATTAATAGACTGGTGGTAGGCTTCGGCCGTGGCTAGTCACCACCCACCGAACAAAGCCATGTCGCCAAGCGGCCTAGCCGTGTTCCGGCATGATGTTCGGTGCTGCCATTCATGGATGGCGGGTCAGATCAGCTGCGCTGCATGTGCCTAGTGAATGTAGCGTCTCGATCTACTGCCGCCTTCCTACCTAGGCAAGTGTGCTCCATCGTAGATCTCATCGTCACTTACCATCAGGTGAGATCGTGATCAAATACTTGCCTATAATGTAATAAAAAAAAAAAAAAAAAAATATACATTGAAATAATTCGCCTTAATTGTCACGTATCACAATAATTCAAATGAAAATTGCCTAACGCGACTGAAACGTTATAATTATTGTGTATTTCTCATCTCACCCTCTTAAATATGATCCCAGACGTCGTGGCCCGTCGTATCGTGTGACGTTGTTATATCATTATAGGGATGTTTTAAGGGTTCTACTTCGGTGCTAATGTACTGTCGTTTCAATTAAGAAGCATAAACAAATATTATTTTTTTAATTTATTCATCTCACTTCTCACTAAACTCACTTCTCACTAATATTATAAACTATCTGTTACCCGCGACTTCGTCCGCGTGGTATTTAAAAAAGACAAAACCGATGGCAACAGCCTGGTGGCGCGTTCTGAGCCCGCGGGACGCATTGCAGGTTGTTGCTATCAAACTTAATCAGGCGCAGCGCTACAACATTGGTTTTAATTTTTTTTCGTAAGATCCTATGTTTTTTTCTAAAATAAAAGTAGCCTAAGTTACTCCTCGGTACAACAGCTATCTGCCAGTGAAAGTCCCGTCAAAATCGGTCCAGCCATTTCAGAGATTAGCCGGAACAAACAGACAGACAGACAGACAGACAGACAGACAGACAGACAAACAGACAAACAGACAAAATTTTAAAAAAATGTTGTTTCGGTATAGGTACCGTGTATACATCCAAATGCACTTAGTAAAAAGCGGTTATTTTAATATTACAAACAGACACTCCAATTTTATTTATATGTATAGATGTGAAAGTTTGAATGGATGGATGGATGTTTGTTACTCAATCACGCCAAAACGGCTGAACGGATCTGGATGGAATTTGGCACAGAGATAGATTATAGTCTGGAATAGCACATAGGCTACTTTTTATCCCCGTAAAATGTTTTGTTCCCCTGGTATAGATTCGTTTTAATTTTTCATACTTTTTATGTAGTTAATTGGCCTTTCCAATAGAATGAACAACACCACCTCCTCCCAAAACAAGGCATAACTACAAAGATTTACCCAGTCAACATATCGCATAGAATATTGGCATAGGCCTTACTAACCATTAGATATTCCTCGAGCTTTGCAAATAATACATTTTCTGCATGTAACTTTATCGTCTCGTATGTAGATATATGAATGGTATGAATATATTCAGGGTTCGCAGCAAGATATCGTTTGATATTCCGTGTATGCTTCGCTGTCCTGATTCGCGTGTACTATGAGGATTGCTACGTCACGTTCACGCGAAGCCACACAGTGCCACGTCTTGTCATATTTCCTATTTAAATGTACTTTTTCAGAGCACAATAATATATTTTCTATTATGACGTTTGCCTCGTGTTGTGTTCCTTGTCTTCTGTACATTTACCGATATATTTTTATCGCCATCGCTCATAACACAAAGTTTTGTTTGCAGTGAGTGGAATCACGGTTTGAACGTTGTACAGTCGAGCGTAGTTCATTGTTGTTTACACTGGAAATAGTCTAAGTAGCGACACTTTTGCATTAATGTGTTTTCTATTCCACCCATAAACTTTAAAACACTTTATCCTCTTGTCATAATTATGACACTTATGCTGCCGTAATACGCCCATACTGGCAATAACTTGGATTAAGGATTGAAACAAAACGCATTATATATTTTTGAAATCATTGCATCTATTTTTATGAGTTTGAATTTAAACAATTTATGCAAATATAGATCTAGTGACACTACCCATACAGTATAAAGCGACATAAAACCTTGTAATTTATATCTCGAACCATTACTCCAACATTGTTTTAGTGTTAACGACTTAATAAGGCGGCCGTTTCGTTACTTAAATACACGTTTTGAAATAATAAAGGCACAAGCAAGTTAGTCCCTAAAAGATGAGGAGAGCTTTCGCATGTTCCATTCGTGTTTACCTACAGGCAAAGTTATAATGAGTTAGAGCGAGGCTTCTTAGCGGCAGAGCGTGAGCGTAGGCTTGTACCCAACCAAATCTATAATAAGTACTTACCAGGAAAGAGCCAGTATCGAGCGAGTCTTCTTAAGGTGTGGAGGGATTTGAACACCAACGCATTACAACAGCCATTACTCAGTCAGATTAACAGCACAGGCTGATCTAGGTTAAGAAAAAAAAACAGAGAAATAACTATAGTCACCAATGAAATAAAATCCACACACATACTTAATCCCTAAGAGCTTCACTTGGTTTCTTGGGGCCCCAAAGTTTTTACATCAACCAAACACACAACGATATAATGCAAATGAGTTGTGGAACTCCGTTATCCCAATCTTTGCCACTTTATCCGAGACGTGACAGTTTTAATCTCAGCGATCACAATCGAGGGAAAACTTCTAAATAATGTGTGGTTATAGACATAAATAATGGTAAACAAGACAGTTCAATCTCGAGGGAGTTCTTTAAATTATAAATGGGATGAGATATTTTGGTTTTACGATGCAAACTTAAATCTTGTAATGTATCACAAAAAGTTCGAGATCAGTACGATACTTATTTCTTATCCTAAGTTAGAAATATAAAATTGTCTTAAATTTGTTTGTGATGTATTATTTTGTTAAGAAATCTCAATGGGCTTAGCCAACCCAATATTTATAATCACGATACGAATCTCGTTATTCATTTAGAAGTATCATGTGTAGTAAAGAGGGACCGTGAGACTAAAGTGGGAGTGGACCGAGAAAGTACAGGCCGACAAAATAGAAGATGGGGAGACGAGTTAAAAAAAAGAATTGTGGGAACATTGGTACATGATAGCCCAAGATGAAGACGCATTGAGAATTCAAAGGGACGCCTTTGCCCAGGAGTAGGCCATTTAGAAGGATATTTAAAAAAGAGAAGTAAAGGTAGCAAGTAACAATGTCGCTATTTTTTTTTCAATAGTCGTCTTAGTTCCTTCAACCAATTCTAGATAAGTTTTGAAAAACACCTTGATTCAAACGAAATCCCTTAAAATAATAACAGTGAAAAAGATTGTCAAAAACAAAAGATTTCTAACGTCAGATAAGAATTAATGAAAATTTAAGATAAAAAGTACAAAAGGATGTAACAGAAGAATAGCTATCTTAAAAGTATTTCGGGAAAATAGTCCCCTTGAGGGCAAAAGCACCCCCTAGTCTATAGGAATGAAAAGAATGAGATTTTTTTCTTCAAGCTAATTTAAATCTCCCAGACTGCCATAAATAAAATGTATATGATTAAGAAATTAAATTAATTTTGGCAAACGAAGTTTTGTTTTAGTTAATTCTTGTATCTGCTAGTCTGAATCAGATTTAGGTTTTAACACAGACAAGTAATCCCAGATCTGTGGGTTTTAGTAACAATCAGAGGAATTAGAAGCTGATGTACTTAACCTTTATTAGTACTACACGGCAATATTATTTTGAAATTGCTTATAGCCTAGGTTACGTGTAGAATAGTAAAATAACCATTGACTATGTAGGGTGCATTTTTCGGGGACTTTACCAAATAAATAACACCTTACATGAGATAATATTCCTATGGAAATGCTTTCTAGAAAAATCCAAAATAATTTAAGAAGATTTTTTCATTAATAATTATTGATAATTTTTTTATTTGGTATATTAGCTTTCTTTCTTTCTTATATTGTTGCTGATTATTAGTAACATACACATAATCCTAGAGTCCCCGATATAACATTCGTGTGCCATAAGTCTGAAGTCTCAAAAATTCTGGCTTACTTAGATATTTCTCTCAGCAAAAAAGTCTAAAGAATAGACGAAAGTAAACTGCCTTCTAAAGAAACTATTTGTCACGTCAGTGTCACGCCTGCCGCTCATTCCGTTACAATTAGCTAGCAATCAATCAATATCCGGGTACTGACACTTAAGGTTATTGAGAAGAATAGTGTGAGCGCTACCAACTGTGCCAACATTATAGGCCTTATCAAGTTCAAAATATAAATAGGTTTCATGAACAAAATCCTGTGCACTTAATCCTACATGATCAGCACAGGTTTTTTTTATTCATGTAAACCATTAAGTACAGTGCTTTTGAATCGTCAAAATTGTTACTTCACCACCCGTTCGGAATGCTATTCCTATAGAGAAGAACGGGAAGAAACTACATGGTTGCTCTTTTTAAATAGGTCTATTAGATTTCTGAGTAGTGCATGGAAATAGTATGTGAGAACAGCGTAGAAACGGTTAGGTAGACTTGAGTAGCTAGTTTGTTCCAAAATTTGTTAGATAATTTTTTTTTTTTTTTATTACATTATAGGCAAGTATTTGATCTCGATCTCACCTGATGGTAAGTGACGATGAGATCTACGATGGAGCATACTTGCCTAGGTAGGAAGGCGGCAGTAGAACATCATGCCGGAACACGGCTAGGCCGCTTGGCGACATGGCTTTGTTCAGTGGGTGGTGACTAGCCACGGCCGAAGCCTACCACCAGTAGAGTTGTCACCTGGTTGGCACCACCCAGGGTCACGTGTAGGGTATCTCGACGGTACTTAATTCTCCTACGGACGAAGGTGACTCGACCCCAAAAATTTGAAATTAGATTTAATTTAGAAATGGATACTAGTGACATGGGCTAGCCATATCTGCCGTATGCCGAACACCTTTTGGGTTGAAACCACTACCATCTGGGTCCAAAGAAATACTAGACAATACGCGGCAGATCTAGATAGAGATGGTGGGACTGACTGGATACCTTAACAAAGGTCTGGTGTTGCGTAGCGCATGACAGCGTGGAGTGCTGAAATTGGAGGGAGGCCTTTGTCACTTGGACCACTTTTGTAGTAATAACTACTTTCATACATACCATTGCCATAAAAATATGACTTATTTACGATGGTTTGGTTATAAAATTTGGGTCAACACGCCGATGTTCGACATCAATTTGCCACAAACATGGCCATTTCGTGACCTTAAATTCATAGTAAAAGGGGATCCATGTTATTTGTATGAAGCCATCAAACCGCCTACTATTTTCTTCTCATCAAATAATCACAATGTGTTATGTAAAGGAAGGTATCCACGAACCCGCATTCGTTTACGCACGCCGAATCGCGCGGGCAATTTATCGCAAACAATTTCGATTTACCGCTCTTAAAAACACTTGGAAAGTCTATAAATATATAATTTTCCTATTATAACTGAACCAATTTCTACTAGTTATTATCATTTTATAGTTTATATTTAGTGTCAAAATATGGTACTTACATAATTATAAACACTCATTATAATTTGAGCTGCATAGCTAAATATTTTAATAAAGATGGCTCAAGAAGATCAAATTTTTAGTACCTAATAAAACACAAAGCTTGGCTACAAAATTTGTTTTTTCGTAATCTGGTTTGATAGCGTTAGTTTTAGATGCTTTAGAAATGGCTCTTTGAAGGGACATCTTTTGACATGACAAAATATTGGCCTTACATTGTTTTTTTTTTGGCGATATCGACGTGGATTTCCAGTTAGTTAGCGGTATTAGCACACATTAACACTCTCCTCGCCGGTAGAATGGAGAGGTAGCTTTACATTCCGTTTTCGAGCATCTCATAAAAGCGGTTTTATTGTCAATACAAAACTTATTTTTATGGTCTGTTTATATTTTATATGACCCGGGTGAAGAATGAATAGGTTTATGGAAGGATGCCGGTGATCTGCTATTTATTGTTGGTAAAATGTCATTTATGGAAATTATTATGAGATAAAATTTCCTTTTCTGTGAAAAGCCAAAAATATGTCCATTCTTTTTTTATATCTGGTCTCATTTCACAGTGCTTCTGCATTTTGGTAGCTGACGCTGTTTTTTATGCCTCGGGGGGTGATTATTACATTCCCCGTATCCATTTCGGTACTTCCCACAAACCACCCACAAACACACCTTTAAATATATCAACCTTCGAAAGGTATCTTATTTCGTAAGCATTAACATTAAGTTAAATTGAAAAAAAGATTGTAGGCCACAGAAATGATAGGATTTCACTGCCTCTTTGAGTAAGCACAAGGTCCTCTCTCGGAATTATATTTGTTACTCCATTAAGATTAGTTAAATTGGAGATTCGTTTAAATAAACATTTCTGTATTGAAACGTATCAGTATTTTATCAAAGAACGTGGCGGCTTTGCTGTGATAAATCCTTTTTATGTTATCTTGGCATTGCGTAATACATTTAGCCGGAGGCGAAAGGCCGAACCTTATACTGTTCCAAACCATATTTTTGTCAAGTAAGCGGATAGTTTTCTCCATCTAAGGGAATCGTTATTTTTAATCTAAACATTGTCTGAGTATCGAATACGCCTGTGAGCAGTCTTTTTTTTTATGTTCGAACCAGATTTAGGAATAAAGTCAGAGAGGATTCTGTGTGGTGCGTGATTTTCTTAAAGGTTACGATAACGTTTTCTTTCAAGATTATTCTAACTTTTGTAAAGTGGTCAAGCAGTTGTTGCAGCAAGTTGGTAGAACGCTTGCCTCGGTGACGACGTTCACTGGTTCAAACCCCTGGCTCGCACCTCTGGGATTTCTGGATTTCATTTGCGAATCTCATTTTCAACCACGATTATCACTTGCTCATCGGTGAAGGAAAACATCGTGAGGAAACCTGCATGTCTGAGAGAACCCCTTGAAAGATGTATGAAGTCCGCCAACCAGCATTGGGCCAGCGTGGTGGACTATGGCCTAATTCCGCATTGAGGGGAGGCCCGTGCCCAACAGTGGGGCATTAAAAAGGGCTGGTATTATTATTACTATGAAAGTCAATACTATCTTCCACATGATTACTACCACTAAACGGGATAGAACGAAGTCTTATATAGGCAAGGCCGACAAAGAACGTACATAGGTAGCGCAAACAGAAGCGTTTGTGGCGCATAAAGCGCTGGAACACAATACGATTTCTGTGTCGGTCGCCTTTGTACGACACGTCGTCCTTTTCAGGTCACTTCCAGTTGTAACGTGTTCAACAAATAATTATGCGAAGTGTATTGTTCGGTACGGTTTGTTGGACGTCATGAATGGGCTGTTTGAAGGTATTTCTTTTTTAATTTTATTTAAGCGCTTCGACACTTAAGGCAAATGCTTTGAGTGCTATTTATTCTGTTTTGTAGGATATTCCAATATTGTAGGTAGTATATGAGATTGGATATTTGAGCTTGGTAAGCAAGTCTTGAAACGCATAGCGTAGGCTGGAAGTGTGAGCTAAGACAAAAGACGTGGGAGATGTGTGGGAGACATAAAGATACCTATAACATCGTAAGATGTCTTCCAGCTGATGATGACGCTGTGTAGTAATTAGAAAAAATAAAATTATGTAAGGGTTTTGTAGCGACTACATCAACCTCGCTACCAAGATACACAGATGGCGCTGACGATTCTCCATACAATCTTGAAACGCGCTATGAGAGTTTCGAAGCAAGTAACATATATACAAGACTACTATCACCCGCCTGGCTGGAAGGTCTTCCCTTTTTCAGCTAAAGTTTAAATTACGAATATTTAAAAATCTATCGACCAAATCTGAAATTTTAAATGATTGATGTTATTTTGAGGCCATTAATAATCTTGCGGAATATTATGACGGTGACATTTATCCAAATTACAAGTTTTAGGCCAGAAAGTGAATAGCCTAGAAACAAAAGTTCGTGGTAAGCCCCGCTGGTTGTAATTGGTACATGAAATAATTTTAATAGATTCTTCCTTTGTTACAGATGTAACGCACCGCTACCTGACTGAAGCCGCATTTTTTTCTCATAAAGAATGCTGTCAATTAGCACGAATATTATACGAAGGACGATGAGTGTTCCGATACATTATTAGTGGAAATACAAAGTACAGTAATGATGTCGGTACGAGCCAGCGTTGGTTAAACGAAAAGGGGGAAAAATGGCCGGGAGGGGGTACTGCGGGGAGGTGATCGGAATTTTCCTGGCTGTGACGTTTTGCATCGTGTGTCCGGAATATGGTAAGTTATTTGAGGATTCTGGATTATTGATTAACTCTTAAACCTTTCTATTTTAATACAGTACTGTCAAATATAAAATATACAAAAAAAAACGGATACTGGCAGAAATGGCTCTATGTGACGCCGACTGCCAACCTAAAAAAAAGAAAGGAGAAAATCCAATGTTTACATTGATACATACTGGGAATATAAGTTTTACAACAGAAACAAAGAGGATAAGTTTATATTAAAATATAAATGGCAGGTTAGAAAAGAAAAAAAAAACAACTTTGAATAAAATTTAACTGAATGATAAAATTGATTTAAATAAAATTGAACTTTGTTTCCAAACATTTATAGTTAATTTTCGATGCAACGGTCTGTTCTGTGACGTAGTTTGAAAACGTGAGCATCGCAAACGTTAAAAGAATCAATTTGAAAACTGATGAACCTTTTCTTTCCGCAACTGTACCTGAAAAAACCTTTTGCAGTCGCATGAAGGAAGAAAATCAGAAGACAAAAAACTATTTTCAAATAAATCTGATATTTTATTGTTATAAAAACATAAACGCAGTAAGTTTTATTGGACCATCTTGCCTTGGACACAAAAAATGGTCGGTCCCTTAAGTGGCTTCTTGTTAAGGGTTCAGCTATGTGTACACTGAAGATCAAAAGTGATAAGAGTATTAAGAGCGCCCACATCTACTTTATTTCCGCTGTTATCCTCCGTGGCCCGCAGATGTCGTACCGTTGTCATGCGAATAACGTGACGTCACGCGCTTGTGAAAACATTTACTCTGTGTTCCACTAAGATTATCGCATGCCCGCGGTTAAAAATATATTTTGTGCGGAATCATGAGCTACTGGCTACCAATTTTATAGAAGCCTCAATAATTTTACAATGGTATCACAAATATTTTTCTAAGGGAAAATATTTTTTGTAAGGCCATTGTAAATTGATGAAAACTTTAATAATTTGTAAGATACACGTCATACTCTGTAATTTCGTTGGTCTAAATCTGTTTAACTGTAGATAAAGAAATAATAAAACTTTTTAATTTGAAAATTAATACCAGTTGTCTTATAATAACGTAATGCGCCCTTTGTGACCACTTTCATACGTCATAAATCCTTTTCTCCAATCATTTCCCATCGTTATCTATTGTACCGCCCGGCGGCGGCGGCGCCGCGAAGCACACCTCGCTATGATACGCAATTTGTGTAGATAAAAAAAACATTTTAGTGTAGATCTTATTCATAACCATATTATTATTGACGGCCTGATTAGCGCAGTTGGTAGCGACCCTGCTTTATGTGCCGATGATCCCGGGTACAAATCCTGGTTGAGAAAACTTTGTGTGATGAGCACGAATGTTTGTACTCTAAGTCAAGGATGTCTAATATCTATATATGTTATATGGAGTGGGCTCACCCACAGTCCATTCTACGGTACCCATAATACAAGCGTTGCTTAGAGTGGGACCGTACAGTTGCTGTGTTCGTCTGTCGATATTTATTTATTTATTGATTATGGCTAAACATAATATTCGACCACTCCATTATGAACAATCCATTAGAGAATTCGATCATAAATGTACGATCATAATGCATTTCGATATTAACTCTATGAATAACAAAATTAATATCGCTCTGCAAGGTAGGCACTTATTGTAAAATTAACTCATTAGCCCAGGTTTATTAACGTTTAATAGCAATCAGGTATTGGACAATGAATATGCAATGTTCAGCGATAAAAGTATTGCATTTTTACTATTCAAATATGGATGCGAAATTATGAATCGTTTGGAGATTGTACTACAGATATAGAGACAAAACGTGGTTTACGATTATATCAAATCACTTTCCTTTTGTTATTTCTACACCCTTAAATAAACTCGTATGCATACTGAAATAGAGTTGATATTCAAATATTGAGATATAAGTTTTAATACCAACAAATCACTGCGATGAATAATAAGGCCAGAATTTGAAATTTTACTAAATGTATCCAGCCCGAATTCAGAGCACAATGTAGGTAAAGTGGCACTTGCAAAAAACACTATTATAAAATCAGCAGAAGGTCCGCTCACAAAATACTAAATTCCCGTCATCAGTTTCATTAAAACGATCCAATAACCCGACCGCAGACCCGAACAATAACAACAAATATGGGCTCACTGCATTCCCGCATCCACAAGGACTAACCAACGCCGAAAATTGTTGCCGAACCCAATTACGTCGAGTTCAACGCAAAATTTGCGAACCCCGCCAAGTTTCCAAAGTTACCTATAACAAATTTACGTAACAGAGACAAAACTAGTTTTGTATTTTGACGTCCCTCTCAACCCGGCACAGGTATGTCTGGTATTTGATAAACGAATTGCGATATTGAATTTGGGTTCGGCAACTAAAAAAATACGCTACGTTTCATTTATTGTTTCGTTGGCTGTTGATTTGAATTGGACGAAATATTTGGTTATGATAAGGGATGGAAAACCGCGCGTATTATATTTGTTTTACCAAATGCTGAGCAGAAGAGAGCTAATTAAAATATGAGGTTGCAAAACCAAAAGGTGAATGATAAATTAAGAATAATATCGCCAGAATAATACACCAACTATATGGTCCCGCGCTAAGCAACGCTTGTATTATAGGTACCGTACAATGGACTGAGGGCGAACTTAGTATATAATACTAATATAGATATTAAACATCCATGACTCGGGTACAAACATTCATACTCATCACACTAAGATTGTCCCTACCAGGATTCGAAACCGGGACCCCCAGCACAGAAAGCAGGGCCACTACCATAAGCGCTAATGAGGTCATCTACATATTAGGAAAATCTCTGAAATACGTGACCGCATAACCATAGAATACATATTAATTTGCCGCTACCGACTAACTTTAGATAAACTTAATTAACTGCAGTGCACGACGGCAGTCTATATAAATAAATTTAATTAGGACTTCGCAAATGCTCCATACACTATCTGCAAAAAGCTTCGCTATTCATAGTTAAGTCACGCGCGAAACCCAGTAAGCAGTATAACTGCAGACAAGGATTATATCACAGAAAAACTTCCTGGATAAACTGTTATAGATTTTATTTACTACGGAATACGGTATAGAATAAATTGTTTCATAGTTACAAGGAATAGAGAATTGAAGAAAAAGATGGTGGCCGTTACTTCTAAGTACCATTTCTAGGAAGCCAACCAATTTTCCAAAACGAAACAACCTTGACCTTTTAATATTACGAGAACTCCCGATTAAGCTATCAAAACAAATTTCCCAATTTTATCTCCATTTAATTAATAAACTGTGTAACAAACAAACGGGGGAACGTCAAACTTACCCCTTTACCGTATAATGTCTGACAAAATTTCCAACAATGGAACTTTTCCTCTCCATTATATTAATATAACAAGAACTTGCCTAATCCAAAAACATAATATCTGCAATAGCAAAGTAAAATTACTCTTTATTGGTGTTAAGACTTGTAATAATTAGGTACCTACTTTGTTCTTTGAAATTTTGACAGCAGATGTTTAAATATAATTAAGTACATTTTATTAATTTAATGTCTCAAGGGCATGTTTTGCTCTGAAAAGTGACAGATGTAGCCTATTGGCCTTGCGCAGACCGACCGTGCAACATCACGAAGCTGGCTCGAGTGGATGACAGCGATGGGGTGAGGCAGTGCGACCATTTGCCTCGAGATAGGGCTGTTATATGTTAACCATTTGCCTCGTTGTCATCGCGCCAGGCATGTGAGGCTAAGCGGTTGTTCTGAATATGATTAGTGACATACCTGCATTTTTTTTTCAACTTTTTTTATTGTTATCTCTGCATGCAAATCATATCCTACCTAACAAGAGACGCTATAAGAAAGAAGATCATAATTACAGGTACTTATGATCTTTTCAGATCTGTTTCCATTGTGACACATGCAAACTGATGACGATTTTTTTTAATAATGCATAGATGATGTTTAGTATGTAACTCTCGAAAACAGAGCTAGTGTCGAACGTTAATGTTCCCCAAGCTCATTTTGTCAGAAAAACACATGATGACATATACCGTCTATGTGATAGAGGGCGCCATAAGCCTTGATAAAGAGAATGCGGGCTCCCGGCAATGATAAGGACAGGAGGAGACATTTATAATCCACAGTGTAAGGTTAAAGCTGTGGGGATAGCAGTGATATAGCCATGTTGGTAGAAGCATTGCTATTCTATAGGTAGTCAGGTTTAAACAAAATAAGTAAATATCCATTGAACTACCGTCCCAACATATTTTATTTATGGCCGTTGATGTCAACAGTAATTCACTTCTACTGTACAAACGCGACACGGTCAAATAGTGTCATATATTATTCAAGACTATTCCAGGTTTGTCACTGCCGCGAGAAGTTCCCACTTCGAGGAAATGCGAATATGGCTTCGTGTGTTCTGATACTATTGTTTCTGTGTTTGCAACCAGCGACCCGGGTTCTACATGTTGGATGTGTATAAATTCACCTTCGCTAATATGTATGAATTCATGAATTCACCTTCGCTAATGTGTATGAATTCACCTTCGCTAATATGTATGAATTCATGAATTCACCTTCGCTAATGTGTATGAATTCAACATCGCTAATGTGTATGAATTCACCTTCGCTAATCTGTATGAATTCATGAATTCACCATCGCTAATGTGTATGAATTCACCATTGCTAATATGTATGAATTCAACATCGCTAATGTGTGTGAATTCACCTTGAGTAAAATATGATTGAATTCACCTTCGCTAATGTGTATGAATTCACCTTGGAAATTATGTATGAATTCCCCTTCACTAATATGAATGAATTCACTTTCGCTAATATGTATGAATTTATTTTAGATGTTAGCATTCACGACCATACATGTTTAAAGTCTATTGAAATGTACCGAGCTTTTATTGCCTGTTTACAACAACAAAAATCACAAACATACCACACCAACACTCACAGTTACACTGCAAATTGATCTATGTGTGTGTGTCGCGTCGCAGTAACAAACCAAAATGGATTACCCCGACTACAAGGACCGGTAACAAAATGACGTAATGTAACAACACGGAAACTAAACAGAAACAATCACGAATCAACTATTTTGCTTTCAGCCCCCAACCTTAGTTTCCGAAGCGCGTAACTCACCGTACATAATTAAAACCAGGCCTTCCACTTTGTTTACCCACGACAAAACTAGTCTAGCCATTTAATTGTTCCGAAACACAATTAACCCACAGTAACAATATACTTAACATACGAAAACAGTTTACTTAGAGCGGGTCACATTACAATGCGGTTTATTTAGCATATGTATTGTTTAAACAATTTTATTCTCAGCTTGAAGAACTTTCTGTGTGACTGTTGTTTTAAAGAGTCCATTTTACATATTCATTGTGCAGGGTGATTCAGAAATGGTATACTAAACTTTGATCCTGGGCCTCAGCTGGGCGATATCTCTATACTATTATAATGTGTTTGTCCGCTATGGACTCCTAAACTACTAAACCGATTTAAATAAAATTTTGCACACTGTGTGCAGTTTAATATATATCTCAATTTATAATCGAAAATATTTAACTTAATTTATTAAAACAACGTTTGCCGGGTCAGCTAATACTTTATATATACTAACACGAATACTATACATTGAAATAAAACTATTTTTAAGGATTCTATCGCGCTTATTTTTTACTAGGACGTCGACCACCTCAGTCCTCCCGTGACCATGGTTGCTGTAAAGCAGCCGAAACGTCGGGAACGTAAAAACAAAAAATAAACGCGATAGAATCCTTAAAAATAGTTTTATTTCAATAGTACTTTATATTTATAATAATAAATTTACTAGGAACAAGGCATACAGGACATTAACGAAAATACATTGACATCTGCAGTTATCAAACTGTGTCGCAGTGTCAGCGCCCGCCTCTTACAATTATTAAGTCTTATAGTAAATTGCTCCAATAAACAACCACATAAATTGGTCTTAAACTATAGAATTATATAAGGAAATAGGATATATATAGGGTATATTGAGCAACTTTTTCGGAAGCTTAACTTGTCTCAGGCGAGTCCGTGTAAGATACCAGCTGATGTTAAAGTGATATTAACAAAGCGTGGTCATGAAGCGTATTGAATATGAATTTATTAGCTGATAGTTGAACACAAAACTGGTAATTCTATATCGTGAATAGCACACGATCTCACAACGCCAATTTATATCAACACATCACAGTATCTAGCAATTAACGTTCATATTCTGGCGCACTGCAGAGAGTATAAAATAATAGCTACGGTACATTTCAAATTGGTGCGTATCAAATGGTTGCGCTCCGGGGAATATTCTCATTTCGTAGGTGAAAACTTAACGTTATGAACGTACCGAAAACATAGACAATGATATCTGTTTACATAGAGTGGTGCATGACTTGTATTTCTATTTGACAGTTTTTTTTTGGAATCAGGTCAAATAGCATTGATTAGGTATCCCCGACATGACCTTGAAACGTAGGAAAATAGTGAAGTTAAAGAAGTGTGCTTAACCCACCCAGCGTTGCTGCTTCTAGCATTGAATACCGCAGCTTTTGTACCGATCGATGGACTCACATCCACATAACTACGGGTCTATATGCTCATAGGCCAGTTAGGTATTTATATTACCTCTACTGTAAATTGTTCTTGTTTTACAGACCCTAAAATAACTTGGGGTTTTGCTACATATTTTTGAACGCAACTCAGTAAATAACGAAAGCCAATTTCGCGAACAAAATCCTTATTAAAGCATAATTTATTTTATAAAAAGATCCCTAAATCTCTTGATATTGTAAAACCTCGGGAGCTTCGTTCGGCAAAATGTTGCAGTTATTCGCGGTAATCCGACTTTATAGGTCAAGTCTAACCACAATATAACACGGCTTATGTTAAAGTTGTTGAGTTAATAAAAGTTAGAAACGATCCTAACTTTCATTTGTTCCTGATATTCATGAATATTATTAAAATCAAACAATATAATTAGTCCTTTTTGTACTTTATATTCTAAGTCTAGGTGCGGACCATTCATGTCATACAATAGTCCACCACACTGGCCCAGTGCGGCGTGGTAGACTTCGCACGTCTATCTAGAACTAGTCAGGATCTTCTAAACATGCTGGTATAATCACGATATTTTCTTTCACTATTGTAAGATGCTACCATTGTGATTTCATTATGAGTCAATGTAATAACAGACTAGGGGTCCGGAAAAAAAAATCAGGGTCTACGACTAGGTCCGCCATACACTCCCATCACTGTCACTCCTGTAAGCCGAGATGCAGCGTAGACAAACGAAGTCGTCGAGGTTTGACCCTCAGCGACTCCCAGGGTAAAGCGAATTTTCTTGTGACCTACCACGACATTAATCGAAAGGAAATAGGAGGAATTAGAAAGAATATTATCCACTCCCTTTCATTGCAAAACGGGAGATATAAAATACCACCTGGGTCATTAACTGAAATGATAGAAATAGGAAATCAATCATTAATTAATAATTCTCATTAACTTTTGCAACAGCCCGAACTACGTATAAACTCAAGCTCCGATCTACAATCCAAACGACTCTGAGAGGTATAAAATTTCCTGCATTACCCAGTATATCCAGGATTACGGATCCCCCGGGTGGCTGCCCATTCGTCGAAGCTGACACGTGCGATGCTCTCAAATAAGCGCCAGGGATCACTTCCTAAGCTCCTCCTGAAAAATTAAAAGAAAACTCTTCGATGTTGTGTGGAAGGCGTTTGTTATTGATCTCTATATAATTCAAAAGATATAGTAGTAATAATGTTTTTGCGGATGCAATGTTTAAAAGAAGGCTTCTTCTCTTTCAAAAGTAAGTTTTGAGTCTGTATTTCCCATTTAATTGCAGACACTTACCCCCGAATTTATAGACGTTTTATAACTTTATCAAACGTCATAATATTGTACTGCGCAAAGCAAAACTCTTGTGCGCAGTAGCAGTATTATATTAGGTTTAATAAAGGCTAAACTCACGACATATATTAGGTAATAATTAAAGGCTAAACTCACGACAACAAATGATGGTCACGTGTGAGGGTTTACAATTCTTTGATGTTCTTTTTATCGATATCCATTATCAACTTGATCAGCAATTAATGGGGATTTATGACCTATAAATCCCTATTGACTAGCCACATCAATGGGTATTTTTGCACTTTTCATCCGTAAATCCTCCAAATCATAATGTCACATCCATTATTTTATTTATAACTAGCTGTTGCCCGCGACTTCGTCCGCGTGGTATTTAACAAAAACAACCGTTGACAACAGCCTGCTCGCCCATTCTGAGCCCGCGGGACGCATTGCAGGTTGCTATCAAACTTAATCAGGCGCTGCGCTGCAACATTGGTTTTAATTTTTTTTCGTGAGATCCTATTTTTTTTCTAAAATAAAAGTAGCCTAAGTTACTCCTTGTTACATCAGCTATCTGCCAGTGAAAGTCCCGTCAAAATCGGTCCAGCCATTTCAGAGATTAGCCGGAACAAACAGACAGACAGACAGACAGACAGACAGACAGACAGACAGACAGACAGACGGACAGACGGACAGACAGACAGACAGACAGACAGACAGACAGACAGACAGACAGACAGAAAGAAGAAGAAATAGTGGTGAGATATCATTTCTAGTAAGATTTCTCAGTAACTAATCACCGTATACGCATAACGGATAAAAGCAGAGTTAAAGTCTTCCACAAGGACTATAATCTCTGCGCCTTAAAAGCCCCCCAAGGGGCGTAAATATATGTACTCCGCCTGTGCGTAATCTGTCTCAAAGGGCATACGTAATTACCGTCCTTACGCCTTTGAAATAGAGTACAATGACTTTTGAGTAACAACCTAATCTTAAAGCTTATTATATCAAATCCAATGATGAATACAATAAATCCCAATTGTGATTATATTAATTTTGGATAAAGTTTAAAGTGGTGTGGCTAGATAAAATTCTGTAGGATGTTCTGTCCTTAACGCCCGTATTTTTTAAGAGTGCATATTTCGTCCATGACATACACTTAGAAATTTTTAGTTATTCTTACATACATTAATAATAAAACATGGAGTGTATGATTTTTGTTCAAAATCAATAAATTTTTGCCCTTATAATTTAAAACATAATCGTTTTAATGTTTTGTGACCTAAAGTGATTTAAAATTACATGACACATGATAGCGTTCAGGAGATTGTCGAGCGTCTGCCTAGTTCGAATAAAAAATAAAGAGCTACCCTCAGTCGAGCCATGACTGAGTGACGCAAAGTAAACTCAGTACCTTTACGCAGCTAATAAATAACACTATTTTATATATTTTCCAGCTCGTTGAACCGTGAGTTGAACAAAAATCCAAAGTTCCAATCCCATAAATGTTTAATCAGTAAACTTAATCCCGTACTGGTCGTCGGTACACGACGCCCCATAAATATAATTAAGGCCATAGCCAATATACGACCCAATAAGCGCACGCAATTTCACAATTATACCACTCAGAACGAATATATGATTGGGGCTACTTTTCTGTGAATGTACTCTAATGTATAATAAGTGGGTACCTACTTCTTCTATTACAGAAAATATTGTTTAAAATCTATACAATCTATACATACAAATAAATAAAATTAGAGTGTCTGTAATATTAAAATAACCGCTTTTTACTAAGTGCATTTGGATGTATACACGGTACATATATCAATTTTTTTTTACAATTTTTGTCTTTCTGTCTGTCTGTTTGTTACGGCTAATCTCTGAAATGGCTGAGTCGATTTTGACGGGTCTTTCACTGGCAGATAGCTGATGAAACAAGGAGTAACTTAGGCTACTTTTATTTTAGACTAGCTGTTACCCGCGACTTCGTCCGCTTTTTGTTAAATACCACGCGGACGAAGTCGCGGGTAACAGCTAGTCTATTTAATAAAACTGACTGAAATACAACGCAGAACCTAATCCGGTCGGCTTAGAGATTTGAAATATGGAGGTTATATTCCTTGACTACCCCTAAAGGTGCAGTACAGAGGGATTTTAGGAATTTCGAACTCTAAAACGTCAAGTGATGGCTTACAGTTTATTTGAAGTAAAACATTTTTATAAGTAACAATCGGACACATGGCTAGTATTAAAATAAAATGCTAACGAAGTTGGTATCGTACAAGTTAAACATCAAAAGTGGTTGCTACATAATGGACTAGATTAGCGAAATCACAAAAAGCATGGTCTCAAAGAATAGAGGTAGGTTTAAAAAAGATGGTGAACATTGACCTGTATCCAATCGTAAACTTAGCGAACTTGCTTTGTTACATCGACTGCTTTAATAGTATAATACTAGATTTATTGCACGGTAACTATACAGGTCAATCCAACCTTTGCGTGCCTTCGCGAACATATTATAAGAACGACTGCGAAAGAGTTTGCGTGTTCTATTTTCTATGGTACGGAACGCCTAGAAAAAAATACTTCTTAGATTCCAAATTTTGTGTTCTTTTAATAGGTAAAGCGCGTGACTTGACTTTATTTAACAGACATCAGGAAGAGTTTAAAATAATGTCATTTGAGACTCAATGTAATTGGATTTATACTCTTTTTTAGAACGAAGTTCCTTATCGCGCGTTACGAAAGGGGGCTAGACGGAAAAAATTCAGACGAAAAATTAAGATGAAAAGTTGTAACGACCAATTGTAAGCATTTTTGTAAACGAAAGTATAGTTTACTATATAAAATCCAAAAACATAACGATACCTCGTTCAAAAACATGCTAGCGACATCTATCGCTGACAAAAATAAACGTAATAAACGAAAGTATAGTTTACTATATAAAACCCAAAAACATAACGATACCTCGTTCAAAAACATGCCAGCGACATCTATCGCTGACTTACAAACTAAACATAATATTTATGTTTATATTGTAAACTATACTATAAAATTACTTCTAGAGCCGGTGCACTTCGACTCAGTGGGTTCAAATTCGACGAATAAAATGGACTCATGGATGATAATGAAATAATTCTTGTACGACCTTTTTTTCTCAACACAACTCCAGTTCCTATGTGAAGGCCGATTATGAACATGAGCATTTGTAAGCCGTGCGGCGTGCGCATGTTTCTCTGTCGGTCTCTCTCTCTCTATTATAGAAAGCAAGCCAGATATTTTCGTTTCGTCTTTCTATTTCGCATTGAACAGTGTGGTGTCGCGAAGATTATTTTTGTAGAATGTATACAGGTTTTTTTGTACATAATAAATAATAAAAAATAATAAAGGCACTTCGTTCCATCCGGGTGTCCCTTGACACCTCTCAAGTTTTTTTTTTTTAATAATTAGCCCCACATCGAACTTTATGAAGCCGGTAACGAGCTAAATTCTAATAAAAACCCACTTTCTGATCGAATGTAAACTCACATAGCGCTCGGTTCATTTATTGAAGATAAACAAAGAAACTAGGCCGGCTGGGGTCACCATGAGTGGCGAGCGACACAGGATAAGCCCTGCTAAGTCTTTATTAAGTAATCATCCTATACCTGATATCTAAAGCGGCTTACTTAGTTGTGAAAATAATTATAATTATATTTTGTGAAGATACATCAATTGAGTAGAAAGAAACAAGGCTCCTCACCTATTTCTAAACGCATGACGTAGGTACATAAATAATGTACGTACCTGTTTGTTAAAATACACTATAATTTTCGTGAAAATACACTGCGGCTTTTTCTATACTCGTAGCGTAATCTGTATATATAAACCAAAGTCGTATTAGTTACACCATTCATAACTTATGAACGGGTAAACTGAGTTTTATGAATTTGAGTTTTTGAATTTGTCTCCGCTCCAAATAGCTGATTAATTATTAAAACATTATAAAATAAACTATTCTCATACATTTAATTTAGAGGCAGTTCGAAGTTCGCCACGATCTCTAGTATTTTTTTTAAATTCATTCAAATTCTAAATTCTTTTTTAATCATCCCTGAAAATTTTATGTTTTTCTGGAGTCTTAATTGTATTTCTCTCTGAATTGTGTTATTCAGGAATGTTCACAAATATACATACGACAAGGGTCACACTACCTGACGGACTCCATTAGAGTCTGCTAACAAAACGGTCCAAGTTGCCCGGTTCACTTGAACACTTATTTGCTATTTGCTCAACCCAAGCACTAAACGCACCTAATGGCGACCGGCGAATGTATGCACAAAGTAAATGTGATTGAGTTTGGCTTTGTCAATATTGTTGATTTCCAAATGGCGGCTATTTTAAATATTAAGAATTTAATTTAGACGATCTTATTGACTCAGTTAGTTAAACCTGCTTTCTGTGCTGAGGGTTCTGGATTCGAATCTCGGTAGGGAAAGGAATTGTGTGATGAGCATGAATATTTGTACTACAGTCATGACTGTTTAATATATCTATATATAAGTTTTATGTACTGGGTTCGGCCCCAGTCTACTGTACGGTACCCATAATACAAGCGTTGCTTAGTCTGAGACCGTATAGTTGGTACGTATTCGTCTGGCGTTACTATTATTATAATTAATTAACTGTATAATATTAAATGTATGTTAACATGAAAAAAAAAGCTTACAAAATTTAACATTATATCTACCTTTTAGAGAGGAACTTTTTACCAATTAACGGCTCATTTCCAGACGGCCAAACTATAAAATATCACGAATCAGGAATCGAATTCAGGACATTATAATAATCAGATACCCTTTGCGACAACAGAGCAACGCGACAGTCCACTAAACGATATCAAACCCAGTTCCACATACATTAACTCACAAGTACATTATACAATTACATAAAAGGTAAAACGGGCTGTAATACACTTGTTACAACTGAGTTGGGTCGGATTATAACATATAATTGAGTTTTACTCCAAACTTGCTATGAATAATTGTTATCAAACTGTGTACACTCTGAGAATGTTGCTTGTTATTTAACTAGTTATATGTATAGAATAACCAGAGGATAACCAGAAAATAACTCGTTATTTAGTATTGTAAATTATAATGTATATTGTAGAATTGTTGGTAGGATACATGCGTAGTTCTTCTTTCTTCTTTCTTTACGTAATGAGATGCGATGAAACAAAATGGATATGAATATGGCCTCACCCACAACTATGCGGGTATTTTGCACAATGTCAAGTAATTAATAGCAATAACACAATCAATAAATACATATTATAAATAAAATAATGGATGTGACATGATGATTTGAAAATGGCGTGTGTCACATGCGTAGATGACAGTTAAATAAATTGTTGTGGTAGATTATAAAAATATTTAAAAAAATGTATTTCCAACGTTATCGCCTTCAACCCTCATAATTCAGTTTCTCAATTTAAGACAATACAGCGTTATTTAGAAAGTGGATACTAACCCTTACATAGTAGAAGTAAGTATATCATCAAGATTCACCGGTTCATACCTACATCTAGCCCTTATACTATGCCATGTTGACAATCCCCAAATGTATGGAAAGTTTTGGTCCATTCATAATGTAACTAAAAGCACTTTTCTTCCAGAAAATACTGCAATATTTTTACCTCATTTTGAGTTCGCATTTAAATTCAGAATTACGATATGTCGATTACAAATAATAAATGTCGTCCCCAACACATTAACGATTATGTTTTTTTTGTGAGCAATTTATTTTAAATATTAATTCACATGTGGAAATTCTGACTTCACATAATGATTTCAAATGCACTTTTGAAGGAGGTTCAAAGGTTGGTGAACCCTTTCTGTATGACGCCGTTTAAATTCAAGAGATAAACTATAATACTCAGCTTGGTACAGAACCACATTAGTTTGCGGTTTCACTGCTAACTACGAGGAATTAGTCTGCATCTATGCGGAATAACTGCCTCATTAGTCGAGTTAGTGGCATCCACCTATACGTACTGTATTTCAGCGCAGATTAAAAGCTTGCGGTGGCCTCGCATGAAACTATGACAACGTTGTCAATCGGCTGCGATAATTGGTTGTATAGAATACACCAGTGGCGAAGGATGAATATTCGTACAAGGACCGCTGAAAAAGAAACAGTACCAGTGATCGCATAAATGCCCCTCATACTTAATGTGGTCTAGATCTATCATAAATAATATTATTTTATTATGCAGAAATCAGTCGAGATTCTAGTTGGCAAAGCAAAAACAAATTGCAAGTAGGTACCCAAATTGCGAGTGGCGGAGGACCGTGATGTGTGGAAGTCGTTGGGGGAGGCCTATGTCCAACAGTCGACGTCTATCGGCTGATAGATAGATAGATAGGTACCCAAATTTTAATATACGTAAGGCATTCTTCAGGAATCGTGTTACATGGAATCTTTGCCACTGGTGTACACATATCTATACATCTATACATATAAATAAAATTGGAGTGTCTGTTGTAATATTAAAATAACCGCTTTTTACTAAGTGCATTTGGATGTATACACGTTACCTATACCAAAACAACATTTTTTACAATTTTGTCTGTCTGTCCGTCTGTCTGTCTGTCTGTCTGTCTGTTTGTTCTGGCTAATCTCTGAAATGGCTGGACCGATTTTGACGGGACTTTCACTGGCAGATAGCTGATGTAACAAGGAGTAACTTAGGCTACTTTTATTTTAGAAAAAAAAATAGGATCTCACGAAAAAAAATTAAAACCAATGTTGCAGCGCAGCGCCTGATTAAGTTTGATAGCAACAACCTGCAATGCGTCCCGCGGGCTCAGAATGGGCGAGCAGGCTGTTGTCAACGGTTGTCTTTGTGAAATACCACGCGGACGAAGTCGCGGGCAACAGCTAGTATAAAATAAAGTTAAAGATGATGTATAATTATTATTTAGTCTCGATTACATGAAGATTACGACTTGATCGTAAGCTTTTTGTAAGGTTCAGTCCATTGTTCGGTACGCATAATACAAGCGTTGCTTAGTGCGGGGCCGTATAGTTGGTGTATTTGTCTGGCGATATTTATTTGTAGTAATATTACCCCTTCAAGCAGAGTAATGAATTATATGAATGTAATGCTTACTCTCACTTTTATAATACTCATGAACTTAAGTATTATATGCATCATATACTGTACGTACCAATATTGCGAACTACATAAAGTTTAATTACATGCAGCAAGCTCATCTCTTCCAAACTTCTTAGTAATCTGTTCTCCTCTGCTGGCTTTTGCGGCGCGGCAACAAAACAGCTGAGACACCTTATTTCGTACAAATTGGGTTATACTGAGGCAATAACTGCACGTTACTCAAGTCTGCAAAGGTCACGTTATATTGGGACTTCATGTGAGGTATATACTTCATTTAAATACTCCTTTGTACTTACGTTAACACCAGTGATAGCCAAGTTGGTATAACGCTTGCCTTGGTAACGAGGATCGCAGGTCCAACCCCGGCTCGCACCTCTGGGATTTCTGGATTTCATGTGCGAATCTCATTTTCAACCACGATTATCAATTACTAAACTGCGAAGGAAAACATCGTGACATATATTAAACATAAAAAAACGAGCCCTACAATGTATTAAAGATTATTCCAATGGGTTCCACGCAATGTGATATTAACTCAAATTAACTTTCGGTAAGTATTTCTTACAAGTCGACAACTACACCATAATTTGCAAACAAAACAACTAGTTTAGTATAGAATTAGTTTGCTCGCGTCTTCCGACGGAATTACCATTGGAAATTACAATAAAGTACTGGTAGTTCGTTACCCGTGCCTTTGTACGGGTACTCTTGGTGCGGTAATGACTTAGGTTATAACACGGAAGGACGTTATAAGTTGTTGGTGACACGGAATAAGGCGGTCGACACATGGCGGTTTTGACTTTTATTTTGTTACGAAAGAAATACAATGTACTTAATTAGCATGTTCCACATAATGATCAACATTGTTGATCATTGATTATAGTAGATCAATGTTGTAGTTTCTATTTTCGATCATCTATACAAAGCTTAGATCTTCTTTTTGAGAACATATTAATAGTCTTAATATAGGCACCCGTAGTCCATTTTTCACACTTAACGTCAGACTCTGACTATCGGTTGCCTGTCACGTTAAGTGCGAGCTAACTGTATACTTTATAGTCAACCGTATTTAGACATTTTGTATGGAGAATTGAAAAGCGCCTCTAGCGGGCGGTATTTAAAACTTTCAACTCTCCATACAAAATGTCTAAATACGCTAGACTATAAAGTATACAGTTGGTTAACGAATAATCTAGCACTTGACGTCCGTATGAATTCACTTTATAGTCGACCGATAATAAACAGCAGAGCAACGCTGAAAGCAGCAATGTAGTACGCTTCCATCTTAATAACGCCCCTATATCATTTCTGAGGATATAATAAAAAGGCGAACTTTACAACGCACAGCCGTCCCCAAACAATTTCAGACTAATCGATAAACAACTTAAATGTCGTCGAAAGTACAGTGTGCGCGAAACTTAACTAGGTCGCAAGCGATTGCTTTAAACTCCAACTATTTGCGTTCTAACGAGCTATTGGCCTTTGTATGAAAACAGGTAATTGGTGTATGAATATCAACTGATCAGAACTTTCATATCTAGTTGAAATTGCTTTGAGTGAGCATTATTAACGTTTCGTGGGTATTTGTGGGTACATTTATGGGGATATTGGGCTTAATAATTGAAATGGGTAAGATGAATTCGGAAATCAATGGTAGGTTGGAAAAGGAGTTTTTTTAAATTCAATAATTCTCATTTGTATTCAAGTCAATCATGATGAATCAAACATTGAGGAATGATTTGTGGTCATTAGTCACAATGAAGGGGATTCGAATTTATAGCATACTATCTACGCCCCGCGGTGTTACCCGCGATTAAAAAGTATGTCATTTTCTATAATCATGTCGATCCTGAAAAACGAAAAATTAAAACAAATCTATCCCACGAGTACCATACATTTTAACGGGATAAAATGTAGCATATGTGCTATTCCAGACTATATTCTATCTCTGTCCCGAATTACATCCAAATCCGTTCAGCCGTTCTGGCGTGATTGAGTAACAAACATCCATCCATCCAAACATTCACATTTATAATATTAGTGGGAACTGGGATAATTTCTTCTAATAATAAAGAAAACGACGTAGAACGCTATCATCAGCCTTCAGATCAATAAAACCAAGTCAAGCTTGAAAGTCTTCAAGTAATTACCTATCTCATTTTGCTCTAACTCCTCCTCGGTCTGGCTAAATTATTATCCAAACTTCTAAGCTTATAATCTCCGAACCAACATACAAATATATAGCAGGTAGCGCTTTATATACCTGTGAGCACAAATTTTTAAGTGCTTCACAAATTATTTACACCTTAGGCAGTGGCCTCGCCGGCTCGTACAGTGTAATTCAGTTTATGGGGTAAACCATAAGAGGAGCGAGTAAGGAAGCTTTGAAATTGACTTATTAAACAAAAGATTTTTTTTTTTTATATTACATTACAGGCAAGTATTTGATCTCGATCTCACCAGATGGTAAGTGATGATGAGATCTACGATGGAGCATACTTGCCTAGGTAGGAAGGCGGCAGTAGATCGAGACGCTACATTCACTAGGCACATGCAGCGCAGCTGATCTGACCCGCCATCCATGAATGGCAACACCGAACATCATGCCGGAACACGGCTAGGCCGCTTGGCGACATGGCTTTGTTCAGTGGGTGGTGACTAGCCACGGCCGAAGCCTACCACCAGTAGAGTTGTCACCTGGTTGGCACCACCCAGGGTCACGTGTAGGGTATCTCGAGGGTATTTAATTCTCCTACGGACGAAGGTGGAGTGAACCTTAACATAATAAAGATTACAATTTGAGGTTATGACAGCATTTACTCCGATTTAGTTAAAATATTGGTGTCAGGTGTAAGCTTGCTTTTATAGTTCACTAGCACGACTTCGTTCGCGTGGTATTTAACAAAGACACAACCGTTAGCAATAACCCGCTCGCGCGTTCTGAGCCCACCGGCAGCCTTTGTGATGTTAAGTTGTTGGCGGGAGAAGGGGGTGGGGGGTTCTAAAACGAAAGTAGCCTAAGTTACTCCTTGTTACATCAGCTATCTGCCAGTGAAAGTCCCGTCAAAATCGGTCCTTTAATTTCACAGATTATCCGGAACAAACAGACAGACAGACGGACAGACTGACAAAAATTGTAAAAAAATATTGTTTTGGTATATGTACCGTGTAAGATGATGATACATCCAAATGCACTTAGTAAAAAGCGGTTATTTTAATATTAAACACAGACAAACCAATTTTATTTATTTGTATGTATGTATAGATGTGACATAGGCAGAAGGTTTTGTGATGCCATGGATCTAAATTGCCTGCTCAATTCCACTTCAGTTTAGCAGAATCCTTGCCCACGTTGGCTTCTTTTGTTTCGTTCGCACTCGCCCCCGCTCCCGCTCTCGTCTCACGACTGCGCGACACCCGAGTTCGCACGAAGTCACGCAGCCCTCTCCCCTATTGTCCCGCCCCCCTTCCGCCCACGCCTGTATTCGTGCGAGGCGATTAACCAAATTGTAGGGAATGGTTCCCGGCACTGCGGCACTTTGCCTACTTAGTTGCTCCTAATGACGGCGGTTCGCCCGTATTGGAAGCATGCAAATGTTATTTTTGGTGTTATTCGTAGATTACTAGCGTTACATCTTAATATTAGAAAATACTTTCCAATCGATCTGGTAAAAGGTTTCCAGAAAACCAGGCTTGTTCGGACGGGTAATGACAATGCCAGTTTTAACCCAATTAGTGTGAAGCAAAGTCGAAATAGCCGGAATCATAGCGAGGCATTTGAAAAATTATAGCACAAAAAGTAGTGTTTAAGAGGCTAAAAATGACTTCCAAGCAGCAGTGAATCTATCTCATATGTAAGCACCATAAGCCAAACCGTAAAATTTTAATCAACATACCCTTTGGCAAAAACCAAAGGGACCCAAAAAAAAAGTAAATATAATCAATGCTAAATTCTCGATGTCTATTTGGTACATGTTTTATGTAAAAGAATATATTTGAATTATTGACAAAGTTTTTATATTTACCTCGTAAACAATGTTCGTAGGAAGTATCGTAAGTCCATAATATGATGTGTTTAGGCGAGCGAATAATTCATAGAAATACCTAAATAAATGCACACCTGTTTAATGAAATGTATTTGGAAGTACCACGTAACAATGAAAAATAATTAACTTAAATAACCGGACAAGCGAGCCATATAAACCGCAACAATAACTCACATGTTATCCCAATATGGGACATTATCACCGTAATATAAAATATTTATGTTATTTATCATCTAAATTGACATAATTGCGGCTAAAATATTCCGTACGGACGTACTACATAACCAATGCCGGCTGCGTGCGATAAATTATTCTAGTACGGGCAAATTATGCGGCAAACTATTGCAAAGAACTAAGTTTAAGTCAAAAAGTCGTATTGCGGTTTTAAATAATTACATTCCTGTCATTGGACGATTAAATTCTAACGTAATAGAGATTAAACGTGGACGCGATTATTAATTAGTTCAAAACACTTTAATTGTGTTGTAGTTTATAACTGTTGTAGATAATTGTGAGAAGACTGATTATATTTGGGTCTTTTAAAATACAGTTATTTTTTCACTATGGAGCGGAGATTTTTATTTGTAACTAGCTGTACCAGCGAACTTTGTATTGCCTCAGAGTTAAAATTATGAGAAAATTAATTATCGAATGTTTTATTTTTTTTTCACATATTTTAATAGTTATTCTACTATTCGGGGCGGAGAATTAAAAAAAAATGTATCCAAAATTGGCCCACCCGTTTGTGAGTTTTAAATAGTGTAACACGACTTCGTTATATGTGTGTAGATTGAATATGACAAAGGCGCTGACTCCTAGACAATGATTGTCACGCAAAAATAAGTTCTAAATGTTATCCTAAAGCATTGTAACTTGGCTGTCCTTAAGCCAATTATTAGGTTGACTTAATTGTTAAGAGGCGCCCTAAATTCTTAATTGTCTTCTTAGCTATTTTCCCATTTTCTTTTTTTAATGAGATCTCCTTTAAGGTTGATTGCCGATATTTACATGAAGCGCTTATTATCTGTCCTGTGAGACGAAACCAGTCAGACAATTCGTAACATGATGGTGCAGACTATTTGTTAGTATTTTTTTCAGATTTTTGACTTTTTCAGCCTAATACGTGCCCTACGAGTACAGCCGAGGTCAGATGTTATAATTCGGATACTATTTTTTTATCAAATTCAGTCACGTGTTATATTGAGACTCTATATTAGAGTGTCTTCCAACTAGGCTCCGCACTCCCGATTTCTAAATCGATATTAAAAATATCGACTTAAACATATTTTTGTACTTAAAGGTAACGATATAAGCATACGATATTACCATAAAATGATTACTCAAGGCTCCCCAAAAACAATATGTTCCTGCGTTTACCAAACAAGGAAAGTTATATTAACTTGAAGAAGTTGGATTAACGTTTATCCGTACACGAGATTTATTATCATAATTTTCACAATTTGTACCTAATATTTTGTCTTTATCTCGACAAAGAGAGTTATTTTTAAAAACAAATGAATGATTATGTTCAGTTAAATGTGCTATCTTCAACTTTTCCTCCATGTCCTGTTCGTTTTTTCCATTCTACATATGACATAGATCTATTGTTGCATATGATATAGTTAAATAATAATAATATAAACAGACGAACACAACAACTACACGGTCCCACACTAAGCAACGTAACGGTTTATGTACGGAGTCGATATACAGTAACATGATCAAGACAACAGCTATGATTAATTAATCTGAAATTTTCACATAATTAAACCTCCATCGCGAGCGTTAAACGTCGTAAATCTTAAGTTGAATGCCCTCTTTGCGGATTGAGGGTGAAAGTGGAACAAAAGATGAGTTACGTAATCAACCAAATGGAATAGGGATTGAGGGGGATTTGCAGATTTGGTCATATTTTTAAATATTGTTTGTGGATAAAAAAAGCAATTTCACACTATACGGGAGG
This sequence comes from Pheosia tremula, assembly GCA_905333125.1. Classification (NCBI taxonomy): domain Eukaryota; kingdom Metazoa; phylum Arthropoda; class Insecta; order Lepidoptera; family Notodontidae; genus Pheosia; species Pheosia tremula. Next base: position 2,353,147 of record HG995403.1, on the reverse strand, counting down.
ATCTACCGCAAGCAAACGGCTAGCATATGTAGGTAAAGCTTTATGCACGGACTTGTTAGAATATTCAGACTGGAAACTCTGGTTCTGGAAAAAACACGCGCTCACGCCACATATAAAAACTAGTCTTAGTCTGTTAAATAGACTCTGAACATAGTCTCTGAACGTAGTCTATTTATCAGGCATACCGTTTACTATGCAAAAAGTTTGGTATGTAGTAACATTTACCACTACGAATGCATTGACAAAAGTGGCTTCACTTTGTTAATAGCAGCGTAACGTCTGGCTAAACCGAACCGCTAAACAAATCTATGTAAGAAGGATTCCTAACGCCAAACGCCCATCTAAGGGAATAAGTAAATAATATCTTATAATATTTTTGTATTATTATTTTGTATTTTTGTAGTATTAAATTTTCAGGCAAATCAATTTACTTGCTTGCGTTAAAGACTGAAGCTTTCAAATATATTAACATGTCGCTGCGACTTTATCACTTCTACAGAATTCGACAAGGATAGAACTATTACGGCTACCTTAAATTTCTAAATCAAAATATTCTCTTATCCGGATCCCAATTAATTTCCTTCAGATTTATATCAACAATTTGTACTGTTGATTGAAGTTTCAACCAGTTAAAAGGTTTGTTTACAATAATCGGAATGATACCGGACTGAAACGTAATTTAATCCGTTTGGTGTTTGTTCAGAAATCGAGTATCGGTTCGGGTTTGATTTGTTTTTTATTTTTAATTACTCTTGCGGAATGTTTACAGACCACTTTGAAAGTAATAAATAGGAATTGATTTCACTATTCGTAAATATCAGTGGCTTTTAACTGAGAACCAAGATATAATGGATAAAAATGATATCTTGTCTCGGATTATTCATATTTTTGGATGGTTTGTGGTTTTGTCGAATAGAAAGAACGAGTTACAGGTATGACTAGCAGTAACATAATTGAAATAAAACATATTTTCGAATTTTATCGTTTATTTTGAGTTTATTTTATAACAGGAACTGGTCCTTTTTTAACAGGAATACTAGTAATAAAATGATTTATTACAATGTGTAGTATTCGCGTAAATATAGGAAATCAATAAGTAACATAATTGTTTTATTCACAAATTAATAGCATACACGCCGATAAATTAGCTAATGCTAACGTATCCAACAATGTTTCCCAAATTATGTATACCTTTTTTTAGGAAAACAAAAAAGTTATTATATTTCTTATAGAAAAAATATACTATAATACAAAAAGCCAGTTATAGTTTGTGTCAATTCCCATATAACCTACTTTCATATAACCTCTACTTATTCAAGAAATATGATTTTAATTAGGCTTGCACTGAACGGTATCGCAGCCTCAATATGCTAGCTCGAGGTCATACTACGTGTGACAGCTTAAGTTTTGATCAGCAGTCGACTGATCAGGAGAGGCAACGAAAGCTTTTGTCTCAGACGAGGCAGGGACTGACTGTACAAGTAAATGCAGACATTCAGGCTCAAAAACAACTTGGGTAATTCGTACGCATTGTTTTTTTTTGGTGATAACATGAAATTAGTATTTTCATTATCATTTATTATTATTTTATAAGAGTCAGAGTAAGGAAAGAAGCTAAAGAAAGCTACAAATAATTCACTTAACATCTCGAAAAAAGGCAAATTCCACAGAAAAGGCAACTCCCATTTTACTATCTAAGGAAAATCTCGCGACGACAAGTAACAACGTAATCTAACTTATGTTATACGTATATTGTGCTTTCTTTGGCCACAATTTGGTCGGCCATCGCTGTCTGAGCATTTGTACCGAGATTTATGGATGCGACTCGTTCTCTAATATTGTTTACTTCAGTAATGGGCTGGTTTATGGACGACGGCCGTTACACATTATTTTAGTTTGTTATTTGGTTTACGGGAATTAAATATTATACAGGGTATAATTTTCTGTTTAGTAATCTTTTTTGCACTGTAACTGATGTTATTAACCTATTTAATTTTGTAGCAATAAAATAGATCTTGTTCGTGAAAGTTTTATATTTTGAGTGAAGTAGAAATGTTCATTAGCACACCTTTAAAATACTACGAAATTCTTCCTTTAAAAAATTTAATACCCTACGTTCTAAGGTGTTCGTAATAGACTTACAACAAATTTATATTATTAATTCGAGTGATTTATAATTAAGTTTCCTATTTATTTAATATACCAACCAAAAAATTCACAATACATCATCTAACCTTATCAAAAATAAAAGGAGTCAAAATCATTTCGTGTCTATGCTTTAAAAATCTATAAAAAAAATGTAGCGGTCACGGTCCAAGAAAATCTAATATAGTAAATAAACTATTCCATACTAAAATGCGGTAAGCTCCAAGCAGACCATACCCACTAGATAACTTCAGACACTGCAGAATCTAGACAGCCATTCCGTTGCGGCATCTGCAATGCGTATTACTTAACTTTAAGCATAATGCTTATAAAACGACTTCGTATATATCTATAATCTCTACACTAAAGAGATGTCATCTCGTAGAGAAATTCTAAAATTATCCTAGCTCTCTCTTAATTCTTCCTTATTAGAAATAGTCTATTGCAGTAATAGTCAAGTTGGTAAGACGTTTGCCTCGATAACGAGGATCGCAGGTTCAAACCCCGGCTCGCACCTCTGGATTCCATGTGCAAATCTCATTTTCAACCACGATTATCACTTGATCAACGGTGAAGGAAAACCATTGTGAAGAAACCTGCATGTCTGGGAGAACCCCTCGAAAGATGTGTGAAGTCCGCCAACCCGCATTGGGCCAGCGTAGTGGACTATGGCCTAATCCCCTCGCATTGAGGGGACATTAAAAGAGCTGGTTTTATTATATTATTATTTAGAAATAGTCTTCTAGCGTTTTGTATTTAAATTTATTTTCAACGTTTATATATAGCTGCGGCAAAGTATATTGGACTTTTACATAATGTCAACTGAAATCATTAATAAACTCCATCTGTTGGCGCTGGAGTGGCGAAGAAATTGGGATCAAAATCGGGAAATAAAATGCGACCGTTCGTCTCAAAAGTCGGTCAATGACACGTTTGACAACAATCTTTATTCAAACAAAATGACATATAAAAGAGATACAAAAAAAATCATGCGTTGCCAACATTCCCCTCCCCAGTGCTGGAACAGCACTCAATCCCCATTGGTATGAATGCGACGCGTGCTGCTGCCGTCGTAGTGTCCCCGACTAGCGAGTATTTCAGGTCAGCATTGCAAGTACGTTCTTTACATCTTTCCATAAAGTTCAACATCATACAAGTTGATTGCAGTAGGCGAGGCCACGAAGGAATCCGTTCAAGTTCAGGTACAGCAGGTAAGCATACAGGTATGACGAGGATATAATTCACACATTCTAGGTCCTCGTCACGATCATCAAGTTGCTGTGTGTCTGATTCAACGGCCACAAGTCTTCGTTTTCATATAAAATGATAGCCCGTAAAACCAATCTTTTACCAATGTTTTCATTTCACAGGTTCGTCGGCGAGGTTCATCTTTGTAGGTAAGGTAATATCGTTTGTTCTCGTTAGTTCGTATCATTCGTAGCGCTACAAACAGGCGCGCTTACTAAGCTTGGCCGCGATGCTGGGGCGCGTGGCTCGGCGGCGTCGGCGGCGGCGGCGGTTCGCTATTCAGTGCGTTAGTACTCAGATCGTGCGACTCGCTCGCCTTGTCTGGTATTACGTCATCGCAGCTAATACCAGGTTTCCACGTATCATGTAGCATGATTTTTCGTTTGATAGTGATGGGTGATAGGAATCCATAAACATCGAATTTGGATATCAATACTCGTAGCATCTCCCGTCTAGCATTTTTCTTCTTAGCTGTACTTATCGTTGTTGGAATTCGCTTAAGAGAGACATCAAAGCCCAATGTATCAAATAGATTATCAATTCGTTCTCTGTATTTCACTGCGAAGCCTGGATTCGACTTCATCTTTTTCTGGACACGTCTCGGTCTCACCAAAGCAATTGGGTACGAGTCGGCTATGATACAATTCGAATCATTTCTCGGTAGCCGTACGTAGCAACTTCCATCAATTAATTTGGCCGTGCGTTCCAGATGCTCACGTGCTCGTACATCTTCTGTGTTCTGTCTAGGCTTAGATGAGATGCCTACAGAATCAATCGCAAAAGACTGGCGCATCTCTTCGTGCATATCTCGTAGAATACGCTCAGACTCTGTGCTCGCGCTGCTCGGTTCTTGGGATAGGAACAACGTAGACTGCGACGGCGCTCTCCCATCATAGGACGAGCGAAGACATCCGTGGATACACCAACCCAACGGAGTACGCGTGCAGTAAAGTTCATTCGGTTTGCCCTTGATTATTTCCAAAGGTAAGAGCAATTCATAATTATCTTGTCCTATCAAAATTTCCGGCTTACATTGTCCATTACTAATCAGATCGTTAATTTCAGGTTTCATCAGTTCATAATCACGAAGTTCACTGGCGGTAACACTCTGCACAGGTAAGGTCATATTATTTACCCTACGTGCGCGAATATTAAACATTGTTTCGTCCTTGTTCGATAACTCTAAGTCCAATATCTCGCTATCGCACACAACTTCACTGTTGTCCCAGGCACCACACACACGCATGGATTGTTTAGTCCCGCGTAGTCCTACTCTGGACGCAAGCGCGTCGCTAATCAATGTGACAGTCGAGCCGTCATCGAGTAATGCTATAGTACGCACTGTTCCACTAGGTCCATGAAGGTTAATAGGCACTGTTTTCAACAAAACTTTTCGGCTGTTATTGTTTATGTTCGTAATAGTTTCCACAGTCTGATTAGTCTCTGTCACATCGGTAATGTTGACACTGTTACACTGTGGCGAAGCTTTGCTTACAGTGTAATGTAACAGGCGGTGATGTGATAGTCCACATCCATCAATATCACACACGGGTGCCGTGCAATTATGTTGTGTATGCCGAGACGTCAGACACTTAAAACATATACCGTTCCGTTTCACATAAGTCCATCGATCATTGCGCAACGCTTTTCTAAACTTCTTACAATCAGCCAACGAGTGTTTAGATGTGCGACAAAATCGACACGTATTATTAATATCACTGAGTTCATTATGCACTAATAGAGTCTGTGTGCGGTTTCGATAGTTCTCACTGTAATTATGTTTAGGATAATTTTGTAAGGTTGATACACTAACGAATGTCTTTGATATTTTCACAGCTTCTTCACTAAGGAACTCGGATAAAATCACAAGTTTTGGCTTGGTCCTCTCGCTGATAAGAGGGTAACTGTAGTCAGTCCATTTCGAGATCAATATTGTCGGTAGTTTCGAGAGAATAACCGACACCACGCTCGTTCCGTGTATATGCTCTTGACAGCCCATGGCGCTAACGGCAGCTACACAGTTTTTGATCTTGATGGAAAAGGGTATGATCTCCCGCTGGTACTCTTGTGCCATCGGGCGTAATCTAGTGATGTCTTGCAGGATCCTGGAGATGATGACATCAGGGTTTCCAAATTGAAGTTCCAGGGTAGACATCACTGCATCCGGTGATGTAGCACCAATAAGTAATGCTGTAACTGCGTCCTTGGCTGGTCCGTGCAAGCTCCTCCTCAGTCTCCACAAGTTCTCCCTGTCACTGAAGTTACAGACCTGAGAGGATTCTTCATAGGCACGCTTAAACTGTAGCCATTCAAGCGGATCACCAGAGTACGATGGTAAGTCCCTCGGTGTACACAAGCGGTTGAGCATTCTGTCGTTACATCCATTGGCACCGCTAGCGGAAATAGCAGCTAGGTCCTTCAGTGCACTCGCCAGTGCGTGCACGGTATCATTAGTGCCACCCTGAGCAGTTGCTGGTGGTGGCGGGCGTGCTTCGAGTGCGGGTACAGCAACGGGCGGCGGCGGGCTGAGGGCCTGCACCTCCTGCTGACTGCTGTCTATCCAATCTTCCACTAAACGGTCATTATGTTCCTCCGATTGCAAACTGCAACTGCTTTCCCTTTCTGCTTCCGACAGGTCCATTGCTAACTTTTGATCAATCAGCTCCATCCTTATGCGAGCCTTTGCTTCAGCGGCTTTCAATTGAAGTAGGCCTTTCTTTCTCGCGATCGACGTTGATGTTGATAATTTTCCCGTCATAGTTTTCTGAACAATTTTAACTGTAGAAGGTCCAGGTATATTTTTCTTCACTTCGGTCCTGGTATCATCTGTTCCTACAGCTTTCGTAACATTCTGGTGTTCTAGCATTGACCGTTCTCGATCGTCATTTTTTTTTTCAAGCGCTTCCCTTTCCAACTCTTCTTTTCTTTTGGCACTCCTTGTACTAATCATTGTTCTTGGCGGAGTGTGGAACATCAGATCCGGCTCGAAGGACCACTTTGTTGGCGCTGGAGTGGCGAAGAAATTGGGATCAAAATCGGGAAATAAAATGCGACCGTTCGTCTCAAAAGTCGGTCAATGACACGTTTGACAACAATCTTTATTCAAACAAAATGACATATAAAAGAGATACAAAAAAAATCATGCGTTGCCAACACCATCTACAAGTCAGGACCCAAATAAACTCTGCACAAATAAAAACGTATTGAAAGTTTAATAAGCCATAGAAATACTCCTTTCACCCTTGTTATGACGAATACTTGTTACAACAAAAAAATGTTAGGGTTTCCGTTATAAAATTACCAAAAAACCCTCCGCCGTTCGGTTCGTGTTTTGTTCCACTCGATCCCTTGTGCTCGACCATTTTGTGATATTCAATACTGCCGCCAATAACAATGGCGGGGCCCTCTAGTTTATTATCATGTATGTTATTAGCATCGGGCTGGAAGTGGGAACAATTGGGAATGTCCTCCTTTTCCAAATTCATGTCGCTGTATTTCGTTGGCGAATATTTGGTATGGCCAAGTTTTGGTACAATGACTTATTACGTTCGATATTAGTATTTATGCGCATTGAGTTCGTTAGCTTTTATACTTTACGCTTGGTTTGTTGTTAAAATTCTGAAGTGACATTTTTGTGAACTGAGTTTACCTTTTTATGTTCCATATAATTACAAAGATTGGCAGCAAATAGTAATAGAATATTTTGGTTAACGCAGACTTCTAATTATTGGTACTTATATAAAAGGCATAGCCCAAAATTGTAGAGAGTAAGTTTTCGTGCATTAACAATTACATTATAGAAGACTTTGGAAAAATATTTAAATAAAAAAAAACTGTCTGAAAATTAACACTTTGATCTTTCTACAACGTTACGCGATTCAATAAAGATCTCAATGACGAGATAAATCACCTCGGCGATGTCAAAATTGTCAAATAAAACACAAAGTTTACCCCGCCGCTGCTGTCCCAACAGAATGCTTATGAAAATTAAAAGAAACCGTAGATATTATCGCGCGAACTCAAAGGGAGCAGGTGCCATTCTAAATGACAGGATAATAACTGATAGAGATGACAATGCTTTTCATTCAGATTGCGTCATTTGAGAGGAGACAGATGCTGCGATGACGCTGCTTAATTTGAATCATTTGAAAATTACTCTGATTAATTTTAAATGACAGTGTACCTGAGTATTGTTTTCATTTTGAGACTAAATAAATGTATGATATATGATTTTGTCTACATTGAAAAAACAAATTTGTGAGTTGGCACTTTGCATTAGAAACCCCTTTTTGTAATAAGAATATTTATCCTAGTCGTAACAATATCAGCAGACGAACACATCGACTGTATGTTCCCATATTAAGCTAACTAACTATAATAATTCCAGATCTTTTTTATGTCCCACTGCTGGGCACGGGCCTCCCCTCAATGCGAGGGGGGATTAGGCCATAGTCCACCACGCTGGCCCAGTGCGGGTTGGCGACTAACTAACTATACTTGTGTACTAGGGGCGATTCCATCATTAAACGTCCATGACTCGGGTAAAAAAGTTTACTTCTACCGGGATTTGAACCCGAGACCTATTACACATATAGCAGGATTACATCCAACTGTTTTTTTTTTTTTTTATTGCAGTATAAGCAATTATTTGATCTTGATCTCACCTGATGGTAAGTGACGATGGGATCTACGATGTAGCATACTTGCCTAGAAGGTACCTGTTCACTCTCGACTTGAAAACACCCAGATTGTAGTCAACGGGGAACAAAGACGCCGGTAGCGTGTTCCATTCCTTGGCAGTACGCACGATGAAAGTAGAAGCAAAACGCTTAGTGCGTACCGCAGGAATGTCCACAGTGTACGGATGACACTTGTCCGTGCGTCTTGTCGACCGACGATAGAATGGAGATGGGGGAATTAATTCGTGTAATTCCGTCTGTACCGATGTTCCAGCGTCGAGTTAGTGTTAACATTAAAAAACGATTTCCTGATTATGCAACGATAATGCACAATCTAAGTTCCAAGTTTTTACACTAATAGGTTTGAATTCTGATATCGTATCAGGTTCCACTGTTCGTCTACAACGTCTCACAAGAGCTGTATAACAGTGCTTGTACATTAAAATAACATTAGCGTGCTCATGTTTCTTACCCCCGGGGTGCTATACCACCTACGTTGCAGAACAAATATAATATCAAACACTAATATGTGGGGAAGCAACCTTGAGTTGTATCATAGTGTATATGAAATACGCAATGTTTTGTATGATAATAATATCGCCAAACGATGACACCATTGAACATTCATGACTCAGGTACAAAAATGTGTGCTCATCACCAGTGGCGTAGCATAGGTCATTAGCACCCGGTGCGGATTTCAAATTTGCCACCCTCTTATTTTTGCTATTCATTTTAAAAAAATTGGGGCATGGTAAAATGGGTACTTTTATTCAATAACGCCAACCTGAAAAGTGAAATTATCATTTTTTACATGGGAATATAATTTTTGTAAAAAAAAATATATATACCTGTATATATGGTAATGACAAAAATAAATGTTGAAAAAAACACTGCAAGAAATTATTATATTTTTTTTTACTTATTTTTTTTCATATCTTATTTTTTTTCTCTAACCGCCACCTGTGAAATGCCGCCCCCGGCAAAGTGTCGCCCGGTGCGGACCGCCCCCTCCGCCCCCCCCCCCCATGCTACGCCACTGCACATCACACAAAATTTCGAAGGGATGCACCCACGGTACAGAGAGCAGGATTAAAACAAACTGTACCAATCGATCAATCCATCTCATTATGCCTACGTCATAATGTACTAGAATTAAATAATGAAATGTCAATTATTTACTCCATATATTCTTACCATTACCCCAGTCTTACGACTGTGTCTCATCAAACTGAGTGACCATTGTGACGTCACACGCGCTGAAACGATATCCATACACACGGTCGCTCTTACACAGTTTCCAGAAGACTAAGCACGTATAATAAAGTTGCGGAGAGTTAACCTATTCCAATACTAGGATGGACTACATTATGTTTCCCAGGCAAAAATCGGGTAAAATTACTTGACCATGTAAAGGTAATTTTAATTTTAACGGTAGGAACGGTGGTTTCAGTATACAATTTTTTGATGATATCAGATAAAGTATAATAAGGCTTGGGTGGGAATTTGGGGCAAGTTATTTCATTTTTTTTTTAGTTATTACAGTAGATAAGTGCGGGAGTTATTAGCTATTTTGAATTGTATATGATTTCTTATAATATCATCAATGTATCTGCAGACACATTTTCATAAGAGTATAGAGAACATATTCCCCGATTCACAATCACAATAAATTCTCAGGTTACTTTGTCCAATTCGTACCCTTAGTTACCAATAAAAGTCATTTATAATTATTATTTACTCACAAATATTTTGTTCACAGTATCATCAGCGCAACGCGAGCTCGGCAAGGGGTCACCCACAAATGCTTCAGCAACCACGTCGCCAGCTGGATCCGCGGACAACGCGATCCGGTCCGGCGCCGGGATCGACGGCCCCCGGCCCACCGCCCGCACCGGGCCGTACTTTGACCTGATAGCGTCCAAAAACGTCACCGCACTGCTGGGAAAAACTGCATATTTGAACTGCCGAGTGAAGAACTTAGGAAATAAAACAGTAAGTTTTAAGGTTACTTAATAGTTATTTATTATGCAAGATTGATATTTGCTGCGAGTGATTGTATTGAGTACCGAAGAAGCGAAGGATTCTGAGATTAAACCTCGAGCGTAGCAAAGGTTTTAAAGGCACGAGACTCAAATAATTTTGCACTTTTTATCTTACTACAGTGAGGAAAATGCTAGATGAAAAATAACTCTAAAACTCATAATTCTTCAAATTCCCGCCAGAACACGTATCTGAACGTTTATATTTTTTTATATAAAGAATAAAGTTAGGTACACTCGGTACACCATTACCACAGATTAATTAACTAGTTATGATGCAATAGTTCGTCACGTTCGGAATTCGAAAACCACTCATGGGGATATCATGGACTTTAGCGAGTAGATTTCGAAATATAAAGCCCGCCTTTCCGAGACAGTGAGATAAAAAATATTTTTATGATTTGAGCAGCCGTCTAGTGTTGACAATTTTTTTTCTGTGTTTTGCATTTCCGCAATAATAAGAATAAGACTTCACAGTAAGGTCAAACTATAGATTTTTTTATTATAACGTCCAATGGAATTGTACATTATTAGGTGCTCTTAAGCACTAACCGGACATCTTAAGAAAAACATAAGAACATAAGTTATTCATTACTCATGTTCCTATGCAGAATTATAACTAAATAGTTTAAATTCATAATAAAAATTTAATAATCCTAATAATATAAAACATGGCTGCACAGTACAGTACTGACAGCTACACCAAATTCACATTTAAATATAGAACAAAATCAGTGAACGTTGAGCAAGTTTCCTCAAGTTAACGACGCACGCGAAACGGCGCTGAAGTTAAAAGGCTGGGATAGCATCTTGGCATTTTGCTCATTACTATCCCGAAGGATTTGTGCTTATATAACAGTTTCATGATTTCGTTTTATATTATTGTAGTTGTACTTTTATTTGACTGGGGAACCCGCGATTTCGTGCACGTGGACATCAGCCTTTTGGCTATATCGGGGATACTATGCTATTCTATTGTCCCGAATTAATTTATTCAAGACTAGCTGTTGCCCGCGACTTCGTCCGCGTGGTATTTAACAAAGACTCAGCCGTTGGCAACAGCCTGCTCGCGTTCTGATCCCGCGGGACGCATTGCAGATTATTGCTATCAAACTTTAATCAGGCACAGCGCTGCAACATTGGTTTTAATTTTTTTTCGAGAGATCAGAAACAGAAACAGACAGACAGACAGACAGACAGACAGACAGACAGACAGACAGACAGACGGACAGACAGACAGACAGACAGACAAAAATTGAAAAAAATGTTGTTTCGGTATAGGTAACGTGTATACATCCAAATGCACTTAGTAAAAAGCGGTTATTTTAATATTACAAACAGACACTCCAATTTTATTTATATGTATAGATGTTGATCATGTCATGTTGGGGCTGAGTCTCGAGTCTATCTTGATTTGGCTGGTTTCTGATTTACACGAAGTAATTGATTTATCTAATGAGACAACGGATAAGATAATTCAGAATTGTATAGGCTTCCGACTGCTCATATTAGCTAGCTAATGTTTTACGATATTTTACTTAAAAAAAAATTATAAACTACGCAAACAAATTATGAAAATTTACCATAACGTCAGTCCAAACTGAAATCTTATTATGACATAACCACACTAACGCGCTTACTCGCGTTAACAATATAGACATTCGTACAAAACGAGCAAGGTACACACACTCGTTCCAACGAGTCCTCTTATTTCAACAAGCAACGTCCAATTTACATAGCGGTGCGCCAACTCCTTATTTAAAATGAAACGCAACAATAGCACAATGAAACTTTAAAGTCAGTGTTGTGAACACGACTTTATAAATAAAACTCTCATTAGGCGGAGTCGCCACATCCCCCCACATAAATAACAAGGCTGGCTAACGAGATGTCTGTGCCTCCTTTCACGCGACTCTTTAAAAGGCTACGCTATCAACTTTTTTAATTTACGTTTTGGAAGGTGAAATTTATGAGATAAACGGGGAGTTAGTCTTTTCGTTTTCTTATAACATTGTTTGGAAATTACTATGTATTTGGACTCATATATGATGTTATTTCTATCAGCCAAGGTCTATATTAGCCTTTAATATATGAAGAGCTATGTTTAGTTTACCGTGAATTTGTATTTACACATGAAGCCGATTGCATAAAATTTCAAAGATAAAAACTAGCCTATGTGTTTTTTACAAATTATCACCTACCTTTGTATCAGATTCATTATCATTCAAAACAGTTGAGCTTTTCCGAGCTCCTCTGTCGCTTACAATCTCACACACATTTTCGTTAATATAGCAGTAAAGATTCTGACATTTGAAAAAGTCCGTTCGCAGCATTCCCACATGGAGTTTACCTTTAAAATTTGACTGTTTTACTTTACATAAGAGACGAGGTATTTTTTAATTTGAATAAAATATTTTCTCTCGAGAATACCTCGTATCAACGTTGTAAATTATTTTGCTACGTTCGTTGTGTCCAGTCAGCATAAACCTCTAGTCTCCGCCGTTTATTCTGAAGGCCACACCCTTGAGTACGTCTCGTCTGAGTCTGTAACACGAAAAATAAATTACGTCATCTTGATAATACATTCATCTATTTACCAAACTAATATTGAGATCTAGCTAGGCCTTGGCGAAGTAAACTAAATTACCATAATATTACGTAATTTATAAAGTAACCTACATTTATCTTGGAAACAAGGCTCATAATTCAATAGAATAATGATGGTAGGTACTTGAATTTATGAAGTAGGAGAGGATAGCATTGACGTTTGAAACGTTGTGTCGAATTAATAACCATTATGGTCTCAGAATGGAGACTTAGTACAAGCCAGACTGTCGGATGGACAATAGAAATAATGGTCTGGGGTATAGTCGGGCTTAAAATAAACTTCTTTAGAAATGCGACTGTGTGAAAGACGATTAATGTTATAGACAATTGAGAGCAATGGAGAAGGAAGACATTACGTGTGTGGGATAGAGACAGCTAGACGATAAATACACTTTTTAGTGTGTTTACCATCTCGCTATCATGATAAAAGGCTGATAAAATAAATTAGTTTTATTTCAATATTTATATTTCTTGAGATACTGACCGCTGCTTTTTTTTTGTATTAGCGTAGTACTGTACAGCTAACAAAAAATTTCGCCTATGATGTGTGGTCTTAGTCGAATAAGGGGCGAGCCTTTTGCCCTTATACCGGGCGCACTCCTTAATACGATCCAGAATTGGAACATAGTCCGCTCAGGGCGGCCTACTGAACTTACTTATTCTTTAAAAAACACCTACTTTCAATGAAGTGAGCAGGTTAAATCTACTGAAATAGAAGATAATTAAGTTACCTGCTTTTGTTACAGTTGAACATGCAAGTATCGTGGGTGCGACATAGGGACATCCACTTGCTGACTGTCGGCAGATACACGTATACGAGTGACCAGAGGTTCAGAGCAATACACCTACCACATTCAGAAGACTGGACCTTACAGGTACCTTGACATTAGTGTTTTGTCCACAGGATGATTTTTTGAGTGATTCAGATTATTTTAGCACTGAAATAGGAATAAAACTAATTTTACAGCTTTTAAAAACGTAGAATTAATGCAATAAAATCCGTAAGATTAGTTTTATTTCAATATTTATATTGTATAATTTTACGAAAATAAATTTTTGCTCAAAAGTTAAACGACGCCTTACCCTGTTAAGTGCATTATATGCCCAACCTACCGTCGTTAATGTTATTTCAAAAAGATTTTTATTCTATTTCCCTTCGATAATAACATCAAAGGCTTTGCATATTTTATTGTTCAAATAATGTAAATAAGCCGTTCAAATAATTCTTACCGCGAAAATGAAATCCATTATTATAGAGAACATAATTCACGCCACATTAAGTACAGACATCGCTGGGAAGGCGCAAACATTTGTGTTACATTAACGATGAGACGTGATGATATTACAATTCAAATAAACCTCGGTGTAAAATTAAACTAATTGAACTAAGAATCAGTGGAGTTCGAGTCGCTGGATAATGTTTGTGTCATAATCCCTCCCTGGTTTCTTAATGTTACGGGTTACTTAAGTGTAACAGGATAAAATTACATTACTACGACGTCAAGTTTGAATGAACGATTTTCTCCGAGTTAATGTACAGTAACATTTTGGGGGTAGGTACTGATTTTATATTTTCATTCTTAAACTTTTAGTAGAAGATCTAAATTGATTACCTATGCACCGTTCATATAATGACGCTCTTGTGGCACTACGATATGGGTGGACTCAGTTTCATTTTCAGTACAAACGTATAAAAATAAGTAATTACAAAGTCAAATCATTTACATACAATTTGTTAATTTCATTAAAAAAAAAATTCGACCATAACTGACAAGATCTGGCGAGAAACTCGGCGGGCTTGTCTTTTTTTTAACAACCATGTTTATAAATAAAATAAGTTCAATTTTCATATCGATTTCATATATTTACTCGAATACTACACAATAAAATCTTACGAATTTTATCGCGTTTATTTAAAACAATAAAGAACATAAAATAAATGCGATAAAATTCCTAAGATTAGTTTTATTTCAACATAAGTTTCATAGTATTTTTATTTTATTTTATATCAGTGATTTTTGTGCTGAAGGTATGTCTGCATGAATTTGATATCAACTGAGGTCAGCAATTGAAATATGATCCTATATCATTTTCCCTAAACATGTTCTGCATGATAATAAAATGACCTCTGTGTACGTTATCTTACAGTCCTAAAACATGTTTTAAGTGCTATGAGCAATAAAAGCTGCAACCAATCAGATTCCAGTATATCATTCATTTTAAAATTCAATCAGAATACCGACAGTAATGATTTTTATAATATCCCTCTTTACAATTCCTGCTGTTGGTTTCACAAGTGCGAGGGAGTAAAGTAATAAAGGCCATTTCACACACTCACCAGACCAGAAAATTGAGTCAAATAATGCATTCTCTATTCTATTTCACAAATGAAACACAAAATGAATGGAATGTTAAATAAATTCTTTGAAGTTTCTAAACCATTGATTGGGGTAAAGGACCTTTCCTTTTCACTCTCGGTTCAATGATTAAGCCAAACAAGTCGATTGTCTAAATAGAGGTTACTGACCGCAGTCTTTTTTGTTGTTAAACAAAACTCTGTCTGTAAGAAACGACTTCAGGAAATATATTTTATATAAAAAGCTAAATATAGACTTGTGTTTGCGTCAAATGGAAATATTTATGACAAAGATCTAAGCCCTGGCGCAGTTAGTAATATTGAAGCAGCATAATTTGTCAATATGCAGCTACAGACGATTTTGACGACAGCTTGGTCTAGGGGTTTAAGTGGAGGCCGGTCGGGGCACAGCACCAGGTAGTTGCGGGTTCGACTCCCACCTGGGCAAATTTCGGACACGATCTTTTCGTAATTAGCCCTGGTCTGGGTGTTGCTGGGATCGCCCCCAGTCCATTGTACGGTACCTATAATACAAGCGTTGCTTAGTTTGCGGCCATACAGTTAGTGTGGTGCATAAGGCGATATTAAAAAAAACAGTTGCATATTGACAAATTATGCAGCGCTAAGCTGCGCGGCACTGAAATAAAACTATTTTGAGGATTCTATCGCGTTTATTTTTGCTGACCATGGTTGTTGTAATGCAGCCGAAACTTCGGGAACGTAAAAACAAAATATCACTGATCACTGCATAACATTGTTAGATGCATACCACAGAAAGCTCGCCTCCTAATTTACAACGCCCTGGTAAAACCTCATCTGCTTTATCTCATAGAAATATGGGGCAGCGCTGCTAAAACTAATACAAAACCTATCCAAATACTTCAAAACAAAATAATAAAAATTTTATACCATTATGACTACTTAAAACCATCCAGGACTGTATACAAAGAAACAAAACTTATGAATATTAAACAATTATATACATATAACACATGCATACTCATATATAAAATAATACACAAACTCATTCACACAAACATCTCTTTCACAACAAAAGGTAAGACACAAAAATACGCATCTCGTCGAGCAACCCACCTTGTATTACCTGGTATAAGAACCAACTACGGTAAAAATAATATAACATACGGGGGAGCACAATTATACAACAAACTTCCAAAGGATGTAAAAGACGCGCCTTCGCTAAATATTTTTAAGAAAAAACTATCTGTTTGTATTTCCAACGACGAGTCACTGCTTTTATAATCGCTTGTAACTTGGACCACCGAACAAGTTACTGCAGCGAACTCGCTTTTAACGGCACAGCCACTTGGATTTATTTAGAATTACCCACACCGGGTTAATATAATAATTATGTGTAACATGATACATGTTATAATATTTAAGTTCTCATGTAAGTGACAATTGTCTTAATGGGAATAAAGATCTTTAAACCGAAAAAGTAAACGCGATAGATTCCTCAAAATATTTTTTATTTCAATGCACGGCACTCTTAGCTTTATTCCGAGCAATCGGTACATATAAAGATGGCAGGAACTGTTGAGTTATAGCGACGCCACAGACAGTTGACAGCGCTTAGGCGAAGCCGTGCAAGTATTTACCTTGGGGGAGCCACGTACGAAACGAGCGAAGTGATTCCAACACGGTTCTTTTTTGTTTGATACTTTAAATCAGCAAGAATGTTTTTCGTTATGTTTTATAGAATCCAGTTTTGCTTTACCATGCATATATCAAAATATAAGTTGAAGGGTTAACCGTTCGAGCCTCAGGCCTCAGCCTCGTATTTAGCGGGCAGCGGGGCGGCGGAGGGGCGGCAGCGCGGAAGCGGCAGCATCTTATGCGTAAAATCAAATGGACCGGTTCTCTACAACAGCGGCGCGGCATGCAGCGGCGCGGGCCGGCCAACGAGCCTCGCTCCCGCGCCGCCAACGCCCCGCCCCGCTACCCGCTAAATTCGAGGCTGAGGCCTTATTTGTAACACTGTCGCCCATATTCTTCGATTCCACCGATTGGTACGATCGCCGATCGGCACTATTGAAGCCAAGGTGCCAAGACAATATTATGTCATATATTAAATTTCTCCCTGTCACTAACTCTTTTTCTTATTGGTTTAGAGGGATTAAGATTAAATGCATATATCCAATATTTATGCGGGACGTTACGAGAGTAACCACATGTTTTACCGGATTGTGACCTATTATTATATTGATGTTAATGTTTTGTTGCAGATAAAGTACCCACAACATAGGGACTCTGGGATTTACGAGTGTCAAATATCGACGACTCCTCACATGAGCCACTTTATACATCTGAGTGTTGTTGGTAAGTAGAATTTAAAAAATATGTGCTCCAGGTTCACCCAAACAATTTTTTTTATTAATTCTTCTATCATAGTTTACAAACATATGTTTAGTATAATGTGCTCAAAGAATCAGTAGAAAATTTTAAATGTAGCTTGAAAGATAACAACAACGAATCACTTAAATTTTATTTTTTCTGAAACACACTTCTGAGTTTTGCTAATGTATATTTTCTTCTTTGCTTTTAAATCTAAGGGGAGCAACATGTTTCAAACATCTGCGAAGCCAGTAAACATAAAAGAAGGAAACCCTGCACCTTTTATAACGAAGCTAACCGGCCAGACAACCTTACGTAAACATACCGTAACCTTCCATTGTTTTCAAATGTCAAACGCAACAAAAACAAAAGTATTAACATTTAATTTAACGTTTAAAACAATTGTTTGTGTTTCACGCAAACGTGAGACGGCGTACGTCATACCGCCAGCTATACTTAACACAAAATGTTTATGTTCGTGTTTGGCCAAGTCGGTTAATTAAGTACGCAGTGTTATGGGCACGCACGTAACTTGTGGGGGTGTAATAAAAACGAAAACTCGTCGGCCTCGTTAATACAAAATGAATTCGATGGTCGCTCGAACTCTTGAGTATTTTTGGCTGAGCTCGAACTATTTGAATGTTATACATGATCTCGCGGTAGTTTGGGGATAGATATGACGACCTGTTCAGCTCAGTTGGTGGTTACCCTCCCTTATGCACTGAGGATCCCGGGTTCTAATCTTAGTAAGGACAAACATTGTGTGATGAGCACGAATGTTTGAACCCGAGCCATGGAAGGTTAATATCTATATAAATATTATATATTGGGTTCGCCTAGCCCGTTGCTTAGTGTGGGACTGTTTTTTTTTTTATTACATTATAGGCAAGTATTTGATCTCGATTTGATTCGATTTGATTTGTAATCGTCTGGCGATATAAAAATATATTAAAAACGATGGCATACATATTAAGTAACTCTTTTGTCACTAACTCTCGTTTTAGCACAATCTTTTTAAGTGTTCTGTCCCGCTCATACGGTATATAATCATAAATAAGAATGACAGTGACAGCATGGTTTTGTGATGACGATACGATTACGTTACGAGTTCCTGATAGGCTCTCCTAACGTAATCGTACCACCAGTGGTCCAACCCATTAGTATAGGTACCTCAATGACAGTTAAAATACATTTAAATATTCAACTAAAGGATTTAATTGTACATTCCAGCCCTTTTTTAATGTCCCACTGCTGGGCACGGACCTCCCCTCAATGCGAGGGGGATGTACAGTAATTAGCGGTAATTAGTGCTGGAAAACTTCGCTGGCCGTTTCCTTAGATACATAACCGCAGTACGTCGAGTAGTCAGTAGCTATGAACACGCGACTATTCCGTTGCGTTGCAATAAGAAAAAATGTAGTAGCGCCGAGTTTTTTTTTTTATTACATTATAGGCAATTATTTGATCTCGATCTCACCTGATGGTAAGTGACGATGAGATCTACGATGGAGCATACTTGCCTAGGTAGGAAGGCGGCAGTAGATAGAGACGCTACATTCACTAGGCACATGCAGCGCAACTGATCTGACCCGCCATCCATGAATGGCAACACCGAACATCATGCCGGAACACGGCTAGGCCGCTTGGCGACATGGCTTTGTTCAGTGGGTGGTGACTAGCCACGGCCGAAGCCTACCACCAGTAGAGTTGTCACCTGGTTGGCACCACCCGGGGTCACGTGTAGGGTATCTCGAGGGTACTTAATTCTCCTACGGACGAAGGTGACTCGACCCCTAAAGTTGTATGTAGTTCGTAGTTTATGAAGTAATGCAATGAATGTTTTCTCCAAAGCATTAATTAATAAATACGTGATGTAATAATTTATCTCAGAATACCACATTTAATAACACACCTATTGTTATAATTTTGTTTTTGCTGATTTCCACACTCTCTATATCAAATATATGGTATATATTAAAAAAAATCCCAGGTTGTTGGGAATGGTCCTCCCCTCAATGCTCTACCCTCGCATTAAGTTATATTTCAACTGGACCACGGTCGATTAGCGGACCACAATCGGTATTTTTAAATAATAAACAACTATTGATTTTTTATATTTACGCGAATACTACACATTGAAATTTTAATAAACAACTGCTAAATAAAATCCTCTGGTTAACTTAACACACACACCTAACTTATGCTTTGTTACAGAACCAACAACCGAGATAATAGGTGGTCCAGATCTCTACATAGATCGAGGTAGCACCATCAATCTGACCTGCGTGGTTTTGTACTCGCCGGAGCCGCCGGCGTACATATTCTGGAATCATAATGACGCTGTGAGTTTGTTAAATATTTTAGGAACACGGTAGTGGTTACGCCAAGTCTTTTAGAAATTCGTTGGAGAGTGGAGACTACATGCATTGAATAATAATATAGGTAATGCGATGCTGTGAGTTCGCCAAATATTTAGGACACGGCAATGCTGCCGCCAAGTATTATAAATTAATAAGAGAGTACATGCGTCAATTGAAAAGATAGGCCTGGAAATGTAATGCGCTAAATGTAGGCTATGTAGAGTCCGGAATCATAAATAAATAATTTATTTTGCTTACAATGGAATGATAGTTATTTCTTAATCTGAAACAACTCAATACGATCCGAAGCATTCCGTTCACGGAGTTCTGTTGAATCTTCTAATCCCATAAGTTACCCAATCCAATGGCTTTACAACACAAAAACGAGAACAGGAAAACGTATCCAATCTGGTAAATAGCATCAATCCCATTTCCATAAAACACGCAGTGAATAAAATGTGTGCAGATAATAAGCTACGACTCCCCGAGAGGGGGGGTGTCGGTGGTGACGGAGAAAGGGGAGACGACCACCTCGTTCCTCCTCATCCAGCAGGCCAGACCCTCAGACTCGGGGACCTATCAGTGCAACCCGAGTAACGCCCAGTCCAAGAGTATCGTGGTCCACGTACTCAATGGTGAGTTATTTTTAAAGATTTTTGTTTGAATTTAGAATTCTTAGTTCCAATTAAGTTTTAAATTGAGAACGGTTTTTATTGTTTTTAAATTATGGCCAGTAAAATAAAGAATACTATTTAAATAGTTTCTGGCAAAATTTTATGGAATATATTTCAAAACAACATCATATTTTGGGGCGCTTTGTTGTTTTCTCTAGTGGTAAATAATCTTTAAATTTAATTAAATTATGTAGATAAATTAATATTTTAATATTGAAAGTCTAGATAACAGTGCTTAACAATTACTAAGCGAATATAATTGCTAAATGTTGCCTACGAAAATATCTAAGTATATAAAATTGACATTTACCACAAATAATATTTTCTAAATAGTTCATCAGCGTTATCCGAGTCTATTTTATAAACAACCTCCATCTTTTTTGGTGAGTTAGGTTATGGATATAAGATTTTTATAACTGGCCAAAATAAAAATTATAATTAAAGAGCTATCAAGGAAATTAAACGACTAACGCATTTTAGTAAATTAATAAATATTTTTTCATGAATCAAACTTGACCATTTTATCCACTATTAAGTATATTTTTTTCAACGAAATGAATAATTACACGATTGAAAGTAAAGTAATCATTAATTTGATGGATTCCCTTTTTGAAAATGTAAAACATCACTCATTCAGCCATTGAATCTTAGTTTGATGATACATACACAATGACAAAGCTTATTATTAAAAACTTAATTGATTGCTATTCCTTTTTGTGCGATTAGAAGACCAACGAATAGACTTGAGGCCAAGGTCACCGAACACAAATAAATTCTAGCAAACGATTTCTACTTAAATACAATGACAAGAAATTAGTTTATGATTCAATATTTGGATTAAGCTCTTCTACACAACATTGGTTTCCATATTATTAATAAAATACAGAGAATTGAATCATATTAATTTTAATGATTGTCACAAGTAAATTAGTAATGGATTTATCTAATCGATTAAAATTATATCTTTGACACTAGTCTGTTTGTAGCTCTATGGATTTAGAACAAATCACCTGATTTCTACGCATTTTGTCGTAAGAACTAGTACGTCAATTCGAGATTATTCATGAGCTAACCTTATACTTATAGTCTACGTAACTAGACATTTTGTATGGAGAATTGAACAACGCATCTAGCGAGCGGTATATAAAACTTTCTATTCTCCTTACAAATTGTCTCAATATTTATACACGGTTAGCTTACGTATAATCTCGCATTCGAGATGCAGACAGATTAACGTTCTAAGGACAACGCATTAGGGTTTAAATTTATAATTTATTCTGTTGCAAAACGTTCAACACATTATTGTCGAGAACAGTTTTAATTTTTGCCAAAGAAGCAAACTCGATTTTCCCTTTATCAGGTGAGTACCCGGCTGCGATGCAGAGAGGGGGGCAGGCCTTCGCCCCGACGTCGCTTGCGCACTGCCTCGTGCTCCTCACATGTCTGTTCCTATCTCTCTCTTGACATACAGGGGTGTGCCGTTGAATGTAAATACGAAATTTTTTATCGAATTTAGCTGGTCATATCGATTATCGTGAAAATAAACGCGGAATTCCATTTTTAAAATTAGAGAAGCTCTAATCGAATGTTCGGAAATTTCAAATTCTGCGATTATTATTCTAGTACCTAACGTTCCGGGTTACTGAACGAGTCTCAGAATCTCTATCTTCATCTTAATTTAGGAGCCGTCGTGAAGATAATAAGATAATACTGTATCACTCTTCTTCTATTCTCTACGGAGCCTAGCAGGCGTCTACATACCTTACTATACCACATATAATGAAGGAATACGAATTTATAGAGCCACTGGTTTTTAATAATCACGAACGCCGATGTTACCAGCTAAAATAAATTGCTATTTTATAGTGTGGGTTGTGTTATGTACAATATAAAATAATTCCACGTGCAAGTAGATGAAAATGCTTGTATCGTTATGTAACTGTATATAGTGTAAAATAATGTGTCACGTATCATGATTTATGTAATAGATAAATTATTAATTAACAATAAGGGAGCAGTCTTACGAAAATGGTACTTAATAAAGGATTTTTCTAAAGGTGTATAAGCATATAAGAATTAAAAGTATAGTTTTTAGAACATTTTAAGACACTTTGGCGTCTGTGATCCTCATAAGGGTAGGTAGAGGCACCTGTACGCCACTGATGGTATTTGGTCACAGTGTAATAAAGGGCACGCCTGATACTATTATACCACTCCCCCTCAATGCGAGGGGGATTTAAGCCGTCAACCACACTGTTGGCCAAACGTACGTTGGCGAACTTCGCTGAGGTTTTGAAAGCCGTGCGGGATTCCTCACGATGTTTGGCTTCACCGTTCAGCATAATCATTACTAAAAATTTGATTTTCACATTTAATCCGAAAACCCCTGAGATGTGACTGGGATTTGAACCTGGATACCTTGTTAGCAAAGCAAGTTTTCAAGCAACTTGGCCCTGCTATAGTATTCATTACTGAATAAATTTTATTTACCAATTTGAATATTATTATTTTTAGTTTTTAGGACACAAATTTCCAAATTTTGGGTGCTATTTTCGTAAGGGTGCAATTAATTATTATAATTTCGCATTAAAAAAAAAATCTAACTAACACTTTATGATTCATAATTTTGAAGTAATAGATTATAATTAATGACAGGAGTGCATTGGATAAGTTGCTTTAATCGATTATCTACCTAATAATGTTTGGACGTAAAGTTCATTATTTATAGATGTGTATTAAAAACGACAAACCAATCAGTTGAGAGAATATAAAAGATAGTGGACACAGGAATGTAAAAACAGCTGACAATACTATGTTAAACACAAAAATGTTTAGGGATGAAAAAAAAACTGTACATATTAACGATGTAATGATATACGAATATATCCTAGCCCTACTGAATCTGTACTAAGTGATGTAAATTCTATGTAAGTTTTAATATATTTTCTGATTTTCATGATGTTGTAAATATTAGTCATAAGGGACTTATTGCATAGAGGTCTTAATAATTATTTCGTAAAAAAAAACAATTGTTATTTCGAAATTAAAAAAAACAATTGTGTTATTTCGGTTAAAGGAATCGTTTTTTTTGTAACAATAAATACCTACAGCGTTTTGTTATTTCAAAAATCTGTTAAAATACTAAGTACTAAGACCCCTTTGAAATAATGCCATGATGTATAATGAATATAATAAAATAATTGCCTAGTGGTAGATAGGTGTAAGAGTAACCTAGAAGATGATATTTTACAGATTAGTTAGAAAACAATTTCTTTTTTTTTTATTAATCATACTTTGTACTCAATGTTCTTCCTGTGAAAGACATTTACTATCATAGACTATTAATATAACAAACAGATAGATATACGTAAGTATCTTCAATTTTATTACTATTTTTTGCTGATTTTATTATTATATTTTGTTTAACTAACATATTAAAAAAAACTACGTAGTCATACCCGTCCCTAAATAAGTTTACTAATTACAAGAAATCTTTTTATAAACCCGTAGTGAATTGTACGGAAAAACTCAAGTGCTTTCTTGACAGATGCTGTCGTTAAAAACATTATTTTTCCCTGTACATATAAAACAAGCTGTCCAAATCCGCTGTAACCAGCTATTTCGATGTAAAATAATGACAAAAAAAAGAATGTTTTCTCTCGAATTAGGATATTGACAGATCTCGATAAAATATAATCAGTTATTATTATGTCAGAAGTTTATTATTGTATATCTACAAGTAACAATAGTATTAAATAACTTGTTGTATGTATTACGAGACCGGGCAGTGCGGTGACCGTACGATATAATTACATGTGTAATAAACATTATAAAGAAAAAATAAAGTTTTAAAAAACAAAATTGTTTTTTTTTCTCCCTTAAAAGCTTCCCTCTTGCACCGAGTCGCTCTCTCCCTTCCGTAATTCATACGAGGGAATGAGACAAAATCGATTAATCTCACATACTGTTCGTCACAGCCGGCTTTGCCACTAGTGCAGAGCAAGTGATAATAAATTTAAAAAATAAATTGAAGGTACCCTCATTATATTATCAGTTATATGTAAATACGGCAATATTAATCTTGCTCGGATATTCAAATGAAAAGAAATTCGTTTGATCGTTTAGATATTAAAGGTACGTCGCTTTGTGCGTTAGCTTGGAATATAATTATCTTTGAAACTAAATTATTGCGGTGAAAGTTAATCAAGTGAATAGGCTGTTCGTGCAGCTTGCTATTTCGGAAATAAAATATTAAACTTAACTTAATATTATATAGGGTATATAAAAAGGGCTACGGCGTGTTAGACCCATGTCCCCGCGCAAGCCTTCCATAGATCTGAGTAGCCCGTGAGGAGAGAGACATAATATAATAAGAATAATTTATTTAGAATTTCTTTAAGAGATAAATGGTTCAGGCGAGAAGCGCAATTATATCTAAAATACTCATAGTAGTTAACTGTTACATTAGAGCACATTTATAGAAGTAGAACTTAGTTACCTAGCTACCCCTTTCGAGAGCGTGGAAAAATCTAATTAGATTTACTATGCTTTCACAGTTTTTACGGCCATGATATGAGGGAATGTTAGATCAACCCAGCTGTAAAGCTTTTAACAAACCATATAACATCAAGGTACGATAGTTTTTATTGTAAAGAAAATCGAGTCAAAGTAGTAAGTAGCATGCCATTATCGATTGTATAACTGCCGGCACGCACGACTACAAGCGATGGAATTACTGAGTGGCACACGACACGGAGAGGCGCGAAATGCGTCCATCAAGTTGTGAGTGATGTTTTTTTTTTATTGGCGAGTAACAAATTTTCCGTTTTTTTATACTTTATAGGCAAGTATTTGATCTTGATCTCACCTGATGGTAAGTGACGATGAGATCTACGATGGAGCATACTTGCCTAGGTAGAAAGGCGGCAGTAGATCGAGACGCTATATTCACTAGGTACATGCAGCGCAACTAATCTGACCCGCCATCCATGAATGGTAACACCGAACATCATGCCGGAACACGGCTAGGCCGCTTGGCGAAAAGGGTTTAGTCAGTGGGTGGTGACTAACCACGGCCGAAGCCTACCACCAGTAGAGTTGTCACCTAGTTGGCACCACCCAGGGTCACGTGTAGGGTACCTCGAGGGTATTTCATTCTCTTACGGACGAAGGTGACTCGACACCAAAAGTAGCGCGTTTTATATTGTACTACGACTAAGTGCAGAGATACGTACTGTGGGACGGTCCCCACAATGATTACGATGGAAGCCAGTGGCGAATGACCACGTGTGGACGTTCTCGTTGGAAGCAACTGTAATTACAATTCTGTGCACGAATTTTAATTGGGAAGTTTATATATACAAACATTATAGAGATGTAAAGTTTCATAGTTTAGATGTAGGATCTACTAAAAATAATATAATACCAGCCTTTTTCACGTCCACTGTTGGGCACTAGCCTCCCCTCAATGCTAGGGGGATTAGGCCATAGTCCGACACGCTAGCCCAATGCGGGTTGGCGGACTTCACAGGTCTTTCAAGGGGTTCTCTCAGACATGCAGGTTTCTTCGCAATGTTTTCCTTCACCGTTTAGCAAGTGATAATAAGAGAGTGAGATTTGCACATGCAATCCAGAAATCCCAGAGATGCAAGCCGGAGTTTGATCCTGCGATCCTCGTTACCGAGGCAAGCGTTCTACCAACTTGGCTATCATTGTTTAGATCTACCAATCTGATGCTGAAATTTTCTTCTATCCTATGAAGGTACATTATTCCTGAGTGCTCTGAGCATGTTTTATTGAGCAGGCAACAGGAGCCGCGCGCAGAAGCTATTCATTCCATCCAACTTATTTCCCATACTAAATAAACAATCAAATAAGGGCTATTTTCCATTACCGGCCAAAAAGGTACGCCATACGAGCACCTCTCAACCTACCTTCATTATCCGACCTCTCAAGAAAATCACGTATTGTGATGGGTTAATTGTACTCTCCAGTTGTTGATTGCTTCCCTGACTAGGATCCGCGTTGAATTCCTCATGAATACTGATTTGCTTCATAAAATAATTAAGCTCAGTATCAAGTTGTCTACGGAACTCTGTTGTTTAGTTTTGCAATGTTTACCTAATTAGCTGGTCGTAACAGAAAACTCTTGTCAATAGATCAAACCTAAAAAAATACTTATTGATTTCTTATATTTACGCGAATAACTACACATTGAAATAAAACTAATTTTAGGGTTTTTAATTTTAGGGCTGCTTTACAGCAACCATGGTCACGGGTGCACTGAATATAAGCGCGATAAAATATTTAAAATTAATTTTGTTTCAATTAAAAAATAAAGATAAATCCTTCATGTTGTTGTTTGATCGATACATGTAATATGCAGCGTAAAACAACACTCAACCTTGCAAGCAAACGATGCGGGCAAAGTAATCACGAAATTATTATCCCTTCAAACTGGCTGAGATTTGCAAGTGTTATACATTTTTCGTTGAACATTCATATCGCAATAAACCGGATACGATTAAACATCGATTTAGTATCGATAGTATTTTCAGCTCGATTCTATTTCATATTGGGAACACTACATTATTTTTTTTTATGGGACTAGGCCCGCCACACACTCCCACCACTGCTACTCCTGTAAGCCAGGATCTACAGTGGTGTCCAATGAAGACACCGAGGTTTGACCCTCGGCGAGTCCCGGGATAAAGTTAATTGTCTTGGAACCCGCACGAAATTAATCGAAAGATAAATAGGAGGAGTTGGAAGAAAATTATCCACTTCCCTCCATTGCAAAGCGGGAGACAAAAAGATCTGGTAGACAAATGTCCACAGAAGTAAGACTATTACAGCTGGACTAATTCCAGGTTTAAGGCACCACGGAGAGTTTAAATACTAATTGGTCCTAAACTTGTGAGCTGATTAAACTTGATTCCAGTAGTAGGTATGGCAAAAACGCTTGAACACTACATTAGCTACGTATTTGGATTCCACAGCCGTGGGTTATAATGCAAGGGTCATTATAGCCCATGGGGCCCCAAACTCGCCCGGTGCGGGGCCCTATTTCCTTATGCCTATGAGCGTTTTACGAAATTGCCCTTCGTGACTTGCGGTTCTAGGCACTTTATTATCGATATAGCACACGAGAGTAAAGGTTTTGATGTCAGAAGTTATTTTTTGATATAATAATATGAGTTATTGTAATGGTAAAATTTGACTAAAATGTTAGTAATGATATTGTTATTTTCTAAAACATTATCTTCTAAACTTAAGGGTATATTTAGATATGGATACATATATATAAAATTCGTTTTAATAACACCATTTATAACTGAAGAATCGATAGGCCGATTTTTATGATCTTTGATTTTTAGAATTTGTCTCCGCCCCGAGTAGCAGAATAACAATTTTTCATACATTCAATTTTGAGGCGTTATACGAAGTTCGCCGGCGACAGCTAGTTATTTGAATAAACCATCTAGAATTCAAACATAATACTATGTAAAAGCATAAAAATATGATAAAAAAAATACAATAATTACTTCAGCCTGACCCTGCCTTCTGCGCTGATGGTCCCGCGATCGAATCCTGGTAGGGAACAAACATAGTATGATGAGCATGAATGTTGTACTCGAGTCATTGAGTTCGCCCCCAGTCCATTGTACGGTACCTATTATACAAGCGTTGCATAGTATGGGACCGTATAGTTAGTGTGTTCGTCCGTCAATATTATTATTATGACTAATTCTTCTATAAAAGTGCTCACATTTATCAACGCAGAGAGTTTGACTTAATATGATTGAAATGGTCAAAATACACAGCTACAAACCTTTCAATTTCTGAAAAACACTCAATCATATTGTGACCTCGCCTAAAACTACAGACGACCTACATCAGCTTCATAATATTTTTCTGTACGAAAAAAAAAAACATCACGTTTCTTCCCGCTATGCTCAAGTGTAAGTAAACGACTCGAGGTCAGAGTAATAACGTCAAACGATAGTATTCGCTCGCCGGTCGGTAAGTTGTTAGTTCAAAAATTCCCCGATCGCTTTTACCGACAAGCGCGCGCGGCGAATGGTGAAGCGATTTTATTTGCTATTTTGTTTCCTTGGGCGAGTATTTTAGTTTGGAAACTTTCTTTCAAATACCTGAGGCTTGTTTTTTTTAATAAATTCATGCAATTTTGTAATGATATAAGAAGGTTTAAAAATGTGGTTGTGTTCTTAAGCAAACTGTGACAGTGCAGTGCTTATTGAATGCCCCTTAAAGCAGGATCAACATAATGTAGTATTTTAAAGTGGATAGAGCATGACCATAAAATATAGTATTTAAGGATATAGTTTGATATAAATTATTTTAGGTTCTTCCAGACCTCAAGACACTGAGAGCACGTTCTGCGTAAATAGGACCGCAAACATTAACTAAATACGACGGTACCCCAGTTCTAACTATGACACTTTCCGTATTTACAAAGTAGTCTGTGTATGACACTAGGACGTCTAACACCTCATTCCTCCCGTGCCCATGGTTGCTGTAAAGCGGCGGAAACGTCGGGAACATAAAAAAACATAAAATTCTTAAAATGTTGTTTTATTCTAATGTGTAGTATAAGAAATCAATATAGATCTATAGATTGAAATAAAACTTTCTTTTAAGGATTTTATCGCGTTTATTTTTCGTTTTTACGTAAAAACGAAAAATAAACGCGATAAAATCCTTAAAAAATAGTTTTATTTCAATGTGTAGTATTCGCGTAAATATAAGAAATCAATAGATCTATAGATTAATTGTGATGGAATTATTTAAGTGAAGGAAGACAATGAAGGAAAACATCGTGAGGAAACCTGCATGTTTGAGAGAACCCCTCGAAAGACGTGTGAAGTCCGTCAACCCGCACTGGGCCAGCTTGGTGGACTATGGCCTAATCCCCCCTCGAAATGAGGGGATGCCCGTACCCAGCAGTGGGACATTAAAAAAGGGCTGGAATTATTATTATATATCTAAGTGTGTTTGTAGGTTTGTTAAGTAACCTACACACACACTTAAGTAATTCCAACAATAGGGTGGATAATCGAAAACCTTCTACCTGACAAAAAGCTTAACCAAGATGAATGCTTCCCACAATTTAATCATCTGGACGTTGGATAGGTGCGGAGAAGTTTTTCCTTTGCGTGAGTACCCGCTCTTTTTGTGGCCCCGCTGACGTCATAAAGTGATATATTAGTTGAAGTGGTGAGCTGTGTATAAATCATGTAAATATTTTTGCGTCAGTGTATATATTTATGAAGTTTGATGTTTTCCGTAGTATACTTGAGTGGTGTAGGGTTGGCAAGTGCGTATAAAATAAAATGTTGATACGATTTATATTCAGCTGAACGGATTTTAATGAAACCTGAAACCTTTCGTACATACGTAATTTTAAAAGTATAATATACTAGTTATTCCCCGCGGTGATACCCGTGATTAAAAAGTATGTCCCTATGTCATTTTCTGACCCCTAAACTACCTACCACTACCTATGCAAAAAATCATGTCGATCCTTTGCTCTATGACAAGTTAAAACAAGTATATCCCACGGGAACCATACATTTTACCGGGATAAAAAGTAGCCTATGTGCTATTCCAGACTATAATCTATCTCTGTGACAAAATTCATCCAGATCCGATGCGCCGTTTTGGCGTGAGTGAGTAACAAACATCCATCCATCGAAATTTTGACATTTATATTATTAGTGGGATTATTTTTATCGCCAGACTGACATTAACCAAACCTACAAAAGAACTATATGGCCCCAAACTAAGCAACGTTTGTATTATGGGTATGGACTGGGGGTATTCGCAGTATATAATACTGACATACTTCATATAAGGTGAACATCACTAAAAAACAAGCATTCGTGCTCATCACACAAATTTTGCCCCTTCCAGGATCCGAGTCCGAAACCCTCGGCTCAGAAATCCGGGTCACTAACAACTGAGATAGTCAATAAATTATGAGGTCTATTAATTTCAAACATTCCCTGCTTTGTAATAGAACCAATGTGCGACCCAGAATTCTAAATGTTTATAGCATAATCGAGAAAGCATGATGTCCCTGTCATCCCTATTTATGAAAGCTGTGGTGTGAGCAGGATGGAACGAAAGCGACATTAACATACTAAAAGTAGAAACACTGGGCTTCAGTTGCTGATCTTATGTTGACACATTGAATTTTTAATTTACCTACCTCTTAAGAAAGTAAATTATAGGAAGATAATAAATTCCGTTAATTCCGAAAAACAACAATTTTCACTGCATCATTAAAGAGTTTTCATTAAAAAGAACCTGGAAAGCTCACAGAATATACATATTTGATCCCGTCATGGGTTCATAAGTATGGGGCCATTAATTTTGCTGATACAAGCGATTTCGCTGAGTGTTGTGAAATAAACAGATCGTACCAACTGCGCTTGTTTTTTGCGCGGAGGGTACCGGGTTCGAATCTACGTAGGGAACAATCTTTGTGTGATGAGCACGAATGTTAATACATGAGTCATGGATATTTATCATCTATATAAGTATTATATACTGAGTTCACCCCCAGTGCATTGTACGGTACCCATAATACAAGCGTTGCTTAGTGTGGGACCGTATAGTTGGTGTATTCATCTGGCAATATTTATTGAAGACTAGCTGTTACCCGCGACTTCGTCCGCGTGGTATTTAACAAAGACACAACCGTTGGCAACAGCCTGCTCGCGTGTTCTGTGCCTGCGGGACGCATTGCAGGTTGTTGCTATCAAACTTAATCAGGCGCAGCGCTGCAACATTGGTTTTATTTTTTTTTCGTGAGATCCTATTTTTTTTTCTAAAATAAAGGTAGCCTAAATTACTCCTTGTTACATAAGCTATCTGCCAGTGAAAGTCCCGTCAAAATCGGTCCAGCCATTTCAGAGATTAGCCGGAACAAACAGACAGACAGATAGACAGACAGACCGACAAAAATTGTAAAAACATGTTGTTTTGGAATACGTGCCGTGTATACATCCAAATGCACTTAGTAAAAAGCGGTTATTTTAATATTACAAACGGACACTCCAATTTTATTTATATGTATAGATACATTTTTCGCGTGCAATAATTTTGTGGCCCCAACGTTCACTTCGCATAATTAACATTTATACAATAACAGCAATGGGAGTTTGGTTTAAAACTAATTGTTGTTTAACCGTCCTCATAGCGGTAACAATTTCATGCTCTTTTGATTGTGTGACCCCTATTTTTGTTTGGAGTTTCAATTTATCTCTGGAACTAACTTCGCACTGTTGCTTTAAAGTTATAATAGACTATAACCAAATAAAATTATTTCTAAATTTCTTTTTTTAAGTGAGCAAATGCTTTTTTATTGCAGTGATAATACAATATTTGCATCTCTATCTGTATTTGCCCAATAATATGTTTTGTCTCGTTCATTCGTTCCTTCCACTCTAACATTTTTCATATAAATCTCAAAATAATCCATCCTTTCTCTTTAGTCTTTATCTCGCTTTGTATCCCTCTACGTTCATCCTTTTCACTATTTTATTCACATGCATTTTCTCGCTTCTCATCAAATTATTTATCATTCCAATCTCCTGCTTACTTTTTTATTGTTCATAAGTAATCTGAAATATTAATTTTAGTAACAGTCTAAAATGTTTGTGACCTCTGCCTTATCAATGTTGCTCTCTATCATTGTCTATCACTGAAATATTAATTTTAGTTAAAGTACAAAATGTTTGTGACCTCTGCCTTATCAATGTTGCTCTCTATCATTGTCTATCATCGAAATATTAACTTTAGTTAAAGTACAAAATGTTTGTGACCTCTGCCTTAGCAATGTTGCTCTCTCACATTGTCTATCACCGAAATAATAATTTTAGTTAAAGTACAAAATGTTTGTGACCTCTGCCTTAGCAATGTTGCTCTCTATCATTGTCTATCACCGAAATATTAACTTTAATTAAAGTACAAAATGTTTGTGACCTTTGCCTTATCAATGTTGCGATCTATCATTGTCTATCATCAAAATATTAACTTTAGTTAAAGTACAAAATGTTTGTGACCTCTGCCTTAGCAATGTTGCTCTCTCACATTGTCTATCACCGAAATATAAATTTTAGTTAAAGTACAAAATGTTTGTGACTTCTGCCTTAGCAATGTTGCTCTCTCACATTGTCTATCACCGAAATATTAATTTTAGTTAATGTCCAAAATGTTTATGACCTCTGCCTTAGCAGTTTTGCTTTCTCACATTGTCTATCACCGAAATATTAACTTTAGTTAAAGTACAAAATGTTTGTGACCTCTGCCTTATCAATGTTGCTCTCTATCATTGTCTATCACTGAAATATTAACTTTAGTTAAAGTACAAAATGTTTGTGACCTCTGCCTTATCAATGTTGCTCTCTATCATTGTCTATCACTGAAATATTAACTTTAGTTAAAGTACAAAATGTTTGTGACCTCTGCCTTATCAATGTTGCTCTCTATCATTGTCTATCACCGAAATATTAACTTTAATTAAAGTACAAAATGTTTGTGACCTCTGCCTTATCAATGTTGCTCTCTATCATTGTCTATCACGAAATAATGACGCAAATTACCATGTCATTTGAACCCCACAGGGTATTTAACTAAATCGTTTGGAATACCTGCCCCTGGGCAATCAACCTAATAGTTAATGAATCCACCCGAGGTTTATACAATTTAACACGACTGATAGTAATAGCTGACTAGTATGGGGGACCTTTTAATGGTTCAATGTATGACATCATTAACAAATTATAATTGTCATGTGTATCTGTAACAACTATTTTTCACTGAATCAGCTTCTATTGATTTCTTATATTTACGCGAATACTACACATTAAAATAAAACTAACTTTTCGGATTTTATCGCGTTTATAATGTTTTTACGTACTCGACGTTTCGGTTTCTTTACAACAACCAAAAAACATGAAATGAACGCGATAAAATCCGAAAAAATAGTTTTATTTCAATCAGCTTCTATTTTTCTTCTTTTCATTCGAAACAATACGGACATAGTGGTCGCAGTTATTATAGTATTTTCAGAATTCCAATCTTCTCCTGCTACTGCCTTTAATTGATGCAAGCGACCACCTATGGCAGTCTTAATTGAGACATTCCATCTCGCCTTTTATTATACACAACCCAAAATCACCAATTCCACTAATCGATACCTACCGCAAAATCGATAATTATTCGTTAACCTACTCGTTTCCTCTCGATTATATCAAAAGTAATCAGCCAGATTACGTTCACGTTTGACTACCGCAGAGTGATTAACTAAATCGCATAGAACACCATCCCTTGGCCCAATCAACCTCCACGTACAGCCAGTTGATCCCCAAGGGATTAAGCGAACTTTCTATCGGCCAATTTCTAACAACTGAGTATTAAGCCCATGTTGATTGCTTTAAGTTTTGAGCCGTTTTACGTTTGTAGGTGTCGTTGTTTGGCAGTTATCTTGATTGGGATGTAATTATGTGAACGCAAGTTTAATTTTTTAGTGGCAGAAGTTTGATGCATTTAATTTATGTTATCCTAGTATTTACGGCTTGGATCTTATGATCACCATAAAGAAGATTAATATTGACGGGAGCACCCCCGTGGCCCCAGATGCATTACATAGGCACATAATATGGAACGATAAAAACAATCTGTTAGGATATAATAATCCTGGGAAAGCAAGGGGCACATCCTGGTTGAAAATGCTTACAGATTGGTTTCGTTGGTTGTGTGGAGTACCAGAGCCCAATTTTGGGTAGCCGTCTTTGAAGCCCAGATAGCTACAATGATCATTAATCACTGAAAGGTAAGTAGATGTCCTTGAAGAAAATATTTACGGATACCACTGAAGATCCTTGGTAACATGAGTGTGTGGCGGGGGTGTGATATTAAATAAGTTTGCAAAAAGAAAGAAATACATTTTTTTTTATTACATTATAGGCAAGTATTTGATCTCGATCTCACCTGATGGTAAGTGACGATGAGATCTACGATGGAGCATATTTGCCTAGATAGGAAGGCGGCAGTAGATCGAGACGCTACATTCACTAGGCACATGCAGCGCACCTGATCTGACCCGCCATCCATGAATGGCAACACCGAACATCATGCCGGAACACGGCTAGGCCGCTTGGCGACATGGCTTTGTTCAGTGGGTGGTGAATAGCCACGGCCGAAGCCTACCACCAGTAAAATTATATTATGATATTAATTTCTTATACTTTCGCAAATACTACACATTGAAATAAAATGAGCTTGAAGGATTTTGTCGCGTTTATTTTATGTTTTTACGTTCCCGTCGTTTCGGCTACGATAACGTGTGTTCTGATCTAGATCAGACGAACTATTGCGCAGATCGATCCAAAGTTTTCATTTGTCTTCATACTTAAAGTGCTTACAGTAGGCTTTATAATTTTATCTTTACTCATAATAACTAGGCAAGTTTAGTTTATGGACTAATGTATGAAGTTTCCAAGATAGATAATCAACATTACATCTTTATTGCACAAGAAATTGCTAAACATCAATTTTAACAATAGTGCATCAGGGGATAGATTATAACTTTAAAAACATCATGAATGGACGAACTAAGCCTATAATAACGGAAGCAACCCCTCACATTATTTATTTTTAGGGGAGTACGCTGGGAGTGGAAAGCTTATTATTTTTTGTTGAACTCGGTTCACAGAAACGATTTACATAAATTGCAGTTGCATTTTTATGACAGTGAAAGAAATAGCTTTGTTAGAGAAGGAAAAAATATTTTATTATTTGATGTGTGTGTTCGACTTGTGATACAATTTTTTGTGATAAGACAAACACACTAACTATACGGTACCTCACTATCCAATAAAGAAAAATCTAATCACACAAAGATTGTACCTACCAGGATTCAAAGCCGGGACCCTCGGCGCAGAAAGCAGGATCACTAACAACTGTGCTAATCTGAGCGTAAATCTAGGCCGTTTATCTTTTTTGTAATCTTCATCGATCAATTCATCGATCGTGACAATTATAAATGCACTATTATTCGCAGAAATAGCTAAGCATAATGTAAACCTAAATCTGTAGACCCTAATAATCAGTGACCAAAAAAAAGAAGGTAATTAATAAAAAATTGGGCGCAAAGAATAATAAAAAGCAAACTGTCCAAAGAAAGTTTTTATCAGAGAACTTTAACTTAAAAAACCCTGGGGAAACAACACCAAGAAAATCACTTAAATATTTCCTTACGCCACGACCTACGCCTAATTAAAGAAATAAAGAAGCAAAAACAATATAAACCTTTTGTGCCGTTGGAAGCTTTCGCTACGTGATCGGAATTGGACTTCAATAAAAGTAAATAATAAATAACTTGTAGCGGTTGTCTGCAGGCGATTGAGGGTCATGGGAGTATTGGTTTTTATGGCAGAGGAATATCATTTTATTGCACAACTACTGATAAGAAAATTAATGGATGTCGCTGGATGAGAAGACCATAACAACTACTCGATTGGCACAGTTGGTAGTGAACCTGGTTTTTTTACGGTTGGGTCGGGGTCGGAATCCCGGTAAAGACAAACGTCGCCTGATGAGCACGAATGTTTATAATATAATATCGCTAGAAGAACACACCAACTATATGGTCCCACATGTGTGGGGCCATATAGTTCAGTGTGCACACTGAGCATCGTTTGTGTTATAGGTACTGTACAACGGACTGCAGGCGAGCTCAGTATATAATACATATACTTAATATACATGTCTTGGGGATGAGCAAACGTGTTCATCACGCAAATTTTGTCCCCACTATGATTCGAACCCGGGACCCTCAACGCATACCCACGATGCCGAGGACGCGGGAATGGAACGAGGTATCGCAA
This sequence comes from Pheosia tremula, assembly GCA_905333125.1. NCBI lineage: Eukaryota > Metazoa > Arthropoda > Insecta > Lepidoptera > Notodontidae > Pheosia > Pheosia tremula. The sequence goes on along the minus strand of HG995403.1, from coordinate 2,316,767 downwards.
TCTTCCGCAAACCTCAGCGCAAGTCAATACGTGCCTAGCTAGCTCCAGCGCTGTTATCTGTCATTTACCTCTCTCTCAGTCCAACTGTATATATCAAAATCGCTTAATACACGTCAATAAAGATCAAATTTGCAGCGAGAGGTCAATGGCATTAGCTGTCTCGGCAAAGCACTTTCAAAATACGCAACGTAGTACCAATGTGACGTACATCCTAATATGAGTGGAGGTAGCGGAGATATTTTGTCGATTTCTGCAGGTAAGCCTTGTACGAAAGTAGCTACTCTAAGTAAGTCACCTCTACACTTTTTGGCGGAAAGTTGAACCTTAAAGCTGAATATATTGTTTTATTTTTCGAAAAATGTGTTACTTTGATATATATAATGTGTAATATCAGTGGAATATTAACCATTGCGTGTTCATAAACGTGCACGAACTAAGGAAATTGATAGAAAGTAGTTAAACTTGACTTATAACAAGTTCTCACTATATGTCCGGAAAATTTTCAGTAAAGTAAACACATCTCTACTGATATAGGCAAGAGATTCCTTTCATCATCATCATCATAATCATCATCTCCAATGGATATTTATATTTTAAACAACGCTGAAGATGTTCTTCCCGAAACTGGCAACATTGCACTATTTTGTAGCAGATTGCCAACCTTAAGAAAATAAGAACTCTATTAAATTGACTCAGTTCTGTTGACGCGCGAGCGTGCAGGCGTGCCTCAAGGCCTGCTTTACGTGGCCCAACATGAACACACACGCCGCGCGCTCTGCGGACCAGTGCAGTGTAGTGTTTCTAGTGTATAATCTGTGGTACGTACATAGACTACAGTTGAACATAGACCACAGTTGGACTTAGACCACAGTCGGACATAGACCGCAGTTGGATATAGACCACAGTTGGGCATAGACCACAGTTGGACATTGACCACAGTTGGATATAGACCACAGTTGGACATAGACCACATTTGGACATCAGCGAGCGCTCGCGTTTCATGTACTAATCGTTTGTAAAACTAAATCTGTAACAACTAATTACTATATGGGATTACAGTATTTAAACCTAATGCACGAGTATTAATGATTAACCTAAGAACACGTCGAGTCGAGGAAGATTCCCGCCACCAGACACACCCAACTAAATAAACTGTGACCTCCTCGAACATATCGTGTCTCAGCAGAAAAGCAAACTCCCTTCGAAATTAAACTGTCGATTTATTTGCTTCGGCAGACGGATTGGCTGTCTGTACATGAATTGTCTAGCGCAACTTGAGCCTTGGAATACTCTTTTTTATTCCCTATTCGTACTGGTTTAAAGATGTCAAGGGAGCGGTCACGGGTCTGGTTTAGCTGGTTTGGATACAGCACGTCAGTTTTGGCGGATCGCTGGCGGAAGTCCGAGGTCACGTGGCGCCCGCGGCGTAGATCCGGTTACAAGTTGTAGGGGGATCAATTAAAGGGTGGGTTGAAATATTGTGATCGTTGCGTGAGGGAGTAAATATTTTGATGTTATGGGAATCTAGGTTACAGAAAAAAATATGCAATTAATTCAGTTTTATAACACCTATTCTATGAGCTATATAAGGAATAAGCTAAAAACGATTAATCAAGTTATATAGCACATAAAAATTCTGTTTAATAAATTCTTGATAGGGTTTCTGAGCACATTGTGAAGCAAGACCTAAACGTTATTTGAAGGGTCCTTGAAAAAACTTCATTTCATTATATATCTTATCTCTGTGTAAAAAGAGCTGTAATTGGTTTCTAAATAAATGTCAGCCTGTATAGTCTGTTTGCGTTCACCCCCACAGTCGTAGGGTTTTATCAACGCTGACGTAAGTAGACGCAGTTCGCTTTGCCACCCCAGAGACGGCGACATACAAACATTACATCTAGTCTATATAGAGTGTACACTGCTGCCTAGGTAGAAACATAGTTACTATGTTTCTACCTAGGTGGTATTTAATAGTACTTGTACTTTGATGATTAAAGATTGTAGCGGTTTATTTAGTTTGGTAATAAGGTTTTCTAGATGTCATTATAGCACATAAAGTTTGATCGATTTCTCAATCTCTACAACCGCATATTACATAACTAGCTGTTACCAATGGCAATAACTTCGGTAAGGCATTTTTTTAAATATTTTTATAATCTACCACAACAATTTATTTAACTCTCATCTACGCATGTGACACACGCCATTTTCAAATCATCATGACACATCCATTATTTTATTTATAACTAGCTGTTGCCCGCGACTCCGTCCGCGTGGTATTTAACAAAGACACAACCGTTGGCAACAGCCTGCTCGCGCGTTCTGAGCCCGCGGGACGCATTTCAGGTTGTTGCTATCAAACTTAATCAGGCGCAACGCTGCAACATTGGTTTTAATTTCTTTTCGTGAGATCCTATGTTTTTTTTATAAAATAAAAGTAGCCTAAGTTACTCCTTGTTACATCAGCTATCTGCCAGTGAAAGTCCCGTCAAAATCGGTCCAGCTATTTCAGAGATTACCCGGAACAAACAGACAGACAGACAGACAAAAATTGTAAAAAATGTTGTTTTGGTGTAGGTACTTACCGTGTATACATCCAAATGCACTAAGTAAAAAGCGGTTATTTTAATATTACAAACAGACACTCCAATTTTATTTATATGTGTATGTATAGATTATGATTTTAGTTCGGTTATGCAATCAATAAGCAGTGAGCCAGTTGGTTAGACCGGTTGCCTCGGTAACGACGATCGCAAGTTCAAATCCCGGCTGGCATCTCCAACAAAAAAGGGTATTTTCAAATTGATTCACATTACCTTTTACAGCGTAGGTATCTCTCCGAGACAATAGCACACCATCAACACTAACTCACTATAAAAGCTCTGAAACTTCATCGCGGACTCGAAACTATAAAGTCTCGGGCACCGAAATCAAATCTAAGATTATGCCCTGATGTGCCCTCGTAAAATTACTGCAAACGGAGGGTCGAGAGGCATCAGCACGAGTGTTATTATAGAGGATATGCAATATCGCGAGAGGTTGTTGATAGAGGGGTCGCGTACAAAAATATATGGGTACGTGCGGAATAGCTATGCATAACCATTTTGCAACCCCATCGGTTAAATATTTCTCAAGTGTATGTGTTGTTGTGTTTCTAACTGTAAATACAGTTTTTTTATAGACTACTACAGTCTATAAAAAAATCCGTATCTACAGTTAGAAACACAACAACATATACACTTTAGATATATTTCTCTCACATAAAGACTGTGTTAGTCTATAAAAAAATCCGTATTATTACTACTAGTAGAACGGACTTTGGCTTGCAGGAGTAAGTTAGTAGTGTAGTGACTTGCTTGCTGTACCGATGGCTCGATTCCTGGTAGAGGCAAACTTAGTGTGATGAGCACGAATGTTTGAACATGAGTCATGGATGTTTGTACTCGGAGTATCATATATTGGGTTCGCCCACAGTCCGTTAGATAGATAGATAGATAGATAACTCTTTATTGCACACCGATTTCATGAACATTTTATATGGTATTAATAAATAGGTACAGTGTACAGTGGGCGGTCTTATCGCTAGCTGCGATCTCTTCCAGACAACCTTAGGATGGAGAAGATTCTTAATAATTTGACACGGTGGAAGCCAGTGGTGCGCCAAGAATAAATAATATACTTAGATATAATATATTGATATACCTACATATATAATATATTAATATACATACATAAACATATTATATGTCCGTTGTATTGTGTTTGATCCCAAGTCATAAATATTTGAACTTAGAGTATTATATATTAGGTTCGCCTTTAGTATATTGTACAGTTCCCATAATACACACATTGCTTAGTTTGGGTTGGGTGGTGTGTTCATATGGTGGTATAAAAAATAGTTTTTGGTGTAGTCGATGACACACCAAGTGCCAATCTTTAAACACAAATCGAGCTTTTTTACAAAACTGTGCAGGGAAACCTCGTACCTATAGAATGTTAAAAAGTTTATTGCACTTATAGTCAACAGTACAGATTTACTTACTTAACGAAAAATTCAACAATAATTTGCTGCGACATCTTGATAACCAAACGTCAGGCATGTTTTTCGTATTCGCGATAAACACATCGACTACGATTACGATCACAGTTCCAATACACAACAAGTACGTCTCGATCGACCAGTCAAATAGTAAATAGTAAAAATAATAACAGAATTACAATACGTTCGATATCAAAATATAAATTTGAGAAATAAATTAATAATTTATTAAAATAAAATTATCATAAATCTTAAAATATTTTGATAAAAAATTTATTCCATGACAATTGTAAACGAAAAATCAATTAAGGGATCACTGGTTATTATGGGACGTACCATCAAAATGGTGAAAAATAATGCTAGGATCAAAGGAGTTGACTGCCAAGAGCTCTCGGGTTTAATTCCCTCCTTTCTGTTACTTGACGTAATCCAAATCCTGGTGCAAGCATTCAGCTTAATTAAAATGATGACGTTACAATAATCATCATCATCTGCATAATCTTTTTTAAACAAACATATAAGTCAAAGTCAAGTCGTTTATTTCGTATAGAAAAAAAATGTAATGACAATTTTTAAGTACCCCCTACTTACAAATTGTCATTACATTTTTTTTCTTAACTCTACAACCGGATCGGAACGCGACCTCAACTGAGAAGATATAGTGGGAGATATTTGACCAGGGACTGGATCTGCCATATTTTATTTTTTGGCAAATGTTTCCGTGTCATTATCATTTCAAGGAGTCAACTAAGTTGAGCTACTGTTCAAATTACGCACAACGATACGAAGTCGACTCGTTACGACATTAGCATAATACCGAATGATGTTTCTACACAGGGCGGACCGTATTTACATATAATTTGAATTCGCTCGCAGAGTAACGAATCGAAAAATATCTACAGTATCAGAAATTCGAGTGGCCATTAAAAATTTACTGTAATTACTGCTTTGTCCGGATTCAGTTGTTTTCCATCAAAGAAAAAAAAATTACGCTACAAATAAAATTAATAAATATGTATGTAGAAATAAAGGATACACCTTGAATAATATTTATACATATAACTAAATCATTGTCTGTTGTAGAGCCCCTCTATCTAATCAGATAGCGTACAAGATTGACTTTAGATTACATGTCCAAAAAACATTTGAAGGAGGGTCACACCACCTTCGGCTTGCCAACCCCCCCAACCAAACGGATTATTTGATTGCCAACAGAAGAGGCCCATAAATCCCTAAAAGTTCCTTTAAGCCGTAGTCTCCCTATGATTTTAGTTGATACTCTTTCAGTCATGATTGTTAAGGCCTATGGGGAGAGTTTGGTTTGTGGTTATCTTTTGTTATCGATCAACCTGTTTGCTTTATACTTAGCGAGGTTGACAAGCCGAGCTCAAAATTAATATACTATGAATTAGCGCTAATTAACGCCAGATTTTATTAATTAGGTGTTTAGAGTGTGCACCACTAACTGCATCTTCGTAATTCACATAGACGTTGATTGCGACAGTTTTCGTTTATTTTAATCTAGAGTATACGGGTTTGTGTTTAAGATTCATATTTGAGTGAAGGTATAATGTCTGCCTCTTACATTAAAAATGTTAACACAATTCAAACGGATTAATTCGAAACGATTACTATAGAGGATACCCAAATATAAAACCATGTATTTGCTTGTTCTAAAATGTTTGGATACCCTCATGCTGCATACCCATAAATAATTCAAACCGCTGCTTCATCGAATGGAGCCACCAAAATATTAATCGATTGTAGTTCGATTCACTCAAAATAAACGTTTGGATTGCTAGTATTTGATTTCTATTCCCAGTGACAATCAACGCCAAATGAACAGTTTGTCGCTGTTTGGTTATAAAAATAAAATTGTGACGGATGGAAAATTTAACACTAAAGCTCTGAATGCCTGACTATTTTTATATTCTAAAAATATTTGGTAAGCGGTTACCTTCAAAATGCATACACTAATACGTTTTTTAGATTATAATAATACAATAATACTAGCCCTTTTAATGTCCCACTGTTGGGCACGGCCCTCCCCTCAATGCGAGGGGATTAGGCCATTGTCCACCACGCTAGCCCAGTGCGGGTTGGCAGACTTCACACATCTTTCGAGGGGTTCTCTCAGACATGCAGGTCCCCGCGATGTTTTCCTTCACCATTTATGGCAAGTGATAATCATGGTTGAAAATGAGATTTGCACATGAAAATCCAGAGGTGCGAGCCGGGGTTTGAATCTGCAATCCCCGTTACTGAGGAAACCGTTCTACCATCTTGGCTATCACTGCAACTGATTTTTTTAGATTGCTTCTTGATTATCCATTCTCAGAACGTGTCGACTCTACGTGATCACCCATTCTTTGTGTGACCTCTTCCAATTTCCCAAAGTTGAGCTTCGGAACGGTTCCACAGGAAATTTTTCAGTCGAAAGAGTAAACCGATTACGTCCAGTTCAAGCGACAATAGTCGCTCGGCGTTCATAATTGCATTTGCATAAAGAATAGAATCGTATGTACGCTTCAAAGTCGCGTCGTCTGGATTAGGCGTCATGAATTGGAATAAACCATATTGTTAATGGTTCAGCTTCATTAGATGTCGTAAAAGAAAAGTAGTTTTGCGTTCTTGGAATCTTAATTACTGATGACGTCATGGTGGGTCATAAACTATGTCCCCCAAATTTATACAGAAATATAGTAGCCTATAGTATTGCAGAGCGATTTATATATGGTAAGCTTGGTAACATTAAAAATTTATAAAAAAAATCGGATGGCTGTATAGTAGTATGTTATAGTAAATACTAGGAATTTAAATTTCTCACTCAAAGTCAAATCGTTTATTTCGTATGGGCACTTACAAATTGTCATAAAATCATTTTTTTCTTAATTCTACAACCAGATCGGAACGCGACTTCAACTGAGAAGATCCGGCGAGAAAATAGGCGGGCTTGTCTTTTTTTTTCTCAAGACATCGATTAATATCGTTCATACACCTGGTACTAACAAATACACCTGCAACTTTAATATAATAATTAGAAATAATTTATTACAAATCTAAAAGAAGGCACGTATGTTATGTCAATATTGTTTCTAGATTAAATGAAGTATTTCGATTCTATCATAACAAAAAGCGATTCATCAACGACAAGTTATCAAATAATTAATCGATTTAGAAAAAAAATATGGCGGATGAAAATAAATACAGAAATTATTTATTATCTACATCTGTTAGGTATCGTTAGTTGAATATAATAAATGGCGTGTTTGACACAAATTGAACGAATCCATTTGAAGCTTCAATACTATGAACTATAGTGGCCTGTAGTGCCTATAGTGAACTATAGTGGCCTGTGTTTATATCCGCCATTCAAGCTAATGTATTGTGTTTGCACTCTGCTGTTTCAACATTACCTCTTGTAGACGTTATTGATAGTAATAATATTAAATTGGAAAGTGTTTGTCTGTTGTTCTTAAACAAAAGAACACCTTCCATTAAGGCTCAGAAATATAATCAGGATATCTTAAGTCACGTCAACCATTAAGTAGTCATTGATATAACTAGCCTATACTTGACTGAAATCATTTGTTAAACAAATAGGGTAGAGGGACCTACCGCTGACCCTCGACCTGTCAACTTTTCCAAATATAAACCAACAATTTAATCGATAATTAAAGAAACCAACACAACCTAACTCTTATAATATGTCAGTCGAGAATTTGACTGTCATGAGTGTCGGAACCCTAATTAATATGAAATTCTCCGTAATACGAGGCGTATCTACAAAAATTACCGACACCTGTTTCGCCTCTAAACGAGGCATCCTCAGGACGGCTGGGCTACGAATGAGCCTATTCGTAGCCCAGCCGTGCTGAGGATAGATCAACTTGTTTGTTTTATAATTATAATAGTCTCTCTTACTCCATTTGATTAAGTACAGTACTTATGAATCGTCAAAAATGAAAAAATACTAAGCTACAACTTTACCACCCGTTTGGGTATTATTACTTATTTTTTTCTTATAAGTATTTAGTCCTTTTTTTTTCTTCCATCAGTATGTCTTCAGACTATTTATGGAACTGGTCAGTTACCTTTTACACATCAGCCAGAGATCTTGTTCGAGCAAGCATATAATTTGATGCGTATTTAACTTCTAGTCCACTGACTCCAGTCTGATACACCTACCGATTGCCTGAAGAAAAATCTCTACGCGCTCTCTATCTCTACTCGCACTCTATCTCTACTCGCTAATTTACAACACATTTTGAGCTACGCTCGGACCCCCTGACTCAAAGTATTATCAAGTTTTATCAAACACGCTAAGAGAACCGTCTCTTCGTGTATTTCATATAGGTCCTCCCTTGAGTGCGGTTGCCATTTCTGAAATAAGGTCAGGAAGATTACAAAAAATAATTGAGAACTCGTCTGCCTCAACAGACAAAATTCGACAAATATCTTTACCCAAATCGTTAACGTGAGTTTACAATTCATTTTAATAAATATCACTGATGTTACAAGGGAAGTTTAGTCTTATAATCCACAATCAATAAATTATATCCTTGGGCCCGAGTAAAAATATACAGTATGCTCAAACATTACGAAGCTCGCGTGTCAGAATGAAATTATGAGATCGATGCTCTTCGCGGCATCGTTAGACGATTCTTATCACCGCGATGAGTTCCTAAATTATTTTTTTAATTAAAGTACACTTCCTTAACTGACTGAAGACTTAGCGTCCCATCGTAGAATATTATGTGGTACGGAGATCAATATTGTGAGTAATATTACTGTACTTTTACCGTGTAATAATATATGAAAGCAATATAATATGCAACAAAATGAAAGCTTCCTGTCAATCCGATGAGCACCCGGTCCCCGCGGGCTCGTAAAACGTCTGGTGGAGACATTTGGTGACCAGAACACCGGCACATATTTTGGCCAACACATCAGCATTGCCATTCAACGTGGCAATGCTGCCAGCGTTTTGGGCACCATGCCAGCCGATGGTGGTGGGGATTAGCTGAGTGCATTTTGTATCCTGCCTAATTTTAATGTTAATTTAATTTTAATTAATTATATCTTGTTTAAATGGCATATCGATTGTATAATAATGTTCATATTAGGAGATCACTACTTGTGCCTACAGAATTGTTTTTTGGGGAGCCTTGGGGTTAGACTGAAATAAATACTTTCTATTCTATACAAAACGAAATGCATAGTTCTTGCCCTCACAATCTGGTTCATATAGGTGGTAAATAAAGTCGTAGAAATTTGTATGATCCTTTATAAAAGCCGTCCTTGCGTCGGTATGATAGTCATGATGCTGTAGATAATCTTCAACAACTTCAACTGACTTAGATAGGTATATTGTCAAGCAGTTTTGTTACTCTATGTTATCAGTTCAAGTTTTAGGTTTCTAAGAGTTCTAAATATCACGTAAAAGTGTTATCTTTAATAGACATTGTTTTTAATAAAGTTGAAACTTTAACACAAAATATTGTCCTGGGGAACTCGTGTTTCGATAACTTTTGTGACTATTATTTTTGTTCGTAACGATCCTCCTTTGACTTGTTGTGGAAAGTTCCTTGAGTTAAGTTTTATTCAAGTACTTAGCACATTACAAGCAGCTTTGCACTCAGGGTACCTACTATTGCTTTTCGATGTCAATTTTACTTTTGAACCTAAACGTTTAATTTTTTAATTTTTAAATTTCGAATACTCAGATGCCACCTAAATTTGAGAGCTGTTGACATGTGTAAATTTTGTCATACAAAAAAGGAAAAATGACGACAACTTGAACCATTAAGTAGGTATAGTTTTTAAGTATTTGGCTGTAACCCTTTTAATATCACTAAGCACCTGAGTATAAAACATTCTTACTAACTTATTCTAAGTTTTGTCGAACTGGTAGTGTCTTTTAGGTTGGGGTAGATTGTAGATGATTGTGCATCCAGGTAATTTTTTTTATAGGATCGCCAGATGTTAAAGCCAACTATACGGGCCCATATTAAGCAACCCTTGTGTTATGGGTACCGTACAATGGACTGAGGGTGAACTCAGTATATAACACTTATATAGGTAGATATTACACATCCATCACTTGAGTACAAACATTCGTGCTCATCACACAACGCTTGTCCCTAGCACGATTTGAACCCACGGAGTCGGAGCCCACGGCACACATATAAAAGTGTCAATGATATAAGGTTTAATCTATCAGTCGAAAGACGTCCACTGCTGGACATAGGCCTCCTCCAATGATTTCCACACATCACGGTCCTCCGCCACTCGGAAGGAACGAAGGTCTAATGTAATGGTGAAAATAAACTAAATTTAAAAGCGGTTACATATTAATGTTTCTGCTTTCGCAATAGCGTACAATGAAGAGGGATAAAAGACGTTTCGTAATTTCAGAACACAATACTGTTACAAAGTAAACCAGTCATAAACCACAGTAAACAGGCTTAAATCAAATAAACCGTAAAAAGAATTACTGTGGGGTTATGGCGTGCTATCCGCCGTTTAACGATAGGTCTGAACGGTCGGTCAATGAACTGTATCTCAAACGCGGGGATACAACCTCAATTGTTGAAATATACGTGTTACAAAAATAGGGTAAAACATTTTAGCAGGTGAATCGGTAAGTTATATGGATCACGGTGATGTATTAAATAATTAAGTATATGATGTTTGAAATGAATTAAGTGGGACACTAACAGAGCGCAGTTACAAATATATTGTAATAATGATAATTATTAGCCCATCTAATATACCACTGTTGGGCATGGGACCTACACTATATCGTGATTAATTCAGATAATTTTCCACCAGCCTTATACAGGTTTTGTGTATTTTTCTAGTTAAGTTTTCTTAGACATGCAGTTACACATGTTAACAAGTGAAAATCATATTAAAAAAACGAGTGGTGCAATTTTTCGCGGTCACTTCACGATTTTCCGAATTATTTACGATTTTCAGATGCTACATTATTTTCTTAGCAACCTAAAAATATTGACGCAAGTACCTTACCTATTGTGAAAATGTCCTTGTAAAAATGGGTCCCCCTCAACCTGTCAATAATTTTAATATTTTATCGTCACAGACATAATCGTCCCCTGTCAGGTTAATCGAAAGGAGCAAACGTTAAGATTGAATGCCGATACGGCCTTTGTTATTTCAATGGACTTTTTGTTACTCAACGTATAACAGACATTCCGATAATGAGATTTAAATAAGCGTGATTTTAATAATATATTAATGTGTTTACGTTAACTTTTATAACCATTTTGTGGTTTGATCTTTACATACGTATCTAGGTTTTCAACATTCAACAAAAGAAACGGTACGCAAAGGTCTTACTATTTAGTTGCAAAGCGTTTGAAAAACTAGTTACCCAATATACTTGTATTGCGTTTATGAAAAATATTCATCAATAAATTAACAAAATAAGGATAAAATATATATTTACTGACTTACAAAACATATTTGATCTCTAGATTTGGTTGATGTATGTTTTGACGCTGCTTTTATGTATGGCTCATATCCGAAAACTGATGCCATCCCAGAGGTGACCAAAAAGCCCTATAGACATTATTTTGAAAACAAAACAAGCTAGGAACATAAATTCATAAAATTCTTTAACGTTCGTAACCAACCAAAACTTAATCTATTTCCTTTAAAAAACAAAAAACAATGTTTACGCACGTAGCGCTACGCCGTAGCTCTACGAATTCGTAGCAATCAACTACATAGTAATGGTTGGATGCCATGTCAAAGGAATTCCATAAAATGTGCGGTGGAAATACAGTTTTTAGCCCTGTGCCCATGAAAAACAGGATGAACCAAACGGAGCGATACGAATAAACAGTGATTATTTTAAGAATACAAAAATTAACCATACTACACACTAAATATGCTCCATTTTTGCTTAATAAACTATCTATATATTCCGTTCGGCTTATCCTGTAACAAAAATACATATATAAACTAACCGAATATCCTTAAAATATAAAATTAAAAGTTCTTTTTTTTTCATGTAAGCCAAAAAAGGTCCAATGGTGTCATTGAATTGAGTCCAAAAAATGATACTCCCATCGTCGTATCATTCTTTTTATTCGTATTATAACAAAATTGATCTCTGTTTTCATAGCCACAAGCCACACAACATAACGAATGGCGGAGGAATCTTAAGTGACGCTTTGCGTGATCGTACGTGTGGTCAATGGGAATTCGGCCAACAAACAAATTGTAACTTCGACTTGATTACATAATATAAGTACATTGTATTTTTCCTCTACATACAACATTGTTTGGGGGATTCACGATGTTTTCTGGCCATGTTTATGGTTGTGAAATATGGAATCTTTAGGATATTACATAGTATTTTACTGTATACTTAAGTGTATAAATGATAGAACTTCGTATATTGTAACAGTTATATATATACACTGGGCGATAAACAGGATATTTAGGTTAAGTAGCTCACACTTTGTTTTTACTTGCAACAGTTTTTATAGGTGATCGATCTTAGAAATTGTGCAATTACTTTGAAAAAAAAGCTCTATCTAATTCTAGTGATAAGGTTTATTTTTTAATATGTCAAAAGTTATGTAATTAATAAACACAAAGTCGCCCCAGGCTCCTTTGCCTCGATAAGGCATAATCCGCCTTTCTCAATTGCTTGTCATGCCTCGATTGAGTGCTGTTATCTGTTTAACTCGTTATCAACTCGATCCAACCATCAGAATGGTCAGTCCGAACACGCTTCAACTTATTTCTAAGTCATCAATAATGAAATGAAAGGCATTGAACAACAGATTCAACCTACTTTAGCAGCCTCCATATTTTTATTTTTTTAAATTACAATTGCTACATCTATGAAAAGGTTTGTGAAGTCATCATAGGCCTTTGATTTATGCGACAATTTATAGCTTAGTACCTGAGAGTGCGACATTCCGTGTTGTTGGCTACGTGGCAAATCTGACGTAGGTGGAGTGACCTCTCCACAGACATTACGCCGCCTAGGACTGAATTAAGGGAACATAGAATTTAATTAAGAAAAAAGTTAATGATGAGACAGAGTTTTTGAAGTATAATTATGTATTTTTTAAAGACTAATGTTTTAAACAATTATTTAACGAACACAACACAAATAAAACATATTATATTAACATCATAATTTAACTAAACTTAATTTATATTTTCGACGAATTCACACAATAATGTCGTGTACTCAGTAGTTCGCCAAATGCAATTGCAACTCTATAATAAAACAGCCAATAGTCGAGTCACGCAACACTATATTTAGGATGCACGATGCGGGGGCTTTCAACCTGCATTATTATCAGAAAATGTTACAACATTTATTTATAATAGAAGCCGTAATTACTTTGGAATATCCAATGCAATCTCAGTCGTAATATTTCATTCCGCCATCTGCGACAGCGACAGTGACAGCGACAAGCGACAGCGACAAGCGACCAGCAACAAGCGTCCAGCAACAGTGACAAGCGACAGCGACAAGCGTCCGCGACAAGCGACAGCGACAGCGACAAGCGACAGCGACAAGCGACAGCGACAGTGACAAGCGACATGTGACAGCGACAAACGACAGCGACAAGCGACAGCGACAGCGACAAGTGAGAGAGACGGGCGACGAAAGGCTAGTATCGATCGCAAGCAGCAAAGCTATTCGGATTATGTTTAATATTTGACCTTGTACTCAGATCCCGACATTTGTCATAATTAAATGATTTATGTAATAATATGTGCTCTCTTCTGCTATTTCTATGTATGTATGAGTGATGTGTATGTATGTATGTATGTATGTGTGTGTATGTGCTAGGTTTGCTCCGATTTTTGTTGCAATAAACAGAATGCTACAAAAAATAGGGCGTAGGTGACGAATGTAGCGATTATAGAGTGTGCTAAATTTCACATGTTCTCTAAAGATTGTTTATGTTTACACATATTTTACTTACAATTGCAAGTGATAATATGTTTCGTCCTTCACTTTGACAATATCACACTTAACTCAGAACTTCTCGTTGTTATAACCGTAAACACTAATCTCAATATAATAACCCGTCTCACACAAAAAGATTTTTATATTTTCGCATTACTTTTTTACAAAAGTGTCCATAGTAAAAGATAAAACGACTTTATCGTAAAAAAATGTAAGTGGCCCACCGTTGTGTTTCTCGACATTCGGCCATTTTACGTAGGGTACAACCACCAATTACCGCCTGTATCATCCCGTTTATATTTGAGTTTTAGCTGAATGTGCCGCGTACTGTACAAATATATTTTCGTAAAATAACAAAATATGATCACAAGTTATGATGGTTAATGGAATGTCGTACTAAAGATGCGATTTGGTCTTGAGTTCAAAAAATCTGACGACAAAAAAGGTGATGAACGCTAATACACTGGGCCGAAGACATTTTGTCATTACATAAACACCACTAAAATAAACAAAATACCATTATAAAGGTTACTACCACTATGAGTGACCTCTCCAAAGTTTTCGTGTTCAATAAATGTTTTTATAGTTTAACCATATGTGCTCATTCCAATGGCTCTACTTAATTACACTGTACTGTCGTAAAATATTAAGTGTTTATTGTTTTCTATAGTTGGGTATTCAAATTTATTTTGTACTGGTTTCACGCAAGTCAGTCGTAAGAGTGCCGTTGAAAACTAAAAGTCACAGTGAGTATAATAAAGAAATTACCATAAAAATATTAAACATAGCTGACATACGGCTAAAACAAGTCACTGTGGATAGCAGGAACCCTAATAAATCTAAAAAGACTGCTAACCCTGTCATTCTTATTCATGAAATTTGTGGTAGGAGTGGGACGGAAATTACATGACAAGATTGTACTTGAGCTACTTTAAGCCGTCATGAGGAATCAAGTTACGACAAAAATTTACAATAATGTATTTTTTTTTTAGTTGCGACATACGAGTAGTATAAAATAACTAAGGTAGTAGGTGAGATCAAATAAAATGTTATTGTTTTGGCCGCCTTTTGGTACTCGCGCCCTTCTTAATAATTTTGTAATATCACAGAGACAAGCTCGTCGACCCTAAATAAAAAAAACTCCCCAGTGTACTTATGACGACGCATAAAATTCAACTCTAGAAATTTTACACCGCTATAAAACATCATTCCGCCTTCTCTGGAGTGGCGTCCCGATTTTTGAAGGCGCCACTGAAATTTCTGAAATTAAATATGCTTTTCTTAAAACGTCAAATTATATTCTATTTTATCGGCCAAAAGAAGTCCACTACTGGACATAGGCCTCTTCCAATGACTTCCACACATTGGCCGGTCCTCTGCCACTCGCATCGGGAAATAAAACGTAAAATGTTATATGTATACTAGCTGTTACCCGCGACTTCGTCCGCGTGGTATAAGTTACTCCTTGGTTTAAATTACTAAAATAAATATTAAAAAATAGGGGTTGGTGATGGGTGAAAATTTAAGCTTGTATGTATTTTTTAAAAACAAAAAAAAATGAATGTTAGGGGTTGACAGCCGTTATCACTTAGGGGTATGAAAAATAGATAGTAGCCGATTCTCAGACCTACTGAATATGCATATAAAATTTCATAAAAATCGGTCAACCCGGAGCAGTATGGTAACTAACATTGTGACACGAGAATTTTATATAAGATTTATATTTAGCAAAGCTCTACACGATTAGAATGGAAATAAAAAATGAGTAGGCCAAGCTGACAGCCGACCTTCGCTAGTAGGAGAGGCACGCATAGAATAAAAAATAAATTGTTAGTGTAAAAAAAACACCTGGCCGGACCTTTTTGCTTCGGGATTGTTAAAAAAAACACAAACTATGCGAAATTTTATGAACCAACCCTAAACTCTATGGCAATATATCGGACATGTGATTGCGACGGTAAATATAGGTATTTTTATTTGAATAATGTCCCATCCGTTTCCGTCCCACTGAACGTCGTCACGTCACGGGAAATCGGCGAAACGTATTGCTTATTTTGAACGTAGAACTTATGTTATTTCTCTTTCTGACTGAATTCAATGCGACCCATTCATGTATACATAATTAACATGTTTTTGAACTTTGTATTTTTTTGCAGATCATTTAATTAAGTAACTAATAATTAAAATTAAATCATATTTTTTTAATATAATATTAAACAATCTTATGATGGTTTAATAAATATTAAATAATCTTATGACATTCTAATATTATAATTACAGTGTTATTATAAATTATGCCAATTTCTGTGTATTATGACAATAACAGTTGCATTATAAATACATGAAAACATAATTACTGACACCAAACAAACAAAAAAAACATTGCGTCTCTACAGTATGTCTTTATCAATAATATATATTTACAATTGTATGTGCCTTTTTTCGACTAATTTGCGTGCTTAGCAAAAATCTGTACATATAAATAAAATTGGAGTGTCTGTTTGTAATATTAAAATAACCGCTTTTTACTAAATGCATTTGGATGTGTACACGGTACCAAAACAACCTTTTTTAAATTTTTTGTCTGTCTGTTTGTCTGTCTGTCTGTCTGTTTGTTCCGGGTAATCTCTGAAATGGCTGGACCGATTTTGACGGGAATTTCACTGGCAGATAGCTGATGTAACAAGGAGTAACTTAGGCTACTTTTATTTTAGAAAAAACTAGGATCTCTTGAAAAAAAATGAAAACCAATGTTGCAGCGCTGCGCCTGATTAAGTTTGATAGCAACAATCTGCAATGCGTCCCGCGGGATCAGAACGTGCGAGCAGGCTGTTGCCAACGGTTGAGTCTTTGTTAAATACCACGCGGACGAAGTCGCGGGCAACAGCTAGTAATAACTAAAAACTTTTATAACTCAGTACGTCAAGTGCGAAATTATTCATAAGCCAACCTTATAGTCGATGTATTCAGACACTGTATGGAGAATTCTCTCCTCTCGCGGATGGTATTTAAACTTTCAATTCTCCATACAAAATGTCTAAATACGTAGACTATAAAGTATACGGTTAGCTTACGAATAATCTCGCAGTCTAAGTTTACAGTGTAAACTTTGCACGCTCACAATATTATTTACATTGAATCAAAAACATATTCATTTTTAAAACTCTATTTCTTTCTATGAAAAGGTAAACAAGTACCCTTTTGCGAATATGTATTCTGCAATTTGAATGTGATTGGACAACATACATTCAAACGCACATTCGCTAGAGTATAGGATCATGATCATCTCCTTTAGAAAAAAACATTCCCAAAAGTGTGTACACCCTACACCGTCAGGACCCCAATGTATCAAAAGGTCCGCACCAATTTGTTCGCATCACGAAATAGAAAATTTACCTAAACTCGTCTAGAAAGCGGTGGGTCCCACTCAAAAACGTATTCCGCTTATTCACTCCGCATTCGTACTGCTATATTGGAATTGTACCTTTAAAACCCTTTTTGGTATCGAATACCTTACATTACATGTATGCTTATAGGAGCCTTTCCTTTGTGTTGGACGCGTGACGTTTTGTATAAGCCCTTTTTATACTCTTTCAGCGACTATTTACTGAGGCCTTACAGTATACCTACGTAAATATATTGGCCTATTTTTATTTGAGTATGGAAAATAAGGTTTACGTTGGGGAAAATATCTTTGTGTAAATCTGTTCTCGAATTTATTTGCTATGTACATGTAGGTAGGTACTGAAGAAGTTGTTATTTATATATACCTATTTCACAAGTCTTACGAGGGATTCACGCAGACAAGTTGGTTTCCTCACAATGTTTTTCCTTGCCTGTTTAGCATGTGAAACCCATGGTTGAAAATGATATTCGCACATGTGATCCAGAAAACTCAACGGTGCGAGCCGGGGCTTGAACCTGCAATCTTCCTTAACGAGGTAGGTGTGTACTAACTTGGCTATCACTGTCTTCCAACATGTCTATCACTGCTATAACTGTTAACAAACAACGTGCACAGATAAGCCACATAGGTTCCCCCGATTTATTGTTCCAAAAGTAATTCTAAACCCGCCATAGATTAGTAGTATTTCTGAACAAAGCCATGTCGCCAAGCGGCCTAGCCGTGTTCCGGCATGATGTTCGGTGCTGCCATTCATGGATGGCGGGTCAGATCAGCTGCGCTGCATGTGCCTAGTGAATGTAGCGTCTCGTACTACCGCCTTCCTACCTAGGCAAGTATGCTCCATCGTAGATCTCATCATCACTTACCATCAGGTGAGATCGAGATCAAATACTTGCCTATAATGTAATAAAAAAAAAAAAACTATTCCATCTGCAACGAGTCCGAAAAAGGCCTTCAATTAGATAATCAAAAGTCATAGCCTTCAAAAGTGACTTAATGTTACAGATACGTTTTATTTTTGTCGCCTGACGAAACCACGGATTATACGGTCCCTCACTAAGCAACTATTGCTGTTTAATGTAATAACTAAGCAACTGTAGTATGGGTACCGTACACTGGATTGAGGGCAAACTCAGTATATACTACTTATATAAATATTAAATATCATTCGATGAGGAGATTCGAAGAGAAGAGAAGAGATGATTGACTCTTCCATGTTTCAAACCCGGGACAGAAAGCAGGGTCACTACCAACTGCGCTATCAGAGTTGTTGATACATATTTTGAATATATATTAACTTTTAATATATACTAGCTGCGCCCTGCGGTGTTACCCGCGCAAAAAATCATGTCAATCCTTTGCGCTATGAAAAATTAAAACAGATCTATCCCACGGGAAACATACATTTTACCGGGATAAAAAGCCTATGTGCTATTCCAGACTATAATCTATGTCTGTGCCAAATTTCATCCAGATCCGTTCAGCCGTTCTGGCGTGATTGAGTAACAAACATCCATCCATCCATCCATCTATCTATCCATCCAAACTTTCACATTTATAATATTATAGTATAGATTTTAAAACGCCCATCATACATACCGTATCTCATTACGGTGCCTTAATAATTTATGTGGGCGCAGATAAAACCGCCTGATTACTTAGCGAGGTAGAATAATAAGCTCGCTAATAATCTGCATACGTGACCGGGGCCTTAATCTGTGATTTTGTCTTCAGAAAAAAAAAATAGCTAGATAAAATTGCATCGACTTTAAGCGCTGAGATAAAAAAAAGAACGAACAATTAGATTACCGTTTGAGGGCAAATGAGGTGTCATATTGTTTTACTTCATATAAAAAAAATACAGTTTTTTTGTATTTTTTATCGCATCGTGAACATTTAGATAACTCTTTATTATGGTATTTCATAATTATGTCCATAGTGCTTTTTCTTTTTTTAGGGTGGCAGTCGGCTACAAAATAGTGGCATGTTGCCAGTGTCGAGTATTTCTTGATAATTGTTATAAAATTATAAGTACCGCTGATGATTATGTTGATGACGATAATAAGCTTGCCAATAATCCATCGAATATTACACATTTAAAAAAAAAAACATTTTTTTGGAAAATAATAACAATATTGACCACTTCATGCCAAAGAAAGTATGTCCTTAGTTGTCTATCATCCAAGATTTTTCTTATTTCCATTTCATGAATCATTAAACAAGAACTACAAGAAGCCTGGATCTTCTGCCTTTGGCTCTTTGATTTTTAATTAAAGACTTGGAGTTGCTTCTTGTCTCGTGTTACTTGCAAGTTTTGATTAGTTTCTGAACTAAATATATTCTGTTAAGTTCGTATTAACTTTATAGGTTTTATTAAAAACAAAAAAAACTTTAGAGTCAAATCTGCGTCATTAAAACCAGTATTTCAGTTCAGTTTTATGAACCCAGCAAATATTTAGATACTGGTAAACGAATTATAGCATCCAGATACTGTTATTTATCATAATATTACGTGGAGATAATTTATCAGCGCTGAAATTCACGAAAATTCAACGTGCAAATACTTTCTTTAGAACTTTGATAACTAAGTACTTATTCTTTTTTTTATCCTCAGACGAACACACCAACTAAACGGTCCCACACTAAGCAATGCTTGTATTATGGATAATATATAATATTTATATAGATATTAAACATCCATGACATGGATACAAAGATTCATGATCGACACACAAAGTTTGTGCCTACCAGGATTCAAACCCGGGACCCTCGGCGCAGAAGGCAGGGTCACTACCAACTGAGCTTATCCGGCCGTCGATAAGATATTCGTAGGATAAGTACCTACTTGAGTCTTGTCGTCATAAAACTCAGAGGTATCTTTCAGTCGATAAGGCCAACGGACTCACTATAATATTAAGCTTGATTATCCCGGAAATACCATAATTATTCGATTGTATTATTATTGTGCAGAATAACAGAGTAAATTATGAACTGTCGCTGAGCCACAACACAATTTTCAAGTTAGCCATAATCAAGAGAAGGTTATCACTCGATCTCGACATATTCGAGTCATTATTGTAATAATGGTTTTGCCATCAAACAGACGTATTTTGGACCCTATTCCGATGATACTACGGGCATGCTGTCTGCACGAGTACAGCTGATTCTACATACCCTTTGCTAGGCGAGTTGTTTGTGCGCCGTAGTGTTCTCCCACGCGAATGCTCATTGCTTTTGTTTGGTGTAAGTCATAAACTGTAGCATTGCGAGACTAAACTGCCTCGCCCTGTGAATACATCACACCCGAGGCAAATGCTCCCGTCACCAGGCTTCCAGTACCTCGCCCGAGCTCGGTCATCTGACATATGCCTCGTTGTCAGTCTGACATTTATAATATTACGTAAAGTGATTGCTCGAATCAAAAGCGAACTCATTCGACATCGAGGCTGCCAAGCCCAGCATGTATCCAAGCTAGGCTCGTCGTAAGACAGTACATACACAAGACGGTATAATAATATGCTAAACCTAGCACCTACGGCTTACGGTGACGTAGCATTTTATTGTACCATGCTTCAGTACATGTAGGAAAATCGAATGAAAACAAACTATCGAAGTCGATATTTGATTTTTGTTTTCGGCAGCCAGGAATTTCTATGGAGAAAATGTATATACCCAGTATCAAATTTCATAGATAAAAAAATATGAACGATTTGAATTTGAAATTTTTTTCAGATAAACGATAATATGTCGCTCGTACACTTGCGTCGAAACCCTAAACTAGACAACACAGAGGGTTTGCGGTTCGCGTTAATTAACTACTGACTGAAAACTTGTTACAATAGAGCACAGTAATTTGGAAATGGTTTATAAACGCGCGCAAAATGTTGATAAACAATGAACGGTTCGAGCCGCCCACCGATTTTTGTTATTAAAATTTTCCAAGCATAAAATTCGGTTGGTAACACCTGGCTGTTCTATATTCTTGAATATTTTATTGGTAAGCGATACCTATTGGACTTGTTTGAGCTATAATGATTTTTACTAAAATACTACAGAAAATTTTAGAATAAAATCTTTTTTTTTCCTCTGACTGACTGACCTCTGGCTGTTGTTCTGACATATTATGTCAGTGCTTATCTGTGTTGTTGTAAACATGTAATTACGTATTACTTGTCTAAGAAGATGTACTGTTAAAATCTTCGCAAACAAATATTGGTTTAAGATATGGGTTTTTTTATGATTCCTGAGTAAATACTTAATAATGTGCGATTAATTGACGACTTGATTAGCGCATTTCGTAGTGACCGTGCTTTCTGCGCCGAGGGTCCCGGGTTCAAATCCTGGTAGGGACAAACTTTGTGTGTTGATCACAAATGTTTGTACCTAAGTCATGATGTTTAATATCTATATAAGTATTCTATACTGAGTTCGCCCACAGTCCATTGTACAGCAGCCATAATACAAGCTTTGCTTAGTGTGGGATCGTATAGACATTATATTATTATTGTTATTGATAGAATGATAACTCAGGAGATATGGTGAAGAAGAGGGATATCAAAGGGAAAAGACGATATTAATTCACGAACATGTATTCACCAAGACAGCAACCAAAACACAACTCAATAATGACATGGAACAAAATATAAAAAAATACAATTTAAAAATATTAAAAATAAAGTTAAACTCAAAAGAGGTCCAATCACCCACATTCTCCCCTTTTTTTTTAAGTGAAGTTTACATAATAAGCCCTTAGTAACAACTATCGGCCGAGGTATCAGTATCAGCCACCCAACACCTCATCTCCCACTTATATATTGGTTCGCAGCTCAGTGCTTCTAGTTAAAATTGTAAAGGAAAGCATTCCAGCATCCAGGGTCGCCAAAAATGGTCAGGTTATCAGGATCAGGAGACTTGCGTGATTTACAATGGGGTTCGCTTCCAAGATAAGAGTTGACGATCCTCGTCCTAGGGTGACTTATCCCTGAGGGTCATTTTGTGTGCGGTCTTCATACTGCATACTAAGCGCTTCCAAGCTCCGCCCATAAAAGGAGCAGCGGGTGAAATGAACTTCCATTGTATCATTTCATTTGTAGCAAATGTTGACATTTGTTCAGCGTTCAGTTGCTTAAGCTCTCTACTCAATCCAAGGAATGCAGTAAACCTCGACGAGCAATAAACCTTCTCATCATAGCTGCGTTCGTTGTAAGGCTGTAAACTACTTCCAGGTGCACGGCTCTTGTAACCAGGAACGTGTAAAGAGCGACGTGACGGTGCGCAAGTCTTGCCTCGATCGAACGGTTTGGCCTTCTGGTGTCTACAAAATAAGCAACCATGAGCATCGGAGCGAGCTGTGCTTCTGAAATTGATGATCCAGCAACTTTGGCGGAGTTCGTTTCCAACTGTCTTAGTATTAGCATGGGCAGCTCTTAAATAATAACTGCGTACTAGGAGGCGAACCGCTGGATGTTTTCCGTCGAGAATGATGGGAGATTTGGTTGACGTCTTGACGTCAGCAGCAGCAGAAATGCGTCCGGACAAGCGAAGTAAGTTGTCTTCGCTCAAAGTGGGAGATAGTTTGAGCATTTTGCTGTTCCGTGACAGGTGTGGGTTCTTCCTCAGGCAAGTGATCTCTGACTTCAAACAATCTAACTGGCTTTGCCATACAATATGAATATCGGCTGTTATATCCGAGGCTGTTAGATAAGAAGTAGTTAACCCAGTGTTATTTACTCTACTGCGTAAAGTGAGAAGTTTACGGGCGAATAAATACGCTAATGCGGTGGCACGAACTAAACATAACGACTTACTAATACGATGGGGACTAGCTGAAATGGGAGCCATAGGATGGAAAGGCTCATCAACTATCGCATGACTAATGATTCTACGCTTTGGTTTCAATTCAGACTGATTATTTATTACATGGGCTGTAGGCTCAGCTGGCCATTGGCTTAAATATAAACAGTCTGGGCCGACAAACCAACGTGAAAAAACCCATTTGCGCCGTTTTAATTTGTAAACATTGCAAAGAGTGTCAGCTAAGCGTACGGCTACTAAAGCGCCTTGAAGCTCTAGGCATGGGAATGAGACTAGTTTTAATAGAGCTATTCGAACTTTGGTACTTATGAGCACGACTTTAATAGTCCCATCTGGAAGGACTAAACACCAATACGCTACAGCGGCATAGGCCGATTCCCTAGCGTCACAAAATAAATGAAATTCTCTTTTTACGGCTACGTCATCAAAATCGCTGAGGTTGTACCGTCGAGGAATTTTAAAGTTAATAAGGAAACTGGTGCAAATTGCGTGCCAATCTTTCCATGCGGTAGTAACATCCTCAACAAGCTGATGATCCCAATCGACAGTTTTACGCCAAGCGTTTTGAAATAGAATCTTAGCTCTTGCAATAAGTGGCGCTAATAATCCTTGTGGATCATATACGCACATCATGATCAGAGAGAGAGCCTCGCGCTTCTTAAACTTTGTGGAAAAAGACTTTTTAGTAAAACCTTCAGCGTTAAAACTAAGCCAGTCTTCAACAGGCTGGCAAACTAAGCCTAAGGTTCTAACGAATTTAGCTAACTTACTTAAATCGACATTGATTGAAGATCTATCATGTAGAAGCTGCTTTGGGATGAAATATATGGCTTTAGGTTCGTTTGATACCCAAGATCTCATCTGATAGCCAGCTTTTTCATGAATGTTTAAAATGTCAGCGGCGAGATGAGCTGCTTCAACTACTGAAGGTGTAAATTCTATACAATATTTTATGGAATTACTTTCAAGGATAGCTTCCACAGTTTCAGGGAATTGAGTATTAAAATCAAGCACGCTTTTATTTTTAATAAATTGTGCGGAGAAAGGACTTGAAGCTGCACCAAATATCATAGATGACATTCTATAAACTTGAATTGGTTCATTAGGAAAATCTCTCCGTAAAAAGTGTTGGGCATCCCTGTCAATTGAATCTAATTTACAATAATGCTGATTGAGCATGCTTAAGCTTTCAGAATTATCAGAAGTATTTAAAGGTTTGGCAAAATTAACAGGTTTAGTTTTACTGGAATTAAACCCAAATAATACCCAGCCTAAGCTAGTTTTAACTGCAACTGGCTGAGACCTAGTTCCGATTCGAGAAGCTTTAGAAATTAAAAGATGCCAGTTATCGATTCCAATTATCAATTTAGGTTCAGCCATTTCGTGACATACTACATTGGCTAAATCTCGTAAATGCTGAAAGTGCATGACGTTATCTACACGAACTTTTTGTTTTGACAGGCCTAGATTATCAATCGAACGAGCATTATTAATAGTAAATACAGCATCAGAATGACAGCCCTTAATTTCAAAGCTGACATGCTGAGCCTTTGCTTTTTTGCCTAACCCACCGACACAGTCCAACTGAATCTCTGACTCAGGTCCTGTGACGCCTATTTGCTGACATAAATTAGAATCAATAAAAGTAGCTGTTGAGCCATCGTCCAATAAAGCATACGTATCCACGCTGCCTAATGGCCCCGTAATAGTGACAGCTATGATTTTCAACAAAGGTCTAGAGTGCGTTTGATTAATAGATAACTCAGGCAAAGAAGTCTTCTCAGATGCGTAAGTTGTATGGGCAACTAACACGTTTGATTGTTCATTCGAAAAAGAGACCTGACTTTGTGAATTTAAAGTATCATTTTCAACAATCATGTGTGTAGGTAAACAATCTTCTTTGTGTAAAAGTTTATGGTGCCTAGGTTTGCAGTCCGTAACGTTGCAAACCTCTTTAGTGAACTTGCAATATTTATAACTATGAGAACCTTTTTTGAGACATTTGATACAAATTTTATTTTCTTTTACGAACTGCCACCTGTCAAGGATAGACATTGTCAAAAACTTTTCACATTTTGATAAATTATGGTTTTGTTTACAAATAATACATTTAATAATTTCAGAATTTGTTGAAGTTGCGGGCTTACTGGGAGACTTTACTATTATAGGATTTTCAGAACATTGCGAAAATGAAAGCGCATGAAATTTTTCAAACCTTTTAGGAGGAACTAAAGGATCTGGAATTAAGCCAAACTTGAGCTGCAACTCGACTTCTCGAGATAAAAATTGCGACAATAACTCAAGTTTAGTCTGTCCCCGAGGTATGAAATGTGTCATGCCAAATTCAGTCCATTTATTACGCAACAAAGGTGTTAATTTAATTAGAACAGCTTGAAAAAGCTCAGGAGATTCTAAATAACATCTCTGATCGAGGAGTCTCATAATCTCTACACAATTTCGTACTCTACAAGCAAATTTATTAAGATCGCAACTATCTGAATTTAATTTAGATAAAGAGCGAACTGAGGACAACTCATTGAGTACTATGAATTCAAACCTACCAAATCTCATTTCTAGAGCGTCCATGATTTCAGCGGGATCACGCGCTGACACCAGAAGAACTGACACAGCCTGACGAGCTTCTCCCTTGAGGCCCATGCTGATGCGTGTCAGGTTCTCAGACGCAGAGAAGGAAGTCTTGCTGTCCTCAAAGACTCGCTTGAAAGCCAGCCAATCTAAAGGCTTACCGTCGAAAATCGGTAGCCTGCTGTCTCCACACTTGTGCTTGGTACTGCCATTAGCGAGTGATGTAATAGCCTGTGCTAATAAAGATATGTCAGAGGGTTGTTGTGTTTTCAATTCAGTAGATTTGTGTGTGATATTAGTAGGAATAATCGCTGTGGCAGCAGATTTAAAAGGCTCTTGCGAGCATCTTCCACCACTTTTATCAAAAATTTGGCGACATCCTAAATCTTCGAGACGTTTAGAAGCGCTAGGGCCGTCTTTAATAGGCTCTACCGTAACGTCTTGATTATTAATATCTACAGTATCTAACCAATTTTGAATTGAAGAACGAGAGCTTCTTCGGCTCTTACCACTGGCTGACTCCAATCTTGCAAGCTGGGCTTCCAGTTCTAGTTCCGCGGCTTTGCGCTCGGCGGTGGCAGTTACCGATGCTGCTGCGGCTGCTGCGGCTGCTGCTGCAGCTGATGCTGCTGCTGTGGCTTCTGCTTTTGCTACCCTTCTGATATGTTCAGCTTGCAAAGCGAGCTTTTGAATACGAATCGAAGTAGCAGACGACCGAACTGACCTGGAACTTTCGGAAACGTTAGAACGTTCTGCTGGAATTAGACCCGCCGTAACCTTTGACGGCGTTGGTTCACTCGTGTTGGCATTTATGCTCTGATCGTCTCCCATTTTCCCAAGCTTGGCTTGAGCCCTAGTCTTCACCATATGTGTTTTTTTAAATGGATGAAAATTTTGCATAGGAATTAGTTCAAATTTTAAGGAGAAGGACCAAATGTTATTGATAGAATGATAACTCAGGAGATATGGTGAAGAAGAGGGATATCAAAGGGAAAAGACGATATTAATTCACGAACATGTATTCACCAAGACAGCAACCAAAACACAACTCAATAATGACATGGAACAAAATATAAAAAAATACAATTTAAAAATATTAAAAATAAAGTTAAACTCAAAAGAGGTCCAATCACCCACAATTATAATTAATAATTCTGTCAGCTCAACCAATTTAGCAAACGGTATGCTAAAAGTGGGCTCAGGATAACAAAATGTTTAATGACTAGACCGGGATCAAACCTCTCAGTTACAAGGTCAGCCCCTCTAGCCACTAAGCTTGATATCAACTATAATTAAACATACAGATATGGCGTATAACCAGCCACCATCAAACGTAGCTGAAAGAATGCCAAGAAAGCGAACAAGTAAGTGGCCCCAAAGTGGCTTGCTCCCTTTGTGGTTCTGAGTCTCACTACTTCAATGGCCTCCTTAATAGCTCCAGTTTTATGCCCAGCGTGGCATGTGTGGCCATTTTAATATTTTCAATCTATGCTATCCAACTAATATTATAAATGTGAAAGTTTGGATGGATGGGTGGAGCCGATGTAAAATACAATTAAATAGTCGCAAAATGTTTGTTGCCCACACACAGCTAAATATATTGAAAACTAGATGACCCACTGTACTTTGTATCACCTTTTTTTTTTTTTTTTTTTTGTTGACGGGGGGGAAATCTTCTATAGATACCCGGCCTCTGTGTGGGAGAGGGCCGGGTTATGTGGGATTCTTACCCACTAAAACCCCCCCGGTGACCGCCTTCGACACATGTTGGAGGGGCTCCGGGATCTCCAAACGGAACGCACCGGTGCCCCTCTTGTGCCTCGCCCCCTTATGGGGGCCCGTCTCGGGGAGCAGATGTTTGCTCCCCCTGCGCCCTCGCTGCGCACGGCGGCGGGGAGCCACGCCCGCCGCCGTCCTCCTCAGGAGTCGTCATCGTCACCGGACGTCCGGGGCCCACACCCCAGTCGTCCTCGACCCCGAGGGTAGCCCGTTATTTAAGGCCCTGGGCATCAGGGCCGACTTTGTATCACCTATCCTAACGACATAAAACTCTCCATTCGTCTGACGATCGACAGACCAACTGACAGTAAGAAAAAATAAAGCACAATAAAGACTTATTTTTTGTCCTCGCAACTTTTCCATATTTTCTCACCGTGTAAACCTTCCCTCCCTTCTTGGACTACGGCAAACATTTCAAGACCAAAATCAGCTAAATCAGCCCAGCCGTTCTCGAGGTTTAGCGAGACAAACGAACAGCAATTGATTTTTATTATATAGAAGATATTGCACTGTCTATTTAGAAGGAATGGCATTTAATTATAATACTAATAAGCTAATAAGTTTAGACAATGGAATAACATAAATGCAAACCTCAGAAGACAGACAGAAATTAAAAATCAAACTCATTACTCCAAGACAATACTATGTCATTATGATACTACTTAACAGTAGTCCATAATTAACTGGTAAGAATATTACTTACAAAGTTTCAATCCACTGCAGTACAAAAACAAAATGAATAAAAAAACAGTAGCTATTACGAATGCTATTGGAGAGGAGCTTAATACCTACCACAAAGAATAAAAAGTTTTCCATTGCTACTTAGTAACGTCTTCAGAATAATGCTTTATTTTATTTACGGCAATGAATAATTAATTTATGCTATGTTTTATATTCACTGCGTGGGATTTAAAACACGTACATAGTACGGGGTTCTTGCGATTTAAAATTTTATAGGAAATGTTAACTGTGAAATAATGTACTTAGATTTTTTTCTTAAAAACGTCATGTTCTGAAGGATTTCTAAGCTCTACATATTTCTGTGCGGACGTTCTTATTATACAATGATAATTAACGTACTAATCCAGTTTATTCATGCAAATTACACCCGAAGAACGGTTTGGCACAGTTGGTAGTGAACCTGCTTTCTGTACCGAAGGTCCCGGGTTCGAATCCCACTCGGAGCTAACCTTGTGTGATGAGCACAAATATTTTTACCCGAATCATGAATTCTAAATATCTATATCAGTTAGTTTATACTGAAATTGACGGCCTAATAAGCGCAGTTGGTAGTGGCCCTGCATTCTGTGCTGAGGGCCACGGGTTCCTAGTAGGAATCCTAGTAGGTAGGTATAGATAGGAACAAACATTGTGTGATGAGCACGAATGTTTGTAGCCAAGTTATGAATGAGTAATATCTACTGGGTTCGCCCCCAGACCATTGTACAGTACCCATAATACAAGCGATGCTTAGTGTTGGACCATATACTTAGTTGATGTGATCGTCTGGCATTTTTTTTTTAATCGCCACCAGTCAATTGTACGGCACCCATAATACACATTGCTTAGTTGGAAACTGTACAATTGGTGTGTTTATCTGTAATATTTTTATAAACCATTCGCTACCCAAATAGACAGTCCAATCAGACATCGCTATCCTATTCGGTTTTATATGAAAATTGTATTTGTGTTTCGCGTAGCTCTGTGGCACGGTCAAGATAGGCTATCTGATGCACCGGCCGGGTGTATTGAATGAGCTGGCTGTCTTTCAAATGTATATGTACTTACATCTTTGTTGGATTACGAAATGGGCTATACAATTTCGGAATGGGCTTCCGTTTTTCGGAAATGTATAAGCCCATCTTGGAAGGTGGCATAACTACAATTGTTATAGACGACAGCTTGGTCTAACTCATTGCACCGAGTGGGTTATTTTTCCGTCTGGGGATAATATATGATATTCGAAAATTATTCAGAAATAAAAAATACGGTTATTTTTGGATGAATATGTTCATAGCTCGATACCTATACAATATATACCTCCTACCGTATGCGCAAATAATAATTCATATTTTTTTGTAATAATACCAGCCCTTTTTTAATGTCCCACTGTTGGGCACGGGTCTCCCCTCAATGCGATTAGGCCATAGTCCACCACGCGTTGGCCAGTGCGAGTCGGCGGACTTCACACATCTTTTGAGGGTTCTCTCAGACATGCAGGTTTCCTCGCGATGTTTTCCTTCACTGTTTAGCAAGTGATAATCATGATTGAAAATGAGATTGGAACATGAAATCAAGAAATCTAACAGGTGCGAGCCTAACTTGGCTATCAGTGCTTTTTACACATACTGCCACATTTTTTTACTATCCTGTAAATAAGTATTTCCTCCAATACAAATGTAAATTCGAACCACCACCAACGTCACTCAGCCTGCTAGACGACCAATTAATATTCTAATTCGTTAGCGTATTCTTCGCCCGATTAGCCTTTCACGGGCTAGCCCGTTATCGTGGAGACAAATTACAATGCTCAGGACTCGAAGCGCCTTGCATAATTAGGAACGCAATCTCCGGTGCCCGTCACTACACACGATTGGCTGATAGGTCTGCTAATTGAAACTTGAAATGCAAGTCTATGGCTAGCAAGAAAGACTAGAACTGCCTAGCTCGGCCTGGGCATATATCTCAGTTTTGAATCAAGCAATTAAATCACGCTTTGACGCAGAGTTACCAGATTGGGTATTTTTTTTCACAATTCCGGGGAAAAATTTGGCTCTTTGAGAAATCGAGTAGGTGTATAACACTGTGAAAACTCATTCGAACGGGTTTTGCTTTAAACTTAGCCGAATTCAAAATTACCCCGTGTTCAAAGTAAATGGGTAAGTCAAATCTGACAGCATTATAAAATCCCAAACAAAACCCGTTAATATAGGGTTACCGGGTTCCAGGCCCTGCTTTTTCATATCGTGTTAGTTAGTCTGCTCTTTGGTTCGGAAATCAGAATAGTTTATTGATGGAAAAGAAATGCCAAAAAGCTAATAATGTCGAGCAATCGCCCATCAGGTTAATTAAACGAAGTTAAATTAGAAAATTGTATAGTGTTGGAGAAAAAAAAAATCACATTTGTGTAGAAATAAAAAATCACATCTGACAACCCTGCTTTGACGTAAGCATTCGGGCCGATTGAGCGGCCAATGGGAGATGAAAGTGCGTGAGCTAGACAGCCCGAACGTTTGCCTTGGGCGAGTCACGTACTAACTGAGCGAGCGAGGCAGGCTGCCTGATTAGTACATGGCTAATGATAGTCGACAGTCTACACGATACTGGTCGACCACCATGCAGTGTTACCTTTGCCTAATCGGCTTGTTATTTCCTAGGTACTCTACATATAGTAAAAGATTCTGCATATAATAACGAAAAAACGGCTTGTGTTAAAAACATCAATTCGCTTCTTGTAAAGCAGTTCACAAATAAACCAATAGTCATGTCTACTACATATTGAGCATTTCAAAAATATGATTTTGAAACTCGGTGCGAACATCGAAAAGTATATTTGAATTTTTCACATACACTGCACGGAAGTGTGGAATTTATTCCATTTCCTTTCGACTGAATCCGGTTGAATTTAAATGGGTATCAAATTTGAAAATATTCACTTTTATCCGTATCTAGTATTTGGTTTTCATCATTGTACTATGTAATGGTGTTTGCATGAAGCTCTTAAACAAGATAAAGAGAAAGAGGAGAAGAAGAACCTTAAAATGAACTTTAAAATAAGTTAGATATTGATTAGGAGACACATAGTGATTTTAGTTTTATTTGAGATTCTTCTGGGGCAGCGCATTCCGACAGAGTGTTGGCGACATGACTTATTTAATTACAAGAGAAAGTCAACATTAAATGACGTCTGCCGAGCGCCTCTTGACCGCACTTCGCTCCGTCTTCAAGTATGGTCTTATTTATTTGTACCAATTTCAGCCGTATGCTAAAGTAAATTAAGTTGACTATAAATTTGTTATTGCATTAGTCGCTTCGCTGCCACTGCGTCGGTATAATATGACCATTATTAATCGACTAAGTTACAAATGTCGTCTGCCCTTCCATGCTGATAATCGACCAATGCTTCCGTAACTATATGATGACACATATAATCCATTAATTACAATGACCTACATAAATCGTGTCCCTTTTCATCGTCCTCACATTCCATGCACCCTTGTTTTCAAGGACACGAACATTGGGAATTCTAATTACTTATATGTTCCGAAACAAAACCCAATTTCGTTCCAAATTCGATTCATGAGTCAGCATCAAAAAAGTGGGACAGTGAATTAATTCGAAAGGCTCAATTGAGAGACTAATGCTAGTTGACCCGCCTTGTCCCCCGCTATGTGTAAAGGGATGGATGATAGAGGGGTTACTGAAGGCGATGGCGAGATCTTGTTAGGAAGGTAGGCAGACGCAAATGAAGCGTGGCGTGTCAATGGAGTGCGAAGTGTAATCAGTGGGGCTCCGCTATGTGCTAACGTACTTTAACACATTGTTGATAAAACGAAGCCATTTCTCATTGGCCCTCGATTCAGTGATTGCATTTTCTGAATTGATTTTAATTTTTATCGGAGTGTATATCCGATTGAAGATTCATTTGGACTGGTTACTACAAAATGTACAATACGTTTAATACAAAACATGGCAAAATCAAAACGAATCGATAATAGAATCTATGGTAACTAGCATTGGATGCTTTATCAGTTTACTTATGTATAGACTAGCTACGCCCTGTAGTGGTGCAGGGGTCCATATCAAACACGCTATGCATAACGACTGATTTATTAAATGTTCTACAAGCTTGCTTAATCTATATCTGCCTACCCTCAGTAATATTAATTCTATATATACCCACCACATCTCCCTTCTCTTGACCAACCAATAACAAGTTGAGAAATTATAAAATAAGTACTTATTCACAATATCTAAAAGTAGGTATTATACATTCTCCTATGTGGTACTAGGTATACTTAGTTTCTCCTATACTTTAACTTGGTACAATTTTAACTTATCACTAATCACACTATCTCCTTCCAACAAAGCATATAACAAGGTTACGTGGAGTACATGTACATTTCACTAAAGGTATATAGACTATGGACAATTATCTCTTAACTATTATTTAAAACTGAAACGAGCATACAAGTATTATGATTCTACATGTTTTAATCAGCATTTTATGTATTAACAAAACGATCTGGTGCTCGCACGACTCTGCCACAACGTGTAGTGATTATCGGTTGTGATTGCGATGATGTCGTGGCTGCCGCGCGGTGCGCGTATACAGGTTGCGTTCCCGTCGGTGGTAAAACTTCGGAGTCAACAAAGTCATCAAACTGTAAATGTGGTGCCTTATCTATCGTTTGACTAGCGTTCGGGTTATGTGGGACTTTCATTAATTGCTGGCGGTTGCGTCTATAGACTCCACCGGCATCCGTCGTGACCCAGTACGACCTATCACCACGAGCAACATTTTTCACCTTGGATTTTACCCAGACGTTTTTGTGTCGCATTCTAACAATGTCGTTTTCTTTTAATGGCAACAGGCTTCGAGTACCTCTATTATAATATTTTTCATAGTTATTCGTTCGTTGTTTTCTTTGTTTCTGTACGGTATCGTGCTTAACTACATTAGGTTTCAACAGCATTTGGCTTGTTGGTAAAGTTGTGTTGAGACGTCTGCTCATTAACAGCTGGGCGGGTGAAAATTGTTCTCCGGTAATCGGTGTATTCCGAAAATTGAGAAGGCCCAACTGCCAGTCCTGGCCAGTCTGCTGTGCCTTCTGCATGATTGATTTGACCGTTCTCACGTTCCGCTCCGCCAGACCATTTGATCTAGGATAATGCGGGGAACTGGTCTCCTGGTGAAAACCCCAGGCTTCACTGAAGGTTTTAAACTCTTCAGACGTAAATTGGGTGCCATTGTCGCTTACCAACTTTCTAGGTATCCCAAATCTGCTGAATATATTTTTCAATGCCACAATTACCGAAGAACTCTGTAAGCTGGGAAGTAGGGAGACTTCAAGAAATTTTGAATAGTAATCGACCACTAAGAGATATTGTCGGCCCCTAAATTCAAAAATGTCCGTGGCGAGTACTTCCCATGGTAATTCTGGTATAGGGTGCGGGCGCAGCGGCTCGCGCGGCTGCGCGGCGCGGTGCTGCTGGCACGGCTCACAGCGCCGCACGACGGTCGCGATGTCCGCGGACATGCCCGGCCACCACATCACTTCGCGCGCTCGCCGCTGACACTTTTCAACACCTAGATGACCCTCATGAATCCGACGTAACATTTCTTTCCGGAGGACAGTCGGTATCACCACACGTGCATTGCGGAAGAGGATACCATTAACGACATGTAGTTCCTCATGCACGTCCCAAAACTTTTTAATAGTTCCCCAAAGTTCATTTTTGTCTTTCGGCCAGCCCTCCTTATAATATTTACACACTTCGCTCATAACGCTGTCGTTCTCGGTTTCGTATTTTATTTTTGTTAACATCTCCGGGGACGCGTCAACATTCTCATACAACATATTTACATGTACTACTACATTTTTACTTAAGTCTGCATCCCACGACGAACCCGGCTCAGTGGCCGACCGCGATAATGTGTCCGCAATGAACATGAATTTACCTGGTTTATATTGTAGCGCGATAGGGTAATTTTGTAACTTCAACAGCATTCGTTGAAGGCGGGCCGGTGTCTCATTTAATTGTTTTTTAAATATTGCCTCTAAGGGCTTATGATCGCTCTCAACTGTTATGACATCATGTCCATAAACATATTGGTGGAAACGTACACATCCAAACACCACAGCGAGCATCTCTTTCTCTATTTGGGCCCAGCGTGTCTCCGCCGGCGTGAGCGTGCGTGCGGCGTACGCCACGGGCCGGCCCCCCTGCAGCAGACACGCACCCAGCCCGCGCGAGCTCGCATCCACCGACAACGTCACAGGCTCCGTCGGCGAGTAGAACCGCAATACCGGGGCACTGCTTATTTTATTTTTTAAGGCTACAAAAGCATTTTCATGTTTCAATAACCACTCAAACTGAATGTTTTTTCCCAGTAGCTCACGTAACGGTGCTGATTCCTCTGAATACCGCGGTATAAATCTACTTAAATAATTTGTAACTCCTAGAAAACGCTCCAATTCTTTTTTATCTTTAGGAGTGGTTATCTTTAATATTGCTTCTACCCGACTGTGTTCTGGTCGTATGCCATTTGCATCGAAAGTGTGCCCTAGAAATTGAACTGACACAGCCTCAAACACACATTTTTCTCTATTAAATTTCACTCCGTTTTCCTTTGCTTTCTTGATCACTTCTCTTAGTCTGTCATCATGCTCTTCTTTAGTTCTACCCCAAATCAAAACGTCATCTAAAAACACTTCTACTCCCTCCATTTTAAACACTTTGTACATTTCGTTGTGAAAAACTTCCGGTGCACAGTTTATGCCGAAGGGCATACGCAAAAACCTGTACCTTCCATACGGTGTGGAGAACGTGCAGAGCTTTGAACTGGCTTTATCCAATTTTAACATCCAAAATCCAGACTTAGCGTCGCATTTAGAAAACCACCTGGCACCTGCAAGATTACTCGCTATTTCATCGAGTGTAGGTAGCTGAAAATGGCTACGTTTCACAGCGCGGTTTAGGTTCTTAGGATCTAAGCATATACGCAGCTTTTTGTTCGGTTTCTCTACTATAACGATACTGGATACCCAATCCGTAGGACCTTCCTCTTTACAGATAATATTTTGTGTCACCATGTTGTCCAATTCTTCCTTTAACCTCGGAGCTAGTTTAATAGGAATTTTACGCGTAGCATTAATCACCGGCGGGACCGTTTTATCGATTAAAATTGTGCATTCAGTCGGCAAGCACCCTATTCCTTCAAAAATCGAGTTATCCATTTCAATGTTGTTAATCATGCAATCTTTTGGTTTATTTAAATATACCAATTTCAAATTCACGCATGCTGACAATCCTAATAAGCTATTACAATTAATCTTCAGTACGTAAATTCTTTGTTTACATTTTTCCTTATCATGTTCTAGAACTGCATAAAAATATCCCGCAATGGGCAACACGTTTTTACTTATCTCTCGCAATACCACTTTACAATTATTCAGTTTGTTTACATCAAACCCCGCTGTTATATACGTATGCATCGATATAACCGATGCGTCGGCGCCCGTATCCAATTTAAACTTTATTTGTGCACCGTTAACGTCAATATTCGCACACCACGATCCGTGCAAACTGTCCGACGAATCAATAGAAATATTATGCATCAGTAGCTCACCGTTCTCTGCGCACACATCCTCACCGCTATCCTCGGCGTGACCACTAAACTCGTCGTGGTCGTCCTCCTGCAGCTCTCGGGCAAAGTTCACACGACAACACTTCGCAAAATGTCCGATCCGATCACAACGATAACACGTCACTCCAACTGCCGGACAACGTTCATTGGCCCGATGTGACTGATTACACTTGTAGCAACCATTAGTACGCCTATAGTAACGCTGATCTCTTGGCCCCGCGGCTGGTGCCGCCGGTCCCGCTGCACCGCGCCCCCACTGCTGCCAGCCGCCACCCGCGCGGCGGCCGCGGCCCGCAGGTGCGCGCTGCACTCGCTCCACTTGTTCATGCCCGTGCGCACTGCCGTGACCTTGACCGCGCGCCGAGCATGCCGCCGCCTGTTCGCTGGCTCGCTCCGCCGCTCGACAACAAGCTACAGCTTCCTCCAGGGATAAACTCGATCTCGAAAGTAACCGTTCTCGCATCGACCCATCTTTTAATCCTCGAATGACTTGGGTCAAAATCAAACTGTTTTTTAAACTTTCGAATTCACAGTTTCTACTCTGTATCTTCAATGCGCTTAAAAATTTATCAAAACACTGATCTTTCTGATATATTTCGAAGAAGACATGCCGCTCGTAATTAATGTTTTTCTTTGGATCACAATATTCATTAAATTTTAACAACAGGGATTCATAATTTTGTTTGTCACTACCCTCTAGGTCTAATTCTTCCAAAATTTCTCGCCCGGTTCTTCCGATACAGTGTATGAACAACGCACATTTCTCTTTAGATGAAACTGCATCCTTTGCCGAAGCTATCAGAAAATACTCAAACGCCAATTTGAATTCTCTCCAATTGGCCGCCATATTGCCATCCGCCTGCATCGCCGCCGGTTGCTGTATCGCTGCGGTTACGCAAATACTCTCGCCTGTCTTCGACATCGCGTCGAACACTTTTCACAAACTTATTAATCAAATCAAAGCACCGAATATATGACAACATCACACTATTGAGCCGAACATGACCCCACACCTGACATCATGTAGTGGTGCAGGGGTCCATATCAAACACGCTATGCATAACGACTGATTTATTAAATGTTCTACAAGCTTGCTTAATCTATATCTGCCTACCCTCAGTAATATTAATTCTATATATACCCACCACACGCCCCGCAGTGTTACCCGCGTTTACATTTTACCGGGATAAAAAGTAAAGTAAATGCCTATGTGCTATTCCAGACTATAATCTATCTCTGTGCCAAATTTCATCCAGATCCGTTCAGCCGTTATGGCGATGATTTAGTAACAAACATCCATCCATCAATCAATCCACCCAAACTTTAACATTTATAATATTAGTGGGATAAGTGGGATAGTGGGATTATCTCTCTCTCTCTCTCTTCCTTTTATAATATCCCATTGTTGGGTATCCCCTCAATGCGAGGGGCGAATTGGCATAGTCTACCACGGTGGCCCAAAGATCATCTTTCTACAATGAAGTTTCGTTTGTTGGTATGCGCATCACTTAAAAACGGCTAGACGATTTGGCTAATTTTAAAATGTTCGTAATAGTTCGGACTATTATGATCATTTTAAAATCAGAAGGAAACAAAAAAAAACAGGAAAAACACATTTACCTATGGAATTTGATAGCGCAACGTCTGTAGCTAGGTGAAATAATATTTTAAGAAGTTAAAAAAAAAAACTTCTAAAAGAAATCATTCACTCAATAAATATTATATTTTACAGCGAACGGTCTGTTAATTAACACATTGTGGCAAGGTATACATCATTCAACTCTTCCCAACTCTAGCTTGGATACCTCAAAAGAAGTATCTTTGTTGTTTTAGGATTGTACAAATAAAAACACTAATCCCAACCGCGCCCTGAGCGATAGCCGTAAACAAAAACAAGTTTGGGAGGTAACACATTTCTGGTTCTTATTAAAAGGACGTCAATCATGACTGCTTGTTTAATAAATGCTATAAACATTATTTCTCTTGACTTTCCTTTTCAATTCCGCTTAATTTATAAGCGACAAATTATTATATATTTAGATGTATTTTAATGATATAATATCGCTTGATGAACACCCTAACTATACGGTCCCACACTAAACAACGCTTGTATTATGCGTCAGTACAATGGACTGACGGCGAACCTAGTATTTAATACTTACATAGATATTAAACATCCATGACTCGGGTATAAACATTCGTGCTCATCACACAAAGTTTGTCCCTACCTGGATTTAAACCCGGGACCCTTGGCACTGAAAAAGGAGTCACTGGTAAATATACCATGGGCCCTGGGGTGGAAATTATTAAGTTCTTGAGGTTTATATAATTATAATTTAATTTTAATACTCAGAACACTTTTCAAATAAACGATGTCAAGGAGGCGCCATAGAGAAGAGAAAGAAAACCATAGAGAACATTATGTATAGAGAACCCTTCATAGATTATTGTCCAGTCAGTACCAACTACGCTAATCAGGTCGCTTGAAGTCAACACATAGCTTGCAGAGTTATGTAGCAAAAACTCTGCCTTTCGACTTTGGTCTTGTTATACCGAAAATTCAAGACTGGGAAAAACTAGACAAAGTAGGTACTATTTTAAACGCTATAAGCTTCTAACATAAAGCAAACGTAGGCCCTTCCACCGCCAAGCAACGCCGATAATGGTGGAGCTTAACACGACACTTATTGCCAAAAATAAATCATCTAACGCCGACCATCGTTGTGTACAATCTATTTGTATAACAGCTGTTACGTTGTAAACAAATTGTTTTGCTGATATTTTAAGTCTTGAGACTTCAGCTTGTTTAATTAATATTAAGACTGGAATACACTCTCGCCGAGTCAGAACGAGACACGCGTTTTACATGAGACTTACTTATAGTGAGAGGAGAAATCGCTCCCAAACTTCTTGTCAAGATTTGTTTTTTCGACAAGTCTTATCACGTCATAGTATTGGTATTTTATTTGTCATTTTCATATGACAGATTTCCCCTACAATTTTTTTTTTTTTATACATTATAGGCAAGTATTTGATCTCGATCTCACCTGATGGTAAGTGACGATGAGATCTACAATGGAGCATACTTGCCTAGGTAGGAGGGCGGCAGTAGATCGAGACGCTACATTCACTAGGCACATGCAGCGCAGCTGATCTGACCCGCCATCCATGAATGGCAACACCGAACATCATGCCGGAACACGGCTAGGCCGCTTGGCGACATGGCTTTGTTCAGTGGGTGGTGGCTAGCCACGGCCGAAGCCTACCACCAGTAAAAATTTTGTCAAAGTGCAAGATTTGTCAAACTGACATTGTCATTGGATTCTTAGTTGACAGTTAATTATGACACTTCACGTTAAAGTCTACATGGCTTCGAGTCACGCTATAAAGGGTCGTCATGGTCTTCATGGACACTGGCAGAATTGTGGCAAACGCCACTAACAAAGAAGAAGAAGAAAAGAAGAAAGCGTACTACTTGGGTAAGGTACTAATGCTTATGCAAAGCTATTAACATGCCAATGCCCCTATAATATGAAATGTCTGAACGCTCAAATTAGTGCTTTTATAACTCTGCACTTTACTACGTTTTGAATAAAAATAAAATTCCCTCATCCCAAAACACTTTCACACGTTATATTTTCAGTGCCATCCAAGACATCTTGCAAAACTGCAGATTAGAATTCCAAATCTGGGAACGTGGAGATTTTGTTGCCATAAACACAGATAAAACCCAACAGTGAAGTTAGCTAAACACGACTGCGAGATAGACGCATCCAATTTCCAAGATTCATCTTCATACAGCTGTCCTAGAATCGTGAAAGTACAGGATAAGACTAAAATGCAACATAACTAAAAATCATAAGGTTCATAGTCAATAATACTATTTTTACATGACACAAAAGAAAACTCCATGATATTAAAAAGAACCACTAGTTAATATTTGATTATGATCGTCAACTCTTCACAAAACTTCTTCTTACTTCACGGCCTCTCTGCTTATTTCAAGTACGCAGATTACGTCACATAGCATACTAAAACTTTCTATTTATCGCGGCAATGGCTAAATTATTTTTGGCATCATCATTTAATGAAATTCTATTCAATCAACAGGACGAGGAAAATTACTGACCTAATGTCGCTAAGGTAGACAAAATTTTTTTACACTAGTGTGGAAGATAAGTAATAATTCCAGCATATCCAGTCTCAACACTTCGAGGACAAGAAGCGACCAATAAAATCCGTCTATACCGTAAAATTTACCATCTCCAATCCGCTGTAAAATCTAATGTTGCATACATTCTTTATTGTGTTGGCCATTATTGCGTTTCATTTTACGTTTGAAGTTTGATCCAAGATTGTCAGAATATTCAGATTATTGTAGCGCAGCTACGGTATTAAGTTAAACTCAACACGTGTTGTTTGAAAGTGAAGTATCTGGTATGTTTTTAACCGACTTCAAAAAGGAGGAGGACACAACCCACGAAGAATAATAAAAGTATACTAAGGAGATGCGCGGACCAATTTCTAGGTATAGTCTTTGGCGCGGACCGGCAATACTCGACTCAGTTGTTTGGTTGGCACCGACTTCAGATTCGTTCAATATCTGATTTAGTTAGACAAGGTAGATTTCAAGATTAGATTATTTTTTGCTTTTTAATTTTTTGAAGACGTTTTTTATATTGTTAAAAAGTTTTTTTTATGCATTGCTACCGAGTATATTGATTCATTGGTTATATGATGGAGCAGAGTTATAAAATTTATTTGTAATTAATCGTGTCCAGAATGATCGCGTATCTTCGGAGGGCTGGCTGGAGTGGATGCCTCGCGCGGGCCGACAGCGAGGCTAATTACATGACAGCACTCGCCCGAGGCAAACGCTCACAGCTCGTCTACGCGCTGTCTGCTATATGGACAATGGACATGGCCACTGAGAATAATATAAACCAAAAGGAATGGTTAATATCATATATTTTTTACGATGCAAACAGGACTATTATACGTTCGATGCCTTTATCTGTCTGTCTGTTGCGTCGAAAGGCAAGCTCCTTGATTTCAATAATCATGTTTGATGGTTTTTTTTTACCGTAAAATTATTAACAGTCAACTGTTATACTAAGAAAACTTTATGGCGTAAACACGTTTTGTTATGTTGTAAGTTTTGAATTTATAACCAGAATGGAATCCTTTACCTTTCGCCGGTTACAAGATCCGCCGCATTCCACATAATAGAGTAGAATTTAATTAACTCCTACAAACCTTGTCTGCGCGCTTCAAAACAAGAAAAGTGTAATGTAATGTAAAATATATTTAAAAAAAAAAGAGCAACCATGGAGTTTCTTGCCCGTTCTTCTCCATGGAACCGGCATTCCGAACGGTTGGTAAAGCACATAATATTTTGTATCTTTTGACGATTCAAAAGTACTGTACTTAATGGTCTACGTGAATAAAAAATATCCTGATTCTGATAAACTTCAAATACAAAGTAGGTACTTATTAAGTCGATAACCAGAGGGCCTATCCGAAGTCCTCCCCCCCCCTCCCCCCAGGGTTTGCTAATGAAGCCTTTTCTAACAAGCAAAGTTTTTCGTCGTTCGCCATTCGACCGGATAAGTTTTTATTAACTTTATAGATTATATTATTAATTCTGTGAAGATTATATTATTGACGTGGTATCATTTATAAGGTAGGTTATTACAATCTTAAAACGCAATTATGTACCCGCGTAAAAACGCACGGAACACAATAAAATACAACGAATCAGAATCAAAATATTATTTTATTCATGTAAATCATTAAGTACAGTAAGTACTTATGCATTGTCAAAAAAGTTACAAAATGCTAAGCTACAACTATACCACCCGTTCGAAATTCCGTTCCTATGGAAAAGAACCAGCACGAAACTCCATGGTTGCTCTTTTTAAAAAGATCTTTTACATATTTGATAGTGTGATCAAATGAGCCAATAAGTTGATAAGACCTTTATGATCTCGTTATCAATAGTCATATTAACTACCGTCTAATTATTAGCAGTCTAGACATGTCTGACTAGACCTAAAGGGTTAATTATCACAGTCTTACTCAAAGGATGATAATTACCTACGAACAATAGATTGTGTCTAATCCATACTTAGACCTAGTCGGTTCGTTAGATTACCGTTGTAGTTTGATCAATATATGGCTATCATATTTAAGCTTTAGAGGTCTTTGATCTAGGTTTAAGAAAGCCATTATTATATGCGTATTATACATAATCTACAGTTACAAAGTAGATTTTTAGCGGTATGTATATGCTGCAGTCAAAATTCCTAACCAGTCAATACTACTTTTGAGTGGCCAAATCAGTCAAAATTAGTTTTGCCCAATGGAGCTAGTAAGAAGTAGTTTTGACTGACGCTCTTAGTCAAAAGTCGTTTAGACTCGGTATACTGATCAAAACTCTTAGAAGTAAAGGAGTTAGATACCCTGGTCATGTTTTTTTAGTTTAATAAAATAAATATGATTTGTATTAAATAAATAAGGTCGCTTTTAATAATTAAAAAAAAACTAACATAACCTAACATAAAGTATATAATATTAATTGCACATATACCGACTATATAGGGTATGTAGTAGTAAGTGGCTTCGAGATGAAAACTGATACCATGGACTCATGATTCTGAACCCTCCAAAGTTTTCTGTCGATCTTTTCCTTAATTTTACGCATTTCGTCAGTTCCTTTTAAATTTATTTTCGCATGAAATCATAATAGACGTCTATCTCAACGTGATTATAAATAAACAAACCCGTAATCACGAATTTAAACCGAAAACTGCCATGTAAACTAAAACTCTATACGCTTAAGATCGCTCGTCAATCGCGCGCGTCGGGTATCGCGCGGCGAGTGGTGTTGTGATCACATTGTTGACAATACATTGCGTGCTCAAAAATGACAACATTTATAACCCACGACTTTCAACATAAATGAATTCTATAATTTTATTGCAGGCATTAAGTGTAGCATTTACATAAAGTTTTCGTTACCATGCTTAACCCCCTGTATTACTGAAATAAAATCTGCTTGAAATTTCAATTATGCTGAAGCACAATGAAGTCGTTCCCGGCTGTCGGCCGAGTGACAGGGGTCCGTGTCAAAGTGGCGTTTGACTGGAAATAACGGGGATCAAGAGATGAGTAAGAGTTCGCTGCGCTCATCGCGAATATTTTGTGGGCTACGAACCGAGTCGAAGTACTTTTGCTATAGTAACTGAATTTGCAATATTGATCGAAAAAAAATGACAAATATACGTGTCGAATTTTTATATACGTCTTGAACTATTTGCAATCTATTATAATATTACTGCTCTTAGAACTACTCATTTTCCACAAGTAAACGTCACAAAAATATAAATTAAAAAAAATCTCTTAATAGCCCAACCTAAATAAATAAATGCCCACCCCTTTTATTGTCCAATTGGACAGCCTCTCATCAATCCAGGGGGATTAAGACCATGCTGGCCTAGTGCAGGCTGGCGGACTTCACACGTTTTTCGAGGGGTTGACTCAGAAATGCAGGTTTCCTCACAATGTTTTCCTTCACCGTTTCAGAAAGTGATAATCATGGTTGAAAATGAGATTCGCACATGAATTTCGGAAATCCCAAAGGCGCGAGCAGGAATTTGAACCTGCAGTCCTCGTTACCGATCCTAGCGTTCTTCCAACTGGTCTATCACTGCAAATATAAGTATTAATATCTTTAGCAAAATGAAACACAACACAATATATATTCAACCTTACCAGAAGACATTTGGACTACAAATTGTTTGGATGGTTTTAGAAATATTTCATACAGAATCGGAAGGTACCAAGTTCAGTCACGAACAGCTCACAAACATTGTGTAAGCGTTGAATTCTGA
This sequence comes from Pheosia tremula, assembly GCA_905333125.1. Taxonomy (NCBI): domain Eukaryota; kingdom Metazoa; phylum Arthropoda; class Insecta; order Lepidoptera; family Notodontidae; genus Pheosia; species Pheosia tremula. The sequence goes on along the minus strand of HG995403.1, from coordinate 2,272,913 downwards.
ATTGGTATCTCGAACACAAGGGAAATTGGCGTAAAACATGGTAGCACGCTTTGTATCTATCAAAATATATTTATACCACAAAACCACAAAGTAAGTATTTAACAGACAAATCTTATAAATATTTATAATTACTGAGGAATGATTGGAGAACTTATTTCGAAGCTTTATTTAATAACATTTTATTTGCGTCGACTATTAGCCGACAACTAGGAAACGCCTGACCAGGATCAACAAAATAAAACCATATTTGCAATAGTATACATGGTGGACTTGCATGAATTCAGGAACATGATTATAAAGTTAATTCAGTACGAATGTTAAATTTTGTGTGTGTTTTGTATTTGAGGTTCTATTCCATGCTATTCTATCGGCTGAAAGACGTCCACTGCTGGACATAGGCCTCCCCCAATGATTTTCACACATCGCGGTCCTCTGCCACTCGCATCCACCGGCTTCCTGCTACGCGTGTGATGTCATAGGTCCACCTTGTGGAAGGCCGTCCTACACTACGTCTTCCAGTTCGTGGTTGCCATTCCAGAACCTTTCTTCGGTTCTTTGAGGTAGGTATCTCAAACGGTAAAAGTCAGAAAGTCAGCACCCTAACTCAGGGCTCAGAGTAGGCATTGTAAGTTGCAGCTTCAAACCTTGCTCTTTCTTGGTTTCACTTTTCTAAGATAGTCCCTTTTTTGCAAAAATACTACCTACAGCTGAGCTGTTGCATTTGAGCATTGAATTTTGACCTCTCTACTAAGTATAAACAAAGTCGAGTCCACAATTTCACTTTTATACCCAAATAGAAACTTGAAGAGCCCTACTAATTTTATTTAATCCTCGCTATTTCTTTAGATGTCCCCAAAGTCTCTCAAAGTTCTGCTTTTTGACATGCCTATAGGAATGTACGACAAGCTTTGTTTCTTAAGTGCAAATAACTATAACTATTTGTTGATGTTTAGACCCGATAAATGTAAAACTACAAGTTTCTTAATGTGTTTAGTCAAGATTCTTTAGTTTTAGTTTTAAGTTAATAGCGGCCTTTATACGGCACGTTCTTTCATATTCGATCAGTGTGTAGGTTTGAATACGCTAAAACTCGAACGCGCAATCGCGAGTGATTATTTATCCGGACCAGACCATAGGCCATGGCGTTAACCAAGTGCAGTGCGACTTTCAAGACTGTAAAGGTTCTCGAAAACATGTAGGCTACTTCAGAATGTTTTCCTTAAACGCAAGTGATCATAAAATCGGGAATAGCTAGACGCTTGCGTTCTACCTACTTGGCTATCACAGTGAAAGACTATTGAAATAAAACTTATTTTACAAAATTTCATAGCATTTATATAATGTTTTAAGTTTTCGACTTTCGGCTGCTTTACAGCAACTATGTTTACGGGAGGCCTGAGATGTTTGACGTCCTAGTGTCATAGTTTGAACTGGGGGTGCCCTCATATTTAGTTGTTACTCGCGGTCCGATCTACGCAGATGCTCACAGTGTCTTGATGTCTTGTAATGGTGCGCTTGGTTTTTGACTTATGAAATCGTGAACCATACCGTACGTAAAAGTTTTTGCGTAAGTTTTTGCGTAAATAAAATAAATCAATAAGCGAATGCCTAAGTTAAAAACATAAACGTTAAACTAAGCCCTTGATAAATAGACGACCTAACAATCCTTAAATATCCCATAAATAACCTAGCCATGATCCGCTCTATCCAATTCCTGACCCATCCCAGTATTCAATAAAGTATAACAAGGTCGGTCGTCTTTCTGGTGACCGCCGCCAAACTATCTCGGGCCAGGGATACGCCATTAAACTAATGATTATGTACCAGCAGCTCGAACTGTTGTCGTTATTCGCACGTGTCTCGGGCCGGTGGAGGCACGTGTCTCGAATCGGGCGGAGCGGCGGGCGATTTGAATGGTAAGTAATTGGCTGTATGTGTGATCGAAGATAGGTAGGTATAGTTCGATTATAGTTGGTATACCAAGAACTAGTGCAGGTAGCACAAAATACGGGTACTTCTAACGTAATTGTAAAAAGTCAGTTTGAAATGATATATTGTTTTTTTTTTCATTAGCAAAAGGAATACTATACTACACAAATATAATTTGCCCTGCTCCTTTTTTTGTTTTAACTGTCGTTCACGGCAAAATGGTACTTCGTAGCTCGCACTCCGGCACTTAATAAGGATAGGTGTAGTTAATACAAAACTACGATTAATTTTGACAAAACCTGGGGCTGGGGTCGATGTTCTGTGACTGGGAAGTTATTGGGGAAGGCCGATGACCCTCAGTGGTAGGCTTCTAGATAAACGGTCCGATGCTCTAAATATAACGGCTGAACTAAATATTCTATTTGTATTAAACCTTGGGTTTAAACATTACTAACACTATAACCGCAGCCGATGCGAGTCAACATAATCCTCAGTTGATCAACGAGGCAGATACGTGATGTCATGATTTCGGGCCGTAACGAGCAATCCCACCGATGTGGTCCGATTAACATGGCAGTAACTGTAATTGAAATTAAGCTAGCTCGTATTTTTATTGGTGTTTCGAGTCGAAGGAGAGGGTAGCAATTAATGGAATCCGCAAAGGTGAAATAAGTCGGACGATATCGTTACAAAAAAAAAACAACTGAGATCAAAACATTTTTTTATTGTATATTGTATATTGTATGTGTGTGTGTGTGTCGTGATGGCTTAATGTTGTACACAAGAAAGAGATAGACAAAATAATATGCTAGGTATGTACACGATGCGTTAATGCATTGAAAAGTGTATAGAATGATGGATCCAGGAGACGGTTGGACCGAATGAAAACTATAATAATATGTAACCGTAAAGTCCCACACTAAGCAACGCTTTATCTCAGTACACAATACGTAAATATTCAACATGCATGACTCAGGTACACTCATGCTCATCACACAAAGTTCATCCCTAACAGAATTGGACCGACCCGGGACCCTCAACACTGAAAGTAGAGTCACTAACAAATCTATACATCTGTACATATAAATAAAATTGGAGTGTCTGTTTGTAATATTAAAATAACCGCTTTTTACTAAGTGCATTTGGATGTATACACGTTACCTATACCGAAACAACATTTTTTACAATTTTTGTCTGTCTGTGTCCGTCTGTCTGTCCGTCTGTCTGTCTGTTTGTTCCGGCTAATCTCTGAAATCGCTGGACCGATTATGACGGGACTTTCACTGGCAGATAGCTGATGTAAAAAGGAGTAACTTAGGCTACTTTTATTTTAGAAAAAAAAATAGGACCTCACGAAAAAAAATTAAAGCCAATGTTGCAGCGCAGCGCCTGATTAAGTTTGATAGCAACAACCTGCAATGCGTCCCGCGGGCTCAGAATGGGCGAGCAGGCTGTTGTCAACGGTTGTCTTTGTTAAATACCACGCGGACGAAGTCGCGGGCAACAGCTAGTTTGCTAATAAGATCGTCAAGCAGACGTTTTTAATCATAGCTTTAAGAGAAATCCTCTGAAGGTAGGCATTATGATAATCATTATAAGCACTTACATATTGATATACTTTCAATTTATTATAATATTACAGCATTGAATGTGTTATTCAAATCAAAATATAGATAAGATCATACAAACACCGAACAAAACACGTATCTACAATCACAATAGAGACATAAGCATGCAAACGACTCCGTAGAGCAGGCCAGACCAACAATAGTACGTACCAAACGTCGAATCGCCCGGTATGCGTGTAATTGAATCCGAAAGGAAATTGCATTCCGCACGTAAAGTTCCTATCTACAATTGCGCGGTGGTTGTGTTTACAAACGTCTCGTGGTTGGGGACATTTTTCCAAATAAAATTTTACTATTTGTACGTAGTTACCAGTCATGTGGTTTATTGGCGTAGATTGTATACAAACTGCGCATTTATTCAATTGTTTTCGTCTGATGTTTTCAGTGTAGGTACGTAGGTAAATCGACCAAGAAACTCCTTTATCACCTTAAGGTTGAATGTCATTTGCACATCGTACAATCGCCACGCCTAGTTTTATCATTTGTTATTTATTTGAACTTAGAACGTATCAAATATGAACCTTAGTAGCATTTTTATTAACTAGGAGTTTTTGTCAAAACTGAGGTGGTTTTTTTTAATTAATTTATTTTATACGGAATGTTCGGAATTATCTTTATAGTCTACTGTCAGCCCTGTCAAAATATTTTACTCTATTTTTGTTTCACCTTATATTTACTACTAATGACCATTTCTTTTTTTAAAGTTGTTATTTTTACCGACCATATGTCATTCTAAACCCTTCAACATCTTCGACTAAAATCGATGGAAATAAAGTTTAAAAAAAGGATTATCACAAGGCTCGCGAGGGATGCTGCGTGGTTAGAGAACGCATTTCGATTTACAATCCATTTCATAAGGTCGCAAATTGGCCAAAAAAATAACAATACAACTCAATTCTCCAAGGAGAAGTGAACGAAATTCACTAGTAATGTCAACAGCTGGAGTAACAAACATTAATTTCTCGAGAATTGTAGTCTAGCATATTCAGCCCAACTGGGTATTGTTGCGTAGTTTTATTCCAACCCCGAGACAGATATACGGCAAATTATTTCATTCCCCTCTCGTCGGGTATAAGGAAAATAGTTGTTACAGGTATGTCTGTGCTGACACTCAATTTTTATGGTGTTGTAGGTATGTTTATAGTATTTTTTGCGACGCAATCAGACGTTACGTTTGTTTTGAATTGTCGAGGACGTTTGGCTGAGAATACTTATTTGATGTCGGCATTATTTGATATAATTTTGTATGGGTCTTCTGAGGCAAGCAGCTCTGAATGTATTGATGTTAAACATAACTTAGCTGGTAATAAAATCAATAACTGCTTGTTTTTTTTCTGTTGCTTTACAATACTGTTCATAAATATAAAAATTTTCATATCTTATCGTATCATAATTAAACAATCATATTTAATACTAGCCGTTGCCCGCAAATACTTGCAGGTCTTTAAATTGATATAAATATTTTACTCCCGTAACCATGGTTGCTGTAAAGCAGCCGAAAGGTTGGGAACGTAAAAAACTAATAATAAACGCGATAAAATCCGTAACATTCGTTTGATTTCAATGTGTAGTATTCGCGTAAATATAAGAAATCCATATGTAAACCAACAACATCACTTCAAAGATAACCCTATCACACATTGCTCGAACTATATATATGAAGCGTTCATCCCTGTCGGCAGTTGGACGTCCAATCAAATTCTGCTGACTCTCGTCCGCAAATCACATTGAGACTGGTCTTGCGCTGACTCGACCTAAATAAATCCTTCATGCGTATTCCCTGTTAGATTACTGGTGTTAGATGGGTTTCGAATCGAATTTGGAACGAAATTAGGCGGCTTCGGTATGTTTAATTGTGTCGTATTAAGTTTTGGGAGTCGCCGTACTTATGTGTGGCTTTGTAGACAGGATTTATGAGTTTGGTTAAGTTGTGCTGTGATTTTGGGGTAAGTTCGTCTTCAATGTGCCCTTCAAACGAAGAGATAGAATCTTTATGCAGAGAACATATGCGAGAGATAAAACTTGACATATTAATAATTTGTCCTTCAGCCTGATTTTACGTCTATTTATTTTAGTAGCGTTGTAATATGATTGCTTAAGAAATATGGTATTTGATTTTGCCGTGTTATATCTATGTAGTTGGCTAACGATATGTTTGAGTAGGTGCAACGCCAAATTATTAAAACAAAAGTAGAGGGTAGATTTATAAACTACCCTCAATCTGAGTATATTGCTGACCTGTCAATGTATATAAGTTGTAATAAACGCTCAATAAAGTCTCGTTTTAGCTTAGGTATCGGACTTCATGGGGGGCATTCGAAGAGAAAGGCTATCAATTTAGTTTTATTTTGTGAAAATCGTGTTTATATTTAATATCATGTGTTATTTTTGGCGGAATATTAACCATTATGTGTTCATAAACGTGAACGAGTGTAGGAATTTAAAACTAAATAGTAAACCATGAATTTTACAGCTCACAAGAATTCCGGTATTTTTCAGTAAAGTATCCTTAACTTTACTGATAGGGGGGAGGGGGGCGGATTATTTGGACTAGTGTACGCATTAGACCTGCATAGAGTCTCCGTTGTTTGATATTAAAAAAAAAATCCACATCGCGTTGGCAAAATACCTACCCAAAAGTGGATAAGGCGTTTCTAAAAACTATGTAGGTACCCACTATAATATGTAGGTAACCAAAAATTCCTTAACTTCAACATAGTTCAGAAACCATTAACTCGTTATTACTGGATGACTTAAAAACTTTGTCAATATTTAAAACTATACTTTAACACAATATTCAGAAGGTTTATATCGTAAAACGCCTATCACCGCAATGATTTAAACTACAATCATCATTTACAACAAAACTTAATACGCATGTGTATTGATTGATTCCAATCAATTATTCGAACAATACGTGGCATTCAATAAGAATTAACGATACCTATAGACCGTACACGACGACGAAATATATTATATCGTCATCCATTGCTCATTTCCCAATGATTGGTATTTGGTATCACTGTACCAATGTGGTAATGTATTATAAACTTGTGTCGCATAGATTGTGTATTGTGTTATAGTGGTGGTGGGGTCCTGTTTTTCTGGTTTGGTATTAATGCCTTATATCTGGGTTAATTGTTCGATGCTTTCGATAATTGCCGCGTTCATTTAATGGTGGACGCGATGAAAGGACGTGTGGTTTTCATGTGGAAATGCTATTGGAGGGAATGAGATGGAGTATAATATACAATAGCCAAGTTGATCCTGTTACTAAGATGTCGACAAATTAATGTGTACGGTGACTTATTTCAGGCGGAAATAATCAATAAAAATTTAAAAAGTAGCCCAAAAATTACTAAAAGAGCCCTAACACTAAAATATAAGCAACCAGTAATCTCATGAATCATAAACATACGACTCGATTTTGGGAATGAAAAATATTAGGACTCTTTAATGTCTTGCGAATAATATCTCCAGACAAACACACCAACGGTACGGTCCCAAATAAAGCAGCGCTTGTTTTATGGGTAGGTACCGTACAATAGACAATAGACTATGGGCGATCCTGTTACACAATTCTTATATAGATATTAAACATCCATGATTCGGGTACAAATATTCGTGCTCATCACACAAAGTTTTCCCGTAGCAGGGTTCAAACCCGGAACTATTGGTACAGAACGCAGCTCACCTTTTGCTGCGCTAATGGTCAATTGACGACCCGATAATATTAAGTAATTGAGTACACAGAAGTTCCACCCATACAACCATAGATTTTTCTCTGCTGCTTGTCCTCAAATATGAATAGCTTGAAAAGTGTTGAATTTGATTCGGTGTTTTTTCCGTGACCCTCGCACAAGCAGACAAACAACTGCTGATAAGCCACTGATTATCGTCACAGACAACATATGCTATCAGATAAATATATACCTATATAGTTATGTTAATTTTGCAGTAAAGAATATTGCACACGCAATAAAATGAAAATTGTACGTGATTCTTTCAAATGTTCACTTCTATGTATAAAAGCAAAGTACTACATAAGCAGTTGGTAGAAAGCTTTTAACTAAATTGTATTTTTATTTAAATTCTAAATACCTAGTGTATTTTATTTCAGCACTTAAAGCTATTAAAGACACGGGGAACGAATGTTCTTTACATAAATTTACTTTTTCATTAGACAACAGGAGAGCGCCTAAGTATGCTAGCTATAATGGTTAATTCTTCAAACTATTAGTTTTTTTTAGTTTTGTATTTATTAGTTACTGCTCAAGGCTGCGACCGTAAATCTATCCATTTTAGACTATATATAGATGTTTTGGTCACGGGAGAACGGGAGGACCATGGTTGTTGTAAAGCAGCCGAAACGTCGGGAACGAAAGGAAACGTATGATAAACGCGATAAAATCCGTAAGATTAGTTTTATATTAACTATAAGATTAATTAAAAAATAACATCGTAGCACGATTATTAAGCTTTTAAGCTTTTAGTTTTAATTATACCAATTATTTTCCAACACAAGTCCGGTCGGCATTATCGAATGTGAAAGGTCAAGTTACTAAATAAATTAATCAAAAGCATCCCTTCACTATACAGTGAATAAAGGGCCGTCCCAGGAGTATTTAGTCTTTCCAAGCTGAGGAAAATATATTGCTGTTTCGCACGAGGATGCTGTATATAATCTCGATGCCTTATTATCGAAGGGTTAACTGTTCGTGAGCTAGTTATATTCCAATTTTAAGTATACTTAATAATAAAATAATAAAAGCCGTTTAATATTCCACTGTTGGGAACGGGTATACCATAAATGCGAGGGGGGGATTTGCCCATAGCCCACTACGGTAGCCGAGTGCAGGTTGGCGGACTTCACACTTTTATCGAGGGGTTCTTTTTTTTTTTTTTTTCTATTACATTATAGGCAAGAATTTGATCTCGATCTCACCTGATGGTAAGTGACGATGAGATCTACGATGGAGCATACTTGCCTAGGTAGGAAGGCGGCAGTAGATCGAGACGCTACATTCACTAGGCACATGCAGTGCAGCTGATCTGACCCGCCATCCATGAATGGCAGCACCGAACATCATGCCGGAACACGGCTAGGCCGCTTGGCGACATGGCTTTTTTCAGTGGGTGGTGACTAACCACGGCCGAAGCCTACCACCAGTAAAACATGTTCTCTCAAACATGCAGGTTTCCACACAAATATTATGTAAATATAATGTATTCTTCTTAAATCACATAGCAAAGTTGTAGTTAAAATTGAACATACTTGTGTGTTTTTTTTCTTAAGTATAAACTAAGTTATTTTTATAGAGCCATACCGAATACAAACAGCCGGAAACACTGCTACAAATGAATTTGAATTTCAAGTATTCGCTTCATAAAACTTAAGTACCATTTAAACTGAGAGTTAGTATACTATAGCACTGAATCTGGCGATGCGACTCGAAAGACATTGCCAACAGTCAAACGAGAATAATAATATAAGGTTTAACAATAAAAGTGTAAAATATTTTTACAGATAAATCGGTAATGTATTTGGTTATAAAATAAATGACAAAAGTCGTTATACAAATGTAGTTTATTAATCTTATGTACCGAACGGTATGATAAATCAGTACAAAAAATTAATAGCTAAATGGTATGTTAGAATATTAATAAAAAATTAGATTGAGTGTCTAGTGTCGAGTGTCCCCATATAAACTTGTTCACCCTTAGCCATAGTTACTAGTACACTAGGAAAATAAACCATAAAATCATTATAGCAAAGTACAACACAAACATCACTACATACAACGGTTCAAGTATTCCACCGAGGATCGAGAGGCTACCTGCCTCACCTTCAGAATTGGACATTACCGCTCCAATTGCTCCTTTATATTCCCATTGCGAAGCTGATTCAATATAACGCGTACCATTGCCGGCTAATGGCGAATTACAAAGTGTACTTAATGTATTGCTGTGCACCGATGTATTGTGTATGTAATCTGTACCTATTGGTACAGAGATGCTTCGCTAAATATCATAGAATACCGAATGCTGAGTTTAGGCTCCAATTCCGATAGAGTTGACTCGCAATGAAATGACAGTGGTATGACAAGTGACCCTATGCCTGTCACAAGTGTCATTGACGATGTCATATAGCCAATCAATTGTGTCCAATTGTCAATTGTGTTAACGAAATTGGGATGAGTCTTCCACCACAACTTTGACATACTTATAGTAGGTGTGTCAGTCCTATTTTCAGTTTGGTAAATTTTTGACCTATTTCACAATTTTTTGAAGTAGTGTATTTCTGATTGAGTGTATGATAAAACTGGACCTCGTCAAAGACAGACCAGTGTACCACACATTGACCGAAAACAGCTTCTAAACATTAGCTACAGTCCTATTCAATCCCAGGCAGAACTAAATTATTCCTCCCAGCATATAGGGGAGGGAACTGTGTGCGTATTCAGTTTCGGCTATCTATCGGCGATCGGTGCCGCCAGTCGGAACTCACGTCCGATGTAACGGCGTTTTGTCCAATAGGTGTGAATGGAAACACAATTTATATGAAAGCTTGCCGGTTTGATGTTGAAAACGAATACCAGAATCTCTAGGGCATGGTTAGTTTGTACTGCGCAAGCTATTTAATGTGTACGTGGCATCGTAACAAAAACTGATACTATGGATTCAAGTCATAATTCTCGCACACGAAGTTGTAAATTTTCATTGAAATTTTCATGGATTATAAGCATTCTTTTCGATACTTTTAATTGATTTTAGCATGAAATCATAAACAAAGTCCACCTCAACGTGATTATAAATATAAAAAAGCATAGTTACTAATAATTTAGAACCTATAACTGCGATGTAAATTGAAACTAGATAACGTTAAGCACGCTCGTCAGTCGCACGAGTCGGCTAACGCGCGGAGCGTTGTGTTGCAATCGCGTTGTTTAACATACATTGCTGGCTCAAAAATTATAACATTTGCAACTTTCAACAATTGATTGCTATATTATAGATATTAAGTGTATCATCACCGAAAGTTCTCGTTACCATACCCCTGCCACCATATATGACTATATACTTTTATAGATTTGTTTTAATATAATGGAATCATCACATCTCTTTGTATCAACATCTATGAGCATCCCGGTCGCTAACACGACGACATCCAACATCAATCATGGACGAGTAGCCATCTGTTGATTCTGCTCAATGCATCTTCGTCCGATACTGGACGTTTACTAATCCCTCCATAATCTGATACAAGGTCTATGATGTACTGCACCTTGGAGTTTGAGTATCGGCTGTAAAACGTCGAAGATCGCAGATAATAATTGTTAATTTCAAGTATTTTAAAAGCTAACACTATATTTGTACAAGCCTTATCTTAAAGCCTTGACTACGGTGTGTAATATTATACTGACAATGCATAGTTGATCAAAAATGAAATAAACACCTCATGCCTGTCTTCCAGAGGTAGGCAGAGGGTGTGGAATGCACTCCATTTCACCCACATTTTGTCGAAAGTATTTAGTCCCAATATAAGGGGGTGAACTATTGCTATTATAAGGGGCATACACTTATTTATTTATTTATTTATTTATATTTCAATTGCTAACTGCACTTACAGTTTAAACCAACGCGTGCAGCGAGCCACGTTATTACATTTTACCACTTATGTTAACTTAGAAAACTAATACAAGACTTAATTATAAAATTATATTTTGATAAGAATATGTCGACATCTGGTTGCTGAGCAATCAGGGCGTTGAGCATATTAATGGCGTGGGTCGTGGGAGCGCACCGAGCGGTCAGCGTTCGCGCAGGCGGAGCTGCGAGCAGGCGTCGCGCGAGCGTCCGCATACCGTCCGGCGCGAGCAACGAGCAGCGGGCCAGAGCGGTCGGGTTGTCGATCTCATTGTTGAGCAGTTGGTAGTAGTGCATCACCAATGCACATTTGTGTCTTAATCCCAACTTGATCTGGGCTATAGTTCAACACCATGGCTAAAACCTTATATAATCACACGGCTTTCCAAAAATGCACAGCTTTGTTGGAAATATTTGCTGTCATAACTGAAATCAAACATTTTGGTAACGAGCCCAGTCTGGGAACTGTGGCCCTCGTTTTCAAAGCGAGGGTTCCACCAACTAAGCTAAAACTGCTGTTTTAACTACTCTGTACCTGTAATAATATAATACCAGCCCTTTTTACTGTCCCACTGCTGGGCACGGGCCTCTCCTCAATGCGAGGAGGATTCAGCCATAGTCTACCGCGCTGGCTCAGTGCGGGCATACTTCACACATCTTTCGAGGTGTTCTCTCGGACATGCAGGTTTCCTCACGATGTTTCCTCCACCGCTCAGCAAGTGATACTCGTATTTTAAAATGAGATTCGCACATGAAATCCCAGAGGTACGAGCCGGGGTTTGAACCAGCGATCGTTACCGAGGCAAGCATTCTACAAACTTGGCTATCACTGCTCTTACTCTATACCTAAGTGCTATTATATAGGCATGTCCTAATCTACCTAAAAATATTCAATTTGATAGCTCGAATCCATTGACCGAGCATGAGACCTAGGTCGAAGAGATTTCAAACAAATGGTACAAAGGGTATATGCTACTAGAATAAATAAACGATTGGTACCATTCTGAATGCGAGCCCTGCTGTACAAGAGAATAACTAATACATATTTTGTGAATACTCCTCCAAAAACCTTCGAGAGATATTTGAATTTGGAATTTTGGAATGCATTTTTTTCTTTGAATTTAGAACAGGTAAAGCGGTTATACTATCTGGATTCTCACTATTTATCTATGTAGGTACATTAAATAATTTACAAAATACATTGAAAAAAATCTATAACATTCGAATCGCCGTTTATATTGCCTAACGATCTGTTAAACCAATCCAATCAAGATTAAGTTGTTAAGTAATTATTAACTACTTCAAGTTTGCAAGCTAAGTGTTTATGTGTCTAGTTTTTTTTCCGAATTCAGGAAAACTAATTAACGTGAAAGTTAGGTTTTCTACATTGATGGATCGCTAGAATTTTCCTTTAAGCCTGCTTCTCTCCACTTTAGATGAGCGTCAGCAAAAACTCTTGGTGGTATAGGTATTCTAGACTTCATCTCTGCGAAAATTTAAAAACTTTTGAAGAATCATTAAGTCTACCATACTAAACAGGCCTACCATTCTAAAAAGCATTGATAGCCAAGTTGGTAGAACGCTTGCAACTTGCTTCGGTAACGAGGATTGCAGGTTCAAACCCCGACTCGCACCTCTGGGATTTTTCATGTGCGAATCTCATTTTCAACCATGATTATCAGTTGCTAAACGGTGAAGGAAAACATTGTGAGGAAACCCGCATGTCTGAGAGAACCCCTCGAAAGATGTGTGAAGTCCGCCAACCAGCACTGGGCCAGCGTGGTGGACAATGACCTAATCCCCCCTCGCATTGAGGGGAGGCCCGTGCCCAGCAGTGGGACATTAAAAAGGGCTGGTATTATTATTCTAAGCTGGACTGAATTTTGTAGCTACCAGTTCCAATAACCTATCACGAAACATAATTCACAACCCTAGCGTACCATACCGCATTTTTTTTCTCCAAATTAAAAACGCGCTACTGTCTCCAAAATTTTCATAACAATAAAGTATTAAAGGTATCATCATTGTCATGCCAGGCGATTATAATGTTGAATATCATACTTTTATAAACCACGGTACCAAAATGGCCAATAAAATGTCTATTACACGTGTAACCTTTGATATTTCGTAAACAAAGCAGCTATTTTAGGGCTTGTGTTAACTTTATTTTTTTCTATCGAATTTGGTTATTATATGATATAAAGCTTTATACACATGTCGCTGGCATCAAAATAAATTTAATTTAAATGATCGAAGTGATGGAAATGGGAGGACAGCGCCATCTCTGGGCGTTTGACAGGGTCTAATTGCGTTGACGGCAATAACGACTAGCGCATTACGATTTGCTTCGCCGAGCGGTACACACGTGCTGGTAGCCGCCTTCGTACCGTTTCATGACAACAATAATAATTCTAAGCAACGCCTTCATACGGGAGTAGGCGACAACATGACCTCCTTTCTCTGTATAATACTGCCGATCAACTGTGCAATTCTTTTGTAGTCAGTCCTACGGTTGTAAGACATGTAAGCCTTTTTATTTTTAAATCAATTGTACCTACGAACGGAACCTATTGAGTTTGTCCTGTTAGCGATTGTAAATTTACTACCAAATATATTATTAGAATTTAAGGAGATACGATAAGTGCAAAAATAACTCTCATCCCACTTCCCACCAATATTATAAATGTGAAAGTTTGGATGGATGGATGTTTGTTACTCAATCACGCCAGGACAGCAGAACGGTTCTGAATGAAACTTAGCACAGAGATAGATTATAGTCTGGAATAGCACATAGGCTTTTTATCCCGGTAAAATGTATGGTTCCCGTGAGATAGATTTGTTTTAATTTTTTATACTTTTTAATCGCGGGTAGCACCATGGGGCGCAGCTAGTTCTTCATAAATATCAGTACCGTCTAATGACGTACATTCAGGAAATATTCCTCACCGTCTACCGTTCGTGGATGAAATTAAAAGAATCAAGAATTCCAAGTTCCCACGTTCCCCCGTCACAACTTTTAATTGCCCTCTCGCAATTTGAAATTAATATGTTTCGGACTTGCCTGGACAGTGTTATAATATTTGTCAAGTATTGATTTCGCCCTGTACGAAAGTTAGGAAGGTAGGTGGTAGCTGGAAAACTGATTATAGTTGAAAAGTTCTTGAAGATAATATTGGAGAAAGTTGATGGATGTTTTTATTTATCATCAATACTTAGAACACGTACGTACTCTGATATCAAACAACCGATATTCAAAGCTCTTGCAAATAGTATCCGTATAAACTCTTAAATTTTGTGAACAATCTGTGTTAATGAGAGCTAAAAGTTAAAAGCTGATATGAATTGAAATAAAACAATTTTTTAAGGATTTTATCGCGTTTATTTTTCGTTTTTACGTTCCCGACGTTTCGCGTTTCGTACAACAATCAACAATTAAATATGAGGGTAGCCCGTTTCTAACTATGACACCAGGACGTCAACCACCTCAGTCCTCCCGTGACCATGGTTGCTGTAAAGCAGCCGAAACGTCGGGAACGTAAAAACGAAAAATAAACGCGATAAAATCCTTACAAAAATGTTTTATTTCAATGTGTAGTATTCGCGTAAATAGCTGATATGAATTTTAATAGACTTTTTTAAATGTCGATAACGACATTGCAGAGCATATTCAACCTAAGCTTGTATAAACAAGCTTAGGTTGAATATGCTCTGCAATCATCTATCCCTCTAATGATACATGCGAAGCACTTTGTGGACGTAATTTAGTATGCAAACAGTAGCCAACGCTGTAATATAATAAGTTGGATGAGCCCAACCAGATGCACTGCGGCATGTTCAAAATATGGTTTTTATTTGGCGCAAGTCAGGAGCGAATAAAATTCAACAAAACGAATTCCATCGAATCTTTCCTGAAGCCGAGTCCTGAAGACTTGAAACTTGAACTGCTTTGAGTATAGTTATTTGCTATGTAGCTTTGATACCACAAACAACAAGACAAAACTCAAAACTGGCGAGAAACTTTGAGTTTGGTGGAGTTCTACATAATTACTAATATAGATGGGCAGATAACTTGATTAATTATTCTTTCGCAAGAATATTATTAAATTTTACACTCAATTTACACATAGCGTGTCATAATGGGCGGCTTCATCACTAATAATGCATTGTTCAGGAGATTAAAATGCTTTACTATTTTGGGGATAGACCACAGACAATACATTTAATGGCATTATAGCTGGATTTATATTACATGGGGCACTGCTTGGAGCACGATGCATCAGCTCTAACTCTTTGAAAATAAAATCATCTCTAAATTCCTACAAAAAAGTCATCAGCGTACAATGGCGTACACAGTAGTTTTCCGCTAAAATATTTTTGTAGCCCCTTTTGATTTTTTTATTACTTTTAGGGTTAGTATCTTTTTAAATGTTTTTTTTATGTGTGGCGTGATATTTTTGCCGTACATCCAATCTAAGGATCGCTATGAAGATGACCTCCTTGCTGACTACATATATGCTAGCTAACAACATTCTCGATCAAAAATACATAACTTCGCGTATCGAACTCAAGAATGCGTAGAGGTGTGCGTGGTAGCGGGAAAAGGGTCACATTCCACGGGATCCGAGGATGCCGGGGAGATAGTTAATTCTATAACATTCCAACACGGGACAAAGTCATATCTTATTGCCTTGGAATACGTCAATGCGTGCATTATAAAGAGGTAAATTATAACCCCCAAATTTATAGACAGTTCTAATGGATTATAATGGCATTATAATAAACTAATTAGAGGAAAAAGAGCTTTTTAATCCATTAGTATGGACCATCTGTCATATAAGTTGTGGATAGTTTTTATCAGCTCATTCTAAAACAGTCATAGAGTTAGTACTTTTTTATTGAACAGCTACTTCAGCCTGTCCCGCCTTTCTTACACTGTCTCACATACCCATATCAAAGTGTAGCACAAAATTTATAAGATCTTTTAAAAAGAGCAACCATGATGTTTCTTGCCCGTTCTTCTCCATAGGAATGGCATTCCGAATAGGTGGTTGTAGCTTAGCATCTTGTGTCATTTTTTATGATTCATAAGTACTGTACTTAGTAGTTAAAAATATTCCGATTCTTATTCTAAAGTACAAAACCGAGATAGTCTGTGTCACCAATAAATTACCATTTACTAAATATCTTTATTTTAAAGAGCGCTAGTTGCCTATTAATAGATAAACCATCCGTAGACGAACTAAAGTAACCGACATAGCTCAAAGAATTTCAATGTTGAAGTGGCAGTTGGCAGGGCACTAAGCTCGCAGAACCGACCGCTGGGACAGAAAGGTTCTAGAATGGCGACCACGAACCGGTAGACATAGTGTAGGACGCCCCCCCCCCACAAGGTGGACCGATGATATCACATGCGTAGCAGGAAGCCGGTGGATGCGAGTGGCGGAGGACCGTGATATGTGGAAATCATTGGGGGACGCCTATGTCCAGCAGCGGACGTCTTTCGGCTGATAGATAGATAGATAATACTTATTTGTTCCAACGCTTGTCCCATAGTCCATCCTCTGTGGCTTATTCTAGCGGCACAGAGATACGACCAAACTTTCTCATATACGTTCATGAAACTAGCTCTTATTAACAAAGCTGGAATTGTTTTCTAAAGAATTATAGCTCAAACCATTTTGCTTCCAAGAACTATAAACAAATAAGCAAATAAAATATATTTTGGACTGCATGTTCAACTTGTGGTATTCTCTCATTTTCATCTTCGCGTTACTTCTCTATGTCGTTGACATAATATAGAAGTTCTACCTTTATTATCATTTTTGTTTTGCTTAGAACAGGCTTTTATTATGGTACCATTCTTGTCATTTTCCCGTGTATTAAAATTGTACATATATGCTTCGTGAAACCTACTGTTGGTCCTAGGACTAGCAAGTGACTACATTTTAAGATATTTATAATAATCATAATAATAATATCGCCAGACAAACACACCATCTATACGGTACCACAATAAGCAACGTTTGTATGGTATCTACCGTACAATGGACTAAGAGCGAACCTTATAAGTACCGAGTACAAACATTAGTCGTCATCACACAAAGTTTGTCCCTACCAGAATTCAAACCCGAGACCCTCAGCGCAGAAGGCAGGGTTACTGTCAACTGAGCGATCACATTCCAGTTTATAATATACAACAAAATGATAATTAATTGAAGTGCATCGTTCCGAAGCCGTTCTCTAGAGGTGTCAACGTTTTCCATAAAACTCCGGTAATCTAGTCCATTCCCGGGATGAGAGGGAATGCACGCAGCGGTGACCCACTTCTCGCGTTTATCCCGTGATTTAATTAGAAATGAATGGGTACATAACATGTTCTATGGGATTTCCGTTGCTATCTATACTTACTTACTTAATATTATAAATGTGAAAGTTTGGATGGATGGATGGATGGATGGATGTTTGTTACTCTTTCACGCCCGAACGGCTGAACGGATCTGGATGAAATTTGGCACAGAGATAGATTATAGTCTGGAATAGCACATAGGCTACTTTTTATCCCGGTAAAATGTATGGTTCCCGTGGGATAGATGTTTTAATTTTTCATACTTTTTATCGCGGGTGACACCGCCGGGCGCAGCTAGTTAAAATATATTTTTTTAACTCTGTAGGATTTTAATTTATATTAGGATGAGTACGAATTAAACATCCCTCATTAATTTTATGAATTAACAATGGTATTATTAGACAGTTTTCTTCTGCAAAATGTTTGGTATACCCATTGTAAACATCTATAAATATGGAGGTATATTCATAGGTCCTTATTACCGAGAGTCCTTGTGCGAGTCTCTTTTATTTAAAAGACACGATTTTTTTTCATATTGTATGGGATATCTGTCAAAAGTGACAGTTACTATGCGGTTGCTGTTCGATTATGAATCGATTGTGTTAGCAGACATGGGGCCCAGTACCACTGTCCATGACTAACCTACTGCTGGAAAACGCAATACCAAAAATATTGTTTATTTTTTTATAGCTGTCATCCGAAAGCCAATAATGACTCGGTTACAGCCGCCACAACTGTGCCCAAAGATTTATAGCAGTGGTGTTGGAAACAAACGGGAATTTATTGATAGTAAAACTTTTACTCATTCAGGTATGTTACCATAGATAGTAGAAGTTTTCAGAGGTATCAAACATTATAGTAACAGTGTGTAAGAGATTCTGTAACTTTCAATAACAGATCCATACCGAGTGATTCAGAAAAGGTATATATACTACGCCTAAAACCTGGGCTTTTTTGCGCATTTGTAAACACTATATTGTAAAGTCCGAATTTCAATAGGTCGATTTTAAAAAATAGATGTTTTCCCCACAAGATGACAACATTGATTTTTGGCTTACATTTTTTTTTGACATGAGTATTCCAATTCTGTCACCACATAATGATAAAGCCACGCGCTAAAGAAGCGCAAGCTGCTGGCTGGATGGCTTAGTAAGCCCTTTCTAAATAACCTGTATTTTAAAAAGCGCAAAAAGAAATGTCAGTTTTCATATCATTGTCAGTAAAGTGTCCATAGCCAAGTTGCTAGATCAACCGCCCTTCTGACCGAACTTACTTCTACTTTCATCGTGCGAACTGCCAAGGAATGGAACAAGCTACCGGCGTCTTTGTTCCCCGTTGACTACAATCTGGGTGTTTTAAAGTCGAGAGTGAACAGGTACCTTCTAGGCAAGTATGCTCCATCGTAGATCTCATCGTCACTTACTATCAGGTGAGATCGAGATCAAATACTTGCATAAACGTAATAAAAAAACCAAAGTTTACGGGTTTGATCTCCACCTGTACTGAGCGCCTTCCAAGCGCTAATGGGACGCCATGTTTTATTTAAAAAATCAACGTAATCAATATAGCTTTTTGATTCATCTGTTAAAATATTTTACACTAGTTCTGTTTTACCTTATATATATATAAACTAAATGTCTATTCGAACGGTAGCGTATAACCAATAAACGTTACCCAATAGCGGTTAATACCACAACAATAGGTGCTGATTTGTGAGCAGCCATGCCGCAAATGTGGCTATATGAGGCACCGCAAATATTGCTCCCCATTGTACGAGCAGACCTGGGAGCCGCTTTAGAGAATAACGTGATTGGGGCGTTGCGTGCCCCGAGTGTATTTAGCGTTAATTACAGGCAGAATGTCCAGGTACCTTTATCTTTTATTATCTGTATCTTTTCACAACTAGCTGTATAGGCGAACTTCGCACCGCCTCAGAATCAAATGTATGAGAAAAATAATTATCTTTATTGTTCTTTTTGGGTTTTTTTCCCATGTAATACTGCTAAAATCTGCTCAGCCGTTCTTGAGTTATATATGGTGTTACTAACACGACATTGTTTTATATTATATATATTACAAAAAAAAAAACATCAGTCCATGCTCTCTAAGCGCTACACAAAAATACATAAGATCCTTTAAAAAGATCAACCATGGAGATTCTTACCCGTTTTTCTCTATAAAAACGGTTTTCCGAACGGATGGCAAAGTCGTAGCTTATCTTTTTGTGACATTTTTCTAAATTCATAAGTACTGTAATAGTTTACATGAATACAAATATTAATTTATTATATTAGAATTAATAAATATTTATTATGATTCAACGTTTCTATTATAATCTACACCACACTGGAGAGAATACTGCACTCCGAACAAATGGGCAAATGACGGACGGACTATTTTTGAAATTCGAATCCATGATCAACCAATCCAGCAAAGCGAGCGGTCTATAGCGCTGGTTTCCGAAAGACTAATAATTTGATTACAAGCGGAGTTCCAAAAGACGTATAATTTAGTTTTCACTTTTATTAGAATAAATACTGAAAAAAAATGCTAGCAAAAACGCAATGACGATCCAGTCGCCGCTAACAAAAAGAGATGATTCAAAAAAAAAACACGGACCAAAATAAATCCAATTTTATCGGTACAAAAATGCAGATAGGCTAACACCGCCTCCCTCGTTAGTGGTAGCCCGAAAATATTTTTAATTTTCCTTCCCACGGTTCGCTAACCCGGCCATTGTGACCCCAGGTTGCCCCAGGTCCGCATATTTCAAATGCGGATTTACATTTAAAAAGTGTGCAAATAAGAATAATTCTACGCACCGTCTGTTAGGGAAAACTGGTGAAGAGCGGTTCGCTTTAGAGGTGATATGCATTTTAATGTGATCAATACGATAAATTTGCTTCATAATGAATGTTTACAAACATGGCAGACCAAAACTTTTGACATTCTTGTAAAGTTGCTTGTGAATGTTAATAATCACGAAACATAATAAATGATTCTATTACAATAATGTTGCGCAGCATTTAAGGTTAAATCACACGTTGACATATTTCCTAATTATCTATGACAATAATTTGGAGCAGCATTTACGGCTGAATCACACGTTGACATATTTATATCCAATTGCCATTAGAGGAAACTAAGTATGAATAACGTTCAATGAAAATTAATAAGGTCAACAACTTCTTTGATACATGACCTATACGAATTCTGTCAAATAAGTTGTGGATAGTGTTTATAAGCACATACATTTATTGTAGATATTTTTTTTTACAATATGTATTTATAATTTTTTTTATAACTGTTAGTACTTGACACTGGCGAAATATCCACTGATTTGTGGGCGAGGCCATATTTCATTTTATTTCGTCACTTTTATTCTTGTAAGGAAACATTAAGAAGAAGCACATTATGAAACAGGCCTTTAGGAAGATATTAAGATCACACCTAATATACATAAATTTAGCTGATAAACCAGCATTATAACAAGAATTTACATAAACACTAGCTTTCCGAAAATAGTTCCATTACTTCCTTTCTCCAATAAGAACTTGGCATCGTTAGAAATAGCCCCAAAATGAATATTAGGTAAGGGCGAAACTTGCTTAAATTGTATGCCAAATACGCGATCCGAATACCCAATGAACGAAAACGCGTAACGACTGGTTTGGTCAAAATTATGTAAGTTACGCCCGCCGTATGAAGATGTTACTGGAAGACTTTGACCTTGCGACTTCTCATCTAAAAGATCATTTTCGATTCGTGGGAGCGTTCTTTATTAACCTTTACTTGAGATGATGAATTATTCAATAGTTTGACGACATGAATAGCAAAGTTGGTAGTAGCCCTGCTTTCTGTGCTGTGGGTCCCGGGTTCGAATTTGGGTAGGGGCAAACTTTGTGATGATGGATGTTTAATATCGTATAACAGTATTGTGTACTGGGATCGTCCACAAATAATCACATATTTTGGGAAATAAAACAAAATTGACAACTTCACGGTTCAACTTACCGTTACGTTGCCCGTGCTTACGTTTGTTTCAGGCTCACTTTTTTTTTTTAATCATGGTTAACCAAAGAGACCGAGGCCTTTTCTCTATTAAATCTAAAGCCACCCTCTGTCACGAGGTGGCATTGATCTGCAAAGGGTAAACCACTTTTCCGCCGCTTGAGCATAAAAAATGAACGTTTACCATAAATTTATGAAGTCATAAAATAAACTGCGATCGTTGTGGTCATAAAATGATAAAAATCATGGAAAAAAATATGGGGTATTAACAGTTTGTTAGGTTATTTTCATGGAGCCGCAGTGAGTAGAGGGCTTTTTTCATTGTAACAGCCATGGTATAATAATATGCTCCACCAGATAGTCTCTTCTGACGATAGACCAAGACTACGTCACGATCAGTACTGCCAATCAATTGACATCTTCAATACAATAACATCGCTTATTGGTTGAGCACGGCTGATGACGTACTCTTGGGCCAATTACGTGACCTAGCTAGAAGTCTAGTCTAGAAGAGTAGTGTTGCCTATATTTGATGTGAATCTTTTAATCTTAGGTCTGGTATTTTGGCATGACCAATACTACCTAATTAAAAATAATAATTATAAACTGCTGTTTCATAGGTACATGGCGAGTGAAAAAATTCAAGCCCGCTGAGTGTCTTACCGGATCTTTTCAGTTGAGGTCGCGTTCCTATCTGGTTGTAGAGTTGAGAAAAAGCGAAATGACAACATTTATAACAATGACAATATTTAAGTGTCCGCGTAGGCCTACACGATATAATTGATTTGAATTTGATTTATAGCAAGAACAAGACTGATTCTTTCTGCCTCCCGCAGTTAGGCTAAAGTCAATATTTTTTATAATCTATATGTATATATAAAACAAAGTCATGTTAGTTACCCAAGAATTGCTGGAATCATTGATTTTTTTATTCGTCTACGCCCCAAATAGCCGAATAACTATTAAAAACATGGGGAATATTTTAGATTTTCTCATACATCTGAGGTGTTACAAAGTTCACCGGGATAGCTAGTGTTTAATAAAATAGAACCCTATATGCCAGTGTAGTGTTGTCTCTGTCTTTTATAGCCTTAATGATTTTTTATTCGCGGTGTGTGTACTGAAGCAGGGATGTCCTAATGGTCTATTTTATTACTACCACAGAGAAAATATTGTGAAAACATCCTGAGTTATTACCATTATTATGTAATGATTTAAGGGGAATATATGACAGAAATAGTTCGGAAAAGTAATTATAATAGAGTTGGGTATAACATAGAGCGCAAAGGTAGATTTATACTCCAATCTCGCACTCACAGTGGCTTCTCGATTCACCCTTAGACGTTTCTTGTGGATGGCGCAAGTTAGAAGCATCTCAATTTATTTTATTATTTACATACTATTCTAGTAATATGTTAAAATAAAACATTTTTTTCGGATTTTATCGCGTTTATTTTACGCGTAAAACATAAAATAAACGCGATTAAATCAGAAAAATTAGTTAATAAATCAAAATGTTATAATATGTTCCAAGAGTGAACTCTTAAACGATAAACCAACATACTGTACTATATCCCATTTGGTTACACAGAAATCGCGTGTTGTATCATTCTTTTCGATTCATCGGCATTCATACATCTTTTAATCTTATTTCTACTGAAACAGCAATTTTATCTCGGTGTCCACTCATCCTATCCTGGTGACCTCATCATTAAACATATTACTTAAAACTTAATAAATTATTTTTAATATTGATGTAAGTATACATGATTCTACCATTTATCTACCATGTATACATTGATTTAATGTTTACACAAAATAAATGTGTAAGTACCTCAACAATAAGTTGCCCTCCTCTTACCTTACACCGACTTCGTCGGGCGGTATCTATTCCGAGGTGTCGACTCGCAGGTACGTTTCGGACTTATCTTCCCGGTGAATAATGCCCGCGGGTGGTGATCGACGACTGGCGACATTTCACGATCACGCGACTTGCCGGGAAAAGTCCCGCAGAAGGTACCGGGCCTTAAGATCTTTAGTTATATTACCACCGTGTCCGTGCACTGTAGATTTAGATTCATTTTTTTTTTATTCAGGTACACTGAATAAACTAAGTAGCCAAACTTTTTTTGGTTATCACTAAAATAACTTTTTTTTTAAAGTAACTACTACTACTAGTAACAAACCGAGTTTTATTACTAGTAATACTTAGTTCGCATTGCGCAATTTTTTTGTGACTAGTAGCCAAATGTTCTGTTAATGATAAGCAAAATAGTACCTACACGTGAAAAGTCTCGTGCTAGATTACATTGAATTCTATTAAGGAGGTTAGTTTTTATTTTGGCAAAGCACACATCAAATAGTTATTAACTGATGTGTGGTCAATATCATTACTCACAGTCGAAAGAAGTCCGCCAACCTGCTATAGACTAGGTCTTGGACTACGGTCTGCATACTCTTAGCGTTGAGGGAAGGCCCTCAATAAAACGTCTTGAACCAAATGCATTGGATGATATTCAAAAGTGTCCTTATAACCGAATTTACCGCAATATAAATCGTAAAGGCAGCCAAAAGTACTCTGGTTTACTAAGAAAAATGTCACAGAACGATGTTCAGTACACCGAAAAAATATTTTTAATGCATCATCGACTCGTGAAGTGCCCTGCGCTTGACAGTTTCTTTGTAGTCGCTTGCGTATAAACGAGGCTTTTGAAAGTTCTTTATCTACAAATAGATTGCTTTGAGCACGCTCCACACCTTCCGATCCTATCCTAATTATTGGATGAAATCGGATAATGTGCAGGGTAATCGGACGTCTTAAATATGAAGGATCGGACTCGGATGATGAGTCCGAATATTTGAGATGATGAGTTTTCAGATGCTGAGGCAGATGCAGAGTCATTAGATAATGACTGTTACAATTAAGCCGAGCATTTTGTACCAATGGCGTTTCAATCAGTACGCCGTTTCCCTATTAGGAAAACTAGGGAACAAGTTAACTATGCGTGTTAGGGTACTATGAGTACAAGGACTTTCTTATTCATTATAAGAGTTAAGATTTCGTTACAATTTAGTACGTCGGTTTGCTTTACACATTATTTAATTTGATCCGATAATTAAGATCGGATAGGAAGGTGTGGAGCCTACTTATTCGTATGGATACGAGTATTAGCAAAATATGGCTTCAAAATCAATAGCAATAAAAAACAAAGGAGACTCCACAACCTTTAGACGTATAATTATATTTTCAGCGGTTTTCTAATCTATATAAATTAAACAATGTCGTGTCAGTTACACCATTCATGAAACTAAAGAACAAATGGACCGCATTTTATATTTTTTTGAATTTGCCTCCGCAGAATTTGATTCTGAGGCGATACGAAGCTCGCCGGGACAGCTAGTAAAACAAATTAAAAAACTAACGAAATGTGGATTTTTTTTTAAAACCTATACATAGATATAGGTATGTATTGGTCTTCTTTGTGTGCGCGCGGTTTCCCAACATCTACTACCAACACTTTTTTTCATCTCAAAATTAAAACAATCCAACCGTTAAATGCAATCATCGTTCTTTTCGGGCAGAAGTTTAAAAATTATGCTTCTAGGTCAAACTCGTTCGGGACAGCTTGTGTAAATCTTAAAAATCATGCAAATTCTTCTAGATATGCTGATGAGCGGAATTTCTAATTGACAAGAAAGTTTAACAATGGGTGGAATCACGGTAAAAAGAAAAGCGGCCTTGCAAACCCTATACTTTAGGGCTAAATTAATTAATCAAGATATTTTTGCCGTCCTGATACGCACGGAGCATACACACACACAGCAGCGGAGGATACAGCGTGACTCAGAAATGGTATACTACCATTTGAACCGCAGTTATTTAGCGCATTTGCTATCATTATGTGAAGGCACAATTTGGATTATGTCAATTATGAAAAAGAATATTGGTCCCTACAAAATGACAGTTGATATTAATTTTATGGTTATATTATTATCATAATTGTGACGTCACATAAACGAATACGCTGAAGAGTTACCAGGTTTAAATGATATCAGTGTTAGATAATGGAGTTCATCTGGGGATATTGAGTTTTACTAAAATCTATGAATACTTGATATTGGCAAAATACCTACCATTGGATGGGTGAGGCCATTTGAAGAAAGACGACGTTCTTTTTTTTCTTTGAAAAAAAAGGTGGTGGTAGGTGATAGGTGAAAGGTGGTGGATAATGGTAAGTTAACCCTTTCGTTATCACCTAGATACGATTTTAAGCATACTTTGCGACAACCATGACTGAACAAAATTTGATGACTTGAGCACTTATGTAATTTTGCTAGATATGACTTATTTAATACTAAACTAAGCTCGTTAAAAATAATGTTTAATTGTTACTTTTAATGCTTTCATTCTAGTTGTTCCTTAGAGGTTACAAAAACTTTTCAGCGCTAAGAATCTTAATATCCGCCTTGTACAGCTTACAACTGCACAAGTTACTTATCTACAGCGTTTGCATTCTGCTTAATTAGCCAAACATACAACATTAATATAATAATAATATCGCCAGAAGAACATACCCTATATAATAAGGAACGCTTTTATTATAAGTACCGTATAATGAACCAGGGGTGATCCCAGTATATAATACTTATATAGATATTAAACATCTATGACTCGAATACACAGATACGTGCTAATCACACAATGTTTGTCCCTACCACGATTCGAACTCTGAACCTGCGGTAATCATCTTATTATTCTAGTAGAGGTGGACTTTACTTCTACAGAAATTTTGTTCATTATACCCATTCTCTGGATAAAAAGTATATATAAAGCTGTCACCATGTAGAGTCCCATCAGAATGCGTCCGGTACATGTTCAAATTGGTTAAAATTACACATCTGATTAGCCCTGGGGTAGAGCCATGGTGATAGTGTGCGGTTAATACTACATCTTACCTGCTAGACTTGTTTACGGTCGCGAGGTAGAGTTCACGGCGTTTGTGCTATTTACTTAGCTACACACATTTAGCTTGTCTTATCAGTGCGAAAGCGCGGCATGCAAGCCGCCGCTAAAACTAAATAATAATCATAAAATTATTTAAACAACTTTGTTATCTGAAACTCTATGTAAGTAACGTCATTTGATTACAACTTTTAACATCACAAAAGTTGATGCAGTTTTTTTGACTTGCAGACAGCATGAATTATTTAGAATTAATGTATTTAAAGAAGCTTCGAGTTAACATTGTAGGTTTCAGTATGTAATTGTAATTGTTGCTACGGGGCCTCCCTCAATCCGAAGAAATAGCAAGATTGATGAACATAACTAGCCATTCAGACGTCTCTAGATATGAGAGTTTTGACGATGTTTGTTTTCACTGTTTTAGATTTACAAAGGTACTCTTTTTATTGAGATTTTAAGCTTACAATTAGTCAAAAATAAAAAATAATATACAAATAAATAAATCCACTTTTATTTCATTTTGACGACAGCTTCAGTTGTTTACAACGAATCACATTAGGCAAAAGGCATTATGTAATGAATAAAATACTTTTATAATTTTTATTCAAATGAACTTAATTTAGTTCATCATCATTTAGAACATTTGCAAAACATAACATTACATGTTTTAAAAAATGTTACAATGACAAATGTCACAATGATAAATGTCACAATGACAAATGTCACAATTACAACTTTCATTGTGACATCAGTATTTACATCCCCCTTGTTCAATCACACGATCAACGGAAAAAGGCCAAAAGGAAAAAAACACACGATCGGTCGTTCAATGAATATCTTGTACAAAACCTACAGCTGGAAGGCCAATACAATGAATATTTAATGTTACTTTCTCAGTTTCCTTTGTGAATGCACTTTTACTAACAACATGGGAAAAATAAATTCAACATTAATCTACCTGAGTAATAAAAATATCCTTTCATTCTACAACCTATCAACTACCATGAAATTGGAGATCTAGCTGCAAGGTAAATTAAGGGTTGCGCGGCCGAAGCCATGGCAAATAGCTAATATACTTATAAAACTACTAACGTACTAATCCTATAAATCAAATTCACTTCCGAACCCGGCCAGCCTATTACTGTTATAAATTACGTACTTCTATGTATTCAAAGCCTCACAAATTCAGGGGTTATAGTTAATCCACTGATAGGTTTTCTCATACTCGGCTCTGTCCTAACCTAAATACATTTTAATATAGGTGCGGGTGCACGGCATATCTATGTTGATAATGGGTTGTTATGGAATGATGTATGCTCATGATGTGTGCTCATCATATTCATCATGTGTGATCATCATGCATGCTCATCATGTGTGCTCATCACGCGTGCTCATCAGGATATCATGTGTGATCATCATGCTCATCCTATGTGCTCAACACGCGTGCTCATCATGCTCATCATGTGTGCTCATCATGCGTGCTCATCATGCTCATCATGTGTGGTCATCATTGGACCAAGACTCGCTGCCAAACTGTGATCATGCCTACCTCGGATAGAAGAGCACACCAGCATTCAAGCTTATCACACATAGTTCGACCCTACCGATATTTGGAATTGGGACTTTGGTTACAAAAATCAGGATCAATACTGACTTTTCTAGTCGAGTAGTCATTTATGTGTGCCTAGACGAGTAATTAGTTTAAATGTGGATGTACACAGAGCAAAAAGAAAGACTCAAGAAAAGTTGAATGGATAGTTTTTAAGAGTGTTGTGAAAGAATTGGGAGTGGAGTTATAAAAAAAATGTGATCAATGGAAGAAATAATTGGACTACTCATTACACACACTATCAGGAACATTACACACACTATCAGGACACTATCAGGAATTAATTGGATTCACACGAATATAATGTCGTAAAATACTGAGCGCTCCTTATTATTTCATTTGGAATCCATAGATTGTTTACAACTAAATATCAAATGACAATTTAATTAAACAACATAAATCACTTGATATATAATGTATATATTTACCCACTTAGATAATATTTATTGATGCTGAACTGGATCGCTACTCCAACTAAAGTTTTCATCGCAGTTCTGTTTATGTTGAAGTTGTACAAATTCTGTGAGAATTGCACCACCTGCGACATTAACTTTATTAATTTAGTGCCGTTCTCCAACTACCACTTGGTCTGTGAAACTAATAACTTACCATAACTAAGAAAAAATACAATAATTACAATATCGTACTTCTCAAAACATAACGCTTGTATTCTCCAAAAGGGTAGAAAATAAATATATATTTTTCACATTTTAAATTTTCCTGTTCGCATAAAGCAAGGCAAACAAATTAATTACAAGTTCCCGAACAAACACGGGAGTCACAAAGACCCAATTTTGTCCGCGCATTGTCGAACTAGGAAAGTCCCAACTAAACATCAAGTCCGATACACTGTACTTCACAAGAACGTCTCTACGAGCGAGCCCATTGTTGTTGAGTGAAAGGGCGAAGTTCAAAGGATACAATGTACCCACAATTCTGTATCACGGTACATTACAGTCGTTCTGAATTATTTACAAAAGGCGAAGGTTAGTTATCTGAGAGACGTTAGCGATGTCTCTATTTATAGAACGGGATGGGCGAAGGATATTTGAATGTTAAAAGCTTTGTTGCAGCAAAATCTTCATCAAAAGTGGTCACACAGACAACTTTAATGTATAAATTGAGCTGAAAAACGCTTGCGGCTAAGAGAACATGAAATTAATTCGAGTTTGAGAAATAAGTTCGAGAATAGTGTTGCAGCGACCACTTCAACCGCACAACAAGCTACATAGATGGCACTGCAGTGCGTCTACTGTTCAGAACAATAGACAATTGCCATCACAATCCTGAATCGCGCTATAAGAGTTTTCGGAGCAAGTAACATATATACAAGATCCCGATAATAACCGTCGGAGCATGGCGGCCGCCCCACCAGGCATACCACCCGCCTGGCTGGAAGATCTTCCCTTTTCCGCTAAAGTGTAAAATATGAAGGATAGAAATGAACAATATGCCAAGAAGCTCTAATGTCTCGTACAAAACATCTTAGTATAATACCTTAATGGCTAGCTTCTAGGCTTCCATCCATCTATCAGCCCAAAGACAACTAGGCTTAGGTGAAAAAAAAATCCTTGAGTATTGTTGGAGAAATTATTAGGACGTTCTCTCTTAGTTTTGGTAATATGGATTTCCAACTCACTCATTTCATCCAAAATTGTGCATGCATGCATGCAACAAACAAGGTTTTAAATTTGGATCATAGACATAATTTTTTTACTTTTATACTTTAGAGTTATTGAATAAACTACCTTTGTTATTTCAGTAACTACTAGCTCACACATCAGTATAAAATATCCTAGACTAAATTCAGAATTTACTGGTTACCATAGCAGATGAAGTTTCGGTAACGTAAATCATCGGCAATCTTTTGTTTATGAGCTCAGATAAGGCAAGTCTGAGCACGGCCTGTGAAACTATTGTACTTTTCCTTTTTATATCTATCAAGCTTCTAGGTTTATTGGTTATCTTGGAATTATACCTTCACCAATATATTTTTAATGATATGCAGTAGATAGGTGTACAGGTCGCGTATGTGTGTATGTTACTCCCAGCAATCAGCCGGAAACCGTTTATTAATGGACTCCTTCAAGATTTCGTCTCATCATGATTTCCCACACTTCACTTTAATTCATTAAGTATAGGTTTCCTTTCACGCAAACAATTTGATTTCACTTAAGAAAAATCTATAGTCAGCTACACTGTACATTTAGGGTTCAAAAAGAATATGATCAAACTAGAACGTGCGACCGATAAATACCACTGTCGCATCCAATTCTGTTGCGCACACAAAGCAACATACACACAAATCCCCAGGGTAGCACACACGAAAGTCACCTTTGTGCAACCTACACTATTCTGTGCGGCAAAGTGCAAAATATTTGTTCTGGCATCCGCGTCTGGAAATTCTAAATTGTAAACCTTTTGTCGCGGACTAAATTCATTGGTGCGGTGTGCAGGTTCTTTGTAGTAAACCGTTTAGGTAGTATTTCCTTGAATTTATTGGAACGTTATTTTGCAACCTTATGTAACTCTTCCTTCAATATATTTTAAAGATTTAAACCAATCTACTCATTTTTAGGGCCTCATTATGACCGCCTGATTAGCACAGTTGATAGTGACCCTGTTTTCTGTGCCGAAGGTTCTGTGTTCGAATCCTGGTAGGGACAAACATTGTGTGATGAGCACGAATGTTTGTACCTAAGTCATGAATGTTTACTATTTTTTTTACGTTACGCATCCCAATGCAATGTTGCCGTAATATTTTGCTAAATCAAGTGTTGTCATTATAGAAATATGGACACGGACGAAATTACGGTAGATTTTGACATGTCTACGGTAGGTGGTAGACCTAGAAAAATTACGGTAGATCTACCGTAATTACGGCATGGTTGGAGACACTGGTACCCATAATACAAGCGTTGCTTAGTGTGGGAACGTATAGTTGTGTTCGTCGGTGAAAATTTATTTATTTATCTTTATACTAAAATCATTCTAAAATAAAAACAAACCATGAAATTCCGCTATAACTGTGGGATAGTTCAAATACCTGCCACATCCTGAATAATTCCTACGTAATTCAATCATTATTATTATAACAAGCCTGGCCTTGTTAATGCAGTATCTCGATGGCTATTGATGTTTAAAATAATTTGCGGCTCATTTATAAATTGTTAAATTTTCATCAATGTATTGTTCATTAATTATTGGGCTACACTAAATTACATTAGCGGGAAAAAAAAATCTCAACAACAATCTGAAACTATGACACCAGGACGTCAACCACCTCAGTCCTCCCGTGACCATGGTTGCTGTAAAGCAGCCGAAACATCGGGAACGTAAAATCAAAATATGAACGCGATAAAATCCTAAAAAAATAGTTTTATTTCAATGTGTAGTATTCGCGTAAATATAAGAAACTATCAATAAAAGAAACTCTATTATTTAAGAAATTGATGATATAAGTATATAGTTTTAAATGACAATAAGATTAGGTTATTCTTCCATTGTGTTTATTTCATTACTAATAGGATATGGTAGTCACGAGGTTACTGTTACTCCACAAATCCAAGTTACATAAGAATCGGATTAAGTAGGACAAGGAGCTCGCGCACAACAAAGATTTGATGGGATTTAATTAAGACGTAGAATAGTGCTCTCGGATCTGATTGAGATGGAAAACTTAATTAAATTACGTAGATGTCTGTCTGTCTGACTGACTGTCAATAAGCACACGCTTATTTAATGCAGTCATATACTGTATATAAAATAATACGTAAAACACCATCACGCTTGTATTCCCCTAAGTCAGGGGCTCCCAAACTTGTTTTGACTACTGCCCACTTTGATAATTAATAATTTTTTAGCCCATTTTTTCACCTACTTAAAAATCTCTATAACTTCAAATTAAATTATTTATTGTAAGCCTCTATACAACGCCCTCATTTTTTTTCTGGTTCTCTTACCGCCCCTCTTTAGACCTGCAGAGCCAACAAGGGGGCGTTATCGCCCACTGTAGTGCACCCACATTTTGCCCGATAGTATTTTGATTCCAATGATATAGGGCGCGAGCGGTGCCATTATACCGGGCACACTCCCCTGAGGATGAGAAGGATTTAGGTCATAGTCAACCTCGCTGTCCCAATACAGTTTTGTGAACTTCACACAACTTTCGAGAGACGTACAGATTTTCTCACGATATTTGTCTTCACCTTACAGCAAGTGATTGAATAATTATGAGATTTGCACAATTTAAATCCGTAAATCTCAGAGGTACGAGCCGGGGTTAGAACCTGTACACCTTGTTTTCAAGGCGAGCGTACTACAAATTTCAATTTTTTTTTTAATAGTAAGTTTTGTTTACAGGACGTTGCTTGTGCACCAGCTATATTCTAATAAAGAAACGGACATATATCTCGATAGCAATAACATTATTCGATCGTGACCCATGATTGTTCTGATTTTTCAATTTACTGCGCAGTCTCCTGCCACCGCAAAACAAACCTTTAGACAGTTAACTTCACCCGCAGTATTGATAAAGGAAATTTATACCTTTTGCGAGCAAAATGCCACAGCACCGGTAAACTTTAAGATAACAGTTCGTATATTGTTGTTAGTGAAATATACTGATTCCTAAGAGATATGTCACTTCTGATCTTATTAAGAGTATTGTTTTGTTGTTCCCACGAATTTATAGACGTTATATTATAGTACTGCGCAAAGTATCAGTATCTTAGTACCCTTCTAAGGGAGTAATGTCCCCGATGCTGCCCGAGCTGCCGAAGATGCCCGAGTGCTGAAAAAAAAAACGTCAACAGTACTCAGAAAAATCTTCAACATGGCTTAAATATTGCGGTCAAATGGAATCCTTATCGAGTTTTCTAGAAATCCTTCCTTATTTTTCACACAGAAATTACTTTTCAAGCGCCGCACAGATTTATAAAATCTTCCTCGAAATTGTTCATCCCACTTTCCTCAATGCATTGTCAAGAAAATGGAGAATAATTAGCGTCCCGTTTTTTACGCTTCTAATTAATTATTCGCGCGGAATTACCTGACTCTCCTTTTATATCGAGAGTTATGGCACGGTATATACCTGATATCTAGAGACACTCGAAAATCTTTTGTTGTATCTTCCTTTTTAAGTCAGGATTTTGGTTATTTCATGCTACAAAGGGGGATACTAAATGACCTGATAATGGTAACTATTAGTTGTTAAGGGCATTGGAGTGCAGGGCCTTGGCCTGCTGCCTTGGCTGCGTATGCGGCTGTATATTTTGCAAGTATTTTTACGTAAACAAGCAATGGGGTAGGCAGAGGTGCGCTGTAATTTCACCGACTGTATTTGGTGCCAAATTTGGTATAATCTAATATCAATAATCATTGTTAAAAAATGTGACTATCACTGTATTTTTTTTACTAGAAGTTAACCAACTCATAATCACGGTCAGTCAATAATCAATTTTCATCACAAATCCTGTTGCAATAAAAATTAAAATAAAACAAGATACGAAAAATAATATCACATTTTACGCGCGTAAGCACAAACTTGGATCGTAAAAATCCACACATACACACACTGAAACAAAATTGATTACGTCATGTCGGTTTACATTATTTATAATATACGAAGGAAAACACTGTAAAGCAAAGTGTGAATGCCCGTAACACGTGACCCAAGTTGTACAGTTTTTTTTATTCTTTGTACTTCACAAAGTGTAAACGTACCTACGTTTTGCGGTTGTCTTTTGCGTAGACAATAGGGCTTATATTTCTAGGAATATTTTGAAGTTATTTTGTATGTACTCAAGTGTAATAGTTGTTCAACCAACACAACTGTTATGTTTTTTTTTATTTCCAAAAAAAACATACCCAAAGAAAGTAATGCCGTACGAACATTGTTGGTCCGTATTTACATAACAAGTGAAATCCGCGATGATTTATCTCGATACGAAAACTAGGTCGCAAATAACACGAAAACAGGTACAAAATCGGGCGAACGAATCCCGGCCGGACGCGACAAAAATTACGACTTTTCAAATACGGTTTCCCCGTGTCGACTTTACGAGCTATGTCTACCCACAATATACAACCAAAACAGTCGTTCGATCGCTACTGACAAACAAGATTAGAGTTGATTTATACCGAACACTTGTTCTGATAACAGCTTTCCGCTTTTCACGTAAACAAGGCACAAATGGCTCCTTCGAATAACAGCCAAAGGAGGTCAGCGCGGCGATCCGTCAGTGCTGCTTTGTTTTGACAGATGTTTCGTGCAGCTTAGGAGGTCATAGTGCAAAGCAATTTTAAGTGTCAAGAAACGGCACAAGAATCTGAGCGAGTGGTCCAGAGATTCAAGAACAATTAGTTGATATTGTTGACTCTCTGGTCAGGTTTCAAAAAAATATAACAGGTAGAAGCTGTGTATATACTTGTATTTACCACTACGGGACATAAACTTCCTTTTTTTAAACAAAAACCATCTCTAGCTTGTACGAATATCACCTTATCTTATAAGATAACTTTGTTCATAGTCTTACGACTAACTCCCGGACTATTACTTTATACAATCAACAATCAAAACATCCTCCTTTCGTTGGTTTAAGACAGATATCCATTTCTTTATTTCTTTTTCATTTATTGGTCAAGAGATATTTATGTTTATATAGAAACAGTTGTTCCAATTTTTAATTTTGGATGATTACTAGTCAATAAAGTCTTGAACATTAATTTAATTATTATTTTGAGTAAGATATTTATATAGCAGAGATAAACAACAATAGTAGTGAAAAATATTTTAATAGGGCCAACAGTAGGTTATTTATATAGCATTTATTATTACGCAAAGGGTGAATAAAAAAGCTATGTCAAAATGACTAGAAATTTCCATAACTAGATTCCACTGCGCTACCCCAAAACGCATGAAATTTAAAAGCATTCAAGGTACATATGAGGCGACATTAAAGGGCCATATAAAATATTGTTATACTTATGTATATTGTCTATGATATAACAAGCTAAAGGCGTAAAAGATACTTGACTTGAAATTCGATTAAACTTTACTTTTATCACAGCTAAGAAATTGTTTATAGAGCACTTTAAGACCATTTTCTCTTATTACATCTTGCGATTAAAGATTGCCTTACTCAAAGAGTCTACTTATCTCAGAGCAGCTAAACTTTAAATACAAATCTTGAACAAACAAAATAATCACCTAATGATAACCGCCAACTTCAAAACTGAGTTACTTCTAAGAAGAGGCAATTTTAGTTGAAGACTTCTAAATTATGTAGATTTTACTTTACATTTAGCGCTCAAGAACTTACGGGATGAGGAATTTCTATAGACTTCAGTGACTGAAAGGTTTACACATAAAAATGAAAACTTTCTCATCCACAGGTTATATTAATATATACAGACAGTGGTAGTTTCTTGGGTTGCCATTTAAATAATCATCAGTATTACGTCCTGACGAGCTGTGATCGCAACGTTGCTCGTGTGGATTTATCTGGCTATCCCATGGTAATTCATCCATTTTGCCGGATTTTTTTTCCAGATATTGATCTTGTTAAAGTCTTATTAATATTCGCCTAGTGGATATTGACATTTTAGTTTTTTAAGTTTTCCGCAGAAGCTCACGTCTCAATTTTGGGATTAAAATTATTCTAAACACATATAAGGCGCATGGTAAGAAAATCTTTGGGTAAAAGTTACACTTAGAGCCAATAATATAGAAATCATATAAGTATATCGAATATCATGGGTTACAAATATAGTAATTTTTGATCACGCAATGTATTGTAAGCCACGCGATCACAACACAATGCTCCGTGCGATACCCGACGCGTGCGAGTGACGAGCGTGCTCGAGCATATCTAGTTTTAATTTACATTGCAGTTTGACGCCTGATTTATAAATTATTTTCACTTAAATCATGTTGAGATTTCATGCTGTTATCAAACTAAAATTACTGTAAAGCAAATGCGTATTTTCATTAAAAGATTGACGAAAAATTCCCAATTCTCAAAAAGAGCCTTCCAAAGGTCCCGATATAGCCCGCGTGGAGAGAGAGAGACAAAATATACGAATAATAGCAGTAATATTGGTCTGGGTTATATTTATATTGTATATTATATACATAAAATATGTTTTATTATTTATCGCTCGTAGCAATTGCTCGTTATTTCATATAACATTTATGAAATAAATCCTGTAATAGATATAATATAGTATCAAAGATCGTATTGATCGTAGTAATTCCATTTTGCACCGAAAAGAAGATCAAATTATACGAGAAATTAAGCGAAGTATTATTTAACTAATGAATTTGAACGTCTCTTGTTTCATTTAAACATAAAACATCGTTTACACTGAACTTGTACGGATTAAGTATCATATCTGATGTCCTATTACAAAAGATAACGATAAATTTAATTTTCATTTAAGAAAATAATTTGTAAATGTGGTAACCATGTAACCATTAACTTGTAATGATATACTTAGAGTTAGTACTTTTTTAACCACGTGCTAAAGTCTGCCTAGCCGTTTCTGCATTGTTCTCACATACCCATGACATTGTACTGCTCAAAAATTTATAGGATCTTTTTAAAAAGTCCAACCATGGAGTTTCTTGCGATGTTTTTGTTCACCGTCTGGCACTCTTAATTATAATCACAAATTCCCAGAGCCAGTGCATACGGTTCTTAATACCAACCGAGTCGGGACTTTAATAAATTCCTACCGCGAACCCGCTAAGATGGTTTCCTTAAACATAATCAAGGATGAGATACGGGCCGCTGATACAACGGGAATCATTACAGGCGGAGTTCTTAAGTTTATTTAGTGCTTCCTGAATGATCATTAAGATGTCGTTAGCGTAGCAGCGCGGTATCGTTATGGTGCCGTGCGCATAAGTGAAATGGAATAGGATGTTAGAAAAAAAAAATAGCAATAATATCGCTAGACAAACACAACAAGCATGCGGTCCCACACTAAGCAACGCTTGTATTATGGGTAATGATCAATGG
This sequence comes from Pheosia tremula, assembly GCA_905333125.1. NCBI lineage: Eukaryota > Metazoa > Arthropoda > Insecta > Lepidoptera > Notodontidae > Pheosia > Pheosia tremula. Next base: position 2,235,757 of record HG995403.1, on the reverse strand, counting down.
ACTGGGTTCGAACCCAGTATATAATGCTCATAGATATTAAACACTCAGTACTCAAGTCATGGATGTTTAATATCTATATAAGTATTATATACTGAGTTCACCCCCAGTGCATTGTACGGTACCTGTAATACAAGCGTTGCTTAGTGTGGGACCGTATAGTTGGTGTGTTCGTCGAGCGATATATTTTTCAATCTAGTTAAGATTTTAGTTTTACCAGCCTTGGTTCACAAATATCACGAAGAGTCATAATTATTAAATGAGTCTAGACATATAAGTGGTACGTTGCAGGTCTTATTATTTATTTATTTAGTACGTGAGATAAAGTTTTTACTATACATCTTCTGAATGTAAACATATGGGTATATGTTTGTATGCCAAATTGTAGGCATTCAATAACTTTGATAAACGTTATATAGTACTGTGCACAAGAGTTTTGCTTTGCACAGTACTATATATGATGTCTGATAAAGTTATATAACCTCTATAAATTGGGTGGATAATATATATCACATAATTTTTTGTAGCTGTGCATTTTAATATATTCTTGGAGACTGCCAGCATTACTGACAAGCAAGCTCGTTATTGTTGACATCGTTCGAGGGCCAATTTAGAGTTTATCCAATAACACGATTATGTATTCAGAGAAAGAAATTTTGCAGATTTTTTTTGTAGAAATCGTAACTTTTTTGTGTTTGCTTTTCGTATTTTATTTTGTTTTTGAAAAGGTCTCCTCGTTAGTGGCTGTTTTGATATTGACGGCCTGATGAGCGCAGTTGGTGTAGACCCTGGTTTCTGTGCCAATGATCCCGGGTTTGAATCCTGATAGGGATAAACTGTGTGATGAGCACAAATGTATTTACCCGAGTCATGCATGTTTAATATCTATATGAGTACCTACTAGCTGTCCCGGCGAACTTCGTACCGTCTGAGAAGTATGAAAAAAAAACATGTTTTAATATTTATTCTGCTATTCGGGGCGCAGAAAAAGTAAAAAATCTAAATCATAAAAATCTACCCACCCGTTCATGAGTTTGTTATATATAAATAAACTGATTTCGCCCTCAGTCCATAGTACGGTACCCATAATACAATCGTTGCTTAATGTGGGTCCGTATAGTTGGTGTGTTCGTCTGGCGATATTATATTATTATTATACGTATACACAACATATTCTGCCAAGTGTACATTTAAAAATCGGGATTCTGGTGGTCTCAAATCCCAAATAATGTTTAGGGCGTCATAAATCTATTTTTTTTTTAAATAATAATAGGTAGGTACGTAAAAACAAACAAAGCTTCAAACGAAATAAGCAGCCGTAAGTAACACTTTTCAATCTGCTCTGCACTGTTTTACAAAAAGAAATATTACAGTAATTTCAAAAAACGAAACTAGATTCAAAATTACACCTAGTCCTAAGTACATTCGTGTAACTGAAACCTACCACTTTGGCTACACTATTAACAATTTCAGAAATGAACTTACGTACCTCGCGTTAAGGCCTAATACGACTGCAAATGTAATTTTGAACACCCATTGTACTGATATGTATCCTGCCACAGAGTATATCACTGCAGACCCACATAATGTATGCTGTCGGCAAACCTGACACTGGAAGACTCTATTACTCAGGGCCAGTGGAATTTATGAACCGAATAACATACAATGTCGAGATATTGGCTACGTGATGTTAATGTTGATGGAATTTCTAGTTTAAGACTCTAGTTATAAGGTTCATGTTTTGTGTGGGATTTCAATTATGAAAATGTGCGCTAACATATTAAAGGAAATCTACTTTGTAGAAATATGGTATTCTGTTATTATTTTTTGCTTGTGGTTCAGTAGGTCAGACATCGAATAAGAATATTCAGGAGCAGCTCAATTCGTCAATTCAAATCTTATACTATTTACACTAGCTGCGCCCCACGGTGTTACCCGCGATTAAAAAGTATGTCCTTTGCCCTAAACTACCACTACCTATGCAAAAAATCATGTCAATCCTTTGCTCTACAAAAAATTTAAAGAAATCTATCCCACGGGAACCATACATTTTACCGGGATAAAAAGGAGCCAATGTGCTATTCCAGACTATAATCTATCTCTGTGCCAAATTTCATCCAGATCCATCCATCCAAATATTCACATTAATAATATTAGTGGGATTCTTACGCTGCTATTAGTAGATGCTGTGTCTCAACTGACCTTATTAATAATTTTCACTCTGTCTATGGGAACGACGATGTTTCGGTTGGAATTCATTATCATTGTAAATATAATTCTAAAAAGTCATCATAATTAATTCTAATTATTTACATGACTCGTGTTGATATTGACGATTCCAAACAACAACACGCATGAACCCAACACTACTTTAAAAAAATAAACTACTTTAAAAAAACAGAGTTTTCATTCATATACAGAGGTCATTAAACCCACGATGCTAGCAGTCGTAATTAGAATGCAAGCAATCGCAATTAATCCAAGTTAGAATAATTCGAGCATCTAACCAACACACGACTGAAAGAGACAAACTTATATGGTCACATCAAAGATGAAAGGATTTAATATATTAAATGCTTTAGATAAAGCCATCACTTCAGATTGTAGCCCGATAGGTGCTCTAGTACGGGACCCTAATATTGTATGCACGGCCACCGTGAACCAATATTGAATCTCTATTCACATAGAGATAATCGTTCATTGATGTCATTCACACTAGGTCATTGAATGGGACGGTTATTGGGTGCGAATTAGTATCGCGATAATGCATTGGTACCGTTCAAATTAGGTTTATCAATGACTGTGTTTGAATTGGGAATCAGATAATTTGTATGCATTGCTTTTGATGGGGACTATTTTCGTGACTTGCAACAAAGTAACAAATAACATTATAGCCATCCCGTTGGGTTTGCCGTACTCTGGTAAAAAGCAATTGCATTGGTTTTTTTTTACTTCGTTGTTTATGTAAGCTGTTACTTTTTGTAACAATGTTGATCGTGTTCGATGGCTTTAATTTTTTTTTGTTTTTGATTTTGAAGTTGTTACCTATGACTTCAAAAAAATAAATGTATTTTTGCGTTTTAAGATTATAATATTATTTGTTTCGATAAAAGTAATATCTGAAGAAAATAATCCTCTTTAATAAACATTTTTATGTTTTCATTTAAAAAATCTACGCTTTCATTTGTTTTCTTATTGCATACTAAACATATAATCCTTATCTCATCTTTGCAGCGTCTAATGAACACTGAGGTCATTGAACCGTAGAGTCATTCAAGTCGCAACCCATTAAATTTCAATCACAAGTCTGCTTCACTCCAAAGCCGTACTATTTTATTTTCTTTTATATTTTAATGCTTTCAGCGACGACAACCCTTCAGTTAGCACTCCACAAACAGCTAGGCGAGGGATAAAGTTAGTACCATTTGAATACAAAAAAATCTTAGTAAACATTTGCATGTTCTACCAAAATCCTGTTTCTGTATCAAAATTTCGGTAATTAAATTTCGTGGGTATTTAGAAAAAAGTAAGATTTTTTGGTGATAAATCAGATTGACTCATAGAACAATGTAACTTGTTTACTACATGTAACAAAACCCATGGGAATAACATTTTTAAGATTATTATATTATAGTATATCCAACTTTTTAACAATTGGCGTAGTAGCTAGGTAATGCTTAAACCACCATACTATTCCTGTCTAAATTTAAAAATATCATTCAGAACTACTGCCATAAAAGTTTTTAAAATTCATGACACCCATTTTACTGGCGTCGTTAGTTTTACTGGCCAGTATCTGTGGTACATCGGTTAAACATTATTAAAGGTAGTCGGTACTATTGCTATGCAAATGGGAATATCGTTCGGGAGTGAAGCTTTGTTTTGGTGGGCGCAGGTGAGTTCCGATGATAGCGGGTGAGTTGGGTTTAGTTTTGTGATTTATATAAGACTGGTGTGTCGATTTCAGGTATTGTGAAATTGAGTGGAAATTTGATATGCGACTCGCATCTGTTGTTTAAATGAGTCATATATATACTACTAGCTGTTGCCCGCGACTTCGTCCGCGTGGTATTTAACAAAGAAAACCGTTGACAATAGCCTGCTCGCCCATTCTGAGCCCGCGGGACGCATTGCAGGTTGTTGCTATCAAACTTAATGAGGCGCTGCGCTGCAACATTGGTTTTAATTTTTTTTCGTGAGATCCTATGTTTTTTTCTAAAATAAAAGTAGCCTAAGTTACTCCTTGTTACATCAGCTATCTGCCAGTGAAAGTCCCGTCAAAATCGGTCCAGCCATTTCAGAGATTAGCCGGAACAAACAGACAGACAGACAGACAGACAGACAAAAATTTTAAAAAATATTGTTTCGGTATAGGGCACGTGTATACATCCAAATGCACTTAGTAAAAAGCGGTTATTTTAATATTACAAACAGACACTCCAATTTTATTTATATGTATAGATGTATAGATTATAAAGGTACTACGGAAAACTGAAGAGAATGATACCGAATGTTTTTTGCGGTATTCTTCACGTAATTGACCTCATACCCATTTTTTTATGCTTCTGGTTTTTTTTCCCAATGTTATTGGATCCTCTTTTTTGGTCTTTAATTATTTGCTTCATCTTTTATTTCCACGCTAGCCATGTTAGAGCATATTTCTAGTGACTAGTCCCTTCTCATGACTATATAGGCCGTATGCCAACAATTTATCTATTTGGGTGTTCCTTTAAAAGTACCTTTGATGGCTACTTCAGAGGAACCTTATAGTGCTAAATCGCTAGATTTAGTCTTCGTCCATGAGGGTAACTTCAGTAGATCACCTGAGCATTTATCTAATATCAACGAGATGGATTCAAAAATGTATTCAAGTAGCCTAGTAACCTTTACAATACAAATACACAAATAGCTATTACAGGTATTAGGAAAGAAATGAGTAGGCGAAAATACGTGGGATCTTTTCATTGCACGTATATTCTGACTGTACCGTCACAAGTTGCGAACATAACGTAATACGAGTTGTTGTGCCCGAATTCGTCTGGTTGTTATGCAAATTTGTGAGCAGTGAGTCGACAAGTTTGATGTTACAGGAGGTATGCGCGCCACCCAATATCGTTGTATACAGTGTGATACTGAAAAGGCGGCTAAGCATTATATGATGTCACCATTGAGATAATAAATCACAATAGACATTTTGCTGGTAGCAAATTTACAAAAGAAATTTCTCCGGAATATCTGAATGATTACAAAGCGCTGAAGAAGTGCATATTCAAATGGTAGTATACCTTTTCTGAATCACGCTGCGTGAGTGTGATTGTGGCGACCGCTACTATTTTTCACACGTCGATCTACAAAGCAAAATCGCGTTTATCGCAAGGTTAATATCGCGTTTACTGGAAACGCCAGTCTTTATACAGTACTCATAATACAAGCGTTTATAAGATTGGAACCATACAGATGGTATTTGTCTGGTGATACTTATTTATGTCGTCCAGATGTAAACGAAGCATGCATACATTAGGCTTTATATTTTTCCTACTAAATGCGCCCCGCGGTGTTACCCGCGTTTAAAAGTATGTCCTTTTCCGAGATATTGCTTTGTTCAGGCATAACAATCAGCCTACGACATTTTCTGACCCCTGAACTCCGTATCCAAAAAAATGTGTCGATCCGTTGCTCTATGAAAAATCGCACAAATTCAGCAGCGACTGTTGAAATACAGAACTAATAAGTCATTGTTATACAATTGAACCAAAGCTCTTTTCAAATTCACAAAACACTAGTGAACTGTACACATATTAAGTTAGACTAGTCCCAGCTACTCGTACTACTAGTACGAGTAGCAATAGAGCAACATTGCCTACGTGTGTCAAGTTTGCCAACATCCCACACAGGGCTGGTATACAGAATACATTACACCTATGTGCTCTGAATAGCTATCATCAATTCACCAATTGTTGATGCTTATGCGGTAACAGATATTTTTTTTATGATGCTACTGGCATACTGATAGCGTAGCGTAGCGTTTTGTTGGGTTGTCGTGAATTATTTTTATATTTTTTGTCGTTGAACATCGTCTTAGAACATTATAAAAAATATATACTTACTAATATACTTAAAAAATAGTTAACATTAATTATAGATATTTTTAACAATTTATTTGCATTGTGTTTTGTACCTTTTTTACAATATTTTTCAAACAATACTTTCTTGTAACGTTTATTATTTATTACAGTCAGACTTTTTATGTTTGTTACATAGGTACCTTTATATTATTGACACGTTTGGTATAGCGCTTTTAGAGAATACTCCTTAGCAGAGCTATTTACCAGTTTTCAATCGAATGCCTCTTTGGGGCTAATTCAAAATGTGCTGATAAACCCTAATCACAATGTATTTGTTAGAATTTGAATGGCTTATTTATATCGGCACGGAATACAGGTCCTATACTAAATATAACGTCCGCTTAGCTCGTCCTCCAAATCCCATTGCAATCGAAACTTAAACCTGGTCGCAGGTGTTTCTTGTGGCCATAAACTGCCGACCTATTGCTTAAAACAAAAAGCAACCAACGTACCACGAGCCATATATAATGTTGATCCGAACTAATTCTTGAACGTATGCCAAGTCCGAACCATTTAGCTGACCTTATACGTAAGACGGCCCAATTTCGGTCTGGATGCAAGTTGGGATTTAGTGACGTGAAATATGCATAGTCTGGGAGTTGCTATGAATCCTTGTTTGGTGATTTAGTAGTAGTGTTGAAGCTCGAAGAACCGATGGCCGTTGTGGCAGAAAGGTTCTAGAATGGCGACGAGGAGCCGGAGGACGTAGTGTAGAACGAGCACAAGAAGCCGGTGGATGCGAGTAGCGGAGGACCGTGATGTGTGGAAGTCATTGGGGGACGCTTATGTCTAGCAGTGGGCGTCTTTTGGCTGGCAGAAGGTGACACAAGGATTTATTATAGCTGCCTAGATAGCTCAAATATTCGGTCCTGCTCAATACTTACTGATTTAAATATAGTAGTCTCTGGTAAGATATACCTTTTTCATCCTTAATACATTACTTAACATTGAAACTTACTAACTTAACTTTTTTCCATCTTTGTATAGAGACTTTGTAGTAGGTATTACGATATATTTATTATACAAATAAAAAGCATGTACATAATATAATGAGAGAAAAGGTATCGGGTAATGAACCTGGAAAACTGGCTACAGAGAGCAGTGTCACTACTAACTCTATGTCAATCGGGTGTGAAACTATTTTCTATGGCTATATTAATTAATAATATTTCAATTAAATCCATATAAATCGGGCTCTACCCTAAGCATCAACCCCGACAGTGGAACTAGCACTTACATTTTCCACGAGCACACAATTTTAAGCCCTTTAAGTAATGAACTGAGAAAAGTCGCGCGGCGCGGGTTTCCGGCTAAACGAATATTTGGGATTGTTTGAAGCGAATTAACTTGAAAGAATACTTCAGTAAGTCGAGGGCTTCGCGGTATTATTAAGAGTGCTTTAAGACTGACCGGTCTCTTTTTGACATCAAACTCTTGGTTGCTGAATTTAGTGCCCGTTTATGCTAAGTAGCGCGAAAGGGATAGCAAGATTTACTTTAGCGTGTAACACATAGTGAAGGGGAGAGTGATTGCGCACTTAGATAGATGCCCTGAATCTAATAATTGTTATCACACTAATATTATAAATGTGAAAGTTTGGATGGATGTTTGTTACTCAATCACGCCAGAACGGCTGAAGGATCTGTGTGGGTGATTGGACCTTTTTTTAGTTTAACTTTATTTTTAATATTTTTAAATTGTATTCTTTTATATTTTGTTCCATGTCATTATTGTGTTGTGTTTTGGTTGCTGTCTTGGTGAATACAATGTTCGTGAATTAATATCGTCTTTTCCCTTTGATATCCCTCTTCTTCACCATATCTCCTGAGTTATCATCCTATCATTAACATTTGGTCCTTCTCCTTAAAATTTGAACTAATTCCTATGCAAAATTTTCATCCATTTAAAAAAAACATATGGTGAAGACTAGGGCTCAAGCCAAGCTTGGGAAAATGGGAGACGATCAGAGCATAAATGCCAACACGAGTGAACCAACGCCGTCAAAGGTTACGGCGGGTCTAATTCCAGCAGAACGTTCTAACGTTTCCGAAAGTTCCAGGTCAGTTCGGTCGTCTGCTACTTCGATTCGTATTCAAAAGCTCGCTTTGCAAGCTGAACATATCAGAAGGGTAGCAAAAGCAGAAGCCACAGCAGCAGCATCAGCTGCAGCAGCAGCCGCAGCAGCCGCAGCAGCATCGGTAACTGCCACCGCCGAGCGCAAAGCCGCGGAACTAGAACTGGAAGCCCAGCTTGCGAGATTGGAGTCAGACTGTGGTAAGAGCCGAAGAAGCTCTCGTTCTTCAATTCAAAATTGGTTAGATACTGTAGATATTAATAATCAAGACGTTACGGTAGAGCCTATTAAAGACGGCCCTAGCGCTTCTAAACGTCTCGAAGATTTAGGATGTCGCCAAATTTTTGATAAAAGTGGTGGAAGATGCTCGCAAGAGCCTTTTAAATCTGCTGCCACAGCGATTATTCCTACTAATATCACACACAAATCTACTGAATTGAAAACACAACAACCCTCTGACATATCTTTATTAGCACAGGCTATTACATCACTCGCTAATGGCAGTACCAAGCACAAGTGTGGAGACAGCAGGCTACCGATTTTCGACGGTAAGCCTTTAGATTGGCTGGCTTTCAAGCGAGTCTTTGAGGACAGCAAGACTTCCTTCTCTGCGTCTGAGAACCTGACACGCATCAGCATGGGCCTCAAGGGAGAAGCTCGTGAGGCTGTGTCAGTTCTTCTGGTGTCAGCGCGTGATCCCGCTGAAATCATGGACGCCCTAGAAATGAGATTTGGTAGGTCTGAATTCATAGTACTCAATGAGATGTCCTCAGTTCGCTCTTTACCTAAACTAAATTCAGATAGTTGCGATCTTAATAAATTTGCTTGTAGAGTACGAAATTGTGTAGAGATTATGAGACTCCTCGATCAAAGATGTTATTTAGAATCTCCTGAGCTTTTTCAAGCTGTTCTAATTAAATTAACACCTTTGTTGCGTAATAAATGGACTGAATTTGGCATGACACATTTCATACCTCGGGGACAGACTAAACTTGAGTTATTGTCGCAATTTTTATCTCGAGAAGTCGAGTTGCAGCTCAAGTTTGGCTTAATTCCAGATTCTTTAGTTCCTCCTAAAAGGTTTGAAAAAGTTCATGCGCTTTCATTTTCGCAATATTCTGAGAATCCTACAATAGTAAAGTCTCCTAGTAAGCACGCAACTTTACCAAATTCTGAAATTATTAAATGTATTATTTGTAAACAAAACCATAATTTATCAAAATGTGAAAAGTTTTTGACAATGTCTATCCTTGACAGGTGGCAGTTCGTAAAAGAAAATAAAATTTGTATCAAATGTCTCAAAAAAGGTTCTCATAGTTACAAATATTGCAAGTTCACTAAAGAGGTTTGCAACGTTACGGACTGCAAACCTAGGCACCATAAACTTTTACACAAAGAAGATTTTTTACCTACACACACGATTGTTGAAAATGATACTTTAAGTTCACAAAGTCAGGTCTCTTTTTCGAATGAACAATCAAACGAGTTAGTTGCCCATACAACTTACACATCTGAGAAGACTTCTTTGCCGGTGTCATCTTTTAAAGAAACGCACTCTAGACCTTTGTTGAAAATCATAGCTGTCACTATTACGGGGCCATTAGGCAGCGTCGATACGTATGCTTTATTGGACGATGGCTCAACAGCTACTTTTATTGATTCTAATTTATGTCAGCAAATAGGCGTCACAGGACCTGAGTCAGAGATTCAGTTGGACTGTGTCGGTGGGCTAGGCAAAAAAGCAAAGGCTCAGCATGTCAGCTTTGAAATTAAGGGCTGTCATTCTGAAGCTGTATTTACTATTAATAATGCTCGTTCGATTGATAATCTAGGCCTGTCAAAACAAAAAGTTCGTGTAGATAACGTCATGCACTTTCAGCATTTACGAGATTTAGCCACTGTAGTATGTCACGAAATGGCTGAACCTAAATTGATAATTGGAATCGATAACTGGCATCTTTTAATTTCTAAAGCTTCTCGAATCGGAACTAGGTCTCAGCCAGTTGCAGTTAAAACTAGCTTAGGCTGGGTATTATTTGGGTTTAATTCCAGTAAAACTAAACCTGTTAATTTTGCCAAACCTTTAAATACTTCTGATCATTCTGAAAGCTTAAGCATGCTCAATCAGTATTATTGTAAATTAGATTCAATTGACAGGGATGCCCAACACTTTTTATGGAGAGATTTTCCTAATGAACCAATTCAAGTTTATAGAATGTCATCTATGATATTTGGTGCAGCTTCAAGTCCTTTCTCCGCACAATTTATTAAAAATAAAAACGTGCTTGATTTTAATACTCAATTCCCTGAAACTGTGGATGCTATCCTTGAAAGTAATTCCATAAAATATTGTATAGAATTTACACCTTCAGTAGTTGAAGCAGCTCATCTCGCCGCTGACATTTTAAACATTCATGAAAAAGCTGGCTATCAGATGAGATCTTGGGTATCAAACGAACCTAAAGCCATATATTTCATCCCAAAGCAGCTTCTACATGATAGATCTTCAATCAATGTCGATTTAAGTAAGTTAGCTAAATTCGTTAGAACCTTAGGCTTAGTTTGCCAGCCTGTTGAAGACTGGCTTAGTTTTAATGCTGAAGGTTTTACTAAAAAGTCTTTTTCCACAAAGTTTAAGAAGCGCGAGGCTCTCTCTCTTATGATGTGCGTATATGATCCACAAGGATTATTAGCGCCACTTATTGCAAGAGCTAAGATTCTATTTCAAAACGCTTGGCGTAAAACTGTCGATTGGGATCATCAGCTTGTTGAGGATGTTACTACCGCATGGAAAGATTAGCACGCAATTTGCACCAGTTTCCTTATTAACTTTAAAATTCCTCGACGGTACAACCTCAGCGATTTTGATGACGTAGCCGTAAAAAGAGAATTTCATTTATTTTGTGACGCTAGGGAATCGGCCTATGCCGCTGTAGCGTATTGGTGTTTAGTCCTTCCAGATGGGACTATTAAAGTCGTGCTCATAAGTACCAAAGTTCGAATAGCTCTATTAAAACTAGTCTCATTCCCATGCCTAGAGCTTCAAGGCGCTTTAGTAGCCGTACGCTTAGCTGACACTCTTTGCAATGTTTACAAATTAAAACGGCGCAAATGGGTTTTTTCACGTTGGTTTGTCGGCCCAGACTGTTTATATTTAAGCCAATGGCCAGCTGAGCCTACAGCCCATGTAATAAATAATCAGTCTGAATTGAAACCAAAGCGTAGAATCATTAGTCATGCGATAGTTGATGAGCCTTTCCATCCTCTGGCTCCCATTTCAGCTAGTCCCCATCGTATTAGTAAGTCGTTATGTTTAGTTCGTGCCACCGCATTAGCGTATTTATTCGCCCGTAAACTTCTCACTTTACGCAGTAGAGTAAATAACACTGGGTTAACTACTTCTTATGTAACAGCCTCGGATATAACAGCCGATATTCATATTGTATGGCAAAGCCAGTTAGATTGTTTGAAGTCAGAGATCACTTGCCTGAGGAAGAACCCACACCTGTCACGGAACAGCAAAATGCTTAAACTATCTCCCACTTTGAGCGAAGACAACTTACTTCGCTTGTCCGGACGCATTTCTGCTGCTGCTGACGTGAAGACGTCAACCAAATCTCCCATCATTCTCGACGGAAAACATCCAGCGGTTCGCCTCCTAGTACGCAGTTATTATTTAAGAGCTGCCCATGCTAATACTAAGACAGTTGGAAACGAACTCCGTCAAAGTTGCTGGATCATCAATTTGAGAAGCACAGTTCGCTCCATTGCTCGTGGTTGCTTATTTTGTAGACAACAGAAGGCCAAACCGTTCGATCGAGGCAAGACTTGCGCACCACGAAACAGCGTTCTCCTTTACTGGTCTAGACTACTTCGGACCTATCCAAGTCTCCGTGGGCCGAAGACACGAAAAGCGGTATGTCGCTCTTTACACGTGCCTGGTTACAAGAGCCGTGCACCTGGAAGTAGTTTACAGCCTTAAAACGGACGCAGCTATGATGAGAAGGTTTATTGCTCGACGAGGTTTATTGCTTTTCTTGGATTGAGTAGAGAGCTTAAGAAACTGAACGCAGAACAAGTATCAACATTCGCTACAAATGAAATGATACAATGGAAGTTCATTTCACCCGCTGCTCCTTTTATGGGCGGAGCTTGGAAGCGTTTAGTACTCAGTATGAAGACCGCACTCAAAGTGAACCTCAACTCTTATCTTGGAAGCGAAAGCCATTGTAAATCACGCACGTCTCCTGATCCTGATTACCATTTTTTGGCGACCCTGGATGCTGGAATGCTTTCCTTTACAATTTTAACTAGAAGCACTGAGCTGCGAACCAATATATAAGTGGGAGATGAGGTGTTGGGTGGCTGATACTGATACCTCGGCCGATAGTTGTTACTAAGGGCTTATTATGTAAACTTCACTTAAAAAAAAAAGGGGAGAATGTGGGTGATTGGACCTTTTTTTAGTTTAACTTTATTTTTAATATTTTTAAATTGTATTCTTTTATATTTTGTTCCATGTCATTATTGTGTTGTGTTTTGGTTGCTGTCTTGGTGAATACAATGTTCGTGAATTAATATCGTCTTTTCCCTTAGATATCCCTCTTCTTCACCATATCTCCTGAGTTATCATCCTATCATTAACAATCTGGATGAAATTTAGCACAGAGATAGATTATAGTCTGGCTATACCAGACTATAATCTATCTCTGTGCCAACATAGGCCACTTTTTATCCCGGTGAAAATGACATACTTTTTAATCGCGGGTAACACCGTGGGGCGCAGCTAGTTGATAATAAATCTAGAATATAAAAAAAAATCCTCGTATTGAATAAAAAAGCATAGGTAAGGCATAAAATTTAGGTAAAGGCACCTATGTTGGACGCGGACCAGTCATGGACATTTTTTTAATTTACCTCCAAAATTAAGCAAACGCGTAGTATTTTTTTTCAAATTTCAACTCCGATCAGTCGTGCCAATATTTTAGCTGTCATACCAACTGTTTTTAACAGCCGACACCCATTTTGATTGCGGCTATAACCGTTTTTAGTTACGCGGTGTCATTTGGTGTCGGGAATCGTAATTTATTATAAGAATCGCGATGCAAGTAAGTACACATAACATTTTATTTTGTGTCAGGTGTATCGTCGTTGTTGAACTTCATATTATTTAATGATTTATCAATAGTATTACATTACTTTTAAAATATAAACCAAAATTTCATTGTCATTCTAACTCTAAAATTACCGGTGTCCATAACTGGATATTATTTAAGCACGTACACCCAATCAGGGACAGAGTGTCCATAAAGTGAACTTCCTTATTTTTCTTATTTTTCATGTAGCATACGTCTGTTCTAGTATATCTTCATGTTTCTCTAGAAATCTGCAATAAATTATTAGTGTATCCAATAATGGACATTCTGTCCATGACTAGGTGTCTGTAATAGGTTCAACGTATTTCTAATACAAACAAATTTATTTTTAACCTAGAATTGGCACCAAGAAAAGATTACACGAAAGAACAAATGGCCAAGGCTATCGAAGAAGTAAGAAATGGAGAGAAAATATCTGTTGCCGCTACAAGATACGGAGTCCCAAGGATAACTTTACATAATAAAATCACCGGGAAAAGTATTGATTGTAATCTAGGTCCAACTACTGTACTTACATATGAGGAAGAAAGGATACTCGTGAGATGGATAGCCTTTATGGCTGAAAAACACTTCCCTGTGACCAAAGAACAATTGCTTGATAGTGTCCAAAAAATAATATTTGAGAAAAAAATAGATTCCTGTCCGTTCACAAACAATCGGCCAGGAAAAAAGTGGTACTCTTCGTTTTTAAAAAGGCATCCAGATCTCTCTGAATGCACAGCGCAAAATTTAAGTAAAGCGAGAGATGAAGTCACAGAAAATGACATACTCCGTTGGTTTGAAGTCATTAAAGGTTACCTTGAAAATAAAGACTTGCTTGAAGAAATAAAAGACCCTGAAATAATTTTTAATACTGATGAAAGCGCATTCAAGCTGGACGAGTCATAGTGCGCAAAGGTGAAAAAAATGTCTATACAGCATCAGGAGATGAGAAAGAAAATTTAACTGTGTTGTTGGTTACTGGTAATGCTGCTGGAGTTTTAGCTCCACCAATGATAGTATACCCTTATGAGCGTTTACCTGCCGTAATTGCTAATAGCGTACCAAAAGATTGGTGCATAGGCAGGTCAGATTCAGGCTGGATGTGTGCTAGAACTTTTTATGAATATATTACTAGTGTGTTCAATCCATGGATAGAAAAAAATAATATACCCAAACCAGTTATATTATTCTTGGACGGTCATAGGTCACACATGACCCTGCATTTATCAGATTTTTGTAAAGATAATGGGATTGAAATTATCTCTCTATATCCTAACTCGACACATCTACTTCAGCTGATGGATGTTGCGGTCTTTAGGCCTTTAAAGGTATCGTGGCAGAATCAAGTAAAGAGTTGGAAAATGGAAAATCCGAAACAAACAATGAAAAGAGAGCATTTTGCTCCAAACTTTGAGGCAGCTTTGCGAAACATTGCCACAGATACAATAAGAAACGGATTTCGAAAAAGTGGGCTTTTTCCCTTTGGTCCAGAATACGTCGACATGAACAAAATAAGTTCACAAAATCGTGCTACTGTTTCCAGATCAGCATTAGAAAAAAACAATTGACACTACAAAACAGTTTATGAATACCTTGGAATCAGAAATACGAAGCTTGTTTACAAATGAAAAATTGAATTTATTCACCAGGCTATATATAATAACGTGATTTTTGAGACTGATTTTTCAATAATAGTAGTGATAGACATTTAATTTAAGTTTGTGGCTTATTATGACCTAATTGTTCTTGAATAATAATATTTTGCTTAAAGTTGGCTTTCGAGTATTGTCTTGATATATAAGACTGATATTAATAATAATTTTAGATTGTTTTTATTCAAATAACATAGCTGTCCGGTTGGCTTAAAGAGTAGCATTTCGTTAATAACGAATACTTTCGAAATACTTTTTTTTACCATTACTTGATTATTCATATTTCCTCTAGCTGTTCATAATTAGGGGTCCTACACTGTATTATTACTGTCCATTGATGGCTGTTCATAATTAGATAATGTCCATAATTGGGGGTCCTACACTGGATTATTACAGTCCATTAATGGTGTCTAAGTAGGAGTGTTGTTTATTTATAATATTTTATTGTACTGTGTACTAAACTGAAATTAAATATTGAATACTGATTGAGAAAAGAGCTTTTCATTCACCTCCAAATCCCAAAGAATGTATATTGAAAAAAAAAAGATATTACAAAGCAAAAACAAAAAAAAATCGCTTATACTGTCCATGACTGGTGACTTTACCTATTTACATACTTAAATTATCTTAAATTATTCTACGGATTTCATGATCTGGCCCAAAATTGGAACAATAGTGTGTAAGAAAACACAGGTGTTTTGCTTTTATTTTTTTATTTTTTATTATTATTCGCGTTTTCACAATAACAGTGCACCTACAACTTTCATAGGTCTAATATCACACAAGCATGCATGGATTATTTTAAAAACGGCTGACAGACATCAGTGAAATTAGGACAGATGGTCACTTAAATTATATAAAGACCTTATAGCCGACGAAAAAAAAGGAAGTTGTCAATTCGACACCCTTATTTTTTTATCAACCCAATTATAGGCCTTTTGCCAAAGACTACTGATATGACAATCGCTGGGTACTTAAACAGCTTCATACTTGGATAGAATTTCGGGCATATTTTATAATTTTTGCTGGTAATATAGGAAAACCGAAAATACCAGCAAGAGCTTTAAAGAGATGTTGACAATACGCAATTAGGGCAAAGAAAAAACATTATAGGCCCGTCATTCACCAGCTAATAACTATCATCAATCAACTCTGTTGTTGCTCCGCGCACGAGACCGAGTCGTCGTTTTTTAAACGAAACATTAAAGCCAGTAACAATATATTATTTAGCTTATCATTATCTGGGTCGTACTATCTACTTCAAAGCAGTAATAGCAAAGTTGGTAAACGCTCGCCTCGGTAACGCTGATCGCAGGTTCAACTACCCGACTCGCACCTCTGGGGTTTCTGAAATTCATGCACGAATCTCATTTTCAACCATGATTATCACTTGCTAAACGATGAAGGCAAACATAGCGAGAAAACCTGCATGTCTGAGGAGAACCCCTCGAAAGACGTGTGAAGTCCGCCAACCCGCACTGGGCCAGTGTGGTGGACTACGGCCTAATCCCCACTGCAGGGAGGCCCGTGCCCAACAGTCGGACATTAAGAGGCTGGTAGTATATTATTATACTATCTACTTCAACATTCCCGACATTGTTAGCCACTAGCTAACAGACGTGTGAGTACGGGAAACATTTTGAGCTGTTTAACTCACATGTTTGTATTGTTCGCTCGTGAGACATGTGGAGAAAATACACTGAACAAGAAAGCCTAGTAATATTGTAACAATTTTAAAATTGTACTTTGAACACAATAAGTACATATTAAAATAAGATTTTCAATAAAAAATTACGTATTTCAACGAGATTGTAAAGCTTATGAATGTTGTTCTCATCAGGTTGTAGAGTTAAGAAAAAAAAATACAATACATTTGTAAAAGCCCCCGTTGGCCTATACGAAATAAATGACTTAACTTTTTATTGGTCAAAAATACTGCGGGCGTACCTACGAGGTGGGCATGCACATGATGGGGACCCCTACTGTAATGT
Source organism: Pheosia tremula (assembly GCA_905333125.1). Lineage (NCBI taxonomy): Eukaryota > Metazoa > Arthropoda > Insecta > Lepidoptera > Notodontidae > Pheosia > Pheosia tremula. Next base: position 2,218,780 of record HG995403.1, on the reverse strand, counting down.
CGCACCGAGTCGCTCTCTCTTTTCCGTATTTCATACGAGGAAAAGAGACAAAATCGATTTTTCCCACATTTTGTCTCATCACAGCCGGCTGTGCTACTAGAATAGAGGACTAGCTCGCAGGTCAAGACAAAACTTATGTCACAAATTATGTCGCACCGAGTCGCTCTCTCCCTTCCATAATTCATAGGAGAGAAAGAGACAAAATTGATTTGTCCCCACTGACATCCATGATACAACTACGCTAGACTAATGATACCCTTTAAAATGACAGCTATCCTACAGTGACAGCGCCCCCAACGTGGGGGAAAGGAACTAAATCTGACGTAAAATGCAAATGGCCGTTGTTTTGTTTACATTGTCTCCGTGTTTGTAAAGTGATTTTGAAGGTTTAACGCGATTAAACTTGTTTGTTGTGTCGTATTAATATAGTTAATACATAAATAAGTGGTGTTAGTTAATAGGTAAACCATGAAAGAGTGCGTGTTATGCAAAACTCTTTACCAGAAGGGAAGTGGGGTTACATTCCACAAGTAAGTGAATTTACGGCTAATATTCAAGAAATTAAAACTTCTATTGATATTATAGGCACTTAAAAATATGTTACTAATCTTATTTATACGTGATTACAACGCATTTGTCTTTGTATTATCGGTTTTTTATAAACAATAAAATTCAATAGTGCTGTAAAAGTTCCATGTCGATAAAATTTATCGATATTTTTTCTATCAATATCTTAAATAGATAGAACGTTCAAGTAAAAATCGCCGAAGACAGATTACATCTGTTCAAAACACTTCTCTGATGACTGTTTTATTAAACATAACTCATGTACTACTTTGATGATTTTTATTTTCTATTAATACCTTACCTACTCCATTGCTTCCCAAACAACATTACATTACCTCATTTCTAATTAAAAAACAATCATTATTTAAGTAGGATCTAGCTAGTCACACACCACCCTTTAGTCCGGTTTCGGCTTATCCTAAGATTACCTACCCTACCCATGAGCGATTCGGCTAATCATTATCATTATTTGCTTCATCTTAGTATTAACCACTCGACTATTTTGGACATTAGCCATTGTTAAAGGAATGGATCATAATTATTTTAATTTTACTGCATGGGTAGGTTTAAGCATAAACATTTTTATCGATGTATCATATCACTGTCCCATCTCTATTATTAGTTCCATTCCCCCTCACTGCCACTATCAGCGCCAAAATGGCGAAAATCAAATAGGGACACGATAACCGGGCTTATGATTAGTCCAGCGATGTATATATTACATAGAGGTCAGTGTTTGTCCCACAGTGTGTCTCGTCACAGCCGGCTGCGCCTAGTGCCAGTTCACGAGCGCAGTCATCTGTCATCAGCCTCGCTGTCAAGCCGCCTCGCAAATTTCCACTGTTGGCCTGCATAAATTAATGGATAAAAATCTGTGAGCATTTAATCTAAGCAATAAAAGTCTATTCCCAGCTAGCATTGCTCAAAAACAAATAGACTCTGAGATTTGAGATAAAACGATCCAACTGAAAAAAAGGCAAATTCCGCACGAAATTGATAGACTCGTTTACTATATTAATTCCGGTATAAGAAATTCTGGTTTATCCCTGAGCCCGGCTCGGGGATCGTTAACCAACACCCTGCAGTCTTCTTTTAAACAATAAAAGCAAATTGAATAAGGCCAGCCCTTCCTTCGAGGTATTTTCAGAAACTGCGAGATTTTAATTGTGCAAATAAACTGGCTTTCGTAATTTTTGGATGTTGGATGCTCTTTATAATGTACTAGCTGTCTCGGAAAACTTCATACGGCGGAACGAAGAATAAAATGTATGAGAAAATGAATTAACTTTGTTATTTTGTGATTTTTTAATAATTATTCTGCTGTTTAGGGCGGAGAGAGATAAACATAAAAAAAAAACAAACAAAAAACCAACAAGACAAATTCAAAATATCATAAAAACTGACCCAACCGTTCGTGAGTTATAAATGGTGTAACTAACACATCTTTTTTATATAAAACAAAGTACTGATTTATCTGTTAAAATATTTCACACTATTTTTGTTAAACCATATAGATATCGCAGATCAATTAAAAAAAAAAAAAAAAAAATTATACTCATATTACGCCTGTTTTCACCGAAGGCGTGGACCATGGTAGTCACATTTAAAAAGCCGTACAGTCTCAAAAGCCGTTTACCCACATAAAAAATCATAATTATAAAAAAACCACGTCTCACGTGCCAAAATTCAATTTTTAGCACAAGGGCGCCACCACCTTAGGTGTTATGATTTATAGCATCCAATAATAAGGTACAATATCCGGGACCCCAAAATAAATGAGAACCCCTGTTTACCTGAACTTAATATGGGAGATTTTCATTTTAGATCCAACACCGTTCTTTGCATAGATGAAAATTTAATTTTCAAATCGGTTCGTTTTGTGGCTTGGGTACGGATAATTTTGTTTACGCTTGGGGTTTAAGAAAACTAAGATTTATAAGGCGGTTTATATGATTAAAGTAGCGGAGAATTATTTGAGATATATGGCTTTTATTATGGGTGTTAATGTAGAGTTTGATACATCTTTGTAGATACAAAACAGCAATCAAATTTGCGAGTTCTGGAGTAAGAAACATGAAACAATTTAAATAGAATCGAATCGAGAACCTCCGCCTTTTTAAGCCAGTTAAAAAACAATTGCGCGATGTTTAGCTGATTTGTCCCTATCCACATATTAAAAAAGTAACAATTTATTTTAATTATATTTTAGTGAAAAAAAAAATACTTGGTTTGCGAATAATTTTAATTTCCCTTATTGTACCTACATTGAAACACTTCGAAAGTTAATTATTTTTTTGTAATCTCTTATTTTCGCATTTCAATTAGCATTCTTTTCTTTGTGGTTATCAAATTATAATTTAAATTGTCATTTTTGTCAAAACGAAAGGGTACTAAATAGAAAATTAATAATTTTTACGCACGATTGCGCATTCATTTGTTTTACCGACTCGTCGCCTCGCGGCACCGTCCTCCATTTTTCTTCTATTAATTTAACATCGAATTTAAATAATACTCTTCCAGTCTTATTTCAATTTCTTAAATTTCAAGAATTCTTTCAACCTGATCCAATTAAAAGCTATCATCATGAATAATCTTAAAGCTTTTAGCTTAGCAGTAATAGCAGTGATAGCCAAGTTGGTAGAACGCTTGCATCGGTAACGAGGATCGCAGGTTCAAACCCCTCATTTTCAAACACGATTATCACTTGTTAAACGGTGAAGGAAAACACCGTGAGGAAACCTGCATGTCTGGAGAACACCTCGAAAGACGTGTGAAGTCCGCCAACTCGTACTGGGTAAACGTGGTGGACTATGGCCTAATCTCCCTCGCATTGTGGGGAGGCCCGTGCCCAGCAGTGGGACATTAAAAAGGGCTGTTATTTTAATTATTATTATATTTAGCATATAAAATATTTCACAGTTAATTATTAGATTGCTTATAAAACCACATCGCAGTCTTCAAATCCTTAGCGAGGAATGGCAAAGCAAATATTATTAAATCCGAGTTGGTTCCAATTTGTAGTGAAATTTTATCTCGTTAGATGCGAATTCAGTGAGCCGGCACTCGTTCTCAAGCATCGTGATTTTGTCAAGTTACCTTCGACATGCTATGGATGGATGTATTTTGACAAATTGTTGGATGTGCCACTTGATATGTATGCCTTCAAGGGCTTTGATTTTAAGTGGTTTGCAATATTAAGAAATTATGAATCTCAATTTTATTGCAAATGGTAAGTCCTTGAATGGATTAGCAACATTCATATCGGGATAGTCTATGATTCTTGGTGAACAAAGGCGTGTGTGGATCAGTAAACATTTGGTGTAATCTTAGTACGATAACGACAATTCAAATTGATTCGGCCTCGAATTTGAAGAGGAATTTAAAAGACAAATAATTTTTATTTGGAAAATAAAATAAAATTGCCAATTTCACAGTCAATGGTTAATATTCTATCAAAATGTATACCGACATTATGATTCAAAGAATATTTTTTTCTAAAATAAGCTTATTTACATATTCACTCACTAATCAGGAAACAATCTTCAATCCAATGTTTTAAATAAAATCCTATTTTAAAACAATAATTCACAGCGTAGGCAAATAATAATTTCTTCTACAACTAAGATTCACAAGTTCTTCGTCGGGCAAAGTTACTTTAATGTCTTCGATAAAAACTTAGCAATTCATTAGCTTCCCTATGTTTATAGGCTTAAAAAAACACAGTCTTTGAGTCTCCATGGAAAGAAAACTAAGCTCTTTTCAAGTGTACTTAGAAAGCTCTTAAAAAAGGTTTTCAAGGTATTTTAAACAAAAAGGTGACTCTTTTTAGTCCAGACCTACTTTATATTTCGTCGCAAGATGTCTCAAGTTTGAAGGTAAAAATATTTGTGTGTTTCGTGCAGCAGATGTGGATTCACTTGAAATTCTTCAACCGTTTTTTTTACAGCTCTTTCAAATATAAATTGTGAGGTTTTATTTAAAACTAGCTGTCCCGGCTAACTCCGTACCGCCTCAGTATCAAATGTGTGAGACAATTAATAATCTTTATTATTACTTTTTATTGATTTTTTCCCTATGATTTAATATTTATTTTGCTATTGATTTCTTATATTTACGTGAATACTGCACATTGAAATAAAACGAATGTTAAGAAACTACGGGAACGTAAAAACAAAATAAAGTCCTTAAAATGTGTTTTATTTCAGTTATTCTACTATTCGGGGCGGAGAAAAATTCAAAATTTATTAAAATTGGGTCACTCGAGTTTTGACTTTTAAATGGTGTAACTAACAAGATTTTGTTTTGTAATATAAGATATTTGATTTATAACATAAATAAAATGACAAAAAAATATAAAACGACAACTGAGATTAACTTAATTATGACATACGTAATGATTAGTAATATATCAAAATATCATCTCATTTAAGTTATTAATATTATAACTTCTGGCTGTGGGTAACGTATAAGGGTAGCGGTTTGCTTATTTTAACTGACATATTACTATTCATATCAGCCACGTGCGCTGAAATAATTAATTATGTTTGAGTTCAGAGAAATTCACCTTAAACATTGTCTGACACACACCAACTATACGGTCCCACACCGAGCAACGCTTGTATTATGTGTACCGTACAATAAACAATTATTACTAAAGTATTGATAACTATTTGCATCGTCCTAATTTATTTGTCTCATTAAACAGAAACATTTGCTAAAGAACGAAGCATCTTACGCCATCTTACACTACAATTTTAATGAGAGACTTTGAAACCGAAGGCGAGGTCGCCGCTGCTATGTTTCCTTTGTCATAGTTCGCTAATTAACACCGGGGCCGATACCAGCACAGAGTATCACCTCGCTAGATGCGACACAACGACCCATTAGGTAGAATGTTAATGTGTTTCCTTAATTTTATGGTAAGTTGAGTGTGTAGGATTTTATCGTTCCTATGGGTGCTGTTATATTATATTATAGGATTAATTGTGTAAAGGCGTGTGGCAACGTGGGGACCAATTATATTGTATTAAATACACCTGAAAAACCTGAACTTTTGAAAACTATTGACAGGTTCTTTCTAATGGTATTACGACCCGATTAGCGCAGTCGGTAGTGACCCTGCTTTCTGTACTGAGGGTACCGTGTTCGAAGCCCGGTAGGATCAGACTGTGTGATAAGCAAGAATGTTTTAACCAACTCGTGGAGGTTTAATATTTATGCAAGTATTATATACTGGGTTGGCCCTCAGTCCATTGTGCGATACCCATAATACCAACGTCGCTTAGTGTGGGACCGTATAGTTGGTATGTTCGCCTCGAGATATTTTTGTTATTAAATGTCTGTTGTATAAATTCGTATTGCTATTACAATACCCTCAAACTCGGTTTCATTTTGCAAATCAGTGATAAAATCGATTTAAGCTTTTAGTTGAAAACTGACATTTACAATGACATAACAAAGCATTTTTTTTTAATCATTTCATATCATCGTATTTTCTATAAATATTGGAGTTCTATAAACGGTGAAGAAAAACATCGTGAAGAACCCATCGAACCCATCGAAAGACGTGTGAAGTCCGCCAACCCGCATTGGGCCAGCGTTGTGAACTATGGCGAAATCCCCCTCGCATTGATGGAAGGCCTGTGCTTAAGAGTGGGACATAAAACGGCCTGGTATTATTATCACTTTATAAATGTTTGAGTTAATGTTTTTTTTTATTACATTATAGACAATTATTTGATCTCGATCTCACCTGATGGAAAGTGACGATGAGATCTACGATGGAGCGTACTTGCCTAGGTAGGAAGGCGGCAGTAGATCGAGACGCTACATTCACTAGGCACATGCAGCGCAGCTGATCTGACCCGCCATCCATGATTGGCAACACCTAACATCATGCCGGAACACGGCTAGGCCGCTTGGCGACATGGCTTTGTTCAGTGGGTGGTGACTAACCGCGGCCGAAGCCTACCACCAGTAAATGATATCATATTCACCAAACTAGTCCCAGCTTGCTCGTATCTTGAATTCCCGTACGTTTAGCTAACCACAATCATATCGTTAATTATGTACCCAATTATCTCCTGTATTCTGACTCCTCTACCAGGTCGAGGCGGTGCTTATCACACAACACTAATTACAAACTTTGGAACATCCCTTTCACTCAACTCCTTGTAATGGAGGAGTCTTTGTTTGACATTAAACTTTATACCAACTTCAAGTTTGGTATTGGTCACGAGAGCTGTTCAAAGGAGATTGTTTCCCATACTAAGTTTGCGTCAAAATCAATCACTATTATCATAGGCATAGGTCAAAATCAGTACTTATCATAGGCCTCCTATCCTCTATACTACGAATTATATTTTTTTTAAACTGGATTACGAAATAATTAAAGAAGTTGTACCCCTTCGGAGAAATATTCGATCTGCTAGCAGGATATGCAGAAACTTCTAATAGTATTGTAACGTCATTTAATAATAATCTATACTAATATTATAAATGTGAAAGTTTGGATGTATGGATGGATGGATATTTGTTACTCTTTCACGCTAGAACGGCTGAACGGATCTGGATGAAATTTGGCACAGAGATAGATTATAGTCTGGAATAGCACATAGGCTATCTATCATCTTATCCCGGTGAAATGTATGGTTCCCGTGGGATAGATATTTTAATTTTTCATACTTTTTATCGCGGGTAACACCGCCGGGCGCAGCTAGTAATGAATAAAACCATAAAACGGTCGATTTAAACTTGAAATCATCAAAGACATTTCATAATACAAAGCTATTTTAAATAACAAATCCGTTCGCGTCTAGACATCATATCAACGCCCTAAGCCGTTCGCACCACATCAATTTTCCTCTAACAATAATTTTAAATCACAAAATAATACTCCTAAAAATAGTTGCCAAAGTTTAATATTTGAATTAATTAAATATTGAGGTCGCGTATCGCTCGTAATTCTATTTTAATTTTAATTAAGGACAGCCCCGGCGCCAAGTAACAGATGTCCGAAAGCGATGTTGATTATACATTTCTGTGTATATTACAAAGTATGCCTCTAATAAAAGTATATTGCTATAATGATACCCACTTTGAAATAATTCCCGTTAAATTGTGGGGTATCTTGGTAACATTTGTAATTAATAAGATATGAATCTAAAACAATAGGGTGTTTGACTGTACGAAAAATAAGCTTGAAATTTTGACCATCCTAAGAGATAGCTTTTTATTATTTATTATTGGTCTCATCCATATAACCTACCGTTAGCCTTGTTAAAAAAATTTACTCAATTTTTATTACACCTTGTAGGGTTGGCCATTAAAGTGGTTCATTGACAAAAACTCCCAGTTAATAAATAAATCTGCTAAGGTTCCTATTTGCTACGTTCTAAGTTCAAATATATAATCATTTTTGTGCAAAAATATGGATTATTTTCTTTGAAATCATAAAATTGAAATAGTGTTTTTTTGGTCGGTCACGTGATCAAAACGCTCTGGTTTGGTGTTTGATGCGTTGTGACGTCACACCGTCGTAATCAGTGTCAGGTTGTCAGTGCGAGTTTGGTAATATTTGGGATTTAATGTGTTTTCAGCCATTTTTTCCCAAGTGTCACGTTACTCAGAGGCCGCGTTTAGGCGGTATTTTTAATTATTTAAACTTTACCATCGAATTTTATGGAATACTAGCTGTTACCCGCGACTTCGTCCGCGTGGTATTTAAAAAAGACACAACCCTTCTGAGCCCGCGCGACCGGCAGCCTTTATGATATTAAGTCGTTGGCGGGGGTTGGGGGGGTTTTTCCAAAATGAAAGTAGCCTAAGTTACTCCTTGTTACATCAGCTATCTGCACGTGAAAGTCCCGTCAAAATCGGTCCAGCCATTTCAAAGATTAGCCGGAACAAACAGACAGACAGACAGACAGACAAAATTTTTAAAAATAATTGTTTTGGTATAGGTACCGTGTATACATCCAAATGCACATAGTAAAAAGCGGTTATTTTAATATTGCAAATAGACACTCCAATTTTATCTATTTGTATAGATACTGGAATTTACAATGAAACTATATTCTTAGCATCATATTATATTAATGAACAATTTAAGATAGTTTTTCGAACACACACAAATAGCCTATTGTTTCGGACATAAATACTGGTAGATATAACTTTGTGTAATGAGCACGAATGTTTGTACCCGTGTCATGGATATTTACTATCTATATCAGTATTATATACTGGGTTCGCCCTCTATACATGCGTTGCTTGGTGCCGGACCTTATAGTTGGTGTGTTCGTCTGGCGATATTATTATTTCTATAATCATTTCCTCAAACTCATAAAACTTACAAACAACTAATTTGAACACTGCACAAACTTCTTACATTATAACGTTTGAATTTAATTTAAAAAACTGGAACTGCACTGCGACAGTACTATTAACAGAGCAGCAAAGCAAACACGGAAATAAAACGTTCAACGGTCTGGGTAAATATTTCGTTGTTTTTCCAAGACCGTACTTGGTACGTAAAGGGTAACGAAAGTTATTTATGTTTGCCCGAAAGAAATACAGCACCGGTTTGTTGGGTCTTAGTGATACTAAAACAAACATGATGTTTGTTTTTTGATGTTTGGTATTTTTATATTATCTATGATCTTCGGTATGTGGATTTAATTGATCTACTTGTACAAATGGGGGAAGAGGAACCCACAACTTATCATCAGCTTGACAACGTTTCCAATTCAAAATCAGAATCAGAATACCACCCGTTCAGAATGCCGTTCCTATGGAGAAGAACGGGCAAGAAACTCCATGGATGCTTTTTTTTAAAAGATCCGTTACATTTTGGAGCAGTACATTGTTATGGGTATGTGAGAACGATGTAATTATAAACCAAACAAGTTGTTCGATAAGCCACGCCGAACTCCTCTAACATGTCGAGAAACTTTTTTTCTCGAGTGTCGGGACACCATTTAATATGCAATTCTCCGCAAAACGATACGAACCTAAAAAAAATATACGACACGTATTTCGCCTCTATACCCATCCATCCCCCATTTTTTCACAATGGATTTCCGCCAAGTATCGCCTAATTCTATCAATTTGTCCTACATACTATGAAAAATATACATTTTTGCATCAAACAATATCAAAAGGAAATTTTTTTTTATGTTTGCATGAATGGTCGGTTTGGGTCTATGACACAAAGTGCCGGGAAAATATTACTTGCACGCACATTGCGCTGATGACATTTGATACTAATGTAATAGGGTCTATTGTCACTACAGCGGTTACATTTTCCCTATACGCTAAGGGGATTTCGGGCTATAGTCCACCACGCTGGACGAGTTTGGGCTATCGAACTCCAGGTATCCTCATAATGTTTATTTTCATAATACAGCAACTTATAACACACAAATTACAAACAAACCAACCGACGTCATCAAGAAACTGATACTATAACAAGTCTTGTTAAGAACGGCAAATGGAAACTAGCGATTAACTTTGACGACCTGATTACCGCAGTTGGTAGTGACCCTGCTTTCTGCGCCGATGGCCCCGGGTTCGAATCCTGGTAGGGACAAGCTTTGTGTTATGAGCATAAATACTTGTACCCGAACCATGGATGTTTACTTTCTATATAAGTATTATATACTAAGTTCGCCCCAAGTCCATTGTACGATACCCATAATACAAGCGTTGCTTAGTGTGGGACCGTATAATTGGTATGATCGTCTGGCGATATTATTATTATAAACAATGCAAGCCAACAATAATGACGCCAAAAGCACCTCAGGACGCTATATAGGCCAAACCACTACCCTATCACGTATTTCGAATTAATCTCATGTTTCGTACATTGTGGCAACAGCGTCCCTCGTAAGCTATTAGCGGAATATAAAAGGCGGGCCTGAATTCTTGAGTGGTCCGCTTAGAAAGACCACGGCTCGTTAGCCCGTGCATGGTGGGGCAATTTCGTTTAAAAACCTCTGTGAAGTGCATCTAGTTGCTTTTACAGGTGAGTGAGTTTGATACACACACTTCTTCTATAAGTAGAAAACAATACATATGAGCTGATATTCCATTGAGTGGTAAGAGATTATGCAGCTTTGCTGTGAACTTAAAAGCAGTGTAGACAAGAACATCCATTGCGGCATATACGCTACAACTGACAACATTTCAAACTAATATATCCCTCTCTAGCGGGAAATTGAATTTGTGAAGTTACGTGTCTACTACTGATAATATTCTTTTGTAGCGACCACTTCAATCTCGCCAAATACACAGATGACGCTGCACACAACAAATGACAATTGATACAATCCTGAAACGCGCTATGAGTGTTTTCGGAGCACGTAACATATATACAAGATCCCGACAATAACCGTCGGGGCATAGCAGTCGCCTCGCCAGGCATACCACCCGCCTGGCTGGAAGATCGTCCTTTTTCCGCCAAACTCTCATGAAAAATGCTAAATATTATAGACAAAAATGCGAGTGAAGAGTTCCTTATTTGTTTTGTAGTTACGAAGTAATAAGAAGGACCTCTAAATTATGTAAAGTGCCAAAATACTCTTTTATTTCGATAGTCGTCATCAAACATTTTAGAACTCGGCTAACATTAATTCTTGACATTGATTGACTTTTTCATCAGGTGATATTCACGATATAGACTCGATTTATATCGTTCAACTATTATATTATTCATTGTTGGTATTTTTTTCCTTTCTTTAATTTCCTTGCCCTATGATTCGTATTCTTGCAGTTTGTCCTATCCTCTAGATCGGATGAAAATGTACTACTAACTACCATAACTCCTCCGACAGTGGGCGCCTATGGAAATAGTACGAGCTATGTGTCAATATTTCATACATTTCGATTGTAGCAATAACTCACGTCTGTCAAAATGGCGATGTATTCCGCACCAGAGCTGGCATCTCTCCCAATGCTAAATTGGGATTAGAATATTTAAGAAAAAAAGGAATATCAAAATGTAGCCAGTGGAAGAAACAAATATTGAACGTCCCGTTGTCACAGTTGTTAGTGACCCCGCGCCTGAACCAAGGGTTCCGGGCTTCAAATCCCGGTAACGGCAATCGTTTTTTTTTTAAATTACATTATAGGAAAGCATTTGATCTCGATCTCACCTGATGGCAAGTGACGATGAGATCCACGATGGAGCATATTTGCCTAAGTAGGAAGGCGGCAGTAGATCGAGACGCTAAATTCACTAGGAACATGCAGCGCAACTGATCTGACCCGCCATCCATGAATGGCAACACCGAACATCATGCCGGAACATGGCTAGGCCGCTTGGCGACATGGCTTTGTTCAGTGGTACCACCAGTAAACCCAAATCATGGACGTTGCATACCTATATACGTTATTAAACAAAAGTTCGGTGTCCATAATGCAAGCGTTGATTAGATTGAGACCGTACAGTTGGTGTGTTCGTCTAGCGACAATTATATTTCATCTGAAATATTTTTACGGATTCTTGAGTTCAATTCTTTTTCCTGGTCACTTTTTGATAGCTTCGAACTGAGGCAGCATAAAAAATATTCAACTAAGCGGCCATTAAAGTGTACTATTACCAGTCACGACCTTGCTCTACGTGATCGGAATGGGCGACCCTTTACATAGCGCTATGTACACAACGACCACTCTACAATGTATGAAGAAAGGTGCAGGTGCTATATCAAAATATGAGTGTTTGAGGGAGATGGAAATGTTCACTGAAGATACATAAATATTATTTCATTTATACTAAAATGCTGGCGGTAGATTTAGAAAATAAATAGAGTCTGTAGTATCAATAAATATCAGCTATTGGTATTAAAAAAAACTACTATAAAAAATGGTGAAACGAAAAAAGTCCAGAGGTGTAAGAAACATAATTATGTATCGATTATAATAAACTCATCTACCTTAAAACTTTAATATTTTTAATGCAAACCTACTTATAATTTAAACGTCCACTGCTCCAATCCATTCATAATTCAAATATTTTATGAGCTCACAATACATTATTCCATCATTGGATTTTTTAAATCTCTGCGGTCTTGAATATTTTTCATTTTGCCAAGACCTTGTGGCAGAGGGTCACAGCAAGCGGACAATGACAAACGGTGTCGAATGAATCCACAATACATATTTCACAGTGCAGTTGTAGAAAAATAATACCTGAATTAATTAAGCTAATTTTTTTAACACTTACGAGTCAATAAGTTTTGTATGTGGTAATATTTACCACTACAAATGCAAATACATTGGAAGAGCATCTTCACTTTGCTAGTGGTAACGTTACGTCTGAACTTATAAACAAATCTGTACCCAAACGAAGATCGATATGTTTCGACTGCTATCAACAATAAATTGTTGAGTAGTTTAAAATCTAAAATAATATTCTACTCCAAACTTCCACCGAACTGAGCCGCGCGATATTAAATTGAATTTACATTGAATTGTCTACAGAAATGAGATCACGGCCGGCCGTCCGAGATGTTATATTAAATAAAAGAAAATGAAACGAGTCTTATATTAAATTTAATTCCGGACATCTGTCGTACACTCCGTCGTAGTACGAATAACGATTCAGCATTAATGAATATTTGAATTAATAATTCCTTATAAGAATAAAAAATATAATTACTGCTTTATATAAAATTTAAAGAACCAGGATGGTGGATCGTTTTCCGAATGCTGGTTTGATTCCCTGCTTAAATCTGGGGCGTAATATGATTACATTATATTATGTACTGACTGACTGAGCATCCTCGCGCGGCGGCCTCAGATCGTCCAGTCAGTACGTGCCTAACCCGAGTCATATGCTTAAGCGGTCAAACGATGACATCTGACGATTGCCTCGGTGACGATAAACTAGCTGTGTTTATGTCAACTTTGCCCTAGCTATGTTTGCGAAAAATAAGTTTTATTTCAATGTGTAATATTCGTGTAAATATAAAAAATCAACATGAGAACCTACTCTTACTCTACTCTTAACCTTACCTTACTCTTAACCTACGTTAAAAACTCTGGAAATACATCTTAGAATATACAATTATAGTCATGCAATATATAATAGCGTAAGTAACATACATATGTACCAAAAATATTGCGTTATTCACATGAACTCACCGAAATGACTTTCACAACTTTCCCCGAACAAAACTTCATTGGATCGACGCAATTTATGAAATGACCTTTTTTTCATGAAAAATATCCGTTCTATATATAGCGGCTTACGTCAGCAACTTAAAAAAAACTCTGTATTCAGTGTTGACATTCCAATTTCCTTGATCCTTCTAACATAATAGTTTCTCGTGGAGCGACACTTAATTTCCAGACGAGGCGATGCTTATGTGTTATAACTATGAATAATTTGAACTATTCTGAACCTTATGCTACTCTTTAGTCACCTATGAACGATTTGAGACTTTACCACCGCGTTTTAAATGGGTGATTAATGAAAAGGTAATGTTTATTATGGATGTTATAGTTTAGATCGTAACCAATGTGCCCAAGGGCTGGGCATTTCCTCGCTCAGCAAGTGGCTTTGGCTATTCAGCGAGGAAATGCGGCCAGCATCTTGGGCATGCTACCTCATGGGCCAAATTTATTACACTTTTTGTAATTAAGTAGCTTTTCTATACTCTTTTTAGTTTATATTAGTTTGTAAATAGTTAAGTTATTTTCTTTGTAATTATTGTATATAATAAATTGAAGTTATTACTGAATTTTATATTGGCTCTTTTTAGAAGGACTTGGAGTTGATGTTAGATTCTTTGGCGAATTTTATGTGACTAGGTTGAGAATTAGAAAGAAGAGGAACATTTCATAAACGCCATTCAGTATCGACCGAAAACCTAAAAGCAGTCCGCGGTAATGGTGGCCTGATTAGCCCAGTTGGTAGTGACCCTGCTTCCTGTGCACGGTCTCGGGTTCGAATCCTGGTAAGGACAAACTTTGTGTGTGATGAGCACGAGTGTTTATACCCCAATCATGGATGTTTGGTATCTATATAAGTATTATATACTGGATTCGCCCTAGTCAAATGTACGGTACCTATAACACAAGTGTTGTTTAGTGTGGGACCGTAAAGTTGGTGGGTTCGTCTGGCGATATTTATACTTAGTCTAAGTCTAATAGTTCTGTCGCCCAACCTATAACAAAATATCAAATAAGCGAACATGACACCAATGAGAAGACTCCCGAGGTATCCAAATAAACGCAGTGTTCATATACAGAATGTTGAATAAATTCTTGCGGTGTATCGCGGCGTGAACGATATTCCAATCACGGCGTCACCCATGATTTATTCCTGGGCACGTTCACGACTTATCAGTCTCTGGCGGGAATCATCCTGCCTCGTATATCCACTCGTGAAACGGAACGCCGCTCCTTTGGATCGTATAAAAACTCTTCACTCGACTTTTCGGTGGCTCTTTTATGTTTTATGAAGGTGCTATTTGTTGTGTTGTCGAATTTGGAGGTGGTTTTTTATTTCTGTATAATTCTGGGATTTTCACGATTTTTTCTATAAACTTTGGTAAATATACCATTAGGGCCCTGGGGTGGAAGATATATACTTCTTGTTAGTTAAATAATTATATTTTTATTTAAAATACACAGAACACTTTTTAGAACCATACGATGTCAAGCAGGCGCCATAAAGAAGAGAGAGGTCGAGGTCGTTTGGGGGTCGAGTCACCTTCGTCCGTAGGAGAATTAAGTACCCTCGAGATACCCTACACGTGACCCTGGGTGGTGCCAACCAGGTGACAACTCTACTGGTGGTAAGCTTCGGCCGTGGCTAGTCACCACCCACTGAACAAAGCCATGTCGCCAAGCGTCCTAGCCGTGTTCCGGCATCATGTTCGGTGTTGCCATTCATGGATGGCGGGTCAGATCAGTTGCGCTGCATGTGCCTAGTGAATGTAGCGTCTCTATCTACTGCCGCCTTCCTACCTCGGCAAGTATGCTCCATCGTAGATCTCATCGTCACTTACCATCAGGTGAGATCGAGATCAAATACTTGCCTATAATGTAATAAAAAAAAAATAAAAAAAAAGAGAGAAAACCATAGAGTACATTATATAGAGCAGTTTCATAGATTATTGTCCAAACTTTACTTAAATAATCTTAGAAGTACCTGTAGCTATTACTTGTTCAACATTTCCATAAAAATACCTAAATTATGGTATAAAATAAGCTCACATGTGTAGCGATGTCACTAACATACCTCCATTTTTCAAATTGATATTTTTCTTCTACTTAACTATCACTGGGCCAGTGTGGTCATTAAATTATTCAGCAGCCTGTATAGCATGATGACAATTTAAGTACTCAGCGTGGTACGATTTAAACGGTTATACTATTTCCGCATATCGCCCACCTATCGTTCCGTCTACCCCCAAAGCCAGGTAATCCAGAAGTTGTCCCAAACGAAAATTACTTTCGAGCAAAATGTTACCCACTCCTGATCAAAATCAATTTGAAAAGTGCTGAATATCGCAAACTTTTCTAAATAAACCTATTCGGTTTTGGTGAAATCCGAACTTTTTATGTAGGAACCGTTTTATGTAGATATTTTTCTCCAACTTTTCCAAGGAGTCGGTTTATCTGTGAAAATACCTGCTTATAGGATCGCGTTTGAAGTTTTCTTATATTATAGTTCAGTTGAATACGTAATATGTTTAGTTCCGAGTTCTGTTGAAGATTAATCGGGTTGATATGCGAGAAATCCTTGTATTATTCACATTAATATTTTGGGATGTCTTTATACAGAGATATAATAGACTATTGTATGTCCTCGAAAATATATTCTATAACCTACAAAAGGAAGCACTGTTGTTGATGTATACAATAATACCTTAAACCAAAAAGAAAACTACTGTATTATTTTTATAGAACAACTCCACGTGGTTTTTGTTACCCAAACACATCCATATTTGGTTAAAAACCACTTTGCAATTTAAATTACGATATAATACATATTTATAAACTACTAGCTGTTGCCCGCGACTTCGTCCGCGTGGTATTTAACAAAGACAACTGTTGAAAACAGCCTGCTCGCCCATTCTGAGCCCGCGGGACGCATTGCAGGTTGTTGCTATCAAACTTAATCAGGCGCTGTGCTGCAACATTGGTTTTAATTTTTTTTTCGTGACATTCAAATGCACTTAGTAAATAGCGGTTATTTTAATATTACAAACAGACACTCCAATTTTATTTATATGTATAGATGTATAGATAATCTTATATGCTGTAAAAAATTAAGACCATGTCATTGGACCGCACGAATTGAAAACTGCAATAAGGTTGAGGACACCAAATAAAACCAAAGCCAACTATTAAATACCTAATAATACACGTGCACGTACAATCCCCCTCGCATTGAGGGGAGGCCCGTGCCCAGTAGTGGGACATAAAAAAAGGGCTGGAATTATTATTATAATACACGCGGCTTAGCTAAACTAATAAAACAGTCACATATTATATGCGTCGTTGGTTCTGTCCATACAAATATAAAATTGAGGTTATGAGCGAGAATTATTCACAAAGAATAAAAAAAAAACACGCATGCATTGAGCCCACGTAATACGCATGCTTTATACAGTTCAATAAAGATGAAAATTCCAGCTAATAGATTATGTTCTTTAGCATAATGAAGCATTTTACATTCAACGACCAAACAAACATTTTCATTATTTATAGATAATAATAGTATAATGTTTCATAATTTAGTTAATACACGATTTGTGTCTGTATTATGTATACTAAATGGAAATTAATTTTGAAGTGTAAGGCCATTGAAATTGAAAAAGATCCTAGTTTCGATATACTATAGTATAATAGTGATGTAGAGTACACACAAATTATTTTATTTAACACGGCATCAGGTATATCCGCGGACCAAACTAGTCTCATGTCTGCCTAATCCAATTTTAATTCAAAATGCATTCGAGACAATGTGCCTCATTATTTAAATTGCCAAGCAAATTCTAAAGCGTAGATTAAATATCTTAATTGTGTACTTTACATTTACATAAAGAGAGTCATTCAGTTTGTATAAAGTTAGGTATGTTAGCGTTTATTGTCTGAGGAATTCATTTATTCATAGGTCTCGTTACATTATTGTAATTTGTTGGAACGTAATATTAGTAGGAGTGCGTACAATTTGGGTGTAGAGGCCCTACATGGTTTTTTTTCATTGAATTGTTATGTATCTGTTATAGCTTCATAATCTTAATAGTCTTTGAATAAAACTGTGTGTCATTAGTACTACTTAAGAACGCAATATTTCGTAAACGCGATATTCTTTGAACTACTGTCAAAGCAACCCTATAATGATCTTCAACGAGACCCTATTCATGGTTCAAGGTAAAATATGTTGTTGTTTCAGTGTTGTGTTGTGTTGCTCAGATATGTTTAACACAATATTAAGAAACATCTTTGTTAGAACGATAATGCCAGGTACGTAGCCAAACTATAGTCTATCTCTGGAACCTGAAAAATAACAGTACCTACTATTCATGTTTTTTTTATTGCAAACAAGAGCACAAGACATAATATTTCTGAATTGTTATTAAATGTACAAGCCAATTATTTTCTTTTTTTAAAACTCGACATGTTTACACTTTGCATCCGAAATATTTATACAAAATCATTTATCGATTCAAATCACACAAATCAAACATCCAATGTCGTTTAATATAACATCTCGCAAACGTTTTGCGAATTCCATTCATCGTAAGCGTAAATTACCGGCGCACTTTTACGTTCCACGTAGGAAATATCGTTTTGCGTACACAAAAAAAAATGGTATATCTTTTATAGCGCGCACATGGCAATGTCAGTCTTCGGGGTAAGACAGAATTGCTACTTTAACATAAACGTGCCATTTCGCTGACCAACCTCCATACATAATAATTTAAAAGGATCTAGATTCAGAATAGCATGGGCTTATTCAATAGAGTACTATATATTTGCGATATGCGTTCGGCACGTGCGATTAAACAATTTACAGCGGAAGATTGACCACTTTGTCAAGAGTAAATCTGTTGGTAGTTGACGGATCTTGATTTGTTGATAATAAAGTCGATTGATAGCAATTGGTCAACCTCTTGTTTTCATGCCACAATTAACATGATGGCCTGACAACACGGTTATGGTGAGGTATCTGCACGTCAAGTGCGAGATTATTCGTACGCTAACAACTGTATAATTTACGTATTGTAATGTAATTGATAGAACTAGGCGATACTTGGCGGAAATCCATTGTTAACCTATGGGGAAAGAGGACCCACCACTGACCCTCGGCTTGTCAACTTCTTCGATTATAAACCAAACAAGTTTGATCGATAATAAAAGAAGCCAACAACACCCGAACTCCTCTAAGATGTCAATCGAGAAACTATCTATCACGAGTGACGGGACCTCAAATAAAATGCAATTCTCCGCGACACTAAGCGAATCTATAAAGTATTCGACACGTGTTTAGCTTACGAATACAATCTCGTATTTATACACAGGCAAATTAAACAGCGCCTCTAGTGGACAGTATTTAAAACTTTTGATTCTCCGTACAATGTGCCTATATACGTAGACTATGTAGTATACGTTTAGCTTACGAATATAATCTAGCACTCAACGATTTTTACTAGACGATTACTTTCATACAGCGTTTTTTACTTGAAGTTGTTTTTCGATCGGATTGATACTGATGCCACTTCTATACGTGTTATCCATTCTGTGATAGACCTCATTTCAGAAAAGCATATAATCAATACACTTTAGATACTAATCGCAAACTGCTTTGCTTAGTTTGGGACAGTACAGTTGGCGTGTGTTCTTATTATTATTTCCGAACTTTTTTTCGAAATTTTCCGTAACATATTTGACATGATTAGCGCAGTTGGTAGTAATACTGCTGTCTATGCCGAGGTCCAGGTTTCGAATCCTGGCAGGGACAAACATTGTGTGATGAGCATTATTGTGTGTACCCGAGCTATGGATGTTCAACATCTATATAAGTAATATATACTGGGTTCACCCCGAGTCTATTGTACGGTACTCATAACACAAGCGTTGCTTAGTGTGGGAGCGTATAGTTAGTGTGTTCGTCTGACTTTAAAAAAATCAAAAAGTAGTCCGTGTGCTTGTGTTCCGGAGTTCGCTTCCAGTCATCACGTGTGACACGATAAGGCCCCATAGACGGTATATTTCCCATACGCGGTTTTATTGCTTTCCACTCAATAATTTTATATTCGAGTACAAAAAACGCTTCGATGGAAATATGTTGCTGTTGGGAAGCTTATGTTTACAGTTGAAGTATTATTTGCAATAATGTTTATTAAATGTTAACCATAACAAATGGTTATATTCTGTATAAAATATTTTTTGTTTTGCAAATTACAAAATGCAAAAAAAATACTTAAAACCCTATATCCCCATAAATTTCAATTTCCAATTCTGTTTCGATAGCAATTTCCTTCAGAAATTTATTTCCTTGTTGTTTTTTTTTCCGGTGGTAATTATTTTTACGTTCGTAAATTTGACGATTATTTTTACGGGAAAATGACAAATGTTGTTCGTTACTAAGCACGACCATTGAAACGTTAAGACAAAGTAATCCCTTCAATTACCTGAAACAAAAGCATACATTGTCATGACAATATGAATAAATTATGTTATGTATATACTCTTAAGTGTTTAACATGCCAATATGCTCAGTAGGTTTCCTGTTATGCGCTTTGTGGCAGGCAAAACTTCAAAAAATAACGGGTGCAAAAATTTTTTTTCGTCTATGATATTTTGCCAAAAAATATACAAAATACAAACCGACCAAGTTAAGTTCCAAACTAAAGCTTCTCGATAAAACGATAAAATTCACATCTCTAATTAATTCGACTCCCCGAATCTACATAGGTCGATACAATCGGGTCAAATGTTGGGAGGCTAAATGTCGACCCAGTTTCCGAGACATCGATAAAAGCCCCTCTTCCTATTGAAAATAGGTATCCTAGGCATACACTAGCCTGCTTTCATTGGACACAAGAGGTTCTTAGACTTAGAATGTCCATCAAAATTTCAACATTTTCCTTTACAGGGTATTTTAGGAAGGAACTGAAACTGTGGTCTTTGGCGCATTTGTTATCATAATGTGAAATCAGACTTTCGATATTTTTGATTTTGAGTAAAACTCAAACATTGATGTATACCCTAGTGTGAAAGCAGATGCTTTATCGTTATAATTTCTGGAATTGCTGCCATACAGAAAAAAAAAACTCTCAGATTTCTCGAATTTTCCATTTTTTTTTTCTTATATAAAAATAGCCAATTCGGTTCAGCCGTTCTCAACAGATACGTTTACCAACGAACGGCATATCATTTTTATTATATACCTATAGATAGATTTTACAGCAAATATTTCGTGAAATTAGTTTTCCTAAACCAAAGTATGTGGTGTAGACAATATAGACGCGTACCTATTTCAAATTAATCTTCTAATTCTCTCTGGTAATCTAAAGCTGAATAATTAAAAGTAATCACCGTATTTCGATGTAACCTTACCTGTACTATTGTTAAAAATAAATTGAACACCCTCTTCAAAATATTTATTTAGAGGCTCGTTTATTACTTCGCAATACGAAACTGTTACCAAGAATAATGATTTCACAAAGTTTTATTAAAGTCTTTTGTCACTTTAGATTTGACTTCGAATTACTCTTGATCTCAGTTTGACACAAATTAAACTGGTAGTAATGACAATGTTTCGTAGGTACCCATTGTAAAGGTGCTGGTCCATTGCAGCGTAAGGGCGCGCTACGTACAAATACGTCGTGTTCGGTGACGTCATTGAAGCACACGTGACCTGCTTGGTTATATTGCTTACGGAGGTCGACGCTACCCACGCTATACATGCAGCACACGCCGGCTGATCTTTATTTGTAATGAAGCAAGTTATATCATTTTGTAAGTATAATAGAACTTATACTGGCGTGTTTTAGCAGCTTCGCTGTGTTACAGCCGTAGCCATAACAATGGATCAATGTTTGCTGTTCTATGTACTTATTATATTGATCGAATTATGTTATTATTATATTGTAAGTTACTTAGTTTGTAACTGTGACTATTATGGAATCGATGCCTGAAATAAATGATTGAATATTCATGGACAATATAAATGCAATGTAAATGTAAACACACGCTGACTGCCAAACGAATCCATGTAGCTAAAAGGTACCGCGAACATGGGTTGCTGCACATGCTGTGTCAATGAGACAGTGCCTTTATACGTAAAGACTAAAGTAAAGTATATATAAAGACAGCCAGATAAGGGATATATTTGAGTTCAATTCTAATACAAATTGAATGGTTTGTTGTCTACTCTCTCTTCTCTATGCATTTACAGAAGAAAGAGAAGACATTTTTCTTTCTTTTTCAAGTCGAGAGTGAACAGGTACCTTCTAGGCAAGTATGCTCCATCGTAGATCTTATCGTCACTTACCATCAGGTGAGATCGAGATCAAATACTTGCCTATAACGTAATAAAAAAAAGACAAAAAAAATTAACTTCCCGCCCTAAGTTTTCCTTGGTTCAAGTTCAGGTACAATCATCAGTCGACTCCAACCGCATTCCCACTAAACTCTTACATCCATCATACAACCCACTTCTCGCAGCCACACATGGCATCTGTAATAGGATTACGCTGACCGAATCGGACTCGCTCAACCGTACCACGCGGCTCGGGGCCAGAATTACCCCAGCTGAACCATTACTGCCCATTAATAGGGTAATTTAAACTCAGTTAACGTTTCGCGTGTTCGCTTAAAACGGCTTTTATCACGTATAACGGTGGGATTCGGAACGTATTTTTGATAAAACTGCTTGTCTTTGCAACGTGTTTGTTGCAAGCGCCGTTTCTTTTGTCGATGTGTTTTGAATTTCCTTTAAATTTTAATAGATAGGTAGACCTTTTCATAATTAATTATTTTATGGTTATTAAAAAAATATAACATAAAAATATTTTATAGACGTCGACCAAAAAACTTCTTTATCACCTTAAGGTTGAATATCATTTGCACGTCGTAGAATGGCAAGACCTATTTTTATTTATTTGAACTAAGAACGTATCAAATATGATACTTAATTTTTTTTTTTATTATTTAGTTTTCGTCCGAACGGATGAATCACTTTTATGGCCGACCTTACCTACCTACATTTTTATGTATCATTCGAAGTGTAAAAATTACTTTTTGAGTTCTCCCAAAAAAAGTTCGGTAATTTATCATTAAATTATCCTTCTCATTAATGATCAGGTAAGAAGGGTTAAGGGACCAGGTGGTCTGACCAATTTAAAGAAACACCAACGTCCCGCTTCTACGCCGCGGTGAAGATGGCTACAGACCGGAGCCGATGGAGACAGTTCGTCCGATCCAAAGAACTGCCGTGATGATCACGATCCTCAGTCATGAGGGAACGACCGAAGAGAGAGAGAGAAGAAGGGTTATTAGGCCTAGTCCACGAATGAGGCATATAATCTACCATTTACATTTAAAAACATTCCACTTGACGGTGGCGAAATACCTTCTAACACGTGTGAGACGCCATTCAAAAAAAAACTCAAGAGTAACCCAAGTGTGTTGTGTAAACAAAATGTTGTGGGTCGATCACACACACACACACATCCACGTATATCCTTCATGTTGTGTGGTAGAAGTAATTAAGCGTCAAATGTAAACAGAGATGCGCGGTGAACTATTCCTTCGTTGTGGTTTTAACGTCGCCCGAAGCAACTTAAGCAGCTGGCAACACTTGTAATTTGTTACAATCACTTGAAATGTCCTTGTAACTTTGAGATTGTAACTGAAAGTGTCGTTAGGGAGTTATAAAGGCGGAATTTAGAATAACTTGTTATCTCTTAAATGGCGATTTTAATGAAACTTGAAAGGATAGGGTATTGTCCAATAATTTTTGGATTTGTTTAATTGAATAGTCGTTCGAGAAATATATTTCATGATAACAAGTATTAGTTAATAATGAGAATAAAACTAAGGTTTCTTATATATACGCGAATACTACGCGCAAAACGTCGGGAGCGTAAAAAACGTAGCAGAAACGCGATAAAATCCGTGAGATTAGTTTTATTTCAAAACCAAGGTTTTCAAAATCTTTGAATGAAAAATATATATTAGAATTTCTACCAATGCCAATTGTTTTAAATAAAAAACTAAATATATTATCGCTACTGAAATAATTCATACAAAGTACTGAGTACATACAAATACTGAGTTTTTGTTTAATAAAATAAAAGCATATTTCATTAAAGAAAAAACTCAGTGTTTGGAAGCCTGATTCGGTCAACGACATTATTGCAATTTTAATAATACAATAATAAGTACTTATTATCAGTTAAACACTGCTTAGTTCAGAGCAATTTCTACTTAATCATTTCGGTTTTTATAAAACGCAGTTAATTAAACTGGCTGCTCTTAATCCGGGATTAGAATAAACCTGTGCAGTAAAAGGTCTTCATGGCGCTCTGCGAATGGATTTAATGAGCATTTTGCTGAAATAATTAACAACAAAGGGACGGTGGGGGATGCCATTATTATATAGAAGGTCTTCATCATTGATGTTTTATAGCATACGGGTTTTCAGCAATATGTTTATTTAAAACTAGTTTCGGCCTGAGGCTTCGCCTGCGGTATCTCAATCAAACATCCTATAGCACTCAGGGAAATTGTAGCTTTCTAGCAGTGAAATAATTTTCGGAACCGGAGCAGTCATTCTCGAGATTACCCCTTGCAAATTCACAAACTAACAAACTCTACCTCTATATATAACAGCATAGATAGAAAAGATTAGTGAGCATTTTATCTTATAACGTATAGTATATATATGTATATATGTATCTATATGTATAGTATAGTACTTTGGTACTGCTATATTGATTTAGTGACAACCCTTGTTAACCGAAAAATCATGGTGAACTCGTTTAAATCTGACCTACGCATGGATATATGTAACAAACTTGATAAGCAATTGGACTTATCGTAAAATGAAACTACTTGTAACTGATAATGAAAATCTTCGAAACCAAATCGAGTATTTCAAACAAGACAGTTACAATTTTTAGTATCCACAAGTAGCCGTTACGCCAGCTCATCCTGTGCCAAATCGTTACACAACTTACTGTACGTCTAAGAGTCAGCTGTCTAGTCCACAGACACGCGAGGCCCATCAAACTTACCCCAGTTGCAGTTAACTGGCTACCACACTCCTTAGTTGCTGCACAAATAAAAACCAACCTTACAATGTTCAAGTTAGGGTACATACTCGAGTGGATGCATCTGGCATATTGAGGGTACGCGTCCTGATCGATAATAGATTTTATAATGGTTAGAAGAGGATTTTTCTTTTTAAGGGTATAGTTAGTTCTTAGAATGAAATGTGCACTTCTTGCCGAACAATTGTATTTTAATTGGGAATTCAGTGTTGCAAAATCACTCTTAAACACAGTGACTTACCTATGATTTTCATTTGTGCCACACCTCGACACTGCAACATTGCACAAAAATGAAGTACCGAATTGTTATATACAGAGGTCACTGAAGCTGTACAATATTATCCTCTCTATCCTGATGGAAGGAATGTTAAATTATTGCTTAACAATTTAACATTCCTTCCCAAACACCGAGCTTTAAAAACCGTACAATGCTCTTTGCAACTGGCTTTTAATCCAATTCATCTATTCGTTGAGACTTTTCACAAATGATTCCGTACAGTTGCGCAGATAATCGTTTTATAGATTGCAAGTGAGACCGGACAAACAGCATAGTCGTTAGCGAAGTACGTCTCAAGTTACGAACGGTGACTGTATACATACGGTTCGATAGAACGGTGAATAATTTAATCGTCTGCAACATCGCGGCCCCGGTATAAAATTAGTATCCCTATTTGCGGTTCAGTGTGTACCTAAGCTATTTGTATTGGATGATTACTTTATTCGCTCATATATAAGGTATAACAATAATAAAGTAATTAAGATCGGACTACCAAAAAAATGGAATTTAAGTATAATAAGTCACATGGAATGTGTCATATATTTGGATTGCTTTCATAAAAAACCAAAAACACGTACGTACATGTATACACATTTATTTTTTACATAAACGCGATCATGGCCTGCATGAGTACTTTCAAAATATTTTTGTGACACCTTATGAAATACATTATATACCTTCATTATTTTAGTTATTAATATGTGTGTTCATATAATATTTATAAATTGTAATGTGAATTAAATTGAAATTTATTGATTTTATATACCTAGAGATATAATAAATAAAAAAAAAATCAACAGGTATCAGAATGCACTTCACAAATCGTTAAACAGGTGTCAGGCTACGAATAAAGAATTATCTCGTTGGTGTCATGTATTACACCTTCATAAGACCCGCCTCATACAATTTATACTCTTTTGATCTTTCTTTACTCGGGCGTCGCTAGACGTACACAAATTTACTCATATAGGAAATCGTATAGTTGTAGCGAGCGTAAATAGTTTAGGTTATTAAAACTGTTCGCCTTTATTAACTATAATAAATAAAACGTGCTAAAAAATCGGAGATTAGTTGGTCATCGTTCGCTGCAGTGTGTAACAATCATAGGACGCTACATCGGACCGCCTGGACTGACCGGCACAGAAAAATACTGAGACATTCGTTCATTCGCTAGAAACATGAGCGACTAAATGGATTTTCGTTCATAACGCTCCTCGCTGGGATGTCAATATTTTGAGATACTTTAGGTTGAGAAACTTCTAATCTCTATCTAAAAAGGGTATACAGGGTGTAATCGGCTTGGTAACGAAAACTGATACAATGCATTCATGTTATGATTCTGAAGTCTACCTCAGAGTGATTTTTAATGAAAAAAATATTGATCTAAAAGGACAACGAAAATTGAAACTCGATACGTTCGAGCGCGCTCTTGAATCAGTCGTTTCTGTTTCACTCGCACATCGGTTATAACCCGGAGCGTTCTGTTATAATCGATTTGTCTACAATACATGGCGCTGTCAAAAATCATGATATTAAAGGCATTCATAGTTAAAAACGAACTAATGTATCCACAATTTTCAACACTATTGTTCACCCTGTATATGAATTAAGTAGTAGATTTTTTTGGCCTATACTAAGATGAATACTGCACCCTATTTGACCGTGTTGCCTACACCAACGTCTCAAGTTTCTCAAACTGTAGCAAGTCCAATATAAAGTTTGTCAATATTTCCGTTGTACGGGCCTGATGGCCGACACTCATTGATTGGTCCACCCGTTCGGGCGAAAAATAAAGTTGAGCTACCCCCCCCCCCCCCCCCCCCCCAGGGGTGTGCGATGAAGTCAGACGATGTTATTATCGCACTCACCCAGACGTAGGCAGGTTATTTTGACAAATACTTTCGGGTTATCGATTGCGTAAAACGTCACGCGAAAGTAAACGGGTTTATATCACAAATTTCATAAATAAGAGTGACATTAACAGTATGCTTTCTTGATGACGGTACAATGTTGTATATTTCTACTAGGCGCTGTGGCTGAGAAGAACTCTGTACTTACATAGTCTTCGAAACTGTTGGGTCACGCAATTTTCATATCATCATGTCACAACCATTATTTTATTTATAATATGTATTTATTGATGTGTTATCGCTATTGATTACTTGACATTGGCAAAATATCCGCTAATTTATGGGTGAGGCCATTTTCATATACATTTTATTTCATCGCATCTCATTTCGTAGAGAAAGAAGGAGAACTCTGTACATTCTTGCTAGGCCCACCGATTCCAGATCCCGAATTCCTAATAAAAAAAAACCTAAAAAATCAATGCCAAAGATTGCGCCTTAAAAACATCATCACGCCCGTATTCTCTGAAGGGACTGTCCCAGATAGTAATATCTCCCAATGCGCGTAACAAAAATGAGTTCTGTTTTCTTCACGTTACGTTTGAGTTTTGTATGAGTACTCGGCGATTAGACTGTTAAAACTATGGGGCGTTGATTACAAAACAGAACAATATTCTTAAAACATTTTTTACGTTATTCGCAGGTTTCA
Organism: Pheosia tremula; assembly: GCA_905333125.1. NCBI lineage: Eukaryota > Metazoa > Arthropoda > Insecta > Lepidoptera > Notodontidae > Pheosia > Pheosia tremula. The sequence continues at coordinate 2,191,084 of HG995403.1, read as the reverse complement.
CTTTGTGCAGTTCTACAGTCCTTATGATGCTTTTTAAAGTTGCTAGTTTTGGCTCCAACTACAAGATTTTTTTATGCATGCAGCTAACCACGTGTCGCTTATAAAGAGCACCTGGCGCCTCGGAGATAGCTGTTAGGCACTTATGTTACTATTATACGCTTTGAGGTCATATAATGGTGGCATATTGAAAAATAAACAACTGTTTATTGCTGTTGTATTTTTGTTTATGAGTATTCAAAAACATGATGTATTATAATGGTTTTTAATACAAATATAGCTTTTTAGATTATAGCTTTAATTAGTAGGGGTTTTATGCTCCTATTCTGTACACGAAACAATTTTTAACCGACGAAAAAAGTCGACAGGTATATAATTTTAATATTTTTGACGTGTACAAACTAAAACTCCGGCTTCCTAAGCAAGTGTTCTTTTGCGTTGCGCAGCATGAAGGGTAAAGTTCACCATTGCAAAGTGGTTGCCACAAGAAGAAAATAAATCTGAGTGTTTCTACCTCGATTTAATGCCATTGTGTTACAACTAGTTATTGATTTCTATTACTTTATATGCCGATAGAGCCGCGTAGAGTTTAAAGAGTTTAAGAAATAATTAAGTACAGTGAATACAAACAACATGTCCCTTAATAGCCTAGAGTTTCAATTTTGATACCAATCTTTTAAACCGAATGTTCACATTACTATTAGGTTTTTTTTATAGGTTGGCTGTACGTATTTTACTGTTGTATAATATTCTTTCCAACGAAATTAAAAAAAAAAACAAAAATCATTATTATTAAACACAGTAACATTAAACACAGTAATATTAAAAATAAATCACTTTCGTAAATCAGGCTACTAAGGGTTAAAGCAGTTATTGTAATATCCTGTATATATTTAAAAAAAATATTAAAGTTGTAGGTCAAATTGAAGCAGTCTCTCCAGTCTTTTATGTGCGTGACATCGCTTGTTATTACAGCTTGTAATTTGCGTGTTATGTGAAGGCTGCCATTGTTTACTTTACGAGCTATTCGCGGAATCGTTTATACATCAAAGCAACGCCATCTATTTTATTAACTCCCAGAACATTTCAGCTAGGTGTAAAAGCGACACATTGCCACTGATATAACTCTTAAAATTTGCATCATTACCGGGAAAGATAGGGCACATAGCTCGCGGTACCAATGCAACGGCATTAGTCGTATAAAGGTTCCATTATAGAGATGACAACAGCTTTCTAGTGGATGCAATTAGCTGAAGACTGTCCAGAGGTTAACTAGCGAGGCATATGTTGAGGTGAACGTTTTACTGCTTAAAGGTAGAAGCGTAATACGAGCTATTTCCCCAACAAAGACGTAGCATATGTTAAAGGAAACGCCCGTCCTATCACCGAGCTAATACATCTTCGTTACAAGGCCACGGTGTAACACGACAGTGACACGCCAAAGTGACGTATATCTTCGTCACAATGTATGGAAGTTAATATGCATTAGCTTACACGAGTACAAATGTTAGGGGTGTGAATATTTAGAGGCTGAATAATCTGTTAAGCCCTTTTTATACAGCCAAAGAAAAATTGATCGCTAAATATTCGGTCGCGAGAATAATGCCGCTGGCATATAATCACTGTTTAGTGTAATTAAATCTACCTATATGGTTAATCAGCCAAAAAAATTTACACTTAAATAAAAAAACTCTCAACTAAATACAAAAAAAAACATCAAGAAAAATCAAATAGAAAGACACCCCTGAAATGATAACTTTCTCAAAGCATACAAATGCCAGCCCTATCCATACTAATATTCTAGTCGAAAAAACAAGCTATAACTTAGCTGTTACAAAATGTATAATTTCATTTCGCGGTCGGCATGTAGAACAATTTGTTGTCAAACATATGTTACTGTGTTGAGTAATTTAGCATCCACTGATAAATTATGATTGGTTGGTTGTTCAGAGAGTCGGAGATCGGTGAGAGTATTATACATTGTTTATTGAGAGAGTATCGAATTGTGAAATGTTCGTCGAAATTCTATCGCTATTCCAATGAAAACTTATAGTTTGTGCTCTAAATGGGCCTTAAAGGATTCTTGGACTAATCTAAAATCAGATAATGAGATTCCCTGCAATGACGTTCAAACCGAGGGCCGCAACACCTTTAAGGATCCCTTGTAGCACCTTCAAGCTTCCTTTAACTCATTTTAAAAACTTAAATATTCTAAAGAAGCTATGTAAGGAAAGCTAGGCCAGTTAAAATACCCGTCATCATCTTTATAATAGCTTATATTGTTCAGTCAACACAATTGTTATAAAGTGCCTATTCTATGAATCGCAAGGCTGTGTTGTACAAAAAATACGTTGAATGGTGGTAATTTTGCTGTATAAGAATTTTATATAAGATTTTTATATCGCCGATGCCGTCGTAAAACGTGATATTTAAGCCTTTACATTGCGGATACACTGTTCATATAAACATCGAGTAATATTGTTATGCGAGCTTGTTCAGTAAATATTTTCCTACATTTTCTTAAACGTTTTGGGTAAAAATGTTGTCAATAAACGGGAATCAATAAATTTGTCTTTATTATTTGGTTTAAAAGCTGTAAGTAAATAAGTCATATTATTTGTAGTGTATGTGTTTTTTGGTGACATGGGTGAATTTTATTTAGTCTACGCCATTTTAGGGTTTTAAAATTATCCCTCTTGTAGATGGTTAAAAACCACGGTCGAGTTAATCGTTCTCTCAAGCATTTGAAATAATAATGACTACACATAATGATAAAAAATAGACTAAAAAGCACAAGATCAAAGGATAGTATACTTTTTCGGAACCACGCTGTAAATTCCGTGTGTTAGCTATATATTTACTTTTTGGCCATTATATGTGGAAGCCTAGAAAATTACCTTAAATCATTATAAAAAAGCTAAAACACGCTATTAACCATGTTTAACCACAAAAATTAAAAGTACCCCCGATATCCAAGACGCTACAGTTTGTGGCTAAGATAGAAGATGTTGAAGTAGGGACTAAGTTTGAGCGGAATTTCGAAATTAAATCCGATACCTATATGCTTGTAATAAGTTAATATGTGTAAATATACGACATAGTGTGTTAGCTTGATCTAGTAGGCCGATAGCTCATTACACAGAGTTCGCAGATTTTATACCAGCCTAAGCATATTTCAGAAATATATTTTTCATTATTTTCCCTGGTCTGAGATACAGTTACAGTTAGTGAGTGGGATAGTACATCCGTTAATTAGTTTGAGCGTATATATTCGGTATCTGGTGATACATAAAGAAGAAAATGTCTGATGTGATGTTAATCATTCTCGAATAACTTGGAAGCAAAAATAAATGGTCTGGTATTATGTCGAATAAGGACTTTGAAGAGGCTGCTCTAGATAGAGACAGGTTGAATGAGCTTCATCGGGTACACCAGGGTCTTGAATTAGAAGATGAACTTGAAACTGTTAACTTAGTAATTAAGTTATTTAAAACGTTGTCCTTTTTTCTAATTTGATGTGAAAGATGATTTTCTTCGATATTTTAATACAAAGTTCTAGGTATGAAATTTAATTAGAACAGAAAGAAAAGTCAAAGTAAATAAAAAGTTTTATAATGACCAACTCAAGAATCCACAGTCTAGTTTTTTTTAGAGGTCCGTAAAAATACCTATCTTGGTTTAGCACAGGCGTCATTAGCCGAAGTTAGTTTGCAATTTAAACTGTTTTTTCAGTTACTTTATTTACTTAGAATTGTAAATTTGGGTAAACAGTCATTATAAAGCAGGGTTCTCACTAAACGGCAAATGCTGAGCAAAAATTTACTCGACAGTGTTCTGTCGAGTAACTTTTTGCTCAGCTCAGCTCAGCTTGCTCAGCTCTTTACCCATTCTTATAAATAATGATGGCACTTATCCTGAACTGAACCACCTTATGTTGAATGGGCAAAGCCTTTATAGATCCCACTCACATGGAGGGAAGCAATATGGGTATGTGGGGCTGTGGGCTAGTAGAACGTATACCCGCTAAAGACGGTGGAAGTACGGTGGTATGATCCTTCGCCGGCAAAGAAGTGCCACGGGACTGCGCGTGCACCGCAACGATCCGGCGAATAGCCGAGCTATATAGTGTCTACTGTGTAAACTATTATGCAACTTTTCTGCAATTCTTCTTCGACTCTTCTTCGACTCCTCTGCAACTCTACTGCAACTATTATACACATTTATTGTGGTGTAATGAAAACGCAGCTTAAAGCTAGATATTTGTCGTCCTTAATCCACTAGCAGATGTTTCAGGCATTCATTAGCTTTTAAAATGAATGTTTGTTTACTTACGTTTAATCTTTTTAAAGTTTTATTTACTTAAGAAAATAACATAAATTTACACGCTTGAAAGTCGCAAATTAAAAATGAATTCGAGCTCTAATCGTGCAGAATATTACAACGCAGATACATTGATTTATAATGAATACTATGTAGACTAAAATTATTCCCCCTTTACCAAACCTAAATTCCTATTAGCCTGATATTTTTCCAAATCCATATGACCTAACTCGCTTCGTGTGGGTACCCACGTTTGTGGGGACACCAAAGCAAGCGCGTTTTGCTCGGAGCGCTATTTTCAAAGTGAACCAAGCTTATTCTGTAGATAGACGAGTGAAAAGATGAATGAGAGGCGACCCGCTTTGCCTTTATCTAGGGAAATAGGAAGTTTGTATCGCGGGAGCTGCAAATATTTTGTAGAAAACGAAATTGTGTAAAACGTAAAGATTAATTTTAATGAATGCAACCTTTTTAATTTAAGACAAATAAGTTGTCGTGGGCGAAAACCTTTGATATAAATACTTTCTTAAACATATTTAGAATCCAAATAAATACAGTGTGTTTCAGCAAGGGTATATACTGACGTTTGAACCTGAGCTTCTTGCAATCAAATCATTATGAGAAGTTGGAGTCAAAATAAAAAGTTGTTTCATTGGATTTTTTTTTTTAAATTGCTATAAGTATTTACTTTCTGGCTGCACATAATGCAAATGCGCTAAAGGTTTCAATATTTAGTATACACTTTCTGAATGACGCTGTATATTATGTGTAAATAACGATGGCATATTAAAATGCTTCAATTATTCCTCTATTTGCTAATGGATTTCTTCGCCGTTTTATGTGAAGCAAACAAAACTGTTTATTGCACAGCCCGGCTCCCCGGGTTCACGGGAAACCTTCCTAATAAAAATTTGAACGTTAAAAAGAGAGCTGCGGGTTTTATGTGACATATTCTCGGTTTATTACTTTATTACTTATTTTTTATAGCAATATCAAAGTGCCGATTAAAGGTAAAACAAGTAGGTTACCAAAAAAAATTACTTACTACAAAATAATTATACATTTTCAGCATATACTTACTCGATGCCAACCCTTCAAAGATGACCTACTACAAGAAGTATTTATAGATGCTTATAGTACTGTAGTGACCTCTTTAACCTCGCCACAAGCTACACAGATGGCGCTGCAGACGCATTCAGAATAATTGACAATTCTCAATACAATCCTGAAACGCGCTATGAGAGTTTTCGGAGCACGTAACATATATCAAGATCCACCCGCCTGACTGGAAGATCTTCCCTTTTGCGCTAAAGTACCGAACCTTGGTCGCGTATGTATATTCAATACTATGCACAGATTGCGAGACAGCTACTGGACGTATTATGAAATATTTTGGTATAGTGCCAGCTTATAGTCCGGGTCAATATATAGAACCCTACATCCCGGGAAAAAGATGGCTTTCCATGGGATTGGCAAAAACTATACCTTAAAATTCACTGGACGATGTTACTGCAACGTAACACGGTCATGACTAAATATACTGTATCAATTGGCTTTCTAAGACAGGGTTGCTGAATAATTCACATTTTTGTGCCTTCAATATTACCTTAAGCGGAGTAAGCTTATTGTTATAGAGCTATTTCGTTGGGTGGGCATGGATAGGATAATCTTCTTCCGAAAAATGGAATAAGTCCTCCAGGATAGTTGAAACGTTCATGTGTACTCAGTCGCGCACGGGCACAGCTCTCGTGTTCAAAATCCACAAGTAACGGTCGCACTGGCTCATCGGTATTCGAAAATCGAACGGCCATCGAGTGAGGTAGATTTATGATTGGTGTGCAGATGCAGGCCTGGAGGCGAGGTCGTAACTCGTTCTCTAACCCATACTGATCAGAGCGCGTGCTGTAGATGGGGCTTATACATTGTTTTACATATTTATTGCCAAAGGTCAACGCCCGAACGTAGGTATGCTGTTAGTGAAATAGCCATTAATAAGAACAAATGAGCAAGTAGCAGTGATAGCGAAGTTGGTAGAGCGCTTGCCTCGGTAACGAGAATCCCAGGTTCGAACCCCGGCTCGTACCTCTGGGATTTCTGGATTTCATGTGCGAATCTCATTTTCAACCATGATTATCACTTGCTAAACGGTGAAGGAAAACATCGTGAAGAAATCTGCATGACTGAGAGAACCCCTCGAAAGACGTGTGAAGTCCGCCAACCCGCACTGGGACAGGGTGGTGGACTATGGCCTAATCCCCTCGCATTGAGGGGAGGTCTGTGCGCAACAGTGGGACATTAAAAGGGCTGGTATTATATATTCTTACCTATTTAAGGAGCTGTAGCACCTCCTAACTTCGCTCGTCTGTAGGGTATTATAATGACAAATTATAGTATTTCGCTGATTTTTTAAACATTACTTTTACCGGGTACTTGTATCACTTATTGTAATTAAAGTAATTTAATGAGATTTTGAACAAAGCCACTTTGCATATCAATTGCCAGGCCGTCTTATAATAAAATTGTAGAAATAGTTAAAACTTAACCAATATTTAGTTTTACCCCAAACAGTTTGTTCTATAATGAGCATGTTTCATTTCCTAATTCCAGTTTAACCCTTCCGTCAAAACAAGGGGGCTTTTATTAACAGATTACAAGATTAATATCTATTATTTTTTTGTGAAAGTTTTTCCCCCACTAAAGATATGTTCAGATAACAGGTGAATCCGCAGGAATAATCGTATTATTACAGAGTTATCACAAAATCGGGTAGAAATACTATTGACAACCAAATTATAATGATGAGCCTATGGTACGTATACTTATTACACGAGTTATGTATCTTATTATCTATGGTAAGGGATACTTATGCCCGCTTTACAGTGCAGAAGTAGTGAAGTATTTAACACAAGCACTTGCCTACTTGTCTACTCGCCGAGCTGTTTAAAATAGGACTCTGATTACTTGCAAACATCCTCGTGTGAACCGAACTTTAGAAACCTACCTAGGCAAGTATGCTCCATCGTAGATCTCATCGTCACTTACCATCAGGTGAGATCGAGATCAAATACTTGCCTATAATGTAATAAAAAAAGAAAAAAAAGCACCTAGACAGTGATCGATCAGGTATCGATCATCGATATATTGCTTTATATTTATCGTCGGATGCAAAACAAGAGACGGCACGATTAGAATGCTTATTAACCGACTTAGAAAAGGACCTCAAATATATATTATTACTATTATTTTGAGTATATAATATAATACCTAGTTTTTGAGTATAGTTCTCGGTACTGCCAGATTTTTTTTTTATTTTTAATATAGGCAACTATTTGATCTAGATCTCACCTGATGGTAGGTGACGATGAGATCTATGATGTAGCATACTTGCCTAGAAGGTACTTGTTCACTCTCGACTTGAAAACACCAGCTATGTATGTTGCCGGTAATGCGTCCTATATTTGAATAGGGCTTTATTATTCCAGTCTTTCCAGCAGCTGTCATAATACGATGGAATAAAAACAACAGAGATTGTAACTTCAATGGGCTGATAAAAACATGATTGCGGGTAGCAATACGAATTAGGCGGGTGATAACAATGAATGGAATTTTACTAGTGTTAGTCTTCGGCCGTTTCACTTCACCTACTGAACAAAGCCATGTCGTCAAGCGGCCTAGCCGTGTTCCGGCATGATGTTCGGTGTTGCCATTCATGGATGGCGGGTCAGATCAGTTGCGCTGCATGTGCCTAGTGAATGTAGCGTCTCTATCTACTGCCGTCTTCCTAACTAGGCAAGTATGCTCCATCGTAGATCTCATCGTCACTTACCATCAGGTGAGATCGAGATCAAATACTTGCCTATAATGTAATAAAAAAAAAGGTACCTACTTAAATAGTAGAGTATATAATAATAGTGTAATAGTAGAGTAGTAGTAGTTTCCCTTTGAGAATGTTTAATTATACTGAAGTACTATTACAAGTAACAACAATTCACATAACAAGTTCGTATTGCACTAACTTATTTTAAGCATATTCTAATTCACTATGGAAATTACAATGCAAAAAAAAACCGTCTTACCCAATAAAGGAATGCTTACACATTTTCAATTTAATTACAATTACCCACTTTTCCAGTCGGGTTAATTTACTTTGCGAGTTTCGCAAAGTTGCTATAAAGAGATGGTTCGTCTTTGATGTCGTCTCCAACCTTGTGTTTGTATTAGATAATTAGTATTAACTCAGATTCAATGAAAATTATCGGGACCGTTTACCAAGTTTATTTAAAAATATTTTGGGGCTTACATACCTACCTATGGTGATAGCCAAGTTGGTAGAACGCTTGCATCGGTAACCAGGATCGCAGGTTCGAACCCTGGCTCGCATCTCTGGGAATCTCATTTTCAACCATGATTATCACTTGCTAAACGGTGAAGGACAACATCACGAGGAAACTTGCATATCTGAGAGAACCCCTCGAAAGACGTGTTAATTCCGTCAACCCGCACTGGGCCAGCGTGGTGGACTTTGGCCTAATCCCTCTCGCATTGAGGGGAGGTCCGTGCCCAACAATGGCACATTAAAAGGTATTATATATTCCTACTTATTTAAGGAGCTGTAGCACCTCCTAACTTCTCTCGTCTGTAGGTCAACAATTCAATTTAGTTATTCCATCTACACTTAATTCAGATTAAATGATAAAATTAGGTCTTCAATCCCAAATCCCAGACATACATGTAGATCTAAGTATATAAAATCCAAATAAACCTCATTAACTCTCACAATTACACTTCAAAATCTACGTCGGGGTTGGGTTGGAGGGATTTGTATTAGTTTTGATAGTATGAAATACCAGACCATAGTCGCGCATCTTTCCATACATCCATGTGGTACCATCGAAAACGTGCAGATTTATTGCTAAATGTATGAAAACATTCAATATCAATAAACAAACAGCACATCACGTGTCGGTGGCATATTAAAAAGGCTAGTTGGAATAGGCGATCAAAAGGCAATGAAAAACATTAAAAGCGCACATGTCTTTGTATATGACTCGCATTGACCTTACTTATGTACGGTATGCAAATAATAGGGCTGCGTAACTGAGATCGGAAAATATAAAGTCCCAAGAAACTAAGAATTAAAACATCTCACCGCCATGGCGCCAACCCTGGAGGTTTGGAATAAATTCACAGTACATTACCCACTGCCGCGGCACCGCCGTGTGACGTCACAGTGCACTGAGCTCATTGTATCTCGCACAATAGCTGCGCGACCTAATGGATTAAGGTGCCTATTGTTTCGGCGGGTTTTTTAAATAACATTGCTATTGGTTTGCGAGTAAATATAACCACCTGGCTTGTTGAAACTGCGTAGCGAATTGAGCTAGGATAGAAAAAATAACACGCTGTAAATAACGGCTCTCCCGATGATTATTATGTAGAAGATTATAACTTGATTTAGCTTAAAACTAAAATTTGTTCACACGGAATGGTTTTGAAAACGTCTCTACAGTAACTCGGGCAAACTCATGTGAATATACTAGCTACTATCTATCCTAGCTTGAAACACTAGCTTTGTATATCCCTCGCATTCTCGAGCAACTTATATGGCAAACAAAAGCGAAACAAGCTCTATCATATGTAGTTATTGGGAATGCAGCGTCTGCGAACTTGGTCTGGCAGACTGAAGGCATGTTATATTCATGAGCCTGCAGCGATTGGTTGCATCTACCCGTATCTACTTCACGATGTTGAATGTTGCATGTTGGACATTATGTTGAATAAAAAATCTTGGGTGTGTGTTATGTCGGAAAATATGAAAATGTATTGTCAAAGTGATAGACAATTACAATAGCGTCCCAGTTTTGTCCTGACATCCTGACTGACACTAGGTGACTACCTAGTGTGGGACATTTGTACTTATTATTGGTGCATTTTTTGATAGTTTAGTATCCTTATCAGAGCATTGTTGCTACCATTCCGATGACGCGATGCCGTATGATGCACCAATTAGACGATTGAATATTATATTTTATTTCTATAATGCATACTATAACCATATTAATAAGATTGTGTGTTTCATTTGGTATAAATAAATAAATGTGATGAACAACAAATCTGTAACAGCAACACACACTTAACACTCTATTAGAATAGGCAAACATCAAAATAAAAACTTAATTTAAAAATAACACGATACGCAAAATAAAAGCAAAAATTCGGGTACATTGTTGGGGGAATCATGAGCAACACAACATGTAGGGAACTGTCAGATACAAGCGTTTTCCAACGCAACCCACAACAACAATATTCCGAAAACATTCCGACGGGCTGTTGGCGGCTAGACGAAGCGGGAACAGAATGTTCATAAAAATAACTTCATAATTTTTTTGGGGTTCGACCGACCTTAATACAGGAGCTAAGTCAAAATGTATGTTTTAAGGTCCCTAGTAAGTTTGGAAACCCTTATAGTTTGCCATATCCGTCTACGCGAGCCACATAAATTTTATTATGAGACTATAGGCTGAAAATTTGTATATTTATAGCTATTTGTAATGCCATAAGAATTGGTTTACACACGTACGTCCGGTAAGTTTTCATTGTTGACATGGTTACGGAACCCTACATTGAACCGAAACACACTTGACTGTCGTTTTATCTAATTAATAGAATAGGCAAGATGACTGATTTTGAAAAACTGTTCTATAATATTCTAAGGTATCTAATATTTCCAAAAAAATATATTATTTCGGCAGGAAACTAATTTTTATTAGAAAAAAACGCTATTTAAATTGTAATTTTAAAATTCGCTCCAAAACGATCGCCGGTGTCATGGCGTCTGCTTGTGACGTCACTATTATGCAAACTGACCGTAAACACATCAAATCAGTAATTTACGTATATAAATATTGTAAAGAGTATGGAGTTTATCTTATTACTCTTTGCTGATAATGTTGCGGTTGCTTAGCAACAGGTTTTATATTGTTTGTGTCAAAAATGGTAATCCTTGTTCCATGTTTTGAGAACACAAAACTATGTAATTGATCGATAGAAATCACGAAATACTTTATAAACGCAGGAAAAACAATTACTAAGTGCAGAGATCGGCTAAGTTCGTACGAAACTTAGCGATGTTTACAATGTGTACATGCTCGTGACGTAGTTCACTCTGATTGGTGTTCAACTTATCATGGCGGACTGTTGAATTTTGTAGTTTTATTTTATTAAATAAATCATCAATCTCGCCCTAAATCTGTAAATAAATACATTTTTCAAACCTATTAATCCTATCTCATTAGATAAACACATTATTTTATTGATTCTTAGTTACTGTCATCATGCCTATTAGAGATTTTAGATTTGGTTAGAAATTAGAGATTCTAGTCCCCTTTTAAATTTTATAACACCCTGAAATGTTATTTGTCTTCATTTTTAACTCCATAATATTGTCTTAACTGAACAATTTTAACTGCATAGGCAAGATTTTTTTTAAGATGCAATATATACGTATTGTATACTAGCTGTTGCCCGCGACTTCGTCCGCGTGGTATTTAACAAAGACTCAACCGTTGCCGCCAGCCTGCTCGCACGTTCCGATCCCGCGGGACGCATTGCAGATTGTTGCTATCAAATTTAATCAGGCGCAGCGCTGCAACATTGGTTTTAATTTTTTTTCGAGATCCTATTTTTTTTCTAAAATAAAAGTAGCCTAAGTTACTCCTTGTTAAATTAGCTATCTGCCAATGAAATTCCCGTCTAGATCGGTGCAGCCATTTCAGAGATTACCCGGAACAAACAGACAGACAGACAGACAACATTTTTAAAAAAGTTTGTTTTGGTATAGGTACCGTGTATACATCCAAATGCACTTAGTAAAAAGCGGTTATTTTAATATTACAAACAGACACTCCAATTTTATTTATATGTTTAGATGTATAGATTTTGTGCTGTGTGACGTCAATATGTATACTAACGTTATTTTAATTAATAATTTACCAATTCCTAAAGTAGGTATAGTTAGTTGAAGCTGATGCTTAGTAGAAGAATCACTAAGATAAAAAAAAACCTTCGGAACAAAAAAGATAAACATAATTTACAACCATACAAATAAATGTCCAAATAGCTTTTGTTACATGAAAACTTTGTACATTCGTATTATTGCGACTTTTGTTTTTGTTGTGAAGCAAATGTTAGTAAGCCGACGAAGGGATTCCAACTTACGGCCTATCTTACTTTTAGCCGTATCACTCATGAAATACAGAAGATTAACAAGTTAAATTCATACAAATTGAAATAAAACCAATTTTACAGATTTTATCGCGTCTATTTTATGTTTTTACATTCTCGAAGTTTCGGCTGTTTTACAGCAACTATGGTCACGGGAGGACTGAGGTGTTCGACGTCCTAGTGCCATAGTTTGACCGGAATTACCCTCATATTTAGTTCTTGTTTGCGGTTCGATCTACGCAGAACGTGCTCACAGTGTCTTGAGGTCTTGCAATGGTGCGCTTGGTTTGGGATTTAATATATTAATTACGGGATCACTCGTCGGTGGTAGCACCCAGCCATGTTCCCTATTGAAATTAGGATGTTTTTAATTTCAATGGCCTCACGTATCATCCTTGGTCGGAATCGGTGTTCTTTTGCAAGGACTGTGGTTGATCAAATCTGTTATAATTTCACATAAAATAAATGAATGATGATGACGATGAAATCTGTAAAATTAGTGTAATATAAGATATCAATTTCATAGAGCTTCTCGTTTGACCACATAGTTCTTCAGCAAAGCAATTATTATCCGAATCTACTTACCGTGTTCCATTATAACACCCTAGAGAATGGGAGAATGCATGAACACCTCATTAAGCTGGCTTCCCAGTTTAATTAAATCTGAGCCAGTTTAAATTTAATTTAATGAGTTAGGCGCTGCTTGAGTTCTCGTATTATCAACTAGTGTTGTGACATTGGTGTTGTAGCTCACATGCTTCTGTTGGCCTATTTTAATAATTAAAATAACACTTTGAGTGTTCCAAGATCTATATTGTGTACATGATAGTATTCCGAAATGGTTGGAACCTTTGAACCTGCGTTTTTTGTAATCATTATGTGAAGTTAGAATTTTAATGAAAGATATTTTTTTTTATATTTTTTGTTTCCTAACTAAATATTAAATATTGTGAGCATTTTTTTATTATTATGTTTATACTATCGACATATATTTTCCATGTCAGTCATTAGCCTGACAATTCTTGATGATGATTGTGTCAGTAATTTGCACTTATTGCGTACATTATCTAGGTAAAAGATTCAGATATTTTTTTCAAAATCGCGACAATTATCTAAATGAATTCAACAACTTGTCAGGCCTTGTCAAAATTGTCAGACATTGTCAAAATTTTCAGGCCTTGTCAAAGTTGTCAGGCCTTGTCGAAATGGTCGGTCTTTTGTCAGTCGAGTGCATCAGTATAAACCGTTACCGTAGCTATGTACATCACTCATCAACTGAGATATTACAGCACGGGGCCTATTAATTACTCTACATGAGTAAATTAAGCCCATTACAGTTGAAGCTGGCTCTGAACATGATTTGTGTGCGTGTACAATGAAACATGTATAAAAGGGTTAATTAATGAATCGGATGTGATGGACTATCTGTTTGTTGAATTTAGTTACTAGGTCATACTGATTAGGAATATTAATGATAAGGAGACTGTATAGTGTATTCAAATCAGCAGTGTATAAAATAAATAAATACAAAAAATATTGTATATACAGATTAATTCGGTTAATAGCGAACTTTTATCCATTATGAGCAATCAGAATTTCTATATGACGATTAAAAGAAGTAAATTCCAAATAAATCACAACTGTCGTTTTTTTTTTATCAGAATATTTTTTATCCATGTAAACCATTACGTACAGTACTTATGAATCGTTAAAAAATATACAAAATGCTAAGCTACAACTTTATGACCCGTTCGGATTGCCGTTCCTATGGAAAACAACGAGCAAGAAACTTCATGGTTGCTCTTTTTAAAATATTTTTTTTATATTTTCTAGCAGTACATGGCTATAGGTATGTGGAAACAATGTAGGAACGGCTTGGTTGTTGTTAGATGGGCACAAAATTATGTTTTTACATTCGACATATTCAAATTCTGCCTCCATATAGTGTTTACAAATGCACTCAACTACCCTAGGTTTAAGGCTTAGTATACCTTTTCTGAATCACCTGTATATTAATGTCCAAGCCAGCTTGGTTTCTATTTAAGATAATGTCAATTTGATAATAGAACCCTAAAACTAATTCAAATGCAAATAGCGCTGAGAGTTCCGCGAATTTTCCTCCCTCAAATCCCTTGAGAACCCCGAAGCTGTTTAAAAAAAGCGCCTTGCACCATCGACCGGCCCAATAACAAATGAATTGCTTATAAATATTAAAATATTGAAATCCGGTTCCATTATGCAGCCAAAACCGGGTAACAACAAAATATCCGGCCGCCGCTTGCCATGATAAAGTGCTTCAATCCGGTAATACATGCTTTACTACAGTTAGGTAGGTCGATCGTAATCCGGGTATTTTGTTTGTGTTTTCGCTGACAGCCAACAACGGTGTGAGTGAGGATTAGGTTTATGGGTGAAAAGATTTATTTATCAATGTCACATTAAAATAAAAACCGGTGGGCCAGACGGCCAAACGGACAGACGAATGTAGCCACACTATAAGGGTTCTGTTTGTACAATTTCGGTACGAAACCTCAATAATATAAGACGCTAAATTGGACGTGCCTTAACAAAGAATAATTTCAAAAAATATCACAAAGGACTAATTTCATTTTTATGTTTCATTTCATTGCATTCTGTGTTGCCGAGTACAACCATGTATAAGTTCGCAATGGAACCTACTCAGCTAGAATCTTTTTTTTTTTTTATTACATTATAGGCAAGTATTTGATCTCGATGTCACCTGATGGTAAGTGACGATGAGATCTACGATGGAGCATACTTGCCTAGGTAGGAAGGCGGCAGTAGATAGAGACGCTACATTCACTAGGCACATGCAGCGCAACTGATCTGACCCGCTATCCATGAATGGCAACACCGAACATCATGCCGGAACACGGCTAGGTCGCTTGGCGACATGGCTTTGTTCAGTGGGTGGTGACTAGCCACGGCCGAAGCCTACCACCAGTAGAGTTGTCACCTTGTTGGCACCACCCAGCGTCACGTGTTGGGTATCTCGAGGGTACTTAGTTTTCCTACGGACGAAGGTGACTCGACCCCAAAATCCATCCATTGGAATCCATTGGATTTAAAACACAAAGTTATTATTAATTAATGGTTTTGCATGATTTATAGTTATCCCGATACACATCGGCGGACGCGAATGGCAGGAATGCATTGTAGCTGCAACAATATTAATGCAATGATTTAAAAGCTATACTGTATGTAGCTTTAACGCCCAAATATACAGGGTGTTACAGAAAGGGTATACTAAGCCTTGGACCTCAGCTTCTTTAGTGCATTTGTAAACACTTTATGCAGTCAGAATCGTAATATGTTTATTTTTAATAAATAGTTTTGTACCCAACAAAATGATAATTCTGATTTATTAAGAACAATAGTTTTTTTTTTAAATGGACATTCTCCACATTCTAACTTCAAATAGTGTTTATAAATGCGCTGAAGAAGCCCAGGTTCCAGGCTTAGTATACCCTTTCTGAAACACCGTGTATAGAACTTTTGTGTCAATTCATAACAGAATTACGTATTTTTTTACACAAAATGTACTTTTCTTATACTTTGATTCAACATTTGATACATTTCAAGGTTACTGGGTAAGACAAAAATTGCTATTGCGTTGCTAACAATGTTATTTATTTGCAAAATGCAAATTATTTTTGCAATAAATAAACCATGCGATTTATCTTTTTATGTATAGCGTAGGAACCATCGACATTTTGAATTTCGCGCCCTTACCTAGCAAACGCTTTTTTTAACAATAGTACCTACTTCAGAGTTTTATTCCTCTGAACAATACATTCTGTATTTATACAGGCAGACAAAAGATAAACCGTCGCAACGACAACTACGAACGAATAACAACGAATAACTTAAAAGTTATTTGTTGCTTCAGTCAAGTTACAGTTGAATAATCAAACGAAGTTGTGCATTTATTATAAGGAGTATTTTGCCCTAAGAAATCTGAGGTTACCTCAAATAATGCTCTAAATATCCTAAAGTTACCTAGGACAATATAAATAGAGTACTATATGTCAAGCACAATCCTCTTTAGGTACCGTTTTGGTACGTACGCATCGTCCATGCCTGTCACACCACAGGTTTTATCAATAAGTATGAAGGTGACGGCATGTTTTCTCGATGCCGTTACGATTACATTAGGAGTATCTGCTTACCCTACTGCTTCCAAATTGAAGTACTTCTTATACCTTACCCAATAAATACCTTAGTTCTGAGCATATTTAAGATAATCAGTCAGAACTTTAGTAGGTAAATAATTATTAATCTTAATGAACGAAAAAGCCACTTGCGAAAGCATCGACGGGATGTTTAAAAGTATGATAAAGTTAAACCTTTAGTTCATCATAATAATGATCATTTTTTAATGCGTTTCGATTGTATCATTTACTTCTTTTCCACACATCCAAATCAAGATACGCTTCAAAAGATCAGACAGTTGGTAATGGACACCGAAGATAGTCTAATATTTCAATTTGGAATATTCAAAATGTAATCTCATTTCGGGTGCAGGAGATTGATACATTCGGATAAAGTTATATCAGTTTTACAGCTTCGATGCCGCGGTCAATCAAAGGTGTTAACTTATGACACACCACTTAATATGTTATCGCGATCATAAACACAGATTTAGTATAACTGTTAGTGAAAACACGCTGGACATTATTATTATCAAGATTTATTTAATACCACTTTTACACAATGACAGACACACCATGGACACAGCCATTTTTGAATCATAGCGCAATGACTACAGAGCATGCAACTAATATAAAAATATGTCTATTTAACAATAACTTCATGCACTTAACAAAGCTTTTTACATGCCTAACGTGTAGAAAGAAAGAAAAAAAAATTTAGCTACAACACAAGACACGAGATTACAAAAACAAACTTATAACTATAACGGGCTAATCATTATTAACTTAAACAATAGTGTGTCAGATACAGTGGGTTACTCATGTATGTGATTGCTGCGCCAGAGTACCAAAATTAATAGTGAAAAAATGGCGGACAAAACCCTTAAAGTAACATATTATTAACACAAATCTTAGTAGAGAACGTAATGAGTATTTCAATTACATCACAAAGCGGCGGACTTGAATAGATGATTTTATTAGGATTACAATAAAGTTGACATTAAAAGTAGGTACTCAACCATTGCGAGCATTTCACTGGATTCCACTGTTGGAATTTTCCACACGACACATGTAAAGTGGATGTTTGGAGATTATTTAGGCAGTTTTAGTGTAGCGTGGTATGCGGGGATCATTTTGAAGTATAATAATAAAAATAAAAATACCAGCCCTTTTGAATGTCCCACTGCTGGGCACAGGCCTCCCCTCAATGCAAGGGGGATTAGAACATAGTCTACCACGCTTGCCCAGTTTCTCTGAGAAATGTAGGCTTCTTACGTTTTCCTTCACCGTTTAGCAAGTGATAATCGTGGTTGAAAATGAGATTCGCACATGAAGTCCAGAAGTGCGAGCCGGGGCTTGAACCTGCGATCCTTGAGCCGAGGCAAGCGTTCTACCAACTTGGCTATCACTGCTTTTTGAAATGTATTCCCTTAAAAATATGTATTTAACTGGACTGTAACTATTATTACAACACCACCAAAACTCTCTTTCACCACAAACCCGAACAAACTTCAGGGTACCCACTTCAAATTTGTCTCGATAACACTGTTAATAAGTTGAGTGTCAGCGTTGGACCAACCAAGACTGAACTAAGACAAAGTCCGGGCTCAAACTCGCATGAGCTCCAACTATATGTCGCCCGATGTATGAAACTTGAACGTGAGTTGGTAAACTGAGAACTAAATGGAAGTGACATTTAGTTTAGCATAATACAGCCCGAACTTTAATCTCTATTGTTTCTGGGGACTAGAAAATTGTAGAGTAAATAACAAGTTTTTGATTAGTTTCTCTTCAGGTTTATATTATCATTGTATAATCGAGTCTAACCAACGCGTTAGGCTACCTGAGATAAATTGCAAACTAATCTATCGCATTTCATAACCAAATAATTGGCGTGTGATCGGACCTTGAAACGTGGTTGGTGGCTCAAGTACTGGCCCAAATTTTTAAGTTCTATTTTACTTATTGAGAGGCAGTTTTTTTGTTTTTTAATTTACGAAAAAAAGGAGGAGATTCGCTATTAAACGCATATAATGTACTCTATATTTTTATACAGGGTGTAAAGAACATGGTAACGAAAACTGTGTGTAAAGGTCACACTTAATGCCTATATTAAAGTTATAAAAAATAATTCATGTCGAGTCATGGGTTACATATGTTGTATTTTTAAGCGCTCAATGTATCGTAAACAATGCCAACACACAACAACTTATTTGACTGCCAACAATTTCTGTCAAATTAAGTTGTAGATAGGGTTTATCAGCACATTTTAAGATTGTGGAACGTGCCCTTAGTTTGTTTCCACCGGGCCATTAAACAGTATGCCCTGCCTCCTGCCCTCTTCAAAGAAAATATGTATAGATGAACCATTAAACAAAAAATCTTATCATCTACATTACATGTTCATTTAAATCATTGATCTACTATATTGAAACAATTTATGGTGCTTGGTACTCCGCAATTATGAGATAAGAGAATTAATGAAGACTCTCCTCGACGTTCATACTTTTATCCTTCGTTTCTTACGGTGAAGTTTTCTTGAGAACTAAATACCTGTGGAAAAGTTCAGAACTTGTTTTTACTATGTGCAAAGTCAGGCAAGATACGAAAGATCCATCATTTTTTTCTGCTGCTGGAAAACATTGTCACATTATTTAACTTAATATCGCCAGACGAACTCACCAACTGTACGGTCCGAAACGAATCAACGGTTATATTTTGGGTACCGTACCGGGATTCGGACCTTGCCATCGCAGTCGTTGAATAGGAATTTTGACAGAAACCCACATTTAGAGGTATTAATTTTAGAGGTTTATTGAATGTGACGTATTTACTGTAAATTATATTTTAAAATGTCTCACTTTATGCACTTGTTGGACAATCTACTATTAAATACTGTTAAATAGAATAATAAACACGGGAATACTTAATAAATACTTTTATTCAACGCGGCAAAACTTTGTATATTTTGGTGGCACACACGAACTGTCAAACTACTCTCCTGTCATCATAGAGTTGCGTCGCTAGTGATGTCCCGCTGCACAGCGAGTGAACGATCACCGGTAACAATACTAATACATTTTTTTAGTCAGGTCTAAAAAACTATTATAATAATGAGTACTAGAACTTTACACCTAAGTTATTCCGTGTAATAACGAAGTAAGTAGTAACAACTGTTGCAATTATTAGTCTACAACTTTATAACTAACAAGTGGTGCACGTAGCTAATATTGCGATATTGGCTGCCGAGTCGAGTGCGCTTCCTTTGTTCAACACCACTATAAGATATTGGGTGGCCATTATTGAAGTTCATATTGCTCGCAATACCTCGGGATACATCGGACAACTCGGGATACATCGCACTACTCGAGATATATCGACTACCTCGGGTTAGCTCGGACTACCTTGGCATACATCGGACTACCTCGGGTTAGCTCGGACTACCTCGGAATACTTCGTTGATCTAGTGGTCGCAAGCGCGTATATCCAGAAAGGCTGCCGAACTTATTTCAGGAACGTCCTTTTGATTTTAGTAACTGCATTCTCATTAAGAAGTCCCATCATCTTGTCGTATTTCGTCCTACTTATTCCAAACTGTGTAAACACAGAACTTGAACTATGAACACATTTTAACCGACACTTTTTATTCGCTTTTTATTAGATCGTTCAGTCTCGGGAATCGAACCGTTTACGAGGTCTCAGCTATAAACTAAGTTGAACGAGCCTTCTTGTGCTGTTAAAATGTATCACAAAATAATGTTGGTTTTACGTATTTTTAGATTTTATCCAAATTTATTTTCCTGTTAAGCGCATAATTATCTGATCTTTAAACAACGAGGAGGGTTTATTGGAGAAGTCGCATGAACGCGTGAAGAAGATTAGTTGGTATAGCATTTTACGATGGCCTGGACTTATACTTGGGACACCAACCGATATAAAGCAACACAGCAATTAATTTTCAAGTTCAGTATCAGGAGTAGTGCCCTCCATGGAGTGCCACGACAACTCCCAACAACCAATCCGCTCATAGTTCTAGGACTGATCGTGGATGATAAAAGAAAAAGAAATCAGTATCAACGCAACATTGCTTGCGTTGCAAGCATTTATGTCGCTCTGCTCGACTTAAAATAATCTGCTTTTAATAAAACTTTCCTTCTCCAAAACCTGTTTCATTCCGGTCCGGTGTATTTATCAATTAAGAGGCCGTCAATCACTGCAAAGTTTCACATTATGTGGAACTCCAAACTTCATTTGGCTCGCTAACTTTCCTATCCTACATCAATAAATAATTTACTGTTAAAACACAAAGTTTTGTCAAGTAAAAGCAAGTTTTCAGAGAAGAATGATTAAAATATCCAATACAACTCACACTGTTTCAAAAGTAGTATCCGGATAATGATAACATTAACACACTCATTAGACATTGATTACAAACCTACTTAAAATAAGGAAATACTTAAACAAGCAATAGGCTATTTGACTGTGTTTGAAAAACTGTCTTAAATTCTTCATCTGTTAATATGGTGCAAACATTCTTCTATTGTAAATTCCAGTATTTTCCATAAAATTCGATGATAAAGTTTTCTGTTGTAAATATTTAGATGATTATTACAAATAAATACATTACATATAAAAAAAAAAATACCGCCAAAACGCGGCGTACGGGTTACGTGACCTTTGTGAAAATAATATAATCCATATTTTTGCAGAAAAATGTAGACTAATAATTATAAAAAGCTATAATCTTTTAGGATGGCCACAATTTAAAGCTTATTTTTCATACGCCCTTTTGTCGCCACACCACATCAAACAACACATCGCACGATTTGCTTGGACGTTGGACGATCTATCCCGAATAAATCTATCTATTAAATTAAACTACATATTTAAGGGGGAAGCTCAGGGTCAGGGCGCGAAATTCAAAATGTCAATGGTTTTTATTTTTTTACGAAAAATTTGGACATTTTTACTAATATCGCAAAACACTAAATTACATCGTAAAGATGTCCAAATTTCTCGTAAAAAAATAAAAACCATTGACATTTTGAATTTCGCGCCCTGACCCTGAGCTTCCACCTTAAGCAGTCCCATATCAAAGTCATCGAATGGGGTATAACTTGCAAACAATTATCTGACCCGCTAATTTTCTGGGAAGTGAGATGTAATTCAAAGAACTTTGTTGCTGAATTCAGATCAAACATTAATTAGATTAGCAAAGTTTCAGCGTGAGCAGTGGAACGGCGGACTTTTAAATTAGTGGAATCTTAATTATATATTATTGATATCTTATATTTACGCGAATGCTACACATTGAAATAAAACAATGTTACGGATTTTATCGCGTATGTATTTTACGTTTCCAACGTTTCGGCTACTTTACGGCAGCCATGATCACGGGAGGACTGAGGCCTTTAACGCCCTAGTGTCACAGTTTAAACTGGGGTACCGTAAAACGTCGGGAACGTAAAAAATATACAATAAACGCGATAAAACCTGTAAGTTAGTGTTATTTCAATTAAGTGTATATTATTATGTCGTTGGTGTCAAACTTTATGATACATGTTTTTCAGTCTCCTTTAGAATTAAAAATCTTCATGTATATATTCTCGAAGAAGTTATACGAACACAATAGCTGTACGGTTCCAAACTAATCAATGTTTGTGATATGTATACCGTACCATGGATTATTTCAGTATATAATAACTCGTTAAAAACATTTAATATCCATGCGTCAGGTTCAAACACTCGAAGTCATCACACAAAGTTAGGTTAGTTTAGGAATTGAAGTTCAAATCCCGGTAGCGGCACCTACCGGGATCCGAACGTCGATATCCCAGCACAGAAAGCACGTACACTACAGCGACAGACTCAATGAAGTCGTCAAAGTCTACATACTATCAACCACACAGAATATAAACAAATTAGTGTCTCCCTAGTTTGAATAAACAACAGTATTGCTTATATTTTCCATGCTCCCAAGCCGGAGTTGGACTACTTGTTTCCAACTTGTTACAGCAGTTATGATTTACATCTAGCACTACATATGCCTGGTACATGTAAGTATATTGTAAACTTTGCGCATCGCAAACTTATAATTACTGATTCAGTTACTTGAAACCTGAAAACGTTGTTAGAAAAACAACTTTGAACCTTGTAACAACATTGCCATAAATAAAATGTGGTTTACGAATATTTTTTACAAGTCATCATCAAGCCCTATGCTGAACCAATCCCCGAACTAAAGCTTACTGAGTATAATGCCATAAAAACTGAAACACCTTAATGGCTCTAATTTACAAAGAATATTACCGTTTTAAATATTCACCAATAAATTGCCGCACAAATGGACGCACACCGCAGCACGGAGCGATACGGAATTAAATCCGTGTATATCGGAAATTTGTACTAATTAAATTCACAAACGCTGGATATTGTGTGGTAAAATAACTTATTTTGACCGTTTTAATGAGAAAAGATAAGTTATAAAAATAATTCCTAACCATGTAAATAAATAAAAAAAACTGCTACCAATATGGGGATGAAAATATTTTGTAACGATTTAAACTCTGTTTATCAAAATTCATAAACATTTACGTCATAATGTAAAGTCAGCCATGAAAGTGGTACAGTTTCGATAACAACTCCAAGTCAATGAAATTTTCACTAAGGCTGAAATTTAGAAATGCCTTAGTTCAAACCATATCACCTTGCCAGCCCATAATGTGCAAACGATATTCAATCTTAAGGTAACAAAGGAATGACTGAGCTGACTTTACATACAAACAAAACAATACTCGCTCAACCAAAACGAGATCCACATACGCACTTCAGCAAACTTATCTGTACCTACTGGAATTTGTAAAATTAATCATGAAACTGCGAATTTTGAAGTAGACGTCATACTGTGAGCCCAGACGGGGATGAGCACTCAGTTAAATTAATGTGAAGCTAGATATCTTCGTTCATAATATACGAGTATTAAAAACATATGAGAGGTTCAAAGACGAGTGACGATATAATGTAAACAGATAAGACACTAAGTACCTACCTATGTAGTACTTTTAAGTAGTACTAGTACTTTTTTGACCAGCTGCTAAAGTCTGTTTAGCCGTTCCTACATTGTTCTCATATACCTAATATAACAATTTACTGCTCAAAAATGTTTTTTTTTTTTAAAGAGCAGCCATGGAGTTTCTTGCCCGTTCTTCTTCATAGGAACGGGATTCCAAACGGGTGGTAAAGTAGTAGCATAGTATTTTGTAACTTTTGACGATTCATAAGTACTGTACTTAATGGTCTACGTGAACAAAGAATATTCTGATAATTATTATGTAGTTTCATACTCGTAGCTAGGTACATATAAAACTACACTACATAAACAACATAGTAGTACCCAAAGTCACTGTCAATTTTGGAGTACTTAAGTACATGAATTTTGAACAAGCTTTCTGCCGAATATTTATGCGCTACACAAATATTTAATTCGTACTTAAGAGTTCATGTCATGATCTTGCATAGTTATATGGCGCTATATTGTTCAGCCGAACTCAAATTTGAGTTGCGGTTGAGTTCTCATTTATGTAAGTATAATACTTTATTAGTAACTACTACTACTAATTCTTTATTAGTTAATTCTGTGATTTTAATATTAAGCTTTCCCTTTTTGGAGTTTGAATACAATTTTAGTTTGCACACTATTTATCGGCGTATATTTTATATACCACTAGAGCGATTTAAAAGGATATTTGAAGTATGCATGCTAATAATAAAGAACTGCCTCACCGCGATTTCAAACGTATAGGTACAAAACTCCAACACACATCATTGATCTATGATATGTTGAAGAACGTCACATGATGTTGAAAACTGTGAACCGCAGTTGGCAGCACGCCATCTCGCCGCCACCATTACTAAATTCTTTAAACATTTTAATACATGTGCATTATGCATTGCATTTCAACGTTCACAGACATTGTGACAGAGTTTAATCCCGGCGAAATGGTTCAAACGTTTCGCAATGGAGCTTCGTACGTACGGATTAAATAACTGAATTAATGGAGCCGTCTCCGTGAAGTGGTCCACGACACTGATGTATGTGGTCCTTGTATTGATTTAAAATACTTCTAAAGAAGTAATTTCATTAACAGATTTTTGATATGACATTAAGCCAGTGAATTAATGAAAATTCTTAATAAGGACGCCCTTTTAATAGTTTCACGTCATCGTCCATTATTTATTGATATTAATTAAATTTGGTATCGCTATTGTAATACTTGACGCTTGCAATATACCAACAAATGTGTGGGTGAAGCCATATCTCATCTAATTTGATAGCATTTAATTTTATAAAGAGAGATGAAGTCTTATAAATGGCATTGTCAGAACTCGCATTGGATTCTATATACGAGACTAGAGTACCCCTAAAATTTCCCAATCCCACTAATATTATAAATTAGCTGCGCCCTGCGGTGTTACCCGCGCAAAAAATCATGTCGATCCTTTGCGCTATGAAAAATTTTAACAAATCTATCCCACGGGAACCATACATTTTACCGGGATAAAAAGTAGCCTATGTGCTATTCCAGACTATAATCTATCTCTGTGCCAAATTTCATCCAGATCCGTTCAGCCTCTCTGGCGTGAAAGAGTAACAAATATAGAGTATGAGTAGGTACAGAAAAGGCCATACTTTTTAATCGCGGGTAACACCGCGTGGCGCAGCTAGTTGTATATATAGATTCGAAAGCCCCACACTTGTTTTTCTATTCCTCTCAAGAGCACTCACTTTAATTCTCAGCATTCAATTAATGACGTCACTATAAAATGATGCCACAGCTTGTCTTGAATAACTGAGTACTTCAATACTTGGAGTCCTTTCGAACTTAATGAAACAATGTTGACTTTATTCAGTAACTTCAGGTAGGTGCTCCAGATACTTCGCGAGTTACTTCACTAACTAATTTAGGTAGTTATCGAATTTCAGAAGGTTAAACTTAGTGAAGGTACTGAGACTATTCATTGGCATTACGTTTCTTCAATTAAAGGTTTGCAATGGCTGTAAATATAATAGTCGTTTAACATAAGAAGATCTGAAGAAGAATCTTATTTTTATTTTTAGGTTCTATTTAATTTCCTTATATTTTTATTATTTATCATTTCTACATACAATTAATTAATTTCATTACGTAATTTTGTTTTGTCACTGATTTATTTTTGTGGAGATTTGTAATTTTTCGTGGATAGGTTATAGGACTGCTACTATCACAGCAGAGAAACCTCTTTTTACATTATTGGACTATTGAGTAAGTAAGAGGTTAGAAAAAGAAAAAAACCTAGAAAGAAGAGTAGATAAGAAAAATAACTTGTATTTGACGGGTAGAATGATCCCTGTTAAGAGACAAAAGAATATAAATTTACTAGCTCTGTGCTTACAAACAAACATTTTCTGCTTATAATATTTGTTATGCCGAGCCTTCGATGTCTATTAAGAAAGACGTAGATAGGTTTCATGCTCTCAAAAACGACACCACAATACTGGGCTACGCAGCGCACCTACTACTCTAATTAGTCGAGGCACATTGAAACGCCGCAGTGCAACATATATCCGTCTTGCTTTTGCTCTTGCTAATTGTCATACTATCTCGTTCACACTGCCATTGTATCGTTTAGTGTGAGCAACTTAAATAAGGTATATTTTAAAGTACAAGTGTGTGTGTGTCAGCTGGGATATTAATGATAATGCGTTGGAACTAGCATTTCATATCTACGTAATTATTCATCAACGTGCCGAGCAATAACATGTTATACCCCTACATTAAGATACAGGAAAAACATCCCGTTTGCTATTTGTGAAACTTATTCTGTTATCGTAAATACTTTATCGCTCTTGTTTGGGAGTAATTCGGGAGTTTCCTCTCGTGAGCATTGAGGAGCAATATAAAATATAAAGATAAAAGTTTTTAGGACCTTAGTGTTTAGGAAAGAAATACTGTCCAAGTTCATAATAGCTCATTAAATTACAGTTAATAGTTGAAAGTAAAAATACCATCACGCCGCCAGTCCTTGTATGGATGGGCAGATGTGCACTCTCTTGATGGAGACTCAATGTAATAGAAGGCCTAATGTGAGGGAGATTCGAGACATAGTCCAATACGCTGACTAGTGTGCGTTCGTGCACTTCACACGGCTTTCAAAAAACGTACTAGTATGGGATTAGGACTGCCACTCACTCCTGCCACTGTTACATCTATAAGCCAGGATTCACAGCGGTGACCAACTCCGACGCCGAGGTTTGAAACTCCCCGGGAGAGTCCCCGGGAAAAGCCTTGGAACCCGCAAGGAAAATAGGAGGAGTCGGAAAATTACCCACTTCCCTCCATTGCAAAGCGCGAGACAAAAACAAGTTCTGTATTAGACAGACTGCCACAGAAATGCAGATTATTGTAACTGGAGGAAGGTAAGGCACCACGGATGATACCAGTTGGTCCTAATCTTGTGAGGTGTTTATACTTGAATCCAGTAAAAGGTATGCCAAAAACGCTTGAACGCACGGAAATTTTCCATAGTTTCAACGAGGTCTATGGAATATTCTGCTTCAGATGACGATGATGATGATGATGTTTTTGCAAAAAAAAAATCTGGCATAAGGAGTGAAAGACACTTCACTCATTTTGCAAGAAATTGATTTTTTTACAGCTCGGCTTTAACTACTGACTGACTGACTGACTGACTGGGCATACCGGGATTCGTGCCCAGGACCATCGGTACAGAAAGCAAGGTCCATACCAACTGTGCGATACCCATTTTAATTTTGAGCAAAATTTAGGAAAGTCAGCAGAAGTAATTGATAATATTTTCACATTTTTCTACATACGATAAATCTAAGTTTGAATACACCTCCATAGAACCCATTGACAAAAAATAGAATGTCAACGAAAATGTACCAACAAAAATATGAAAATATTCCGGATTATCCTTTGTAGGCTGACACGGCCGATGGACGTTATTTTGGAGGAGAGAGAGAGAGATAAAAAAATACGAAAGGAGCGTTTTTCAGCGTGCTTTGTTTCTCAAGAAAAAGGACCTTTAGGCAGGTGGGGTGGAAATTTATTATCTGTAGGCGAGTGTCCGGGAAAAAAGTTAATTGAAATACTGGAAGTGACTAGCTTCTATTAAGATTACTAATGCCACTAAAGATACGGTCTCAGTAGCTACTTTATAACTAACTAGCTGTTACCCGCAACTTCGTCCGCGTGGTATTTAACAAAGACACAACCGTTGGCAACAACTTATTTTTTTCCTTAAGTAAAAGTAGCCTAAGTTACTCCTTGTTACATCAGCTATCTGCCTGTGAAAGTCCCGTCAAAATCAGTCCAGCCATTTCAGAGATTAGCCGGAACAAACAGACAGACAGACAGACAGACAAAAATTGTAAAAAAATTTGTTTTGATATAGGTACCGTGTATACATCCAAATGCACTTAGTATAAAGCGGTTATTTTAATATTACAAACAGACACTCCAATTTTATTTATATGTATGTATGTATGTATAGATGAATTAAGCACTGGTGGATAGGTATAATTGTAGTGCTATTAAGGTACAATCACATCCAATTAACGTTTCGTTAAACGGTCTGTCAAAATAATGAAAATTTTGCAAGATAGAAAGTGTCAGAATTTTTGAAATTTTTGCAAAACTTGTCGCTGAGTGACCACTTAATATATATAAATTACGTTTCACGGTGTTTGTCCACTATGAACTCCTAAACTACTAAAGCGATTTTAAAAAAATTTTGCACACTGTGTGCAGTTTTCTCCAACTTGAAAGATAGGATAGTTTATAACTCAAATAATTTGATATGGCAAAACAACGTTTGCAGTGTCAGCTAGTAAGTATATGTATATTTTACGAATTGTCGTTACCGTAAAAATATTTAAACACTTCCAGAAGTATTCTTAGATCCACGAGAAAAGGTTTATGCAAATTAGTTGAACGGGTACCCTCGGTATAATACAGTGCTATTATTTTTAGAATGTAGCCCGATGAAAGTACTACATAGTATGTAGTCATTTTGCGGGTAAACGCCTCTGTTCCTCTCTCTACATTATTACTCTGTACCTTTTGTGTACCGACTTATTATGCAGATATGAAAAAAAGGGTTTAGTAAAATTATTTTGTCTCATTACTTCAGTGTCAAGCAACAATGATACTTAACATTAGTGCGTTATACAAAACATCCCAGTAATGTTAAGATAATTTTATAATTTATTTATGTTATGATCACTGCTTAGTACTATATACTAATGGTTAGTAAGCAGACTTACATCGAAAATATGAAATGAAAACCGAAACTGCAGGTCGATCTGAAACTTTTTACACAGTAACCAAAACCATTCGATTAATATAGTTCTCGTGGTCTCATTTTATAGGACTGATCGAGTAGTTAGCTCACACATCACGTGACCGGGATAGTAATATGTGGGTGGATACGCCCCAATATATGATTCAATATTTAGACTTTTTTATCTGATTCCCTAAAACATTTGAATTAAATTTAAAAAAAAGTAAAGACCAACTTAACTTTTCAATACTTTAGGCAATATTATCTAGCCATCACTCATCTCGTCGTCCTAATAAAAATAGCTGAATCTCCATAAAATATAGTTTTTTCATAGTCCGCCATAATTTATGCGCCACTCATATTTCAATTCTATATAAAATGCAGGCTCGCCGTCAATTTAATAACAGCGTAGCTTAGAATAGAATTTTAATCTAACGAGCATTACATATTTTTGATATAATATGTTTGTATGAAGTTTACATTGCATTTTATGAGTGTGAGATGAAATCTGATCCATATAATCTATGAGTATTGCTTATAAACACATTATGATTCTTAATTTGGTCGTCATGTATCTGATAGCTAAAGTGGGGCAAGTGGTCGTTTACTTTATAGCTTACGTATTTAAACACATTGACTGTTCGTGAAAAGTGACATTTATTATATGTTTATATCAAAAAACAAACTAATAAAAACTCCACAAGCAATAATCTCAATAACAGAAACATAAAAGTAAACAGAACACGAGATTATCCCTCTATAAAAATAATATTACCTCACTAGCTATCACTTAAAGACATACAATCAATACAAATATTTATAAATATTGCATGAAATCTACACAATTTATCATACGTACATCGATAGCTCATACAAATAAAAAACTGTACACTGTACACTGCAAGCTGAATATTATCTTTTTATATCATAATCACATCACGTTGCATGGGTTTCTGGATAAATCTATCTATATATATATAAATCTCGTGTCACAATGTTTGTCCTCAATGGACTCCTAAACCACTTAACCGATTATAATAAAATTCGCACACCATGTGCAGTTCGATCCAACTTGAGAGATAGGATAGTTTAAATCTCCAATTATAGTCGCAATTTTAATTTATTGCTAATTATTTGTCTGTTATTATTTGACAGTCACAATTATCTGTTAACTCCAAATGATTCTAACAGATGTTGATACCTTTCGACTGGGTTGAGTAAGTAATCAATAGATGGCGCTGCTATGGTAAATCTACGAACGTGTCATATAAGCTACATTTTAACAGCATAATTACCACGTGTTGTTGACGCTATAAAATTAATTAAATTTATTTTGTAGTGAACGAAATACCGTATAATTCAATTATTTCCACTTTTAAAATTTTTGGTGTTAGCCACAGCAACGCGTGGCCGGGTCAGCTAGTTAAATAATAAATATCGCTATAGCCCAGTGCGGGTTAACAGACTTCCCAAGAGTGGGTCAATTCAGAACGTTTCGACAAGTGTCCGAAGCGATTCGATTGGAAAATTTCTCGTTTCGATGACGATCTTTTAAAACCATTCGACATAATCGAATCGAAAATTCGAGATGGCTACGCAACCGAATGGTTCGATTCGACCATTCGCTGTGTTTACAACATACTCGTACATTTCATAATGCAAGTTTCGAATCGGTTGATACAAAATATGTTGTAAGGTTGATACAAGATATGTTGTAAGGTTGTGAATCGAAGCTTCACCGAAGGGCTTCGACCGATTAGGTTCTTACCTCATTATGTTTCCCTTCAAATAATATTCATGGTTGAAAATGAGATTAACACACGAAATCCTAAAATCCGCTTTACCATCGCTGCTTACATTTTTAAACAAGAGCTTCAGATTTATTGTCATATTTATTCAGTAAACGAACCGTTACCAAATATTACTACGAGTACCTATGTCGCGGAAAATTACTAGTTGTAAAGAGCATTTTTATGAGCTAATTATAGCGTATATATAGCAAGTATTGTACAACGTACCTTAATTTATCACGTACATAATATTATTGACCGATAAATTTCATTTGCAAACATGCCTTATAACAAACATTTAAAGCTGAAAATCGCTTAGCTGATCGTTTAAGACTGGAAAATATACCTTGGTTTTATAATAGACTCATTTTTATATTTCGTAATTATATGCTATATATAATAGGTACATGTAATATTATATACTATTCAGTATATATAAAGTGTTTTAATCCGGGATTAATGCACAGATGTTTTAACTGTCATTACAAGATGAAAGGTTACTTTTTAGTATTTGCGCTTTTATTAGCTCTAATAGCTATTGTGTTTTCGGAACCTCTACCTTATAGTAAGTTAAATATTGTTTATTTTAGCTTGATATTTTTAATATAAGTATTTTTTTTTAATGTACCTGTAACTGAAGACGTCGTTGCCGTACCAACCGTTAGTTGGTAAAAACCCCCAATAAATCAACGCTTGTCGCGGTCGGATTTTGGATGGGTGATCCTTTGACCTACTCTGTGCTTTCCTAAGATATCCAAGATTTGCCATATCAGTAAGTTTAAAACAGTTATAAAGACTAAAGTGGAGGATAAAGCAGGTCAGAACGAAACTCTCAAATATATAGAGTCAATTACGATTTCAAAGTGTAGCGTATGTGCCTCGCAACTACACTACAGATAAAATTTCTGTTAAATAGGACACAGTTTCTTGCCGGATCTCAGTTGAGGTCGCGTTCCGATTCAGTTGTAGAGTAAAAAAGTAGTCCTCTTAAGAATTATTTGAAGTTGACGTCACGATAGACATATGCTGTGAGACAGGCAGCAGTCCTCTCCAATCAAATACTAGATTATATTTGTTGATATGCATCCATTTCTTCTTCTAGCAGGAGATGATGAGATCTTAGATCGGACGCGTCGCGAGGATTGCGACTTCAACGCCTGTGACCGCTGGTGTCGCCAGCTGTATCTGCCAGGGGGCGCCTGCGTCAATGACAAATGTGACTGCGATCGATTCTGACCTTACTTAACTATGTAGATTAAGTTGATATTTGCTTAATAAAAAGGTTAAATAATCTGAGTTTTAACCTTTATTATGGTTGTCGCACACGTATCACCCGGAACATAGATCGGCATCATCTTAGCTCTACTGGTTCAAAATGAGTAGTATACAACTCCATATTGAAATCCACATCAATCATCAGCATCATAGCAGGATCGCTTTGTCTCAGGATAAACTAGTAGATGGTCGTAGTCTAATCGTCATCTTACGAGCGTCTCACTGTGCAACCATCTTTAAACCCCTTCCTTACACTGGGATTACTGATAATCAAGCAAGCAAGCTCTTGCCCAGCTGTAACCGCATCGCTACTCAACTGCATCCCCGCCATCATCTAAGAGGTGCTAAATTGTTTTAATGATATGCTTGGGTTACGTAGACGGGGAGGCAATGCGGCAAGACGCGCCGGTGCCAATTCGATGCCGAGCTGATATGTGTG
Organism: Pheosia tremula; assembly: GCA_905333125.1. NCBI lineage: Eukaryota > Metazoa > Arthropoda > Insecta > Lepidoptera > Notodontidae > Pheosia > Pheosia tremula. The sequence continues at coordinate 2,158,526 of HG995403.1, read as the reverse complement.
CAACAACCTTAATTCAAAAATGATATTAAATTTAACAATGATCTTTTAGTAGTAATATAAGTTATCTTTTTCAATGAATTCAGGTTGGTGTATTTTTTCGATATTTACGAACTATACTAACTTATTCAAAATGGGTGGGATTAGGAAGCGACAGCCATACCTGCATTTTTTACTTCGTTCAATAAAAGGTTGAAGTGTTTTTTTTGGTCTATACGCGACCAAAAACCCAGTAAAACCGTATAAATAGCAAAATCTCGTTGGCTCTACGACTTTTCATTCATCACGTCGTGCTAATATTTGTTTGCGAAATATCGTCACGTCAGTCGAACTTACTTTGTGAACGGAAAACTATTTCAGCGTGTATTCGATTGGCTGCACTTGACGTCCAATTAAATTTATATGCGAATAAAAATCGCCACCAATTATTTTTAAATATCATCCTGGCTAAACCAAACGCTAAAAAGAGAAGGAAATATAAAAAAATATCTAAGTAGTCAACATTAAATCTACTTCTCTCTCTAGTTCCTTTATTTCTGAGGATTATAACGATATGGTGACGACATGACAGGACAGGACAGGATATAGTGCACGAAGGTGTCACACTAGGGAGACCTACTAATCTACCTTAAAGAGTATCAGTTTTCTTAAAAGAACAATCTTGTAACTATTCGATCACTCAAAGAGTAGTTGAATGTATTAAGCACGGCAAGTCCGAGCTAACCGTATACTTTATAGTCTACCGTCTTTAGACATTTTGTATGGAGAATTGAAAAGCGCCTCTAGCGGACGGTATTTAAAACTTTCCGTCTAAAAACGGTAGGATCTAAAATATACGGTTAGCTTGAGTAATCTCGCACTTGACGAACAGGGACTCATAGGTTATGACTTAACGACCACTTTTTGATAGTTTCACTAAAATCTCATCCGTAAATGACTTTGTCCAGAACGCACGCGCAGCCTTGTGCCGCTCAGATATATGCCGGCGGCATACGCTCGCACTGTCTCATCTAAGTGACGTCATTCTCGTCCTCGCTATCAGCCCGCATACGCCATGTGCCCGAGCCTCGCAAGTTTTGCGAACTGAGCGGTCCATCTGGACATATCCAATCACATACGCTACTTGACAATTTGTACTATTATAGCGATATATTATATCCATGTGCAGATGGATATAATAGTACGCTTCGCGATGCCATCAGCGGAATTATGCGTAGCACTCTGAAAAATATTACATTCCTCGTAACATCACCTGTGCAAATAAAATGTCACAATGCCACGTATGTTTATAATAAAGCCGTCGCTACACGCGCACTGCGGCCGTGTACCCATCCTAGCGACGTTAAGGCCTCAGCCTCGAATTTAGCGGGCAGCGGGGCGGCGGCGGCGGCGGCGCGGGAGCGGCAGGATCTTATGCGTAAAATCAAATGGACCGGTTCTCGAAAACAGCGGCGTGGCAGCGGCGCGGAGCGGCCAATGAGCCACGCTCCCGCGCCGCCGCCTCCGCCGCCCCGCTGCCCGCTAAATTCGAGGCTGAGGCCTAAGTGAAAACTCTGAATACTTTCTGAGGGTCGGTATGCGGGCGATGCGCGTAATATCAGTAGAGGGCGCATTTAATGTCGCAGGGATAATATTGTGAGCGCATTTGCGACTGAATTCATAGTTGTGCCTAAACTAATACTTTTAATACATAAAAGAATTGTATTCGCTTTGCTTTTAGTTATGTTTTTTAGGTTGGCAATCGCAAAATTATGCAAAGTATCGAATATTCCTTGATAATTCTTTGATAAAATAATATAAGTAATTGTAATATTTACAAACTAAACTTAAAAAGAGTATAGAAAAGATACAAAATGTGTAATTCTTTGATAATGATAATGATGATGATAAAATGAATTCCCTATCCCTATCAGTAATATTGTGGCTACTTTACTGAAAATTTAGCGGATATCTTGAGAGAACTTGAAAAGTCAAGTTATACTATTTTGTTATTTTTATTTTAACGCACAAAGTTTAATATCCCACTAATCTTACACACAATTTATCAAAGTAACACATTTTATTGAAAGTATAACAAAATTGACAACTTCACGGTTAAACAACCCGCCTAAAAAAAACTCAATTTTGATAAAAGGAACCCGCCACAAATACAACCGTTTAAAACCAACCATTAACGATCAATAAAATAATTTTAAAAATAAAGTATCTAAGCGGTTATTTTTGAGTCGGGTTTTTTTATTTTTAAAATAAATTTTATGTATTGAATATTTTGGTACTGTCCCATCCGACCCGTACCATGTCAACGTTACACCCATTGAGCTATAATTACTGAGCTCCTATCGACTGAGTCCAAACTCGGTAGGTCAACTATGATTATAGCCGAGTTCCTCTGGTAATACCGTCGAGTGTCAGTACATTACTATTTTTCGAATGCGTTCGAATCCTGGTAGGGACACAAGCTTTGTGTGATGAGCACGAATATTTGTACCCGAGTCATGGATGTTTAATATAATATAATATATATGTATGTATGTATATATGTTTAATATAAGTAGTATATACTGAGTTCGCCCTCAGTCCATTGTACGGTACCCATAACACAAGGGTTAAGCTTAAAGTGGGACCGTATAGTTGGTGTGTTCGTATGGCGATATTTATATTTATTTATTTATGATGGATCCGTAAAGCTTATTGAGTGTCGTCCAGCAGCAGGAAAAATATAAAAAAATATACCGGCCATTTTTTTTATGTCTCACTGCTGGGCACGGGCCTCGCCTCATTGCGAGGCGGATGAGGCCATAGTCCACCACGCTGGCCCAGTACGGGTTGGCGGACTTTACAAGTCATTCGTGGGGTTCTCTCAGACATGCAGGAAAAAATCAACAAGAATTAAAAGAGATATATATTTTTCAACATAAAACAATAAACATTCTATGTAACGTAACTATCAGAATTAACGGCTTGTTCGTTTGGCCTGAAATCGTTTGTCAAGTTGAATCCCCCTGGAAATAATAATAAAAAATTAGTGTCACGTGAATCTATACTCTATACTATACTTACTATACTAATATTATAAATGTGAAAGTTTGGATAGATGGATGGATGGATGGATAGATGGATGGAAGTTTGTTACTCTTTCACGCCCGAACGGCTGAACGGATCTGGATGAAATTTGGCACAGAGATAGATTATAGTCTGGAATAGCACATAGGCTATTCCAGACTATCCCGGTAAAATGTATGGTTCCCGTGGGATAGATGTTTTAATTTTTCATACTTTTTATCGCGGGTAACACCGCCGGGCGCAGCTAGTAATACATATTCCTTGACCTATCTACGTTCATAAACGCGAATAACACACACAAGCCGCATAATTCTGTAACTGATTGCCAACGAAAAAAAAAAGTTTTACTTTTGCTCGGTATGTTCGTACACGGCTATTGGACTTTCAATTCATATTAGAGGAAAACGACTCACCATGCTCGGCCTTGCAAGCCATTGCCATCAATGCAAGCATTATTATAAGTACCAAAATCAGGTGCTTCAACATCTGTAACAAAATAACCATCTCACTGAGTGTATAACGACGAAAAATATTTATTTCACACATCACAATAAGACATAAAACAAATACGTCAAACAGATCGGACAGCTTAAATAAAACATGAAAATTAACAAAGTAAAATCATGATAAAAATGGTATGGTAATGGTATTATTAATTAGTCGTGGTTTGTTGCAAAAACTGCCTGAAACCATAACAACAAGTCAGACTCTAATTTAATTATAAAAGGCTCATTCTTTTGTTGCACAAATTTATAACTAATAACTTGGAGAAATATTAGGTTTAAGTAGCAGGTATTATTTCTTCTACTATGGTCTAAAAAGTCGTTAATTTTAAAAAAAGCTTGATACGAGTAATTATGGGAAAACCAACCAAACGTAAATATTATAAGGTAAGTTGTTCTACTCACAATTATTAATTTCTATTTATCACAGAGGTGGTTTAATCACGTGAAAAACGAGATTATTATGAGGAAATAACACTCCGCTAGTTTTATATATCAGCACCGCTGATGATTTAACTCAGTAAATAATAAGCATATTACCGAAAATGTGTTCTTTGTACGAAAATGATATATACAATTACTGTTTGTAGTGTTTCGATACCATTTAATGTTGGTGGGTACAGTGCAAATATTCTGTGTTTATTAAAATGTATTTATTCTGTGTTAATTGTTGCATGTATATATTACAATGGCGCAAGTTACTGGTGGTAGGCTTCGGCCGTGGCTAGTCACCACCCACTGAACAAAGCCATGTCGCCAAGCGGCCTAGCCGTGTTCCGGCATGATGTTCGGTGTTGCCATTCATGGATGGCGGGTCAGATCAGTTGCGCTGCATGTGCCTAGTGAATGTAGCGTCCCTTATCTACTGCCGCCTTCCTACCTAGGCAAGTATGCTCCATCGTAAATCTCATCGTCATTTACCACCAGGTGAGATCGAGATCAAATACTTGCCTATAACGTAATAAAAAAAAAAAAGTTATATTTTCTGTCAACTCCGAACATGTTTTTTTTATAGATCACTAAAGTAATAGCTTTTTCGAGAGCCGAGGGACAAATCTCTTCGTTGGACACCACTGTATATCAGTTGTATATAAGTTGTGGCAATGTGTGGCAGGCCAAATCCCATATTTCAAAAAAGACTAGTCATATGTCTTGGGGAATAGGACCTTAGTGGAAAGCCACTGAGGTCCTATTTCACTTATCTGTATGTGTGTGTGTGTATTTAGTTACTTACGCTACGAATTAGTAATAAACCTTAGCAGGCGCCACACCTTCTGATCTTATCTTAATTATCGGATGAAAGCGTGTGAAGCGATCGGAATTCGGAAATTAGTACGATTGACCTACACATTATGGAATTTTGTCCGATAATTAGGATCGGATAGGAAGGTGTGGTTCCTGCTTAAGTCCTTAATCATACTCTCTTATACTCTAGTAAAAATATCGCTTGGTATTAATTTATGAGATATGAATTCAATTGTGTAACCTTAACTAAATTATATTGATTACCCATATTCCCAAGACTTACAGCTCAACTTCTTTTTCTTTTAAGGTTAGCAATCAGCTACAAAATAGTGCCATTTTTGCCAGTGTCATGTAATTCTTGATAATTATTATTGAATTGTATGTACCCCTGATGATAATGATAATGTTGATGATGAAATGAATGAATCCCCTATCCCTATCAGTAAATCTGTGGATACTTTACTGAAAACTTACCAGACATCTTGACAGAACTTTAAAAGTCAAGTCATACTATTTTATTTCAATCCTTCACTCGTGCACGTTTATGAACACACAATTTTTAATATCACACTAATATTACACATTATTTATCAAAGAAACACATTTCTTGGAAAATAAAACAAAATTGACAACTTCACGGTTCAACTTCCCGCCAAATAGTCCTACAACTCAACGTAATGCTATAAACAAGAATACCCCGAATCAACCATTTTCCCAAGCTGAATGAATAAACGAAAGGTAACAGTAAATTTGAAACGAGCTTAAGAGACAAGCGTAGCGAAATAATCGCCCAAAATTCATCAGGAAAATTGTATTCCTTATTTCATTCAATGGCTTCATACGCTTAGTGGTAATATATTACAATATGTTATGACAAAGCAAAATCCTGCTGGAAAGTATGTCGCTATGTTTATACCTAGCTTAAACGAATAATTTACATAATTGAAGCAACAACGCAAGTGTTTCGACAAGCCGTGTCTCAGAAAGGGTGGAAAAATTAGCCGCTTTAATTCAAGGCCCTTCGTTGGAGAATTATTTAGATGGCTCCTTCGGTTCGTCGGAATGTTATATAGCTACACAAAGATGTGTAGCTCGTCTATCACTATTGTGATCTTTGAGTTAATGCTGGATATCGTTTTCTCCTGTTCCACTATGAAATATGCGTCGTATTTTTTTTATTTACATTGCTAATTGTGAAATAATTTTCGATCAGTAAAACATAAACCCTACATTGCAGTGTTCAGTGACGTCATCGCCATAAGTGAGCACGGGTGCGACAGAAAAAGATCATGTTCACACTCTATCCCCAGTAATAAAATCACCAGTAGTAATCAAATTATTTTATTACAACATTGACTTATGATTTACTAAATACCAAATGACAGCCTGTTGAAATAAAACTAATTTGCGAATTTTATCGCGTTTATTTTATATTTTTACGTTCCCGTTATAGCCCTTGTGTGCCCGCTGCTGGCCAAAGGCAACCCCTTTCATTGCCCACAGGAACCTGTCCCGAGCTTAAGTTTTGGCCACCCGCAGAGGTGGCCAAAACGTGGTGGAGGATACAGTCGGCAGTCGCACCATCTTGGCCTTAGTCTGCTACTACATCAGCGACCATATTCGGGCGTCCAGGTATTGACGCGATTTGCCCACCTTTGCGATCCCACGTCCACGGCCCAATCCTACTTCAGTTTTGCCGTCCACTTGCCAATAATTAAATAATAGGTACACATATTGGCCGTAACCAATATTTACTTATGACGAGTTAATATCAAGTGACGCCAAAGAGTACATTTGCTTATATAGGTACCACCTGTAACAACATGAGGCTTCACCAAAAACACGCGATACAATCGAATACAATGGACCGTTATTAAACATTTTACAAAACGCATGTGTGGACACGTGATCTTTTCTTAAGGAAAACGCAGACAACTGATAATTCGTTTTATACCTCCATGAATAGCACACAGAAGCAGTGATAGCCAAGTTGGTAGAACGCTCGCATCGGTAACGAGGATCGCAGGTTCAAACCCCGGCACACACCTCTGGGATTTCTAGATTTTCATGTGCGAATCATATTTTTAACCACGATTATCTTTTATTGTTATATGTATCTCCAGACGAGCTATACCCGGATCTTTCTTTGCCATTTTTGAGAATTTTATGTTATGTTAGCCACCTACCTACTAGGGTCAACTGCTGAAAACGATAGCATAAACAGCAAATTGACCTCAGCAGGCGGAGGAACTATTGGAATTTGGAATAATAATTGGGACTATGGATTGAGGTTTGAATGGACATTAGATAGGGGTATTGGAAGGGTAGCACTATTATTATTATGAACTAGCTGTTACCCGCGACTTCATCCGCGTGGTATTTAACAAAGACAACCGTTGGCAACAGCCTGCTCGCGCGTTCTGAGCCCGCAGGACGCATTGCACGTTGTTGCTATTAAAACTTAATCAGGCGCAGCGCTGCAACATTGGTTTTAATTTTTTTTCGTGAGATCCTATTTTTTTTCTAAATAAAAGTAGCCTAAGTTACTCCTTGTTACATCAGCTATCTGCCAGTGAATGTCCCGTCAATATCAGTCCAGCCATTTCAGAAATTAGCCGGAAACAGACAGACATTTTTTTTTTTAAATGTTGTTTTTGTATAGGTACCGTGTTACATCCAAATTCATTTAGTAAAAAGCGGTGATTTTAATATTACAAACAGACACTCAAATTTTATTTATTTGTATGTATAGATAGGACACAAAGTTCATTAAAACAGTACTGTAGAGATCCATTACTCTCGCGTGATAGATGACGTCACAAAGGTAAAACAATCTAAAGATTCATTCTAATTTACGGTCGGCGAGTCTCCGCAAGTTGAACCGTGGTCCGTGGCCACATAAACAAAATGATGCTGCCACACAACCGTTGTGTACAGAAGGACTGCTCTATGATAAATGCCTTGAAACAAATAAGTTAGTCAAATATTTTTGGTAGAGTCTCACTTCTATTCGCAGCGTTGATAAACACATAACGTGTTGTTTATTTACCGTAGTAAGCACAGGATTCCACTAATAATTACTATCAATGATTGGAATAACTATAGTACATATACTATATCTTACTTGAACGTGACTGTACATTGTTTTTTTTTTGGCAAAAATAATCGTAGGTTGTCTGTCCTTTCGCGTATTATCGAAAAACTACTGGAGGAATTTTGATGTAACCAAGTATAGTGATAACTAATTGCCCGAATCACTATATAGAATAAATTCAGTGCTGAGCAATGTATGGGTGTTCGCGGGATATTCAAAATAATACTGTGGTTAGTGTTAGTGCGTCACTTTTTTAGGATAAGAGACTACTTTGTTGAAATAATACATATTTTTAAGGATTTATATTACGGGTTTATATTTTATTTATACGGGTTTATATTTTTTTTTACGTTCTCGACGTTTCGGCTGCTTTACAGCACCTATGGTCACGGAAGGAGGAAGGTGGAATGGTGGTGGTTGACGTCCTAATTTGTTTGACGGGGCTACCCTCATATTTAGTTCTTACTATAACCAAATCCTTATAAAATTGTTTTATTCCAATGTGTAGTGTAGTATTCGCGTAGATATAAGAATCGTGGTCACACCAAATGAATCTTCTGTATCTACCTTTATTATGACACGTTGTTTAGACGAAAGATAAAAGATAACTGAGCGTAGAACTTGTAAGCCGGTTGTATCGCCGCGATAACGCTTTACGCGGCTCTCTCCCGACCCAATATAAGTTTTCTGTGCTATCTCGTTAGATACACAGCTCCAGTGCGAGCGGAGAGCGATTCTGGCCTATTTTGAGCAACATTATGACCTTAAATGACGCCACGAAGACGTATTATTTCAGCCTTCAGCGTCCTTGCCGCTAGGGAGGATTGATAAATCTATCTTGATTGAACAAACGCTTCATAATCATGGTCAAAGTCAAAGTCAAATTGTTTATTTCGTACAGGCCTACGGGGGCACTCACTAATTGCCATAATTTTTTTTTCTTAACTCTACAACCAGATCGGAACGCGACCTCAACTCAGAAGATTCATCGAGAAACTCAGCGGGCGTCTTTTTTTTTAAAAGCCATCATTTTTACAAAGATTGATGGTTGGTGGTTATGGTGAATTTCTGATTAAATCCCAATATGTTTTGTTTTCAAAGTAGATGTGGCAGTGGGCAGGGCACATAGCTCGTAGAACCGATGGCCGTTGGGGTAGAAAGGTTCTAGAATGGTGACCACGAATCGGAAGACGTAGTGTAGGACGCCCCCCACAAGATGGGCTGATGACACGCGTCGCAGGAAGCCGGTGGATTCGAGTGGCGGAGGACCGTGATGTGTGGAAATCATTGGAGGAGGCCTATGTCCAGCAGTGGACGTCTTACGGCTGATGGATAGATGGATATATGTTTTGTATTTGGATAACTTTTCATATAATTATTCACTAGCTGCGCCCCGCGGTGCCACCCGCGATTAAAAATTATGTCTATCCCATAGGAACCGTGCATTTTTCCGGGATAAAAATTGGCCTATGTCATTTTCTGACCCCTAAACATTTTACCGGGATAAAAAGTAGCCTACGTGCTATTCTAGACTATAATCTATGTCTGTGCCAAATTTCATCTAGATCCAACCATCCATCCATCCAAATTTTCACATTTATAATATTAGTGGGATTAGTAGGCTACCCGATTTGAATAAGCTCCTTCTACGTACTTCCGCGTCAAGCTACTAATAAGTCAAAGCCTTATCTCCATTGTCCCAGCCCGTTATTCTCAAATCATTGGTTAATCTATGTGACATTTAGGTCGGGATTAACCAAGTTGCGTGAGTTACGGCCCGCGACCCGCATGGAATCCGATTAAATGATTTTATTAGTTAAGTTTTAACGAACACCTTTCTTAGATTGGCACGGTTCCACTGTTATTCAATTCAAATCAAAGGTGAAGGTAACATCTTCTTAAGTCAATTTCAATAAATTTGCTATGAGACCCCTCCAGGGCCCCAAGTCTGCTAACACAATCGATTCATAATCGAAGAGTAACCACATAGTAACTGTCACTTTTGACAGATATCACATACAATATCTGTCAAAAGTAACAGTTACTATGCGGTTGCTGTTCGATTGTGAATCGATTGTGTTAGCAGACTTGGGGCCCAGGGCCTACCACTTTTGTCTCACTGATGGGATACTAATAACACTAAAACAGCATGTATATATGAATCTTTATAATATCAAAATCTTGTATATTGAGCAATTTATTAATAATTAATCTATACCATTAAAGTTTATCTTAATATTTCCACGAAATTAATAGCTCTTATAGACACAAAATAACGAAAATAAAAACAAGTACAAATATGATTATAATAATCAAATTGAGCTTTTAAAAGTATATTCTTATCTCTTAGCCATCAAATATGTAATCTAAAATACTGATAAAAAAATAGACACAATAATGCATCTTATTACCTGTAATAACGGATGAAAATCGAATGAAAAAATTCAAATCAAAATTTCTGAGTTGTGATAAACACTGCTGATGATGTATTTGTAATAAAAGTAGTCTTTTCCGATTACCTCCTCATGAAGTTGAGCTATTATTTACTTAATATCGTAATATATATCTTTACTGGTTCGCATTTCTGATCTAATAAAAAAACATATCTATATACAGAAATATAAAAACACAAATGTTTAAGTATATACTAACTAAACTAAACTAAATAAAAAAATAACACAAACTTCGGTAAAAACAAAAGTCGCAAAATACTGTAAAAAAACCTTACCTTATTTTTATCAATGGTTTACCGACAGGTGCCCTCCATAAAATCTTATGTATAGTACAATTAATATTTACAAATTATAATCTACTCGTAAGCTTATAGAAAAAGGCTAAAAATAAGCCCATTTTCGTAAAAAAAATGTAAACATAACATTCTTAGGTACAAATTTAAAATGTACAAGTGCATTTTACAATCCAACAATCGTTGAGCCTTTAATTACTATACTAGCAATTGCCCGCGACGCCACTCACAAACGCTACAAAAATAAAAAGTAGGTTATTCCAGATTATTCGATTTTAATCTACAATCTGACCAGCTGTTTTCACACTTCTCATTGAAACATACAAACAAACTAATTCCCACATTTATATAGTAAAGATTATAATTCTATAGAGACTATTTAAGGTGTTAATAATTATAATCTAATCAAATCGTCTTTTTCCGCGTTAGTAAATGTTTGGTTCAATACTTTCAAAGTCAATAACACACTATCTCAATTAGTGGAAGATAATAATATTTTGCAACATATTTAAAATAAAATAACTATATGTTATTTAAAAAAAACTATGCTATGAATCTAATCTAGATTGACTAGTGTTTCTCGAAGATTCGCGAGATTCAGTCCTCGCGTTGTCGCTCAGTTTTGGCCGATCTGAAAAAAAAAATGGTTTCAGATATAATGTGTGTTCACTATTAGCGTGATTTAGAAAGAGTACATTACCATTGGCACCTACACTTCTTTAACACAATGAAATAAAACTTATTTTTCAGATTTTATCGTGTTTATTTTATGGTTTTACCTTCCTGACGTAGACGATAAAAAACACAAAATAAACGCAATAACATCTGTAAAATAGCTTTTATTTCAAGGTGTACTTTTTGCGTAATTTCTTAAATTCTTTAGCACATTTAAAATCACTATTAGGAGTGACGAATTCGATATGTCAATTTAAAAAAAGTTACCAAACAAAATTAAAATAATGTTTTTTTGTGAGCAAAATTTTAAAAAAATAATAGACATCGTTATTGACTTAACAATATAGTGATTACAAACGCGTTAAAGAAGTCCAGGTTCAAGGTTTAGTATACCCTTTCTGAACCATTCTGTATAAGGATTCCGTACTTGTTGTCAGTGCTTTTTTTTTAAATAGATTTAAATAGATTCAATTCATTAAATGTTCCAGTTATTAATCCGAAAAAATGGTTGAAGTGACAGACAGACAACGGACGCGCGAGTGTAAAGATAGTTAATGTGTATACATACCAAACATTTTAAGGAGTACTTTCTCTATGCCATGCAATGGAGATTCGAAGGTGAGGCATAGAATTAGGGCAAGGACGAATGTCAGCATTATGTGAGAGATCGCGTTCGCCAGCTGAAAATTAATTAAAAAGTCATTTCAAGGTCTCCTTTTCTTTGGGCACAAGATGTAGAGAAAAGGTGTAACTCTACATACACTTATAAATATAGGGATGACTTTGGGAATGGTTGGAAATTAATAGAGAAAAATTATGATAAAATTCATTCATTTGTACATTATATGGTACAACTCTTGACACTTTTGCAAAGTTATGAACATCGTTTTGTCATTTAATACCTACACATTTCAATTGAAATCTTTTTATGCTAAAAAGTTTTGCAAAGACCCTAATTACATTCAAGATTCAGGATTCTTTCCCTCTGTGACGAGGTTAAACATTCTTTGAGTGAATCGAAACTGCTCTTTAATTAGTCGCGAAAAATGACGATTTCAATTTGAATATTAAATCTAAATATAAAAGATATCTTACGCGAAATAAAATAAATTCAGGGATGCCCAATCTCAGATTAATTTTATATTTTGTATTTTTGCTTGTGTACCCTTATGAGATTTTAAATTTAAGCGACATTTTTTACAGTCACAAAAAAGTCTTTACCACGTTGATAGATACATTACAACCTAGAAATAACACGAATCGTGTTTGTTATGTCCACAGGCAAATCAGATATACTGACCGCTGCATATCACATATGACCAGCTAAAAAAAATACTAACCACAGTAAAGAAAGTAATATGTAGCGGATGCCTCAGCTCACCAACGTAGTACAACTCCACAATCCCATTCACTAAGTAAGCGCAGAAGGTCAATCTTGAGAACGGAGCGAGGAACTTCCATGTTAATAATTTGCCAAAAATACCTGAAACACCTTCTGATTAGACTGAGAAAAATAGACAAGCAATCTACTACTTGAATGATGATAAACTCTTTAAAATTCCATCAGGGTTCTATAACGCATAAGCTGTTAAAGTTCTTATGGAATCAGAATAGCTTTCATTGACATTTTATTTCATTTTCGTATGGTTTGGGATGAATGTAGTATGGGAGGGAATAATTTAGCTTCAAACACCGATAACTCCTCAAAAGAGGTTGCTGTGAATAGAGTAGTTAAATTTATAATGATGGCGATGATTAAACTAAACATTTTCGTACCTCCATTGCCAGTGGCACACGCAATAATAAGCCACCCATTAGCAATGCAATAGGCTAGTTTGTGCAAGGAGTTGTAGGCCGCAGCTTCGATGCTGCTGTACTGGTACCAGTCCTGGTAAAACACGCTGATGGAGAAGGTGGTCACTGTACCGAGGATAATGCTTGTCGACCAACCGAAAATCTTCAATGCACGGGAGAATTGATAGCTGAACAAAATTAATAATTTGAAGGATTACATTTGAAGAAATTAGACCACATAGACCATTACGTACAGTACTTATGAAACGTCAAAAGTTACAAAATACTATGTTACTACTTTACCACCCTTTCGGAATGCCGTTCCTTTGGAGAAGAACGGGCAAAAAAACTTTACTGTTGATCTTTTTTTATAAAGATCTTTTACATTTTTGAGCAGTACATTGTTATAGGTATGTGAGAACAATGTAGGAACGGCTTATCAGACTTTAGCAGCAGCATGTATATTCACTTACTTTTCAGTCTGAATTCTATGGAGCACGTATCCAGTTAAGATACCCATGAAATAAACAATCATCTTCATATGGGTTTTGATATAAACTTCATTGAAATAGAAGTTCGAGATGATATCAGTAAATTCCCTGAAAATAATAATACTTAGGTTTGAATAGATATAAACAGATTCTAATATTTCAAAATTCCAAATTCAAATTCCAAATAAAGAACACATATTTGATCCAAAGACAAATATCAAATGTAACTCACTTGGCATAAAACAACAATGTTGGGTCTAAATTATCTTTATACGTGATCAGTGCGGGTATTATCAAAGATACAACAATTGCTAGAGCCAATAATATTGGGCCAAATTTTCGCCACCGCCAGAGGCTGTAGATGAAGAGAGGCGCTATGAAGAACAGTTGTGTATCAACTGACAGGTACCAGGACTGGAACATGCACTGGAACAAGTGATGAATTGATACAAATCTTCCCTAATCCTTATCATTTTTATGAGCAGACGTATCCATAATGTTGTTTTTTTTTATCACGAGTCTCATTATGAGGCATACCCACCCTCACTATGAGGCTTTGCAATGCTCACTATGATGCAATCGTGACGCCCACTGCGAGGCGTTGCGACACTCACTATGTGGGGTCCCGACGCACGCTTACTATAAAGCGTCGCGACGCTCACAAAGTTGCGTCCCAACGTTCTCAATAAAATTTTACTGGTGGTAGGCTTCGGCCGTGGCTAGTCACCACCCACTGAACAAAACCATGTCGCCAAGCGGTCTAGCCGTGTTCCCGCATGATGTTCGGTGTTGCCATTCATGGATGGCGGGTCAGATCAGTTGCGCTGCATGTGCCTAGTGAATGTAGCGTCTCGATCTACTGCCGCCTTCCTACCTAGGCAAGTATGCTCCATTGTAGATCTCATCGTCACTTACCATCAGGTGAAATTGAGATCAAATACTTGCCTATAATGTATAAAAAAAAACATGGCAGAGCTTACTAAGAGGCATCGCGACGCTTCGCAGACAGCGTCGCGTCGACTCGCGTATTCAGATGTAACCCTTATGTATTTGCGACTATGGTCTGAAATATGTTGTCAAAAGTTGTTGATTTCTCACCATTTGATCAGTATTAACGTAGTTGTTGATGTACAACACATTTGTCCACCAGGAAGACATGCAGCGTTCTTGTTCCAACAGCAGACGGTCCTCCCATAGAGGACCTTCCCCGATCTTGGGTAGCCAAGTCATGTAGAACAATATCACTACTAGATATGCTGGTGTTACCCTGTAAAAGAAGAAAGAGAACGGTTGGATTGATGCTTTCTCTTTTAAAAAATATCGAAATAAAGATTATTTGAAGAATTATGTTCATTTGTTGTATGCTAAAGGCAAATAAACCTGCACGTCTTTAGAGTTAGCCAGCTTGAAGGCTAGCGTAGACTAAGGACCAGTGTCCTTATCACTAAGGGGGAGTATTCTTGGTACAATAATAATAGGATCACCCCCCATCGCATTGGTACTAAACTCACAGCGCTGCAGTAAGTACACTTGCGTGTATTCTTGCGGATGTGATGCGGAATACACACTGGATGCAATAAAAACTTAAAGATTTGTCATAGAGCACGTAGTAAATAAGTACATTTTTTGCAGTATGTTAACGTATTTGAGGTTTAAACGATTTACTTTATACCACATCCAAAACTAGTCATAGTATACAGGGCGTAAGGCGGCATGGTAACGAAAACTTTGAATTAACGTTACACTTAATGCCTATAATAAAATAATGTCGAAAGTTAAAGGTACATATGTTGTAATTCTTGAGCAGTCAATGTATCGTAAACAACGCGATCACATCACAATGCTCTGTTCAAAACCCTGCGCGTACGTGTGGCGAACGCGCTCGAGCGTATCGAGTTTTAATTTACATTGCAGTTTTAGGTTAATCTAGTATTTTTATTTTTTGATTTCAAACACATTCAGAAAGACTTCTATTATGATTTCATGTTTAAATAAATAAAAAAAAATTACAGGAAATTGCAACTGTCGGAGTCCAGAATCATGAACTAAATCCCCGGTATCAGTTTACGTTACGAAGCCACACACACACTGTATAAATCCCAATACGAGTATTATAATACCGTGAATTTATAAAGGAATTTTAACCTCCGATGGCGAGCAGCCACGCTTATTACGATGGAGCCTTTCATGAATATGATCATAGAAACGCGGTCCCCGGGTTAATAAGGCTTATTCCGTACAAAGGGAACGACGGTTATTGTGTACGCTTGTGTATTGGTTAGGAGCTTGTTATTTGCTTTGAATAAACACTCCCAGATTATATTGAATTATAGAAGCTCTTGTTAATTGGATAATTAAATGAGAAGCAACTGAATGTACTATCATAAACCCGACAACAAGTCAGCACTCACGCAATAAACGCGTAATACTATTTAGTTTTTATTTAGTGTGTTGGAAACATCCTCCAAGAAAACTCACTTAAGTTTGTGCCGTAATCATTTCACATTCGTATATATAATTGAATGGCACCAATTAGATCTCCGTGACTCCTGATACACTTCTAATTTATATCAAAATAGGTGTAGTAAGCAGTGATAGCCAAGTTGGTACAACGCTTGCCTCGGTAACGAGGATCGCAGGTTCAAGACGCGGCTCGCACCTGTGCGAATCTAATTTTCAACCATGATTATCAGTTGCTAAACGGTGAAGGAACACATCGTGAGTAAACCTGCATGTCTGAGAAAGCCCTTCAAAAGACGTGTGAAGTCCGCCAACCCGCACTGGGCCAGCGTGGTGGACCTGGCCTAATCCCCTTCGCATTGAGGGCAGGCCCGTGCTCAGCAGTGGGACATTAAAAAGGGCTGGTATTATTATATATGTATATAAGTGTAGTAATGCTTACCTTATATACCGGAATATTAATATAGGCAGGACATTCATGCGGCCTCTCCTCTTGTCCAACTCAACGAGCATCAGTCTTGAGAATAGAAATGCGCTTAACATCAGAAAAGTGTCCACCAGTAGCGTATTATTTAGCATGAACGCATTTGCTGGTTGGCGGACTAACTGCAATGAAAAATTATGGGTCAGAAGATACTGGAAAATGAACTTTATTGAAATCTTCTGAGCTAGTGTCTAGAAATACATGGGAAATTGAATTATGGTCAACATTAAGATTACTTTTTTTTAGTACGGAAGTACTTTACAAAGTCAAATGCAAAACCCAAAAGTCAAAAGCGCTTACAAATTGTCATTTACATTTTTCTTCTTAACCTCGACTGAGAAGATCAGGAGAGAAACATAGCGGGCTTCACTTATATTTTTTTTAACAGGAACATTTTTCCAAAAAACTTACGCTCCAGTGTACTGCGATCCAAGGCGCACACACGCTACTCACATCATTAATCTTAATCGACGCTACGAGTACATATTTCAGCGATCAGTCCCAGACTGAATTATCATCCAAACTATCCAAGATTCTATAATAACCCTTTAGACATACTTTAGTTTTAACGATTGTCTTGAACTTACTAATGGGCAAATCTCGGATTCTTTTGGGAAGTTTATTCTAGAAGCAAAGCCCCATAAAATAATTACTTATTCTGTGGAGACGAGTGATATGCACGGAACTAAATCGTCATTAACATAATTATAACTCACCCGATCCCAAGCATCAGCATCCATAACTGGACCACTGGCAATAAACATACAGGCATGACCAGCTATGATGAACACCATCGCCAAAGCTTTGATCCCACTGATGCACTCTAACCCTAGAGTATTATGCTGCTTAGTAGAGATAATCTTCTTCATGTTATTGATGATAGAGAAAGAGAGTATCAGGCTCTGGATGGTCGACTCTTTTTTGCTGTCGAAGTATATCGTGTAGGTTTCGTATAGAGTGCTGAAGAAGAGAATGGTCGCGAAGAGGAGGATCAGGGATCTGAAAGTAATAAAAAGAAATGATCAGTTCATTAAATTGAAAGCCAACTTCAGTCCATCACTGACTAAAGGATTTTCTATAAACTATTACAAGGACAACTCTATGTCTAGTAAATGAAGGTTATAAATAATTCAAAATTGATAGATCCAATTGAATGCCTAGAACGATGCAGTAGGTACATTTTGTAGGTATGTTGATGATTTAATTGGGCCTAGCGATATCATTAATGCACGTTCCATTTAGCGGATCGACCGCATCCACGAACCGACCTACACGCACCGATCTATCGAACGTTATAACAGGGCCCTAAGTCTGATAACACAATCGATTCATAATCGAACAGCAACCGTATAGTAACTGGATATCTGTCAAAAGGGAAAGTTTGTGTTAGCAGACTTGGGGCCCTGGGCGACGACCACTTGACTTAAATACTACTGCTACTGCTACTGATACTATAGTGACCATAAATACCTTTGGTTTTTATTTATTAGCATTATATTCAGGCAGCCAATCCTTTCCCACCCATTCCCCTTTTCTATATCACAAAGAAGTAAAAGCAAATCAATAACAGCAATAGGGCAAATATTTTTTTGCGAGAGAACGATATGATCAAGTATTAATGAAAACGGAAGGCAATATTATCTCCCCCAATATGTGATCGATCTTAATACGCCACAAGTTTTCCTAAGGTATGTCCGGGAAAGGAAAAAATATTACGTGTACTTATTCGTTGAGAAGTCTCTTCGAGGAGGAAGAAATAAAATATTTTAAGTGGTGGGAATCTATGGTTGGAACTAAATGTATTATATTTTTGTTTTATGGTACACAATTTAAGTTTTGGCTACATTATATATCTATTGAAAATATTACCTACTAATTTAAATAAGTAACTTAAAATTCATACTCCCACCGTGAACGCAAACACTTTTTAATTCGGCACTTTTTTTAATTATTCCTAAAGCAAAAGTATTGCACCAAAACTATTTCAGCGGACATAAATCAGCTTTAATAACACTTATCCACTGACTTGGCTAACTACTCGATCATTTGTCATAGTAAGAGCGGCCATAAAAATGTCAGTAATCAAAAATGTTAAGTGCTCAACTCCAACTTAACTAATAAAGGTGCTAGGCTTTAATTAACGTCGTTCATCATAATCAAGACACCCGCTGGGTTAATTTCTAGCTTAAACCTAATTACTCGTTACGTCATCTGACGTTATTGCAAATGTGGTAAAGGAGCCTGTTATCGTCTTAGTACGCAAAGTTTCCGAAGAAAAAGCAATTTTCGCATTTTCAATTTGTTGTCTAGGTATAGCTGTGAATTATCTATTTTCTCCCTTAACCAATAGCTACCTAACGGTGAGTTGCAGGGTTACCATATATACCTACCATTTTCTCCAGTTTGTCGGTTCATCTCATTGGTTGCCTGCCCGCGCTTAAATGTTCAGTATCATAAGTGTAATATTTTTAGGCAGTATTTTTACCTTAACGTTTATGTTCCGTCACGATCACACCATATATTAAAAAAAATAAGAATGACATAAACTGCACTCTTTCATAATGTCACTACGATTACGTTAGTAATCCTTACTAGAGACATTGTAGAGCCTACTAGCTGTCAAAATTAATAACGGCCAAATAACTATAACAAATTTTCTATAAAAAAAATGTTATCGATAAAATTATCCATGTGATAATTGGGTGTCACACCCTGCACATAGACTCTACTCGATAACGTGGCCCAATATCATCCCGGCGTGAACCTAAATCATAGGAAAATGGAAGAGATATAGAGGTGGGGTGTAACTGGCTTGATTTATAAGCTGCGGTGTGCTATAAAAATATTGGTTTTTAAGAAAAAAATCTCCTCTACACGTTCTTATTGCGAGGTATGTTTGTTTTACAGACGGTGAAATACGTTGCCTGGTCCGTTGAGTTTTGTGTATTCAATTTTCTAATTGAATACTAAATGTCCGGCCATCTTTGTTTTTTTAATATCGAAAATGACGTTGTCTGCTTAAGTTAAAGGCTTAACTTAACCGATATTGACATTTCAGTTTCTCTCATAAAATCCATAAAAAATATTTCAGTAAAGTATCCATCACTCTATTGATTGAGCAGATGGGTTAATAAACAGAAAAAAATATATTACTTGACACTGGATAAATACCAATGGTAATGCCATATTAAAAAAATGAAAATAGGTTAAAGTAAGGATTGCTATTCATTATCGGCAGCGCCATCTAGCGTCTTCAGCTTAAATTGTTAAGTACACTGAGACCACTAGATGGAGCTAACAACTATATATACTGGGTTCGCCCCCAGTCCACTGTACGGTACTCATAATACAAGCTTTGCTTTGTTTGGGACCGTACAGGTGCGGTTTTCGCCTGGCGATATTATAATGATTAACCACTCAGGTCGTAAACCAATAATAATACCAGCCCATTTTTTTAATGTCCCACTGCTGGGCACGGGCCTCCCCTCAATGCGAGAGGGGATTAGGCCATAGTCCACCACGCTAGCCCAGTGCGGGTTGGCGGACTTCACACATCTTTCGAGGGGCTCTCCAGACATGCAGGATTCCTAACGATGTTTTCCTTTACCCTTTAGCAAGTGATAATCGTGGTTGAAAATAAGATTCTCACATGAAATCTAGAAATCCCAGAGGTGTGAGACGGGGTTTGAACCTGCGATCCTCGTTACCGAGGCATGCGTTCTACCAACTTGGCTATCACTGCTTCCAATAAACGGACATAGTACTTACAGGTAAGCGACATCTAGGTTGCTAATGGTCAGTGGTCGCCTAGTGTAACAATCTCTCTCGTTGACTTCAACAGCGGTGGTGTTGCTCACCGTGTGAGCCAGGACGCTGCTCACGAAGCTGGCGACAGAGTTGGCGTGGCAAGCGCTGGGCACACAGACCGCCCAGCGGAGGGTCTCCCCGCGACCGGTCCGTAACTGTAAAATATAAGACTTTTGTATAGGTTTTTTTATAGGGATACAGTTAATTGTCTTGAAACCCGCACGAAATTAATCGAAAGGTAAAAATAGGAGGAGTTGGAAGAAAATTATCCACTTCCCTCCATTGCAAAGCGGGAGACAAAAAAGATCGAAGAGATATATTATTTGTTTGTCAACTGAATAGGTTTAGAATCATTTTCGTAAAATCATCATTGGTCATAAATTTACAATTCGACCGCAGTCTATTTGTTTTAAACGCTACTGGTTTTACTACGATGAGACATGCAAACATGATTATAAGTACAAACAAATGTGTAACAGACAGTTCGTGTAATCTTAGTCATTCCGCTAAATAGGATACAATAAGACACATCTTCGTATGAATTCGTACGTTCGTTCGGAAATCCCGTACAAACTTTGTTACGTGAAGGATATTCTTTTTAATCGTACCTCTCATCATCCGTCATTGATTCTCGTAATACGCATAGGAAATCCCTTACTAAAGTGGATTTTTATATTTAGCTCTAGACATTCTGACTTCGCATAGTTATCTTAATATATATAAATTACGTGTCACGGTGTTTGTCCGCTATGGACTTCTAAACTACTAAACTGATTTAAATAAAATGTGGCACACTGTGTGCAGTTTTATCCAACATGAAAGATAGGATAGTTTATATCTCAATTTATAATTGCAAATTTAACTATAAAAATATTTCCTAGAAATAATGTATGTGGCAAAACAACGTTTGCCGAGTCAGCTAGTTACATATATGCTTAAGAAGCGCAGGATCAAAGCTTAGTATACCCTTCCTGAATTACCCTGTAGCTTAAATTTTCAAATGCCTACCTTCTTAGTTTCATGTTTCTGCCTCCACTTGATAGTAGCGAGGCAGTATTGCCCCTCAATAGTAACCCCGTTGTCACCTGGGTCTTGAATAGCCACACATTCATCGAAGTTTCCGAGGTGGTACGAAGATCCGAAGAGCAGACCTTGGGGAGACTTCGCTGAAGCGTCAAACACTGAAAAGAGCAGTTAAATAATATGTTTATTTTATTATAATTATAGTCTCAAAACGGTGCATGTTATATCAGCAACAGCTTTCCTACCCGACTCGTTATTACAACGGGTGATCGTCAAGATTTGACTCAACTGTGCCTCGCTCTACCTATGTGTAGCCTGCCTCATTTTTTGTTTAAGCGAAATATTTTTTCATGAGCTCCTAATTCTAACCTTTCAACTAGAGTGCATAAGTCGAAAAAGGACTTCAATCAGAGGTTACAGAGATTTCAATTAGTCCACATCTTAAAGGTAATTGGATAACTTATTAAACGTAATTGCTGTAGATGTCGCCGTCAATGATATCGGAAAACCATTAGCCGTGTCGCGAGGACAGACGCAAGGACTCGAGTTTTCCGCAACACCTCCAACGCTCCTTTGTATTGTAACAAAGAGCTAATGTTTAAGACAAGTTTGAGTCTCTACTCAAAAAAAAAGTCACCCAACTGAGAACCGCGTGGTTAGTGGTTCGAGGCCTGAGTACACTCAGGCCGACTAAACTGATAAGCTTAAGTCTACAATATTTGTATTAAAATATACCTATACGTATAACAATGTATTGCTCAAAAATGTAAAAGATCTTTTTTATAAAAGAGCAACCATGGAGTTTCTTGTCCGTTCTTCTCCATAGGATCGGCATTCCGAACGGGTGGTAAACTAGTAGCATAATATTTTTGTAACTTTTGACGATTCATAAGTACTGTACATAATGGTCTACGTGAATTAAAAATCTTCTTATTCTGATTCTACTGTAGAAACCTCTGGAAGCCAGTGGATACGAGTGGCGGAGGACCGTGATGTGTGGAAATCATTGGGGGAGGCCTATGTCCAGCAGTGGACGTCGTTTGGCTGATAGAATAGAATAGAATAAAAAATAAGCCTCTACACATTGTTTAATGAGTTAAGATAATCACTTCACCGACACGTAAATGTGACATCAATGTATCTGCAAAACACATTACATTCATAGTCACTGTTTCTAAAAGTTGATTGAATGTTAGGCTAAACTGCTCTATTGTATTGTGAACCACAATGTCTATATATAAAATATGGATTACAATGATGATAGCATAATGAAGGATGCAGTTACAAAAATATTGATAAACTAGTTAACACAGCCGGCGATGAAGGGTCAGGTATTTCAGCAAGGAAATGCAGGACATGCATGCAGGCAGTAACTGTCACTTTTGACAGATAATGTATGGGATATCTGTCAAAAGTGACAGTTACTATGCGGTTGCTGTTCGATTATGAATCGATTGTGTTAGCAGACCTGGGGCCCAGGTAGCATCTTGGTAACGCTACCGCTTGGGGCATGTTTTGAACACTTTTTATATATTTACTAGCTGTTACCCGCGACTTTATCAGCTATCTGCCAGTGAAAGTCCCGTCAAAATCGGTCCAGCCATCTCAGAGATTACCCGAAACAAACAGACAGATAGATAAAAAATTTAAAAAAGGTTGTTTTGGTATAGGTACCGTGTATACATCCAAATGCATTTAGTAAAAAGCGGTTATTTTAATATTACAAACAGACACTCCAATTTTATTTATTTGTATAGATTGAATTTAAGTCTATTGATAATGTATTACAATTGAAGACTAAAATTACAGTGTAAACTAATTAAATCTGAACTTTACGAACGGTTTACAAATCACGCATCTATAATACAAGTGCTTGGGGCCACCACACTCCATATTGCCCTAAACTATCGGGGACATTTAGCTCACAAGTCTGCATATAAATTGCTGATTACAGTTTGTTTCCTTGTTGTCTCTACCTGTAATACATAGCGATATATGCTCGTATATATATGTCGGTAAAATATGCGTAAGAGTAGTATTTCATACACGTTTTGCTTATCTACAATTACATCGTTTTAGTAATTGTGTGAATTGATCAGGTTCATAGTATCTGCACGTCAAGTGCGGGTTAACTGTATACTTTATAGTCTACCGTATTTTGACATTTTGTATGGAGAATTGAAAAGCGCCTCTAGCGGATGGTATTTAAAACTTTCAATTCTCGATACAAAATTTATAAATACGGTAGACTATAAAGTATACGGCTAGCTAATGAATAATCTTGCACTTGAGGGTGAAGAAAGAAAGAAAGAAAGAAAGTATTTATTTGGCAAAGAAATAGCTACACACGGGTGGACTTTGATGATGATTTTATACTTAAGTAATATTTGTATCTCACTCAATAAATCCCTCACGGACAGTCGCGGCTCGTAAATCGACTCGGACTGCGGTCCGAGTCCCAGTTAACCAACTGCATGTTTTGATTTGTTCGACTACATTCCAAATATCCGTTCTACCTATATTTCAATTAAAGCCTCTATCATAGAGTGTATCTTCAGGCTACTCTCTTTAACTCTGCAAGTACTAGGATATCACAAAAATACAAAATTTGATGAAATACCATAGTAGATAGGTACAATAGCTTTCAAGTACCTGAGTGTACATCATTAAGATTTATTATTGTGAGCGGTCCGAGTCAAGAAAGAAAAACCATAAAATTAAGGAAATGGGTCATCCGAGTCGAGTAAATGGTGTGGCCTTTCGACGTCCCAGTGGTATCTAATCTCGGTTTTGTGCGAAAACACATTGGCTAGATCAAGTAATGATACTTGGGTCACATATTAAAAAAAGGTTACTAGCTAAGAGCGATAGTAGGAGTTCACTGCCGTCAATCCATTACATTACCGTTATGAATCGTATGCATGTAAGCATTCTGTTATGTCTCTTAATATATTACATTAAGGAAGTATATGAATAATTTACTTGAATGACTACTTATCTATAAAATGGTATAACATCACATTGATCTTACGTGTTATTATTGTATTAAATTACGTCTGCCGGTAAACGTAGAAAATAACTTAGCTAGATAATAAAATAGTTCTTGCATTGAGTAAATACTCAACTAAAGGAAACATGATATTAGACCTAATAAAAATGGATGGAAAGACATAATACCAGCCCTTTTAATGTGCCACTGTTGAGCACGGGCCTCCCCTTATTGTGAGGGGTTCACACGTCCTTTGAGGGATTCTTTCAGACATGCAGGTTTCCTCACGATGTTTTTCCTTCACCGTTTAACAAGTGATAATTATGGTTAAAAATGAGAGTCGTACATAAAATTCAGAAAACTGAGAGATGCGTGCCGGAGTTTTAACCTGCGATCCTCGTTACCAAGGCAAGCGTTTACCAGAATCAGAAGCAGAATATTTTTTATTCACGTAGACCATTGTGTACAGGACTTATGAATCGGCAAAAGTTACAAAATATGCTACTACTAACTTGGCTTATGCTACTACGAACTTGGCTATCACTGCTTTTATACATAATACAGTTACAGTCAATTATAAACGCCTATAAATAAATGGATAAATAAATTAATATGGAACCCATTTCGTAAATAGATATATTCTATGACAATTATAACACATTAAGGTCCTATATCTGTATATTGTCAAATCCGAGTAAAAATAATAACTCTTAAGGTATACAATTGCTGTATGATATTGAACTGAAAATAGGTCCCAAAAATTAAGTACGTGACTGTACAAACGGTATTTTACTGCAGTTAACTCGCTGTGCAAAGTTCTTTCTAAAAAATTTAATAAAACTTAAAGCTTTAGAAACGGCTCGCAGTAATAAATGTTCAGATAATGTCAAGATACGGTAGTCCGCAATGAAACATTGGTGTTCAGTACAATTTTATTTCGGGCGCGCTGGCTTAATAGTAAAGAACAGAGATAGCCGAATTGGGTAAGAAAGTTGCAGAACAATCTAAAATTGTAGGCATATTTCCGCATAGGATCACATTGCCCAGTCTGCTAACACAATTGTCTCATAATCGAGTGACAATGGCAGATGTTCACGTGAGACAACTTGTCGTCCGTCGTCAACCCGCACACTGGCAGCCCAAGCCGAGGTCGTGCCTCCGGAGGCACCCTTGAGCTGGTTACCCCCCTACCCTTCTGGCTGGAGCGCCTATAGCGTTCGCCCTCTCGTCTAGGGAAACTGTAAAGGTCATCTGCGACCAACAGCATTTACCAATTCGAAAAAAAAAAAGAGTCAACTAAACGCAGCGGACATACATCTCTTTGCGAGTCATGTCCGCTGCGTTTGATGATGGTTATAAAATTTTGTTCGGATTGACTCCATTTTGCATTGCCTCAAGAATGTTTGCTTAAGCACGAATAGCCGAATTTGATGCTATCATACATGAAAAGTGCTTCTCTGTTGGCTCGATTTTGGTTCAGTTCAAATTATTAGATGATCGTCGGATTCATTTCCATGTATATCAATTATGTGATGTTTTATTTTTACCTACATGTTTATGGAAAGAACAATCCCACTAATATTATAAATGTGAAAGTTTGGTTGTATGGATGGATGTTTGTTACTCAATCACGCCAGAACGGCTGAACGGATCTGGATGAAATTTGGCACAGAGATAGATTATATTCTGGAATAGCACATAGGCTACTTTTTATCTCGGTAAAATGCATGGTTCCCGTGGGATAGATTTATTTTAATCTTTCATACTTTTTAATCGCGGGTAACAACGCGGGGCGCAGCTAGTTTTCTAATAAATTCATTATTATAAACATAGAAAGATGAGGAATAAGATATAAATTTACGCGTAAACGTGGAGTTAGTCATTCAGCAACGACGGTCGATGACATGCTAAAGGCCACCGGAAAGAACGCCGTCCAATAGCCAAAGCACAGGAAATATAACCACATAAGGAAGCTTACGTTAGTTAAATCCGTAATGCAGGTGATCAGAAGATGATTCTTCTTTCTTTACTAAATGAAAAGCGATGAAATAAAATGGATATGCAAATGGCCTCACCCACAACATAGCGGGTATTTTGCTAATGTCAAGTAAATTAATAGCGATAAAACATTCAATAAATAAAATAATGGATGTGACATGATGATATGAAAATGGCGTCCGTCTTAGATTCTAAATCTAACCTACCCAGAAGATGATTAAGAACTGAAAAATTATTAGGTGTGACAGACAAATAGACAGCCAGACGAATAAATGGACATAGACAATCGGGGGTTTGTTTTCACGATTACTTTTGAGGTCTTAACCTAATCATTAATGTTGCAAAAAAATTTTGCAAATCTAATATTTTTTATTAAAAAATCAATTCATAGACTATTTTTGTGTCTATAAGGTAATCTTTAACGTGCAAATCTCTATTGTTTGTTGTTCTCGCGAGCGACAATGAGCGGGGGAATGATTCATCATCTCATCTCCTTTACAATGCACTTCTGAAAAAACTGAATCATCAATCAATCTCCGGGGGTTGTTTACATTTTGGATGTTTTGTGATTAATAATCTGTGCCTGTAGAACTTTTGAGATGCGATAGGGAAAGTATATACCTAAAGAATATTATGGCAATTTTCATATCTTCATGTCACATCCATTATTTTATTTATAACGTGTATTTATTGAATTTAATATTGCTATTAATTAATTGACATTGGCAAAATTCCCGCTAAGTTGTGGGTGAGGCCATATTCATATCGCCCACGAGCTGGCCCGGGCTCAAGGCACGGGAAAATTACCCAGTCAGCGCTCGGGCGAGGGAGCGCATGCCTCGCGGTTGCCTGGAGACAGACTCGCGAAGTTGCATGATCGCTCCAGACATGGCCATTCAATTGTCATTTGACGTCACGCGTGATGCTATAGACGCATCAACAAGCATTGTTTGCCCACACATCGGTCGATAACCCGTTCGTTTGTCAAACAATATTAGAATTCAATGAGTGTGTCTATTAAATATTATGTTAATAACGTACTTTAGTATTTTCTATTCAACTTTTTTTACATGCGTTAGTGGTCTATGCTAATTGTTTTGTATTTGAATCACATACTACGATAGAGACGTCGGGATACTAGTAGATATTACCTTTCCTTTTTCGCATTTTTGCAAAATAATTTTAGGATTTTTGTTACTATATTGACTAACATATAATTAAATTACCTATTATTTCTTATATTTATACTACATATTGTAATAAAACTAATTTTACGGATTTTATCACGTGTATATTATGTTTTTACGTTCCCGTAGTTTTGAGTGCTTTACAGCAACCATGGTCACGAGAGG
The DNA here is from genome assembly GCA_905333125.1 of Pheosia tremula. Classification (NCBI taxonomy): domain Eukaryota; kingdom Metazoa; phylum Arthropoda; class Insecta; order Lepidoptera; family Notodontidae; genus Pheosia; species Pheosia tremula. The sequence goes on along the minus strand of HG995403.1, from coordinate 2,130,805 downwards.
ACTGAGGTGTTTGATGTCCTAGCGTCATAGTTTTAAATGGGGTACACTCATATTTAGTTCTTTGCGGTCTGATCTACGCAGAAAGTGCTCACAGTGTCTCGAGGTCTTGCAATGATGCGCTTGGTTTTGGTTGGCTTGGTTTTCGCCTAATTTCAATCGGGAAGATGGCTGGGTGCTACCACTGACTTGGGATCCAGTAATCAACATAATTAAATCCAAAACCCAGCGCACCATTGCAAGACGTCAAGACACTGTGAGCACTCTCTGCATAGATCGGACCGCATGCAACAACAAACACCTCAGTCCTCGCGTGACCAAGGTTGCAGTAAAGCAGCCAAAACGTCGGGAACGTAGAAACATAATATACACGCGATAAAATCTGTAAAACTAGTTTTATTTCAATTACCTATTAAGTTTGTCATAATACAAACAGTATAGAATTGTATATCAACATAATAGGAATGAAGTTATGAAATTTATATTATTCTAAACATGTAACGTGTATAAACGCGAGGCAAACAAAGAGATGTGATGCTTGTTTTATCGTTACTATTCAGCGATTACACGTAAACTGCTTGTAATTACAAAACAGATGCTTTGTCGGCATGTTAATGCGTTAGCGTGAGTTTGATCCAATGTTTGCGTACCTTTGGCCCAACGAAACACCACGAGGTTATCTCATGTTTTTCAATTTAATGAACTAATTCAATATCACAATAATAATGCCTGGGGTCGAAAAAGACATTCCAAGACCATCTACTCAACATTGAGTCAAAAGTCAATTTTGTCACCTGACTTGAGGCTCTTATTGTTCAACAGAATTTGCTTTCATAGCGATAGATGACTATAATCACTGATGGCACTGACACAGTCTAGGATCCTCAGATATCCATATGCCTGGTTATCTAGGACAGAGCCAATGGGAATAGATCCTGAGGACGTAGCCCCAATGCGCTGGACTGACCAAATAAAATCGCGGCCTAAGGCCCCACGACGAGACAGTTGGATCAATAGAGACGAACTCTCAGGGTCCCAAGTCTGCTAACACAATCGATTCATAATCGAACAGCAACCGCATAGTAACTGTCACATATCTGTCAAAAGTGACAGTTACTATGCGGTTGCTGTTCGATTATGAATCGATTGTGTTAGCATACTTGGGGCCCAGGAATACAGTCACTATGTCAAGACTATCACGACGTAGAAGAATGACCACTATATGCAATTACTACGCCTTATGTAAATTAATACTATATGTGTATGATATACTGAGTATCTGAGTACAGTGTAGTGAGCTACTATAACCTGAAATGTATGAGGATATGTACGACACGGCGGTGTGTTGTAAATATTGAAGGTTGTGACGCATTCTCAAGTGGAAAACGGCAGTTGAAAAACCACAAAATTAGGACTTTATTACCTCATAATGTGACATTTCGTATTCAGTTGTTGTGCATGATATTTTAAAGTATTGTTAGGTAGTTTTAGGCGGAGTCAAAATAGATTTAATTTATTTACTTGAAATAATTGCTCAATAAATAACATGAAAACTAAGTTAACGTGGGTATAAAATAATCATACGATGTTTTTATTTTTTATTTAAATTATCGATTGCGTTCTATGTATGTGTCGCTGCAGTAATTTAAAAAAATCAAGGACCTATAGTATACAAAAATGAGCCGTATAAGTATACTTTTATGGGAGAATACACAAGTTCTTGTACAGTATAGAAAACTGTGTTGGCGGCACCATAAAAACCAAGTCCTGCACTTTCCACACACAACTTACTTAAATAATATTTTCAGTTACAAAAAAACGACAGTCTCAAATTGTACCAAGTCATCTTACTTAACTATGATATGCGAACGAATGAACACACAGAACACACAAGCAAGTATATTAATTCAACATGGATTTATATTAATATTAATAAAAAAATGCCAGTACGAGACTCCTCTATCTGCAAGAAGGATTTAGGTCATAGTCCACCACGCTGGACAAGTGCGGGCTGTCGGACTTTACACGTCTTTCGAAAACTGATTCTCTCAAATATGTGAATTTCCTTACGATGTTTTCTTTCATTGTTCCGATGAATCCTTCATAATAAGGAATTTTATGTAACCATTTTTTTTATTTACTCTACCTATTTTTAAAGCTCAACTGTTTCCATCTCCATTATTTCATGGATGGATAATGACGCTCTCCTACCATAAAAAAACAACTCAATAAACCCAGTGATACATTAAAAGCGAGTGCTTCTAAGTCAATTAGCATTCACACCTCGCGCGACCTTGAGCCGGCTCACGACTGGCTAAACACACGTTTGGGAGCTCAACCAACTGAGTCACATCGGCGTCGCCGCGTGCATTCTGAACGAGCGCGTCTTGCACTGTGATATTGACCTGAATTGTGTAATTTTACGAGGAACTTTAATAGTTTCGTTAACTGTATCGCGGTGGGGTTCTGGGATCGCTACTCGCAAAATGTGTAGGTGCCTTAATATGGAGTTGACAGAATTCCTTAAGGTGTCAACAGACCGAAGCCGCTGATACTGGCGCGGCGGGAAAGGCCGCGCCGCCGGCTTATTTCAAAATAATTATTACCAATCGTTGCAAGGTGGCCTTAGCAGCACACCATAAGAGTTCTCACATAGAATTTGAGATTACAACTTTGGGACGTTTAAAAAATATGAATTAACATTTAAGCTATCGGTTTAAACAAGTTTACAATTTACATTTTTTTTTAATAAAATTGTATGCCTAGAATTTTATAGTATACAGAATTTTTTTTATGTGTGTGTGAAATTATACGGAATATAGAAAAATTCTAAAGGACTCTCGACACAGCTGATTTTGATGAAAACTAAACATTTATGAACACACAATTGTTAATATCCCACTAATAGTACACATTATTTATCAAAGAAACGCATTTTTTTGGTGAATAAAACAAACTTGACAACTTCACGGTTCAACTTCCCGCCAAAAAGATCCGACAAGGTTTTTTTTTATTATTTGGCATCACCATAGGTATTTTGCCAGTGTCAAGTAATATAAATTATTTCAGTTTTCGAGCATATGCACAGGCCCAAGTAAAATACCCCCCCATCCCTCAATCAGTAAAGTGATATTATACTGAAAGATTTTTTTTTGGATTTTTAGTGAGAAACTGAAAAGCCAAGTTTCGTCACTCTGTTTCAACACACTCGTGCACTTTACCGAACTAATAATGGTTAATATTCCACTTATATCTCTCACAATAATTCGCAGGAACACTAGTTTTAGAAATTAAATCATAACTGACGCCATGACTTTTCAGTTTCCCGCCAAAAGGAGCCGACAAGGTTATCCACTCATTACAATTGTTTTGACGTAGCACTATAACCTCTTCACTGATATGCATCGCGTTTGGGGCGCGCCAATACTTTTGGTATGTGCAATTCGGTTAGTATTCACAGTATGTGTCCGTCACCGTCATTGTTCGTCTTCGGGAATGTTCTACGGCACGGACGTAAATAAATCTGGACTTGAATTATACTACAAAATGACAACAACTTTTTTGTGCCGAACCGAACTAAATTTGACATTTAATGCAAATGGCTGTCGGACGTTGTTTGGAGCGCACTTGTATTTATCTTTGTATTTCAGTGAAAAATCATTTTATAGAATACATTTTATAAAAACGACTAAAAATAAGTATCTACTTACCCCCGAATTTATTGACGTTCTATAACTCAATCAAACGTCATATAATACTGCGCAATGCAAAACTTTTGTGCGCAGTAATATATTAGATGTTATTGTTAAAATATAATCATTATTTCCGTGGACACTTATTATATCATAACTGCTATCATAACTAAAACTAAACTTTTTGGGGTCGAGTCACCTTCGTCCGTAGGAGAATTAAGTACCCTCGAGATACCCTACACGTGACCCTGGGTGGTACCAACCAGGTGACAATTCTACTGTTGGTAGGCTTCGGCCGTGGTTAGTCACCACCCACTGAACAAAGCCATGTCGCCAAGCGGCCTAGCCGTGTTCCGGCATGATGTTTGGTGTTGCCATTCATTGATGGCGGGTCAGATCAGTTGCGCTGCATGTGCCTAGTGAATGTAGCGTCTCTATCTACTGCCGCCTTCCTACCTAGGCAAGTATGCTCCACCGTAGATCTCATCGTCACTTACCATCAGGTGAGATCGAGATCAAATACTTGCCTATAATGTAATAAAAAAAAGCGCTACCATTTTGAAATTCGAAAGGGCCAAAAACAATAATGTCTATACTAGTCCAGTAGTAGTAGAGGTCAGCGTTCTACGGTGTCGTACGAACCGATATGTTAAGGCATGACACATTCCTAGGGTTAGTATACATATTTGGGAGCTGGAATATTATTTGATGACTGAAGATAATGTGAGTGACCTCGCAAGGCTTGTTCAGTACCTGCCTCGTGCGAGACAAACGATCACGCTGCCTCATCCGATCGCTATCGCATGCCCACGCCTCGCAAGCAACGACGTATAGCCCATTGGCTCCAAAAGACAATCACTTTAGGGGCTGTTCAATACACTGAACATGAAAAATAGTTTTAACATTGTACTTTAATAAATTAATATGAATAATTAAAAAAAAGATTTAAGTAAGAATGAATAATGATAGTTAAATAACGATATTATAAAAAATACTTAAATAAATTATTTTGAAATTAAATACTAGATTCTATAAGGCAATATTTTTATTTTAAAAAGTGGCAACATTGTTGCTCGCTTCTTTTTCATAATGACAAGCAATTGAGGTCTCTGAATAAAATCTTAATATAATTACATTATCCACACCATTTATCACGAGAGCTAGTCCCGATGAACTCGATGTAACTAAAACTAATTTCAAGATCATAAACTGCATATTTTATTCTGTAAAACGTGTAAAGCAGGTAAATTGTTATTATAAAAATACGCAGTCTACTCATGTACACGCAATGTTACGTAACTATTGCAACACAAGTTCAAGTTTAACGAGTCAGTAAAGTACTTACTGTAACTGCTTGGCTTGTAGCTAATGACAGTTGGAACAAGAACCGTCTCATAACTAATTATTGTGTCAAACACCCAGGCATTACCGTAGAACGCATAGAGGGAAGATGGCTGGGTGCTACCACGGACTTGGGATACAGTAATTAATATAATTAAATTCAGAACCAAGCGCACTATTGCAAGACCTCAAGACACTGTAAACACTTTAGGCATAGATCGGACCGCAAACAACAATTACATTTGAGGGAACCCCAGTTCAATTTTTTACACTAGGACGTCAAACACCTCAGCACGTCAATTGCGAGCTAACTGTAAACATTACAGTCTACTGTATTTAGACATTTTGTATAGAAAAGCGCCTCTAGCGGACGGTATTTAAAACTTTCAAATCTCCATACAAAATGTCTAAATACGGTAGACTATAAAGTATACGGTTAGCTCGCAATTGACGTGCCGATAGAAATGCAACAAGATTTTCTAGTTACGCCACAACAAAGAGTTCTATTCAACAGGTCCTGGAACTAGTTCGAGTTCATTGTTTACTTGCACTGTTTGAAGAACAACACAATAAGTACTTAAAACACAAACAGTTGGTTGTAAGTGACGGGCCCGGGGTGATTCGGCACGTTTGCGAAAACTAATGGTGAATAGTTGAATTAAATAATATATAACAGGGCAAATGGTTGAAAGAACATTGAAGTTACTGAAGTTTATGGTACAAAGAATGAGTATCTATATTAATTTCTTATATTTATATATATACTACACATTGAAATAAAACTAATATAATAACTAACTACTGACACGGCAAAAAGGCTCCGTTTTGGTACGGTACCCTAAAACTCAAGCGCTCCTTTAAAAAAATAATATTTAAAGAGCAATTTATACAGCATTTACATAACATATTCAATGTTGATCATTAAAGGATTTTTTTTTATATACATTATAGGCAAATATTTGATCTCGATCTCACCTGATGGTAAGTGACGATGAGATCTACGATGGAGCATACTTGCCTAGGTAGGAAGGCGGCAGTAGATCGAGACGCTACATTCACTAGGCACATGCAGCGCAACTGATCTGACCCGCCATCCATGAATGGCAACACCGAACATCATGCCGGAACACGGCTAGGCCGCTTGGCGACACGGCTTTGTTCAGTGGATATTGAATACATTATGACATCGTATTCATTTTAATATACATTCTGCCTGTTCTCGTAATCCTTCACACACTTATACTCGTAGTATACTTCGGTGTATCTTCTCATATTAATTCATTGCACTTTTTTATGGTTTTAATTATCATTATTATGACGACCTGATTAGCGCAGTTAGTAGTGACTCTGCTTACTGTGTCGAGGGTCCCGGGTTCGAATCCTGGTAGGGACAAGCTTTGTGTGATGAGCATGAATATTTGTATCCGAGTCATGGATGTTTAATATCTATATAAGTGTTATATACTGAGTTCGCCCATAATCCATGGTACGCTACCCATAATACAAGCGTGGCTTAGTGTGGGATCGTATAATTGGTGTGTTTGTATGGCGATATTATTATGAATACAAAAACAATGTTTTATATTCATCAGTCCCCATAAGTTTTTACTTCTGCTGTGATTTGTACTTACAATTACTTTTGGGATAAGGAAAAAAATACATGTTGGCCGAATCTGGGCGAGCACGTAGACGGGCGAATATCGGTGAATTGCTAATAGTATGTTGCAAGGAGGCGAGCTGAAACGAACAGAACGCACAACGTTCGTTGACAACGAGCTCGCCATTGGTCGTCTCGTCTTACCAACTATAAAGACTGGTTCAAATATATACTTACCTTGCGCAAGAGTTGCGTTACGATCGCTTCCTACTACCGTGGGTGTTGCCTTTGAGTTTAACGAACGCGGCCAAAACATAAACGACATTGATCTATTGATATAACCTTATTAAGTAATAGTTATTACTTCCTGACTGGACTAGTTAATTAATTATTAATATAGTATTGACCCATTTCGGCGTCACCTTCACATTGTTCGATCAGCTGTTTTATAAATAAATAAATATCGCCCGACGAACACACCAACTATACGGTCACAAACTAAGCAACGCTTGTACTATGGGTACCGTATAATGGACTGGGGGCGAACCCAGTATAAATCTATACAAATAAATAAAATTGGAGTGTCTGTTTGTAATATTAAAATAACCGCTTTTTACTAAGTGCATTTGGATTTATACACGGTACCTATACCTACCGAAACAACATTTTTTACAATTTTTGTCTGTCTGTCTGTCTGTCTGTCTGTTTGTTCCGGCTAATCTTTGAAATGGCTGGACCGATTTTTACGGGACTTTCACTGGCAGATAGCTGATGTAACAAGGAGTAACTTAGGCTACTTTTATTTTAGAAAAAAAAATAGGATCTCACGAAAGAAAATTAAAACCAATGTTGCAGAGCGCCTGATTAAGTTTGATAGCAACAATCTGCAATGTGTCCCGCGGGATCAGAACGTGCGAGCAGGCTGTTGCCAACGGTTGAGTCTTTGTTAAATACCACGCGAATGAAGTCGCGGGTAACAGCTAGTTACCTATATAGATACATTGAGGAAACCTGCATGTCTGAGAGAACCCCTCGAAAGATGTGTGAAGTCTGCTAACCCGCACTGGGCCAGCGTGGTGGACTATGGCCTAATCCCCCCTCGCATTGAGGGGAGGCCCGTGCCCAGCAGTGGGACATAAAAAAGGGCTGGAATTATTATTTATAACATCCATGACTCGGATACAAACATTCATGCTCATCACACAAAGTTTGTCCCTACCAGGATATGAACCCGAGACCCTCGGCATAGAAAGCAGGGTCACTACGAACTGCGCTAATCAGGCCGTCCTTGTATGGCCTTAAGATTCTATTGTTCCTAGCTACCGTTGCAGCATTGAGTTAGGTAATTAACATAACACGATAATGTAAAGAGGAAGTATTCGATTAGTTATAGTAAAACGTCCGGTTTTTAACGTTCCGTACTATTTAGGTGTAGGTTCTGTATATCTGTACGCTTATCAAAAGCATTTTCCTCTTTTTAAACGAAAAAAAACCAGCAATAATATTTTTGCAATTGGTTAACAGAGGATTAATCAGATACTTTTCTAGAAAGTTATCAACACTACACGGTGCCGTAAACCTCCGCATGAGAAGTAGTCGAAGCTATATGAGAAAAATACCACCTGATTAGTGGGTAGTGACCATACCTTCTGCGCTGCGGGTCCCGGGTTCGACTCCTGATTGGGACAAACTTTGTATGCAAGCGAGAATGTTTGTACCCGAGTCATGGATGTTAAATATCTATATAAGTATTATATACTGGGTTCGCCTTCAGTCCATTGTACGGTACACATAATACAAGCGTTGCTTAGTGTGGGACCGTATAGTTGTTGTGTTCGTCTGGCTATATTTAATTTATTTAAGGCGTACGGCAACTGCCTATCGTTTTGTAGGGCGGGTAATTTTACTGTTGAATAAATATCAAGCATCCACGCATGTATTTATATAATTTTAAAAGAAAGAGATAAATATAGTTGGATTTAATCAGGTCAAAGTCAGTGAATCATTCATGACAATGCCGACGGAAGCATTTCTGATTGCATCTCCATGTTTCCTTTGTTGTTTTCATAATTTCCGACAATTATGTGACCTAGTAATTATATTATGCCATAACACTATACGATCCGTTTGTAGAGTTAAGGAAATGTTAAGGAATGAAGAGTGAAATGACAATAGGGAATTGAACGGTAGTTTTATTGGTCTTTTACAAAGTATAAAAAAATATGATTTATGCGAGCAAACATTTTTGTGGACTGCTAAAAAGGGACTCAGTATTAGTTTACGTTACGTCGTAAAAATTGTTAGTGCAATATAAAATGATTAATCTTATTACCGCTGTTTTTAAATACATATTGACTTATTAGTAATATTTAACTGTTTAATTGTGAGCATTTATATACGTCGTGCGGAACCCTCAATGCGCTAGTCTGACTGGCACTTGGCCAGTTTTTTTATACTAATAGATTAACGCCGGAATACTCCAACACTAATCAAATAGTTACGTCCTTCTTAACGATTTAAGTATTGCTTGCCGCCAAATTTTGTTGATGCCGATTTAAATTGACACCAAAATTGGTAATTATTGAAATTAAACTCATTTTACGGATTTTAACTTATTTTATGTTTTTTACGTTCCTGACGTTTGGGCTGCTTAACAGCAACCATGTAGGACTGTCCTCCCGTGACTATGGTTGCTGTAAATTAGCCGAAACGTCGCGAACGTACAAATAAACAATAAACAAAATAAACGCGATAAAATTCGTAAAATTATGTTTATTTCAATTTGTAGTTTTCGCGTAAATATATTAAATCAATATTTGCTAATTATTTATGTCTCCAATTTAATGTACGATTAAGTAATAAAGTAATCATCCATCATTAAATATCTTTAAGCTGTGTATTTTTTTATGTTAATATCTTTATATTGAACATAACTATAATTATGAATATTGCGTAGTCATGTATGTAATCTCATACATATTTAAAATATATTATGAAATTTGTTAATCAGTATTTGCAATCAATATTGCATATATACCCTTGGCAGCACGATAGTGCATCAACCTGCACCAGATTGCCGACGAAATGCAACTCAAAAGGTTCTCTAATCGAAAGTGTGTCGATATCTATATAATATAATATACATATACTCATATCTACTAAGTTGTTACTAAGATAAACTAGTCATATGACCGATCGTAACTCTATAAAAAATGTTTCTTCATACAAACTTGGCTCCCCATTTGACCCACTTTGGGGTCGCATTTTCAAATATCCCTCCTTTGTGGTCACCTTTGCCATATAAAGAACTCCAGTGCAAAATCATATTTTTCGAAAGTCATACAAGTAAATGTTGTAATTTTTGAGCTAGCAATGTATCGTAAGCCCGCGATCACATCACAACACTCCGTGTGATACCCGACGCGTCCGAGTGACGAGTTCGCTCGAGCGTATTGAGTTTTTTGTTTACATTTCAGTTTTAGATCTAAATTAGTAATTATGATTTTGTTTAATTACGTTAAGATATACTTCTATAGTTATTTTATGCTAAAAATACCTCCTCCTTTTTTTGAACTCTGTTCAAAATAGACCTTTTCAATCGTTCATCGATGTTAGTGCATAAATAATGAGGTCACAATTCATCTAATTTGCAACTAGATTTCGATCTTGAATCTTAATTAATATTCTTACAAAAATTAAAACGCAAATTACGTTCTTACGTACACGCAAATTTGCGTTTACTACCCAAATATGTTGTTCGCGTCAATCCGTCATTATTATTTCCTTATCTGAGGCGGTTAAATAGAATCAGAATCAGAATATTTTTTTATTCATGTATACCATTAGGTACAGTACTTATAAATCTTTAACTTGGCTACAAAATGCTAAGCTACAACTTCACCACCCGTTCGGAATGCCGTTCCTATGGAGAAGAAGGGGCAAGGAACTCCGTGGTTGCTCTTTTTTATAATATTGTTACGATGCGTATAAAAGAGGTAACGATTACTCTTGAAATAGTCATCGAAGCTTCTGGAAACAAAAACGCATTGTTGGGTCCAAGGTCCCCTATCGATCTGTGAAGAAAGATCTAGAATCGTCAACAATGTTGCAACCGGCTTCCGGAATATACCTCATATTATTTTTATTAAAATTATTATTAGTAAACAAAAGGCGAGGACAATGCAATTCCTGGAACTACGAGTTCTCGGAATAATACCGATTAGACGAATACAGCTACGTACACTAGAACATTCTAGCGCCTCCTTATTACCGTGTACATAAGGTTCATTTTCATTATGGAACATTTCTGTTTAGTGGGTTTTTATCGACACCTTTCTGGAAAGATCCACCCTCGCTATTTTCGGAATATAAATAGTGTGCAGGACCAGCGACGAGACAGTTTCTATTTGAAAGCGATTGTGAGTACATCTCTCGGAAGCGAACTAAGAAGACTATACCGGCGACTCTAGCGAATACTGTGGACTACTGTGTTTCTAAGTGATTTGGTGAATTGTGATTTGAGTGTTTACTAGTTAGTGTTCTGGTGTGTACTATTTTTGCCTTCTGTGTGGAGAGCGATTAAAGTAATTTTCACGTAATCGGCATTTGATTACCCCCGCACGTAACAATATCTTTTACATATTTGTGCAGTACATTGTTATGGATGTGTGAGAACAATGTAGGAACGGCTAGCCAGACTTGAGCAGCTGGTCAAAAAAGTACTAACTCAATGTATATAATGATATAAAATGTATTAGGGAAATCGATTGTGACATTGTACCGACCGTTATTGTCGCAGCAGTGTGTGGCTTTGAAGATGGGTACCCAATTTAACACTTGGCAAAACAAAAGGGAGATTGGGACCAATCAGTCCAACAATTGATAAGAGAGCTCAGTTGCAATTCAAATAGAGAAAATCTTTTGAAGTTTATAACAGACACCATTTTCATATCATCATGTCACATTCATTATTTTATCTGAAATGTGATTTTATTAATGTGTTATTGCTATTAATTACTTGACATTGGTAACACACCTACTAAGTTATGGGTGAGGCCATATTCATATCTATTTTATTTCATCGCATCTCATTTCGTAAAGAAAGATGAAGAAGAAGTTTATAGAAACATACGGAAATAAAATGCAACACATTTCAACATTGACATTTAGCATTAATTAATTATTTATGCAAATATACGGATGCCAGTATGCTCATCGTATCAAACGTGACTTATTAGTAAATAAAGCAGCAATCCAACTATTGGATCAAACCCAATTAATAATGTCAAGTATATAAATCGAAATTTTATGTTTATTGTTTTGCGATTTGCAGCAAACAATAGCTCGGACTATGTATCGCAAGAGGCATAAATAACGACAAAATTCCGAAAAAAATATTAATTTTCCATAATATGTTTCGAAAAGTAAATGTTACATAATGCCCTTGTAAATGGACGAAATCATTCTATGAATTTGGGGGTAAGTGTAACGAAGATACATGAATTCTGATAGTGCAGACTACTAGTTCTCTATATGACTCTGCTATAATACCCAACGACCATATAATGAATGAAATGGTCGTAAAAAAGACTTAATTTGATGTTTACATTGTATTAAGACACCACCCCTTTGCTTTGCAATGCGAGTATATTAAAAAGGGTTAACGGAATTTATTTTCGTGCTTAATAAATTAGCGCTGATGAGAATTGAGAGCGCTGAATTAAATAATTGCTAAGTATTTATATAAATACCAACACTTCGTGACTAAATGCTAGCCTAAAACTGTTACAATCTTCTTCAATGTGAAGTAGATTTACGGCATACATCACGCTGGCTGGTTTCATGAACCTAACACCTGACAAGACCCTCATATTTCCTATGTTTACCTTCACCGTTAAGTGATAATCCTTATCGATAAGCTAGCCACAATATAATATATATAAATTATTACTGAATTAAAAAGGTACTTACTTTTCAACGCCCATCTCTTGTTCATTAACAATCCGTCCAAGAATTTATAACCATGCTCCCTACATACAGTCTCTTTAACATTCGCCACAGCACTCGTCAGAGACAGTAGGTCGCTCGCCAGTACCACGGAAGATGCGTAATCTGGAGATTCCACCGGCCCCAAATCTCTACCGGCTTCATCTTCATAGGCATTGTAGGTCGACGCTCTTGCTTCGCCAGACAGCTTCGATACCACTTCTGTGTTATTACCTTTGACGAAACCAGTCAACTTTGCAATCAACTCCCTATCAATACCTAAACTGTGAGCTGTCCTGTTAAGTAACGCTAGATGCTTGCTGTCAATTGTTCTGTTAGAGTTCAATAATGGCGATAGTCTTTCTAACACTGCGTTATTAATGACAGTATTATTTAATGATTTCGGATCTATAGCGGCCGCGAATGCGCACGCGATCGTGAGGAGCGTCACAGTATTCATAGCGGACACGCGCGCTCGCGCCGCCTCAACCGACAGACTGAGTGGCCTACCTAAAGCCTTCGCTCAATCAATTACTTATAGGGTTTCTTTACATTTTTTTTATTCTAATCGATTCGATTATGGTCCTGAAATCGATTATCCGAGAGATGTCTCTAGATATTTTTGGGACTGGTTGGAAATACATGGACTGCATTGGGAAAATTGCGACTTATTCAGTAGATTTATTTTCTGTTTTAGAATATTCCCTGTAAGGAAATTACTTAAGTAAGTATTGATATAATTTTATAAAGGTCCCCAAAATGTTTGGAAATTTAAACAATCTTAGGTAGCTTAACACAAACCTTTACCTAGCATTAGCGTAAGCGCGTTCTGTCTCGCTCACACCACAGATTTTATGAATGATAGCGACAGCATACTTTTCTGATTACGTTAGGAATTCCTCGTCTGCAAATGTGATGTTTACACTTTTCTAGTAGCAAATAGTAAAATAACCATAATTTCTTCAATTATACAATAAAATGGCCTAATTAGATCTCATTTCCAAGAAACAGATACATTTTAATATAGCTTTTGTAGACCATTTCATAAAATCTCCTCAATCTAAAATTACATTATATTCACACCAACAAAATCAAACTGCCAAATAAAACTCAGAAAGATTTAATACAACTTATAGAACAGATAAAACGTTGCTACCGTGAATCGTGATATGATTGAGCTCCATTGCGGCTTCCGTTTGCTGTCCACTCCCATTCATCAAGGTCCTGATCCTCTTCGTTGGAATACGACCTCCTCGGCGTGTATTCCTCTTCGTTAGAATATGACCTCCTTGGCGTGTATTCCTCTCGTTCCGTCCATTCCTCTTCCCCTTCTTCCTCAACAATCTCTAAATCATCATCCATTTGTATCTGGGAATCTTCACCGAATTCCTCATCTTCTTCCTCTTCCATTATATCTCCAAGTTGATCGTAGTCTTTCTGTGATTCGTATTCCACTTCAGTTTCGGGAATCTCTTCCAATATTTCTCTGTGGGCTATTAGATGCCTTCTTGTTGGTACTTCTTTGACATCTTCTTTTTCGGTTACATGATTTTCGTGCTTCTGATTTTGTTCTGTTTCTTTGTATTGTGTTGGCTTTGATGAAAATGAAAATACTTTGTGGAGAGACTGCATCGGTATTACTAGGGTCAGTGTAACAATTGTTGACAATAGGAATATCGCCGATATTTCTTTTACGTCAATCTGTAGAACAATAAAATCAACGATAAGACAAGTTATTTTGGCAAACTAGTTAAAACAGTAGCAAAAGCTGAATATTATTTTACCGTTATTACCAGTATAAGGCTAGGCTAGGCTATAAATAATCGAAATATATTTAAACGAGCCAAAGTGTTTGCGAAATTCTATGTTGAACCGGATTTCTAGTTTGTCTAGACTCCCAAAATATTCGTCCACAGCAAAATTATTTTAAATAGTTCATATAATATTTCGATCTATATATTACTTTATATAGGTATAAATTCGGGTTTAGAATTAACCTACGACATACACTCCTACTGCTGTTATTCCTGTAGGCCAGGATCTATTGTCTCAAGGTTTTACTTTTTAATTGTTTTCGGTTCAGGGTCATCCCGAGAGGGGTGTTAATTGCTTACCAGAGACGTCAACGTAAATTCACTTGAAGTCTTGACGGTAGCAACATTCGTAATGTAGACAATGAACTGGCAAAGGTAGAGTGCATATGACAGACGGCTGACCAACACCAACGGCCGGCAGCAGAGAAAGCGAGACAGAAAATCTGTAAACAATAAGATAATGAAGTCATTTAATGAGACAGAAATATTTGATCAACTTGTCTCTACTTTTGAGGTTTAAAGCAACACCTTGAGTTATTTCTTAGCGACCGACGCCCTGATTAGCGCAGTTGGTAGTGACCTTGCTTTCTGTGCACAGTGTCCCATTTGGAATCCTAGTAGGGTCCATCTTTGGGTGATGAGCACGAATGTTTCTACCCGAGTTATGTCTGTTTAATATCTATATAAGTATTGTATACAGAGTTCGCCCTCATTCCATTGTACATGTAAGCGTTGCTTAGTATGGGACCATTGTTGGTGCGTTCGTCTGGCGATATTATTATTATTTACAAGCTGGAAACGGCTTAGTCATACTTCGGATTCGTGATGACGATTCGTTTCGTGATGACACGAGTAACAGTCAAGACAAACAGCGAGCCGGATGAGACGAGGATGGGTTTTTAGTAGTTGTAATATGAACTGTATCACAGTGTGAATAATAATGAGGATTTACGGGTGATATCATAATGTCAAAACTAGCACGGCATGGAAGGGCGTAAACGCAATTGTCGATTGTATTTTTGGGAGATTAGATTACATTTTTGCCTGATCCGAGAGTATAATCACGTTGCCTAACACAGGTACTTGGATAGTTTTGTATAACTGATACTTACTGCAATTCCCGTTATGCACAGCATAAATCATCCAAGCGATAGCAAGGGCCGAAGCGAGCGGCGCTAGCGCAGCGTACTGAGCGGCGAACGTTGCGCTGTATCGATACTGAGTAGATCCCGAGTCGATTCCAGCCCACCAGACCAGGCACCAGAGTGCTCCACTAGACAGCCAGCCAAGTGCTAAGAGTATCTAAAAAAATATCGTAAGGCATATCACCCAGACCAGAGCAAATTACATTTTTTTAATAAATATTTTAGGTGAAGGATGCTTGCCTCTGGATTTTCTTGATTTTATGTGCGTATCTAAATTTCAACCTTGAATATTGCTTGCTAAATGGTGAGCAAACCTGCATGTCTGAGAGAACCCCTCGAAAGACGTGGGATGTCCGCCAATTCGTACTAGTTCAGCGTGGTGGACTAGTGCCTAATCCTCCTCGCATTGAGGGGAGGCCCGTGCTCAACAATATCACATAAAAAAGGGCTGATATTGTTATTATTATTATCTAAGGTTTAACAAAAATAGTCCAAAATATTTTAACAGATAGATCAGTAAGTCAAATGAATGACGTTGATGTATAAAATAATTGTGTAAATGATTTTGTTTTAAAAGGCGCACCAGTAGCCTTTAGGCATGCGCTCAGTACGGTATGTATTTATTGGATTTATTTCATTCGGAACGTTACGTGGTATAACCTACTGTTGGCCCTGTTCAAATATTTTACACTATTATAGTTACACTTTATATAGGCTAGCATTTTATATTTCATTGACATAGCATGTTTGCCTTAAAGATACAATAATAATGCTACTATTGAAAATTGCCAGATCGTAATTCTCGGAAAATGTGTATAGATCACAATCGGCAATCATTCGATTCCAACGTAGCTCCGAAAGCCGTACGATATATGTACTTAATCATCAATGCATGCATATCCTAAATTATATTAATTACTTTAGTTTTATTTTCAAAGAGGAACACAATGTAAATAATGTATTTTAGCGGAAAAGGGAAGATCCTCCAGCCAGGCGGGTGGTATGCCATGCCTGGCGGGGCGGCCGCTTTGCCCGGACGGTTATAGTCGGGATCTTGTATATATGTTACGTGCTCCAAAAACTCTCATAGCGCGATTCAGGATTGTATTGATAATTGTCTATTGTTCTGAATGCGTCTGCAGCGCCATCTGTGTAGCTTGTGGCGTGGTTGAAGTGGCCTCTACAGTGTCTTTTTTTCAATTAAGTGATAAAGAATACAATAAAAAAAACCATAGTGTTTATGATGACATCCATATGACATATGTCACGAGGTCGTGGATACCTTGATAAAATATACCAAAAAGAAAAAAAAATGGTACCATTAAAAAAAATATGTCATAAAGATTTTTAATTTTTCACCTTATTATGATTACCGTTGTTTTTCAAAGCCAAACCCAAACTTAATCCTATTAAGTATGGCGTCGACCGATGCAGCGTTGACGTGTAACTCAATCGGGCTGTCCTGAAAAGCTGGCTTCCACTGTAAAATGAAATCAAATTTTTGCTTAATTTTTTTTTCTTATCTCATCCATATTAGTTATATGATAAATAATCTTGAAAACAAACGACGGCATGAAACATAGCTTAGAACCAAAGCTCTCATCATCATCAAACATTCAATCTTAAAGTTCTCAGTTAATGAGCTCTTCAACGCTTGACTTTGTATATTATAAACACCTTATTTACATCAGAAGAATACCTACGTACATATTTTATATATATAAAACAAAGTCGTGTTAGTAACAACATTTATAATTCAAGAACTGGTAAGCTGATTTCTATTATCTTTGATTTTTTTAATTGGTCTCCACCTCAAATGGCAGAATAACTCTTAAAACATTGTAAATAATCACAAAAAAAGGGAAATTCATTTGCTCATTTTATTCTGAGGCAGTACGAAGTTCGCCCGAACAGAGTATCACAATATAAGGTTTAAATTTAAATTATATGTTTTTATCGAGAGGCCGTTAGCCTACCAACATACCCCTTAAAATATTTTACACTATTATTGCTAAACCTTATATAAAGAGATTTATAAATAAAAGTTAAAAAAAACCTAACTATTCACATTTTACACGAATACGTATCTTCGAAGTCGAAAACTTAAAATGCTATGCTACCAACACGAATTCAAGTTACAAAGTACTCGTGTTAAAGTATGAAGGTGTTATGAACTTAAAGTCGCCAAGTTTAAAAAGTTAAGAAGTTTATCTATGGCATTGTATCGATGAAGTTTGTATATAGGCATGGATACCGTCATTATAAATTATTAAGGTGGAGATTAGATTTTATATTTACTGAGAAATATTAATATCGCCGGACGAACACACCAACTGTATGTTCCCAAACTAAGAAACGCTTGTTTCATTTTGGAGTAATTCCAAAACATCCAAAATATTTAAGGGCCGTGTTAATAATATTCTGATAAATCCACAACTTATATGATGGATATGACCTATACAAATTCTGAAAAATAAGTTTGAGATAGTGTTTGTAATCACAATGCTTCATTTATTTAAATAAAATTAAATTGCCCATTAAATTAAAGTCCGCCAACACGCACTGGGCCAGCGTGGTGGACTATGGCCTAATCCCCTCGAATTGAATGGAGAACCGTGGCCTAAATGGGACATTAAAAGGGTTGCTATTATTATTCAATTGCCTTTTATGGTACAGTCATGCACAGGATGCAAACATTAAATCGTACTTAATGATGTTAAGTAGACTGTGAAGTGCACATTCGCGTATCAATTAATTATATCAATTATTCGATAATGCAATTATTGTGGCAATGAGCCGTTCGTAGATTAGTGGAAACACTACCGACCATCATGTATCTATTGGGTTTATTATAAAATTATTTGTACATGATAATACTGTGTGGTCCAGCATATGTACTTGAAGTAAAAATATATTAAGAAGTCGAACGGTAGCTTGTTAAAATAATATACCTACACATAAAAAAATAAATATTAATGACTATTTGCAAGTACAACATAAAAATGCCCAAAAACTATTACATATGACACCACAATGACTAATAATCAGCTAAATACAAACTTTGAAATAAAAAAAATCGGATTTTATCGCGTTGATTTTAATACTTTTACGTTCCGGACCGCAAGCAACAACTAAATATGAGGGTACTCCAGTTCAATCTATGACACTGGGACGTCAACCACCTCAGTCCTCCCGTGACCATGGTTGCTGTAAAGCAGCCGAAACATCAGGAACGTAAACATAAAATAAACGCGATAAAATCCGAGTAAAATGTTTTATTTCTATGGGTAGTGTTCGCGTAGATGTAAGAAATCAATATAAATACAAACTACCATTGGAGAATTTGTGGGTGCACTACATTACAACTCTGCCGCCCCCTTCGAGGATTGCAGGCTAAATGATGTAACAATCAAATAGCAATAAAAACCGTTTTCTACATACCTCACTCCATGGTAAGCCAGCATAGTGAGCCTGTGGTCCCTGACAGTAGTGTATCTTGAATAAGTGGCTAAGAAGTGAAGACTTGGCAGGAGAATCTTGGCGAGGCCAGTTCTCGCCTGCATCACCCACACGAGCATCCCTCCAAGGACTGTGAGCTGCATATCCAGAGCTAGCTGGTGCGTTTGTGGTGCACACTGAAAATGAATGAATGCCATCATTGTTGTAGCTTCGCAAGGTTTCAGTTCGAAGCGAAAAAAAATTTACCAATGGGATCGCTTTAAAAAACGTCTATTTGTTTTCGTACGGAAGCGATATTAATCATGCTTCTGATGCCCGCTCCACACATTTTTACTCAGAATATGTCTGACACATCGTCTCAAAACCAACAATAGTAAAATACAAATCTCAACCAAACTGTCTTCACTCGTTGAAAAATTGTATTGTGAAAATGTTTCCGTGCAAATATCAGTAGTAAAGGCAATTATGATGGACTGAATATGGCCTAATACTATAAGAAAAATGGCAGGAAAGACGATGGAAATAAGCCATTTCCATCCTAAAGTTATTTTTATTTAAAAACACATGAAACAATCACATGATTAATGAATATCGAATACTTAAACTCAAAAGCAGTGATAGCCAAGTTAGTAGAACGCTTGCCTCGGTAACGAGCATTGCATGTTCAAACCCCGGCTCGCATCTCTGGGATTTTTCATGTGCGAATCTCATTTTCAACCATGATTATTATTTGCTAAACGGTGAAGGAAAACATTGTGAGGAAACCTGCCTACCATGTCTGAGAGAACCCCTCGAAAGATGTGTGAAGTCCGCCAACCCACACTGGGCCAGCGTGGTGAACTATAGCCCAATCGCAATCGCATTGAGGGGAGGCCCGTGCCCAGCAGCGGGACATTAAAAAAGGGCTGGAATTATTATTATTATTATAATACTTAAACATGATGGTGTTATATAAATACTGACCATATCTTCAAACCCAAAGTAGTTCTGCACATAAAGCAGGTTCCACCACCATCCCTCCTGGCAGACTTGTGCGTTCTTCGTAACGAAGGTGCCCCACATGGGTCCGCTCGACATATTGTCCCATACGTAGGCGTAGAAGAGGACTAGGGCTAAAAGTGCCGGCGTTAGCCTGGAAAACCAAATAAATAAATATCGTCAGACGTTCACACTAAACTGTACGGCCCCAAACCCAGCAACGCTTGCATTATGAATACCTTAAAATTGGCTGGGGGTGATAGGGGGAGTTATTCAACGTCCATGACTCTGGTACAAACATCCGTGTTCATCACACAAATCTTGCCGCTACCGGGATTTGAACCCGGGACCCTCAATACAGAAAGCAAGGTGACCACCAACGGTGCCGAGTCAGGCCAAGCCCAGTTCAAACCGTCTTATCCGCTTTTATTATGTTATATTAATAAAACTTTTGAATCAAATTTAGACTGTAAACATAAGCGATTAAACGCCTGATAATTTTTTATACCTATTAGTCGAATCATTATTCTTGCAATTGCTTTTCAACAGGCGTTTATTAATATTGAATTGAAGAAATAAGTTTAACGTCCTAACTGTTTACTTATAGGTGTATTTAACATGATATGGAACATTATTGCACGTTACTGGCGATGGGCAATTCTCGTATGAGTACTTAATTGTAGTGAGAATGAATATCCCATTTAATCAGTTATGTGCCTACATTCAATGACATACAAATGAGCTCGAGTACTAGTTTCGCTTTCTGATATTTATAGCTAACAATACATTCCTCTTGTTGTAAAGTACCTACAAAAAATAGGTAAAACGTAACCTCAGATATTTTGAGAACAGCCTCCTCGGTGCTCCAGTGTCGCTCCCTGAGGATATTTTGTGTGCGGTCAAGGTTCCACTGAGCAGTAGGAAGCAGTCTGTGAACACCCAGCCCGCTCGGCACCACACCCATATCGGCGAGCTGACAACCTGAATAAAGGAGACATTTATTTATTAATATCAGTTTCCGCGACCTACTTGTTGACTTATTTTTCTTTATGATTGTCACATGATCATCCTTTTAAGTGGTAAACATTTTATAGAATGGATTTTGTTATACGCTATTGTCATGCCAAGTTCGTTAAAAAACCTCTCAGTGGATTTAGTGATTCAGTTGTTTTAATTCAATTCTTAATGTTCACCTGTACGTCAAGTGCGAGATTATTCCTAAGCTAACTGCATAGTTTATAGTTTACGTATTTAGACACCTTGTATGGCAAATTAAACAGCGCCTCTAGCGGACAGTATTTAAATCTGTCAATTCTCCACTCAATGTGTCTAAATTCGTAAACTATGAAGTGTACGGTTAGCTTGCGAATAATCTCGCACTTGACGTACTGGGCTATAAACTAGTACTAGGTATGTCATGTTTTATCCAAATCTGTCCGTTAGTTTTTCCGTGATGCGCGAAAAGTCAGACAGAGATACCAAATTTCCAAAAATTGGGTCCGATATGGACTCCGTATCATATTTTTTTAAATATTCAATGTACAG
Source organism: Pheosia tremula (assembly GCA_905333125.1). Lineage (NCBI taxonomy): Eukaryota > Metazoa > Arthropoda > Insecta > Lepidoptera > Notodontidae > Pheosia > Pheosia tremula. Next base: position 2,109,252 of record HG995403.1, on the reverse strand, counting down.
ACACCAGCCTTATTTTATGTACAGATTTATGGATGCATACATGAGTTAATCCGTAGTAGGTACATAGGTACATATCTTTTGATTAGCCAGATTTTCTTCAGAAATATTTTGATGCAGTTCGTGGCTTACTGAAGAATCTAACAGTGGTGGTAGACTGAGCTGGCCCATTATATTTGCTGTTTTTTAAAATGGTAATCATATAATTCCAAATGTCGTCTACCATTTTGAAGGAGACGACTGTAGTAATAAAGTGCGATGAGTGCGTACGCGCACCCAGCCAACCCGTCGCGCCGGGCAATGCGCCAATGATAACAACACAAAGCGTTCCAATCAATGTAACTGTACGGTCATACGTAAAGTAGAATTAAATGTAGACTAATTTGTTATATTCTTAGTAATAGGTATAGACCAACGAGGTTAGTTAGTACTTTTTTTAGACCTGTTGCTAAAGTCTGCTTAGCCGTTCCTACATTGTTCTCGCATACCTATAACAATGTACTGCTCAAAAATGTAAAAGATCTTTAAAAAAAAAGAGCAACCATGGAGTTTCTTGCCCGTTCTTCTCCATAGGAACGGCATTCCGAACGGGTGGTAAAGTAGTTATTTTGTAACTTTTGACGATTCATAACTACTGTACTTAATGGTCTACGTGAATAATATGATTCTGATTCTGAGGTATAGACCATCAATATTTCTCAACCTCAGAGCTTAATACCTACTAGGACAATTAAGTTTAATCGTCTATATTGTAGACCATGTTCGAGTGCTCGACAAAGCAACTGCGAGCTTGACTATAATTGACGAACGTTATATTTTTAGATACGAACGTGTATACATTTTTGACAAGCATACTTGAAACGTCAAGCATGCTTGCCAAGCACATAACTTTGACCGCCGTCAAGGCAGCTAGAACAACGAGAACTGATCGATTTTAAAGGTTTAAATCATGCTCATGAATGATTATGCTTACCTTGACTCTAAAGAGAGAGTAACTAATTCAATCTATAAATAACTTTCATACATACACCATCATTAAAATTGACCATTCAGTAATATGGCAACTTGCCAAAATTAGCATAGTTTACAGACGTCTGCTGCACGCCAAATTTAACTTTATGCCTTTGTAATAAGATTCTCATAAAACATGTAACTAGTGATCGATTGATGTTGATAGCAATGGTTGATTTATTAATAGTATAGTTGGCAAGTTATTTGATAATATAATGTTAATGCACTTTGGGCCATGGGCTAAGTGGTTTAAAGGCTACTTAGCTGGTTACAAGTTTGATATCAGTGAATAATATAGCAAACATGATGTAGTCTTAAGACTCACTAAGAGTATTTTTAAATCTGCAATTTGAATTGCTGACGAACGATGCTGATGTAGAGCAACCACACGCGAGGAATGAATTCTTGGTGAGATGAGCTTCTACTTTCATCGTGCGAACTGCCAAGGAATGGAACAAGCTACCGGCGTCTTTGTTCCCCGTTGACTTCAATCTGGGTGTTTTCAAGTCGAGAGTGAACAGGCACCTTCTAGGCAAGTATGCTGCATCGTAGATCTCATCGTCACTTACCATCAGGTGAGATCGAGATCAAATACTTGCCTATAAGGTAATAAAAAAAAATAAGATAGAAGACCAAAGTCTTAATTCTAATATTTTTTCTAATAAAAAAGGTTGAATTAATATTAGATAAGAAAAAAATTGTGTTTGGAATATTGATACTGTCGCATCACGAACGGTTATTTATTTTAAAGCGTTCGTGCACACAGATGTTCCTAATAAAACTCCACGGCTAAGGTTAAATGCCGTCACGTGTCAACACAGCGGCATTAGCTAACCACTGCTTCAGTTTCTGGGGCGTTATTTGGGGATATAGTTTACAGAGACATTAAAGCTGGATCAGTTATCCAGCAGCTAACGTACTTCGGTTGATGGATGCAACGTAAGGTTTAAAAAGTTGAAAAATTTACAAGATTCTGATTGCCTGGTATGATAGCAGTTGCTTATATTAAATATGACGTTACAATAATAAAAATATAACATGGAAGAGGGAAAATATTAAATAGATAATATACGACTGTTTTTGTGAAAATGTGGAAACCATGTTTTATACTTAAATGATTAACGGTTTGCAACCAGCCTAACCTGCTTTTACGGGAAATTCAAGTATAAATAATAGGGTACCTGAATCATCACTTAAATAAGAGGAACCATGGAATTTCTTGCTCCTTCTTCTCCATAGTTATGTCATTTAGGACGGGCTGTAGCATCTTAACATAATTTTTCAACACGCTTGCTTAAAGTACCTCATATTGCCCCCATTTTAAATTTATAATGCAGCCGTGCTTCACTTCATATTATGCAGGCTTATGCTTCATATTATATTACATTAATTTGTCTCACAATTACAAACATATTCAATATTATTTTTAAATATTAATTTTTTACGGCTTTGTTATCAGTGCCTCTCTTTCAAATCGGGCACAAAAAAAACCGGGCGCCATGTTTGTTCTGAGGCCATGTTTAGAAATGGTTTACATAAATAAAATAATAGTCCAATTCTTCTCACCTCGGTTATCTTCAATCTGTTGGTGTAAGGTGTAGCAGCAACTGGCAGAACCTTGTGGGCGATCAGCAGAGCAATGGTGGCTATTGCTCGAATGCCATGAATGCAGGAGATCTCGTCCGTATCACCGGGAGCTACCAGCTTGCTGACCGTACGGTAGAGGGAGAAAGCGCTTAGGAAGCCGTCTGTGGGGATGACAGATACAGATAATAATTCATAAGACTGATCAAAATTATGTTTATGTTTCTAAGATCATTACATTTATATAGACAATTAGGAAGGAGGGTATACTAATGATAACGATTGTACCTGAACGTTTGCTGATCGCTTCTTTTTCGTTGTATTTCGATTCTTTCTGGTCGCACTCTGCTTTTTCATCAGCCTCTTCACCCTGACCTTCTGTTCCTCGAGCAAAAGCGTCTTGAACTGTCGCCACAAGTACCAGCAGAACGATGATACCATAGAACGATCTAGAATTTAAATATGTATGTAAAGTATTGTTTATTCGTAATAAGATCTTGTTAAAATTATTGCCAAAGGGCAAGGGCATTTTTACAAGTGCTAAAAGTAGCATTTGTAAAAATAATTATTATTCTATCTCCCTTTCTCTTTAGTTCTTTTTGTATCAGGACATAGGACAAAACTTACAGTGTCAAGATAGTCGGCCATTCAACCCAATCTTTCCACCACTCAGTTCCCTCTTCCACGTGGCAGTCTTCTTTGTCAACTTTAACCCGGAGCACCACTCCACTGGTATGCTGGTAATGTTTGATCGCATCTTTGACTATTACTTCGACGTCCTCAGGGTTGCAAGCGGCTGGCACACACACACCCCAGCTCAGTGTTGAAAAACGCGGCAAGAAGTGACCTGGCTACACAAAGCATGGTAACGCTTAGTTTGATTTTTTTACTATTCAACATACAAGTAAATACATCATAATATGTCTGTGTATTTTTCATGATTCGAAATTAACTTGAAGCTTGAAATTTTGTATTCTTAACAAATGTTTGTTATAAAATCAGTATTTTGGAGATAGCGGAGAGTATTATAGTAAAACTGAAATCAATCAAACGAAACTCACATCATCAATCCGACTCCTGATCAAGTTCTTGGCTTGAGCCAAATACACCGGAGCCTCCAGTTCTGGATGTTCCGCTTTCACTTCAAATCGAACCAAGCAGTACTGCCCCTGAACCTTCACCACGCTACCACTGTCCAACTGCACGCGTGCTCGGCTTTCCAAACACTGGTCGAAATCTCCAAGCTGTATGCCATTACCTCGGAGTATTCCTGAGGGGATCTTCGCCGTGGCGTCGAGCACTGTAATGAAAAATTCGTGTTTCGTTCAACTATCTATTCCATTGGGAGTTAAGGGGCGCAACTCGCGAGCATTTCAAGGCTGTAGTCTATTTGTTATATTTTATTAAACCTCTGCGTATTTTTGTTTTAGAGTGTGTTGTCATTTTATTTCGGTTTAAATGTAACCAAACATGAATGACTTGTAATAAATGAGTCACGCCACTAGCAAAGCTGGCAGTGGGAATCACACATAATATTTCTTGATCACCAGACACTGAACGAGTCGGCATGAAAATGACTAAACGATTATGAATAAGCACACGTTTTTTCGATTGGATTTGGGGTACCTACATAAATATACTCAATTAAAAGTTATTAAGACCTTAATAGCAACATATGGTTATTTATGTGTTTTAAAACCAACTTCTGTTGTCAAAATATGAAAAACATGACAACATTTCAGTAGTTGATTCAAGACAAAATTATTGTAATACGTGTATTGAACATTGAATTTCCAATTGTAATGTTGATATATAAAAACTTACTATTAAGGGCCCATAACTTCGTTCCCCGCAATTGTCTCAATACTATCTGGCCGTGACGCCTGCACTCAGGATTCTGAATTCGAGAAAAATTTGGTGCAAAAGTAGGAAAAAATGCATAAAGATCTTCAAATTCACTTTTCAGCAAATTCCTTCTCTGCAAAGCATCTGTGACGTGTTTTAAATGACTTTCGGCTGTCGAGAACATTTCTTGGCTATCAAATAGCTTTTCTTTTGACGATTTATCCGTTTTTTTACCATCAGAGCGCTTTTTGTCAGGTTCAGCTTTCGATTCCTTCTTAAAATCGTATGGCTTAAAACCGTCTCGAAGATCCTCTTTTTTCTTTGGCTCATAAGTAAATTTCTTTTCAACCCTTTTTATGTCTTCGGGACTTTTGGGATTTTTATCATTTTCTGCGCTAGATTTCAATTTTGCAGTATCTTTCTCGCGTTCTTTCTTTGGATTTTCTTTTTCAGGTTTGTCGCCTTTAATAGGTTTCGATTCTTTTTGTTTTTTTTGTTCAACCTCTGCTGATGTTGGTTTATCTATTGTGGAAACCTTATCCGTTTTAATTGGTTTTTCAGATTTTTGTTCATTTTTCTTAGTCAAGCTATGTTTGAGGTTTGCATCGTTTATTGTTTCTACCTTTTTAGAATAAGGTGGTTGCTCAGACTTTTCAGGCTTTTCATCTACTTTTAGTTTTACAGGAGATGTTTTTTTTTGGGTTTCCTTTTTGGATGTCGTTGCTTTTAGAAAATCATTTTTCTGAACCTCTATTACTGTTTTAGGCTGAACCGAATAATCAACATCATCATCGTCAACGTTAGTATCTTCGTCATCGTCTTCGTCATCATCATTATGATTTTTTGTTGTTGGTTTAGTTCCATCTTTTTTCACTTCCTGAATTACTGGTTTTGGTTTTACATCAACTTTCGTTTTAGGGTCTATTTTAGGCAAGGGATTTATAAAAGGTTCACTTTTTTTGGTTTTATAATTGTCTCCATTGCTATCGTCATGATCATCGTCCTTTATGGGCTTAATCTGGAGTATTTGTTGCTTAACCACTGAACTTTTAAGTTCTGGTTTTAATTTGGGTGGACTTTTCTTTACATCGATTTCTTTAATTTTCTGCTGAATAGGCGAAGACTTATCATTATTATCGTTATCATTCTTATTCACGTGTTTAATTGATTGAAATTTTGATTCAGATTCTTTAACATCAAAGCTCTTTGAATCTGGTTGTGTTTTTAAAAGGTCCATGATTTTGCTCTTTTTAAAGACGAACATGTCATCATCTTCTCCTTCATCATCATCGTCGTCATCGCTATCATACTCATTAGACTTATCTTTCGCAACAGAACTTTTTTCATCTGAACTCTTAACTTCTTGTTTCGGTTTGCTGTCAATTTTCGTAAGCTTTTTTCTTATGCTTGATATAGCCTCATAGCTTTCATCGTCATCATCGTCATCGTCATCGGAGCCAAAACTTAAAAACTTCTTATTCCCTTCCGTTTTCACTTTACTGGCATCGCTGTGTCCTTGACTAAACCCAGTCTTAATTCCAAAGAAGTTTATTACATTGTCATCTTTGCTTTCATCACTTTTAACGTCATACTTATGCGCAGATTTCTCGCCAACCTTCTGATTATTTAGTTGGTGTTTTTCCCGCACCAAGTTCCTTGGCTTTTCATGCGTATTTTCGTCACTTTCTTTAACACAATGCTTATTATTAAAATCACAATCGTCACACTTTTGCTTTTTCACACTATCTTGAGGGGTTTTTGGTAAATCACGTACACGGAATGCGGTTATCACTGTGGCAAGGATAGGTAGGCAGATTAAAATTAGAGCTAGCTTCCATTTGTGCGCCATGGTTGCGGCGGGCGCTCACGTCGCCATTCTTACTGAAACTATTTCAGTAGCCTTGACGCGTTGGTGTATATGAGTATCATAGATTCTCATTGATAGTTCTCGGCCGAGGTTATGAGTTTTCGTGAAATTTTGTAGGATCGAGTGCGTTAGTCAGCAAGGGTTAATGTGTACTGCCGTAGCTCAGATGGCATCCGTCCAAGATCAGTGTAAAAATAGTGTTGCAAAGTCAATCTTATCGCGAAGCAGTGCGACCGGACACATCGCTCTACTCACAATAATATTAATTGCATTGTGATAGATAGATATTGATCTATCACAAATATCTACTTTAATAAAAGAATACATTGGTTTTCTTCGCGTGCTTTTATTAAATGAATGAAATTTAGTTAACGATGGTTGAGATTAGAAGCTAAAATTAAATATCTATCAGAACGTTTCCTAGTCTTCTGATATAAATTACAGATAATCAAGAGCTATGTGACATTAGTACTATTTATACCAAGAAAATGACGGAAGAACATATTATACGTACATCACAACTAAATTAAAGTCTGGATTAAAATATGCCTTAAACATTTGTTCTATCGTTTTAGCTTCTAATAAATTAAAATAATACTTCAAGTTTATATCGTATTCCATACACATATATCGTTAACCTATCATTATGTTTTTAGGTATGAAAAGAAAGCCTAAAAGCCCAATTATCTTTAATCCCATAATTGTTTTATGCATTACAGTCCGCCCCTGTAATAACCTTTATAAAGTTGAGTAAACACAATACGTTGCTTTTCATATTTTATAAGGCGTTGTAGCAAAATACATAGCTTGGTTTATGAATACAGTTGACTTTTAACAAACACTATGAAGATACATATTTAACTAAGCTTTTATAGTTTCACTAAACCATGGCTGCATACATAATATTATGGACTATGCACTAATCTCTCTGACATTGAATGGAGGTCCGTGCCCAACAGTGGGGCATTAAAAAAGGGCTCACATTATTATGATTTATGGCTACATAACCATAGGTAATTTATCGTCGTATTATCTATGGGATTCACTACTCCTTTTTTTATTACATTATAGGCAAGTATTTGATCTCGATCTCACCTGATGGTAAGTGACGATGAGATCTACGATGGAGCATATTTGCCTAGGTAGGAAGGCGGCAGTAGATCGAGACGCTACATTCACTAGGCACATGCAGCGGAAATGATCTGACCCGCCATCCATGAATGGCAGCACCGAACATCATGCCGGAACACGGCTAGGCCGCTTGGCGACATGGCTTTGTTCAGTGGGTGGTGACTAGCCACGACCGAAGCCTACCACCAGTGAAAACTACTCCACTACTCTATTAAAAGATAGGTATTGAAGGCGCCTATTACATACTTTGCTGACCAAAGTTATCTTATAAGTTTTGCCTTATTTAAATTGGCTTACAGGGTCACAAGTAATACATAATAGGGTGTTTGACTGTATGAAAAATGGCCATCCTGAAAGAGTATAGCTTTTTATAACTATTAGTCTTAATTTTTCTGCAATAATACGGATTGTTTGCTTTAATACTTTAGCGGAAAAGGGAAGATCTTCCAGCCAGGCGGGTGGTATGCCTGGCGGGGCGGCCGCTATGCCCCGACGGTTATTGTCGGGATCTTGTATATATGTTACTTGCTCCGAAAACTCTGATAGCGCGATTCAGGATTGTGACGTCACTTGTCTATTGTTCTGATTGCGTCTGTAGTGCCATCTGCGTAGCTTGTGGTATGGTTGAAGTAGTCGCTACAATACCATAAAATTATGTTTGTTTTTTTGGTTCGGTCGCGTGATAAGAAACGCTCTAGATTGTTAGTTGATGCGATGTGACGTCACACCGTCGTATGTTGACAATACGAGTTTGGTAATATTTGGGATTTTAATGTGTTTGCAATTTTTTTTTTTTTTCGTAAGGGTCACGAGACGCGGAGCCGGCCGCGTTTTGACTGTATTTTTATTTATTCAAACTTACATGAAGAAAATACTGGAATTTATAATGAAAGAACTAAATGGTTAGCATTATATTTAACTAATGAACAATTTACGATAGTTTTTCAAACACAGTCAAAGCCAATCTTACGGATTTTATCGCGTTTATTATACTTTTTTACGTTCCCGACGTTTCGGCTGCTTTTCAGCAACCATGGTCACGGGAGGGCTGAGGTGGTTGAATCCGTAAGATTAGTTTTATTTCAACGTGTAGTATTCGCGTTAAGCCTATAATGTTTACACTGACTGGTTCCCGTTGAGACGTGACGACTGATTTTCATTCTTATATTCAAGTCTAAGAATCTCTCCACACATAATTATCAAGGCGGGATAAAGCGTGTTGACCGATGATAAAACGTATCGTCACGAATCACGACAATCATGCGCCATCAATGAGGACCGGCTTAATGGTCTTCGTGAATAAAAACATTCTGAATATACAGCAAGTACCTACATTCCTACATGTTGGCCTTCATGTAAGCATCTGATAATGTTATCATAACATCAAGACAGTAATTGTCAGTGCTGATCAAAGATACAAACAATTGTGGAACGTTCCATATTTGTAAGTAGTATACATGTTACTATAGTAACCGCGTTAGCCTGTGACCTTGATCCATGTTAAGATTGTCAGCCCTAATTGATTCACAATTAAATTTTAGTGGCAATCTGTTCAAAAGTTAGAATTACGATGCCATCTTCATTACATTGTAACTCAATTTTGTCAGCAGACTTAGGACCCAGGTCATTCACAGAAATGCTAGGTGTGGTTCCATTGGACCACCTCTCTTAGCTTAAGTCTAAAGGGCTAATAGGGTTGTATACACATTGTTAGAAATGGCATTTATATTTTTAATTCGTGTCTAATGAACATTAACAAAAAAAAGTTTATGTTTTTTTTATTATTTTGTTTTTCAGAAACATAATTAATGTTTTTGAAACATGTCCTACGTTGTCATTGTATCAAATAAACAACGTCACGTTCTCGTATCCTCCTACATCTCATTCCCTCACTGCTGAGGTTCGTACCTACTTGTATATTTCCACAAAAAATGAATTCAAGTCTGAAAGTTAATCGTCAAAATGATGACATGACCCTTTGGTAATTAGCGTCTACGGTCATTGGTACATAGGAACAGCATTCGGAACGGGTGGTAAAGTAGTAGCTTAGTATTTTGTAACTTTTGACGATGTATAAGTACTGTACTTAATGGTTTACACGAATAAAAAATATTCTGATTCTGATTCTTTATATTTTTCCTGTTTAAAATAGGTAATTTACTTTCATATTTTCATTTTTGTATTTTCTATCACTACGATTTTCAATATTATTTTACCACAAACCATCGTAAATACAATAATGTGTATTTTTATTCCTTTAGTGTGGACAGCGGTCAAATGCTACAGCTAAATTATTTGTAAGCTAAGCCTTATACTTCATAGTCATCCGTATTTAAACATTTTGTATGGAAAATTGAACATTTTAAATACCGTCCGCTAGAGGCGCTCTTCAAGTACCGTAGACTATAAAGTATACGTTGAACTCGCACTTGACGTGCTGGTTACACACTGGGTGAATACTGGTATTTAATTATAACACGTGACAAATCGATCGCCAATGTCAAACGTTCGATTGTATTAGTAATTGAAGACCGTGCTTTACACAACGATAGCCCTGAATTAGAATTAACATTTGGCATTAGACACACAAACAGATATGCAATCGCATTGTATTATAATTCGATCGCAGCGCATAGAATACAAAGACAGAGACATTGAACCAGACCTTAGTTTTTTTTATTACATTATAGGCAAGTATTTGATCTCGATCTCACCTGATGGTAAGTGATGATGAGATCTACGATGGAGCATACTTGCCTAGGTAGGAAGGCGGCAGTAGATCGAGACGCAACATTCACTAGGCACATGCAGCGCAACTGATCTGACCCGCCATCCATGAACTAATGCGAATGTATTGCAGTCGGTATACCTGTATGGTTAAATACCTATACTAAAGAAAAAAAAACGCAGGCAAATTAGGAAATGACGGAATGCGTACATTGGACATTTCCTTCATTTGCGAATGGACTACACGACACTTAACTCCTTTAAACGACTTTCGTTGTACTTGTAACTACTAAATCGCACGCAGAACAGAATATAATACGTTGCGAAGGTAAATACTTCTACAAAAAATATACCTACTCAACAGTTTCGTTGCCAGACGCGGTTGCGAAATCTATACATCTTATATACAAATAAATGAAATTGGAGTGTCTGTTTGTAGTATTAAAATAACCGCTTTTTACTAAGTGCATTTGTTTGTATAAACGGTACATATACCAAAACAACATTTTTAAAAAATTTTGTCTGTCTGTCTGTTTCGGCTAATCTCTGAAATGGCCGAACCGATTTTGACGGGACTTTCACTGGCAGATAGCTGATGTAACATGAAGTAACTTAGGCTTCTTTTATTTTAGAAAAAACAATAGGATCTCACGAACAGTTAAAACAAATGAAAAATGAAATAATATTCGATTCAAATAGAGAAGTTGTATACATACGTTATATATTTATTTTATTTATTTAAATTTCTTTTTTTCACGCGGACGAAGTCGCGGGTAACAGCTAGTGAAAAATAATATTGATACCGCTTCTATGAAACTAAGGGACTACAGCAGTCCCTTAGTTTGTACCGTCCAATATCCTTGTTTGTACACAAAGCGGCACCCCAAACAAACAGTCTCACGCACACCCAAACATTTGTACACACGCAATCATTGAGTCCGAGACACAAATCTGTAGGCTATCGATAGGTTTGTCTTACGATATATTACGGCAGCTATCTACTAGCTAGTGTCATTAAGTTATCAGATATATGGGATTAATTACACGGGCTATATTAATAATATCGCTATTGTGTTAGGACTCGATTATTATTTTCAATCTAAAATCGATAATTGCAAAAGATCTAGTATGTTTCTATGGAACTTGTAAAGCAAATAAATATCGTCGTATCGATATTCCTGCTTCGTTCATTTTTGTTCTTAAATAATTATTTTCAAATCAATCCTGTCCTGTACTGTTTTCAACCAATGAAATGACGCGACGTTCGAAATTGACTTGAAAAATAAAAGTCGATAGTCGTCAAAAATACCCACTTCTTATCTCGTTCCATTTCGATCCAGTTGGAAAAATTCTTAACCCAGGGGATTTTTTCATGTGTGCGTGTATGACCAAATCTGAAACAATAGCGAATGTCGAAAAATGCTGAAAGGAGTTTCGGGAACAATTTTTATGATAACAAAAACGGCATCATTAGATGTTTTGATATATAATAATTTATCTAGCAGGGAATTGAAATATTCAAATTCTGGGAAGTAATGACACACGGCAACCAGACATTTGAATAAATTGGATTATTCAAAGAGAATGGTTGGGTTCGGTAAGCAGTTCGACGGTGATAAAATCATCATAAAAGGTTCTAGAGCGTGGCGGCATTATAAGGACAAACATTCCATTACTATATCTACGACGATAAGATCGGTTTTTTTTTTATTACATTATAGGCAGTATTTGATCTCGATCTCACCTGATGGTAAGTGACGATGAGATCTACGATGGAGCATACTTGCCTATGTAGGAAGGCGGCAGTAGATCGAGACGCTACATTCACTAGGCACATGCAGCGCAACTGATCTGACCCGCCATCCATGAATGGCAACACCGAACATCATGCCGGAACACGGCTAGGCCGCTTGGCGACATGGCTTTGTTCAGTGGGTGGTGACTAGCCAAGGCCGAAGCCTACCACCAGTAAGATCGGTATTTTGATACAAGCTGTAACCACAAAACTCGGCAGCCGACTCCTAAACCTGCACCTTATGATTCTCAACAATAACTCAATAATTGTTACATATCCAAATTTCTGATTAACACACCCCCAGATATATCATCTTCTAAGTCTCAGTCTCAAGTCTTACTTGATGAATTAGAAATTTAAAATGTGAGGGGTGCAAAACCAGTTTTGCAGAATACCTGGGTATTCTGCAATAATGAGTTTAGCTATAGTCAATTAGCGACCTTATTGGCGCAGTTGGTAGTGACCCTGCTTTCTGCGCCGAGGGTCCCGGGTTCGAATCCTGGTAAGGACGAACTTTGTGTGATGACCACGAATGTTTGTATCCGAGTCATGGATGTTTAATATCGATATAAGTATTGCACACTGAGTTCGCCCTCAGTCCATTGTACGGTACCCATCATACAAGCGTTGCGTAGCGTAGGACCGTATAGTTGGTGTGTTCGTCTGGCGATATTATAAAAATATACTTATATCGAGAGTGACCTGTTTATTTGAGGAATTTAAGGCTCAAGCACCTTTTATCCGAGGGCACACATGAGTACGAAAACATCGACATCGTGCCACTTAATAAGGTTTTTTTAAGTTTCTACCATTAATGTCAGACATCGGTCAACCAACTGTTAAACATGATTAATTATTACATTATCCACTTTTTGTGAAGATACATCGATGTCGGTAGAAAATGCTATTTTGAGTTCATCGTCCGCATGTTTCGCAGTAATCGTCCTTCCAACATTCACTCCAGGACCAGTCGTAGGAGAAACTAGTTTGTGGGGTATGCAAGTGAATCCTGTATATTATGCGAGTATTATTATAGCCATGGTTAATAACCCTATCCTTGGCGAGATCGTAATGGGGCTCACAGTTTATACACAGAAAAGTATTACTTTCATCGTGCGAACTGCCAAGGAATGGAACACACTACCGGCGTCTTTGTTCCCCGTTGACTACAATCTGGGTGTTTTCAAGTCGAGAGTGAACAGGTTCTTTCTAGGCAAGTATGCTCCATCGTAGATCTCATCGTCACGTACCATCAGGTGAGATTGAGATCAAATACTCGACTATAAAGTAATGAAAAAAAAAACAACAAAGTACATTGATACCTTATACTCGTACCATCAGCGAAGAACGGATGTTCAGCAGTGCACCCCTGGGAATAATGGCGAGATGATAGGTCATAGGTGTGATTAAAGATTTAAGTCCAAAGATAATTAGTTAGCTCTTGGTCCACAGAGCAACATTCGACAAACAACTGGTAAAAAAAGTTTATAACTTTCAATGTCGCATTAAAACAGTAATTTAATAAAGTAGTTGTCTTCACGAGTAACTTCGAAATAATATTAAAAATTTATAAGTAATGGTATTCTTAGGAGTTCCAAATAAAATAAAAAATAACAAGAAACAACTACCACATAGGCATATTGATATTACAGGAAGTAATATTTAAGAAGGAAGTAACAGAGTTATTATACGTAGATAGGACGTAGGAAGTATATCATATTTTGGAACCGTAAAATTAAATACTAAGTAGGTATTTAACTCCGTAGTTGCATTATCACGATAAACGCAAACTACATAAACTCTCTATGAACGGCACGACTTGCCCCCTGTGCTATATATTATCATATGGGCCCTTTTGTAGGGTCCCTACAGAATCAGAATAAGAATATTTTTATTCACGTAGACCATTATGTACAGTACTTATGAATCGTCAAAAGTTACAAAAGTATTATGCTACTGCTTTACCACCCGTTCGGAATGCCGTTCCTATGGAGAAGAATAGGCAAGAAACTCCATGGTTGCTCTTTTTTCAAATAGATCTTTTACATTTTTGAGCAATACATTGTTATAGGTATGTGAGAACAATGTAGGAACGGCTAATCAGACTTTAGCAGCAGGTCAAAAAAACAAAAAGTACTAACTAAGTATAAAATTACAGTTAATGGCTACATGGTTCCCACATTTACAAATTAATTATGTAAATGAAAATAAGAAGGAAGAAGAGAAATACAAAGCTTAATAGTCTGCTCGAACAAGGTCATTTATATTCCTGAGGAGCCGGACCAGTATCCAACCAAGCATTTTTATCCATAAGATAAGCATCTAGTGTATGGTATGTAAGTACAAATTGGCATATCAAGAAGTAAGTTGACAAGAGACTGAGGTGAAGTAATTTCACTCGCGCTCGCAAAGTTCTTTCACCATGATAAATAACTTCAACTTCAAGTAGGTCTCGACTTAACTCATACTCTAAGATTATTAACAATAAGATTAAATTTCCCTCGAATAGATTATCACTTCGCTGCATGTTTATTGTTTATTCCTTTCGCACCCGTAGCTGATCCATCACGCGATGTAGGCTCGAAATTTTTGTCACGCTATTGCGATATGTGACCGGCGTTATCGATGGCATATAACTGGTGGCGTACGTGATTTATAATATCACTTATTATATTAGCAGTGATACGTAAAACGTTCCATGCAAAGCGGCGATACAGATTTGGTGGCAAATTTCGCCGTTTCCGGCCTTAACTAGGACCGTAATAATCATATTACGGTCGGTCTCTCTCTCTCTCTCTCTTTCTCTTTAGTAATCATCCTAGAGAGACTTGAGCCATATTGTCGATGTCATGCCGTTAAAAAGTAGCGTCTCGTATATTTCACATCACTTCACTTTAAAAAGAAATGTGACTTCCATCGTTTTTGTCTATGATTTTCCAACTTTTTAATATTAAATAGCACAACTTGCGTTGAACCGTCTGTTGATTTCCTGTATCGCCATAAGTCATTGTCATTATTATCAGGTTTGTATAAAAGGCTTGGTCCAATGCTAGACAGGTTTCAGATTATGTAACATTTATTATTCTCGTTTTAGTTGTTTATACATAAATACTAGCTGTGCCTGCGGCTCCGTCACATGAATTTGCTTAATATTATCTTTACGGTAAATAGAGTTAAATTTAATGTTGCCAGTACTCATTTCTATTCAAATCCGTTCAGCTGGTTTTACCCGACTCTCATGGCGACGAATGCTTTGCTCTTATGATTGCTGACTATTATTATAAAGATAACAGTATGTATTTTTTTTGTTTTTCGTTTGTTATATTTTTCCATAATTACTTTAAGGTCTCCTACGATTATTAGTTTCTTTTTTGAGAAAATATGCATTTTGCCATAGACACGACCAAGTAGCTGTCTGATACATTTATATGTATTGATTGCATGTCCAAAAAAATATGGCCATATTTAAATTTATACTGTAGGTATAATCAAGAAAATCAAATAAAATGAATCTTTTTAATTGTGGGACTAAAGACAGGTTACCTAATTTAACAAAACAAAATAAATCAGAGGCGCAAATTTATTGTCTATGATGTCATAATGTGTGAGCAAGACACCAATATGTCGAATTATGCCAAATTGTCATTTAGAAGTGATTTGTACACAGAATTGATGAGTGACTTATCAGGTTACGATATTTACCCATCGACCTCTGTTTATAGGTTTTTTGACTCATTCAATTTGATTTATTTCTCATTAAATCATAAGATCGAGATATATGCTTACTATAAAAAAGATATTGAAATAAGTACCTTTTTATCGTGGGGAAATCCTCATGGATACCCGCAAGCCTCATGGAGACAAGCAGGTTATGTCGGACTCCTTCCTACTAAAACCCCACGGGGGTCCATCTCCCGCCTTGTGGTGAGGAGGCCACGGGGTCGCTTTCGCACCTACCCGCGATATTTACATATAAGTACCTAATCTATACACATATAAATAAAATTGGAGTGTCTGTTTGTAATATTAAAATAACCGCTTTTTACTAAGTGCATTTGGATGTATACACGTTACCTACCTATCCCGAAACAATTTTTTTTACAATTTTTATCTGTCTGTCTGTCTGTCTGTTTGATCCGGCTAATCTCTGAAATGGCCGGGCCGATTTTGACGAGACTTTCACTGGCAGATAGCTGATGTAACAAGGAGTAACTTAGGCTACTTTTGCTTTGCTTTTGCTACTGAAAATGCGTAGAGTGAGCGCAAACTAGCAAACTGTGAACACTCCATTTCAAATATATGGAAGGGCGTACTAAACCGATACGCCGCTAACTCAGTCGGTCGCTGACAGTTTGTCGACTGGGGACACAGCCTTAGTGCGTACTGTATTATGACAATATCAGATATTACAAAAATGATATCACCCTTTGTAGTAATAAAATATAAATTATGCAATAAAAATAAGCTACTACTACGTAATACGTAAGCCAAATATTCCATAATAAATATCGGCAGTAAATACCAGCCAGTATTATGATCATCTATTATGACGTCAACCTCCCTCGTGGCGTAGTTTTAAATTAAAGCTCAAAACAAAACCGCCTATACATTTGGCAATGATCCTTGGATCAGATAATCAAACTGCTCTTACAATTGTTTACGGAAACATTTACCTTAACTTCCTAATCATAAGACCTAAAGAGTTTGCGTAATGCCCACCAGGTATTTCCATGTGTGTTCTTTTGTTTATGTACCTGCATATTATGTGCAATTTGGTATAATAGATACATCACTTAGCTTTTTGGGTTTTCAAATATGTTATTATGTATATTTTTTTTATAATTATAGATTAAGATCATCGCATGCGCGCTAACGCTGAACCCGTTTTTATACAGGTAGGTTAATTACCTACAATTAGGAAATCATTAGAATAAATACTAGTAATTTGAAAATAAAATAGCAATAAAAATAATTATTCACTGCATCTAGGAGAACCCACCGGGCCCCAAATCCGTCTACACCATCGAATTGCAATGAAATGACTATTGCGTTGTACTGTTACTAGCTGTTGCCCGCGACTTCGTCCGCGTGGTATTCAACAAAGACAACCGTTGAAAACAGCAGGCTTGCGCGTTCTGAGCCCGCGGGACGCATTGCAGGTTGTTGCTATCAAAATTAATCAGGCGCTGCGCTGCAACATTGGTTTTAATTTTTTTTTCGTGAGATCCTATTTTTTTTTCTAAATTAAAGTAGCCTAAGTTTCTCCTTGTTACATCAGCTATCTGCCAGTGAAAGTCCCGTCAAAATCGGTACAGCCATTTTAGAGATTAGCCGGAACAAACAGACAGACAGACAGACAGACGGACAGACAGACAGACAAAAATTGTAAACAATGTTGTTTCGGTATAGGTAACGTGTATACATCCAAATGCACTTAGTAAAAAGCGGTTATTTTAATATTACAAACAGACACTCCAATTTTATTTATATGTGTAAGATTTATTTGTGTAAACTATGAGCATATGGCCTATGGATACATAGCTACGGCACTGCCAAAGAGGTAGGTAAAGGTGCAAGGGTTGTACACCCATATTCTGCCGATGGTGAGGTTCCAATTAGGAGAGCCGAGTCTATTTCTATTACAAGGTAATCTTCTAGATTGTGGGCTGTTAATTAATGTCTCATAACCGAATATTCAAATAAGATTCCACTGCCGGGTTTTAAAAACCCGGAACCTCTAAATTACGAAGGCGGCCCCTCTAACCAATAGGCCATTGATATTTAAGGTCAGCACATGATGAATACTGGAACGACGCTGATAGTCCGGTTTATAGAAACATGTTATCGCAGACAAAGAACAATTAGTGTGACCCCATATTTGTACAACTAGCTGTCCCGGCGAACTTCCTACCGCCTCAGAATCAAATGTATGAGAAAATGAATTTATTGGTATTCTATGAAAAATGTAAATAAATCTATCCCACGGGAACCATTCATTTTACGGGGATAAAAAGTAGCCTACGTGCTATTCCAGACTATAATCTATCTCGGTGCCATATTTCATCCAGATCCGTTCAGCCGTTCTGGCGTCAAAGAGTAACAAACATCCATCCATCCAAACTTTCACATTTAATAAGTACTAGCTGTCCCGGTGAACTTCGGACCGCCTCAGAATTTAATGTTCCCATGTTTCAATAGTTATACTGCTATTCGGGGCAGAGATAAATTTAAAAAAATCAAAGATCATAAAATCGGCCCACGCGTTCTCGAGTTGTGAATGGTGTAACTAATACGACTTTGTTTTATATGTACGAATATATCAATGGATGACCGTAAGTTCACCTCTACAGGACGAGTTTTCAATGACCAAATACAAAACCTGTTTTGCGACGATTTCAGGGTAGGTACGTTTTTGCCAGTGTCTGTGTTAGTGTTCTACCAATATATTAAATAATAATAATAGCCCTCCTGATCGAATTTTGGTTACGCCGGCTAATCTCAACGGAGACTAGCCGTCTGCGCAGGAGATTATAGTGCACAGGTGTGTGCGCAAGCATAGGTGCACTATATTTCCTCTCACTCTCACTCTCATAGTCCGATGGGACGGCAACGCGAGACGACTGGAGAGAGATCTTGCGCAGGACTGAAGGCTTTACGTGCTCCCCGAGGCACGAGCGTGTGATAATCATGGTTGAAATTGAGATTTGCAAATGAGATCCAGAGATGCGAGGTGGGGTTTGAACCTGGGATCCTCGTTAGCGAGGCAAGCGTTCTACCAACTTGGCTATCACTGATTTATATCTATACTAGCTGCGCCCGGCGGTGTTACCCGCGATAAAAAGTATGAAAAATTAAAACATCTATCCCACGGGAACCATACATTTTACCGGGATATAAAGTAGCCTATGTGCTATTCCAGACTATAATCTATCTCTGTGCCAAATTTCATCCAGATCCGTTCAGCCGTTCGGGCGTGAAAGAGTAACAAACATCCATCCATCTATCCATCCATCCAAACTTTCACATTTATAATATTAGTATAGATTTATAATATTAGTATAGATTAGTATAGATACTTACTTAGCTGTGTACCATACCTTACCCTGCGTCCCCCACGAAACACCAAGAAATAAATTCCGTTAATAAAACATTGAAATAAAAATAATATGACGAATTTTATCGCGTTTATTTGATGTTTTTTACGTTCCCGACGTTTCGGCTGCGGCTCTGCGTATATCGGACCGCAAACAATATCTAAATATGAGGGTACCCCAGTTCTAACTATGAAACTAGGACGTCTAACACCTCAGTCCTCCCGTGACCGTGGCTGCTGTAAAGCACGAATGTTTGTATGAGTCATAAACGTTTAATTATTTAATTTCCGTATTAGAAGTTATATTCTCGGTTTCGGTTCGGTATCTACAATACAAACGCTGCATTTGGAGTGTTTGTCTGGCGATATATATTATTATGTACCTGAATAATTATAGAAAAGTCAACATAAATCAATTAAATTGACGGAATATTATTTCGATATCCATTTTGGTTGTATCGTGCCCATACATTTTAAATGTCAATATTGCTAATTAAACAATTAGTGCGAGTAGTACCGTCGCTAACTTCAATAAAATGGTCATACTTCATTAAATAAGTTCGTGTTCGGATGTCGGTTTGTTTGTTAATCACTTCATCTCAATATTAAATGGAGAAAAACATTTGATTAAACTAATTTGTTTACTCGCACTGAGGGCCTGTTTTACCATCGCCTTAAAAGCTTATCTAGAACTTATCTGACAGAATATGCATGTTCCATCTGCCAGATAAGGTCTGGATAGTGTTATTACCGGTTTGCGAAATAGGCCCCAACTGTAGGTAATCTCTTTGAAGGACGTTGTTTACTGTAATCTCAGTTCATTTACCTCTTTATATTCTTTTTTTTCCTTAGCTATCGGCTACAAATTTAACTACATTTCCAGTGTACAATAAATGGCTCCCTTGGTTGTTTAAATTATTTCAGTACCTCTGATGATATATAAAATGCCCCACCCCTAACAGTAAGGCAGTGTTTACTTTAGCAATATCTACTGACGTCTAACCATGTGGGGTAAACTAGACAAATCAAGTTTTACCATTTTATTGTACTCTCTGACTCTTGCCCACTCTTATGATCCAATACCAACATTGGACAATATAATTCAAAGTAGCACATATTTTTTATTGATAGAAAATTTACAGCATCACTTTTAATTCCCTATATACTTATATTATTACCCACAATAATTCGATTAATATTTTTATTTACTTTATAGGAGTAAAGAAAATAAAAGGCGATTGTCGAGAAAATTTCGCGCGCAAATATACCCAAGATTCTTGTGTCTATTAAATTCATTTAAAAATCGTGTACAATAGAAACAAGATTAAAAAAAAATGATGTCACGACGATCCTTTGACACTAGTTTTTTCACACCAGTATGAAAGCTAAAACAACTTCCTTAAGGTTCACATTACTGTTTAGATAGTAAATCGCTGTAAACCTCCAACAGCTGCTCTGCCCAATTACTCTTTCATCCTGACGTATTTATTAAACCTCTTCAGTGTTCACAGACACTTCCGATCATATCCCCATAAAAAAAAACTTTAAAAATTATTGCCAATAAAAAAAAACATAAACGGGTATAAATTATTGCGATAACTAATTAAATATGATACATAAGTATCTCCGTGTCGAGAAAACTGTGCGAGATGAGACTGTATGACGGGTTATGTTAATTATCACTCCGCAATTACGACGCTATAAACCGTACAATCCATTGAATATAATGATAATCTATACTAATATAAATGTGAAAGTTTGGATGGATGGATGGATAGATGGATGTTTGTTACTCTTTCACGCCCGAACGGCTGAACGGATCTGGATGAAATTTGGCACAGAGATAGATTATAGCCTGGAATAGCACATAGGCTTATTTTTATCCCGGTAAAATGTATGGTTCCCGTGGGATAGATGTTTTAATTTTACATACTTTTTATCGCGGGTAACACCGCCGGGCGCAGCTAGTGTTTAATATAAATAATACATCATGTATATACTATTTTTAACCACTATTTATATCATACTA
Source organism: Pheosia tremula (assembly GCA_905333125.1). Lineage (NCBI taxonomy): Eukaryota > Metazoa > Arthropoda > Insecta > Lepidoptera > Notodontidae > Pheosia > Pheosia tremula. The sequence goes on along the minus strand of HG995403.1, from coordinate 2,088,173 downwards.
GCTGTCCCGACGCACTTCGTACCGCAGAATCAAATATATGACGAAACTAGCTGTTGCCCGCGACTTCGTCCGCGTGGTATTTAACAAAGACTCAGCCGTTGGCAACAGCCTGCTCGCTTTCTGATCCCGCGGGACGCATTGCAGATTGTTGCTATCAAACTTTAATCAGGCGCAGCGCTGCAACATTGGTTTTAATTTTTTTTCGAGAGATCCAATTTTTTTTTTTAAATAAAAGTAGCCTATGTTACTCCTTGTTACATCAGCTATCTGCCAGTGAAATTCCCGTCAAAATCGGTCCAGCCATTTCAGAGATTACCCGGAACAAACAGACAGACAGACAGACAGACAGACAAAAATTGTAAAAAATGTTGTTTCGGTATAGGTAACGTGTATACATCCAAATGCACTTAGTAAAAAGCGGTTATTTTAATATAACAAACAGACACTCCAATTTTATTTATATGTATAGATGAATTATCTTTTTTTTTACCGGGGTAAAAATTTGCCTATGTGCTATTCCAGACTACAATCTATCTCTGTGCCAAATTTCATACAGAGATTTCATGATAATATATACTAACGATATACAAAAATATAAACCGTCCTAGATTTTATTATAATTCGTATTACGATGTACTTTTATAGTCCTGTATCATTTTAAATAAGTATTTTTCATTATTTTTTGTGGATTCGGGGACGATCTCAGAAAGACTGCAAAAAGATATTTACGGACTACAAGCGTTGCCTAGTCTGAGACCATACACTGGGAGTGATTGCCTGGTGATATAAAAAAAAAACTTTATAATGGCTTTGCGTTTCAAATTCTTACCACTGGCCGATTGGCTCACGTGCTCATCACGAAATCTGCATAACTATAATAAGACTTCAAACTTGAAAAAACACGTGCAGGAAGTTGCGGGTGCGACACACAAATTAAAATAATAGGTACTTTGGGATTCCCCCGTCATTATTAAAACATACCTACTATTACGTTTGCACCTTGTTATTCATGTAACCACATTATTCGGCAACATTCCAAACTAAAACTCGGCATAAAGTATTTCGCATACAAACAGTATTTTCACAGACAGACGAATGAAATTATAGAGGCCGTGTGTCTCGAACGACATATTATTGAAGCGTAAAAATACTTACATATTTACAAATTTTGTATGGAGAATTGAAGAGCGCCTCTGTCGGGCGGTATTTAAAACGTTAAATTCTCTGTAGAAAATGTAAATACGAAAACTATGAAGTATACGTTTGACCTACGAATAATATCGCACTTGAGGCTCTGGACGTCAAGCGTGAAGTGCGAGATTCATCGTAAGCTATGGAGATCTATGGAGAATTGAAAGTTATAAATACTTTCCACTAGAGGCGCTGTTTAATGCCGTACAATGTATCTAAATACGTAAACAATTTTAGCGGAAAAGGGAAATCTACCAGCGAGGCGGGTGGTATGGCGGCGGTCATGCCCCCACGGTCATGGTCGGGATCTTGTATACAAGTTACGTGCTCCGAAAACTCTCATAGCGCGTTGCAGGATTGTATGCAGAATTGTCAATTGTTCTGAATGCTGTCTGCAGCGCCATCTGTGTACCTTGTAGCAAGGTTGAAGTGGTCGCTACACTATAAACTATTCAGTTGGTTGACATACTGATTTCTGTAGTACACGCGATTACGTAAATTTATTATTAATTCGTCTAAGCTTAGAAGTATACTTAATGAAGAGAAAGTACCGGTTGGTATTGTCTGAGCCAGGGATTCCTAAACTATTTTGGGCAAGAGACCCCTTCTCCAAAATAAACTGATACCTCAGACCCTCATAGCTAAATTAATTTAAAACGCCTATCTCTAGTTTTTTTTCTTACAGATGCAAAATAATTACAATATAATAATTTCATCTCGTACAAACTTGTGCACGCTTATCGACTTGTTGAGTTTTTTAAAAGTACAACAATGATACTTCCTACTAATATATTAGTTATTCTTATAACAAGTTAGTACACGTAACACAACTTGTACAGTATCTTGAAAGTTTCAAATAAGAACTTGTGTTAATTAATAGGGGTCGATTGTTAGACCTCTTCGACCGCCAAAATCAGTTTTCGTTTATGATGACCCCTGGGCAACCGATACTGACCCCAAGCGGTCGTATTAGACCACTTTGGGAATCCCTGGTCTAAGACATAAACAAATTAACTTTGATGTGAATGAGTGCGTCATTCGCGTGTAGGCACATAAGAAGTTAACTTAGTTTTTATGTTGTTCGCGACACTCTGTCTATTGACATGTGTGTATTGACGGCCTGATTAGCGCAGTGACAGTGACTGTGCTTTCTGCGCCGAGGGTCCCGGGTTCGAATCCTGGTCGGGACAAGCATTGTGTGATGAGCACGAATATTTGTATCTGAGTCATGGATGTTTAATATGTGTATAAGTAAATATACTGAGTTCGCCCTCAGTCCATTGTACGGTACCCATAACACAAGCGTTCCTTAATGTGGGACCGTATAGTTGGTGTGTTCGTATGGCGATATTTATATTTATACTATTTCATTTTAAACCCGATTTTTCACAGATTGGCTCCCGTTCACGTGTGCTAGCTAATGTTTACGCATCTTTCGCAACATTAGTCGATGTCCAATGCCGAGTCGATTGTCATGAGAATCTTGAACTTCGGCATTTGGCCGGTGCTGAAAACAATGATGATATTGCTCGTGTTTTGATCTATGAAACAATGAAGGATTAGTAATTGCTAAGGTAACGGTTTGGGATCCGTACCTTGGTACCTATGAAGTACTGAATAGAGTCGAATCCGTGAATCTCCTTTTATAAATAAAATATATACTTATACGTGTTAAGTAGCAATCATAGTGTAAAATATTTTAAGAGGTTCCATCCCGGGTAGGGCATTAAGGGCAGATCCTGTTTTTTTTTTTTTTTAAATCTTACTATATATTGAGTGCGCGTTAAAACGTTACTGGCTCGCTATCTCAAAGAAAATTCAAACACTATTTAAACATGTATTTTTAACATAATGGTGATCGTTGTGACTTTCTTGTTTACGCCTAAAAATATTTGACATAATTTTTGTTACACCTTGTATACTATCGATGAAGAAATAATGTGTTGCACGATACGCAATAACTTTGATGCATTTTTGTACAACACTAACAATCATCGAACTCTGTGTTCGGGGCGAACGTTCACCGCGATCCAATTTGTACGTTATGTACGGATACGTTTAAAGAATGTTGATATATTCGTTTGAATTCGGAGGGGTAGGGCGGGCGGGAAGCGCGGGGCGGCAATAATCCCGCTACTTTTGACCACTGTCAGTATCCAAAAAATGTGTGACGATATGAATACATAGTATTAAATTGAATCACTTACAAATGTTTTAATATTCTGTATTGGTTTAAAAAAAAGTCAAAGCAGTGATAGCCAAGTTGGTAGAACGCTTGCCTCGGTAACGAGGATTGCAGGTTCAAACCCCGGCTCGCACCTCTGGGATTTTTCATGTGCGAATCTCATTTCCAACCAAGATTATCACTTGCTAAACGGTGAAGGAAAACATCGTGAGGAAACCTGCATGTCTGAGAGAACCCCTCGAAAGATGTGTGAAGTCTGACAACCCGCACTGGGCCAGCGTGGTGGACTATCGCCTAAACACCCCCTCGCATTGAGGGGAGGCCCGTGCCCAGCAGTGGGACATAAAAAAGGGCTGGAATTATTATTATTATTAAAAAATGTCAATCATATTCTAAAACATAAGTCTCTGCTTTTTCAGATAGTTTCCATATAGCTTGCTCGGTATTCGCTATGCAAAGGATGATTGATGATATTACATCAAAAATTTAAAAAGTTTTGCGATACTTATTATACACCTAAATAGAAAACCCTTCATTACATTTTCAACATCTCCAGCTAATATCTGATAAGTCCAGGCCGGATCGTTACCGCCGCCATAAGGGTTCTATTCTAGGCCAAATGACTATCTATAAAGAATACATTACGTTTAAGACGTCGATTTGCTTTGACGTCGCTATTACTATCAGCCACGTGAGATAAAGGTCGCTTCAAAAAAATTGAGCAAAACTGGGCTTTGCTAATTTTATTGTATGCGAGCTATATCAAGTGTTATACTTAATACTAGCTGTCTGAGCGAACTGTGTACGACCTCAGAATCAAATTGATATTATCCATGTTTTAATAGTTTCTTTGCTATTTGTGCCGGAGACACATTCAGAAACAAATATTAATAAAATCGGCCCACCGTTTCTTGAGTTATAAATTGTATAACTAACATGACTTTGTTTTATATAAGGGTTAACAATAACTTTGTAAAATTTAAATTGAAGGCGTCCATCAATATAAGGGTACCCGAATATAAACATCAAATTATTAAAAAAAATAAAAATAGCTCTACATACTGAGTCCGCGATGTAACGATACTGTCTCGCTCTCTCAGAGCAAAATCAAACACTGTATACACATATATTTCTACATAAACGTGATCATTATCACCTACTTGTTAACCCCTTTAAATATTATACACATTTTTTATTAAACCTTATATCTATTTATAGATATAGGTAAAAAAATGTGTATAACAATAAAGCTGGCAAAATTTATGTTAAATGTTGCCAGCTTTTAACAAAGACAACCGTTGACAACAGCCTGCTCGCCCATTCTGAGCCCGCGGGACGCATTGCAGGTTGTAGCTGTCAAACTTAATCAAGCGCTGCGCTGCAACATTGGTTTTAATTTTTTTTCGTGAGATCCTATTTTTTTTTTCTAAAATAAAAGTAGCCTAAGTTACTCCTTCATCAGCTTCATCAGCTATCTGCCAGTGAAAGTCACGTCAAAACGGTCCAGCCATTTCAGAGATTAGCCGGAACAAACAGACAGACAGATAGACAGACAGACGGACAGACAGACAGACAGACAAAAATTGTAAAAAATGTTGTTTCGGTATAGGTAACGTGTATACATCCAAATGCACTTAGTAAAAAGCGGTTATTTTAATATTGCAAACAGACACTCCAATTTTATTTACATGTGTATAGATATAGATATTGAAATGCTAGAAACTTCATAATTATTGAAATAAAACTAATTTTGCAGAATTTATCGTGTGTATATTATGTTTGTACGTTCCTGACGTTTCGGCTGTTTTACAGCAACCCTGGTCACGGGAGGACTCCTCACACACACGGGAGGGGTCCTCCTGTGACCATTGTTGCTGTAAAGCAGCTGAAACGTCGGGAATTTAAAAACATCGTTAACACACGATAAAGTTAGTAAAATTAGTTTTATTTCTGTGTAGTATTCGCGTGAATATAAGAAATCAATATCATTATTATTCTCAAAAAAAAAAATCTGATCATTACGAATTAAAACTCGTTATAGCATGGTTTGCTTTTCTATATAAAAAAAAATGGAAACATCATTGACCCGTTTATTTTATGCGTAAACGTGATCGTTGATTTAATCTTTAACCTCTTAAAATATGTCACACTATTTCTTAAATCTTCTATTAAGGAATTTGTTAATAGTTAGCAACATGATTTTAAATTATACAAGCGTATTGCGATATCGTTTCAGGATACCTACCTTTAAACTTCTTGCCAAAATTATAAAGCACTTCAATTCCGAAAAAAAATAGAGTACTCTATATCATTTTAAAACTAGTAGTGACCCTGCCTTCTGCGCTGCGGGTCCCAGGTTCAAATCCTGGAAGGGACAAACTTTGTGAGATGAGCATGAATGTTTGTACCCGAGTCATAGGTGTTTAACGTCTATACAAGTGTTATATACTGGGTTCGCCCCCAGTCCATTGTACGGTACCCATAGTACAAGCGTTGCTTAGTGTCAGACCGTATAGTTGGTGTGTTCATCTATCAATATTTATTCATTTATTTATCTATACATATCAATAAAATTGGAGTGTCTGTTTGTAATATTAAAATAACCGCTTTTTACTAAGTGCATTTGGATGTATACACGTCACCTATACCGAAATATTTTTTTTTACAATTTTTGTCTGTCTGTCTGACTGTGTGTCTGTCTGTCTGTCTGTTTGTTCCAGCTAATCTCTGAAATGGCTGGACCGATTTTGACGGGACTTTCACTGGCAGATAGCTGATGTAACAAGGAGAAACTTAGGCTACTTTTATTTTAGAAAAAAAATAGGATCTCACGAAAAAAAATTAAAAGCAATGTTGCAGCGCAGCGCCTGATTAAGTTTGATAGCAACAACCTGCAATGCGTCCCGCGGGCTCAGAATGGGCGATCAGGCTGTTGTCAACGGTTGTCTTTGTCAAATACCACGCGGACGAAGTCGCGGGCAACAGCTAGTATTAAAAAAATATAATTGAGAACCTTCTCCTTTTTTGAAGCCAGTTAATAATAAGTGTTAATACCCCACAATTAAGACATAAAAGTCAACAAAACGCGATTGATTTGCAAAAATAATAAACTTCAATAAAACCCAGCTGCCTTTCGTTACGTTGTGTAGATATTTTGGTTTATCACATAGATTGAGGACTTATAAGTATATTGATCTAAAATATATTTATCTTTACGAAATGCTGAGAATTCGAACGTCACGAACACACATGTAAATTGATGACGTCACTATAATAGGCTGAATATAATAGAATATAAATATAAAGAATATAAATACATACACATTCACAACTAAAATATTTTTGTAATAATACATTTTAATAGTCAACACACCATGTGGGGTGTGGAAGGTGGCTCGTATGAGATGAATAAATTAATGATAAAATAAATTCAAGAAGTTTACAACCAGTTTGAATATCGGTCGTTAGATATAAACCGCTAAGGAAATCAGGGTCGCGATAACAATATGGTCCGCCTAACAACCATTTGTGTACTCAGACCTAAATGCCTGAACGAGGCATCGAACAACGTACTCCTCTGCCAAACCACATTGTCTATTTATAATTGACAGAACTAGGCGATACTTGACGGAAATCCATTGTTAAACAAATAGGGGAAAAGGAACCCGCAACCAAACAAGTTTGATTGCTAATTAAAGAAGCCAGCAACTGCACCGACTTCTCTAAGATGTTAGTCAAAACTATCAAGAGTGACGGGGCCCCAAATAAAATGCAATTCGAATCGATTCGAATCGAAGTGAATTTTAAAAAGTATTCGACACTTGTTTCGCCTCTAAACGAGGCAGTCTAAGGACGGCTGGGCTACGATTGAGCCATAGTGCATTTACCTATAAGCTATATATAAATAGTTTACTAGTTCACTCTCAACCGCTTCCATTTTCAATTGCTTTGAGTTTTTAATACCCCGTACCTCAAGAATCGGCAGAAGATATGTGAAGAAGATTGTGTATGTACAGATGTTGGTTGTAGGCGTGACCGTTTGTTAAATATTCAATCAATCGCTGCTTATTAACGATTAATCGCGTCACTCGTCTAATTCACTCGGAAGGATTTCCGAATTCGGAAAGGAACGCGCCCTTCACGGATTTGGAAATGTTTCCTATCGATTTTGTTACACGCGATTCACATATTACAAATTCGGAAACTCTGACATTTCAACGCGAAATATCAACTGTGAATTACGGGCATGTTTCCGACAGCTATATGCAGTCGCATATTAATTTTTAAGAAGTATGATTGCACAAAATTTCATCAAAATCATATAAACTAAAACGTTGCTTAAAAATCAATATTAGATAGTTTGTAACTTGAAATGTTAATCAATTTCATTTACGTAAAACATTTCGCTGTTTAAATACCAAATAAATACAAAAAGCTTATTTTAAATTTTCTACCACTATTTAACATTATCTACAAATTAAATAATATATTTTTTTAAATAGAAAGAGAATAGCGAAGAGGATAAAAAAAACCCACCGTAAAACCCACTTAAATGGGCACATGTATTACCGGTTAGAAAATGCTATCTATCAACATTTGCTAGTATAAAACTGTGTCTGACATTAATATATTAAAAAGAAACCGGCCAATTGCATGTCAGATCACGCACAATATATTCATCACATCACACTGTGATAATAGCCTGAAACAGGACCGACAAGTCCAGGTTCGATTCCTCATTAAGGCTCTAAACTTTTGATGTGAGCCCCACTGCCCTCGGATGACAAATCGTGGCCGGGTTATCGCGTTTTGGTGTAACCTAGCTAAATGTGATATACTACTCCAGCAAGTCAAGTGCGAGCTAACTGTATACTTTTTCAAACGTCTGCATTTTTTTCATATATTCATAGATATTTTTCCTTTTTTGTGTATTGTTTTCTTCGGAATCACCTTCAATTAAATAATTTCAATAAATAAATATGTATTTATAAAAAAACAAAGTCGTGCTAGTTACACCATTTATAACGGATGGGCCAATTTTTATGGTCTTTGATTTATTGAATTTGTCTCCGCCCCGCTCTGAATAGCAGAATAAATATTCAAATATGTAAAACATTGATAAAGAATGATAATAATAAAGATTTGATTCTGAGGCGATACGGAGTTCGCCGGCGGGAAAACTAGTTAGAGATACTTCTTCTAAGTCGTGACGCTCTTGTCAGAGCGGTCGTGGTCGTCATGTTTTGGTTTTGGGACTGGTGTTGCTTGCCTCACGAAGTCTCGCCATCTCTCCCTATTGGATGCCATCCTGGTGTATTTATGGTAGAGATACTTATATTTACACAATATAAAAATCTTTTGAAAAAATCCCAAAGAAGAGCTTTTTAAACGCGTTTTTATAAATTTCTCTATTTTTAGGTTATTGCGGTTTGTCATCTGTTCGTCAAATGCGAGATTATTCGTAAGCTAACTATATAGTTTATAGTTGCACATATTCACACACATTAAATGGCAAATTGAACAGCGCCTCTAGCAGACAGTATTTAAAACTCCAAATTCCCCATACAATGAGTCTAAATACGTGAACTATACAGTTAGCTTACGAATAATCTCGCACTTGACGTACTGAGGGCAGCCCACCTTAGTTTGAATAGTTGAGAGGAAATATTACTGTCAATACAACATCCAGTTACGCATTAAAAAAAAACATGATCAGTTGCAGTTACGGTTGCCAGATGTCCGGAATTTCCAGGATTGTTTCGGAATTTTACATCTCATCCCGTGTCCAGCAATTCCCAGAAAAAAAAATAACAACACATGTAACGGCTAGGCTAGGCGGCAAGCAGCGGGTGGGTTTGCTTCACTCGCTCCGCGGGCTAGAACCCCGACTCCCGCCGACCGACGCCGATTCATGTCATCCTTAATTCATCCAAATTAGACATGCTGTTTGGCAACCCTAGTTGCAGTCTCTAACCAACTGCTGGTAAATCCTTACCACTTGAATGTGTAAGTGCTATCAAAGGATAATAATCATACCAGTTCCAATACAGTATACAGATATGCCATTTCACCCAACCTGTTGGAATTTTATGCGGTTTCGCGACTTTTTTATTCCAGTTTGAAGGCCGATGAGTAACTCACAAGACATTTAGTCCTCGAACAATGCGCCTGCGCCGGCTTTCTGCATTTTTGTATTTTTTTTTGTTTACGTATAAAAAAAACATGGATGTCATTACAATAATTTCGAAATTACTTATAACAGGTTCCAAATACCATCAGGCATAAAAGGTTAGCAGTAGGAAGATACCTACTACGATTTGCCAGATATATAGAGTGGTAATTGGGTACAATTCATGTTTTTTTTATTGCATGATTGTATATCTATGTATAATATTCAATAATACTAAAACAATTTTCTAAATAACTATAAAAATAACGAAAATACGGCCATTTAAAATTTCCGTCATTGTAGTGTCAAGTGACGTCACCACCTTAAGCTAGCATAGATTCGAGAGAGAAAGAGCACGGCCCGCCCTGCTCAATGCTTGCTTTACCGATTTTTTAAAAATAATGCTATGCATTTAATTATTTTTGTCATAGTTTATTTTAAAATTATTATGATTACGAGTATGTTAAGTCATAATAATTTTAAGATGGAAAAAATAGATCACATATAACCTACTAGCTGCGCCCGGCGGTGTTACCCGCAATAAAAAGTATGAAAAATTAAAACATCTATCCCACGAGAACCATACATTTTACCGGGATAAAAAGTAGCCTATGTGCTATTCCAGACTATAATCTATCTCTGTGCCAAATTTTATCCAGATCCGTTTAGCCGTTCGGGCGTGAAAGAGTAACAAACATCCATCCATCTATCCATCCATCCAAAGTTTCACATTTATAATATTAGTATAGATTAGTATAGACTAGAGTTGACAGCTGGTCTCCAAGACACATACTTTCGCCTTGTAAGTCACAGATCACAGTCCTATATCTAAAGCCTGAATAACATTTGTCGATACATAATAAAAAAAAATTAATGGCTCTGACTAGAAAGCACTCCATCCTTGCTGCCTTTTATGAACTGGCATGTTCACAAGCTACTCGTCACGTCACAAAATCCAGAACCAGTTCTCATAACCTTAGTAAAAGAGGTCCTTCATAATTTAGCGATTGATTTGTTTAAGTAGCACCTTTCGAAAAACATTTTTTTTTCAAGAATGTCGCATTTCAAATAGCCTTGTACGTTACGTACGTACTACTCCCGAGTTTCACTCACAAATATTTTCCTCATTCTTTAATTCACTTTTATAATCGTATCAAATCCTCTAACCTAATATATCTATGACCCATAGGTGCTGATTGATTTAAACAATTATCTAAATAGAATCGATTAATCCTAATGACCCCAAGTTTAAAAAAAAAATCACAATTTCTCAACACTATTGTGTTGTAGGGTTGCGGCTAGGTGCGGATCGCTCGAGATAATATACCCGCGGCAAGTCCGCGGGCCGTCATTGCGTGAAGCATCATGGCGTCGCGCGCATGCGCACTGTTGCTCCTCGCGTTTTCAGTCGCCGCGGCGCGGGAGTGCATCGAGTTGACACTGCCCGACAAAAGTTTGCTAACAGACAGTATATTGAATGGGACTATATTAAAATTGGCCGCGATAAACGAATCGTACGATGAAAGTGGACGGTTTAATGTTGTGGAGTTGTGGGAGAGGTTCCCGAAGATCGTGGTGCCCAGGAATGGTACCAGCGAGCAGTGCAGACGGGACAGCCAGTTGTATCTCGACAGCTTGGACCGGCTCGAATTGTGGGCGTTAAAAAGTAAATACTGTTATTTTTTTCGGACGCATTATGCGGTAGTTGTAAAAATTATCTCATAATTAATGTAAAGTGCGCCAATATTTTAGGTAGTCGATGTGTGTGATCGAATAATGATTATTTATTAGAATTGCATGCTTCAAAAATATCCCTGTTTATAGGAAAATAAGATACATCCCTCCTAGATGCGAACCTTTCATGGGGTGATGACATAAATCACTGTAGTTATTTCGACCCTTTTTAGAGAAATTCTAAAACACGCGTTGCAATTTTTAACGGAGATTCTATGTAACAAATTATATTAATTAACATTTAAAATAATTGTTCGGAAATTTAACAAAACCAAAACGATTATAAAAATCATTCAAATTATCTTAAAAATATTAATAGCCCTTTTAATTTTTCACTGTTGGGCACCGGCCTCTCCTCAGTGCGAGGAGATTAGGCAGATGTACGAGTTGGCGACTGCATACGTCTTTCGAGGGGTTCTGTCAGACATGCAGGTTTCCTCAAAAATATCTTAATTACAAATTCATTAATAAATTAAAATTAAGTAGTTATTATATTGGTAGCTACATAATGTTATAATTTATAATCAGAGTTGTTAAACTGGCAGCCAATAAGCTACTGACGATCATTGCTGGCAACTATTGTTTCATACAAAAAAATGAAAAAAAAAAACAAATGCCTATTGTTCAAATTTGGAAAGCGTTGCACTAACGTTCTTAGTTTTAGTGTCTATTCTGTTGGTGTGTGTAAAAAGTCGGCGCACCCCCGAGTACCCCTTTGAGGAATTCAGGCTATCAAAATGACGTATTCACTTAATTTATTAGAACCGGTTAATCATGTCAACCGGCTTATCCACTTTTTAAAATTATTGTCACGTATTATTTAGTAACTAAAAAAATATAAACAAGTTGAAACTATACAATCATATCACAGAGAAAGAACTTACAGACAAATGGGATAGCAACTCAAATTTGTAGGTTTAGAATTAGAAGCTTAGGCTAGTGCGTAACGGGTAACGAACAATTATAAAAAAAATGATCGTTGGTAATCGCATCACTTGAGAACGACTGGACCGATATGGCTATTTTTTTAATGGTGTCAAAGGACAAGTGTGTACGGGAAAAATATAATCTATAAAATATAATCCAGAAAATTAAAAATACCTAGACAAACAAAAGGGCTTTTTTCGGTGGATTTCGGTCAGAACAATGTCTGTCGGGTCAGCTAGTTATTAATAATAATAAGCCTTGTAGTTTCCCTCTACTGGGAACGGCTTACCCTCAACGCGAGGGAGATTTAGGCCATAGTGCACCCCGCTGGCGCCGAGCGGGTTGACGAACTCTGCGCGAATTTCAAAAACTGGTTAGATATACTCAGTCATGCAACATGTTCAACAATTATTTGATCCTGTCGAAGGGCAACAAAACAACTTAAAAAAAAATAGTTTTTTTTAATAATTGACGATGTAAAGAATACCGTAAAAACGCAAACGGTCGCCGAGTTTCTGGCCTGATCTTCTTACTTGAGTAAGTTGTTATTTATTGTCGATGCAGTTGTATCAAATTACCTGATTTAAATAAGTAGTATAAGCACTACATATACCTACACGCCTAAATTAATAAATAAGTACTTACTGTCATTACCGTTGTTAGAACATTCAACATTTTTGTTAGTGGCAACATAATTTTGGTAGTAAATAAGTATTTTGATTTTTGACAACACCGTACGTACACACCTATATAAATCAAATTAAACCGTGGTCTCTTGTAATAATCTCAACATCAAATTCCGATCCGGCTCTGTTAATAAAAATAAATGTATATTAGCTAGTATATTGTTGGCCGATACAAAATAAATTATTTGGGTTTCCTCACGATCTTATTATTTGGCAAGTAATTATATTTATTTATACCAAATATACTTCGGCCATGAAATCCAGAATTTTCGAAGGAATATCATGGTTCTAAGGGTCTAGCGTTTTATCAACTTTGCTACCACAGCTAATATTAAGCAGGGTCCCAGGTCTGCTAACACAATCGATTTATAATCGAACAGCAACAGCATAGTAACTGTCGCTTTTGACAGATATTGTATGGGATATCTGTCAAAAGTGACAGTTACTATGTGGTTGCTGTTCGATTATAAATCGATTGTGTTAGCAGACTTGGGGCACAGGTACTAAACAGCCCCAATATTCACAATTGTGTTGTGGGTTCTTTGCCTCACATTCAAGCGGTTCCTTTCAAAATGTGCTACAATTTTAATGCATACTAATGTTTGAAGGACACCATTTAAAAAAATGAAAGTGTGTTTCATTCTTTCGCAAGAATGCACTGTAGAATTTTCTCGTTTATATTTCGAATGTCAAGGTCAACTGGCTACAGTCTAATGCCTGTCTGGATGAAATCATTAACATTTAGGACATGGCAAACAAATGTGTTATTAAAAACAGTGTTTAGGCATCCGGCTTATTAAATAACAAAACATCGGTGAGACCATATTGATTTCTTATATTTACGCGAATACTACACATTTAAATAACCACCTCAGTCCTCCCGTGACCATGGTTGCTGTAAAGCAGCCGAAACGTCGGGAACGTAAAAAACAAAAAATAAACGCGATAGAATCCGTAAAATTAGTTTTATTTAAATCGGTGAGACCATTTTTATTTTTGTTAAAAAATGATCTTTAAAGATTATGGGAATGACGTACTTATTTTTTTTTCAATTTAAATATTGAAATAAAAGTTATCTCACGAATTTTATCGAGCTTATTATTGGTTTTATTTTTTACGTTCCCGACATTTCGTAAGATTAGTTTTATTACAATGTGTAGTATTCACATAAATATAAGAAATGAGTATTCAATTTAAATAATTAAAAGGTGACTTTAGGCTGGTACTTATTTAAATCAAGTGATTTGACTAATAGATATTCATTTGTTAATCTGCTAATTAACTGGGAAATCATTATCAACTAAGGAAATTAAAAAAAAAACACATGACGGTCATCGCAGAGAGTTTGAAAGCATGAGCTTACCTACCATGCTACTAACCTTACCTTTTTTTGTTGACATTTTTTAACCTTTTATTACCTTACGTTAATTAATCAGTTTCTTATAGAACTCAAAATCCCGCCAATGCTTTTATAAAGTCATTCACTATACAAAAAGGTTTCCAAAGAGTATTCTAACGTGCAAATATTAAAAAGGGCACAAAAAAAATTTGAAGTTATGGGTGAGTTAAGTTCGCTCGGGTCCAGCGAAACGCGAGACCAAATTCGGGGGTCGAGTGGGTCCGAGACAGTAAAAAGGATAAAATATTGACAATACATAAAAAATATTAAAAGTTTAATGACCTCTGCACAATATGCGTGATCATTTGCATATTAATTATTAATTAAAATGCATGCTATCGATAATAATGGTTACAGTCATCTACTTTCATTAAATAATTGCTTACTAGACGGTTTAGTCACACGTTATGAGGTCATTCAATATGACAAACATGCTGAACGTTCTCCCTTTAACACATCGTAACACGGCGAAGTCGAGCTGATAATATAGCAAAAGGCCATCGAACATTTTTCAATATTTTATAAGAGAAATAATATTGAAATAAAACTAATTTTACAGATTTTATCGCGTTTATTTTATGTTTTTACATTCGGTTCCCGACGTTTTAAAGCAGCCGAAACGTCGGGACTGTAAAAACATAAAATAATCGCGATAAAATCTGTAAAATTAGTTTTATAAGAAATCAATATATAAATAATATAATAATAAATATCGCCAGACGAACACACTAACTATACGGTCCCACACTTAGCAACGCTTGTATTATGGGTACCGTACAATGGACTGGGAACGAACCCAGTATTTATTACTTATATAGTTATTAAACATAACATTCGTGCTCTTCACACAAAGTTTGTTCCTACCAGGATTCGAACCAGGTTTTTTTTATAGTGTGTAGCTATTTATTATCGCTGTGTATAAATTATTTGAAATAAATCATTATCGAATGATATAAAATGATTATTATATATATGATCGTGATCATTTTCGGACACATTTTTTATTAAGTAATGTATTTTATACCTAAATCTCAAAGAATTTCAAATATTTGTCCTGTATATTTAAATCGTGAAATATCAATATTGACCACCAGTGAATGTATTATATGATCCATATACATACAATGCCAATGGCATGCAAGGTCTTTGTAATATATTGACTCACTTTTTTTAATGATCGATATATTATACATGTGTTTACTTATATTGGTTCTTATTTACCAACATAACATGTCTATTATAACTTGAGCTCCGATTTTGCTTTTCTCCCACGTGCTATTAAAAGTCCAAACCTTATAGCGCGTTTAACGATACAGGATATAAAAAAAAAACACTAGTGTCACCAACCATAAAAAAATATTTCTATTTCCTGATTCCTATGATCTAACTTCAAAACTAACATAATTTTTCCAAAGACGAAATTTTATTTTTTGAACCGACATAAACTGGACCCCAAAAACTGCAGTAACTGATGAAAATAGTTATCGTTTTGATATTTTTTTGTTACTCATAGAATTGTCTACTTTGTAATGTTTACTTTTTTATGAGTCCTCACTAATTTCAACAAATTTAAATCTCAAATGTATTTATTATAAACTGAAAAATTGTTATAAGTATTTTAGTAACTATGCAAATTATGTTAATTAATTATCAAAATCAGAAGGACGGATACATTATCTATACTTCTATACTAATATTATAAATGTGAAAGTTTGGATGGATGGATGGATGGATGGATGGATGGATGTTTGTTCCTCTTTCACGCCCGAACGGCTGAACGGATCTGGATGAAATTTGGCACAGAGTTAGATTATAGTCTGGAATCACACATAGGCTACTTTTTATCCCGGTAAAATGTATGGTTCCCGTGGGATAGATGTTTTAATTTTTCATACTTTTTATCGCGGGTAACACCGCCGGGCGCAGCTAGTAAAGAATATGACTATCAAGGATGTGGACTAGTAAAATATAAAAACAAAGCTATCCCAGCGAATCTCTCATACCGCCTCAGAATCAAATGTATGAGAAACTGAATTATATCTATTATATATATTTTTAAATTTCTTCCAATGTTGAAATAGTTATTGTGTTATTGGGGGTGGAGACAAATTCAAAAAATCATAGATCATAAAAATCGGCCCACCCTTTCTCAAGCTATACACGAGGTAACTAACACGACATCTATACATATACATAAAATTGGAGTGTCTTGAAATAAAACTAATCTTAAGGAATTTATCGCGGTTTATTTTTTATTTTACGTTCCCGACGTTTCGGCTGCTTTGCAGCAACCATGACCAGGACGTCAAACACCTCAGTCCTCCCGTGACCATGGTTGCTGCAAAGCAGCCGAAACGTCGGGAACGTAAAATAAAAAATAAACCGCGATAAAATCCTTAAGATTAGTTTTATTTCAATGTGTAGTATTCGCGTAAATATAAGAAATCAATATTGGAGTGTCTGTTTGTAATATTAAAATAACCGCTTTTTACTAAGTGCATTTGGATGTATACACGTTACCTATACCGAAACAACATTTTTTACAATTTTTGTCTGGCTGTCTGTCCGTCTGTCTGTCTGTCTGTCTGTCTGTCTGTCTGTCCGTCTGTCTGTCTGTCTGTCTGTCTGTCTGTCTGTTTGTTCCGGCTAATCTCTGAAATGGCTGGACCGATTTTGACGGGACTTTCACTGGCAGATAGCTGATGTAACAAGGAGTAACTTAGGCTACTTTTATTTTAGAAAAAAAAATAGGATCTCACGAAAAAAAAAAAACAATGTTGCAGCGCAGCGCCTGATTGTTTGATAGCAACAACCTGCAATGCGTCCCGCGGGCTCAGAATTGGCGGGCAGGCTGTTGTCAACGGTTGTCTTTGTTAAATACCACGCGGACGAAGTCGCGGGCAACAGCTAGTTGTTTTATATATACCTATAGATTGATGTGTGGCACACATACAACACTGAATATTTTTTTGAACTACCCCTAATTAGGACTTCAGATTAGAGATAATAACCGTTGTTAAGAGGACCTTGGCAGTTTGAAAGTCACAAACACTATGACCCCATGCAACGTTAGGTAAGATTAGATCACATGTCATTGACACACCGAAGCTCTGATCAGTAGGCTGTATCAGCGACGCGCGCGCATCCTGCCTACAAACCAATAAGGTAAAACTCGTTACAAAACCACCCAAAATACTCTTTTAAAAAGACTATAATATCAGTAACGTTTCATGGATTAAAATCAGTTTGTAAACTGTCTCTAGTCTTGCTAACAAATATTACACAATTAGGATAATTAATAAAATTAGCCTGTTTTCAAAATGCACTCGACCATTCCCCACCACCATAGGCTGGGAGGGTGCCCAGAACGCTGGCAGCATTGCCACGTTGAATGGCAATGCTGATGTGTTGGCCAAAATTTGTGCCAGCGTTCTGGTCACCAGGTCTTCACTCATTATATTTTACCGTAATTTGTAAATTACGCCGAAATGGGTGATGATTAATAATAACACTAGGTCAGCCATCGCATTAATATTGCATTTACGGTCAACAAGACGGACCGATTAGCGCAGTTGGTAGTGACCCTGCATTCTGTGCCGAGTATCCCGGGTTCGAATCAATTGTATGATGAGCACGAATGTATGTATCGAAGTCGAAGTATGTTTAATCTATACTAATATTATAAATGTGAAAGTTTGGATGGATGGATGTTTGTTACTCTTTCACGCCCGAACGGCTGAACGGACCTGGATGAAATTTGGCACAGAGATAGATTATAGCCTGGAATAGCACATAGGCTTATTTTTATCCCGGTAAAATGTATGGTTCCCGTGGGATAGATGTTTTAATTTTTCATACTTTTTATCGCGGGTAACACCGCCGGGCGCAGCTAGTGTTTAATATTTTTATAAGTAATATATGCTTGGTTCTCCCCCAGTCCATTGTACGGTACCCATAATACAAGCGTTGCTTAGTTTGGGACCGTATAGTTGGTATTCGTCTGGCAATATTCAGTATTATTGTCACTACACGGGCAAAACCCGTATATATTATATGTACAGCTATCATTATTTATTATTTATAATACTTTAGTAACTATGACAAATAAACTACTCACCTACTTATATCGAACCGGTATCTTTATTCCGTTACCTAGGTTATAAATTATGCTGATAGTATTAACAGACGATCGAATTATGTACGGGCCAGACCGCAGATATAGTCTGCTCCTTACCCAATCAGTTCGTCCAGGCTGTGGTCTCCAAATTGTGTTGCCAAAAGACTGATTGCTCCACAAAGCCCCAAGGGCCTCAACGACACTAAAATACATTTTTCAGTTTGTTTATCTTATATTGACGTAATTGAAAACAATAGTATCGCCAGACGAACACACCAACTATACGATTCCACACTATTCAACGCTTGTATTATGGGTACCGTACAATGGACTGAGGGCGAACTCGGTATACATATTAAACATCCATGACTCTGGTAAAAACATTCGTGCTCATAACACAAAGTTTGTTCCTACGAGGTTTTGAACCCGGGACCCTCGGCACAGAAAGCAGAGACACTACCCATTCAGCTAATAAGGCCGTCAATGACATCAAGATCATCGGGTAACGGATCGGATCGGATATGTCGGGCCGGATTGGTGGTGCTCGTGGGCCGGTGTTGGCCCGTGGGCCTTAATTTGAAGACCCCTGGTCTGGCCCTTAGACTCTGGAGAGTAGTGTACCAACAATACGGTACTGACGATTTGTATCGAGCTGACCAAATCTGTGGTCCAGCCCGGACCAAGTTGGATCGTCTAGTTTACTATAAAAACCCGAAAAACTTGTATCCGTTAGGATACAAGTTTTTTGTTAAAACGTTTGTAGGTACACAATATTCTCAGGATAAATGTGTATTTTTACATCATTAGTACTTTGATTTTAATCTTGTTGTCGCTGTAGAAATGGTTTATTCTCCTCCCTTATGTAGGTACTTGCCATCGTAGATAAGATAATTTATCCTTTGTGCCGCTCAATTAAACGCGCATATGCTCATAAGTCACGTGGGTATTCAAACGTACACACCCATTCTTAAACGATCATCATCCACACAACTACACATGCTCACACACACATACGTACACACACTCATTTACATAATTAACCCATTCTGACATAATATAATGATTTGGGTATTTTTTATGGTTCAGGTTTGGTGTTTTATATGAGTCCCAAGTATACGGACTTCGTCTAGGTAGCGGCTCAGCGGACGCTTTTACTATGGCCGCATTCAATTTATAAGGATATAAATTATTTACCACCACATAATAGCAGAAAGAAATTATAAACTTATCATGTCATAGATTGATTTGTTATATTTACGGGAATACTACACTTTGAAATAAAACAAAATCTAAATCGGACCGCAAGCAACAACTAAAAATGAGCGTACCCATGTTAAAAATATGACACTAGGACGTCAAGCACCTTAGTCTTCCCTTGATCATAGTTGCTATAAAGCAGCCGAAACGCCGGGAACGTAAAAACATAAAATAGATGCGATAAAATCCGAAAAATTCGATTTATTTCAATAATTAAAAATAACTAAAACAAAACTATTAAAAATAACACATTTGTGATTAACCATAGATGATATCCAATGTCAAATTAGAATAATAATAAAAAAATCAAAACCACAAAATGTCTTCCAACACGTAAATCCCGTTTCATCTAAAATAAAATTCAAATCTCGAACAGTGGTCCATCAGACTGCCATGACGTACCCTATATTTCTTCTCTGGGCTTGCACGTGCATATTCCGGTCACGCCAATGTCATCCTTGAATGTACGCTAGCTGAGACATTGGTATTCACTGGTCACATTCATTTCACTGGTGACATTTGACATGCAAGGTTCAACGGACCAGATTGGCGATACGTTTGAATTGAACCTCGCTCGTAGCCCCAAAAGCCCGCGGCAATTGAAGCATTGGATATCTTCAAGAAGTCTTTGAAGTATGGAATTCATTTCAATACACAAACGAAACTATGTTCGCATATTTATTTAACTTATCTACCTGCTTAAAATCTTTTGAATCTTTTTATATTGGACAATACGAAGTAAAATATAAATAACAAACACTATCTCTATGGTCGCCAACTAAGAACGCATGCATGGATACCGCTAAATGGTAAATAACGAAAAATCGATTTCAGTATTTACCCAAATGGGAATCGAACCTGCTATACAACCACCGCCAGTGCAATGTGCCAGACATATATGAAGTCTTACTTACATTTCCCTTCCTACTCTTTTCAGTGTTCGACGCAACAGCAAAACCGCCCTCCGGTATTCTGAGCGGCAACGGCAACCAGTTCGGAGACTTCGACGAGTGCCTCAGTGTCGACGGCGCGGTCCGTGGGAAGTACTGCTTAGCGTCACTGCAGGTGACGCTCAATGGAGATGAAACACTGAAGGAGATCGACTATTTGGTACACAGTGGCCATTACATAAGAAGCAATGTTACCGATGTAAGTTGGGTCAAAATATTTTTCTGAAGGCGCAGATGCCTCCATAGTATAATAATATGCTACGCCAGGTATTCTTCCCGTGATGGCCCCGGGCTACGAATCAGTGTTGCCATTAATGACATATATTATTGGGCTAGTCATGTTGCCCAAAAGCAGGAATCTTGGTGCAAATCACTTCTGGAATGGAGGCCATGGGGGAACAAACGCCCGCTAGGAAGACCCCAAATGCGCTCAAAGGTTATCTGGTGTGGCGTATCTTATTAGCCTCTGTGGTTGATCTTATGTGTACGTGCGCCTTCTATTTTTGAAATATTTTATATTATGGGGCTTTTAGCAACGATTTAGCGGATTTATTTTTTCTAAATAAGTTTAAATTTGGATTGCTACAGGCCAGTTTTTATTTCAGGGCGTTTAATTATTGAATGAATTTAAGGGGTTTTTTTGGGTAAAACTGCCTCAAATTCTCAGTTATAACTGAATAAATAAGCAGCTGATATTACTTGTTGATTGTTGACTACTTGACCTGAGATGGGATACACAATTTAAGTCCCAAACCTGTATCTGTGGCGCAAGACACAAATGACCAAGGTTTCGCGACACAAAAAAAACTCACCTTTGTCCACTATAAACTAGATATGGTGTGAGAGTGAGAAGGTAAATAGGTATAAAAAAATCATGCTGCTTTATATGTAAAATTGTGTTTTATGAGTTTGAATAAAGAACACGCAAAAACGGCTGAACTGATTACGTAACTTGCAATAGCCTAGCGATAGCAGTAATCGCGCAATATTTGCTTTTAAATTGCTAATTCGTCGACGTCATACAAATCTGCAATTTGAAAGCAATTATTGCGAGATTATTGCTGTCGCTTTTCTTTCGCTAAGCTTGAAAAGATACGTAATCTGGGGTGAGTTTTAATGAAATGTCGTACGCTTATGTTTTTTACACATGACGTATCAGATCTTTTGAACCACTCACGTGTAGTGAAGTGTTATGGTGAACCCATCGCTCCAAAAAATCAATTCATATAAGGTTGTCTATGGTGCCCATGATTCAGCATTGATCATATAGATTTAAAAAATTAAGAGGTTTAATGAAAGGCTAATTACGATCATGTATAAAATACATTTTAAATAGTGTATGCGTGTTGTTTAGAATATCAATAATTTGCATTGTGCATAATTTACACGGAGTTATTTTAATTTATAATAATCTGATTTGGACACACGTTCCTATTACAATACTTAACATTACATTGTTGCACCTGCTCTTTATAATGTTTACTAAAATAATAAAATTTACAAGCCAAAATTAAAATCACCACAGCGACCGTCTCAACATTTCCAAGAACATTAAAACTATAAAACAATTACATACAATTGCTTGGGCTATCCAGAATGTGTCGCGTACACATTAACAGCTTTCGTAGGTGGTGTTTCGACACATCTGTTGCAATTTGAATGCACTCGAGATGTGGGTACCGCAGCCGTGACCTTGGATATAAAAGGTGGTCTTTCTGCAACTGGGCCTTGGCCGGTTGCGCCAGAGACAGGTTTGGGGTTGATCCTGTTAATTGGTGGTCCAATTGGATGACCACATGGTGTGCTGCGAGATAACTTAGTGATGTTCAAACGAACAAGAAGAAGCTCTAAGCCTATGAACTTTAGATTTCAATTAAGTTTACCTATTGTTGTTGGGATTTTATCTAAATACAAAGGTTCTTCAACTACAAAGTATATTGCCGTTCCTCTTAAGGTGGAAACTCAGGGTCAGGGCACGAAATTCAAAAAGTCAATGGTTTCTATTATTTACGAAAAATTTGGAAATCTTTACGATATAATTTAGTGTTTTGTGTAAAAAAATAAAAACCATTGTCATTTTGAATTTCGCGCCCTGACCCTGAGCTTCCCCCTTAAGTAAAGGTTTATAATAATATCATTGTCATCAGGATGATAATTTTACTAGCCCAATAAACCTTTGAGAGCTATGAGAAAGAAGTACCATGTTTTAACTTGTAGCGACTACTTCAACCGCACCACAAGCTACGCAGATGGCACTACAGACGCATTCAGAACAATAGACAAGTGACGTCACAATCCTGAATCGCGCTATCAGAGTTTTCGGAGCAAGTAGCATATATACAAGATCCCGACAATAACCGTCGGGGCATAGCGGCCGCCCCGCCAGGCATACCACCCGCCTGGCTGGAAGATCTTCCCTTTTCCGCTAAATTGGTGACCCCTGACAATGAACAACATCCTTCTGTGAAGACTCAAGCATCCAAAGTCATCACCACTCCATACCAAGACATCAACATCGACATCCAACAGCAAGCAGCCCGTCCCACAGCAAGCCAAGTCGTCACTCAGGACCATCACAGCCGACTCACCGCGCTCCTGGTTCTGCGACGCGCACAGCTCGGTCTCGACTCACTGCAGACCTTCGAGCTAGCTTCCTGGCCCTTGCACGCAAGACGCTGCCACTCAAAGATATCGACCTCCGGTCTTGGGGGGGAGTACTGTAGCGACTACTTCAACCGCACCACAAGCTACGCAGATGGCACTACAGACGCATTCAGAACAATAGACAAGTGACGTCACAATCCTGAATCGCGCTATCAGAGTTTTCGGAGCAAGTAGCATATATACAAGATCCCGACAATAACTGGGGGGAGAACCGGGGGGAGACTTTGGATGCTTGAGTCTTCACAGAAGGATGTTGTTCATTGTCAGGGGTCACCAATTTAGCGGAAAAGGGAAGATCTTCCAGCCAGGCGGGTGGTATGCCTGGCGGGGCGGCCGCTATGCCCCGACGGTTATTGTCGGGATCTTGTATATATGCTACTTGCTCCGAAAACTCTGATAGCGCGATTCAGGATTGTGACGTCACTTGTCTATTGTTCTGAATGCGTCTGTAGTGCCATCTGCGTAGCTTGTGGTGCGGTTGAAGTAGTCGCTACAGTACTCCCCCCCAAGACCGGAGGTCGATATCTTTGAGTGGCAGCGTCTTGCGTGCAAGGGCCAGGAAGCTAGCTCGAAGGTCTGCAGTGAGTCGAGACCGAGCTGTGCGCGTCGCAGAACTAGGAGCGCGGTGAGTCGGCTGTGATGGTCCTGAGTGACGACTTGGCTTGCTGTGGGACAGACTGCTTGCTGTTGGATGTCGATATTGACGTCTTGGTATGGAGTGGTGATGACGTAGGTGCTTGAGTCTTCACAGAAGGATGTTGTTCATTGTCAGGGGTCACCAATTTAGCGGAAAAGGGAAGATCTTCCAGCCAGGCGGGTGGTATGCCTGGCGGGGCGGCCGCTATGCCCCGACGGTTATTGTCGGGATCTTGTATATATGCTACTTGCTCCGAAAACTCTGATAGCGCGATTCAGGATTGTGACGTCACTTGTCTATTATTCTGAATGCGTCTGTAGTGCCATCTGCGTAGCTTGTGGTGCGGTTGAAGTAGTCGCTACAAACTTATAGATTTTGGTCCAGAACTAAGTACCTTGTTTGTTCTTTTGCGATTTTACATTGATCTAAATATCAGTTTAATATCACTTTAGAAAATTCTTCAACTGAGAAGATCCGGCCAGAAACTCAGTGGGCTTGTCTTTTTGTTATTTATTTTTTGTATATTTTTTAACAAACGTGTATGTTACAAAAAAATAATAAAAAAAACTTCTATTCTATTATACTTGTGCGTTCTGTGTTACTTGGTCAGAACACGCTCGGACGAAGAAATAATACACGTGGAGTGCCGCGAACAAGATATTGAGACCAAAAATACCAAGCCGATTTGTGTAGTACACTTGAATTAACGTACACTACACGAATAAGCTTGGTTTTTCGTGCTTTAATATTGTGACGTGACACACCGTCCGTTTCTTCGTCTAAGGCAGAACCAAACAAGAATGTAGGCAGCAATGTATTGTACTTCACCGCTCTTGGTTCTTCGATACCGAATTAATACAACTTGAGTACCTACCGATCAATATCATTACCATACCCATCACCACATTAGGTTCCAATGACGTCATAAGCCATTATAGTCACAAACTAAATCGCAAGCGGAACTTAAATTCCAAGGACGGCGAGCCATATCTCATTCTGTTCGTGTCGGCAAAATGTTTTTGGGAGTCGTTCGGAGAATTGTAATTTTACGACTGCATTATAATTTAGCTATATAGGGTTTTTGTCAATAATAATATAACATATTTAGCTGCTGATACGTAAGTACAAGACGTTAAAGAAAGTATAAAGAAACTCGAACATGAACTAACGTAAAACAATTCGTTGCCATTCTATATGCTTTAAAATATGCGGTGGCCAAATATTTTTTTTTATGTATGGTAAATTTACCGCGAGCCCTGGGGGGTCCAATTA
The DNA here is from genome assembly GCA_905333125.1 of Pheosia tremula. Lineage (NCBI taxonomy): Eukaryota > Metazoa > Arthropoda > Insecta > Lepidoptera > Notodontidae > Pheosia > Pheosia tremula. The sequence goes on along the minus strand of HG995403.1, from coordinate 2,062,985 downwards.
TAAACTTATTTGAATCATATTTTTTTTTAATTTAAGTAAAATACCTGGCACATTTTAAAATGAAAGTTATCGACTAGACGCCATAGATAATGGAAACTTTATATAGAGCGAATCTTGCACAGATTATTGTCCAGTTTAATTTTTTCCAATATTTTTCATCGGTCTATGGCAACATGTGCTCGGTGCCAAATAAACAACCGACGAAGAATAATAAAAGTATACTCAGTAACGAGATACCAATTTGTAGATATAGTCATTGGCGCGAACCGACAATACTCGACTCAGTTGTTTGTTTGGCACCGACTTCACATTCGTTTAATATTTGATTTAGTTAGACAAGGCAGATTTAAAGATTCGATTATTTTTTGCTTTTTAGTTTTTTGAAGGGGTTTTTTTTTGTTAAAAAGTTTTTTCATAAGCTAGTCCATTGCTACAAATTTGCGATAAAGATTTGAATTGAGTTTCTAATTTGAGTCGAATTCATTTTTAATTGTAAGTCCCCCGCTGAATAGAAAAGTTTACAATTTCTCTTCGTTACCGGTTCAACTATGGAAAAACATTTTAAAACTATAAGGATGATTAAGCCAATGGTTAGGTAACGCAAAACAATGACATAATGTACGAGTGCGACCGCGCAGGTCGCAAGTTCAAGGTTACTATAATTTCTTAACTGCATTCATTTTGTTGTTATACCTAGCTCTTGCCCGCAGCTCTGCTTACGTAACTATCGTAGTTGCGCAATAACTCGTCCCCTAACAGTCACGTAAACGTATACAATATAAATATTTCGGTTTTCATTCTATACTAAATATTAAAGCGAATTCTGTTAAGTAATAGGTCATAATACGATCGTCTGGTGCTATTATTTTTCTCATTTTGAGGTTGCACAGGCTACGACCGGTTCTTTGGGACTAATGCGTGGTGACATGGATCCAACACGTAGTGGAGACAAATTGATATTCGCAGATAAAATAGAGAAATCTAGAGTTACGACCTGGTTCACGGCCGCTATCATTTCTCAATCTCTTCTGATTAATACTTGTTGCCAAGATAATAAATGATTCCGCCTTGTTTTACGTTAAGGAACATTTTCTCAAATTCGATTGTAATTTACAGTCATTTCTTAGTTGTTGTATTAATAATGTAAATAAAATAATGAGCACGTTTTTCATAATTTCATGATATCCACAACTTATTTGACAGATAATCTTAATCGATCGATATATATAGAAGAAAGTCATGTTAGTACCACCATTTATAACTGAAGAACGGGCGGGCCGATGTTTTTGATGTATGACTTTTTGAATTTGTCTCTATCCTGAATAGCAGAATAATTATTAATGGGAAAAATCCCAAAAGACTATAATTAAAATAATTCATTTGATTCTGAGGCCGTACGAAGTTCGGCGGGACAGCTAGTGTCTTATAAATTGTGTATAATGTGTATTGCTACATTGTGTAATAGGCATTTAATAACTAATCATGACACATTAACTCAGAAGGTACTATTAACACATCACACTGTAATCATCTGGATCACGAACGCGCAAACGATCCAAGGTTCAACTTAGTTAATATTCTGAGAGCACCGATCCAACGTCAACTTTGTCAGTCTTATTTGGTGCCAGGTATATTTTGAATCGCAATTGATTGGGCAACAATAGCCCTGGATCAAGACGGGGCATAAAACATATATATTGATATATCAACCCTTTTGAAACAATTGTGTTCCATTTTAGTATTGCATTGTTTCGATTCAAGTTAAAAGCGATGCGACACGGATGCGAATATGCATTGTATGCGCAAAATGTCAATACTTGCGCGTTGTGAGCTTTGTCAAAGTCAAAGTCAAATCATTTATTTCGTATAGGCCTACGGGGGCACTTACAAATTGTCATTACATTTTTTCCTTAATACTACAACCGGATCGGAACGCGACCTCAACTGAGAAGATCCGGCAAGAAACTCAGCGGGCTTGTCTTTTTTTTTATCCATTATATTTACAAAAAAAATAATTATAAAAAGTAAGCTCCAGTGTGTTGCCATGCGAGGCGCACACACGCTACACTTTAACATTATAAATATTGATATTAGAGCGATCAGTCCCAGGCTGCTTTATCATCCAAATAATCCAAGATTCTGTAATAACCCTTACGACATAAATTACTTTTAACAGTTCTTTTAAACTTACTAATGGGCAAATCTCGGATTCCTTTGGGAAGTTTATTATAGAAGCGTATACATTGCCCCATAAAAGAATTATTTATTCTGTGGAGACGAGTGACATGCACGGATAGTTTGTCCTTATTACGAGTGTTAATAACATGAACATCACTCCTTTTTTCAAAATTATGAATATTTTTCTTAACATACATTAGATTTTCATAAATAAATTGAGACACAACAGTTAGAATATTTATTTCTTTAAATTTATCCTTAAGGGAATCTCTAGGACCCATGCCGTAAATTGCTCGTATTGCCCTTTTCTGCAAGATGAAGATAGTATTAAGATCTGCAGAGCAACCCCAGAGTAAGATGCCATAGGACATAACGCTATGGAAATAACTGAAATAAACAATTCTAGCTGTGTCTATATCCGTTAATAGTCGAATTTTTTTAACAGCATAAGCTGCCGAACTCAGCCTACCAGATAGTTTTTTAATATGTGGACCCCATTGCAATTTAGTATCTATGGTAATACCGAGAAACACTGTTGACTCCACAAGGTCCAAATCAGTTCCATTCAATTGTAAATTGGTTCCAACTTGTCTAACATTTGGTGTTGAGAACTTTACGCATTTAGTTTTCTTCTCATTAAGGAGAAGATTATTTATAGTGAACCAATCAACAACTTTAGCGAGTGCATTGTTCACATCGTCATAATTAACTAACTGTCTCTTGAGTTTAAAAAGCAGTTTGGTCAACTTCACAAGGCTCTCGAAAGTCATGCGCAGGATTCTTCCCGACGTTTGACTTCACCGTACAACAAGTGATGATCCCAGTGAGCCTGTACGTATTTCTTTCAAAGCAAATGACAACTTGGCCTTCACTGGCAAAAGTTAAGCTCAGCTCCAATTACATCGGGATCAAATACTTACTATCGTCCAAATGTGGTCGTGTGTGTGTGTGTCGTCCTGCTTACTCCTTCGGGTATAATTTTTAAGGTTTCTGATTCTTTTGTTTTCTAGGGTAAAAGTGATTATTAATAGTTGGTATCTTTTAAATTGATCCTGCTAATTGATATAGGATGACCCCTTCGGGATAAAAGGCATGATGGTACACTGTTAATTTATTAATTTCATAAAATAGTGGAATCATTCACCTCTCTTCTCCACAGATGGGTCACCGCGTCCCCAGGTATTCCAGCCTCATGTGGGGCGTCTGCATTCCCAGCTCCTGCAGCAGCTTCGACCTCGAAGAGGAGCTGGACCAGCGGCTCTCGGGCTTGGGCATATCAGTCAGGGTGCATAATAACATGTGCTCCGTGAAGCACTTTACAAGGCCGTATTCTTTTGGGAAATCACTTTCTATGTAAGCTATAATAATATAACTATAACAGATTATATAGTTCTTTAAACTGTAGCATTTAATATACATCATGACTCAGAAAGGGTATACTGTGTCATTTGAACCTGCGCTTTTTAGTGCATTTAATGCAATCTTTCTGTCGAGTCAATTTCGATATGTCGATATTTAAAAATTAATTTTGTTCTCAACAAAATGAGAATTTTGATTTTCTGTGAGCGTTTTTTTCTGACGTAACAGAATTCTGACTTCACATAGCGATTAAAAATGCGCTAAAAAGCCAAGGTCAAAAATATTTGCATTTTGCGGTTTTCCTGCATACCTAACAGATCTAAATCTCAATAGAGTCTTGGGTGATTCGATGATGTAATAAACAATAAACATTGTTATTATAATAAAGATACATCGAACACATAGATACATACAGTGGGTAGCTTGAAGAATACTAATGGGTATATTTTATCTGACTTTGAGTCGTTTTATCGGATACAATAAGGTAATTTTCTATTACGCTACGGCTAGCTAAAGCCGTGGCCAGGGGCATATTTGACCTGAATCATTAAATATATTTTTTAATGGGGCCGTAAATTAATTCCTGAATAGTGCCACCCGCGTAGAAGCTTTACTGAGGAACACATCCTCGTTGTAAAGATACGGGCCACGAAGGAAAGATTCTCTTTTCTATGGCGATGACTCAATGCGAGGGGAATTCGGGCAAGTCCAACACGCTGGGCCAGTGTTAGTTAGCAAACTTGTCACATCCATCGAAGGACGTAGAGGTTTCCTCACGACATTTTTCTTAAATGCAACGCAAGTGATAGTCAATATTGAAAATGAGATTTGCACATAAAACCCTGAATTTCAAAGGCGGTGGAGGTGGGGTATGAACCTCCACTGTAAATCAAAGTGAGGTTTCGGATTATAGCAACGAACTCGATGCACTTTACTTGCCATTGTTGTATTATTTAATTAGCATACGTCTATCACTTTATAATAATATTAAATATGTAATTAATTGTTACAGCACGTTCTTCCTTGCAATAACGCTCCTACTGAGTCTCGGAACGATGCTGGACGACGGCAAAGACGGTGTCACGAATTTCGAAAAGCTCCTAAACGCGTTCTCCCTCAAGAGGAACTTGAAGAAAGTGTTTGACTTGTCAGACACGGGCTCGAACGTCAAAGGCGTGGATGCTTATAGAGGGATGAACGCTTTAGCCCTGTTGGTAGCGCATAAGTCTATGGCAATGGCACACAGTCCCTACATCAATAAAGTCAGCTTTTCTGCTGTAAGTATACACCTATGTATTTTTATTTTTATAGTGTTTTTCTTTTCTTTTTTTAATTTCAGTTCCCATCGGGCAAACGGCTTTTGCTCCCGAGTCATGGATGTCTTATTTCTATATAAGTACTAGCTGACCCGGCAAACGTTGATTTGCCATATACATTATTTGTAGGAAATATTTGCGATTGTAAGTGAGATATAAACTATCCTATCTTTCTATTTGGATGAAACTGCACACAATGTGCAAAATTTTATTTAAATCGTTTTAGTAGTTTAGGAGTCCATAGCGGACAAACACCGTGACACGTGATTTATATATATTGAGATTTATACAGGCTGATATAGACAGCCTTGAACTTGCGCTTCTTTAGAACGTTCGTAAGTTAGGTAAAGTTAGAATTTCGGCATGTCGTTTTCTTGTGAGCAAATATTGATTTTAATTAATAGAATTCAATCGTTTTTGAATTCCATTATTCGACTAATCAGATACACAACACCCATAGGAATATATTGATGAATCATCAGAAATGTGTTTGGTAATGATTTTTTTTTGCGATTACCTACACAAAATATATATTGCACAACAGTTTAATCATTTATCGGAATCGAATTGGAATTTTGTAATGTCAACTATGTGAATGAAGTCGTAAGTAGCACCAATTTACGATGAAGGAAAGTGGATAATATATTTTATGTCTTATTATTATTCTATTAGGATCGGAACGCGACTTCAACTGAGACGATCCGACGAGCGACTCAGTGGGCTTTTTATACTAATTTTAAAAAAAAACTCCAATGTGTTGCCATGCGAGAAGCACACACACTACACTTTGACACCATAAATCTTAATGGACGATCGAATGAGATATTTGAGCGATCAGTCCCAGGCTGGTTTATCATCCAAATAATCCAAGATTCTGTAATATACCTTATGTCATAGTTTGGTTTTGAGGATTGCTTTGAACTTACTAATGGGCAAATCTCAGATTCCTCTGTGCAGTTTACTATAGATGTATGGTGGATTTTAACCATCTTATTAAGATTTTAGCACATGTTATTATCAATCAATGTATACCGCACAAGTTTTTTTGAAAATCCTTGAGTTACTTAAACCAATTTGGCTATCACCGCTTTAAATAATTATTGCTTAAGTAACTACCTTAATCTCGACAAATGCCAAATCAATGTAATTACGGTTGTATATACACACTAAATGATTTAATGGTTCCAACATGTGCCAACGTTTTCAATATCTTGCAAGCAACGAGAACAAGTTTGGAAGATATCTGTAGACACTTTCCAGTCCACTTCTACTGTGTGTCCCTCTGCAACTAGTGAAGGTTGGCTGTCAAAACTAGCATACTCTTTACTGTGTCTCACGAGCACAAGGATTTTTGCAGCTCTCGCAATGCCCGGCCAGTCTCTGCTGTTGTGCAACCAGGATTCCTTTCTACGACCAAAACGTCTCTTTCTGGCAATCATGCCCATCATTACTTCGTCGTTGGTTCCACAGCTAGACATAATTTGTAGGCCACAGACGCCACGATCTCGTCACGATTGCCACAGTTGATACTAGTTGGTTGGAACCTGCTATCTGTAGGTGCCGAGGGTCTCGGCTTCTAATCCCAATGGAAGCCAACGTTGTGTGATGAGCACGAACTTTATAATATTGGTATAGATTACACGGAACGCAGGAAGTGTAAAGTGATCTTTAACTATATCTCAATGTAACCCTTTGCAATTAACCTTCCAATTCTGATTTGACAAACGTCACGTCAATCAAAATTAAGACACTGGTGTTAACTAAAGTAGAGCTTTCGCAATTATTGAAATATCAATACCGACCTTTTGCATTCAATCAAAATGTCTGTCTCGCAACCTACCACGATCAAAATACTGATCTCAGACATACCTAAAATAGCAGCATAATTTATTATAACTCGAAAATAATTACGGAAATTCCATTTTTGAAATTTGCCAAGCCAGACATTTATTACTATACAAACTTGGTAACCGCTAATAATTAGGTAAATATTTTTCAAACACAGATTTGTTAGAAAATTCAGGCACCATGAAATCGTGAAGCCTAACAAACCTCTGGTCTAGCATGTAAACACGCACACACACATACATATAAAAGCTATGCCCAGTACTTCTTAGTCTAAAAGAAAAGGCAAAAAGTTTAGTAAATGGTAACATTTAGTAACTTCAAATGCATGAAAAAAGTGGGTTAACTTTGCTAGAGTGGTAACATAACATTACGTCTGAACTTTTAAACAAGACTGTGTTTTCAAAATGTAGTCGTAATCCGGTCGTAATGTAGTCGTAATCGATTTACCGCTAACTGAATATTATTGAAATATCCTTCAATTTTCCACAGGTATTTGGGATGCCGTGGGCCGTGGTGGGTCGCTCAGCTATCCTTTACACCGATAGCTTCCTGTACCTCAGTGGTTTTCTGAACGCACACAATCTACTCCGGGACCTTGAGAGAAAAGGCACGATCGACCTCAAGGACAGACTTATTGCGAGATGGTTCAGGTGAGTGTTTTATATATTTTGAACCATATAATTGAATCACAGATAATGTGAGTTAAGGAGATCATACGTTACACGATGAAGGTTGATAATAATTTTATTTTATTTCATTTTTGTTCAAGTTTAAGAAATTGAAATTATATACCATTTAAAATTTACTTGTATGTTAAATAGTGTACCGAGCTCCAAGACACAGACATTGTCTAGTTTGGAGCTCACAAATACTTTGTTGATGTAAATATTAATTGAAATAAATATTCTATTCTATTCTATTCTATAATAATACACCATCACACATTCAATTACTGAAGGGGTAGGCAGAAGTGAGGTATTTTGGTCCCAATGCAATAGAGGGCGAACCCGTTGCCTTTATACCAGACATGCTCTTTCTCAATATGAGGATTTAGGCAATAGTCCACCCCGCTGGCCTAGTGCTATTTGTAGATCTTCACACGTCTCTTGACAGACTTGCCGAGGATTGCACCTGCACATCTCGTTTCGTAGGCGAGTTCTACCTAATTGGCTATCACTGTGTATATTCAGAATTAAATCAGTAGTTTCGGTTATTAGCATCTACAAACATTCAAACAAACATCTTTAACCGTTCATAATATTAGTATTTATTTCTAATTTATAGGATTAAATTATAATTTAAAGGAAGTCCTTATATTTTCGTGTTTCAAACGAACCTAATTCCCTATGAGCCTTAAAGAAAGATTAATGATTGTTCGAAGTGCACAAAATACATGCTTTGTTTCAAACGCCCCATTGTATTCCTCTGATTTCCTCACTAATCTAGATCGGTCGTAATATATGTTTTTTCTTAATGATTTAGTCAATTAAAATATATTTAGTGAACGCGTGGCTTCGTGCACGTAGGTACTCAGAGTTATTGGTGTTAAGGGATTTTGGATCAAACGAGGTGATTCACAAAATAACTATACTTTAATTAAAAATACGTTATGTCTGTTTTTTAAATGGGCACGACCTTTCCGTTAATATAATTCACTGAAATATAACAAAAAGTGAATTACATTAATCATTTATTTCATTGTACTTATTACATACTTACCTACTTAAGTTTTACCCGAAGTGCGGATCAGTTAAATCCGTCATCAAATTACTTATTTCTAGATTACCTCAATTAGGCGAGACAATGTCAATGACTCACAATTCAACGAAAAATATGTAATCAAATTTATCTTAACCCATATCAGCGTCAGCAATCGGCAAGTATTCACACCAAGATCACGTTCCAAAACGCATCACAAAATATGGAGGTCATTTTCTAACCACAATAAGACATCTGGTTAGGGATCCGGTTGCACCTAGATTATTGAACTTTATATAAGTTTTTTCAGGTTATTTAGACACACACACGTACAGGGCAGTAGGCAGGGGGGGGCTGCTGGGATCACGGATGTGTGCGAAAGCGTTCCCGTACCCAACCTCGCCCACAAGGTGGGAAATGGACTTACGTGGGGATTTAGTCGGCCGGAGTCCGACATAATTAACATTAACATCCTCTGGAACCGCCCCCAGACCACTTCATGGTGCCCATTATGCGTTGTTTAGTCTGGCCCCACACCGATTATGTGTTGGACTGTTCATTTGATAACGTTCATTCTCCAATCTAGGCTGTTCCCAATGTTCCTGAGCCTGATGTTATTCTGCACGTACATCCTCCCGGACATAAGCAACGGGCCGCAGTGGAGCCTCGTGGTGGAGGAGCACAGCAGGGTCTGCGAGAAGAACATGTGGAAAAGCTTCCTCTTCATACATAATTACTTCGGCTTTGAGGAGATGGTGAGTTGAAAGATATTTGGAACAAATCCCCCTTGTTTCCAAGGCAAGTGTTCGACTTACCATCAGTACTTTGTTATCAAATAATTAATCCATTAAATTATTTTCTCAAAGATATTCTGTGTCAGGTCAGCTCAAAAGCACCCACTAAACGACGTGTCCAAATTGCAAGCGTATAATTTAAAGAGATTCAATTTTCTGACTGCATCTTAGGTCATTTCGTTCCATATGCCCTCTTATATTATCTGTAGCGCGTAACAGAGTTTCACTGGTTTTTTCGCTGAAACTAGCCGCCTTGCTTTATTAAATGAAATATGATTTTGAGTCTGGATATAAGCGAAATTGAAATTGAACACTATTGGATATAATAAAAATAAGTCGGGTTTTCCTTCCTGACGCTATAACTCCAGAACGCACGAACCGATTTCCACGGTTTTGCATTGGTTCGAAAGGTCTCGGGCTCCGTGAGGTTTATAGCAAAGAAAATTCAGGAAAAACCAAACGAAATGTTACATAAAACGAAGCCATCTGGTGGCGAAACGGAGTTCGCTGGGTTTGCTAGTTGGATATAAAAACTTGATTGAGTTATACAAATGTATGTTTATAGCATGAGATTCAGATTTTTTATTCTTTTATTTATTTAATTAACATTATTAGGTCATTTTAATCATAACCTAACATTAAACATGTAACATACCATAGGGAGCATTTATATAGACACCTTAAGGTTACTTTCGCATGGCAACACATAACTCCAGCTCAAAGGTATGCTACAACCAATAGCTGTACCGCTCAAACGAAACAGTACCTAACAGTGTAATGGATGTAAAATTGTTCTACCATTTGTGTAATACACATATTATTTTTCCAGTGCCTCACCCATACCCACCAAATCGGCATGGACATGCAGCTCTACGTGGCTACCCTACCACTGATGCTGGTCCTCTGGAAGTCCAGGACCCTGGGCTGGTCCCTCGTGGTGCTGATAGCGCTGGTATCCACCGCACTTCGGTATCTAGCCATATACTGGCATGACATCAGCATGATCGTGTATTATGGGATATCGTGAGTATATTTCTTTTATTTATCCGATTTTGTTGAAGTTTGAAGGCGTATGAAGTCCTTCTCCCGAGCAGTATACTGAAGAGCCTGGAAATTGGCGTATTATAAATTCTTATTCCCGGGCAGTATACTGAAATGGATGTCATTTTGCGTATTATGAAGTCTAATTGACTAAACACACTTTGTGTGATGAGCACGAATGTTTTTTCCAGAGTCAAGGATGTTTAATATCTATATAAGTATTATTTACTGTGTTCGCCTTCAGTCGATAATACGGTGCTCATATAATACAAGCGTTGCTTATTGTGGAACCGTATAGTGTGTTTTCGTCTAGCGATAATATTATTATATTATACATGGTGATTCAGATATATACTAAGCCAGGATAATAGGCTAATTAGCGCATTTGAAATCAGAGCTGCGTAATGTAGATTAAAAAGAAATGTTCCCAATAGAAGTACAACTGTGATGTTCTCCAATCTATATTTTTAATCGACATTCACATAATGAAAACAATGCGCTGAAGAAGCGCACGTTCAAGGCTTAGTATATACCCTTCTGAATCACCCTGTATATGTTACTAGCTTCTGCCGGCGGCTCCGCCCGCTGCACCTCAATGAAACAGGCTATAGCACTCAGCGATAAAGTAGATTCTTATTCGTGAAGGATTTTTAGAACCGGAAAAAATAGTTACGAAAATTACCTCTTACATCCAAACTAGGTATCTCTTAATAATATATTATTAATTAATAAAAATAATATTATTGGATTTATGAACTTTAATCTGCATGATAAATATCACTATCAAAAGTCATGTATGCTATTTGAATGCTAATCGAATATTACATACATTTTGTATGTAAACAGCGAACTGTTTGCCAACGCGGTTAGACTTTTTGAAATCGCTCTTAAAACAATTTCGACAACAGCAATGACCTCTAAATAAACGATTTCATCCTTTTTCTTTCACTCGGCGAGTGGCGTTAAATATTAGTTGAATTACATTTGCAAACAAATATGAAATAAAATTTTTATTATTTGTAAAAAAATCTCATATCGTCAAAATTTTCCAAACGATCACTGGAAACTTCAGTAACCGGACATTGCTCAAACAACGCTGTGAAGGCAATCATTGCCTATACACGTTGCTATTTAGCTTTTGTAGGCGCTTTAATACAATCAAACACCCACCTTCCTTTGTTTAATAAACAACTCTAATGCGCTTTTCATTTGTTTCCAGAGTACAAAGTCTTCTAGATGCAGCCAGGTATTCATACATTCTGCCCACCCACCGAGCCACCATTTACCTTATCGGGGTCGTCATGGCATATTTAATTAAGGCAAAGAAGCTGAACTTCACTCTGAGCGATGTAAGTTTATCAGTCTTTTTGGGTTAAGGTGCTGACCCGCCAACTTACCGCCCGTGTTCTTCTCCCTTTCTTTCTTCATATGAGACAGATCTTCGGAACAATAGTGGGTGTAAGACTACGCGTGATCAATTTGAGAACTTAAGTACAACTCGTAAAAGGTTCAAAATTCTTCGAAGTATACCAATGGATCTGCCCATAGATTTACTGCAACAATATCTACACAATATAATTAGTGATGTTACTCCATTTCTATGACGTGCAAGACATATTATAATTCATTATATGTCAACCTATCGATCGGATCGTAGAGCGACTTTCACAGCCGTATTCAAATCAACCGCGCAGTATTGCGAGGCTGGGATTCTCTAATTTGCCTTCCTATTGCTGCACGTGTTGCTGTGTGTTGCTTCGTAGACAACTATTACCAAATAGGCTCCAATAAGAAGTCGTCATCACACACCCGTTCCAATGATTAGCCTGAGTTTTTAACCACCAGGACTTGTCTACGTTTTTTCTCTCTAACATTGATGATAATGATGCCCAATGTTTTGGTAATAGCAATACCAAGACGCAAAAACTTTAAAGATGAAACGGCAAGACTCTTGCGTATTTACTGACAGACAAGACCAAGACTTTGGGGAACACTAACTATGCTTTGCTTTATATCAACAACCAGCTTCATTCATTCTCATTCTATTATTTCCAGAACCAAGTAAGAATATTCTGGGCGGCATGCTTCGCCCTAGCCGCTGCTACCATTGTCAGTCCTTACAAGATGGGCTCTAATGAGTATAAGTACGAGCACTACCCTGCGGCCCTCTTCGCCGCCTTTTCCCCTATTCTATGGGGCCTTTTCATGTGTGCCTCCCATTGGGCCATATGCAATGATTACGCTGGTAAGTTGGAATTTTAATTGAGTGTTTGCTTCTAAAAAAAGCATGAATAATATCGATAATGTTTATGTATGAATTTTTTGAAATAATTTTAATTTACGGTAAAGCAAAAAAGTTTAAATGATGTCACATAAGTCCATTTTAAGGGAGTTTTGAGTAAGTAGGCCAGCATCTCTTCTAGCCAGCTATCCATCAGCCGAAAGGAATCTTCTGCTGAACATAGGCCTCCCAATGACATCCACACATCACAGTCACCTGCGACGTCCTATATGACGTCTTCCAACTCGTGGTAGTAATTTTAGGACTTTTTTACCCCAAAAGCCATCGGGTCTTTGAGCTATGTGCCCGCCCACAGCCTTTTCAACTTTAAAACTCTTTGCGTAGCGAAACCCAAAACTCTAGCTCTCTCTCTCGCTCTCTCTTATAAAGTACACATAAATGTTATTCTCTACTACCGCACTACTCCCTCTGTCGTAATGTTCCGTTAAAGATGGTCATCTTTTCCAGGTATCGGGACCGCCTTCGTGGAGTCGCGAGTGTTCAAGTTCTTCAACAAGATTGCGTACAGCGTCTACCTCACGCAATTCCCAATATTCTTCTACAACGTTGGAGTCCAGAGGCATGCAGAGTACTACTCGCCTTTGCTACTTGTGAGTATTAAGATGCTTTCGATCGAGGTCGAACGTTTATTGGAACCTCGCCGGTCCTTGCCACCAAAATCACGTAAATTAGTAGTCCCTTCTTCCTTTAAACAAAGTAAAGATGAGACATTATGGCAGCTTATGCATCTATCTATCAGCTGATGGAAGTCCACTGTTGGACATAGGCCTCCCCCAATGACTTCCACACATCATGGTCCTCTCACATCCACTGACTTCCTGCGACGCGTGTGATATCATCGGTCCACCTTCATCATCTTATGCGTATAAGAACGATAATTTATAGAATGGTTTTGAAAATCTATCAAACAGTGTGTACAATGGTTGTATATCTTTTCAGCTATATCTTCCAGAGATGTTGACTGTAGTGATAATATCAATAATGACGACAGTTGCCATCGAAATGCCGTTCACCAAAGTCTACAGGATATATTTTGGTGAGTACACGATGCAGCAATGTAGTATAACATTATCAATGCAAAAAAAAAAAACAAAATTTCCAAAAAAAATATTTTCCAGATAGGTCTTAACAAACACTAATTTCTTTTTCAGGAAATTCACAGACAAAATTAAAAGACAAATGAATGAACAAAGACTAGTGCTGTGTAACAAGCTGTGTATAAAGTAAGAAATTTAGTTTTAGATAAACATCACGTATTTTAACTTAATCGATTAAGGTTTCGACTATTTTTGTACTGTAACGACGATGTAACATTATAAGTAAGTAAGATATAATAAGTTATTAAAATAAAACGAAACGAGTGTATATAAATATTGATTTTTATTACCAAGTCTTTTGATTTTTTGTACATACTAAATTACCGATTACCGAAATCAAATAAACGATCCTATGACGGACAAGAAATAAACTTCAAATAAAAATATTCTTATTGTAATGTTTATTTAAATGCAGACATAATTTTTCGAAAATGCAAGAAATCCTAATGTTGTTTTTTTTTTAAACTATTAAATATTTCTATCATTATTGTTTTTAAGGTCACAAAGCCTTAAAAACAAAATAATTACCCTCTCGTTCTGGCTATATTGATCGTTATGATCTATTTAACCATTAAAAGTAACAATATTTACAAAATTATTATTAAAATAAACGGTCTGCAAACCCATCCGTTTTCTTAGTTCCTCAGTCTCTTAGTTAGAAGAAAATTCAATACCAATAAAAAAAAACTAATACCTATAAGAAATCTAATACTGACAGCTAAACACTGTAATGCCCCAAAGGCTACCAGGAACCAAGTTCTAACGCGACTATAATTTAATGGCTGTAATATATCAGTTCAAAAATTCAGCAAGAGCATATCAAAAATTTAAGAAAAACAGGATTCGAAATACTGACAGAACAATAACAAATTGTCGAACATTTTAAGCTGATTACAGCGGAATTATATTTCGTTAGGTCCATACAAATCCCCTTAAATGCCCCAACCACGATTCCACCTACTAATGCTAGCGTACATCGTAACTGGTTAATTTCACTCCCACTAACCGGTTAATAACATTCAAATTAACTAGGCAGGTAAAAAACCGATTTCACAAATAAACCGTTAACCGTATCCGAAATAATTTCGATTTAAGTGTAATGAAAAACCTTTTTGCTTACATCACCGGTTATAGAGCCCTACGCACGATGCAGTTTTGTTGGAAACTTCCTACGCAGAAGTTTTATCGCCTCGAGAAGTAAAAAATCATGAACAACCTTGCAAGGTCACTTCAAGTAGTAAAGTTGCTTCAACGTCAACTATTTGCCAATCCCTCAATGTCCTCACAACCGTCAGCTTTGCACATGCATTTGACGTAGCCCTTCTGGTCCCTGCTGAGCCACGCGCCCTCTCCGCATGGACCCTGGGTGTTAATAATGTGGCAGGTGCCATTGTACGGAGCTGTTCCTCTTCGTGTTAGACAGGCTTCCACCTGAAAAGGAGAGGTCTTACATTTTAGGTCAGTTGAATGTACGTATTAACATCCCAAATGACTCAACTGTCATGTGTCTTAAAACTGTACAACTGTATCTCATGGAGGCAAGCCGAGGGCACGATCCCGACATAGGTACTGCTTTCGCATTCAAACATCTTTTCATAAGCTCCCGTCGGTTGAGGGTGCTACGGACTTGAACATTCAGGAAGAGAACGTTAATCCTATTGCTAAAGATTTTCCTCTTCTGACACTAACAATCGCTCGATAAATTTCATTCGTACGTCATCTTTCATCCATTCATACTTGGTCAAGCAATCTCAGCATACTTAATCTAACTATAACTTTGTTATGTGGATGATTAGCTGACTGATTCATACATTATGAAATCTCGAGAACTTTAAAATTAAATTAGGCATCCTTGCGGTTTATAGCTTCAATAAGTAACACCTAATGATGCAAGATCGACCATTGTTTAAAAACAGCAATAGCTAAATTATAAAACTGGTTCTTCTACTGCGACAGACTAGACTATATGCGATTCAATAACATTTAGTCCAGCTTATGGGTCTGATAAATACAGTAAGCAATAAAGCCCACGATGCAATCCTACCTCTCGGCGGTTGCAAGGGCCCGTTGCGCAGACGCAGACCCCGTTGTGGCTGAGGCCGTCCACGGCGGGGCGCGCCTCGAAGTCGAAGGCGAGCACCTCCCCCGCGCCGCACGGCGCGCCGGCGCCCGCGCGGTAGCAGCGCCGCCGCGCCGGCACGTACAGCCGCCCGCGCGCGCACGGCACCTGCGGGGGGGGGGGCGGGGGCACGCTAGCATCGGCGTCTACACGCACCGAGCGACCATCCCACATAGAGAGGCACCGGGGCACATAGGGCTATACAATTTGCATCTCAACACTATAAATAGCTCAGCAATATTGCAAGCAATGTTATTCA
Source organism: Pheosia tremula (assembly GCA_905333125.1). NCBI lineage: Eukaryota > Metazoa > Arthropoda > Insecta > Lepidoptera > Notodontidae > Pheosia > Pheosia tremula. Next base: position 2,046,974 of record HG995403.1, on the reverse strand, counting down.
CAACACACGGGCTTGTTTTGTGGCAATTTCTAGCTGAAATAGTACAACAAATGAGTTGCTGCCTGCTGCTAAAGAGTTTTTTCACTGTATTGTGATGTATATTACAATTTTTTTGTGCTGTATGGCTGCTAATATTGCTGATATATAGATTTCCAGTAATACAATTTTTATAGACCATTTGTCGAACATCTTCTTTTCCAATAACTCTATATGTGTTGGGTTATTAAACTAACGTTCGTTATGGGGTCTTGATACGTTGAGAAGACGTCTCAAAAACTGCGATAGTATTTTTCATAATTTTTGCGTGAAGATACATGTGTATGTGCATTTGGAACCGTGAACGCTCTCTTTATGCAGCGGGCACTTGTTTGTGCTCTTAAATTGGCTGCCTACTGGTATATTTTGATTTGTTATAATTCATTACCTTAGTACACCTCCCTCCTCTAGAGATCATCTCGTCGGGTGCGCAAGGTCCTCTAGTATACAGCCTATAACAGGCGCCGTCTTCAGCGCGTGCGTGGAACGTCTTGCATCTGCATTCGGCGCGTGAACCGTATGGAGCCACTTCCGTGATAGTGAATGTATGGCCTTTGGGACAGGGGCCTAGGGAATCTAGAAAGTGAAATATTTTTGGGAAATAAATTATGAATAAAATTGTGGGCATGAATATCCTACTTAATTAAAATAATTACGTACCTAGTCATATTACAATAATGCTAAACCTAAATATATTTGCTGCGTAGATGTTGTAACTAAATACTAGTGCAAGTTACTGCATATGTTTCAAATTGCACAGTTCAATAAGCAAAAGGTCCAAATGCTCAATAGTTCTGCATCCAAATATATATTAAAAATCTTGCAGCGCGAAATGCAATAAGTAAGCCTTTTTTTATAGCATTTATTAATCCCATCCATTCATAAGCCGAAAGACGTCAACTGCTGAAGATAAACCTCTCTTAACTTGACTTCGGATATGACGGTTTTCAGCCACTCACATCCACCAGCTTGTCACGTAGGACGTCATCAGTCCACCTTGTCGAGTCGTCCTACCCTACGTCTTCTCCCTCGTAGTCACTATCCCAGAACCTCTGCCCTAATCACCAACGGTTGTATACGCAGCATATTATATGTAATGTGATGATTAAATAAAACAAAAGGTCGGTCTCTCGGAGTTGGAGGTGAAAGACGCTGCTATAACTAGAGATAAGTGGTGCCATTTTCAGAGGACTTTCAGCCAGTGCGTTAGAGACCTATTCGACCTCTTAACCGAGCTTCATTCTAGTGCGTATGAGACCTAATCCATCTCGTAAAATAAGGTATTTTAAAAAAACTCATATCTTTATCAAAAAATAAGATACAATCTATGTTCTTTCTGTAAATAATAGAGAATTAACTGTTCTATCTCAAGTTTGCTACGCATGGGGATGTGAAAAGTGGGTTATGAGATATAACAAAAAAAAAATTAGGTATCCATTGAATCTCGCATCGCAACTAAAGATAGATCAGTTTGGGTTGTGACTAGTGATGGGATTAAAATAAAACCCCAGTTATCGATAGCTTAACTTTTTATGAAGTAATGATTTAAACATAGTAATATTGATTTCTTATATTTACGCGAATACTAGACATTTAAATAAAACTAATCTTACGGATTTTATCGTGTTTATTATTTGTTTTTTACGTTCCCGTCGTTTCGGCTGTTTTACAACAACCATGGTCACGGGAGGACTGACCATGGTGACTGTCCTTCCGTGAATGATGAATTATGATAATCCATAAAATTTGTTTTATTTCAATAAACATAGTGACTAAAAAAATATTTAAGAAAAATGTTCCTCATTGAAGCATGGTAACCACATATGTTGTTCGCATTGCACACATAGTGTATTTATTCGTTTGGTTTTTTTGGATGCATCTGTGCTACTAAATGTGAGCCGTAATTTACTGTAACAGCCTGTGCAACGACTTTTTTTGCTACCACGCTGACAAAATATAAGAGCGTATTTTTTTTAAATGGAGTGCGCAGGTACACATTATCGACACTTGAACAACACTGAGCGCGAGCTAACGGCGCCCGCGCCGCCCGCGCTCCGCTCCTTGCGTCTACGACGCCTGTGTTTTAGGAGGTCCGAAAGATCTCCTCACGCAACAGATGTATATTATTACAACTCAGTGCGTTAGAGACCTCATCCATCTCCTATTTTTTTTATTACATTATTGAATCAAACTCGCAGCGGGAAGTAGGTATGTATATTTGTCTCCGTCAAACACATAGAAATAAAGAAGTTACGACCTCCCGCACAGAGGTGGAGAACACGATTTTCGGCGCCGCACCAGCTGAAAGTCACGTTAGATATCTTTTAGACCTCTTAACGCAGTCAACGTGTTAAATAAGTATATTAAGAGTGGTATTTGAATATATCTAACCTAATTCATAACAAGACCTCGTCTCGTTATGGTAATGAGGTAGATGAGGCTCACACCCGCACTTAGCTCCGGGAAGGAACAGTTGTCCTGCCTCGCACGGTCCTCGCGTGTAGTGCGGGTAACAGCTGCTGTCCGCAGTCCAGTAGTGAGGATTGTCTGGATCGCACTGGAATAAAACGACAAGAACAAAATTTAGGACCTGAATGTGATATGAAATAAATAAACTCCACCATGCCTGAAAGAGTACCAGATATGCAATGCAGTGAAGCAACATTTATCTGCCGCTGGTATGATCAAATATATAAGTAAATTGACTAGAGATCGGCGAAGTACTATTATTATGATTTGCATTCTTAACGTGTGTTTCAAAATCTCTGTTTATTTGAGTGTTAAGAAATCATCAACATAACTTACGTGTTTGAAGATAATATAGTTAATGTGGTCAAGAGTTCCTGTGGGTCATACATTAATTACAGTAAATATGTTGTAGCCATTTTAGCGCGAGCTATCACTTTCTAAACTAAGGCTGGTAAGAATGTTGTCCATAATAGATTTGTCCTCAATAAATCGCTGTCCAAATTTATTATCTTCTACTAATCCGCTCTGGTATGCTCTCTGAACTTTTTTCTATTAAGATTGTGATTCAATTGTATGTGTATAATATGGAATATTCTTTTTGATTAAAATTGTCGTTGGAGACATTATTTTCGATTCTAAAACCGGATCCGCCATTATTTGAATGTTCGTCCGAATGTTTGCCCATTTTAAGAAAACTATCAAATTGAAACTTATATGGTGATAACTTTATAAATGTATACATTTCACTTGGAAATGATGGATCATTACGGAATAACAAAACTTTGAACGTTGCAAGCCACTACGTGAATTTAACTATTGCTTAGCAAGGTCTTGTACGTTACCACTGTCTAATGGTGGAAACCATTACTATACTACTACTCCCAAGAGGTACATCGACTGTTAAGAAGTCTTGTTGACATGATAGCCTTTAAACCTTTTTATTGCTTACCGTGCAGTTAGCGAGTCCATCCTCTCCCACGTCCAATATGGTCCCAGGGTAGCAAGGTCCCTGGCTGAGTTTATAGTAGCACTTGCCATCTGCTGGCCAGTAGATCAAGGTCTCGTCGGCGCATTGTTGAGGCCTCACACACATGCCCTGGCGTTCACTGGAATAACAAACATGGGTAAATACAGAGAGTCATGGAAGTCATTTCTCGATTTCACAATGAGATTGGAAGATTAAGTAATCGTAGAATTAATTTATCCTTGATGATGTTTGGCGTATTTTGCATAATTTGTATAATTCATTTAGATTCAAACTGAATGTTTAAGCCTCCATATTCTTGCTGCTATTGACGCACAAAAAAATACTATCAGTATTTTTTAGCTTATTGGCTGTAATAAGGAATGTCTTTTCATATTATACTCCGGTTCATGGGATATGGAAGTCACGTATTCTCAACCGTCTGCTTTAATCTCTTAATAAAATTCTGTCTTGATCAGCTTTAACTGTTCCTACCTTCATGTGGGATATGATATAACCATTGCCTTCCTCGTCTGGTGAAGTCCGGTAATAAAACATAGGTGATTCCTGCCTTGCATGGAAGTAGTACCGTACTCAAGATAGGAATATACCATTTACATGGACTCAATATGACGATTTACCTACTTCATTTAAGACGTGCTATGAACACTTCGGAAACCTACATATTTAAAAGTAATATGTAAAGTAGTGAGAAAATCGGTGTTATAACGCCATTTGAATAGAAATGTACTACTTGTCACTGTCCTGGTTAGCTGTTGCATAACGCGGTCATAAATGCATTCAGAAGATGCGTGTTATACGGTATTTCCTGCTAATAACATACACTATAGCCATTTATTAGGAGGACAGTATAAATAAATAAATATCGCAACACGAACACACCAACTATACGGTCCCACACTAAGTAACGCTTGTATTATGTGTACCGTAGAATGGACTGAGGGCGAACTCAGTATATAATACTTACATAGATAATAGACATCCATTACTCATGTTCTGCTCACAAGTTTGTCCCTGCCAGGATTCGAACCCGGGACTCGCAGTACAGAAAGCAGGGTCACTAACCACTGAGCTAATCAGGTCGTCGAATGGAATCGTCGTAAGGAGTGAAATTCTAGTTATATTAATTAATTTGATGGATTTATCTATACTCACAACACCACGACCCAGAACATACACTAGTTGGTAACTAACTAGTGTATATCCAAACTCACAAGAAGTATATACCCAAAGACGAAGATGAAGACAATTAACTTTAATCCCGGGACTCGCCGAGGGTCAAACCTCGGTGTCATCATGGGACACCACTGTAGATCCTGGCTTACAGGAGAAGCAGTGGTGCGAGTGTGTGGCAGGCCTAGTCCCATAAAAAACTACCCAAAGATGCTCACCTACCCTCTCTTGTTAAAAGACTCCTCGACCGGCGCGAAGTACTCTCCGGGCCTGCAGGGTCCTCTCTCGAAGAGTTTGTGGCAGGTGTTGGTGTGGGGCAGCTGAGCAGTGCTGGGGGGGCATTTGCATTCAGCGACCGTCTTCCCGCCCCATTTGCTGGGGCTCAGCTCCTGGGTGTCGGGGCATGGGTGCCCTTTCTGGAATTATAATTACTCCTGTTTATAAAATATTCAAAGGATTCCTTGTTATGTTTTGATTTCGTGCATAATTTTGAACTCCTACTCAATACAGAAGTATTATTTGAAATTTGAAACCTTTGTCTGTCTATATGTACTTCTATCTGTGGCAACATAGCTGCCAAGTGGACGGACTATTTTAATGCGGTATTATTTTATTTGTGTGGTATATTCTTAGATATTAATTTGACTACTCATCATTTCATTTTTGACTCATATATATAAAAAAAAATGATTTGAGGGCTGGTTTAATAGAGATGCTTCTAAGCTGTAGCCCGTAACACAGCAAAGCTACACTAGCAGCACATTCGGCTGTGACGACAGAAAATGTGGGATAAATCGATTTTCTCTTTCCCTCGCATGAAATACGGAAGGGAGAGTGCGACTCTGCGTGATATAATCCGTGACATAGGTTTTGTCTTGACCTGCGTGCTAGCCCTTCTGGTATAGAAATCTCAGCATTACCAAAAGTTCGCCGACAACTGCACGTGCAAATGATTAAAAAGTTTACTCAATAGGTACTGGTTTAAATATTGAATTGAAAAAAATAAAATCCCGTTAATATAAAGAATATGAAATAGTGTTTATAAGTTTTAAATTAACATTTATAAAAAATTTAATTAATATAAAAATAAAAATAAAAAAAAAATATTTTTTTATTTTTATTTTATTTCTCAATGTCCTAGTAATAAGTATTTTTTAGTTCCTTGTACATAACTATTGTATATAATTTATTGAAATAAAAATATTAAACATAAAAAAAAAAAAAATAGAACAAAAGGTTGTTGCATAGACTCCGAATTGAATTAGTAGTAGTATAGGTGAAAATAAGGTCCTCACATAGATATATAAGGTGTACTCAACAACAACCAACACGGCAATATAGCGCCAATTAACACGTATCATAAAAACTGTCTTCAACGGGAACAAAGCAATTAACGCAATCAAAATGAACCTTAAAAACATTGTTAGAACGACGTTATCAGAATCACAGTATAAATAAATAAACAGTGTTCTTTATTATCGCCCATCACGAACCGTGATTGTTTACGGGTAATTAGCTCGTAATTAGTTGAAATATTTATAACACACATTTGCATAGGTACGGTAATAGATGCTATCAGCAAGGTTACTTGGAATAAATTATTTGCGATAAAAAAGGGACTATTGTTGTGAGTTTTTTTCGGTAAGTAGAATTCAGATACGTTTATAGTTCGTGTGTCTGTCTGTGCCACTTACAATAATTATAAATATACAAAATTAATTAACATTAACTTTAAGAGTATGACATTAATATTTCAGTAGAATGAAGATGTTCTATAATAAATTATAATAATACCAGCCCTTTTTATGTCCCACTGTTGTGTTGTGCACGGCCCATTAATACGAGAGGGATTAGGCCATCGTCAACCACGCTGGCCCAGTGCGGGTTGTCGGACTTCACATATCTTTCAAGGGGTTCTGTCAGACATGCAGGTTTCCTCACCATGTTATCCTTGACCGTTTAGCATGTAATAATCATGTTTGAAAATGAGAATGATGATGATGAGATGAATGATTCCATAATATTTCTTAAAAGATGCTCGTAAGTTCACGAACATATGTCGCAAACATAATTCCTACTCTGTATCCAGATTCTTCAACTTCAGTAAATATGAAAATTACCAAAATAAATAAGCCATAAAAATAAGTAGTATCCCTATTACGGTCCTACGAAATGGCCACTATACAAACGTGGATTGTTTAAAAATTCTGGTATGATTCAGAATCTTTCACAAGTGATTTCATTCATTGCATAAGTAGGAGATTCCGACTGCATCCGCGGGTGCGTCATTGTTTCGGATTTGTGACCTCAATTTGACGGCTAAACAAAATTTGCCGGTATCCAAATACCACGCATGTTTAATTTGATTAAGTAGCAACTATTATCTAGTAAAGCCGCCTTACCATTAAATATTAATTCGACTCAAATCAGGACCTCAGTTGGAACAAGTATTATATACTGAATTCGCCCCAGTCCATTGTACGGTACCCATAATACAAGCGTTGCTTAGTTCGGGACCGTATAGTTGGGATGTTTGTCGGACGATAAAAAATCAAAAACATTATCTCACCTATCAAGGCTATTAATCCTGGTACCTACCTACTAAAAGACATAAACCATGGTATCAACATTCCAAACTATCTTACTCCATAAGTCACACAACGTGGAGGAAGTCACGTTTGTCAGTCATGTGTTGAATTCGTGTCATTCGAAATCAATCTACATGGTCGGATCAACCGCCCAACAGAGAGGGATGGAGCTATACCACAAAAAGATTATTTTCTACATTTTGATTGATTCACATCAAGGTTTACCTACTAAATAACTTGCTGCATCGATAATAATGGCTACAATACATTTCTATCTCAGCTTCATAAAATACTTTCGAGAAATAGGACTGTACACTTTTTTTTTAATATTTTTAACGTAAAATACAATACGTAACGTACGATGAACTAAATAAACATAATTAGTGAATCTTCTTATCAATCGCTGAGGTGTAAAAATATTCACATGTGAATTTTTAGGATGCGTACTTTGAGGCCTGGGTTTGCGTAGCCCGCGATCTGGCAGTATAAAGGTTAGGTAGGTACTGATCGTTCCTCATTCAAATCCATGATTTCCTTCCGCACAAACATATAATTGCCGAGAGGCATATAGAGGGATCCAGCCATAACACAGAACACGACTATCACACCACTATGTTGGATAATCTGACCCTTGCACTGTTGTTACGAGGCTCCCAACAACACCACACAATCCATTTCAAACTTTTAATCATACAAGAAGGTTCAAATTCCCCTGTATAGACCCGAGAACAAAACTTTGTAGGTAGTGATTTTAATATTACGTTGAATTTGTAATTCCGTGACAATTCTACGGTTGAAAACGTGTTTAACTTGTTGACGAGTGAATGTATTGTGTGGGATTAGTTATTCAGGATCCTACGAAAGTAACTACAATAGGATAGTATACTTACTATTGTTTAATTTAGTATATTAAATCAAAAGTTATAATTCTTTGTTAAAACGGCCTTATTAGTGGCCATTTTTTTTATATCGCCAGACGAGCACACCAACTATTTACTATACGGTCCCACACTAAGGAACGCTTGTATTATGAGTACCATACAATGTACTATAAAGTATACGGCTAGCTTAGGACTAATCTCGCACTTGACGTACTGGTGTACCTGACTGTATCATTGCTAATTTTAAAGATATTTTAAATATGTTACTAAAATAATATCTACCAGTAATTTAAACACATGTGGCATCGTAAATAAATTTATACTCATTGCATTTAATGCATCTTTTAATATGGCATAACTTTCAGAATTTAGCTACCGCAAAATAATGTAACTTTTACTAGTCAATTTAAAATACAAAAAATAACATTAACATTGTATTCGTACTTATAGAACTGGCCTCATTTAAATGATTGCATAAGTGCTATGTAATGAACCCCATAATTAATGCACTTAACTATAATTATAATCTAACGAGAACATAAACCGATCGCTGTCAAGTAAATCACAGGTGCTGTAAGACGCATGTGGGACATGCAGTGATTGTGGACACATTACTAACTCTCACACATGCAACATTGCGCAAGAGTGGAATATGGTTGTAATTAAATTAATGTTTTTCTTGTTGATATGGTAGATAGATGTCCGTAGATTGAAAGAATAATTTTATGGTCTGTGATGTGATAAGTCTAATATCGAACTAGATTTGAAAAAAAAACCATTTGTGAGGAACGGATGTGAAAAGTGGACTTCCAAAAATCATCATCAACTTCGTGAATTCAAAGTCAATGTCAAATCATTATTTTTGTATAGGTCGAGTACACATTATTTTTTTTTCTTAACTCTATAACGATCGCAGCGCGACCTCAGCTGAGAAGATGCGGTTGCGCTTGTTTTTTTAGAGAAAACTTTTTTTTTTATTGTGTGTGGGAGCGCACTCATACTACACTTTGACATCTCAATTGACACTGAATATTTGAGCATCCAGTACCGAGCTGCTTTATTATGCAAGTAATCCCAAAAGTTTATAGTAACCCTATAGACAAAACATAATTTTAATTAGAGATTTAAAAAAAAATATGCCTTTTGGAAGTTTTCAGTAAAAGTTTCTGTTTGATATGTTTTTGACCATATTTTTTTTTCACTTTAAATATACTCGTAACATACTTGTGTTGTTTAATTTACAACTACAACCCGTAGGTAGTCGAACCCACTACCAACGATTCCGGTCCGACCAGTTACGTTACAGTACTTGTGAAAGACCGTGACCGATGGATCTTGTTATTACACACACTGACCTACTCGCGGCTTTTATTCTTTTTTACTAATTGTCGAATGCAATTGTTCAATCTGATCGAGCCTCGTGGTTGCTAAATGTCAACTTCTAATTATACTAAAGTCTTTTTCATTAGAAGCATTGATGTTAGCAAAGAAATAACAGTAGAATGACATTTGATTTCACTAATGATGGATAGCGAAGTGATTTTAAACTATCCTTGAGGGAAGGACAGTGGTGTAGCATGGGGGGGTGGAGGGTGCGGTCCGCACTTTGCCGGGCGACACTTTGCCGGGGGCGGCAATTCACTCGTGGCGGTTAGAGAAAAAAAAAACATGGGTTTTATTCCTATTTTTTTTTGTCGTTACCATGCCCCAAATTTTTTATAATGAATAGCAAAAATAAGAGGGCGGCAAATTTGAAATTCGCACCGGGTGCTGATGACCTATGCTACGCCACTGAGGAAGGAGATGTTACATTATTATGTATCTATCGCATACACTCAGAATCATAGGATTTATTTAATCAAAGACAAAATGCATGAAATATCAGCGGCCATGATCGTAAACTATTTAGAGCCGATTGCCAATTTAAAAAAAGAAAAAGAATAACGAAAGGCAATAAAGTATCACTCCTCAATGTCAATATAATCTACAATAATGTAGTAACATGTCAGCAACGATTAGCAACATGATACAATATCTATCTCACGATCTAAATATAACGGCACTCGACACGGGCCTCGACGACTAGACGAGCTAGTTTGCTATGCAATACCGTGGGAATATTGACGCAAGCCATTATTATTGGCATTATACACAAGATTCGTGTGCCCAGCCTTAGACTTAGCGCCAAGGAGTTTGAATGTAACCTGTCGCTGGTGCAACCGTTTTAAAAATAGAATAAAACTTCAGACTAATAGTTCCTATTAACCATGCTTACGCGCGCTGGCCTAGCCCAGACCAACACAGAATTGGACAACAACTGGCTAGCCGCCAGACTTGATAAGTCGGCTCTATCAGCCTGTCCCAGTCTAACTTATGGCAACGAAGAGAGATAGACCAGCAGATAGGTCAACATCACCCGTGACAAGACATGTTGTTGGCCTTTCCCTAAGCTCCTTGATCATATCTAAAAAAATATATCTCGGATGATAGTTTGATGAGCTAGATCTATATGTCATAGATAATATCATATTCTCCCTAAAAAAACTTTCGCTCGTCATTGTAGTATTTTTTTAAGTGTTTGAGTACCTACCACAAATATATCGCATCGCCTATTACGTAATAATTTTCAAAATCTTTTTAAATGTCGGATGTGCGTTTAGGTCATAGTCCCTTGCGTAACACGTCACGTATGGTAATGATTTTGTGGTATGCGCTCTATGGTTTTAAGCTCATCTCTATTCACTATGAGCTCTTTCACACTTTAGTAAGTATGCGTGTTTTGAATAAACGCCGGTTACGTGAGTCCGGTGGTATTGTTATGTTATAGTTCGGTTGGATGTAGTTTTATTTGAAATTAATATAATGTAGATGTCCTATTTTTCATAAGTACCGTTTATAATACAGCCGAGAAGTATCTTATTGAGATAAATAATGGTGTTCTAAAAGTAGCTCAACATTCTCCAACAGCTTTTTGATATCAAAATTGCTTAGCAATATCAAGCCATATTGACGACTGTTTGTCGCGTTTAAAAACCTACAGAGCATTCAATAGGTACAATAAGAACTAACCTTGTAAATAGTATAGCACTTTCCATCTTCAGGCCAGTACAGCATCAGCCAGCCTCTCGGCAACGCAGCACATGGGTTCCTCTTCACGTCTGCCCATGGTGGTGGTAGCACTGCGGCCTGTGAGCCGCACATAAATGCTGCCAACCAAATCCAAGCAGCCATCTTTCGAACACAATTTAAATTTCACTGCTCCAGTTTGGTTTCACTCATTTCCATTTTTGAATTTAGAATCCAAAGAGGCTATTTTAAATAAGTTCGGGTCAATTCGTGTCTTTTATTCATATTTCATCACTTTAGTACCAAGTTAAACTAGTTCTATTTTATGAGTCGAATATAAAAATCCACATTCACTTTTATCTTTGCTAACCAATAATAGACATCCGACGACGAATAAGTAATAATGCCGTGCACAAAATCCTAGATAGTTACATAATAAACAAAGAAATAATATAGAACTGCAAAAATTTGATCATTAGCAAAATCTTTAGATAAGCCACAGAGCCAAAATGCGAACAATCAATTTGATAAAGCGTTAAGTCATTGTTGTAAAAATATAAGGTTTATAATAATACATATAAAATACAAATTACGTAAGTACCTAATTTAATAGTACATTTTTTGCTTCATTTCAAACTTAGATGCTTTTACGATAAAATATTGTTTCGCTCTGCTAAACATTATTCTGAGTGTGCGATCGTGCGTATACGTAATTTTAGTAATTTTGTAACTGCGCTTGCTTGTGGCAGCAGCGGTGCTTAAAAAGATAAAGCGATTACTCATCTTAATATTGCATTCCCTAATAGGTACAAGTAACTTAGAGAAAACTATAACACGTCCTAGAAGGGCAACCAACGGGTACAGAAGACAACAAAACTCTTTTGAATGCTGCATGTCTTTAAATGGACGAGAATATTCCATAAATTTGGGGCACACATTTAAAAATGGGAGTTCCAAAATTAATACAAATCATAAAATTCGTCTAGTCACACGAGTCACTAAGACATTTCCTTATTGCACACTTGGGATGCGCCAAACGCGCACTTCCTATTAGCGTTCACACGCGCTAATATTTCAAATTCTTAAAGCCAATTAAAATAAATAATTAACATTGATAAAAGTATACGAATCTCTATAAATGTATTGGATGTGTTTCATTCATTTATATACAAATACGATTTTTATTGCACCTAATTTGGTAGGCAGCTAATTTATTGAGACATATTGATTTCTTATATGTACGCGAATACTACACATTGAAATAAAATCAATATTACGGATTTATCGCATTTATTTTATGTTTTTTACGTTGATGACTGGCAGGCACGTGCGTCCAAAATGACTCCTAAAATTGACTCAATTTGCGACAAGAATCACATTAATATTAAAAAGATATTTCTTTTGGTACTGTATTTGTTACCGTTTATTGAAATAAATACCTTATTTTCTCAAACAGCCAATTTTATTTTTTTTCTTTACACGGGGGGGGGGGGGGGGATTTAATTAGTTAGTGTAGAGGTTAACAGGGCTTCGTGGAGCCAAAAGTTTGAGAAACCCTTTCTATAGTCTAACAGCGATTGCTGTAATCTGTAGTCCATCGTTATCGTTAACCGCGAATTGATATAACGGTATCCGTTACCGTTCATTGTGTCTCAACCGCGCTGAGCCGAAATGTCGAAACGCTACAATTATTTTAACCCAGTTCTAAGATTACGTGGAGTGGTGTGTGGTGCAAGGATGGGCGGGAAGCGAGTTCCTCTTCATAAGCTTTTGAGTGAAGAATGAAATGATCAACAATGTCGGATAGATCTTAAGGGTGTTATGTATAAAGTGACTGATTAGCTCAGTTGGTAGCGACCCTGCCTTTTGCGCCGAGGATCCCGGGTACGAATCCTGGTCGGAACAAACTTTTTGTGATGAAAGTGTGTGCCCGAGTCATGGATTATTCATAGTTGAATGTTGATTGGTGGATACTAATTAAATAAAAATCAAAGATCAAACAAATCTGCCCACTCGTTATTGTGTTAAAAATGGTGGAACCAACACTTCTTTGTTTTATAAAAATTGATAGATTATCACAGAAAAAAAAAATGCGTAAAAAAATACTGGTTATGATTATGACAAGTAAAATAAAATGGCGGATACAAAATGTCACTAAACATTATATACACACACAAATGCCTTCGCATCGTCGTCAATGCCAAGGGTGAACAGCAAGACTGGCCGCTTTTCCGCGCTTAAAAAGCGAAGCTCACTCGCTGCGCGAAATAAAAAAAAATACTACGAGAAGTAATAAAAAAAAATGTGTGTAAGGTGATACAAAATATGGTGTTACGTCAACCGTTACTCGCGAGACAGACGGCAAAAACGTTTACAATGCTGGCGATGCGAAAAAACCTGGCAAGGTGACTCGTGCGGAACGCACGGGTTCCGTAGTGGAGCAGACCACCACAGACCGAACCAAACATGCCTTTATTTTTGGTCTTTGGTTACCAAAGAGTCACAGAATAAACCACGTGCGAGTATTATATTCCATGCAGCAATAAAAGCTTGTGGAAGATAGGTAAGTATGTACCACGGGAACAATAATTTAACCTCAATGGTAGGTACCCTTAAAACATAAATTTTGATATTTTGAAACTTTTGAAAAACAGTTCAACTCAAATTTAAGACACATCTATATATTCCATACCATAATTTATATCTCAAGAAATATATAGACTACTATTAGGTAGTACCGATAAATGTATTTTCATATTTCTAATGGTCCACGCTGGGTGTTTTACGGTACCCTAATAATAACATTTCCCATATTATCTGAGCCAATAACCCGATCGCACTACTTATCTCAAATGCTAATATCGTTTCTTGCGTAATTCCAGTAAGCAATATCTAATTAACCTACGTTATATTAACGAGTAGAATGCGGGATTAATAACGGGAAATGTTACCCGGAAGAGATGTAGTTGATATATAGTTCTTTATGGACCCTTAAAAATCGTAACTCTGCACTATATTTAAAAAAAAAAAGTTAAAACCACTTGGAATTTGTCTTTAAAAAATATCGAATTACCAAGAACGGTAATTTATCGTCAGTTAGATAAGGTAAGACCCACTTGAATTTGCATTGATTTGAAATAGATATACTTTCTGTTTAACACTGGCAAAATACCTTTTATTAAAATGCCACATATTATGTAACGAAAAAGTTGATGATGGGGCCACTTCTTTATGAAAAACGCGCGCTCAATGCCTGTCATCGGAATAGGATTTAAAATGGAACCCTCAATAGCCTAGAAGATAGACGGTCGCCTTCGTAATTCAGAGTTCTGAGCTCAATCTCGATATTCGATTATATTTTGTAGCCGATTGCCAATCTAAAAAAAGAAGAAAATTTTAAAAAACAACTTCATAATTGGAACAATGTTCGAAATTTAACACATTATTTACCCTATTATTGTACCTAACTATAAGCTCTAGAGTACCTGAGGAGACAATTTAGCAAATTTATAGGCATCGTATTGTCCAATGAGTTACAATAGATCTATTGTGTGCTATCTAGATCAACTGGTTTGTCACTTTCAATGTTTAAGAGATCTTAATCTTTCTGAAATATGATGCAGCTTTATTTTAGTTTTGTCATCCCAAATAGTTATTCTACTCTATAGCTGCGTATTGGCTGACCGTGCAGCCTCGCAAGGCCGGCTCGGAAAGTGACATAAACATTTGGGCTGAAAGCAAATGACAGCGCTCCGGCGAAGCAACGCGAGCGTTCGCCTCGAGCGAGGTGCGTACTGACAGAGCGAAAAGAGGTCCAGCGAAACTGCTCAGACAATCAGTACATGGTTATTCAAATTTCCACAACGGATATACGGATATAATAGTTTAAAATAAAACCACTTGTTAGTAAACAAAGTGAACTCCGTGAAAAGTGAAAAAAAGCCCATTACCCTAATTCATTGCTGCTTCAAACTAACAAAAGACTCAGCGCCGACTAACAAACTCCGCTTTAAATAGTATTGTATGCCATTTTTGCGTTGGTTTCGTTAAACCATATTTACAAAAACCTATTATGTGCACTAAAAAGTTTATGCAATGACGACTTAGTGCTACAGCTATACGATTTAAATTACTGAGCCCGTATGTATGGTTAATAGCTTATTGTAGAACACAAGAATTCGTGATACACATTAAATAATACTAGCGGCGCGAGCGCGGACGTACAGTTACAAAACAAACGTTGGATAATCATTTTCGTCGACAGATTTTTTTTATGTTAATGTCTCGTGCTACGGCCGCGAAAGTAGAGGTCTTAAATACTCCATGCGAAATAATGTGCTTCACTAATGAAAATTTACCGGATACATTATCATATTCTTTACTATGTTTTGCCTGCGGCTCACCCCGCGGTACCTCGGTAACACATAGATTATAGCGCTCAGCGATAATGTAGTTTTCAAATAGTAAAATATTTTTTTGCATCGGATAAATAGTCCCGTAGATTATACCATTCAACCAAACTAACAAACTTATAAATCAAAAAATAGATTTACACCTGCCCGCGCCCGCCCAACTATCGATTTAGCATTGGATATTTCAATGAAGATATTTAAAAAAAATATATATTGCTGATTTTGCGGAGCAAATTACAATTGTTTTAATTGACTCTATATTATTTATTTATTAATTCAGCGTTTAAGATATGATGCTTTATTATGTAATCCCCAAATTATACTGCGGATTAGTAGAATTTAAGTCTACTTACCTACTAGCTAAGGACTAAGGAGCGTTAATACTTAGCTAAGTAAGGCTTAAATTAACGACTAAGCTACTAGCTAAGAAAGTAATTCACTCTATTCAAACGCAGTCACGGGGAATAGCTAGTACCTACGAATATAATAAACGCGTATTTTATTCATGACTGCCATTTACGACGCAAAGATTTATCACCAGTGAAAATATTTAAAATGATGCAGATTGCTTATAATAAAGGAAGCTGACCTGATTATTCATCATACATTTACCGAAATTCAACACTATATGAAAGTGATACAGTTTCAAGTTGTTTGAACACAAATCATTATGTAATTTGACATTTTAATATTAAACCGTCAATTTTGTTTTTATTACAATACTGGCATAATATCCCCATTTGTCTGTAAGCATTCAGTGATTGTATACATTCATTTTAACTCCGCTTACTAGTTAAACTAAATGTAAGTTGAGAATTATTTTTTACTGAACCTTCCTGACAGTCTGCATAACATGAATAATATATTATTATTATATATAATAATAATTGTATTATATTAAATGCACGTACAAATTTTCTGTCTTGTTATAATATATATACATACTTACTCTCATCAAAATATAAGCATTGAGAGTTATATAAAAATATTGCCAAAGCCTGTAAAAATCGCAAAAAACACGAGCTCATATAACATAATTATTTCAATATTTTTTTGCAGTAAGTACATTGCGTTTCAGCTACTTAAGTATACAAGAAAAAACACCGTTGATATATGCGTACATTAACGGCTGAATACTGAAATAATATATTTGATGATGATATAATAACATATTAATATTTAAGACCTTCTCATCTATATGAGACGCTTTTATACTCAAATTTTCATATTCTCAATATTCAATAAATCCTCACTAAAAATTTAAGAAGACTTTTTAAACATCTATAACACATTAAAGCAAATATGCTATTAAATAGAATTTAATACATACATCAAACCTATAAATATTTAGTTAATTATGAAAACTTAATTTAAAATTGACTCATTAAATACCTACACAAATTATAACGTAACGTCTAAAACTAATAAAATCACGAAATCGTAATAAAATAAACGCGCGTCAACAGTGTCGTATGTCGCGTGAACGCGCGTTTTGGCGCGTCGCGCTCCTGACCGCCGCCTCGCCCGGTGCGATCGCTACTAAAGTCTAAACCGCCTCGAGCTTGCCTACTTGACTGACACAGCCTTGGAGTTATTAAGAATACCAATAGGAATAGGCAATCAAATCTGTCCACGTATCCCCGCACTGACACTCTTTCTAACATGAGTAGTAATATTTAAGCGTGATGTTCGTTTGTTGGGGTCGTTCATTGGGGTCGACATATCCAACTAGGGATTAAAATCCCAAAATAATACCTACTAGATTATGAATTGAATAACATCTAGTTGTATAGGTTGGTGTGTCTGAGGATATTATTGTTATTCCGAAGAGATTTCTTCAGTTTTATGCTATTCCGGAGTAATATTTCCATTTCCTAGGATTAAATTCACTCCCAGATTAAAACATTATAGCTAAACACTAGGTCCCTAGGTCCTAGTTACAGTTTATGGTTAATTTCTTTCGTTTAAAAATATAGAAATCACACAAACTAAGAATAATTTATTTCACAAAAACTAAATAAACTCCACATTTTATTCTAAACCTGATACCGAATACAATAGAATATGTTATTATATGAATACAACATGATAGCATCTATAACATTACACGTAATAGATACCTTAAGCCGCGGTTAAGCAAACAGAGACTAACCATGGTTACTTTACATTGTTAGTTTAGTCCGTGTAGAACCTTAAAAATAGAATTCTATCGTGTTTACAATTTCAATTCCGTCTACCTGATGTAAGGATGTTCATGTTTTGTAAGATAACATATTTTGAAATCTTAATAAAACGGATAAGTTATATAAGATATTGATAGGTACCCCCAAATTAATAGAATGATGATTTACAATGCCATTAAAAAGCACTTTTTTTAAATGGTTAATTTTGAGGGTCTTCGTCTATATCTGTACTTTTCAGATTTAACTACGTAACTGTCTTAGATGCCCACTCTCTTGCGACTGCGCAAGCTTAGGCTTGTTACAAGTACCTTGCTTTTGGTTCTTTTGACGAGCTGATTGTCTACCCTAATGTGTTTAATTATCCTTTGACGACTTGCTTAGTGGTACCTAGTAGTGTAGCCATAGACACTGGACTTTATTATAGCCGTTGATTTATTACGCGGTGTTAATCGCGGGGTACATCTGCCGCTAGCCAAAGTCGCTACCAACTAGATCCCACAAAATGTATGACGCCCGCTATTTATACGTCCAACACACAACTAAGTCACACACACACACACACACACACACACTTTGCACAATTTTGTTTTGCACACCCTGCGTGCAAAACAAAATTATCTCTATACATACTTATGTACTTAGAAAACACAATCAAACAATTACTCATTTTAGCTATGTAATACTTATAGCTAATGCCCATAAGGCTTTAGCAGAGCGGTACACCATGAGAAGCCAGGCCAGGATAATATGGCTCAGCAATCCACCAATCAAATATAATGCTTACGGATTATTACTAGAACGTAACAATACAGTCACAAAAAATCTTCGACCACCGCAAGTTGCATCCGCCGATCAAGAGCCGGTTTTGTGACGTAAGCCCGTTTGTAGTCCATGGTGCCCGTGACTCTATTTACCGTTGAACAAGGTTGAGCGACCGCGAACACATAAAAACTACTACCATTACTAGTGGTTATCGATCCGATATCGATACGAGTCCGATATCATTTATGTACTCCTAACTAAAGTAGGAGAACTGTGATTTAATTAAATCCAAATAAAATTCAATCTAGATCTTTAGTGCTCCACGGTAATTGAGGTTGGTTTTTGTTTCTCAAACGCTACTCAAATATTAATTTAGTCCTGAATGTTGTAACGAACGTTTCAGATGTTACGTATTTTGTATGACGCGTTAGAATTAAGCGACTATCAAATTTGAGTCGTGATTACATCTAGCACTTTAAACTGTGTTCCTTGTTATCGCATAGAATTATAATAGAATACGTTATTCCCTTATGTAATTGTGCTAAGAGTATGACAGTTTGCCCTACGCGATCCACCAAGCATTTGGTATGCGCTCAATTTGGCAATAATATGCATCTAATGTACAAAGAAATATAGTCTCTGTGTTCTTACAAATAGAGACTGCGTGGTGTGTTTATAAAATTTGTATTCTGGATCAATCTATTGCTAGATGTATCAAACGACATGGCTAGCATTTTTAGTTCATAGAAGACTTTATGCTTGTAGGCGATAAACTCGTCGTCTGTCTTTGTTACTTAAGCAAGGAGTAAGCGGTTTGCAAGATATCCTTAAGTATAGACTATTTTCCTAACTTAAGTAGTATGTGTACTAAGATAGATATAGATTAGATATAACTAATGGTATATCAATATCCCTTTATTTAATATCTTTAGCTAAACCAATAATAATACGCTAAAGCTAAAATGGCCTTACGTCAATACCGTAACGATTTTTGATGGAATTTACCCTTTTCTCAGCAAATGACAATAAGCATGATTTGGGAATCGAACACAGCATTTCCTGATTCGCAAGCCGCGTTTGCGCAACCAGTAAAAAGACATCAACCAACAGGTAATTAACTTTAGTTGATATCACACGGAGATACCATTTTATGGTTATTTAATACCTCTCCATGTAGTATAATGTATAATACCAGCCCTTTTTAATGTCCCACTGCTGGGCACGGGCCGCTTCTCAGTGCGAGGGGTATGAGGCTATAGTCCACGGTAGTCCACCCATAGTCCATGGTTGAGTTCCGCATATAAAATCCAGAAATCCCAGAGGTGCGAACCTGCGATCCTCGTTACTGAGGCAAGCGTTCTACCAACTTGGCTATCACTGCTCTTCCTTTTAGCCTTTGTCCATCTAGTAGCCTGGTAGAAAATCCAAAGATATTTACCAATGTGTTGCAATCAGGTTGCAATGTAGCCGCCTTTACAAATTTTAATAGCAAAACCTGATTCTAACGGTGACTGACATCGACGTCTACTAGATGGATATCTTCGGCTATGTCTCGCCTCTTCGCGCATTAGCATACAATGAAATCGTTAGGCAACTGCAACTATGTGGGCTGGTAACTTGCATATAACGGTAAGTATAAGTTTGTAACTAGGTATGATCCATGTAATCCACGATGTGTCCCTACTTGCAATTTTTACATTTTACCCCCCGATATTCACAAAGACACTTGGTTTAGTAATTAATAAGTACGGATTAACGGACAAAAACATAACTTTTTACCTTGGCTCAAAATATTGTAAATTTTATATGTTTTCTACGTTCATTCTTATTTTTTTAAATTTGCTAATTGGTTACAAAATAAAAGCGTTTTTGCCACTTTCGAGTTTGTCTTGATAATTTTTATAAAATTATAATTGCCCCTGATAATAGTGTAAAGTGTGTAGTTAGATGATAAAATCAGTATAGTCGTAGATATGTTACTGAAAATGTGCTGGATATCTTGAGAGCATTTGAAAAGTTGATCAGTGGATTTGTCAATTTTGTATTATATTTCAAAAAATATATATTGATATATAATGTGTAATATTAATAGGATATTAACCACTACGTGTTCATAAACGTACATGAGTTAAGGAAATTGAAATAAAATAGTATAACATGACTTTCCAAGTTCCCCAAGATGTTCGGTAAATTATCAATAAAGTTTCCACAGCTTTACTGATAGGAGTAGGTAATTAATTTCATCATCACGGAATTTATAATTTTATAACAGTTAATAATAAATACTCAACACTGGTAAAAATGACACTATTTTGTAGCCGACTACCAACCGTAAAAAGAGAACAAGAGAAGAGATGTCATCAATGACATTAAAACATGTGTCACACAATGTCATTTGCATATTGTTTTGGCAGCTCGCTTGCGTATTAAAAAATACTTTTTCATAAAATAACCGTTTTAAATATACGTTATCGAGTTTTCATTTACATGTCATGGATCACTTTAGAAGTCAGGATGCTTCTGAAGGTATCGCGGTAAGCACAAATCACAATATAACACTTTTTAGGCTACTAAGGGCTAAACCCATTTTAACGTCACCTATTTGTTAATTAAGCTCTTGTAGTCATGATCACTTCGTGGTGAGAACATGACACTTTAACCTTGATCATCAAAAAGAATTATATTTACCCATCAAGCGATTTCAAGCCCCTGGTATGTTTGTACTTTACTTTGATAGTATGTTCCTTTACGTACCTACTTCTCTAGTTACCCCTCACATTCTATGAGAATTTTGAGACCCAGTGCCAAATTAAGTCAGCGCAAGGCTTGTAGCAAGCGCGCGGGGCCTGTAATAACTAGGTACTATAACTACGACTTTCCATTGGACAGTAGCAGTTATAGCAAACCTATCTTACTTAATGGATAGATTGCATGCACAGGGCCAAGGCGGGGAGTCTGTAGAATCTCCTTACTCTTGTTACATGGCTAATCTGGTTCCGTCCAATTCAATACATAGGTATTTCAAATGTGAACTGACAACACTGACAAAATATATAATGTATTTTTGTCGACAGCCTATGGGCATAACTGCACTAAATGAGACTGTGCTTAGCAACCAGCCGGAGTCCCGCTATGAATGTCCTGTGTGTTTGAACTGGCTCAGAGATCCAGTCATCACAACATGTGGGCATAAGTTCTGTAAGAGCTGTATTACATCCTGGTTACAGTAAGTAGCTTACCTTAATTGGTGGTCAATATTCACACATATTTACGTGGTATCACATGTGGCTTAACTTGTTACATACAGTATAATCATTTTCATGTATTTGCTTATTTGAATCAGGAACAGCGGACATTGTCCCATAGACAACATAAACCTGAGCATGAAGGTGGACATATTCCCAGATAACTACACTAAGCGGGAGATCCAGGAGCAAAGAATGAATTGTCCGTTCTCTGCAAAAGGTAATAAAAATATTAACATCACAATTATCTCTCATCTGCCATTATTATTTACAAAGATCACTTTTATATTTTGCGTTTCCAGGTTGTGCAGTTAAGGTAACACCATTAGACCTAGACGCCCACATAGCAGCTTGTGAATACAACAAGCCAGAGACATCTACACAGCCCGAGATTCGAGTGCCATGCTCCTTCCAAGCAGTCGGCTGCAAGGAGCTGTTTGAGAGCCAGGAGGAAATGAACACACACCTTACTATTGATGTGCAGAAACATATGAGCGTAAGATAACCAAATTTTATTAATCTTAATGTATATTGCACATGTTGTAGTACACAACATTTTTGTTGTGTTTAATGTTGTATGACTCAAGAAAATGTTATGTTACATTAATGTCTGATATATCGCGGCTAAGTATTATTTCTTATTATTTTTATTTTTATTATTTTTTTATTATTTTTAGATCTCTGTACTACTCTGTATCATGTTTCTATTAAGACTAAGAAATACTAAGATTTCTTAGCAACAATTCTTGGCAAGAACAAGGTTTTATCAACATTATTCTCGTATTAGAACAACAAAATTGCTTCTCAAGAGTTCTTAGTGTTACTCATACTTCTCAGGGAGCCCGTGGGTTATCAAAAAACAGTACTAACTAACCTTACCCCTCAAATTATTGGTTGCAATGGAATCACATCACACATTCTAAAAGAAACAACCTTTGAGATACCTGCCCGTAAAACTTTATTTTTGTATTATTTTCAGCTCCTAATGAACGCGTATTCCGAAGTGAAGATCAACAGCGACATGTCAAACACGAGCATCGACGCGAAAGAGCAGGAGGCGATGACGCTCTGGGAGGCGCCAGACAAGGACGGCGATCAGGCCGCAGCACCGCCGCTCAATAACACAAGTGCTCTAATTAGGTACGAGAC
Source organism: Pheosia tremula (assembly GCA_905333125.1). NCBI lineage: Eukaryota > Metazoa > Arthropoda > Insecta > Lepidoptera > Notodontidae > Pheosia > Pheosia tremula. Next base: position 2,024,025 of record HG995403.1, on the reverse strand, counting down.
AATGGGCCCAAGTCTTTCTTTTACATTTTGTGGTTTGTACACAAACCATGACTAAATTTAATTTGGTTGTGTACAAACAATGACAACATTTTATTTGACAAAAAATCTGTTGTTTTGCTCATACATTATGAACTTAGCCAAGTTATGTTTTCGGACTAACCGGGTTAGCACCATTTTTAATTTACAGAGCGCTATACGAACGAGTAGTAGTACTTGAACAAAGAAACCGCGAGCAAGACATAGTAATAGCTAACATATCGAAGCAGTTGTCCGCATTTGCCGTTGCCAAGATGAAGCAAAACAACGACATGCTGTTGCGGTACTGCATGGGGAATTATATATGGAAAATAGATAACTTCAAGGCGAGGCTGGACGCGATGTTGAGGGACCATTATAAGATGCTGTACAGTCCTGGGTTTTACACGTCGCCCAATGGATACAGGTAATAGTAATTTTGTTGCAATATTGCTAATCAGCATATAGTAATTATGGTGCTTCTGAATGAAATTCGGTCACGGAGGCTAGCCAACTGTGCAGGAGATATTATAGTGCATACAAGAGTGTGCGCATTTTTTTAAAATATAAAGGTAATTCATAATATTTTAATTATCATAGTTATCCATAGAATCATTGATTAAACTTCTATCCATATCATAGCATAGATAACTATCACATAAGGATTTTGAACCCCTCTAGATTATGGGTGCTGTAAATTAACTGAAATGTCTGGAATATTAATCAAAACGCGGTATCCATGTAGAATATGAGAATCAACTAAAATCGACTTAATGTTATCAAAACAAACCGCAACCGCAAACAAACCGCATTCTCGTATAAGTAATCTATTCACAAATATTACAAAAAAGGTTTTAACCACCCTGAAATAAATTATATGTTAGTAATAAATTATAGGTGCATTTTCGAATTTATTTACATATATCTTGTGTTCACCAGATTCTGCGTCCGCTTAAACATATCCCCCCAAAACCCCCACTGCTTCGCACTCCATGTGCACTTAATGAAGACTGAGAACGACGACTGCCTGGAATGGCCATTCAACGGTCGAATATCATTCGCAATGATCAACCAATACAATCCTGAACTCACTCAACGAGATACAATGATGTCTAACTCAACGCTAATAGCGTTCAGGAAGCCCACAGCGGAGATCTGTGTTAGAGGGTTTGGGTATACGGAGTATGCTGTAGTCACCGATGTGGTCAGAAATGGTTTCGTAAAAGACGATATTCTTATTTTTAAACTTGGCATCAGGTGTGTATGACATGAGAAGTAGATTTTTATTTTGGGTACTTGATTATGGACCTTTTTTTGGGAGCTTTGGGTCCTGTTTCACCGTTTGACTTCAAATTTATAGAAATTAGAATCGCTTTACAAAGGTATTACAGAATATTTATCTGTAGAACACTGGTTTTTAAAGTCATTGTAAATGGTTGAAACCATACTATAAATTTCCTGGTGAATGTATCTATTAGCGAGCTGGAAGGATTCTCACTTGATGCGCTTACCAAATATCAACAAACAGCACTTATTTTTTATTTATACAAGATTATTCAGAAAGGGAATACTAAGCCTGGACCTGGACTTCTTTAGCGCATTTGTAAAAACTACGTCAAGTCAGAATTTCTACAAGTCGATTTCTAAAAATTTATTTAGGTCCCATTAAAATGACATTGTGATTTGCGAAATGACATATCCCAATTCTGACTTCACATAATGATTACAACTGTGCCAAGGAAACGCAGGTTCAAAGCTTAGCATCTCCTTTCTGAATCACCCTCCCTGATATAATTAAACCTGTTTCATTTATTCTGGTCCCTAATTGTAATCTCTATTTTTTTTTGTTCCACAAGTGTAAATTAGTGTAAATATTTTTCATAGTAAAAGATACTTAATTCCGTCCTCGCCATTAACAGTTATTATATTTTAGTTATAGTTTTGTAGATAATGATATTGTAAAAATATAATTAGGCAAATCAAAGTAAGAAAATCGAAATCTCTGAAATGTTTAGAAATATTTTTGTCTAGTTATAAGCGAAAGTTTATTTAGTATTGAAATTGAATCAGTATTTGTTCTTGAATCTTTATACATTCCGATTGTTGTGATGTAACAATATTGTTGTATTGTTGAGTATGAATTGAATTTTGTAAATTTTCTAACATGAGACTGGTGCCTATATTGTGTACTTATTGTACTTTGTTGTGTTTTTACATGAATATATTAGCGAAATAATAATTATAAAATGGTTTTACTACGTACACGAATTTCAACCTTACATCGATTGAGATAACGAGCGTTTTTTAAAGATACATGAATTAATTACATTGGAGCTAAAGGCAAATAAAAAATCAAAATTTTTGAGAATCGATTTATTGGTATCCTTATAAACTACTTGTGTCTTAATAAAATATAGGAATTTAGCTTATAGTAACGCACTAAGTATAATTAGCCTTATCACATCCAACCATCACATAGATTCCTTCCCAAACGAGTTGCGATCATAGTTCGACAGTGGCTACCTCACACTCAAACCCAGATGTTACTATTTTATTATTTATAAACATTAATTTATATTTGTCATCGAAAAAAATGCTATAAGGTGATTTTGCAAAGTCGTTATTTGTTTGAAAAATAAATTGGATAGTGTGTGGGATAGCTACAGTCCATTCACATGTATGACTACATTTCTATGGCTTGATACACCTTTTCTTTAATATAATATTCCACCTGATATGATATTTATTTTTAAATGTAAGATGTCTGTAGGTACGGACAGTCGAATACAAAACTAAGCCGAACTTATTCGTCCCAGTGGTCGTAAGTAAAACTAACAAACGGACCCACAGATTTATAGGTTTTAATAAACTTACAATTCGTAATCCTATTGTAATTAGAGAAAACTATTTATATTTATTTATTTTGGTGGTAAATGTATGCATTTTAAGTTATACCATAATTTTCAACAGAATTGGTAATATTGGTGCTAATAATTATGTTGTCAACAGATGGCTGAACGTATTTTGAGACAACTAAAATATTGTTGTCTGGCTCAAACATAAAAATGGTGTTTTCCTTTTTTATGTTTGAGCCGGACAATAATTTTATAACATACATTAGTCGCGTTTCCAGCAATAGGGCGTATTCAAGCGCCAAGTCTTGTGTCTCGTAAAACATGCAAGGATCTCGTTGTTTTATAGAAAACACTACGAGACTCTAGGTCTTGCGAGAATACAACACCAAGACTTTGGGCAACATTAAGCGCATAAACGGAAGATATAACTTTTTTTTGGTGGCAGTTCACAGTACCACTGCCGTACCTACATTCAACTTATTCTATAGTTAAATATAGCATGCGACAGACAAGCCCGTAGGTATAATATGAATGTTCACCAATCATAATTAATAGAAAGCAAGCTATAATAAAGCCTCCAGCATTCGCATATCAATCAACGTATTGGTAACAAACTGATCACTGAGCGAATATATACAAAGGAATTTAATGATAAATTGATGACATGATGGTAAATTTATGTTTATGGGTAAATGCAATATGATACACGTCTTACAGTTCATAGAATTTGTCACATACTGTAATTAAAAAACATGACAATGTAACATTCGTTTTCACACATATTCCTAATAATTAGAATTCACTGTTCGAGGCTTACACCTTAAGTTACTAATTACTAAAATTACTAAGCAACTAAATCAACATTCAGAATTAATATAATAAAATAAGTAAGCAATTAAAATATTTTTTACAATATTTACTTCCAATAATATTTTTTTGGATTAATAGTAAATAAATACTTAAAACGTTTTTTAACATGAAGATCCCTGACTACACTTACACACAAAAAATACAAAATTTAGTAGTCCCTAGTACAAAAATGCCGACATATATTTTCATTTCAGAATAATTAGTAACATTTTGAAATGTTACGTCCTTCAGAACCTTGATTATGTCTTCAAAGACCATTCCAATGCGTTTTCGCTGATAACTATAGTCCTTTCATTAAAAGAGTAATACCAAAAGATACGGATTTATTAATAATATTAGAAGAACAACTCAATAAATACATACATCCACGTTTATAAATCCGACTGGAAAGTTATAGTTTGCAAAGGGAATTAATAAATAAGGAAGACTTGATCGATGGAAGCGTATGCGTCCTAGTTAGGATCTGAATATTATATTATATCAGTGTTGCAATGGTAATGCTACCTTGATAATCATTCCAGTGGTGTGACTGTGCAGAAAATTTTATATAAAATGTATAGTTTAATTTTTTTTTATTTCATAGAGGCAACTAAATTTTATTTTATAGAAGATGCCATTTGTTCGTTTATAAAAAAAAACTCAGTTTTATTTTTAAGTTTACTGACAAATGACATCATCACGCCACCAATAAGTCACCTTGTCATTTCTATTTAATTAAACTGGAATGTGTGAAAATGAAAAAAGAAAATAAATACACCCTTTTGGAGTTGCTCTATATTTTAACTTCCAAAGGAAGGTTTCACCGTCTATAAACTACGCAAGCTCTATAATTTCTTCTATATATCACAGTTACGGTAAACAAATGCATACAATATTGATAAACAATAGATCCCGGGGTTTCGTTTTAAAAAAAAAACAATTTAGTGAACTGTAATAAAATTACAATCTAAAGTCTACCGTATTAGACATCTTGTATGGAGAATTAAAAGTTTTCAAAATCGTCCGCTAGAAGCACTTTTGAATTCTCCATACAAAATGTCTAAATTCGGTAGACGGTATACGGTTAGCTCCCACTTGACGTACCGTAGGTACTTCCTATATTCTCCATATATTCGAAACCATAAATTGTGAAAGATTAAATCGAACTTAACTTAGCTTACAAACTATCCGATTATCCGATTTTTAAGTATGAAGATCATTTTGTCAATGGTATTACTTATTAAGACTATTTATATTTTTCTGTAGTTACTTACAGGATAAATATTTTTATACTTTATTTTCTCTATCTTATCTAGCCAATATAAAAATGGTTCACGTCTAGTTCATATATCTAATCTCGCGACCAACCGAATAAATAAATTGAACAACTTATGTCACCGAGTCTATAACCACTTCAATAAGAAATTCAATGTGTAGGTTGGTAACCCACAATCAAGGCCGTAGGCAGAGGGGGAGTCTTGAGGTTCAGCCCTTCCCCCTCCCCGAAATGCCTCAGACAACCCACGGCTTTATACAAACCTGATTACTATTATCTGTGGTCCAGAACTCGAACCCCCCCGAAGTGAATTTCTGGCTACGGCCCTTACCCACAACACCGTGAAGGCTTGCTTTATGTCCATCTCATCGACTCTAGAGTCTGAGATGCAATCACAACATGACCATGCACCATCATCTTTAAAACCCGCCGTATCGGTTAAGTTTTATAAGTATATAATATAGGTATATCACTGGCAATAGATAGGAGTCCATTTCAAACGCCCTGAGTAACGCCGTATCGATTAATATAAAATGATTAAATCTGCCACCGGTACATAGTTTCAGGGCGTCTCCATTGGACGCATTTTCATAGTTCATTAGCGAGTGAATTTTGATTTGACATTGCATCTGAACATCACCCTTTAACCTCACCGCCCACAGATGACCGTCGACTTACCACTGCTTACTGGGTCACTACCCCTTGTATTATTTTAAACGGAACTGCTGGAGTCCCCTGGGAAGTGCAGCAAGTTGTCCCCGCTGCAGCTGGGCGTGGGGGAGGAGGGGGGGTCGAGCGACGCGCGCGACGCCGAGCTGAAGCTGCTCGAGCTCAGCTCCTCCGGTTCCGCTTCGAAGCGCGCGCCCGCGCCGATAGCTGGAAGTAAGGAAGATCCGTGAACGCACTGCGGCAGTCCGCTCAAATTCCAAGCGCCGTAAACATAGGTACTTCAACAGTACGAGCACAGACGGCTGTGACAAGACTAAATGTGAGATAAATTGATTTTGTCTCTTTCCCTCGTATGAACTACGCAAGGGAGAGAGCGACATAATCCGTGACATAGGTTTTGTCTTGACTCGCATGCTAGCCTCCCCGTGGCGCCAATAAAACGTCAAAAATGCGGTTTTAAAATTCTCATCTTTATTATTATAATTATTTATTAATATGATTCTTTTAAACACTCCATAAAATTATCAACAAACCGAGAATGCCAAATTGTACAATAATATTACACGCGAGACTGCAAAACATGCTCAGCATACGTTACAGAATATTTGAATGCCGTAAAGGTCCCAAGTCTAATTTTTTAATATCGATTTTATGACAATTTATTGTATTACTTTACTGTACGAATTTAGTGAATAGATTGGTCACTGTGTGAAAAAGAAAATACTACTTATTGCGTTACTACTAATTCTGACAACAGTTGTTATAATTTATAGATTTTTATACTATGGGAGCCTTTGCGAAAGACAAATGAAGACATTAATTTATAAACAATGGATACATTATCGACTTTTATACAATGTAATGTTTGTACGAATGTCATAACTATTATTTTTTAAATTATAAAATAAGTACTACCTAAGTTTCGTACGTCATTTCGTCAGAATATGTATTGGAATAATCAATTCATAAGATTTATTTAAAAAACCGCGTACACGCACTAAATTCAAGATTTAAAATTCTTTGGAAACCGAGATCTTAAAATTATATGATTTCAATGACGCTTGAAACTTAAGTACAATCAATTTTCAATTATACATATTTGTTTTTTTTTCCGACCAAATTTATAATAATTACAAAAAAAACCGCGTGTAAATATTGAGATCTTATATTTTTGGAGCGTAACATATTTGAAAATAAAATAATTCAGTTAGGTTATGGGTCAAATTAACAGAAAATAGATGGGAAAAAAATTATTATTACGTTGAACCAAAAGAAGAAATGAGAATATTTTTTTTTTATAATTATTTAGTCAAAGAAAATAGGTATTTCAGCGGATGTCAATGTTAATACTTTCAGCTGCCGTTTGTGTTAACATTGTGTGTTTGAAACAAAACAAATGAGAAATAATTAGCTACATAATCTCATTACGTAGAAAATTGTAAACGGGTAATTTCGAATGGAACCAATAGTCATTATTCTTAAAAACAAGTAAGTACTGACTTACTAAAATTATCATTTGACTTAAGAATCGTTAATCATGTATGTATAGTTAACAATATTCAATTGATAGACGGTAATAATTTCTGATATACTTCGTGCACATCAGAAGCCCCTAACATTTATAGGGATTATATTGAAAGTGTATAAGTTTTTTTTTTATTATATTATAGGCAAGTATTTGATCTCGATCTCACCTGATGGTAAGTGATGATGAGATCTACGATGGAGCATACTTGCCTAGGTAGGAAGGCGGCAGTAGATCGAGACGCTACATTCACTAGGCACATGCAGCGCAACTGATCTGACCCGCCATCCATGAAAGGTTCTTAATCAGGATCGATGAAACATTATAATAATGTTAGGTAGTTGATTATATGGTGTAGATTTCACTAGGTTTTTTAACAATAATATTGTCAAAATAACTTAATTTATAAAATTTGCTAAACATAGATACCAGTTGTCTTAGGTAGTAAACCGATTTCGGGCATTTGATGATCCCTTGTCAAATAATAACTACATATAAATAATAACACAGTATGCACCAGTTATTTTAAAAATCCTTAAAAATAATATAATTTCATAAGAAATAAAATGGTTAAGGCATAAAAAAATAAATATTTGTCATGATTCAACATATTAAAGCTAAAAATAAACATCTGATTATTAAATAATACTCATTAATTGTTACAGTATGTTTGTACACAAAGAAGGACAGCCGAACAAGGAGGTATTATATACCAATGTCACTAAACATTATCTGCCGAGCTGTACCTAACGATGACTTTAAAAAAAAATCTGATTTTGTTAGTATATTATCACTATATTCATATCACTTTAAAGATATATCAAGATCGCGTCAATAACTACTATGAGTTAACTCGAAGCTCTATGTATACTGTGCCATTGGCTACGGTGAGCTAGGCTATTAGTACGTTTGATAATCTAAAACAAGTGTTTTTAGAATTATTGTATGTGTCTGTAAAATCAGAAAACTGGTTACCATATCAAGCTGTGTACTATGTGTGTGAGGCAGATAAAAATAAAAAATTTTTTTTTCCTTAAACTATCATTCTACTGTAGGGCAAAGGTCTCCCTCCCAACCTACAATATATTTGTATTTTATTAATACTACTTATAATGTATAGCCAGAGCGATTTGTTTCTTAACATTTATTTTAGCAACCACATGAAGATTCTATAATATCTTAGTTAGGAACAGCTCGGAGGCGTAGCGCAATAAATTAATACTGAGGTATTGCGATATAAATTACCTACAAATACTCAAAGCGAGCCTCAATTTTATCAAGGACGACATGTACTCTTCTATGTAAAGCAAAGCGAATATAATGTAAATGATTACACGAATATATACTATACTGCATCTATTTATTATGTTTTAACGTATATTTTTAAGCAAAGATATTTGACGACATTATACTGGCCTCATTTCAAGTCTTAGCGTGAAGAAAAACGTGTTTAGCTTATTTTTTGATTCCATAATGTATGCAATTCTTCTAAACTTAATCACTATATTAAGAAGAAAAATAAGTACTAAAAAGTGTAGGTACTAATATACAACAAAAATATTAAACTTCTTATGAAGACCATTGATCGTGTACACGATAATATCAAAAGTTTGCCAATATTTGTTGTAAAGCTAATAGTATAATCCTATTCCATTTTGAATTTGTAGAAGTTATTTACTGTTTATCTTCATAAAAAATCTAAATGAGATTATTTTTTGTTATTTTGCTAAATTTTTACATTTTTATTTCATTTTTTTGATATGACATACAATACCGCTACCATATCGAACAACGACAAAAGATTATTGCCTACAACGTATAATTAGGCTTTAGTAGCAAATATTTTAAAATCACTTTTTTATTAATATTTTAAGGTTTTTTTGTCTTTTACCTGTGCTTATCCACATGAATTGCATTACTAACTATGATTATTACTACAGCAACAAATGTTGAAATCTAGTTGCCTAAAGATGGAAACATATTTAGTAAAATTTACTAAGCTAATTTATTATATTATCTTTTTAATCAATTTTAGTGTTTAATGAGATTATAAACGTCTGAACTAAAATTAACTCAATTTACTATCCTGTAATCTGTAACGTAAGCTAAATATGCTACCACCTTTATACTTATGATACATTGCAACAATTTGAAACACGGACTAAGAATATCACTGAACACATTTTTCCGATATTACTTTTTCTTTTTACGCGATTTTTTAGATTTAGATGATTGCTTTAACGAAGGCATTGTTACGTTAGTAGCACCTGCTTTTTTGTCCTCCTTGTCGCTATCGGTCGACACTACTGGTGAAGTTATATCATCGTCCGAAGACTTCTCCATAACTCCTTCTTTTTCATCTCTTTCTTCATCAATCTTAACTTCTAGCGTTTTAATTTTATCGTTCTCAACCACGCTAAAACCTTTTTCCGTCTTCGTTGGCACTTTCTCTAAGTCAATCAAGTTAAAAGCGCTAGACTCTATCGCTTTGCTTGTTGTTTCTTTGATTGTAGATAATATACTGTCTATGTTGATTTTGCATATAGGACTCGTTTCATCAACATCTGAGAGGCCGTCTTGCATCGCTTCTAGTTTGAAGTCGTCCAAACCGAAATCGAAAGGCTCTAATGATGGCAAATCAAGAACTGAGTTGTGTTCTTCAACGAAGTTTAAAGTTTCTGAAGGTGCATCACATTCGGCTACCATAATATCTGTTCTCTTACAGAGCTCAAATAGTTTTTCTTGCAAAGACACTTTAGTGGAAGACCCGGGTTCATCTAAAATCTTAGTTATTTTCTTCTCAACTTCCACTGTAACTTTTTCTTCTTTGTCAACATTTTTCGACGCCGCTATAGAACTCCAAGATTTGACAGGTTTTACAATGGATTGAGCGGGTTTTTCAACGGATTTGATAGGGTTTACAATGGGTTTGGCCGGATTTATAACCGATTTGATAGGATTTCCAACAGATTTGACGGGTTTTTCAATAGATTGTACGAGTTTTTCAATGGGTTTGCCAGGTTTATCAATGAGTTTGCTAGGTTTTTCAATAGTTTGCACGGGAGTTTCAATGGATTTGACGGGATTTACAACAGGTTTAACGGGATTTTCAACAGATTTGATAGGATTCTCAACAGATTTGATAGGATTCTCAACAGATCTGACGACAGGTTTTTCAACAGATTGCACAGGCTTTTCAACGGATTTCACAGGAATTTCAATGACTTCAACTTCTTGAGCTTCTACTTGTTTTGCTGGTTGAGGGGACTTCTTACGTAACTTGCTGCCTTTAGTTATTGTAATATCTGGAAATTCCTCTGTCATAGTATCGATCACGTAAACATCTTTTACTTCTCGTTCATGTTTTTTGTCGGATTTGCGTTCAGAATAAGGTGACAGAGATTTGGTTTTCTTTGCTTTGGGACAATCTTTTGTAGTTTCAACTGCATCGTAGCTCATTTTAAATTTATCAGTTTTCTGCTTTTCCATATCTACTTCTTTAGATATAATTCCATATTCAGGTACAACAGTTTTAGTCTTAATATCATAATTATTTTTAGAAGTTTTAATAGGCTCTGGTTCGTCTAGAGTCCAAATATCATTATAATCAAATCGATCTTCCATTTCATAAGGAGCACAAAACTCATCGTTTGCTTCGGAACCAATATTTAATTTACCCTTTCTTTCGGAACTAACCCTAGACTGCTCTTTTGGTGCCGCTGAAACACTGCATTTATCTTTACGTTCACTACTAATACTACAATCTTTTCTATCAGAACTAACACTAAGCTTCTCTTCCTTGTCGGAAATAACACTAGATTGCTCTTTTGTCTCACGTATATCAGTATCAATTCTTTCTGGAGTAACACTTTTGGATGATCCCGATTTTTTAGCTTTAGCAGAGTATGATATAGGTTCTATATCTTCATATGGCATTGAAATCGACACTAGTTCCCCGCTGGACGGCTGTTGTTTCTCCTCAATAGCGTGTATTTCTATAAATGTATCCTCTTCGGCTTTAGCCTGCGCGTCGTCCTGAGATTTTTTGCCTTTACGGTTCTTTTTGGATTTCGGTTTCGGTTCATCATTCACCTTTTCAACAGCAAGCGGCTGGTTACTATATACTACAGGTTTCTCGGGTTCGTTTACGAGCATATCCCATGCCTGATCCTCTGATTTTACGTCATCCTCAACTTTTTTCTTATTAGATTTTACCTCAGTCGTGTTTTTAACAGAGCCTTTTAATGACACCGAGGGGGTGACAATTGGAGGTGTCTTCTCTTTGGGTATGTTCGAGGACGTTTTCTCTCTAGATAATACTGAAGGTGTTTCCTTCTGGGATCGCACAACAGCATTCGGTTCTGCGGGATCAGGCTCTACTTGTTTTATCTTATCCACTTTCACAAGTTCAGGCTCGTTTGGCTCATGAACCTTCGATTTTGAGCTCTCGTCTACGAAGCTCGGCTTAATTCTAGATTTTCTATCCTTAGAACTAACGTCGGTAGCCCTACCGCTATCCGACTGCGGGGTGGGAGATCTCTTAACTCTAGGTCGGGCCGGCTGAATATCATCCGACGGCCGATTAGATCGTGGCAGTGACTGGGGAGGATCCTCGCGGTCCCGCTCGGCGGTGGCCGAGCGCCTCTCGCGCGCTCTCTCGCTCGGCCTGGCATCCTTCACCTCGCGCTCGTCCTCCACTAAACTAGGCTTATCTAAATAGTTATGTTCAACGGTTCGGGCGGGGGGCCACGCGGTGAGCGCGGCGGGTATGACGACGGCGGTGCCCAGCGGCTGCGGGTCCGGCGAGGCGGCGGCGGCGGCGGCGGCGGCGGGCGGCGCGGGCACGCTCTGCACGGGGATGGTGGTGGTGTGCGGCAGCGCCTGCGCCGCGTCCTCGGGCCGCGAGGCGAGCGGTGCGGCGGCGCGCAGCACGGGCCGGAAGGTGGCCTCGTCGCAGTTGGACGACACGTAGAGCTCGGGCTCGGGGTCGGCGGGCGGCGCGCGCGCGCGCGCGGGCTGCACCACGGTGCCGAGCGGGTCCACGGCGCGCTCCACCCCGCCCCCGCCCCCACCCCCGCCCCCACCGCCCAAGCGCCGCGCCGCACGCCCGGCCGGCTCGCAAGACACCCCTATACGAAACCGAAGGCAACCGTTACTTTTGTACACGAAAGCCGGTGCGGCGCCGGCCCGGGGCCCCTAAGAGAGTGGTGCCTGCCTCTAGCGACTGTGACCTAGCGGTGCCTGACGTCACTCAATCTTGTCTGTACGAATGTGGTGTCGTGGCGGTGGTTACACACAGTGCCTCGTAACTTGACAACCCTACGAGTCTGCTTGCACAATCCACTCATAATTAAAGAACAACGACATCGCACCTGTCACAGTTGTCAGTTTTCTCATAGTATCAAATGTGACATGTATACCATGCCATTGGTAATCGATTATGAATTAATTGTGTTGGCAAACTTGTACCCTGTTCCCGAGTCCAAAACAGGACTATTGTTACCATTATGAAAATGTTATTGTTTTTCGAAAGACAGAGAGCGGATCAATGGCTACTAATACAATCGCCTCATAATCAAAAGTGTAATAGCTATAACTTTAGAATTGTCACTTGAAAGTGTTCTCATACAAAAACAATTGAAAGGCATATTTGCTATGCCATTTACACTCGATAATGAGCCGATTGTGTTGGCAGCCATTGGTCCGCAGGTAAGTTGTTGGCACTGTAGTCAAATTACGACATACTTCACCGTTGTTCGTATAGACAATGCTTTAGTGATCCGTCAACCATCGCGCTCAAGCCCGAAATAATAAATCGATCCTAATTTTGAGCGCGAATTTGAGTACGCCCTTGAAATGTGATTTTAATAGAAAATGGCATTTCAGGAGTGCACTAAGTTCGTTCTCAAACTTCAGGATCCCAATTATGCTTGCACAGTAGAATAGCGATGGCATCTTAAAGTCAACGTGCTAGGTCAGAACACGCAATTCAAAAGTTCAATGGTTTACAAAAAAATAGGTCGATTTTATTTTGTTTGCTACTGCGACATATTGCATTAGATTTATTAATTTGCTTTAAAAATAATTTCAAACAATAAAACGCTAAAACTTTGCAAATATTTTTTTTTTAAGTCTTTTATATCGATTTAGTACAATTTAAAATAACCAAATCTAAATACATGTAAACATCCAATGCAATATGCTGCCGTCGCAAACAACAGAATTACAAGTATTGAAGAAATTTTGAATTTTGCGCTCTGCGTTCACATATTGTTACTTTTAACAGATTACCAATACCTTTAAAAGTAACAACTACGACCCCATTACCATTCAATTGTGTTCTCAGACTTGGGCGCAGAGGGCTTACCATGAACTCTCTATTTCAAGGCAACTCACTTCCCTAAGACTTGCCATCTTTATCACGTTATCAATATAAGATCCCACTGAATACTACTTTGTCTCCGTCTGTAATTGTTATTTGGACCGACTAGATTAGAAAACAAGATATTTCTTTACTAGGACAAGTATTTTTATTATATTACTGAGTTAGAATATAATATGAAATTTTCAGGCAGTACACTGAACTGCCCGGGAATTATATATTCTAACTCCAATAAAGAGTTCAAACAAAACTAATTTTAAGTATTTTATAGCGTTCATTTTAAGTGTTTACGTTGGATTTAAAGCAGCTATTATGTTTATTATATTGATTATATATAATGTTTAAAGCAGCCGAAACGTCGGTAACGTAAAAAACATAAAATAAACGCAATAGAATCCTTAAAATTCGTTTTATTGCAATGTGTAGTATTCGCGTCAATATACGACATCAATATCGAACTAAGTTCATGTTAAGCCCCAAGATCGCGTTATTAACACAGCCTCATGTTACGATCGCTAGAGTGGCACCGCTGACTTAGGAGACTCTCTGGTAAGTGTCAGTGGTACGAAAGCCAAATGAATGTTATGTGCGGTGGATGCCTTTGGCTTCGGTATAGGGCCGGCGCCGGCGGCGGAGTCCGTTCCTCTAAGCACTGGTTAGCTTCGCTCTTGGATCACTTGTACTACACGTCATTGCACTCGCGATAAACGAATATAATGAGCGTTTCGAAACGACATTTCCGATCCGATTAAACAATTAATAATTTAAAACTGGCACGGTTGGTGGCGACCGAGCATTCTGGGATCCAAGTCTGCTAACACAATCGATTCATAATCGAACAGCAACCGCATAGTAACTGTCACTTTTGACAGATATTTTATGGGATATCTGTCAAAAGTGACAGTTACTATGCGGTTGCTGTTCGATTATAAATCGATAGTGTCAGTAGACTTGGGGCCCTGTTCCAAGGGTTCGGGCTCGGTCGCCGTAGGGGCATACTTTGTGTGATCAGCATGAATGTTTGTACTCGAGTCATGGTAGTTTGATATATTTACAGGGTGATTCTAAAAGGTATACTGCCACTTGAACCCGCGCTTCTTTAACGCTTTTGTAATCATTGTGGAGTCAGAATTTCGAATATCAATTTAAAAAAAATAATTTGCTCGCAAAAAATCACAATTATCATTTGTGTTATAAGTCTATTATGACTTGATAGCGTTAGTCGAGTTATGGCCCTGTTCTTGAATACATAACATGCGCTTGCGCCATTAAATTTGATATAAATTACATAAAATTAAAACCGTTTAAAAGCATGGCCCAAACCTATTTAAGTGAGTAAGCGCTTCTTCCTTTTAACAGGCGGCAGGAAATTATGCCTTCTGACGCGAGCGAACAGCTGCTCGCTCAAAATGGGTCAAATATCAATTAGTGTTGCCCTTTGCAGGTCCTATTTTCAAGGCATTTTTATTTTTGCCTCAATCTTTAAGTATATATAGCGTGTAAACAGCGAATTCTGGATCAGAAATTGTTTTTTTTTTTCATATAAACCATCACAGTACTTATGATACGTCAAAAATTTCATAAATTTGATGTTACTATTGTACCGTCCGATCAGAATGCCGTTCCTATTGAGAGGAAGGGGCAAGACACTCCATGTTTGATATATTTATAAGGTATATGAGGATAATGTAGGAACTGCTAGGCAGGCTTCATCAAGTCTTGGTTCTAGTGGAACCCTGGTCCTCATCCATCCATCCAACCATATATTCCATGGTACCACTACGCATGATCCTATAAGACTATCACCTCATTTACGGTTTCAAAGGTAATCATGACTCACCGTGGTCTTCTTTCATGGCTTCAGCGAGGTCCTCCCTCAGTTGCACGTCACACACGGAGGCAGCCCGACCCGTCTCCGCCAGCAGGGACTTGCGACGGAAGCTGTCCGATGGCGAGTGTTCTAGGGAGCCTGCGGGGGAGGAAACTGATGTAGACTATATGTTGACTTTATGTTGGACATTGCATTTAGGCCGCGACTTAGGGAGCGTTCAATTATTACGTAACGCAATTTTTGGAGATTTTTGCCCCCACAACCCCTAGTACAACGTAAAGTCTCTACGCGACCGTTCTGAAGGGTTAAAACAATGCTACATAATGCGTAGTTCAAACCCCGTTTCAGAAGACCCCCCCCCCCCCCCAAATTCGTTACGTAATACCTGACCTGTCATCCGAACGCTTATTAATATTAGCCGTTTTTAATGCACTATTTGAGAGCGAAATGGACGAAGGAAAATTTCCGATATGGATTTAGAATGATTTTTAAAATACCCTGCAGTTATGCAAACGGTGTCCAACGTACAAAAGGATTCTTTTAATATAGTTAATACTAGTCGAATAATAGGATTAATAGAATCTATAGGTTAGCCTATATTTGGTTGTAGTTGGATAATGAGATCGGAGATTGTCCTATATTTGGTTGTAGTTTGTCTAAAGGTAGTACAAACTGGCACGCTTTCCGTCCCTGGTGGGCGCGGCGGCCGCGCGCTCCCGCGCCGCATAGCACTAGGCGAGCGGCGCGAGCGACGCAATGCATCGCCGCGGCTAGCTTGATGTCCATCGCCTGCCAGAACAGGGGGCGTACTACGGACTCCTATTTCCAGGCAGTATACTTAACTGCCTGGGATTTTTATTATAATTTCACTCATAAATACATACCTACCATAATAAAAAAATCTATCTTGTTACCAAAGATTGTCGTTGGAATAAGGTGAGGTGAGAGTTCCGAATGCCGCGAACGAATGCTTTAGTTATACGAGTTCAAACGTAACAAAGGCGAGGGGCTGATCGATCGGAATTAAATTTCCTATTCGACGCCTAATATGGGATTTAATTATTGCGAGCGAATGTAATTAAGAAAAAAAATAACTATATATTATTTAACCGATTAATTACTGATGATTATAGACTGATTTCGATAATCTATTTATCCGTCATGTCAGTTACTAAAGATGGACAACATCTATCCTTTTTGTCATTACTTTCTTTACCTTTCGTTTCAAATTGTCTATTCAAATCTATCTATTGTCGGGTGAACGGATAGCCTAGATGGGAACGCTCATACTAAACGTGCTTAAATTGCTAACATGGACAGACCTTATGAAAAAAAATATAGTTAAACAGGGTGTACGTCACAAGATACGATTTGGAAGGTGGTAAATGAAAGAGTAAGGTGTGTACTGACTGGCGGAGCCGGAGTCGACGAGCACGGGCAGCGCGGAGGCGGCGGGCGCGGCCGGCACGTTCACCGGGTTGGAGCGCGCCACGCCGCCCGCCACCACCTCCACCGCCTCCGCCTCCGACAGCGACGAGCTCGACCTGATGTCCAAGTCAAATCATTTACCCCGTATAGGCCTATGGGGCACTTACAAATTGTCATAACCACAACCAGGTGACAACTCTACTGGTGGTAGGCTTCGGCCGTGGCTAGTCACCACCCACTGAACAAAGCCATGTCGCCAAGCGGCCTAGCCGTGTTCCGGCATGATGTTCGGTGTTGCCATTCATGGATGGCGGGTCAGATCAGTTGCGCTGCATGTGCCTAGTGAATGTAGCGTCTCGATCTACTGCCGCCTTCCTACCTAGGCAAGTATGCTCCATCGTAGATCTCATCGTCACTTACCATCAGGTGAGATCGAGATCAAATACTTGCCTATAATGTAATAAAAAAAAATAAAAAAAAAAAGAAAGTCCGGTAAAGGAGAGTTCAAGTATTACGTAACGAATTTGGAGTTGGGGGGGGAGTCTTCTGAAACGTTACGATGCATTACAGGGACGGAGGGGGGGTTTGAACTACGCGTTACGTAACATTGTTTTAACATTTCAGAACGGTCGCGTAGATGTTGCGTTTACTAGGGGGAGGGGGGGTAAAGAAAAACTTTACGGCGCGTTACATGGGGGGGAGGAGGTCAAATATCTCCAAAAATTGCGTTACGTAATACTTGAACTTGATACTTTTTAAAATATTTTTAACGCCATAATAAATAAGAAAAAATATTTTTTTGCGCCAATGCGTCACTGCGAGGTGCACACACGCGAAAGCACGCGCGAAATGTTAGTTGAATAAACGACAGCCTTACATTATGCTTACTTTTTAATTAATCATGTTTTAAGACAATTTTGAAAAACTTTACACCTTTCCAAACCTCAATCCATGGTCCCAATTATATTTCCATATTCCTGCAATAGTTCCTCGGCCTGCCGAGGTCAATTCGCTGTTTATGCAATCATTTTCATCAGTTGACCCCAGCAGGTTGCTAATATAACATTAAAATTCTCAAAAATGGCCTCTACATGTTGGACCCATGTACCCGCGCAAGCCCTCCAAAGATCCAGGTATAGCCCGTGTGGTGAAAGATATAATATTTTTATTATTTGTGGTGAGGTCTTACCCAGTGCAGTTGTACGTTTTGAAG
Organism: Pheosia tremula; assembly: GCA_905333125.1. Classification (NCBI taxonomy): domain Eukaryota; kingdom Metazoa; phylum Arthropoda; class Insecta; order Lepidoptera; family Notodontidae; genus Pheosia; species Pheosia tremula. The sequence continues at coordinate 2,005,982 of HG995403.1, read as the reverse complement.
ACGAACTGCGGCCCCATCCAGAGCCGGCGGTGCGGGCCCGCGTGCGTCACGATCTCCACCTGCGACAGCCATCGCTCCTCCTCGCTCATACACATGTCGGCGCAACGCTGTGCGAGCAGACAAACAATATGAGGTGTAAAAAATAGTTTACAATATTTTAAGGGGTCAACAAATAGGTAATAACGATCATGTTTATGTACACAATGTATGTGTATACGGTGTCTTATTTTTCTATGAGAAAGAGAGACAGTACCGTTTCATAGCGGACATAGTATGAAGTGGTATTTTTAAAAATTTCAAAAATAAATATTTTTTTCAGGAATGTAGCCTTTCTAGTTCTTTCTTCTTCTTTCTAGTAGGCTAAAAATTATTTGGTACAAAATATTTTGGTGGGGTGTGACTTCTTATCGCAAGGGCGTAATCAGGTCATAGTTCAACACGTTAGACCGTAGTTCACCACATTGGTCATGTGTAGACCAGCGCCCAAGGTAGCCAATGCCCAGTCTGATTTGAACCTAAGTCGTCACCACCAATGACAGCTAGCCGAGACGAATTAGGTTGGTCTTGATCCAACCACCATTTGGTTGTATCACGGCGCAATGGTAAGTACGCTATCAGGCGTTTTCCTCCATTTTGTTAGTTATTGAAGACATGTTTGTTACTGAAGAGGTGGTTCCGTACGTATGTGGCGGCATAGCGGCTGCACTGCTGCAGCAGCGGGTTGGAGGGCGGCAGCGGCGCCAGCAGGTCGGCGGCGGCGGGCGGGCGCTGCAGCGGCCACTGCGCCACCGGCTCCACCGCCAGCTCTATCGCGGACTCGTCGCAGATCTTCTCCTTTGGCACACCTGGCCAACGAAAATACATTTAAAAAAGGAATATATGATTCATGTGTGTGTGTGTTTATATATAATAATACCAGCCCTTTTTTTAATGTCCCCCTGCTGGGCACGGGCCTCCACTCAATTCGAGGGAGATTAGGAAATAGTCCACCACGCTGGCCCAGTGCGGGTTGCCGGACTACACACATCTTTCGAGGGGTTTTCTCAGATATGCAGGTTTCCTCGCGATGTTTTCCTTCACCGTGTTAAAATGGATAGAATATATTCCTGCCCCAGTGTACCCATTTAGATTTGATTTGATGACTTGGACTTTAGAGTGAATCATTGAGTAGTAATTCCGACTAACTGGCGGCCAACCTGAGCAGGCTAGCGGCCTACCCGAGCGGGCTAGCGGCCTACAAATGTGTGTGCTTAAACGTTCACGAGTATAGAAAATTGAAATAAACTCAACCTTATAAGTTACTAGCTGCGCCCCGCGGTGTTACCCGCGATTAAAAACTATGTCCTTTTTACCGGGATAAAAAGTAGCCTATGTGCTCAAGCGTCAAGCTCTATGTGCCTAAGTATTCAAGACTATAATCTATCTTTGTGCCAAATTTCATCCAGATCCGTGCAGCCGTTCTGGCGTGATTGAGTAACAAACATCCATCCATCCAAACTTTCACTTTCATAATATTAGGGGGATAATAAATAAGAATGGATGTCTCACTGGAGAGCGGTCTCGGGTGCAGCAGCAGATGCAGCAGCGAGCCGTTGGCCGCCATGAGGTAGAGCGCGGCCACGGGCGCGGCCGGGCCGCGCGGCCCGCCCGCCAGCGCGGCCGCCGGCCCGCCCGCCGCCGCGCCGAACCGCGCCCGCGCCAGCAGCGGCGCCGCGTTGCTGTCCTCCGACAGGGACGACAGCCGCTGCCGACCTGACACAAACACAATATTATTATATTCATGTAAATGAAGCTATTGACACTTCATTTAATTTGAATTTGCCGCGCATTCACTAATGTCGTTTCTGTGTAAGCTGTGGTAGTATGGAAGGATGACAGATACGTTGTAGGGTTAGGTTATCTGTGGTCAGACGTGTGTACTAGAAAGAAATATTAAAATATCAGAAGTAACGGAATTTGTGAAATAATAGCTTTAATTGTTGTTTCTCTTTTCAGGTAAGTTTTGTAATTTGTTTAATTAAGTGTACATAATGTAAGATGTGTAAAGCATTGTTTAATAAAACATTCTCTGATCAGAGCAACTCAAAGTATATACATAATAACAAGTTAATGGCTACATATTTCACACGTTTACAAATTACTTTTGTAAATGAAAATGTAATTAAAACACTTAATTCAAAAGTTGCATTATTCTGGCGGAAATTTGACTGAAGAGGACAGCGAAGATGTCAATTTCGTTTATTTTTCAAAAAAAAAAATGTTCTTGTATTTTCCAAAAAATTGATAATTTTTAGTATTAGTGGAAAATTAACCATGGTGGGTTCATAAACGCGCACGACTGATGGATATTGACATGAAGTAGTTAAGCTCGACTAGTCAAATGTCCCCGAAAGGCTTTGCATCGAGATAGAGGGAGGAAAAGAGCAAGAGCATTATCCATGTCTGAAAAGCGACACATGACTACTCTGACAAGAATGACCGACTAAGAAAAATATTGTAGCAACCACTTCAACCGCACCACAAGCTACACAGATGGCACTGCAGACGCATTCAGAACAATAGACAATTGTTATCACAATCCTGAATCGCGCTATAAGAGTATTCGGAGCAATTAACATATATACAAGATCCCGGCGATAACCGTCGGGGCATAGCGGCCGCCCCGCCTGGCTGGAAGATCTTCTCTTTTCCGCTCTTTTTCATTTCTGCTTCGGCGGAACCTTTTGCTTCGGATATCCTAACCTGAATCCAGGTCCTGAGGTAACTCACCGGAGCTGTTCCGTGTGATGGTGTGGGTGGGTATGTTGGCGGTGGGTCGCAGCTGCGCGAGCGGCGCCGCCGTGACCGGCAGCGGGTACGGCGGCAGCCGCGGGTTGGGGAACCACGCGCCGTGGGACAGACCGTCAGTCACCTGAAGACAACACATACCCTTCAATTCACCGTCATCACACCTGGGCCCCAAGTCTGCTAACACAATCGATTCATAATCGAATTCCTCGAAAATCGAATCGAATCGGTCGCGACCGCATAGTAACTGTCACTTTTGACAGATATCCCATACAATATCTGTCAAAAGTGACAGTTACTATGCGGTTGCTGTTCGATTATGAATCGATTGTGTTGGGGCCCTGTAATCCCCGAAGGAGTAGGAAGAGATGCACTGCAGTGGACCCAAATTCTCAGATCACAGATCAATGACAAAAATTACGTATGACTTTACGAGCAAAAAACTACTAGTGTCCTGGAAGTGGAGGACTCACATCAATAATTTAATGGTCAGAATTATATATTTTTATTGATGTAAATATTACTCGTCAAAATTGTTACAAAATGCTAAGCTAGAACTTTACCACCCGTTCGGAATACCTTTCCTATGAAGAAGAACGGGCAAGAAACTCCATGGTTGCTGTTTTTTTAAAAAGATCTTTTACACTTTTGAGCAATACATTGTTATGGGTATGTGAGAACAATGCAATGGAGGAACGGATAGGCAGGTTTGAGCAGCTGGTCAAAAAAAAACAAATATATATTTACATTAACAATCAATATCCCAGATCCCCTCAGTTTCGAGAGAGATCCTTCTAACCGTTAGCCTTTTGAAGCTAAGAGCACAGGATACTCCGAACATTGGATAATTTTCATTCCAAACCCTCGCTATTCTCGTTTCGATTAAATTCGTTGCGGGTTCCAAGCGTCCAGCGTTCCAGGCGTCTTTGTCATTGCTGTGGATCCTAGCATGCAGAAGTAATAGTGGTGTGGCAGCCCTACTCCAGTAAAAATATATAAGAACACTCACTGGACTGCCCGAGGCTCGCTTGGCCGCAGTGGTGTGTATAGGCAGGCCAGCGGAGCGGTGGAAGCGCGACAGGCGGTTGACAACCCTGGGCTGCGTGTGCGTGCGCACCCCGCACTGGCCGCCGTACGGGCTGATGGCGAACACGTGGGTGGTGCCACGAAGTGTCGAGATGGCGGTCCAACGGGAGTCCGGGGATATCGCTATGTCCTGTAAATATAATTAAGAACTTTATATTGATTTCTTATATTTACGCGAATACTACACATTGAAAAAAATCTATTTTTAAGGATTCTATCGCGTTTATTTTTTATTTTTGCGTTCCCGACGTTTCGGCTGATTTACAGCGGGAACGTAAAAACAAAAAATAAACGCGATTGAATCCTTAAAAATAGTTTTATTTCAATAAGTACTTTATATCAAGGAAGACTGCAAATACAATTGAGTATTTGTCAATTATATTGCCTTTATTGAATTTCTTCGATCGTATGCGCGATAACTTATCGCGGTGACGTCGACATGCCGTTAGGTCTATACTGTTTTCGTTTTTTTCTAATCGAAAAGTTTATACTTTTGTAAGTTTTGGATTACCTAAAAAAAATATTTCTTATTATACAGGCTGATTCTGAAAGATTATTCTAAGCCTTGAACCTGCGCTTCTTACTAATTTACACCTAAAACTGCAATGTCAATTAAAACTCGATACGATCGGGCGCGCTCATCACCCGCACGCGTCGAGAATCGCACCGAGCGTTGTGTTATAATCGCGTTGTTTGTAGTACATTGCGCGCAAGAAATACAACATTTTTGAGTCATGACATTCCACATAAATCTATACATATAAATAAAATTGGAGTGTCTGTTTGTAATATTAAAATAACCGCTTTTTACTAAGTGCATTTGGATGTATACACGTTACCTATACCGAAACAAATTTTTTTACAATTTTTGTCTGTCTGTCTGTTTGTTCCGGCTAATCTCTGAAATGGCTTGACCGATTTTGACGGGACTTTCACTGGTAGATAGCTGATGTAAAAAGGAGTAACTTAGGATACTTTTATGTTAGAAAAAAAAATAGGTTCTCACGAAAAATAATTAAAAGCAATGTTGCAGCGCAGCGCCTGATTAAGTTTGATAGCAACAACCTGCAATGCGTCCCGCGGGCTCAGAATGGGCGAGCAGGCTGTTGTCAACGGTTGTCTTTGTTAAATACCACGCGGACGAAGTCGCGGGCAACAGCTAGTTATTACTATATTTTTATTATAGGTATTAAGTGTAACCTTTACCCAAAGTGTTCGTTACCATGCCCCTAAGGGGGTACTACCTGCACTTTGGCGGTGGTGTCCCCCCGGTGCAGTATGTACAGATGGTGCACGGAGGCGAGGCTGGGCCCGCAGGGGTGCGGGTTCACGCGGAACACGTGGAAGTCGTGGCCGCGCCGGTCCGCCGTCACCAGCAGCAGCCCGCTCGCGTCGAACTTGAGCGCGATGATCGCGTCCGAGTGCGCCACGAAGTGGGCCTTGATCGGGTTGCTGGGTTCCTCGGGGTCCTGGCCGTCCTCTTCATCAGCGCCCTGGGCCCACGAGGATAATAAAGGTTATTTAAGAAACGTGTCGCCTGAAAATGAGAGTCCGCCAACCCGCACTGGGCCAGCGTGGTTGACTATGGCCTAATCCCCCTCGCATTGAGAGGAGGCCCGTGCCACGCAGTGGGACATTAAAAAGGGCTGGTATTATTATATTATTTATTATAAGGAACGTGATCACCGGCGAACATTACTGGTTTGTGTCTAAGCTCTAGTGGATGGTCATGGACATTTTCAGTATTTTAATCGGATTAGGCCAGCCATATACTTTCACCAATGATTCTCCTGTAAGCCGGGATGCAAGAAAGCCGAAGTTTGAGTCCCACGCAGTCTTCGGCGAGTCCCAGGGAAAACGCTAACTGTTTGGGACCCACAACGAAATAAGCCGACAGGAAAATAGGAGTTGGAAAATAAATTATCCACTAAGCGGGAGACAAAAGTCACAGTGAACAAGACTTTTACAACTAGGCGGCGCTTTCGTGAATGGACTGCCTATTGCCCCGGTCAAACCGCGAGCAAAGCTGATGTATGCATCCAACTATAAGCTAAGCTATATTAATATATTACTGTCGACCCAATTGGCAGAGTTGGTAAGTTACAATATCTGGGTATACACTAAAAGCTAAAGAACCCGGATTTCGCGCGGGAATATCTAGGTCCTTAAAAGGGTCTGAAGGGCAGAAGGGCGATAGAGTTCACTGTCACAGAGCTAATTTGACATATCCAAAATAGCTAGCCCACATAGTTAGCGTAGCTTTTAGGTCGGGGTGCGCCTAAGGAAGTCAATTAACACATTGATTTGCATTAGGTGCAGGCGTAGGATAAAAAAGAAATAATTTTCCAAATCGGTTCATAATTAAGGGAGATCTGAGGTAAAAAAAAAATACAACCGAATTGAGAACCTCCGCTTTGAAGTCGGTTAAAAAAACAGTTTTTTTATATGCACTAGAAAATAAGAATGTAATCAACACACCTCAATATCAATGATGGTAACGACTCCCGGCTGTTGTATATCGGCGTTCGGCGGGGAAGGCGACTGGGAGGTGCTTCGGCCGCCCGCCAAGCTGTGCGCCACACTTTCGCCAAGTCCCCTGAGCCCTTTGCTGAGGGACTTGGCCGCGTGGAGCACGGTCGCCGTGTAGCTGGTTACACCTTCGCCTAGGTGAAGTAACGGTTGATTTATTTAATATTGCTGTTAGACTGAGATCGCTTTTGAAACTTCATCAGATGTAATAGCATTTTTGACCTAAGGTATGTAATTATTTATTGGTGGGCGGTGGGCATGACACTTGATGAGAAGTAGAAATTATAGCTAAGCCAGAGATGTAACTGGTATCCTGAAGGGAATAATACGCTAAGGAAGAAAAAGCAATGAAGTGACAAGACGAATTTAAAGTAGAAGCTGCACCGACATGCGAGGATGAATGCTAGGGATCGAGATATGTGGAGAACATTGGGGGTGGTCTATACTGAAAACAACGTTAAATTTATTGATGTCTTAATTTTTATGTATTTAAAAATGTATACAAGATAAAGGTTTTATTTATTTATGAAAGTATTTAAAGAAATCCATTAAAAGGAAAATGATATTACGACTGAATTAGAGTTTACTTAATACGAGCAAAATAGCGTTGCTAAAATTAGACATTTGTCGAGCATAAATAGATAACAAGACCACGCTACAAATTTTAAAATCAATATGAATTAATTTACAAATCCCCCAAGTTATACTTATCACGAACACACACATACACAAGATTAACTAAGCCATTAGTCACGCACCAATAGCGCGATAGAACAACAACGGTAAGGTCAGCTACGACAGAGTCAATACCCGGCTGAGATAAAACAAAGGAACTTAATTATGTTTATTTAATACAAGCGAGTGGAAATACATTTTAGATACAATTATAAATCTTGTGTACACGAGATAATTTTTGCATTATTTCGATATGTGCTGCTATAAATAAAAGTATTTTTTTTATGCATTCGTGATTATTGCTTTCTGGGCTGGCCAGTGTAGTAAATTCACTGAAGTTTTGGAGATTTTTTAAGGTACTTGGCCACGGTGACTCTAAGAGGATATCTTAATTAATTTTGAATCCGTAAAATAGGAGTCAGAAAATATTACGAAACGATACTGAAATTTGACGACATAATTAGCTCAGTGGGTAGTCACCCTGCTATCTGTGCTGCGGGTTCCGGGTACTAATCCTGGTAGGGACAAACTTTGTGTGATTAGCACAAATGTTTGTACCCGAGTCATGGATGATTATTATCTATATAACTATTAAATACTAAGTTCGCCCTCAGTACGGTACCCATAATACAAGCGTTGATTAGTGTGGGACCGTATAGTTGGTGTGTTCGCCTGGCGATATCTATAATTTACTAGCTGACACGGCAAATGTTGTTTTGCCACATACCTAATTTCTAGGAAATATGTTTATTGTTAAATATTTGCGATTATAAATTGAGATACAAACTATCTTATCTTTCAAGTTGGATAAAACTGCACACAGTGTGCAAAATTTTATTTAAATCGCTTTAGTAGTGGAGTCCATAGCGGACAAACACCGTGACACGTAATTTATATATATTATAATTTGGCTGGTGCTGCAGCCACTGCTCTTACCTTCACACCCCCCACTGCTTCTCTTCGACTGATTGAGCTTCTTATCAGCGTACGCCAGCCACCTGTCGCCGAGGGCTAACGGGTTGATGGGCAGGCTCCCGCCCAAGGGGCAAGGGCACGGGTAGCAAGTAGTGACGGCCATGCGGTCCTCCAGTGTCGCCGCGTCGAACACCGCGAACCGCTCGGAGAACGAGACAACCACTGAACTCTTGTTGGCCAACACGTCTAGTATCTGGTTCTTGAATTTTATGCTCTTCACCTGCAGGAAGAGTTTGTTATACAACACTGCGATCTAGTCATTTGGATCTAAGAAATGCGCCATTAAGAGACTAGGTCAGCCTTTCCCAAAGTGGGCGATAACGCCCCCTTGTAGACACTGCAGGCCTAAAGGGTAAGAGACCCAGAAAAAGAAATGGGGGCGTTGTGTAGAGGCTTACAATAATTAATTTAATTTAAAGTTATAGTGGTCTTAAGTAGGTGAAAAGATGGGGGCGCTAAAAATTATTCATTCTCAATGTGGGCTCAAAGTAGACAAAATAAGTTTGGGTGCCCCTGAACCAGGTAATGACTTTCTAGAGGCTAGGTAGTAAGTTTTTCAGATGCTAGGTATTGATTTTTTTGAGCTATATATAGAGTTGTCCAGAGAATAGGTATTGTGTTTTTTAGAGGCTAGGTAAAGAGATTTTTTAGAAGTAAGGTATTTAGTTTTTAGAGGCTCGTTTAAGAGTTTTCCAGAGGCAAGATTGCTCATTCAACCTAGTTTTTTTATTTATGCTAATACAGAATGTTACAGATAAAATAAACATAACCCAATGATAAGGGATATTACATACGAGTCTAAAAACGTTATTGTTATTATATTCAGACATTTCTTATCTGTCTGTAATAAATATGTTTTGAATACCGTATCTAATCTGGAATCATAATATTTATTGCACAATGCATCATTTATATTATGCAATAATCTGCTTACCAGCCTCAATGTGATATACAAATTGAAACTTTAACATCAAACAAATTGAATCTAATTTCCAGTACAATATCGTATGGTGTTATGTTATTGTTCTAAGGGCAATGGCCAGTATCATTGACTAATTGTTTAAAACCACGCCTCCGTCTGGTCATATTACAACACAGTATTATCACGAAGGAGGGAACCATGTTTGATATCATCGATCTATAATTATACAACTAATATTATAAAAAGGCAAAGATTGTTAGTTTGTAAGGTAGGATGTAGGGGGGAATATCCTGTGTTTCTGATCCGATATAAAAAAGAAACACTAATAGGTAGTTATATTATCTCGGAGTGCCGTAGGGTATGTTCCATCAAGCTATCGTAGGTGGAGCCGCGGGTAAAAGCTATACTATTTGAATAACATATGTGTTGCAAACGGGCAATCTTTGTGTGAAGAGCACCAATGTTTGTACACGAGTCATGGATGTTTAATCTATACATATAAATAAAATTGGAGTGTCTGTTTGTAATATTAAAATAACCGCTTTTTACTAAGTGCATTTGGATGTATACACGTTACCTATACCGAAACAACATTTTTTACAATTTTTACTGTCTGTCTGTCTGTCTGTCTGTCTGTCTGTCTGTCTGTCTGTCTGTCTGTCTGTCTGTCTGTCTGTCTGTCTGTCTGTCTGTCTGTCTGTCTGTCTGTCTGTCTGTCTGTCTGTCTGTCTGTCTGTCTGTCTGTCTGTCTGTCTGTCTGTCTGTCTGTCTGTCTGTCTGTCTGTCTGTCTGTCTGTCTGTCTGTCTGTCTGTCTGTCTGTCTGTCTGTCTGTCTGTCTGTCTGTCTGTCTGTCTGTCTGTCTGTCTGTCTGTCTGTCTGTCTGTCTGTCTGTCTGTCTGTCTGTCTGTCTGTCTGTCTGTCTGTCTGTCTGTCTGTCTGTCTGTCTGTCTGTCTGTCTGTCTGTCTGTCTGTCTGTCTGTCTGTCTGTCTGTCTGTCTGTCTGTCTGTCTGTCTGTCTGTCTGTCTGTCTGTCCGTCTGTCCGTCCGTCCGTCTGTCTGTCTGTCTGTCTGTCTGTCTGTCTGTCTGTCTGTCTGTCTGTTTGTTCCGGGTAATCTCTGAAATGGCTGGACCGATTTTGACGGGAATTTCACTGGCAGATAGCTGATGTAACAAGTAGTAACATAGGCTACTTTTATTTTAGAAAAAAAATTGGATCTCTCGAAAAAAAATTAAAACCAATGTTGCAGCGCTGCGCCTGATTAAAGTTTGATAGCAACAATCTGCAATGCGTCCCGCGGGATCAGAACGCGAGCAGGCTGTTGCCAACGGCTGAGTCTTTGTTAAATACCACGCGGACGAAGTCGCGGGCAACAGCTAGTATCTAATAAGTGTAGTAATAATGTAGTAATAGATACTACAAGCGTCGCTTGGTTTGGGGCCGTACAGTTGGTGTGTTCGTCTGGCGATATTATTATTGTAATATGTTAATCAGTGGGACACGAGTAAGGCCATTAAAGGTCATCAGATGGATGATGTTGACTTAATACGTGGAGAAATAACAAGTCCACCCAGCCCATTAAAGGTTTATTTTTGCATATTGATTCTGGTTCTTAGACGCAAAGTTGTTGCAGTGTTTAAAATAAGTATATTTTTTTAGGAGTTTATATATTGATTCATTATATTTACACATTGAAATAAAGCTTATTTTACAGATGTTATCGCGTTTATTTTATGTTTTCACATTCACAACACAAATAAACGCGATGAATTCTGGAAAATTAGTTTTATTTCAATTTTGAATACTTGGCTAAAATTAATGTACCTACTCAGGGGCGGATCTAGGATTTTCAGTTTTTGCTCACGAATCTATTGTTTTAATTATATAAGGATTAACAAAACATTGCGTAATATATTTTAACAGGGCCGACAAGAAGTTATAATGATAACATTCCCAAAAAAAAACTAATTATAAAACGCTTAAAAAATTACACCCTGTACTGAGCTGATAACTAACATATAACTTTCACATTTATATAGTAGTAAGGATAGCAGCAAACTAACCTGTTCACCACCTCTAATAGAAATGAAACTGAGCGAGCAGAACGACGGTCCCGGACTAGCGGAGTCACACAAGGCGATGAGGGGCCTCTTCGACGCGAAGCAGTCGCCGTGCTGCGGTGTGGGCAGTATACGGAGCACCCTCACTGTGCCTTGTCGCCATGACAACACCTCCTGAGCCTCACCGGTCGGCGGTATCAGCCATACTTGGACACCGGAACCGTAGCCCAGGATTAGAAGGAGCGGAGATATGTCGTTCTCGCTGTCCCCTTCGGGTGTTGGCTCGTTTATATCAGCTGTTTCGAACCTGGGTGATTAGGAAGTTTGGCTACTATACACCGTGATTCAGAAAGAGTACTAGGTACTAGGTCTCGAGCCTGTGCTTCTTTAGAGAATTTGAAATGAAAATTAAGATTAATTTTAAAAAAAAATTTGCTCACATAAAAATCACAATTATCATTTTGTTGGGAATGACATTTTTGTGAGTTAAAACGGCACAATACCAATCATAATAACTAACATGCAGTAAAGGTCATCCTCGCGTGGTTGCTTTCGCAAAACATTAGGCATTCCAACATAATGGTTAGCCATCCATCCGCAAATATTTCACTAGGATTGACCAATAGGAGCATCATGTTCCTTTTTTAACTGTCTTAGCATGATGAAAATTTTAGATTATAACTGGGGTTTTACATTATTTCTTTCTTTAGAAGGACGTTGTATGGGTCTTGGTCTGGTCTATAATACATAAAATAATATGGGAAACTTTTACTGATGCTCTGCCCAGAAGGATCTTACCTCGCCCACTGTATAACATCCTTCGGATCTACGGTAGAGGATGATGACAGGGTGACATCGTTAATGAACCCGGAGACCGCGTCGATGATACCGCGGTCGCTCGGCGGCTGCGACGGCACGGTGAGCGGCCCGCCCGACCGCACGTGCCGCGGCGACTCCGCTGACATGTTGGCTTAGTGGCGCCTGCATATACATTCACTTTTAAGGCTAGTGTGAAAATTTTGTAGCAGATGCCGAACTTCAATGGACAAATTGCAGAGGATATTTTGGTACTTTGTCTATTGTCAAATATAGTAGGATTATAATTTAGGCCTAAGCTAAGACCATTTGTAGACAGACAAGCATTGAGTATTCAGTGTGTGGAACACTGAATACTCAGTATTACTAGTAGTATATTAGTAGTAGTACTATTCTGTGATTCATGTTCTCTATGCCTTACGTAGGACTCACTCAAACAGCATGTATTCAGCATTCCATACATATCAAAGGAACATTGATCATAGAATGGAACTTTGAATGACCTCCTTGGTGTGTTCAGACTCTTATTTTTATTGCTGGGTCACATGACTAGGAAAGAATGCAGTTGCAATAAGACCGTTACTGGGTGTTATAACTATAAGTGAGTACTCTAAAAATGGTATTGAAATAGCATATACCAATCTAAAATATTGACTCAAACTCATACATTAATTTAGTGTAGCTTCATTTTTGATCTTCGAAACTAGTGAAAAGAATAAATTTATATAGTATAATCAAATCATTTGTTATAATAAACAGACATGTCCAGACATGTCCAAATTACAGTCTTATTATAAGGAAACTTTGTGTGATAGGATTTAATGGACAATCTACAGTAGGCATTAGAATTCCAATCTTAGTTAGACCACCATAGAATATTTTATTATTAGTTGCAAAAGTATATGTGCAAAAATTTTATGATATTATGTAGGTACGTATATATTCAAATCTAATATATTCACCTTCAACAGATTACATAAGAAAAACAAAACAATGTCAGGGCACTTAATTAATATTCACTCGTTAGCATATAATAAAAAACAAATGATACGAGAATATTTATGTTTTTCGAAACAGCTGGATCCACAATCACTACAAATGAAACTGAATATAGAAGGGTCTGAGGACAAAGGAAATCGATCAAGTTTACACTGTACGATGCAGCCTCAAATTACAATATTACTAAAATTACTACACCTTCACGGCACAAAATACAACTTACGCAATAAACTTACCTTGTTTACGAAAACAATTTTCATTATAAATCCATTTTCTAAAAAAAATGCAATTGCGTCGTACGTACTGGCAGTCAAAAAACAATGACGTCACACGAACAAAACAAAAATCTAAACAAACATAACTCACTCACGCACTAATGCTATCGTTCTAATTATTACAACTGTCATCAATTAAATTAATCTAAAATAAATTAGGTTTTATGTACAAAATATACAACAATTTACGAAACAGATGATTTGATTTGAATGACAAATGACAAAACGCACACTTGTGTAAGTTGGTATTGCACTAGTGTACGAGGATCATACGACCCACGTACAGTATCTTCAATAAGCGTGCACTCACACATAAATATTTTGTAATTGTGTGGAAAAACACCGCCAAGTACTAAAAAATAACAGAAGTGTCAAGTACAAAACAGTTTTAGTATTTCAACGAGCAAACGAACGTATTGGTTTCTTAACGGCAATTGGGGCTTATTACATTTTGCAAATATCTATGACCATAGACTTAGAATAAAATATATGACCATGGACTTAAGTATGAAACTATGATAGATCTGCAAATGTCTGAATTACTCACCTACAGTATCATATGAATATGAGGTCCTCAATCTGTGCCATAGATATTTTACAACGTAAAATGCCCCTAAATTCATGCTAACTGATTGATAGATGGGAAGTAGCGTATTGAGTAAATTCACTTTGCTTCTTTATTTTATTATTCTTTGCGGGATCACTACATTCGAACGTTCCGTTACCTGCAGAATAATTAGAAATTATTAGAATGAAAGTTTATAGAATCTTTCTTGATATTAGATATTAATTCAAACCGTCTTTTGTTCATATTCAACCAAATCAAAATTAGTTTATCATAAAATGTGACATTATAATTTAGTACTTTATATTTGGCATAAACGTAATCTGTGAAAACGAAACATGAAAAAAAAAAGAAAAACGGTCTTGCGAACTGGGTCGTGAAAATGTATAAAAAACACAAAGTTTCTCATTACTCAGCTCTCGTCGTAATATATCTGTTATATTTGTATTGTTGTGAATCGATTTTATGCTCAAATGCCCCAAACGTACTGATTATTTTGATCGATGATTTTCGCCATCTATCGGATAAAGATGTTAATTTGCCAAATATAAAAAAAATCACCGCCAAAGGCGTTAGTTTTAAAAATGCTTTTGCTCAGGTGAGTAAGCACGAATTTGTGATGAAGGCTAAGAATTAAATAGAAGGTAATATGCTTATCGTGATGCTTTAACAATCGGGCGATAATTCTAAAAAACTGATTTGGAACAAGAATAGTTATTGTAGATATCTATTTTTTTTTCTAATCCGTAATTTAAGTTTTACCGTAGTTTGATTATTTTGCTTTCAGCAAGCACTTTGCGCGCCAAGTAGAAACTCATTGCTCACCGGCCGCCGACCCGACTCCCTCCGTCTATACGACTTCTACAGCTACTGGAGGCATACCACAGGCAACTTTACCACCATCCCGCAGTTCTTCAAAGAAAATGGCTACGATACATACTCTGTCGGGAAAGTCTTCCATCCTGGGATTAGTTCAAATTTTACGGACGATTATCTGTACAGTTGGACTTATAAACCGTATCATCCTCCTACTGAGAAATATATGAACTCGCCAGTATGTAGAGACCATACTAAGCAGCGTCATAGAAACGTCATATGTCCTGTTAATGTGAAGAAACAGCCTGGAGGGTCTTTACCAGATTTGGAGTCATTGGATCAAGCTGTAGGTATATTGAGAAAGAATCATACTAAACCATTTTTACTAGCAGTGGGATTCCATAAACCTCATATACCGTTGAAGTTTCCTAGACATTATATAGGTGAGTACAATTTCTGAGCCTAAATCATGTAGACTTTCTTGAGTAGTCTATTAGTACTTTTAAAACCAAGTCAAGAATTACGGAGGCATAAATCCTTTACTTCTTCTGCTTTCTTTACAAAATGAAATGCGATAAATATAATAAAAAGGGATTTTCAAGTTCTGATATGGGATAACGGATATTGGATTGCAAAAAGTAACACACCCAACCTGCTTGCCTCAAACTTATTCACTGAAAAACAAACCAACGTATTTTTTTTGACATCTATGACCCCAAATATCTTTTTTTTTCATAGACAGAGTGCCAATAACCAATGTTATGCCACCGACACACGCCTACATGCCTTACAACATGCCACTCGTATCATTTCACCCATGGACCGACATTCGCAGTAGAGACGACATAAGCCGACTAAATATTTCCTTCCCTTTCGGCACAATGCCTTATAAATGGTCGTTGAGAATCAGGCAAAGTTACTATGCAGCCGCGGCTTACGTCGACGACTTGGTGGGAGTATTAATGAGCTATGTGGATTTGAGTAAAACTATTGTGGTGCTGGCTAGTGACCATGGTCAGTATGGTTTTAAGTTACTTTTATAAAAATATGCTTATCTAAAGGTACGGCCCTTTTTGAAGTAAACATTATTGTTATTTAATATTAACTCGACACTGGGATAACACCAAACGGCAAGAAGTTACCTACCAGAGATAATTTTGGATGACACCCAAATACGCCCGCGAGTTAAGTGCAGGCCTAAGGCGCGATTTCCACAAATTCAGATTTCAAACAATCTGAATGGTCTATTTCTCTCCGCTTTGGTGGAAACCAGGCCTTGGGAATTCGTCCGGAACTCACTTAGTGATATTCATATTACTAAATTGCCTACACTAAAACAAGTGCTGGTAGCATTGAAATAATATATTTCTTTTTAAATAATACTCAACACGAAAACGAGGCTTGAGTATTTACGCGATCGATAAAAGTACGAAAGTTGTTAAGGCTAGCACTACACTGCAGGCGGGTCAGCTGAGATGTGTGGACAGAGGGCGGTGGTGCTTCCGCGATCACCTCAGACTCAGAAGCAGCCAACTCGGGCGACGTCTGTAGTTGCTGAAACATGTTAAATCTTTATCACTTTAGAATATGGTTGACTTTACAATGTAAGTGATTTATGTGCAGTGTCATCTATTTTATTTATCATTGCAGGTTGGTCGTTGGGCGAAAACGGACTATGGGCGAAATACAGCAATTTTGACGTAGCTTTAAAAGTCCCACTGATATTCCTGGCACCGGGCCTCCCAAAGAAATCTATACACACACCAGTAGAACTACTCGATATTTTCCCAACTCTAGTAGATTTAAGTGGAATACACCATAACATACCGAAATGTAGAAGCAAAATGGATAGAACGATGTTATGTTTTGATGGTAAAAATTTGGCACCCATAATAAGAGGCCAGATATCGTATGGGAACTATTTCGCTATAAGTCAGTACCCCAGACCGTCGGTGTACCCACGTAGGAACTCTGACAAACCGCGTCTTAAAGACATAAAGATCATGGGATATAGTATAAGAACACAAAGATACAGATACACAAAGTGGATTTCATTTAATAACACATTATTTACAATTGATTGGAATAACGTTTACGGATTAGAACTATATGATCACTCGATAGACCCCGAGGAATCGAATAATGTATATTCGGTAAATAAATATAAATACATTATACAATATTTATCTATGCTTCTAAAATCGCGCGTGGATCAAAAACATTTTATATAAGGGTAGACCGAATCGTAGTAAGTGAGAAGCTTGAGCACATTTAAAACTATTATAATAAAAAGTAAAATACCTATTGGCGAGGCCGAAGTAGGATACATGTTGTGCAGTACATATCTCACTAGAAACTAATGTTGTGGTCAGTTATCTCATACGATGTATACTATGATAGAAATATTGCAGTTATGATCTGTCAAAATATAAATAAAGTCTAGATTCGTGTAACAAAAATATGTACATACTGTATTACTGGTATTGTTTGAAATATACCTGTATGCGATGTTACGTAAGGTCGATTTTCCAAACTACGCTCTGCATAGATTAACTAATATACATTAGTTTTCAATAAACTATTTTAGTTCCACTATCTTTTGGAGAATTTCATTATTATACTTACCATAGAATCAAACTAGAATTAACACTAATAATTTACATAAACGAAAACTACGTTTTCAATAACCTCTTAGTCGCAATCTATATTTTATAAAATACATAATAAACAATATAATATATTAATTTTTATTATTATAACATTCGGACCAATCTCACTTGAATTTTCACCAATAGGAGGTATAACAAATCCACTACTATAGTTTACCCAACAACGTATTCCGCCAAGTTACACAAAAATGTATACTTAGCCAGATTTAAACTAATAATTTATGGCTGACTACGATCAGGCATTTATTTTTTGGTATGACATTATACTTTATCACCTTAATCTACGGTCCGTTTTTATTTATCACCTTTGAAAAAAAAATGGCAGAACTAGAGCGCTCAGAGAGGGAGTGTTTTCATTATTACGGTCTCAACCGGACCTCGCTCCATATCCTGGCGAGAATAAAGAGACAATACTTTTCGGAGCCACTCGCTCAAATAGATTTTTCTAGAGTATTCTAGACACAAACAGAGCTGATTCAATTCGTTTTATTTTACAACAAATATTGACATGGCAGCAATGAAGTATTGCATTGTTTGTTGAGAGTTGTTTATATTGCTAGGTGTACAATCTGTCACAGATTGTTCAACCTGTAGCCTCTTCAATCTCACCAGAAGGTACTCAGAGGGAGTTGCAGACGGGACATCTCTCTCATCTCGATACAATCCTGAATCGCGCTATGAGAGTTTTCGGAACACTTAACATATATACAAGATCCCGACTGTACCGGAGCGTCGGAGCAAAGCGGCCGCGCAACCAGGCATGCACTTGGCTTGGAAAATCTTCCCTTTTCCGTTGGATAAACTATAGTCGATCTTTCTTGTATTTAAGTTTAACCGATCTTCATAGGTAGACTACTACCTTCAACATAATATGTACTGGTGAACATACAGTCAATTACATAAAGCATTTATCTACCACTACACAGTCTTATGAACGTAAATATATCTGAATGTCATCATACAAGACTCCGTTTTTCTTCAGTCAATTGTTTTCTAGAGTTTTGTTCCATTTCAATCTGTTTAAACCTGGCGTATAGTGCGCTGCTGGCCAGAACTATTACGTTCGACGTCCACCAGAGGGCGTTCTTGCTGACGCTGTACCACTGGGTCGCTATGACTGTCTGCGCGCACGCTTTCGCCGTGCCCGATATGTTATGTGTTAACGGTGAAGTAACCTGTGAATTAAAGTTTTGTAAAGCAATGAGATTATAAACTCGCCTCTTAATGGGTAATTTTACATAGACCTAGGTCCATATATAGCATTATAGATGTATGAAATTATGCTCATACATATATCGCCTTAGATATACTAGGCCTCTGTCACTCCCTATTATGATCTAGTATCTGCCTATCTGATAATAGGTCATATGACGACAAACGGAGAGGTAACTCGGGGGGGTAGCGGCCATTTGTTCAATACGAAAGACTGCATGGCAGAAATAAGGCACATTTCTTTGTATAGCTTTGTCCCGCTCATCAGCATCAGATCATGGTCGTCTATAGAGGGATTTAGGGAAATAAGAGTTCAAGATGGCTCTCTCTAAAAGCCTATGAGGGACACACAGGTACTTTATTCAATGTTTGTAATGTTCATCATAAGCCTTTTAATGTCCCACTGCTGGGCGAGGGCCACCCCTCAATCGAGCGGGATTTAGGTTATAGTCTACCTAACTGGCCCAGTGCGGGTTGGCAGGCTTCTCACGTCTTTCGGAGATCTACCCAGATTCTCTCAGACATGTAGGCTTCGTCAAAACGTCTTCCTTCGCTGTTTAGCAAGTGATGATGGCTGACAATTTTATTCGCAGACAAAATCACAATATTGGCAAATAAGAAAAATGCTTACCTTAATCTGTAAAGACGTGAAATACCCAATGGCGAATCCGCAAACACCTCCAATGATCATTTGTATCCAAAAATGAAAACGATCGAAATTATAATCCCTCAAAACGACTAACTCTCCATTCGTTACGATCAAAGGTAGGAATAGTATGATGGAGTATGCATTATTATAGTAGGAGAGAAGCCACACTTCCTGATTGACGCTGGGAAGCACCTTCTTCGTATAGATTGAGTATAGGGACAGCATTAGCGATCCTATAACACCATATATTGTTCCCATCAAGGAAAATGAACCTGTAACGAAAAGATAGAAATTATTCGGTTTTATTTTTGACGATCTGATTAGCGCAGGTCGTAGTGACCCTGCTTCCTGCGCCGAAGGTCCGGTGTTCGAATCCTGGTACGGACAACTTTGTGTGATGAGCGCGAATGTTTGTGCCCGAGTTATGTATCTATATAAGTATTATATACTGACTTCGCCCTAAGTCCATTGTACGGTACCCATAATACAAGCGTTGCTTAGTGCGGGACCGTACAGTTGCGATATTATATCTCAATCAGAAGGATGCTCTTCACATAAATTTTGCCCTTACCAAGATTCCAACCCGGCAACTTCGGTACACAAAGCAGGGTCACTACTAACAGTGCCATCCGAGTCGTCAAAGTAAGGGTTGGAGGGATGATTAAATCGGAAAAAAAAAATGCCTCCGTACCAAAATGGTAAAAACGGGACCCTTATGGCGACTATGTCCGTCTGTCTGTCTGTCACACCCGGTATTTTATTAGAGCTAAGCGCTAATAACTAAATAAGGTTGCAATGTCCGAATTAAATTCTAGTTCATTTGCGCGCTGTTGAGGAAATGGCACAAATACCTAATCAATTGTTGAATGGAAGTAAAAAACCACGCTGCCTCTTCCTCTAATATTGAACTTCGCCGTTGAAGGCAGCCTTGGCTGTGCATTGCTAGCAAAAACTTATTGATGAATACCGTGAAGGAGAAGATCACATTACTTATCTACTTAAGTTGCTTATCTTTATAATAGTGGACCTAAGGTTTTTGGGTACCTCGCATCCATTTCCCGGGATAAAAAGTTTTGGGGTCGAGTCACCTTCGTCCGTAGGAAAATTAAATACCCTCGAGATACCCTACACGTGACCCTGGGTGGTGCCAACTAGGTGACAACTCTACTGGTGGTAGGCTTCGGCCGTGGTTAGTCACCACCCACTGAACAAAGCCATGTCGCCAAGCGGCCTAGCCGTGTTCCGGCATGATGTTCGGTGTTGCCATTCATGGATGGCAGGTCAGATCAGCTGCGTTGCATGTGCCCAATGAATGTAGCGTCTCGATCTACTGCCGCCTTCCTACCTAGGCAAGTATGCTCCATCGTAGATCTCATCATCACTTACTTACCATCAGGTGAGATCGAGATCAAATAGTTGCCTATAATGTAATATGTAATAAAAAAAAAAAAAAAACCTATATTTTTATCCATTACAAGTTATCATTATAACAAGATTAATTAAAATCCGTGGAATAGTGATTAGGGGACATTATTTTTAATACTAAAGCCGAAAAAGCAGTTTATTACTTTTTACAGTCTTTTCGCATAACTGGAAAACTATTGGAAAGATTTTCATGCATACTTGGCAAGATGATAGCTTATAACTAGACCCCACAATCTGGTATATTTCTGGTCCCAGGTAATGAATGAGTTCTCCCAGTTTTATGAAACAAAAAGTACGAGTTAAGCTATGTTACCTAATAAATTCTCCTGATCCACTCCCACATAGAATCCGAGAATGATAAATCCACAGCACAATATGCACCTATACGAAGTCCTCTGGCCCAGTAGGATCCAACTGAATATAACGTTAAACACAGTCGTCAGGGACCTGCCAACGTAGTAGAATGGCACCCCGACATATTTCAAACACAGATTGTTTGTTGCTATCATCAGTGTGAACATTATTGATAACGGAATCACCTGGAAAGAATACAAGAAGCCGCTACAATGTACAGATTACATTATTCCCGAGTGACTCAAGCGATTTATTCGTAT
Organism: Pheosia tremula; assembly: GCA_905333125.1. Lineage (NCBI taxonomy): Eukaryota > Metazoa > Arthropoda > Insecta > Lepidoptera > Notodontidae > Pheosia > Pheosia tremula. The sequence goes on along the minus strand of HG995403.1, from coordinate 1,984,908 downwards.
CTCTCGTGCCAAATTAATTCGAGTCGAAAATTACTGACGAGGACTTTTAAAATTAATATGTGTCTGAGCATAAGTAAAACAACTTCCTTATTTTAACTGTATATTTTATATGGGTTTGTATGGAAGCGTGGGCGTTACGGACGACCGTTGCGGGCGATTGTTGTTGGGCGACTCTTCCGCGGGCGACCGTTGGCGGGTGGCTCTTCCGCGGGCGGCCGACGGCGATGCGTGGGGGCTCGGGAGTCGTCGGCACTGTTCGTCGTTTAGGCGCGAACATCCTCCGGGCCCAAAAAAGAAGGAAAGTAGAGTATTAGTTATGATCCGAGGAGGGGAGGAGGCACAGCCGATTTAAAGCACGGCGCGCTGTGCCTCTGGCCGTTGTAATGTCGGCCACGCGTGGTACTCCATCTGCTCCTGGATAAAGTTGCTTGACACGGCCTAGACGCCAGCTGAGGGGCGGTGTGAGGTCCTCTTTAAGAAGCACGAGGTCACCCGCTTCAAGATCCTTGCAGCGTTGACGCCATTTTGGTCCGTTGCTGTAGTTCTGAAACATATTCTAATGTCCATCTTTTCCAAAAATGTTGACGCATTTGTTCTATGCGTTGGTATCTATCTAATCGATTCGGATTAACGTCTTCCACGGGTGGCGAAGGTAGAGATGTCATTGGTCGACCGATGATAAAGTGGCCAGGGGTAAGAGGAGAGAGGTCGTTAGGAGAGGAGGACATAGGGTAGAGGGGACGGCTGCTCAGGATAGCTTCGACCTGAGTAAACAAAGTAGCCAACTTCTCGAATGTCAAATGTGTGGTGCCCATTATACGTTTAATATGAAATTTCGCGGATTTTATACCTGCCTCTGCGTAGCCATTGAAGTTCGGAGCGTAAGCCGGCGAAAAAGTGAATTTAATGTTTTGATCAGCCGCAAAATCAGTGATAGTATCAGAATTAAGTTTAAGAAAATCGCTAAGTTCACGTGCGGCGGCGACAAAGTTCCTACCATTGTCACAGAATATCTCAGTCACTTTACCTCTACGCGAAATAAATCTACGCAGCGCGAGAATGAAGGATTCTTTAGATAGTTCGCTTACCGCTTCAAGATGGACACACTTATATCTAAAACAGATAAATAAACAAAGATAACATTTAGTTATTTTACAACCGCGGCCTCGACGATCTGTAATCATGAAGGGGCCTGCAAAGTCCAAGGCGACTGTGGAAAATGGGTAATCAGGATTTAGACGCTGTATAGGTAAGTTCCCCATAATATTATGCATTGGCTTAGCATTAAAACGTTTACAAGTGACGCAATTACGGAAGGTGCGTCGCGCTAGTTCTCTACCACCCAGTGGCCAGATGCGTTCTCTAATAGACGCGAGCAGCAGCTGAGGACCCGCGTACATTAGTGTAATGTGTATGTATGAAGACATGTTGGAAAATAAATTAATTTAGAATATTTAAAGACGTCAATTATGCCTAAAGTTTGTGCTGAACCTACCATAAGGTTGCATTTAATCTCTGGCAATGATAATGTTAGACAAGACTCGGTGGTTTTCGCTAAAGTGGGCCAGTTTGACTCTGGTTTTTGTACAAATTGTGGCCCATGCCACCACAGCGAGTTGTTGGGCACGAGCTGGGGGTCCACCCCACGAGAAGCAAGGTCTGCTGGGTTACACGATGTAGGTACATAACGCCAGGACGTGCTATCTGTAAGCTCATTAATAATTTTGACCCTATTAGCAACAAAGGTTTTTAATTTAATTTGATCAGTATTCAACCAGGCTAAGACTACACTGGAGTCGGACCAGTGTATATAGCGCGATATTGGCTTTCTAAGCGCAGAAGTGACCGCGGCCGTTAAGCGTGAAGCGAGTAGTGCCCCGCATAACTCAAGACGGGGTATAGAAGTTTCCTTTGTTGGAGCTACCCGTGCTTTGGCACACAGCAGTCTGACATGATGTTGGTTGAATTGATCCATAGTTCTAAGATATAAACAAGCTGAATAAGCTGCTTGTGAAGCATCACAGAGAGAGTGCATTTCAATTGAAAGAGGTGAATTGGAAGCCTAGCCGGTATGTGTGAGTAATAAAATGTTCCTCGCAGGCATGCTTTGTGTGTGTGTTCTCGCACGGCAGGTCCTCGAGCTCCCAAAACTTTGTGAGACTGCTCTTTGATAATACTCCGTGGCTGAAACATTTGCAAAATAAAGATGTGTTTATAGAAGTGTATAAAATTATGCATATGTACTGATAGTACTGGTAATGATGGGGCCTGCAAGCAACCAGCCTAATTTAGATGAATGAAGAGTAGGCTGATTGTGGCCGAGGGATACGCGCCCTGATCCAACTATATCCCAAAATAAGTCGGCTCCAATGAGCATGTCAACTTCTGCGGGAATATTAAAGTTGGGATCTGCCAGTTTAACAGATCTAGGTATATTTAAATGTCTAGTATCAATATATTGCTTAGGAAGCGTGTCTGTGATTCGTGGCAGCACTAGACACGAAAGAAGAGCATTATAATTACTAGTTTTAGACTTAATGTATGCTTTACATCGTTCGGGTATGATGTTCAAAGATGTATTACCTATACCCTTTATATTGAGTGCATTTAGTGGCTGAGAAGTCAGTTGAAGCTTATTTTGTAATGACTTCGTGATAAATGAAGACTGACTTCCGCTATCAAGCAATGCTCTTATTGTCTGTACTTTACTGTTGTGAGGATTCATGACCTCAACAAGTGCGGTCGACAGCAGTACCCCATCTGTGGTGGTAGCTGACACCGTTAAAGAAGATGTATCGGTAGTGTGTTGACTTGTAGTTGTGTCTGTGTGTTTGTGTAAAGATGTGTTGTGCCGTTTTTTGCAAATGCGGCAACCACCTAACCTGCATTGACGCGCATCATGGCCACTGCGGAGGCAATTATGGCAGAGCTTCAGGTCAGAGGCCTGCTTCACTCTCTCGTCCGGAGTCATAGAGTTGAATTTACTGCAGTCGAATATGCGGTGCTCACCCCCACATACGACGCACCTCCAGGAATTACCGTCACTTGATGCTGAAAGCAGAAAACATTTTGAGTTTCTGTCAGGTTTGGCCTGATTGTTAGGATAGAAGCTACGAGGCGGTCTGTCCCGCTTAGCTTGGTTAACAGTTTCTAGTACATCAGCACGACCTTTGAGAAACTGGTTAAAATCATCTAAAGTAGGTAATGCTTTTAATGTATTACGGAACTCTTCCCACTTAAGGTTAGTAAAATGATCAAGCTTTTTAGTCATGTGATAAATGATGATGGTGTCCCACTCATCTGTGGGCTGGCCTAAAGTCTTAAGAGCCCTGAGATTCTTTGTGACGTGGTCCATCATGTAACGAAGCGACTTATCAGATTCACGCTGAATTGGATTGAAGTCAAACAATAAATTAAGATGTGTGTTAATTAAAATACGCTTATTATCATATCTGTCACATAGAAGTTGCCATGCTACTGTGTAGTTGGCATCTGAAGCCTCTAAGTTACAGATAACGCGGGCTGCCTCTCCATCCAAGTATTGGTTTAAGTATCTGAATTTAAAAGCGGTTACCAGCCTGCTATTCTTATGCACTAACGCTGTAAATAGATCGCGAAATTCAAGCCACTTGCTATATGTACCATCGAATTTAGGAATATCAATGGGTGATAACCTTAATCCAAGTGCATTTTGAGAGTGGTTAGCGTTTTCTGCATTCTGTACAGAGACTGCCGAATGAACCGATGAAGACTTGGTAGGAGAGCTTTTATCAAGAAGTTCCTGAGCTGTGGCAATGGCAATATGTAACTCACCTTCTATGAACTCACGCTCATCGAGTTCCTTAGTCAGATTGTCGCTGTTTAAGACCTCGATATTTGTTTGCAGTTCGCTAAACTGCGCCGACAACTCTTGAATTGTACTCAACTTTAAGTTGAGTTCATTATAAGTTAATGTATCTAAAGTATCCTTTAACTTGCTTAAATAGTTTTTAAATCTAGTAATTCTGCCTTTAATAGCACTACGTTTAGCAAAAAGAGTTTTAAATTCTGCACTATCACTCATTTTGAAACACGAAAACAAAACTTCAATATAATAATAAAAGTTCACAGACTAATGAATGAAATGTCAAACTTATTTGAAGTTTATTGTACCAAAAACAAAATGGCCGGCTTACGTTCCTTCGTTCTGGCGTTGCGAGACGGGGCGATTCGCGCTGTTTCCGCGACAAAACGCGTCAAGCTCAAACTGCGCTGCGTGGGGTGCGCGCGCCGGGACGCTACCGAAGCGCGGTATCTCGACTGTTGTTGCACTCTTCCCACGTACGGGAGAAGGCGCGAGATGGTATATCCCACTCGTTCGCACACTATCTGGAATGCGCAAAGGAACGAAAAAGCAAACAAAACCAAAAACCCGGGAAATAAATTAGTGGGAAAAAAATGCAAAAAGGCGGGAAAATGGTTTTAAACGAAAATAATTATGTATATATAAAATGCGATTATGTTCATCGAAAACAAAAGGAAATTATGTATAATGTTAGTATATGGGGAAAAAAGCCTATTGCCGTGCAATTTACGTTGTAAAAGCACCAGGCTGAATAGGTATAAATGTAAGTAAGTATGCAAATGGGCAAATAAATTGAAAATAACGTTAGGCACTAACAAACACACATGAAATGCCACACATTTAACACCGAAAATTAGGCTACTAAGCTCAAACAAGACGAGAAAAGAGGTAGGTAGGAATGGGAAGGATAATGCCTGTCTTCGCCGACTCCTTGATGATGATGACCGATGAAGACCACTCGTGCGGGTGACCCCTGCTGACGGTGGCTGGTAGTTCTTCGTACTTGCTGTCTTGATGATGAAGAGACTTCGCGTGCGGGTGACCCCTGCTGACGTGGCTGATGTGAAGTCTTGATGGTCCCGAAGAGAAGACTATAGTGCGGGTGACCCCTGCTTGACTATAGTTTGTGCGCCCGCAGAGTCGTACGCTGCCGTGTTGTTCATCCGAAGATTGCAGGTTCTATGATGATAATGATGTCCTAAGCGTTCGCCAAAAACTTATGTCTGAGCATAAGTAAAACAACTTCCTTATTTTAACTGTATATTTTATATGGGTTTGTATGGAAGCGTGGGCGTTACGGACGACCGTTGCGGGCGATTGTTGTTGGGCGACTCTTCCGCGGGCGACCGTTGGCGGGTGGCTCTTCCGCGGGCGGCCGACGGCGATGCGTGGGGGCTCGGGAGTCGTCGGCACTGTTCGTCGTTTAGGCGCGAACAATATGATATACTACTTCGGCAGTCAGAAAGTCACGTGCGATATTGTAGGTAATCTGAAGACTCAATTTCGTACGAAAACGTACCTAAAGTGTGATAGCCCTTAGAGTCTGAGGTGTCGGCGTCCTCCTAACTGTCTAAACATTCAATTAGGACACTAAAAGAGATTTATGTATTTAATTTCGTTGTGGGACGAAATCGCATCATTCACTCCTCGTGGCTATTGGGCTGCCCTGGTAATTGTGAGGTGCCGGGTTGCATCTCCACCGTGGCTATTAAACTATATCAAGTATGTCCACCCAATTATATTATTTGGTGTGGCTAAATTTATCTAATTTCATTGTAATCTCTCAAAGAGTGAATGTTTTAGATAATATGATAGTTAATTTAAATTTATTTTACTTATTTGAATAATATTCATAGAGTTTAACTGCAATTCAATTGATCCACAGTAAATACGTAAAAATAGCAATTAAAACCATTAATTAACTACACTGGTACTCTTTATGTAATGTCCTTGTATGTTATCAGCCATTATGCATGTACCGAGTGAATTTTTATCAGCAATTAACTAAATGAGCAGTGCTGTAAGGTACACTGAATATTTTGGAGTTCGGTTTTTGGAGCTGCCATCAATATTTTTTAATACAAAATTTCATATTTATTAAATACAGTGTACAGTCAACGTCATTATGATAATTTTATAATACTATGAGGCTAATAATTACATTTGATGTTTGATGTACAAGTTTAATAATGTTGCACCCGTTAAATAAAATGACCATAGTGTGCTGATAAGCAGTGTACTATCATTTCAGTCTAATCATAGGCTATCAAACGGTAAAAACCCCATTACAAATTGGTTCAACAAATTAACGTGATACTCAAATACACAGACACTCTCCAGCCAAGTTACAGTTTTATAATTAGTAGGTTTTATGTTTTTTTATGACTTTGATATGCTTATGGCAACACACACCATTCTAACTAAGATTAGTTCTTCTTGGAAAGCTACTAGCTTTACAATGTAGAGGAGCTGGAGGGACAACCATGTTGATAACAAATTTAAGTGTTGGGTATCAAAGTATCCACCTTTTAATAAGATTATCTATTTGTTATCTTCATCAAACACTTTTAATATTAATATACATACAATCTCAATTAATATGATAATAATATTACCAGGAAAATATAATTAACTGTTTGATCAAGCTACACTTGTAAATATAGACACAATTTCTGATTCTCAACTGGAAGAAGTTTAAAACTTTCCCTGGTCTGGATGTTTTGTATGGTGCCTATAATACAAGGATTCCTGAGTTTAGGACCAAACAGTTAATGCATTTGACTGGTGATAATAAATTGTTAATCAGACTCACCTTTCTCACAACTTCTATATTCCATGGTGTACCTTTCGGGAATGCAAACACTCCAGGTATACCGCCAGTTTTGCTCAATATGGAGCATATACAGAACGAGACTATGCATTGGAACCAGGTAATAAATAATGGAGCCTCTAAAGCCACTGAGTCACTGCTTAATAAGGTTTTATTAACAAATACTGTTGCTATAGATACAATCCTGAAAAAAAAGAAATTGTATAATATTGATAGGTACATTTATTATTTACCTTCCTAAATTAGATACCTTTTAAATACCTTTTTTACTTTTATGAAAAAGTAAAAAAGGTATTTATATCGAAGAGGAAAAAAGTGTTTCTCTAATTCTAAAAGAAATAAAAATGAATTCATAAAATTAATACTCACCAGTAACAAGAAACAACGATAAATATTTTTATGTATCTCGAACACAGATCTGAACGTGGCTCCTTCATATTCACGTTAGGTTGCTTAGTGACTTTTAACCATGGAACTAATAACTTACGAAATAAAACTGATTAATTAGTGAATGAAAACGCCGTAAGGAGTTCAATCGGCGTACAATAAATAAATCTATCTAACATAACATACATATTACAAAGTACTTCGTGAATCAAACCACAGACCAAGTTCCGCGGCCCCCAACATAGAACAAAATTACCAAGTTCTTACTCTTTGGTAATTTTGTTCTGTGTTCTCCAGTCAGTTGTCAATAATCAAAAATTTATTAATTAAAATTAGTGCAAATAAGTAGTTTAAGGACACGCCATTTTCATTTCATCATGTCACATCCATTATTTTATTTATAATGTGTATTTATTGAAAGTTTTATTGCTATTAATTACTAGACATTGTGCAAAATACCCGCTAAGTTGCGGGTGAGGCCATATTCATATCCATTTTATTTCATCGCATCTCATTTCGTAAAAAAGAAGAAGAAGAAGAAGAAGTAGTTTAAGTACTAATTGACTAATTGACTGACTTAAATGTAACACCAGACCCAACATATAAAATAGATTAGGGCCTTGAATTTAGAACGTGACGCTGTAACCATAATTGTATGTATCCTATCAAAAGCAAATATATGTTTTACTGTACAAAAGAATTGAATTCATATAGTATTTATATTCATTTACTTCTTTTTCATAGCTTGCCATTTGGGTACAATATAGTGCCATTTTTGCCAGTGTCTAGTAAAACATTTTCCGCGTCGATAAATTTGAGAACTAGAGTCAAGTTATACTATTTCTTTCAATTTTCTTCAGACGTGCACGTTTATGAATAAATCATTTAATATCAAGTGCACTTGTTTCATTTATAGTGGGGCCTTACGCCCATAAAACACATTTTTTAGAAAATAAAACAAATTTACAACATCACACAAAAAGTCCAACCGCATTGCCATTTGCCATTTGCCTTGTAGCATTTGTTTGACAGATCGGCACTAGCAAAGCAACTGACAGCACTGTATTTGCTTATACCTTTTATTATCTGTCGGAACGCTGACGTCAGTGATTTTATTTGGATTTAGTTCAGAAAATGGATTTAGTTTTCTAATATTTTTATACAAATAACGAACCACTGTTTACAGTAACACGTATATATCGTCGAGAATGTCGGCACCGGAGACTAAATCAGCGGCAACCGATAGCCCCGCCGCGGAGTCAAACTTCCTAAGCGAGATCATTTACAGTCCCGTGAATTTAATGTTGACTGCAGTTATCGTCGTGTTGGTGTATAAAATTACAAGGAAGTTTACAAAGGTGCCTATAGAAGCTCCGGCGGTGGAACTTCCTAAGATTCGAAAGGACATGACTGTGGCGGAGTTGCGGGCTTACGATGGCTCGCAGCCTGATGGCAGGGTGCTGGTGGCAGTCAACGGGTGGATATTCGACGCGACGCGGGGGCGCCGGTTCTACGGGCCCGGTGAGTGCATCCGTAACGTGTTTATTAATAGAGTTGACATTACTATGACTCATTATTTATCAATGCAACATGCATGCACCTTGGGTGACCGTGTGTATATTATTATAAACAGTTCTGATCCTATGTAGTGTATTTTATTCATTTTTAAATTGAACTGTTTTCAAGACTCCTCTATTTTGTTTATAATAATAATTTAGTCACTGTTTTTTAAATATCTATTGGTTAAGGCAGACATATGACCCTACCCTACCCTGGCATGTGACCCTATTAGGAGTACCCATATTTCAACTACAGACAGTCTGGCCTTCATTTAATTGAGTGCTTACAGCTTAGCATATTCCTTCTACGAGTTCTCATTAGAATTTAAAACAGTTCTTATTGATATAGGAGGACATAGAATTATCATATAATGTGGATAACATACTAATTGTGTGTTTGTGTGTGTCGTTTAGACACACACAGATGTATTAAACATTTTAAGAATTGATATTAATTTTCAATAATCCTATACATTTTGTATATGATATGATCACATACATTCCGATCCTAGATGTATCGCATCAGCCATAATTAATTCGCAATCTCAAACCTATAAGTGTGTAATTGAAGGCCTCTTTCACTGAAGTACCTGAAATACCAAATACAGTTCTTTATTACAGTATATTATACTGTAAATTTAAATTATAGGTGATCGGTCCGTGGCTGTTAAATACCTGTTAGAGGAGAACTGTATGTGTGGCAAGAGATGGATTATTTACTGAATACAATATTGTTGTTGTTTTTTTTTATATTTCTAGAGAAGTTACTAGTCGTAGATATTATATCAATATTATTTAGTCTGTAATAAATCTGTTTATTTATTTTAGGTGGTCCATATGCAGCATTTGGAGGAAAGGATGCGTCCAGAGGACTGGCCACATTCTCCGTCACATCTTCAGATAAAGAGTATGATGACCTTAGCGACCTCAACTCGATGGAGATGGAATCTGTTAAAGAGTGGGAGGCACAATTCAGAGGTAAATATATGTCTATCAGCTGGAAAATGAACACTACGGATGATTTTCACGGATCCTCTGCTACACATCCATCGGTATCCTACGATTTGTGCTATGTTATATGTCCATCTAGTGAGGGCTGTCCCACACGTCTTCCGGCTTGTAGTTCTAAAAGAAAATACAATGAATACGGTCACATAACCCTGCGAAGGAACAATGCAATTGCATGCATATACATTCTACATAGCTACATAATATAGGTGCTTTCGTAGAGCCTACTTACAGTTTAAATTAAGTTATAGTATAATTGTGGATATCTAGGCTATGTTGGTAGATCTCTCAGCTTGGAAACAAGAGTTGCAGGTTTAAACCCTGACTAGCACTAATGGGATTTTGATTATGCGAATTTAATTTTTAAACTCACCATTAGGTGAACGAAAACTTTGTGAGGAAATGGGCATGTCCGAGAGAATCAGACCAGTTCTCGAAATAAGAAGTTGGCCAACCCGAACTAGGCCACCTGACCAGATTTTGGCAATCAGGACGCTGTAAAATCAGCGAAATAGAGTAACTGCGTGTTAATATCGATAATAATTATAAAAAATAGGAAGTCTTGAAAGTAAACGTAGATTCACAATATTTTATTAAATTATTCTTAACAATGTTTTTGTAATTATTATATTTTATATCAAACTTCTACGAACAATACTGTGTTGAAATAAATCGCGTTTAAAAGCATAGAATGCTATCCAACACAGAATCCATCCACTCAGAACTTATCGATAACATAATATGCTAATCTGAGTACAGCACTAAGATGCATAGCACAAAATAAAGCGGATTTGTTGTGGTTGTGCGATAATACGATCAATGCAGGTGACTTGAAGGTCGACATTAAAAGGTCACCGACAGTGAATGTCCAATGTAACACGTAAAAGTATCGCAGAATTAAAATAAATAAATGTAGCATTTTGACGAGTTTAAGAGGCCAGTAAACATTATAAAAACTTAATCCTGATCGAAATCTTGGCTAGCAATACTCTCTTCCTACAATGTTATTGTCAACACCTTTATGACTTGACTACGCGTTAGGTGTAATCAAGGTAATCATTAACATTGATTGAGACAAGTGTAGCTCGGTACAGACTGCAACTCGAAGGTTATATAATTGCAGCTAGAAAATGGCACAAAACTAGACCGTTTACGAGTGTCTTAGAAGTCTGCCTGTGTTATTTAAACTCAAACTAAGCCCCCAGAATCCAGGTGAATTGTTAATCAGTTTGCAACATATATAAATTTATGTTATAGTTTTATTTTAATTTTATTCTTGTCTTCTTTCTTTATTAACGTACGCCTTATATTTTATACAATAATGTACCTAACTAATAATAAATATGTAAGCTAACGTAGATTAAGCAATCTAATAAGGTATCCAAGATACAGGCTTCCGCCTAGTTTGGATCCGCTACTGAACTGCCATGTGTAATGCTTAAACTGAAATAAACTTTACTTTACTTTATAATGAAACGAATAACACATTGCGTTTGGATTCATGTTTCAACCTCTCAGTACAATGATAGAGTTACGCTACGGAATTCTAAACGATGATGATTCACTGGCGTATGCTAAATATGTTGTATACCTTCCGAAGGGTAATAAAAAAGCTGTGCTATTTTGATCTGTGATCGGTGCGCAATCTTTCATGCAACAGATTTACGGTGACTATGTCATAAATTATTCGTCGATCGTTGCCATAACAGTCAACTGAAACGTTATTGTATCTAATTATAGGTTGCCTTTTTTTTTAAGTTTGAGTTGACTTTGAACATTTAATTTTTTAGCCTGATGCTGGTGTATAAACTAAGTCGTTTTATTTACACCGTTTATAGCTCATGAACGGATGGGCTGATTTCTATGATCTTTGTTTTATTTAATTTGTCTCCTCCCCGAATAGCAGAATAACTATTACAACAGAGGAAAAAAAAAACTATTTCTCATACATCTGCGGCGGTACGAAGTTCGCCGGGACAGCTAGTATATAATTATAATAATATCCGCCAGACGAACACACCAATTATACAGACCTACACTAAGCAACGGCTGTGCTATGGGTACCTTACAAAGGGCTGTGGGCGAACTCAATAAAATAATACTTATATATATATTAAACATCCATGACTCGGGTATTGTCTCCACCCGGATTTGAACCCGGGACCATCAGAACATAAAGCAGGGTCATTACCATATATTCCAACTAAACTGAAAACTGTGAACTAAATAATCAATAATACCTTTTTCGATAAATAAAACAATAATTTTATTAATCTTCGCATTTTTACAAACAAAAGTAGCTAGTTATATCAAATTGTCTGCTGCCAGTGGCGTTATTTGTGTTATTCACACAGAAAACAATAACTGCTCTGGTACAAGTCGACAATAAGTATTTTGGTATTTTGACCTTAAATAATTAACCGTTACTTATTTACTTAACTTACAGAGAAGTACGACCTAGTGGGAAGACTGCTGAAGCCGGGTGAAGAACCAAGACACTACTCTGACGAGGAACCCGAAGACACGGATACCAGCACCCCCGTCGAAGAGAAAAAAGTCCTATAAGCATCACTGTTGAACGTTGTACCGCACGCTACAGACATTCCTATTGTTTGATGTACACCAGTCGCTTGATCTCCATAGTCACAAGTGTTTGAAGCAAGAAATGGGTAATAATAATATAATATCGCCAGACGAACACACCGACTATACGGTCCCACACTAAGTAACGTTTGTATGGGTACCATACAATGGACTGAGGGCGAACTCAGTATATAATACTTATATAGATATTAAACATCCATGACTTGGATACAAACATTTATGCTCATCACACAAATCTTGCCCCTACCGGAATTCGAACCCGGGACCCTCTAATTTGATATATTTATTCATTTCGAGTGTGTTCCCTTTCATTTTAAGAATTCTAGGAGATTTATTATTTTTATGTCGTATACTCTTTCTTTCGATTTTATATTACACTAAATGCTCTAAATTCTAGTGAATAAAGTCCAGTTGTACGTCTCAATGTTAGATAATATTGCATAAGCAATACCATACAATAATGTATTATCAAAAACATTGTTCTGTTTAATAATACAAAGTATCCTTTATTTCCAGTTGAAACCTTATATTCTATGAAAATTGCTTAAGTATGAACCGAGTCCATCCATATGCTAAGACATCTAAATTAAAATCGCTAAATGTAAAATAATCTGTATATAAGTACTGCAAAGTATTATATACCAGTGGTCCACAACCAATTTATAAGTATCTATCTTAACTACACATAAATTATTTTAATAATGAATACTAAAACGCGTCTTCCAAATTTAATTCAATCATTTTACATTAATCTTCATAAAACACAAACATAACATCACGGGCCATGTTTTGTATTTGGTCTGAGCAGAATTCCTAACAGTTGACTTGATCTGATGTTTCACATAGTGTCACAGGCTTTTCAAAGATAAATGGCACTCTCTGTCTCTGTCATGCATCAGATCACGTTGTCTGCAAGAGTATTTAAATATTTTCATTTCTTGCTTCAATGTTCGACATTGAAATTATGTATGAACTAGATTTTTTTTTAAGGAATTCATTTCATTATAGACGTCTGTGTAATGTCAAACAATCTGAATTTGTAAACATTCACTCACCAACGCTTCACTGTTATGACATGATATTATAACACAACCTAAGGGGAGGACGATGATAATTGACTCCTGTCATCTGATTAGATTGTCATGACACGTGTAACTGCGACCAAACATACACTTATGACAGCGAGCTGTCAGCGATTTTACTGTATATACAAACCCCCAAATTTATAGAAAGTTTTTCACAATGGCGTTATAAAGGGACTTCTAAAAAAATCGTTCGTAGCGCCATTGTTAATTAACTATAACTTCTATAAATTTAAGGGGGGAATCTATTGTATCATTTTCACTATTAACTGTTGCTTATTGCAGATTTTTGAATATATGTACCTATTATTATATATTAACATTTTCACGAATTGAAAGACTGAGTGATGGCATATTAATTTAAACGAATGAGATGTAAAGAGAAAAATAATATCTAATTTATTGCACATTCCCTGCACTGTGGATCGTGGCACGTTCTGTTATGTACCAACAGACGTTTTAATATATATATATTTATTTAATCCACATTCTAAATTAATCATATTTTTATTTATAAAATGGCCATCAAACTGTTTAAGTAATTTAAAACAACCTTAATATATGATTAGGCAAAACGCGACGCCATATCTATAGCTACTATCGTGGTTTAAATGCAGTTGTTGTTCAAACAATATCCAAATTATTATCATATATCTAATAAGCGAAGTTTACGTTTTCCCATTAATTGATTTGTCATGCATTTATATATTAATTAGAAGCATACGTTTTAATGCCTAGCCGCCAACTGCAATGTGATAAATATTTACAATAAGAAAAAGAAATCACAACAGTTTAATGAAATAGTACTATGTATGTGTAAATTATGAGACTTGATTATGTTAATAGAAATCTTTTAAGGGTGAACAATTGATAAATATGAATAAAACTATGTGCGAATTATATAAGATTGTTGATAAATCCTTTTGTCTAATGGCTATATGAAATATTGTATTCATTAAAATGTGTATAAATATTCCATATGATGAACCGCAAGTTTATATTATTATGAATAGGTTCAGTTTTAAGCCGTCAATTGAAATAATAAGCCTTATGATCCCATCCTGGAAAAAAGAACTGTAGAACAATGGGCTACATTTAATACAAGCAATTTGTCAGTTAATCCATCATAGATAATGTTGTCGGCAGCCGGTTACCCTATAAGAATTGTGACCAATGTCGAATGATATGGGCGTAGCCATAATTCGGCAAAGGGCGGCGACTGCCCCACATTGGCTCATGGATTCAAGTCCAAAATATTAGACTATATTACTACTGATGTCAAGAAGTATCGTGCCTCTATAGTATCTTTGCAAATGAGAGTAGTGACATGTAAGGTAAAAGCGACTTCTTATTGTTATCATATTTTTTTTTAATTTGAGTTTTGTTGATTTTCCCCACCCTGAAGCAAACTATGGCTACGCCCATGGCGAATGGTGTTGTACCAGACTTACCTGATTTTGGGTACATATTTGTGAATTAAATTACGTGTTGCAATCAAATTAAAATATATAGAAGGAAATGTGCATAATATGTGTAATTATTAAGGGTCTAAATAAACTGGAAGAAATCTATAAATCGTTGTAAAGTTGTGTGTATGAATGTAATATGTACGTTCCTTAGCGATTTGATATTTCGGGAATTATTTTATTTATCCAAAATGTCAGCTGTTGCCATTGTTCTATGCATCGTTTTAACAGTTTCCAATGTCCTTACTAAAGTACAAAATAATAACAATTTGCTTGAAATATCTATTTCGCATATAAATTATTTTGTTTATGTGCGTTGCGATTCATTGTTTTATAGTTGGTGTTAGTTTTTTAAGATCACCTGGTTTTTTTTATATTGGAAATGGGTTAGTGGGTTATCATATAGGTATTTTTACTTGTATCAAGGATAACTTTGAAACAGTGATACATTTAACGTGAATGATTGTGGTACGATTTTAGCTTTGCCAAAGATGTGTCCGTAAAAACTTTAAAACTAACTAACAAGGATAATTTTGTTACTTATATTCTACCACGTATTTTGTCCGATTAGTTCGCTAGATACGCGCTGGGACTCGGTCCCAGGAGGCTGTGTAATATGTTTCATGTTTCAAAGTTATTCTCAGTCGATATTCGCGCCAATATTGAATGCTGATTGTGTAAAATTTCGCTACTTAAAATAATAGAAAAAGTATTACCTGTTTTTGTTAAGTCCTATTTTTTAATTATTGGTGATATGTGGTTACAAAATTTGTTTTAGGAGATTCTCGGTGTCGGATGCCGAGCGAACGACACATGTATCGCACATCACTGCGCGTGAGTCGTTTTGGCATGCGACGCCATGTGAGCATTACTTTATTATACAAATTGTTGTTAAATACAGGGACAGTTTTAGAATTGTATTGTCATCATTATCACATAAATTACGTAATTATAGCTGTTGGAATCGTACGATATCTCGATTTCGAAAAGCCGCTGGAATGATACTCGGTCCTCAAAATTACCAAATTTACTCATTCTACCCTGTTCACTCTTTATTTTACCCTTACAATTTTATGGATGGCCTATTTGTGATGCATATTGATGTTAATGTACATGCAGTGTTGTGAAAAACTTATTAATATGGTTTATAATCCACGTTAATCGTAAGAACGTTGCTAGCAACATGTTGCAAGTCCGGCAGACGCTTTACTTGCGCCATTTTTATTTCAAGGACAGTTTATGCATTTATTGCACAACATACATATAATACTGTTGCCAGATTTGTAATAAAATTGTCACAAATACAAGACATAAGCTGCCTTTACTTGTAGATCTACGCCCTTTACCGCGTGAATCAGCTTTCATGCGAGAGAGAGGACGCGTGTTAAGATAAACAAGGATAAAACTAAATTATTGATCCAGTAATTGGCCTTTGCGCAAACTCTCTTTTTATTACGAGCTTCAACAGAGTAATCGTGGTGAAAAAATATACTATATAAAAAATCACTCGTGATTACATGTTGGAGCTTTCTCGTGGTGAATCCCTTATACACCAATCTCGTGTGAAAGAGCGTGCCATGTAAAGGTGGCTATTGGAATCAATAAGTAACGAGTAAACTCGGTAAATTAAACCATTTAAGTTGCGTACTTATTATTGATCGAATCCTTTTTATTGTAATTTGGTGTGAAATATAATGTAGGTTGAATGTTCAGCACTGCAAGATGTTACTAAATACCTATAAATGTTTATTTTAACATCGTCACATGAATTTAATTAAAGCGTTTTACATAATTAATTTGTTTTTTATTTTTACCCCAATATTTATAGGCAGTTATAATGGCATTATAACAAACTTTTCAGAGGAAAAAGTGCATTATACGTTTCTATAAATTTTGAGGTGAATCTTTATCTCTATTATATCTGTATAAAATCCCGTTGTTTCTTACAAAACAATCAAGTCTTGAGTAGCACGTGAACCGTTCGTAGTGAGTTCAAAGAAAATCTATCTAGAAAAAAAAATACGCTAACTTTATGGTCAATGCGCATTACTGCGGAAAAAAATGGCAGCAAATTTAATTCTATACACAGGTTCTATATTCTAATTTCAATATTTATTTCCATTTTATATTTAGAAATTTTTCATCAGTCGCGGAGTATTCTCTAAGACACGCTTCCCATTTTTGAGCTCATCTAATTTGTACTTTATTTCATAAAATAAAGTTCAAAATGCAATGTACAATTTTGTACCTCCACTGTTATATGAATTGAATATTCCGCCAAGATGAATCTTTATTACTGCATTTTAACTACGTGGAACAACAGTAAGAAATCATATAATTATAGGATTGCAAACTCATTATTGGTAGATTTCGTTTCATAACTTATTTATTTCAACGAATGGTCCTCCTTCCCAATGGTGTATTTTGTACTTCACAGGTTCGTGTGGAATATGAACAGAAACAACAGTTTATAATGATCACATAATTATATTATAAAATGATTTAATTACAATAAACAGAATAAGTATCATAATACCTACACTACAAACAACTTATGTTACGCGAAGCGGACAGGACGTTCTCCTCTCATATTTACATTTTGTACATTGAGCGCTCGTCGGGCCGCGTCCCCCGCGGCCTCCCGACAATAAATAGCGCGCGCCGGCCGCCGCTAGCTTATATGTTACATGGCGACGCGGCGCGCCTCGGCCACCTGCACTACAACTGCTCCACGAACTTCGTGAGCTGGTCCTGCGGCGTCATGGGCGGCAGCTGGTCGTCGGGCGGCGCGAGCGGGGCGGGCGGCGCGGGCGACTGCCGCAGCAGCAGCATCTCCGAGGGCGTGGGCGGCCGCGGGGAGGGCGTGGCGGGCGGGGAGCGCGCCGCCCCGCCCACCCCGCCCGCCGCGCCGCCGAACCCGTAGCGCGCGCCCACCCCGCCCACGCCGCGCGCGCCGCCGCCCACGCCCACGCCGCCGTACGCGCCGCGCATGCCCATCATGCCGACGCCCACGCCCACGCCGGCCTGCTTGAACCAGCCGCCGGCGCCGTGCGCCATGCCGCCGCCGCCCATGCCCACGCCCGCCACGCCGCCCACCGAGCCCACGCCGGACACGCCGCCGACCTGGAAATGCACATTCACAATATCAACCTGATCGTACGAACATACGACCACATTGTATATACTGTACAAGGGAATATATTCATGAGCGAGCTATAATCTGGCATCACGGATTTGACCTAATTTCATCCACAAATACTATAATAGTCCGATACTTCTTTGTGCGGATAGTCCGCGACATCCTTTTTGTCAAATTATAAAACAGGATTAGACACAGACTCGCGAATCTGGCTCGAGTGCATGTACATGCCTAACTCTCTCATTTAGAAAAGACTATTTATAAGTTTTATACTCTATAAGGTGTAACAAAAATAGTGTAAAATATTTTAAAGCATTAAAAAGTTGGTTATATTGATCTGCATAAAATATATGTGTATACAAAGTTTAGACTTTTCTGTGAAAGCGAGACAGGACCATTGCATTGTGGAATTAGTATACATATGTTATTTTTAAATCATTTGTTTTTTAGAGAATGTGGCCTTAATAGCCTACCTATAGACACCAATATTTGACACTATTATTATAAAGCCATAAAAAATCATAATGTGGAATTTTTTCAACATAAAGTATCCATACATTGTATAAAGTTCGACTTTTAATTATGAGACGATAGTTTTATAATTTTAATGATCAAATCAATTAACTCCATAGCTCCATAGATTTAATGTAGTGTAGTTAAAAATTCCAAAATGGATGTCCCGCTTGGAATTGTTATGTAGATGTGGACCCCGATTGGTCATATCATTTTAATTCGGTCTAATTCTTAAATTTGGATTACCGCTTACCCCATTACCATATCCCTATATAATTTCGCCCTGATGGTGTCGCGTGTTGCTAATATAGTGCAATAGTGTAAGTGACAGTGCTGTGTGGCAGTCTGGGGGAGGTCTATGTCCAGCAGTGGACGTCTGTCAGGTGATGGATGGAAGGTGTAACACTGACCTGCGCTTGTTGCGGCAACATCTGGTGCATCTGCTGCAACCGCTGCTGCTGCTGCGGCTGCATCATGTGCTGCAGCTGCGGCTGCTGTTGCGGCAGACACACGCCGCCCACGCCGCTGACGCCGCCCACGCCGCCCACTGGCCCGACGCCGCTCGCAGCCGCTTGTTGGTTTTGGGCGTTCTGTAATTAAATGGACAATGAAAAACTGTACTCCTGACCGAACAACGCGGGTGATTTTTTTTAACAAGTAAATTTCATCTGACGATAACACCAACTATACGGTCCTACACTAAGCAACGCTTGTATTATGGGTACCGTACAATAGACTGGGGGCGAAGCCAGTATATATATTATTTATATAGATATGAATCATCCATGTCTTGGGTACGAACATTCGTGCTCATCACACAAAGTTTACCTACCAGGATTCGAATCCGGGACCTTCGACACAGAAAGTAGGTTCACTACCAACTGCGCTAATTAGGCCGTCGAAATTAAACAGGGATAGCATGAAATACATCAGCAAGCATAAAAAAAATAGAATCAAGTTTTCCAAAACCTACCAAAAAACATGTGGGAAACGAAGTTAATAATTTATTTTCAACCCCTATTTTCATTTCGATTAATTTCGTTGCGAGTTAAAAGACCATTTTTCCCTGAGACACGCCAAGGGTGAAACCTCGGCCTTTTCGTTGGTCAGCGCTGTGGCTCCTGGCTCACAGGAGTAACAGTGGTGGGGGTGTTAGGCGGGGCTAATACCATAAAACACAAGGTTTTTCCAATTATTTTTATCACTGGCCGACCGCCATTTAAATCCTTCGTTGGCGGAATCATCGCAAATATATCTATGTGACATGAAGCTGCGTGATGCTGTGACATTTGGATCCTACTAATAAAGTTTCAGCTAAATCTGGGTTTAAAAAAAAATCTTAAACACCATTGACACAATGACTTTGTAACATCATGATATCTTACCTGTCTTTGTTTGATGAAGGCGGCCATGAGTGGTGGGTTCGATTTGAGTATCTGAAGTATTTCTTGTTGCTGGTTGTGACTGGTCGGCGACCGCAGCGTCGCCATTAACTGTTGTAACGCCTTCTGATGCACTTGAGGTTGTGTTTGTTGCTGTTGCGGCGCTTGCGCACGTTGCTGCAACAATACATTCAACATGCACACGGACTCGTCGATGCTTAGTTCAGACATGTGGCGGTCGAGAGATAATGACGGCTACTATTATGTACGTATACGTACAGCCCTAACAGAAATTGTCCTTCCCGAGTTGCTGCAGGACCGGTGAAAAAAGTTGGAAGGTAATCTCTTGGTCTAGTACAATTTACTACACGGACAACTACTAAGTAAATAGAATGGTGGGTGAATGTGTCGCCCTTCTGCTAGTTCCGAGTATTTCCTAGGAACCGAGCACTCTGTCGAATGCACCGTTTAGTAGCTGATGAACTCTGGCTGCTGTTCACTGTAGCCAATACTAAACTGAACAGCAACCAGATCATATATTATAATGCACCTTCAGGACGATAGGGGCTCAATTCAAAATTATGGTTGTGTGTTCTATCCAATGAATATTAAAACAAAGGCGTTTTTATCATAGAAAAAGCTTATTATATTTCCGTCTATTTTACACCGGTACTTTTCGTCCTCCCGTTCAGTTGGAAAGATCTTTGATTGTGATTACCCAAAAAAAAAAATTTTTATGTTAAGCCCCTATCGTTCTGAGGGTCCGATATAGACAAATGCCGTGCACAACACTCTACACGACTATTTCCCCCTGACCATACACAAAATTCATTGGCAAAACTGCTAGCGGTTGTGTGTGTGTGTGCGTACCTGCATCTGCTGCGGGTGCTGGTGCGGGTGCGGGTGCTGCGCGGGCGGCGGGTGCAGCGGCAGGCGCGCGTGGTGCGGCGGGTGGTGCAGCGGCGGCGGCGGCCGGTAGCGCGGCGGCCACTCGCCGCGCGCCGCGCCGCCCACGCCCGCCCCCGGCCCCGCGCCCACCGCTCCCACGCCCACGCCCACCCCGCCCACGCCACCTACGCCCCCGCCCGGCGGGCCCATCGCGCCCTGCTTGCCGTACGACGGCGCCTGCTGCCGGGCCGCCTCCTCCTGCACCTGCACAATTATACCCGACTCACATTACTTACAATACCTATCGATACTTAATTGAAGGGTGGCGAATGTAAGATTGCTATATTTGACGCGAGAAAATAATTCATATATGTTGCATCACGTAACTTCTTCAAGACAACACATCTTATAATTTAACCCCTGAATTTATAGACGTTTTACGACTTCATCAAACGTCATATAGCGTACAAGAATTTTGCTTTGCCCAGTACTATATGACGTTTGATAAAGTTATAAAAGTTCTATAAATTGGGGGTAAGGATTTTCGGTTATTTTAGTTTTAGTAGTTTAGTTTGCTGAAAATTAGTTACTTGATGTAATTACTTTGTAATATGATAGACTACGTTGTCCTCCAAGTGTAATGGCGCGCATAGGTGAATGTAGTATGTAGAGGCATGCGTACCTGCTGCAGCGCCTTCTGCACGTTGTGCGGCAGCGCGTGCGTGGCGGTGGCGGTGGCGGCGGCGGGCTTGGAGGGCGGCGGGGAGGCGAGCGCGGGCGCGGGCGGCGGGGAGGCGGCCTGCTGGCCGCGCGTGTTCATGGCCGCCATGCGCCGCCGCAGCAGCTTGTTCTGCTGCACGCGCTGCTGCACCTGCTGCTGCTTCAGCTTCTGCTTGATGCTGCTGCAGAACGGCACCGAGCACTTGGTCTCCTGGCAGTGCTTGGCGTGGTAGCAGCACAGCGCGATCAGCTGCTTGCATATGGGACAGTCGCCCTTGGTCTTCCGCCTGCAGATCTTGGTGTGCGTCACCACGCGCTTCATCTTCTGGCACGAGGGCAGGCGGCAGTTGGCGTCGCGGCACTGGCACGCGTGCACCAGCGACTGGATGCAGCGCTGGATGGACAGCTTGCGCGCCTCCTGCGGGTTGGCCTGCTTCATGTCGCCCGGCGACGAGCCCACGTCGATGTCGAGGCCGAGCTTCTCCATCTTGTGCGGGTGGCCCTCCTTCTCGTGGCAGGGCACGCACAGGTCGAAGTCGTCGCACACGGTGCAGTGGTAGCGGGTCTCCACGTGCGACTTGCAGCTGTTGCACGTGTACACGAACTTGTCCTGGCCCTGGTTGTGCAGCTCGTACAGCATGCACAGCGTGGAGAAGCGCGCGCGCCGCATCGACGAGAACTCGTAGTGCCGGTCGCGCGCCATCGTCAGGAACGCGTCGCGCCCGTCCATCAGGTCGCAGTTGATCAGCGGGTCCGGGTCCTGGATGGGCTGTTGGCAAACCAAAGGGATTTGTGAACATCATTCAAGTCGATGTAAGTCACAGGCGCGGGTGCAGGAGTTCGTTTAGGGGAGGGGACAATTTTTTGTGATATTACTGCTTTCAGAAAATAATGTGGATATTAGTCAAAATGGACAAGTCCAGAATATATATGATATAATAGAATCAAAATAATAAAAAATAAATTGTTAAGTACATTTCTATTATTTTATATCCCACTGCTGGGCGCGGGCCTCCCATGAATTCAAAAGGGATTCCTGCATCTTTGACAGAATTTTTGAAAACTACAATTTTCAACGTATAATTTGAATTTCGCCATTCGTTTGGTAACCGTAAAAATGGTATTGACACATCTTTTTATTTTAGAAAGTTGTTTCGCAGTTAGTAATTGTATCACTAACACGATACCAAATAAATATGACTAAAAAGCCGAACTTGATCGATCGCAATCGTTAGTAGTTATTATATGGAGAAGTTAATACTGTGACGTTCACCACTTACCGCTAAGCTAGCTGCAGACTGTGCGGAATGTAGCCTTATTACGAAGAACACCTCCTTATGTTTCTCCATGGTGGCGAATATCTTCGCGCTGAGATCACTGCCCTGCTGCTGGTCGCTCTGCTTCTTGCTGTTCTTCCTCTGAGCGGCCTTCGACTTATTCGACTTCTTCGCCTTCTTCTGGCCTTTCTTCTTGCCATCGGGACCTTGTTCATTCTCCTCCGACGACTGGAATATCTAAAAAATACGTTAGAAATATTTTCTCACAAGACAACCCAAGCAAAGTTTGTTAGACACGGCGGGGTGCAAGTGAAAAATGTGTTTAAAAGGTCGAATTTCCACAATCCTCATTGTTTCTAACTTATTTCCGAAATTGTGTCACAGTTAGTAATTATAACCATTGAAGTAAAAATAATAATGCAATAATAAATATTCCATTTTATTGAGACAGTCAGGATATAATTCTGACAGTCCTATTCATATGATAAACGCATAGCATTTCGTATTACCATTTTTATCCCTACAATATAAGCGTACAATGTAGAAACACGGCCTTTATAAACAAGGTATTAAATATTCGTGCTCCATTGTTCTTTAGTGCGGTTAGTAATGTTTCACACATTCAAAAATCTATGTACAAATTAGAAATCTTTCAGTTAAAAATCCAATCACAAACTCATAAGGTTCAATTTAGAATACTGTTTAGTTACTGACACGCTTTTGCAAAGTGATCTCAGGATAAAACGAGCCAAATCATGCTGTTAGTGGTCATGCCGTCAACAGGTAATAGATACTGACCACTGCCTCGGCGGCCTCCGCCTGCTTCCTCTTCTCCTCCTCCTCCTGGTCCAGCTCCTTGATAGATTCCTCTAGAACGTTGGGCCAGAAGTCGCCCTCAAAGTAGGGCAGCTCCGCCGCCGAAGAGATATTGTCCTCCATCGCTTGCTTGAGTATGTCTTTATAGTCTAATATTATCCTCTCTATGATTCCTTTATCTAACATTTTCTTGTACCACTCCTGCAACCTTTTAGGCTTGGGTATCCTCTGCTCGACAGGGTGGCAGTGGAAGATGTAGTCGTCACCTTCGGAAGGCGGACAGGCCCATATGTGGGCCATCGTGTAGCCGAGCTGTTTCGCGTAGTCCAAGTACCCTAATAGTATCTCGTGGTACACGGCCGTTTTGTACTGACTAGGTTGGAAGAAATGTACAGAGTCCAGATATGCTATGTACACGCGCCTCGTGTTTGGTGACGGACTCTCGCTGCCATATTCCTGCAAGAGAGCATTTGTGTTATTAAACATGAATTTGTTATTAAAATAGCGCCAATTGGAATAGCAACTCTATAGCCAAAAGTCCACCAGATGAGATGGGGTGTGATGGGATTGGAAAATAGTTCTAGCCGACAAATTGTCTACAAAACGATTGGCAGGGATTTATCGTTTTAGCATCCATATCATATTATTTGACATCTCATTTATTTGGCACTCGCACAGATTGATAGATATACCAAAAGCGTTAGTATTCGGTTCAATTGTGAACCAAAGAATATTGAAAATTGTGCATACAAAAGGCGAAATTTTCAAGCGTAATTCAATTTCTGGTGGACTTTAACCTAAAGAATCTGAATGGATGTCGTAAAACGCGAATATATTAATACCCTGAGCGCAATAGCATTTCGATGGGACTGTTCCATCTTATTGTGGTTACCAAAATGTCAATCTCTATGGTAGTAATTTCATGGGTTTAGGGTACTGTAAGATTTGTTCTAAGATTTATAATATTATCTAGTGATGATAAATAAAATGGAAGTGTGAATTACCTGCACATGCATGCCAAAGAAACAGATATCGATTCCATCGATCTCTTCAAACGCAAACAGCGCTTTGGCCCGATACGGAAACTCGGGGCACAACTCACCGGATTCAACGAATCTCGATCTCATGCCAGGTTTCACTTCCACCATCTGGAAATATACAAAGCCGTTAATGTCGTATGTAATTGATCACACTGCCATAGGTAACTTAGCGTGTCATTTGGTGGTTAGCGGGAAGTCTAAATCAATTACCAAATTTAGCTATTTGAATCTAGCTGATAGCAATTTTTTTACGTCAAATGGTTGGTTGAATCAAATCAATGTTGCTCACCTTATCGGAGGACGCAACCACCCTGATATGCACTTCACCAGCGCCAGCCTCTTTTTTCTTAAGATAATTGTTGATCCTCGTCTCGATATAGATGCCGAGTTTCGATGTGGGCAGTTTCTTTGCCGAAAACTTGTTCTCTTTCCGCTTGGCCACTTTCTTCTTCAAACAATTATCACAGCAGAAGCCCTGGGGCCATATTTGGTCGTGGTGCAGCACGCATATCTGGTGCTGCTTCCTACCGCAGTCCATGCACACAACGAACGGCTCCTGTTCGAGGTGGTCATTCTTCATCTCTTTGAATTGGTCCTTCTTGATTGCACTGAAATATATTGTGTGTTAAATATTTTCGTGGTAAATTATTCAAAATTTTATAATAATTGTGTCAAGTTGCATATTTGTTTTAGATAAACCCTAACATTTCTAATGAATCATTTATGAATCATTGCATTGTAGTGCCTACTCTTGTAACACAGTTATAGATAACTTTTCTGGTGCCAGCTAGCACATTGGTAGAATTAGGTAACATTGCATTTTTTAAACTAGTTAACTAAAGTGTGTAACAACACCCTTAGCTTGTTCTAAAGACGGTTGCAGGCCTCGGATTGGTCGGGCGCGAGATCAGTGTCATAACTATGGTCTAACTTTTAGATTCAGTAAAATGGCAGGTTGTATAGAAGCTAGATTCGGCCGCAAAAAAGGGGTAGTTACAACATAGTGCGTTATAAAATTGCAGATTAATCTAATGACCTGTTTCTTTGCTGCGATATGCAACTTTTGTAGTTAAAAAGTCAAACTTATAAGTACTACTCACGTTTGCGGCTGCAACGGATCGTCGCCGAGCGTGACGGTGTCGCCCTGGATGTCATTG
The DNA here is from genome assembly GCA_905333125.1 of Pheosia tremula. NCBI lineage: Eukaryota > Metazoa > Arthropoda > Insecta > Lepidoptera > Notodontidae > Pheosia > Pheosia tremula. The sequence continues at coordinate 1,959,196 of HG995403.1, read as the reverse complement.
AAGCATTTCTGGCAGAAGGTGTATCTATCGGAGACAACCCCATACGCCTTTAGACTTTATTTCATAATCGTCCCGAGTGGTAGTGGTGTGAAGCGAGCGTGTACAGGAACATTTTGTGTGCAGGCAAGGACGTGCGTGGGGGGCGAAAATAAATTAGTAAGCAATGAGAACATAAAAGGGGTTAATAGTAAGACAGTGGCACATGGTGGGGTTGACGGTCGCAGCCAGTCACGTGGGACAGCGTCCGCCTGTAGGCAGTACCGGTAGAAAAGTCTTATAAGTTCTTGAATAATTATGTACCATAGAGCAATGACCAGATCATTCGCGTAGCTAAGCGAGGCTCCCTCGGGCAGATGCCGATGAGGACTGACAGCGAGGTAATGTCTGGCCATGGGTGGCAAAGAGTGATGCCCATAGGTTACAGAATTAATAAGAACAAAAAATAATACTATCACAGCGAATAAAACTCGTCACAATTTCTACCGATTCACCTAAGGATGAATTTGAAACAATGAGTATGTAATAACAAAATCATTGTTTCACACATACAACACATTGTGATATCATTTTAAGCGAAAATTAAAACTACTATAATAGACAGGAAAAAGAGGACACCGAATGAATTATAGACATTTTTTTGCGTGAGACACACATGATACATGAAATATTGAGAAAGAAAGCATTACAATTAGGATGAGGTCAAACTAGCGTAATTTCCGTTGCTTAACGTAATTTACATTAGTATACATTAAAGTTTAAACTGCGGTGCTGCTTGACCATTCTACGCGGTTTAAGCTGCGCTAATATGCTATGGCGCTTATTTTGACTGTATTCCTTCTTCTCATGTCAATTTTGAATTCGAGTCCGCTTCCTATATATCGCATATATATTTTTTGTTCTATATTACAGGGACAAATAGTTTTGATTGTCCAAAATGGCAGTGGTTTATGGGTACGAACCGTAAATAATAAGTTGATGTCAATAGTTCAGTAAGACATGGGTTTTAAGTCCTTCTTTACGCGGATTCTCAATTTTCGCTGCAACTATGTATTGTGTTGTCATTTTACATGCGGCGTCCATTTACCGATCTCATATCCCTTTGTTCAAAAACTCAATAGCTGGCGACGCGATCAAATTACATCGGGTGGACGAATTAATTTTATCGAAATATGTCAACGATTGTACGAAAATAACTTTATAAGTAATGTTGTTTTATTACAAACTACGTGATACGTACGATGTCCTCGTGATCCTAATATTACCCTATTTCCTTTACAAATTTATCAAGATCTATTCAGCCGTTTAGTCCGTGAAAAAAAATAATCCAGGCTGCTATTCTTCTTAGACGGAAATATGTAGACGAACAGAACCAATAGGCATCATGTTTATATTATGATAAACTATAAAACTGATGTTTCTCATTTTATTGCAGGTCAGACTAGTTTATTTTCGCCGTTTCATGGCGCCTACTATGTCATTTAAAATTCCGATCAATTTTAATTTGTTATTTCACACAAACCATGTTTTATGATGAATGAAAAGGCATGTTACCCTAGTTTGACCAAACCTTAACCTATAGATAAATCATCAATCCTAGACCAAACTGTTTAATTCATTATTTCAGACACTTCTTATAATTCTAGTGACGATGAAAAACATATAAAGCCTGCTAAAGCGTTAGTCAGAAATGGAGTTCGGAAGCTATTGGATTGACATGGAATAAATGAAAAAATAACATGTATTGAATTACAGATTCGAGCATTTTGTATGACCGGTATACAAACAGTCTTAATTATGTTGGTAAACACAAACTTGCCTATAATATATCCACTGCCGTACTTTTCATGGTCGTAATAGACATAACATTGTAGACAGCAGAATTAGTGACCAAATTGTCTTTGATATTTTACCATACTGTACAATTTTGGTCATCCATAAAGTAAGAATATTATGGTCATATTATCTGCAGGCCTATTATATAGCTCTGTTACAATTATTTCGTATATTTTAATCGACTTAAATGAGTCCACAGGAATAGAAGAAATTATTGAAACAGATTTGCAACACTATTGTAATTTGTTGGCAAAAACCTGTTTCAATTACCTCACGTTCATCTATAGACTTATTAGTGGACAGAAATACACGAAATGATTGAGACAGAGTTACATAATAGTTACATACTGGTCATTAGGTAAATGGTTTAATCTGTATGTTTCACAATTCAAACATCTTAGATAACAATGTTGAATATTCTTAATATTTGATAAATTTTATTCGCGAGAAATTTGTGACATTAATAAATAATTAAATCACAGTAGAATCTAACCAAACATAATTGATATCTCTGAACAATCAACAAAAATCGGAACCTTAACAAGTCTAAATACATTTATATGTGATATTTTGGTTTGGTTAAATCAATTTGATTACTATTTTAAAAGTTGATTTGTCCTGTGATTTACCAATTTATTTCTGTACTCAGTCCCACGGCTCAACTAAACATACTTCGGCAAACAGTAAGTAATATATGCATTCTTGCATTCCTCATGGATTTCGTGAAATTGGAGAAATCTTAGCCCAGCTGTGGGACGATATAGGTAAAAAAAGTTACATGTAAATTGAGCCATCTATGGTCTTATACATTTCTTTGTATAGTTTCCCACTCACCTATTTTGGTAGCTGAAGTACTTGGCGTCTCGCGGGATAGTGCACAGCTGCTTGCCATAGCAGCACAGCACCTGCGGGTTGAACGTGTACTTGCGCCCGCAGCAGTAGCCCAAGTTCTGCATCACAGGGTCTATCTCTTGCTCAAACACTTCCGATAACTACAACAATTAGAATCATGTTAGTTCCATACCATATAGATTAGGAAAAGTATGTGATATAGTTGAGTCTTCACTATGTTTTTTTATTTTGACCACAAACTGAGAAAAAAATATACACCCAATGTCGCTAACACATTGTATGACTCATACAAACATATTCGAACCTTGCCGATTGTGTTCAGTCTAAACATATAGCTTAAAACTTTTGTTAGCGACATTTGATCAACATTTATTTGTTAGTCTGGTTAAATATATATTAGTTTTAGCGAAACAAATTCTCGCACCCCAACTGGGCTTCAAGTGTGCAAACACAATCGACTCATTGTCAAATGAGAATGGCACCATAATTGTCGCTTTTAACACCATTCCTACTCAATTATGTGTTAGCAGAATTAGGGTCCTATCAGTCCAACTTCGGCATTACATTTTTTTTATAATAAAACACTTGCTGAAATCAATTGTCAACATACCTTAGTACAATATCTGTAGACCCTCGAATTCTTTCTATTGTAGAGCCACGCGTTCTCGAACATGAGCCACACATCGTCAACGTACTCCCACGGGTCCCTGTACTCGCCGTGGTCTAGCTTCATCTTGATGGTGGACAGGTCGATCGGCTTGGTCACGATGTCAAAGTAGTCCGGGATGCCGAGCGCCTGCGCGTCCACCGGCTGGCGGAACGGCAGCGACTCGGGGTCCTGGCGGAACAGCTTCTCCAGCGTCGGCATCAGCGCGACCCGCAGCTCCTCGGGCTTGAACACGAAGGTCCGCCTCCGCTCGCCCGAGGCCGAGTCGGAGCCGACGCTGGTCTCGCCGGGCTCCTCCTTGGCCTCCTGCTTGAGCTCGGACTTGATCTCCGGCTTGATGGCGAAGTCGGGCGGCTCCTTGGACGAGGGTCTCTCGTCGCGCATGCCCTTGCCGCCGCAATCCTCCTCCTGTTCCTCTTTTATGCGAACGTCCTCCGGCTCCTGTTTCACTCGCACCTCGTCCTGTGCAGGGCTGTGGGATTGAAAACGTCGTTAGCAGATCACAATACATCATTTATTACATCCTCGAAAGTTTTTTTGGTTAAAACGTCATCAGTTTTCTTTCAATAGTATCCGATATACGTTTTTAGAACTCAAAAGTATGATTAGGCAAGTTCCCAATTTACCGGCATCAAATGGTCGATATTCCATATATATTTATTCGATATTCGAATTTAGCATTATTTTATAACAGTGAAGTTATTCAAATTGCCTTAGAACGCCGTTCACATGGGAATTCTAATTAAAAATTTATTATAACCCAGGATTCTCGTCGCAGAAGGCAGAGTCACTCCCAACCGACTGATCGGTTGGTCAGTGGATATGTATTAAGCATGCGAGTGGTGTGTTACCTGTCATCGGGCGCGGGCACGGACGGCACGGACGGCACGGATGGCACGGACGAGAGCGACGCGAGTGCGGGGTGGTGCGGGGGCGGGTGCGCGGCGCGCGCGGGGGAGGGCAGCGGGCGCGGCGTGGCGGGCGTGCCGGGCGCCGCCCCGCCCCCGCCACCGCCCCCGCCGCCCGCCGGCGACGCCGCCTCGCGACCGAACGCCGCGTTCACGAAGGGGCTGTGCGCGGCGCCCGCGCGTAGTTTGGCCTCCGCCAGCCCCGCGCCCGGCGACGCCAGCGGCGCGGGCCCGTTGCCAGTCAGCGGGTACTGCGGCGCCGGCGACTGCATCGGCTGGCCGAACGGCGACATGCCCGGCTGCCCGCACCCGCCGGGACCCACCGAGTTGCCGCCGTTGGGCGTGTGAGGCATCTGCGGACGGACGGAGAATGTGAGCGTCGGGACAAACGACTTGCGGTACCAGTGCAATTCTCAATACTGCCCTCGTAATAGCAAATGCAGTAATCGTTATTTATAAAATCACCAGAGAGGACCTAACTATCCAATAATTGGTGTTACTTTGTACATTTTCCGCAACAAAAGATGTTATTTTAAAATCAGCAAGAATGAAAATCATAAAGATTCCTTTGCTATTACGAGAGCAGAATAACACAAGAGTGACATCTCTCCAATGTTAAGCTCCATTCTCAAAAATATTTCATTGCATAAATCTACAAATGCAGTTGAATTAGTTGCAAAAAAGTAGCTTTTTATTAAATTAACTTATTCTGAGGGATTATTTCCTTAGCCATTGGGCGATCACTGAAAGGAAAACACGTTAGAAAATGTGGAGATGTGAAACTGACCTGGTTGGGGCTAGGTCCGGGCGGCCCGACGAGGTTGGTCTGGAAGGTCATCCGGTTGGCGGGCATGGTGAGCGCGATGCCAGGCGAGGGGATGCGCATGGCGGGCAGCGCGGGCAGCGTGGGCTGCGCGGCCATGGCGGGCAGCTGCGGCCGCGCCAGCCCCACGCCGCCCGCGCCCACGCCCACGCGCGCGCCGCCCACGCCCACGCCCAGCACGCCGCCGCCCGACATCACGCCCACGGGCTGCTGTTGCAACTGCTGTTGCTGTTGTTGTTGCTGCTGCTGTTGCTGTTGCGCCTGCAGTTGCTGTTGCTCCTTCCGTTTCTGTCGTTTCTCCTCCAGTTCCTTCTGTATTTTGTATATTTTCTCGGCGAGCAGGTGGTAGTACTCGGAGCGTGTGCTCGCCATTTCATACATGTCACCTTCGACTTTTCTCGCGTACGCGACGAGGTTGTGCATTCGCTTGTCGAGCATCGCTGTCGGGTCCGGGGTTGGGAATATCGCTTGCACCCTGAAAACGTGTTTTGTTATATACTCCCCAAAGTACTAAATTATTTGATTTTTAATTTGAAAAAAAAAAAAAAATTCCAGTTTCTAAAGTAAATTTGAATACCGAATCACCCATATACTAAAATTCCTTGACTAAGTATAAAAAGAAAAATGCTACAAACGAAATGTTCGCCGAACTTACAGTTTGTGGACGAGATGGTTTCTGAGATCAGCCGTAATGGAATGGTGCCACTCCTTGGTGCCGGACACTGGGTTGGCGGTTACGGCTCCGCCTGGAAGTTGTAGTGTGCCGGTGCCCATCTGTCACAACATATAACTCAATATATAGCTCTATTGACAAAGTTATTTGTTGCATGTTCGTCTGTATATACGAACATGACTATTAAGACCTTAGTTTCTCTCCTCTCACTTCTTGTCTTCATTTACAAAAGGAAATTATAAATTTGGGAACCATGTAGTCATTAATTATAACATGTAATTAAATACTTAAGGTTGGTACTTTTTTACCAGCAACTCAAGATATTCAATACACATAACAATGTTCTGCTTAAAAATATGTAAGATCTTTTTAAAAAGAGCGACCATGGAGTTTCCTGCCCTTTCTTCTCCATAGTATTCGGCATAAATACAGCAATAACAAACGTCATAAGTCCTTACGATGTATCTTGTTGCTGTACCTGTTGCAAGTACCAACTAGGTTGTTGCGCGAACAGTGTCAAATGTAACTTAGTAAATAGTTGTGTTAAATAACATGAGTACAGTCGGTCAGGTTTATATTACTGGTTACAACTTATGGAACAATGTGCAAGAACTCCAATCCAGGAACTATACTATGATTGTCATTGTGGTCTGTGTCAGCGAAACACATTTACGTTTATTTAACGCCACCTAAAAAGATTTAGTTCGCACCGTGGATGGCAGTATATAAACGTTATTATAATTATATTGATGACTCACCAACTGCTGCTGTTGCATGTCGGACTGTTGTTGTTGCGCGAACAGCGATTGCATCTGCGATTGTTGCTGTCCGACGTCGGCGAGCGAGGGCGGGCGCGGCACGGGCATGCGCGCGAGGGGCGCGCGCGGGAAGCCGCCGCCGCCCGCCACCATGCTGGCCACGGAGGTGGGGCAGGCGATGCCGAGCGCCTCGTACGCGCGCTTCATGTCGGCGCCCTGCGTGCTGGCGGCCGGCGCCGGCGCGGCCTGCGCGGCGCCGCTGCCCGCCGCGCCCAGCTGCCCCGCGCCGCCCATACCGCCGCCGCCGCCGCCCCCGCCCCCGGGACCGACCCCGCCCACGTTGCCGCCGGTCACGCCCGTCGTCGTGTGCGTCACGGCTGCCGCTGTACCAATTATATTGTGTTAGACTGCGGCCAATTCGACCCAGAGGGAAAACTATCGTCCAGGAGGTCAGACATTCTAAGTACTACCTGGGACAGATTGAACTATTCTTTAATGCTGTATGAAGATTATATAAGGAATTATATAATTATATAAGATTATATCTACTATATAAAAATAAGTCGGGTTTTCCTTCCTGACGCTATAACTCCAGAACGCACGAACCGATTTCCACGGTTTTGCATTCGTTGGAAAGGTCTCGGGCTCCGTGAGGTTTATAGCACAGAAAATTCAGGAAAATTTCAACAGAAAAGCGGGAAAATCTTTTTTCACATACAGCGCCATCTCTGATACATAGCATGTACTACAAACCAATATTTTAAGTAGATGGCGCCGGTGCGTGATACATTGTTTGACAGCTACTCATTGTTCTCTGCTCAGCAGTGTCTCCAACCATGCCGTAATTACGGTAGATCTACCGTAATTTTTGTAGATCTACCACCTACCGTAGACATGTTATTACGGTGACATATTCTACCGTAATTTCGCCCGTGTCCATATTTCTATAATGGAACACTTGATTTAGCAAAATATAACTGCAACATTGCATTGGGATATGCGTAACGTAAAAAAAAAAAAAAGGTCATTCTGCTGCTTCTGTTTGGAATGCGCAACGTAAAAAAAAAAAAGGTCATTCTACTACTTCTGTTTGGAAGAATGACCTTTTTTTTTTTTTACGTTACACATCCCCACTGCATGGGTATTTTAGCTGCAAACACTGGTCTGCCGTAATTTTCCACCATCTACCGTATTTTGAGACCAGTCAACACCGTAATTTTGACAAAGAGAGTTGGAGACACTGCTGCTCAGTTAATTTCATGTGACAAACCGGTATTGTGTTCACTGTGAAATTGTGAAAAAAAAATAAAAAAAAATTGTTTCCTAACATTTACCATCAAATCAATCACGTGTATTGTGCAAATTTTTATTCAATTTCAACAGCAGGCATTTGTCTTTAAGGTTGATTTGTCGTTAAGTTGAACTGTGTAAATTATGTGGATCGTGCATTTTGAGGTTTAATTCACCACTCTGTCCATAGTCCAAAATGCCTAGAGGACGACGTGCGAACATCGGCCGCCGCACAAGACATGCAAGCCAGCAACAAGTGTATTCACAGAACTTAAGCGAAGAAAGACAAAATATAATAAGAGAAAATGCCCGATTGAGACAACGCGTGAGCACACGAAGATCATTGGCATCATACAATCGCTTGGCATTCCAACATGATCCCACTTCGAACTACAGTCATGATGAAAATTTAGATATTGGACCAATGACGACTATATGCCAATATTGCAATGCGTTAAAGTTCAAAAGAGAAACGGCTGGATTGTGCTGCGCAAGTGGAAAAGTCAAACTGGATCCATTACTTACATTATTTCATTTCGTCGATGGTGGATCAGCTGAATGTGCGGTGCAATATACAGGGAACACAACAGTTAAAGAGACGAATTATTGAACAGTTGCAAGCATTCACGCTAATAATGCTATGGTTAATATGTTCAAAACAGCATTGGAACGAATGCCATCGGATACGCACAAATTTGTCATAAGAGCTGATTGTACCCCAACAGGTGAACATGTGCGAAGATTCAATGCACCCACCGTTAATGATGTTGCTGCAATTATTGTTAGTGATCCAACTAAATCGCGAGACATTGTCGTTCAGCGAAGAAGCAATATCATGCATCGTGTAAACGAGACACATCGTTTGTACGATGCGTTACAATATCCAATCATTTATTGGCAAGGGCAAGACGGATACGACATCACGTTGAAGATGGTCGATCCAATTACAGGTACAATATTCACACACTAATTATTGCTATTATTGCTATTATTGGTTTCCATTAACAATTCATTTAATTTTGCATTTTCAGGAATATCAACGAATAAAAATCTAAGCGCAATGAATTACTATGCGTATCGTATGATGATTCGTACACATGAGAAGAATGTCATTCTGAAGTGCCGTCGGCTATTCCAAAGTCGAGACCGAACGTTTAGCGTTCATCCGATTCAATCAGGCAAAGCTACGATCTGAGGACTATATACACTTGCGTGATGCTATTCATTCAGATGGTGATGTTCAGAATATTGGACGTCTGACGATGCTCCCATCATCTTATATTGGAAGCCCACGCCACATGCACGAATACGCTCAAGACGCTATGACGTACGTGAAAACAAAAAATGTGGTTTACCAAAGAGCACTTCAATGAAACGGATAATTTGCGGACACGTATAACGCTTCGATTCAGTATTTACTTTGGATTCACTTTCATTTACTTAGAGAATTTCAACTAAATAACACTTCATTTTTGTAATCGAATTGAATTCATTACTGTTGTGAAATGAAATATTTTTTTTCCTTTTCAAATATAAAACAAAAATAAAAATGTTCTTCATCTTTTAATCACCAAACGACATGTTACATAAAACGAAGCCATCTGGTGGCGAAACGGAGTTCGCCGGGTTTGCTAGTAAGATTATAAAATAAAATGTTCTAGTAAAATTGTTCTCCAGATTTGAGTGTACTCACCGTTCATACTTCTAGTCCTATCTGCTTGTTTCAGCGGCAAACAGACGGGACAGTCATTCTTGTTACAGTGCTTCCAATGGTTGATGATCTGTCTCGAGGAGGAGCAGTGCGGTATCGTGCAGTTCTTGCCCGCCTGGCACGACATCATGTGATTGAGGACGCCCTTCATGGTCTTGCAGTGGGGCAGCGTGCACTGCCACGTCTCCCCGTTGGACTGCGACTCGCGGCGCTGGCACTTGTGCGCGTGCAGCAGCAGCACGAGCTGCTGCTGGATGAGCTTGCGCTTCTCGGGGTCGGCGATGGAGCCGGTGGTGGGCGGCTGCGCGGCGGCGGGCGGCTGCGCGGGCGGCGCCTGCGTGGCGGCCTGCGGCTGCGACTGGCCGCCGGCGGGCGCGCCCGGCGTCTGCGGCGAGGGCGCGGGCGGCACGGTCTGCGCGGCGCCGCCGCCGGCCGCGTCGGGCGGGCCGAAGCGCACGCCGCCGCCGGGCGCGGGCGCGGCGCGCGCGGCGGGCGGCGCGCCCGGGCCCTGCGCCGACTGCGCGAAGGCGGGGTGGTAGGTGAGCGGGTGGCCGCCGCCGCCCGGCCCGCCCGGGCCCCCGGGCGCGGGCATGCGCGGGTGGTGCTGCAGCGTGGTGCGCATGCTCGGCGCGACCATGGCCACGCGCCCGCCCAGGGGACCGTTCTGCATTGCCTGCGGTACCACTCCACCGTTACGATACTGACTAGCCGAGGTCTGTGCGGAAAAAAATACTCGGTTAACTTCGTAATTGGTAGATCGTAGTGCGCGCTTCACTGTAGCATAAATATTCATTAATAATGGAACTTATATCAAGCATAATAAGGGTTACATGTGTTCTGTTCTGTTATTAGCAGTCGTTTTGCAGGAGACAATATTATGTATCACAAACATATCATCATCATAATGCAAAAGGTACTTTCTCATAAAACAAAAAAGGCAAAACCCCCACATTTATTACTAAATGTAAAAACAGGACAGATACTCGGCAATTAAATTAAAAAATATAGGATGCTAAAACTCATTACCAAGACACTACAAGCTTGCAAGTTATAGGTAGCGCGTCATCACAAGTATTCGATGACCGCGTCTGAGTATAGTGCAGACATACCTGGGCATGAGGATGGTGGGGGGGCGGGCCGTGATGGTTGGCCCCCATCATCGTCGGCAGCTGCTTGTTCACGTTGTTGATGAGCCCGCCGCCGAGCATACCGGCTCCTGTCATGTTGCTGTTGGTCACGATCATGTTCCCGCCGACGTTCGCCACGTTCATGCCGCCCTGTATCGAGCTCATGGGCATCGTCGAGTGCAGCTGGTTGGGGTGGCTGGTATTCGGCATCATTTGCGGGTGCATACCGCCCATGAGGTCTTTCGACACGGATACGTTTGGGGGCGACTGTAAGTTTGGACTTTTACTGCCCAAATTGTTCATTCCTAACGGATTGTTGTGGCCTACTAAGCCTTTGTTGCCCTGTGAAAAGACCAGTAGACGAGAAAACACAATTAATATGGTTTATGACTTTCGTGAGAGACCAATGTCTATGGAATTTAGTTATGGGAGAGGTATTGCGTGACCAGCAACCGAAAGAAGAGGGACAGAGGTATAAGTAGAGATTGGCAGCTGTGCATTTTATTTTTCGTATAACTACCTAGTCTTGGGTCTAAATTTAAGGGAAATTCCTTTCAGAAATTATTGAGTGTTACCTCAAAAAAATATTTCCATTTAAACTGTTTTGCCGTTATATTTTTGTGTTTCTTTACGTTTTTGTGTAGGTTTTGCTTTACACCTAGAGGTGTGCTGCAGGTCTAGCACACGCGCCATGATAAGACTTTTGTCACGGATAATGTTGCACCGTGTCGATCTCTCTCTTTCTCATGTTGGTATATTTTTCAGTAATAATATTTTAATTATAAAAATATATTCAATAATATAATTTAGTCAAATAATTATTTAATTCAATTCTGAAGACTTAAAGAGTCCAGATTAAGCGTAAGGGTTGTCGCACACGCAACTAAAACGTGCTTTGCAAACTCCATACTATCGCTATAGCTATATAGCTCAATGTGGCGTATCTATCTCGCGAAAGTCGACGCGTGTAATGGCCCTAAGTTGTCTTAAAAACATGAAATATTAGGCATATATATGATTAAATCCATCAGTCCCAGGTACTCACTTGTTGTATAAGGTGATTGTTGATCTGTCTGTGCATAGCAGCTGTAGGATCATCACCATTCAGCTGCTGCTGGGCCATGGGTCCCCCAGGCCCGGGACCCTGCGCAGGGGGCTTCGGGCCCGTTACTCCGGGCTGTTCGCCCCAAGAACCCCCCATCAACTCATCAGGGAGGTCCTTTTCAAGGTCAAACATGTCAAGGTTCGAGAACCCATCTACTGGAACAAATTAATATCATGATTATGTGTATTACAAAAGCAGAAATGAATCAGATTAGTATTAGATGTAACAAAGGCTTTGTTAACTTCTGTTGGTTCAGTCTATCCAAAGCTTAATCAATAACATGAAAATAACAATTATGGCCATTTACTATATTATTCACACTAGCTGTACCGGCGAACTTCGTACTGCGTCAGAATCAAATGTATGAGAAAAATTAATTATCTCTATTATTATATTTACGTGATATTTTCTCTTGATTAATGTTTAATAGTTATTCTGCTATTGGGGGTGGAGACAAATTCATAACATCAAAGATCATAGAAATCTGACCCTCCATTCTTGAGTTTTAAAACTAACATAAGTTTGTTTTACATAATAAGATCAAGAAACTAGCCCCTATATAATTATGACATGGCTTGTTGGGATTTTTATTGCATTATACTAATAATAGGATGAGTTAAGAATATATAAATACAATTTTTCCCATTGAATTAATATAACAGAAATATGTACTAATATAAAATTACAAAAATATGTGTGGGGCGGACTAATTTTATTGAGGTTCTGTACGGGATAAACCATTGCATTTTAGTAAAAAATAATTATGGAATACAGTTAAATTGGGTTATACATATATCAAAATATTTTTTTGTAGGGTATTATTTTTATGGGCTTCAATTTGATTAATTGTAAGCAGATTTGAGGCAGGCATAATTGTTGTTATAACCGTCATAGATGCTAAATTAATAATTTATTATTTAATTCAGATGTATTAAATAAAAGGTCTATAAAAATATACTTGTTTTTAGCTAGTAATCAATGTTAAAATAAATATGTTGTAACCTATGTGGATATAATTAAAAAAAATACAAAAATATTTATTTATTTTTTGTTGGTTACATGAAACTAACAGAGGATGAGTTCTGCCACTTAGATTAAAAAAAAACTTAACTTTTCAAGACTTACTTGTTTGCATATGAGATTGTAACATGGTTGTGTACATCAAACAAATATTTAAAAGAAAAATCATATGGAACATTATTTTCAATAAAGTGTAGGAATATTCATGTCTGTCTGTATGTGCATCATGGGAAATTTATAAGGAATTTTATGATGAAACTTGATGTGGTGATAGTTTTCAACATGTTCATTATCTTGGATGAAATTATTAGAAAATATCATATTTTAAAAAACTTTAAAAATCTTATGACCGGAGGAATGCTCTTAAATCCCACCCCATTAAAAACCTTAAAATTTATATTCCAGTGTAGGAATAGAACACCAATAAAAACCATAAATATCTGTATGTTATTTTATTGTGTAATGACAAAACAAACACAATTCTGTGTGTAGTTTAGTTTCATAGATTTTACCAAGAAATTAAGCAATGATGGCCAATTGATATTTCACTTCACTTTCACTTAATATTGGACAAAATGACTTCAGGTGTAAACTGTCTAATCAGAATTCTGAAGAGTAGCTGCTCACAGAAAAATAAAAAAAATATGATACTGGCAATAAAGATTATATTATTTACTTCGAGACAAACATCTACTTCAGTCATAACAAAGAAAATGTTGAATAATATAAAATCACCTATCACTTCCTTGTTATATGGCTAATTATTATGTTTACATTAATATCTATTTTGTAAGTATTGCATTTTAATATTCTAACATATAGTATACCTCCTATACCTATAATAAATACAGATTTATTTTATATAACATTTTATTATGGAAAGTAACAGGTACAACACTGAATTTTATGAAGAAAAGCCTAGTCTTTATTTCATATAGCTTCATAGGATTGTCTCTTGTCTTATTAGCTTTATCATTATTCTATGTTAATTATATACAAATAAAGTAATATTTTATTGTACCAATTAGGTATTTCACAGAATAAAAGTTAAAGTAAAACATACACATTTTAAAAAATTTGTTTGCAATTTCTAACAAGTTAAGATTAATTGACACAGTGAAATGTTTTGTGAAACAATTCATTTTTTATACATTATAATGTTTCCAATACACTATTGTATAGCTATGTGATTTTATCAAAATTACTCTTTCTTAGCATTCATTTCGTGGCTTATGATGACTGCATATAAATCTCACAAATGTTGGTATTTGATTTTAAATTTAAATAACTAAAAGAAAAGTAGTGTTGCAGCCTTGTACTTTATTTTGCCAGCATGAAATAAAGAGGTTATGTTCTTATCATATAAAATCATGGGCATAGCAAAATGATAACAATATAATGTGAATTCTAATTAAATCCAGCTATTCCCATGTTTTATAATGGATTTTAGGAATAAATAGTTATAACTGACAGCTAAATAGTATGTGGGTCAGCAATATGTTTAGAATGTTTTGGAATGTTTTACAATACAAACTTGACAGAAAGTAAGTATTTCAATGTGTAATGAAACATTTCTCATTGAGTTCTCCTGATGAAATGTATCCCTAAAATACTTTTCATTCCCAAAATTGGTTGTCAACTAATATCAAAGTAAAAACATGACCTCATTTTTGGACCTCAAAATATGATTTACACAATTATTACGATTTTATAGGGAAGAAATCTATAAAATCTTATTGCACAATACAATAATTACACCTTTTAGCAATGTATACGAAACTTGCGATTTTTTCAATAAAATAAATGAAATAACATAAAAGTACTCTAACATTAGAAGTCAATGCCAAAATACACGGTTTACAGAGAATATTTTGAGAAATCACGGGCTATGGATACAATAATACGACGCAAAACTTGCGAGGCGCTAACAAGAACGAAGGCAAAATGTCAAAAATCAAAGAAAGATAATATGACAGAACACCGTCCCAACACTTTGCAAACTTGAATAAAACAATAAAATACTCACCCGCGGAGTCCGAGGGACCCTGAAAAGGGTCCCGGATCATCTTAGGCCGCTTGTTAGGCGGCTCATCGGCCATGGCTCTGTTTACTAAACGTAAGCCGTCGTGAATATCTCGGCCCGCCGATTTATAAAACACTTTTATGTCTTATATCTTCAAGAAATAACATTTTAGAGCGATTTGTCATTCATCATAATGTAATTCACCCACATCGCGATCGTTCGATGTCCTTCCCACCATTGAAGGCACATATTAAAATTTCTCACTCAAGTATTCGCCATTACAAAGCTCCGAATCGAAGAGCTACACAGACCCTCTCACCATCTTCCGTCGGAACTAGCAAAATAAATGAAAACAATATCACCAGATTTTAGCTACTTTATGGAACTTTTTATACGATCGAACAACACGATTTCACTTAACACTTTAAAATACACGGAATGGTAAAGTTTATGATAAAATGATGTAAGAAAAAACAGAAAATTTACACGACAAATTCCGAAATTCTTCTCAGTCTCTCCAGCGCAAAATGGCGGCTGTTGATGAAAACTTTTTCTACGCTTGTCAGAAAATGTCGGCCTATATAGAGTATAGGAAAGCATTCCGATTGGTCTGCGCGGACCACGTGACTGCCGGAAGTACATATTTGCCTCACGATTGGCTGGAATTTTCTGACGTCAGGCGTACTAAACCGAACATACCCGAACAAATACGAAGATTTTATTTTCATGTAAAATCATATTTTATATTGAAATTAATATTTAATTTTGGGTTTCAATGCTTATATTTGACAAAAATAGCCTAATTTACTGTATTTTATACATTGACAACAGTTAAATTGCTTAAAGATAAGAATAATATTAAATTAAAGTTGTATCTTTTAAGTTCTCCCTCCAAATCGGGAGTGGCCAGCATCAATACGACGTGTCTCTAGTGTCTATGGATGGAGTGAAGTTAACCATAAACTAGGAACATTGTTTTAATCTTACCAGACATTGAACACTGATATATTAAGCCAACTACTAAATATAATACGATTTACTTTTTCATTAATACATTACACTACTAAGAGCTTTCAACCATGAATCTATAGAAATGATAATTAATCATCGTCAGTAACATTCAGTACATGTACTGACATGTACTAGAACTACTGAGTTCTATATCACAAATGGTATGGACAGTGTTACCAACCCTACTGTTTTAACAGTAGATTTGCTGTTTTCACATTGATGTCCCTGTTTTCTGTTTCATTCCCAATTTTTACTGTTTTTCAATTAGCGTTCAGGGCCACCTATTACTCTATGCAAATATTTTGTGATAACCACTATGTAATAATAAACTAAAAAATAATATAAAATAAAAAAATAAAAAAATAATAAAAAATAAAAAAATAAAATAAAAAAAATAAAAATAAAAAGCATTTACGCTAAATGGTAGTATCTACTGGAAACATGTACACAAATTTAAAAATGCAGACGGATCTCAAACGTTTCCCACATTGTGTGAATTGGTGAAGAAACTTTTGTGCCTACCACATAGCAGCGCCACCGTAGAAAGATTTTTTTCAACTGTAAATATTATGAAAACCAAATGACGCAACAAAATTGATTGAACACTAAATCCGAAATAACCGAGTGCTACTCATTTTAAACCAAATGAAGAAAAATGCAAAAAAATGCGCAAATAAAGAAATTTAACAAAAATATGTATAATTTTAAAAAAGAAAATGAGTGAAAATAGCAATTGAGGATGAAAGTGGAAAATAATTTTACTTTGATTTTTATTTTTTATTATTTTGTGATCAATATTATAATATAAAAATTCATGCGAGTCCTGGTAACTAATAAAAGTGGGTAATTGTTTTAATTATATGAGGAAAGTATGAAATCTGCCTTTTTTTACTTTACCTACTGTTTTCTCCTGTTTTTTTATTGGTGAGCTGCTGTTTTTCAGTTTCTTGGGGTTGGCAACACTGGGTATGGATGAAAAAAAGAAATGCTTGGAAAATAATCTATACTATAATATAATATTATAAATGTGAAAGTTTGGATGGATGGATGGATGGATGTTTGTTACTCTTTCACGCCAGAACGGCTGAACGGATCTGGATGAAATTTGGCACAGAGATAGATTATAGTCTGGAATAGCACATAGGCTACATTTTATCCCGGTAAAATGCATGGTTCCCGTGGGATAGATGTGTTTTAATTTTTCATACTTTTAATCGCGGGTAACACCGCGGGGCGCAGCTAGTTAAAACATATAGCTCTATGGTCCCCACAGTTCGAGTCTTTTCCTAATAATTATTATTAGGAAATATCCTGCCTAAATGCATTTATTCCAACATGAAACAGAACTTCTAAGTTATAAAGCTGAAATTTAGATTTAATGCGTTGTGGTAGGTACTTACTTAATAAAATACGGCTGCCACAAAGAGCAATTTGGTTTATGTAACTGCTATAGGTACCTAACTATATTTTCTGTGCTTGACTTTCAGTACCTAGTTACCTGCAAATCATTCTTTCGTGGCGGTTTTAATTCTAAGGGCATACTTACTTAATTCTCAAAGAATTAAGTATGCCATTATATAACTAACACATATGGCAAGGATCATATACGCCGTAGGAGTAGGCTTTAAGTGGGCTTATACAGTAACGGTCAAATTTATGGAGGTAATAATCCATTCATACTACACTATAAAGCGTTGGTACCGTGTTATAACCAATGTCTATAAATTTGACCATGAGTATATTATCTCAAAATCCTTAATGGGAATCTTGGGATAGGCAAAATAATATTGTCCGTTTACATGCAGATTTAACTGTGATTGTTGACGCCTAAAAATAAACCGTTAAGTATGGGTAACTAACATTGTGTATTATAGGTCGTATAAAATAAAATTAGACGGGTTTGCGCATGTCTAAATGTATGAATTCTTTGTTAAATTTATGTTTCAGTAATATGCAAATTGCCGATTCTGTAAGCTATCACTCGCCGAATCCGCCTACTAGATTTCAAAATACTTACAAACATGTTTTTGGCAATCCTGCGGGAACCCAACCATTTGACGGGCACAAATGTATTAGAATTTACGTTAGTGTTACCGGGTTAAAAAATGTCCTATTTTTGACCCGGATTGTTAGCTATCACCATGCTAAGTTTCATCAGAATCCGTGCAGTAATTTCCCGTGATGGAATATGCAATTTCAAAGTCGGATGAATGTATTTAAAAAATATAATACGTAAGTAGTTACTTACCTAATATTATTTTTCCTAAAAATAATTAACAAAGAGTTAAGTAATGTAATTAATTAAAATACGCAAATTAGTCTTAATATTAACATTTGGTAACTGATAAATTAGGTAGTTACTTTGTGTGATTTTTTATTTACATTTCTTTCAATGGCCTCAATCCTAGAATATTCAGTCCAGATTTAACAACCAAACGCGAACAATGAAACACAAGAAGCCTCTGTGCAGCTAATTCTGGACTGACATTCTTCACATTAATCTCATTAAACATTCTATTCACATATCTTGCTAAACGAAACAGGTAATTGACTAGAATACAGGCTTCATACTCTAGGAGTGATCTTTGCAGTATACTTTCGAACTTGGCTAGCTCTGCAATTACTTCACCTATTATCTTTTCAGATAAACAGTTTGGGTCACAGGTATCAGGCAAAGAAACTCCACATTTCTTTTCTAAGCTCCATAATCTGCAATGCAGGTATTGTAGCTTAATCCCAGTATCCCCTTCGCTTTGAAGTGCTTTGTCCCATTCAAATGTATAGTCTTTTTGTCTCCGCTGCTTCAAATCATTGATTAAAACTGCTGATGTGCCAAGTATGTCGCATGTTTCTTCATTCATTGCTGTGGATCTTGTATCTGAAAGGAATTGATGTTAATAAACATGTTCAGGTTCGCAAATCTGGCTAGTATACAAGCCCCGCACCATCACGAAAATGGATACAAGCAGATACAGCCACAAATAAACGATGACAATGCTTATGGATCGCAAACTCTCACGCTTGTGTATAGGAGGTCCCTGAGCCAGGCTCGCGAGACCTCAAGGTTGGAGAGAAATAAATTTGTCATTATCAGTCTATGTCTATTGTATTCTCTATTCTATGGCCTTCCCCAAAGCATATCCCTAAACTTAACTCTCTAAATCAACTTTCTGCAAGTTGTCCCTCCACCACCTGACCACTAGGCTGCACCCAGGTGTATGTGTGAAATAATATGCTGGAATATGTATATGAGACCAGTCAAGACACAAATTTAGATTCTAAATCTTAAAAATGCAATGAAGTTTAATAATCCATGACTAAACCTGAAATGGTTGATGATAAAAAAAGAGTGAATTACTTTTTGATACTGCCTGCTTCTCATGCATCTTCTTCTTGGCTTCATCCAGTATATCATTTAAAAAAACAACATTCCCGGCCCTTGTACTCATACCTTTTATCCTACCAAATTTTATATGTTCACAGCCTTCTGTGCATTTGCTATTAATTTGCCTCACAATTTCAAATACAGCAGCAAAATGATCTGTTTGTGCAGTATCTACAATGTACAGCATTTTATCAAAGTCATACTTCTTATATCTATCCAATAAAGCTGCAATATCTCTAGAAATATACAAAGTTGAGTTGTCACTCTTCAGAACTGTTACGTCTCTATTCTTTATTCTGGCAACTTTCTTTCCAGTATCATCAGATGTTATTATATTTTTGGATTCCAATAAGTCCATGACACTTTTAATGGTTCTGCCATTATAATCTGATTCCCAGTGATAAGCGTCAAACTGTATTCCTAATCTTTTATAAACACTTTTTAATTCTTGAATTGTCACATCTCGGATTTTCATCCAGTTCTCCAAACCAGTTCTACCTTGTTCAATATCCGAGAAGTATTTTTTCGCTTCTTGGTGTACACTATCATCTGTTGAAGCTAATTTATTGGCATACACATACACATCATATAAAGTTCTTATGGGATCATTCCTAAGTTCTGCTATATCAATGTTTTTTGCCTTCAAACCATACTGTAGCATTCCAAATTGCGTTCCCCAGTCACCCAGGTAATTAATCCTAATAACATTATTATTAAAATAAGTGTTTATATTTGCTATAAAATTTCCAATTATTGTAGATCTCAGATGTCCAACATGAAAAGGCTTAGCAATGTTTGGAGAGCTAAAATCAAGGACTATTTTCTTTGGCTCAGTTTGATGAATCGACTCTGGGGATATAAATCCCTTCAGAACACTTTGCATGAAAGCTCCCCTATCTACTTTAAATGATAAGTCCGAGTTCAATTGTTGATTGTTTACACTTTCGTTTATATCATTTTTATTCAACACATTTAAGATATATTTGTTCTGTTCGTGTTTATATGAAATTTGCAAGTTTTGAAGGTTCCTTAAAATTTTACTTTTATCAAGGTTTTGTGGAATTATCTGAAAATATAATAAAAATTAAAGTTTATTGAATTAAGTGCAGAGAGGTTATAAACAAAAAATATCTAAATGCACCTTATCAATTAACATAAATCTTGGCTTCATTGCTATTATGAAAATTATGCTATGTTTGTATATAAAGCCGTGAATTTCATCAATTCACTCGATAATTAGAGAATTAGTGATAATAAAATAACTATTCATTTTCTCTATGTAAGCAAAGACAAATTATTTTGGTCCAAGAGCATAGACCAGTGTTGCCGCCTCACTAGTAGGTCTACTTTTGAAGCTAAAACGGGCTAGAAATCCTAAAAAAAATTGTAAGAAATGTATAAAAAACCACAGAAAAGAACTCACTAAAATATACCAATAAACTTGAAAATGATGTTTTACTTTTAGGCATATTTAGGGTTACTTCCACTCGGTTTTATTACTGAGAAATATAACAGGCAACTGTTGCGTTTAAGTATAATTATTCTAAAAGTAATTCAGCAACTTTTTTTTTTATTCGAGTATTTTTTTCTTTGTGGTTGTGAGCTCTGATGAAGAAATAATATAGATGGAGTGTCGTGAATAACTTATTGTATTGCAGTACAAAAAGAAAAATACGTCCTTACGTACACGTCTATTCACGTGTACTACACAAATTGGCTTGACTTTTAGTGCTTCAATATGTTGTTCGCAAAACTCCGTTTGTTATTTCTTCGTCTATGGTTATGAAAGAATCTTATAGCTTTCTCAAAAAAACTATGTTGGAACCAGGTTCAAACACTGTAAAAAAGGCTAATCTAGCCCGAAAAGGGCTAAGGTGGCAGCACTGGCATAGACTAGCTAAGTAAAAATAAACTCATAGAGCAAGATAGCTCGAGACTTTGCTTTTCTGGTTGCCTAGCAACTTATACTTTCCTGTAAACATTTTTGTAACTGTCATATGAATAAAATCTAAAATCCTGATATAAATTTAATTCCTTCAAAGTGAAGTGAAATTATCATTGACTCATGCAAAAAATGTTAACTTGAAACACAATGACCACTCCGAAAGTATGTACTTATTGCATTTTTACTTATGACGAGCATTTTGGCGCAACACAGATTTGGTAAATAAGAAAGGCAACGATAGGTAGCATACTTCCTCGATGACAAGGCCGTAGGCAGGAGTCGAAATACCTTAGAGAGCTTTCCGTTTTACACATAGGTACTCGGTAATGTCTCTGGCCCGAAGCCCCCACCGTAGTGAATTCCTAGCTATGGCCTTTCTCCGTGACGATACGATTTTATTAGCAGTTTCTGGTAGGTTCACTGTCCTAAGAATTCTAGCTCGTATACAGATAATTTACTGAATACTTTCTGACCAAAAAGATAATATGGAGACCTGATTCACACAGATGGTTAGGGCTTCAATAAGGGCAAATATTGTGCAATGAGTGTGAATGTTTATCATACTTAATTAATTATAATAAATTATATAGGTGCTGGGATCACCTCTAGGCAATTGTATGGGTACCCATAGAACAAGCATTGTTTAGTTTGGGAGTGTCCAGATTGTTTGTTCAATTAGTGACTTTGTTATCATTTGTTTTCAGTTGTTATACACAATAGAACAGCCCCATGGCCTGGGCGAGCTGTATTTTTTCTGGCAGAAGGGTGAATCCCACTCGCTGCTCGCCACAACAGGCACCGATGCCACTGTAGCTATACATGATAGGAATGGCCAACTTTTGGAGAGAATGAAGTTGCAAGGGTGAGTTGTGCCATAGATATCATATACATGGTCAGATAACCAACCAACAGAGAAAGATTTAGTCTTTGTCTGACATTCTATCTTGATCAGTTTTCCAAATTTACAATCTGGGTAGAAAATACTTTTTCCATTTTGTAACAATTTACTATTTGGATTTTTTGACACAGACCAAGGAATACCAAAATAAATAGAATGGCATGTGCCCACAAATTGGTTGGCTGTTTGTGATTTTACATTTCTATTTGTAACTATGTGCAATAGTATTAGACATGTGTTTAGATTGATATTTGGCCGTCAGTCTGCCAGTTCTAATTAAGAAGACCGTTCAGAGACCGAATCCTATACGATGTTAATTAACTAGCCACTTATTTCATTCCAGCCTCTGTGCCGGCATGGAATGGGACCATGATGGCGACTACCTAGCGATGATCACACCCAATAGCAACACAATACTTCTATGGGAGTGCCATGCTAACAAACGTGTGACCATTGAGACAGGTCTGCGGGAACCGCCATCGTGTCTCGCGTGGGCGTACGGAGAACCGCTTCTGGCTGTTGGCACGCAAAAGGGGAATCTTGCGTTGTACAATCATCACACTACGAAGTAGGCACATATATCAATGTGAACTTACCTTTAACCTAAATCATAAACTTAGACCATTAATGTACTATCCTATTCAGGAGCGAAAGCTATGAAAAGGAGTCTGTCTCTTTCTATCTCAGGTCAGGGAAAGCAAGGAGGAAGAGCGAACAACCACTCCCTTTTGCTCTGTTTGTTTTTACGCAGTAAAGAAAAATAAAAACTTAAATGAAATAAAATGTTGTAGTGTAAACTTTTGAAAAGGCAGCCAAGTGTACCTGAATCTCTTACATAGAGTTCTATAAGAGTGTCAATGTCTAATCTAGTTTGTGTATCAAATCCACTTCAGTTTAAAAATGTTCTGAAAACATAAATATCTCCCTTCCACAGGCGAATCCCAATAATTGGTAAGCACACAAAAAAGATAACATGTGCTGCGTGGAACAAGGACAGCATACTGGTCCTAGCATCGGAAGACAAGAGCCTATCAATCAACAACTCTGACGGCGATACACTAAGGATGATCAATCTGAGAGACACGCCCAACGACCTTCAGTTCTCAGAAATGAAGACTGATGAAAGAGTCGCTGGGGAGAATACTGTATGTTGTCTTACTAACTTTGCACCAATACAATTTTTAATTTAGTCACCTAAGGAGAGATGAGTCTTGAGACCATAGAGATTCCCTAAAACGCCAGTAATCCGCCAGGCACTCGTTGCACACATCGTAGAATTTGGCCTCCGGTTTTGCAATAAGTGTTGCCCTAATCAAAATCTAAGGCAAAAAAAATATGGTTTATTATGACTCGAAAATTTGGGCGGCGAATTTTTTGCGTATGTGATACTTTTTACTTACATTAGAGCGCGGCATTTTTGAAAGCCTTGCAGGCGTAAGATTATATGACAGAGGCCAACCAAAGTCTACTAGTATTTCTAAACAATACACGACGATTTTTGCCTCATTTCAGATTAGCCTTGTGGTCGGCAAACGAACCCTCTACCTGTACAACCTTCTGAACCCAGAGAACCCAATAGAATTGGCGTTCCAACAACGCTACGGTTCCATAGTGTCGTATAAATGGTACGGAGACGGGTACATCCTCATTGGGTTCAGTGCGGGGTTCGTTATAGCCATATCCACCCATATCAAGGAGGTCGGCGAGGAATTGTTCCAAGTGAAGAATCATAAAGACAATTTAACCGATGTCTCGGTCTGCAATGGCCTGGCGGCGTCTTGTGGCGATGGACAGTGAGTTATTTATGGTCTACTCGTCCCTTCATCAGCCGAAAAATGTTCTCTGCTTGATATATGCCCCTTCAGAATGACTTCAACACAATCGCACGGTAATTTTGTCTAAGGGGGTCAACTTATGTGTTCGTAGGAAACGAAAAATATGATAAAATTTTAGTTTGCTATCCATGTGATTATTGCATATGAATATGCATTATTTGTCTGTCTTAAACAAAATTACGAGACCATTTCAACTTTTTCAAATTGGTCCAAATTAAGTGCTTCACTCACTAGACCGAACCAAAAAAACATTTTTTAATTTTATGATTTTAAAGATAATAATCCATATTTTGCCGACAAATGAAGACTAATAGTTATACAAATCTATAATCTTATAGGATTGCCACAATTTAATATTTTCTTTCTACTTATTTTCATACAGTCCAGCACCCTAGTGCCATTCATTGCCCGCCTCTCGTATACGCGTCTGTGCGGGTCGCCACGCCGCACGACTTAATTCGCTGGTCGCGATCGATAAAATCCGAATGTTGCCTCTAAATGGCTCCTAAAACAGCACAAAGATAGGTTATATTATATGTAGTGTTGTTCAAATGTATTTGTCATAAATAAATGTTTTTTTCTTTCATTATTTCTAATATATTGTAGGCTAAAACTGATATCAGTATGGAACAACGGTGAGGTGTCCGGCTCGGTGATCCCGGCGGGTGGCGCTGAGCGCTGCGCTTGGAGCTCCGACGGCCGTCTGTTGGCCACGTCGGGCCGCGCCTACCTGAACGTGTACGTGACAGCCCTGCCGCCGTTGTACGCGGCGTACGGGACTAGGGTCATCACACTCACGAGTCTCACTGAAGCCACGGTGTACCAGTGCATCGCCGCCGGTGATGAGATGGAGACTGTTAATAAATGTAAGTAGATTTAACTATATTATATCGTTTTGGTTGGTTTGATATTAGTTAATAGTATTTTTGGTGAATCAAGTGCCGTCGAAAATGTCAGATTTTAATAATATATTGAGTAAATTCAGTGTTGGCTCCAATACTTTATCAAAAGCGCACCGAAAGTTTAGTTTTTAAGAAAACATTCTACACACCTAGCTGTTACCTTTGGATCTGGTAGTATTCTCGCCCTAGAATGAGTTAATAAAAAAAAAACTATAACATAATATAAATATAACAACAAGACATTCCTGATTTGCCCTCCTCTACGCCAAAAACTGGGTACGCCCATCTCTCGTCCAAAGAAAAGCTCATGACTGTCAAATATATTGCCTTACCTACTGATGTTTCTGCGCCCTGCGGTGTTACCTGCGATTAAAAAGTATGTGCTTTATCCCACGGGAACCATACATTTTAGCGGGATAAAAAGTAGCCTATGTGCTAATCCAGACTATAATCTATCTCTGTGCCAAATTTAATCGAGATCTGTTCAGCCGTTCTGGCGTGATTGAGTAACAAATATCCATCCACCCAAACTTTAACCTTTATCATATTAGTGGGATTAGTGGGATTGCTATACACGTGACGAATGAAAAACATCGCGTCGCGCACTGCGCTGATACCCTGTCCTCTCTTTCACTCTCGGGCTGTATCTGTTTCACCCCAAGTGGTATGTTCCCAGCGGAGCCCACCGCGCTGGCGACGTACGCGCTGCCCACGGAGCCCAGCGTGGTAGCGCTGGGCGGGTCGCACGTGTGCTGCGCGAGCGGCGCGCTGGCGTGGTTCTACCCGCTGGGCGGCGGCGCGGCGGCGCGGCGCCAGTACCCCGCGCCCGTGGACGCCATCGCGCTGGCCGGGGACTACGCCGCCGCCATGTTCCAGGGAAAGGCCATGCTGCATCTTGTGAGTGCCGTCCCCATTTACCCCGGTCGGGGTCCGTCTCCCATCGAAGGTCCCTGGCACTTATTGTGATCGTTTGATTTGCGGAAAGTAATTTTTTTTTTAGGTAATATCGTTTGTGATGTGACAGGAACTAGGGGGCCGCATGTATCGCGGGGCCCTAGGCACTTGCCCAGAGTGATTAATTAAAGAGAGGGACCTGATCCACGGATCGGTTTGCGTTGCATGCGTTACACGTTTCAATGGCTTACATTTTTAAGGACTTTGCGGGAATGATCACTCAAAAAACATGGATTTGCGCATGCGCAGCATTGTTTTCACACAGACCAATAAAGAGAGTGCTTGCGTTCTCTGAATAGAGACTAATTTCGCATGAATTTAACATAAATGAAAATAGATTACAAAAATAACGCGATTCTAAAAATCCATAAATTTGCATGTCCCTTATGTATATGACCTTGTGTGACAACGAAAGCTATGAAGTTGGGTATAAAAATAACTCTGTTGTAATATTTCCCATTGAATAATCTGATATTGCCATCCAGATAGATCAAGCGGACCCCTCGCAGCCTGAGCGAGAAGCCATCATGTTCCCAGAACCCCATATGCAATCGGCCAAAATTCAAGACATTCATCTGACCAGTGACTTCTTTATATATGTCACAGATGTGAGTATAATTTATAGTAACATCTAGATTTGAAATATTTACAGGGTCGTTAAACTTGAGGTAAAGCAGCCATGTTGGTAGAACGCTTGCCTCGGTACGAGGATCGCAGGTTCAAACCCCCCCGGCTCGCACCTCTGAGGTTTCTAGATTTCACGTGCGTATCTCATTTTCAACCATGATTATCACTTGCTAAACGGTGAAGGAAAACATCGTGAGGAAACCTGCATGTCTCAGAGAACTCCTCGAAAGATGTGTGAAGTCCGCGAAACCGCACTGGGCCAGCGTGGTGGACTATGGCCTAATCCCCTTGAATTGAGGGGAGGCCCGTGCCCAGCACTGGGTCATAGAAAAAGGGCTGGTGTTATTATTATTTTGGATATTCTTTTTCTCGGGTTTTCTGGAGTCCAATTATTATTATTATAAACTTGAGGTATTTTGGGTTATTGATTTCTTATATTTACGCGAATACTACACATTGAAATAAAACTAGTTTTGTCGTCGTCGGGAACGTAAAATCTCAATATAAACGCGATAAAATCCTAATTTGTTTTTTTATTTCAATGTATCTTTGGTTGCTCGTAACCAGTGGTCATCGAATCGGGGGGAGGCGCGTGCCACATTATTTTGGATATTTTCTTTTTCTCGGGTTTCACCGGTTTTCTGGTGTGCAATTCACCACTAATTATTATTATTATAAACTTGAGGACTATTAGTTAAAGTAGTCAGGACAAGTTAAAGTGGCAGTGGGCAGGGCACATAGCTCGCAGAACCGATGGCCGTTGGGGCAGAAAGGTTCTAGAATGGCGACCACGAATCGGAAGACGGAGTGTAGGACGGCCCCCCACAAGGTGGACTGATGACATCGCACGCGTCGCAGGAAGCCGGTGGATGCGAGTGGCGGAGGACCGTGATGTGTGGAAGTCGTTGGGGGAGGCCTATGTCCAGCAGTGGACGTCTATCGGCTGATTGATTGATTGAGGACTATTGGGTTGTTGGTAAACGGTGGTGGTGTCGGTGCGACAGCAAGGCCACATCGAGTACTTCGGCGTGGAGGAGTGGTGCGGCGTGGCGCGGCGGCGGCACTCGCGCGGCGTGCGGCGCGTGCACTGCGACCTCGGCGGCGCGCGCTGCTGCGTGCTGGACGACGCGCGCCGCGCGCTCGCCTACTGCCCCGCCTCGGACGACGTGTGCGCGCTCGCCCGGCCGCCGCCCGCCGCCGCCGTCAGGTGCGGTCGCAAGCCACGTGTACGCCGGACCATGCACGTAGCCGTAGTAGCGTAGCCGTAGTAGCGTAGGCGTAGTAGCGTAGGTGTAGTGGCTTAGCCGTAGTACCACAGGCGTAGTAGCGTAAGCGGAATAGCGTAGGCGTAGTGGCGTAGCCGTAGGAGCGTAGGCGTACTAGCGGTGGCGGAATAGCGTAGGCGTAGTGGCGTATGCATAGTAACGTAGCCGTAGTAGCGTAGGCGTACTAGCGGTGGCGGAATAGCGTAGGCGTAGTGGTGTATGCGTAGTAGCGTAGGCGTATTAGCGTAGCGTTCTAGCGCAGGTAAAAGGCGTAGGTTAAAACTTTACAAAATAAAGAAACTAGGATTGAGAGACCATGTTTGCTTCGTCAAAAAATTTGCTACCTATAAAAAGTTGGGCTTTCCCTAATATGTACTACTACTATGTATATGTACTACTCTCATCTGCCGAGGTACTATAGAGGCATAAAATTTCATGACATCAGTGTAGTGATATGATCTTATACAGAATGATTTGGAATGGGTACACAGTCAGAATCTCAATACTTCCGTATTTTTGTTTTTGACATTTGTTTAAAAAATCGCACATAAAATTTAGTTGAAAACAAAAAAATGTTTTTGTAAATCGATCGATGTATACAAATTGTGCTTTCATATATCGATAACACATGCGTTAATAAGCTTAGGTTTAAAAGTTATTATACCCTTTCTGATTTACCGTGTACATGACATCGATCTAGGACGTCCTATAAATATGATAATGTAATTTCTAATTATGATTTTTGGTTATACATTTCTTTTATAATGATCCCAGATAAAAGATCATATAATTCGCCCCCATAACACTCGTATAACTTTCAGAGGTGTGATCTGGGACATATGTCTCTCCGACCGCAACGTGTTCGTAGTCCACACTGAAGATACGATCGAGACCTACTACTACGCGTCGAGTTCCATCCACGGCTCCCACGTGGACCTGGTGGGCGTGACCCCGATACTCTCTGCCCAGATACCGCTGATACTGTTCTCCGGTGACGTGTACTGCTACGCCGGGGGCGGCTCGTGAGTATCCATCGACTAGCAGTCTTGCCCGCCCTAGGGACCAGCCGCCCATGGACGCCCCTAACTGTAAAGACCACTTCAATCGCAGCACAAGCTACGCAGATGGCACTGCAGACGCATTCAGCTCGGTCTCGACTCACTGCAGACCTTCGAGCTAGCTTCCTGGCCCTTGCACACAAGACGCTGCCATTCAAAGATATCGACCTCCGGTCTTGGGGGGGAATTGTGACGTCAATTGTCTATTGTTCTGAACGCGTCTGCAGTGCCATCTGCGTAGCTTGTGCTGCGATTGGCTACATAATCTGACCGAGAATAGACCCGAAACCTTAAAAGTAATTAATAAAAACTGGCCGAGAAAGAGATTTCCTAACTCTCGGCGCAGGTGTGGCCCGGACTTAACCAACTGTGCACTGCGATTTTCAGTTAAGCCCTGACGTCATCACGGTGGGCGTGGCCTCGGTCAGTCTGTCGGCGGTGGTCCTTTGAACAGCACGCTCGCGCTCGTATCCCAGTTTATTATTGTGTTAGTTTCACTGCTCGACAATAGATGGCGCCACATTGTATACGCGTCTTACACTAGTGACGCTAGAGACATCTTGTATTATATAGCTAAACTACCTAGTAACTGCGATCCTCGTTACCGAGGCAAGCGTTCTACCAACTTGGCTACTGCTTACCTTCATGTACTGCCTCCTAAAATATATTTATCTCTTTTAAGAGTAATAAAAGTAGCCCTCGACTCGCACAACACTAGCGGTTTAGCAGACGCGGACTCTGAGAAGCGATTAGTGAACCAACGAAAGCATATTGACAAGCTACTGGCGCTGCGGCGGTTCAGCGAGGCGTGGCTGTTCTGTGACGCGGTGGACGAGCCCGACGTGTGGCGGAAGCTGGGCGAGGCCGCCATTGCTGAACTGCATGTGGACTTTGGTGAGTGACTTAGGGCCAATCTATACAAATAAATAAAATTGGAGTGTCCGTTTGTAATATTAAAATAACCGCTTTTTGCTTAGCGCATTTGGATGTATACACGGTACATATACCAAAACATTTTTTTAATTTTTGTCTGTCTGTCTGTCTGTTTGTTCCGGCTAATCTCTGAAATGGCTGGACCGATTTTGACGGGACTTTCAACTGCAGTTAGCTGATGTAACAAGGAGTAACTTAGGCTACTTTTATTTTGGACTAGCTGTTGCACGCGACTTTGTTCGCTTTTTGTTAAATACCACGCGGACGAAGTCGCGGGTGACAGCTAGTATAAAATATTCTCCTGACCGAATTTTAGGTCACGGTGACCAATCTTAACGGAGACTAATCAACTACGTTCATATTATAGGGTACTCTCTCTCTCGTTGTTTGTGACTATTATTTGTGAGTGGTTCTTTTTTTACAGCGATTCGTGTCTACACAAGGCTAAGTGATGTAGCCATGGTGTGGGCGCTAGAAGACACACTGCACATCGAGGAGATCTCTATACTGTGGTAAGTAATATTTTCAGATGGTGATATTTTATTGATAGTTTTACAGATCCCATTTAAGTAGAAGATACAGAATAAAAGTCACGCATAGATAAACTAAGGGATATCATCCAATTTTAGGAAATAAAATCAAATTGCAGATCAAGTCATGGTTTTACGAACAGATATTTCAGTTAAACCTGAAGGTGTGTAGCCCGCATTAGCTTTCCGATTAGCCGTGTCAAAGTCCGCGCGTGTTGTTGTGTCCCTAGCGGCATGCTGTGCGCGTGCCTGGGCGAGGGCGCGGCGGGCGCGCGCTGGCTGGAGGGCGCCGGGGCGGGGGCTGGGGTGGGGGCTGGGGCGGGTGCCGGGGCGGGTGCCGGGGCGGGTGCCGGGGCGGGTGCTGGGGCGGGCGCGCTGCACGCGCTGGAGCTGCACGCGGCGCGCGGCGAGTGGGCGCGCGCGGCCGCCGTGGCCGCGCGCGCCTGCCCCGAGCGCGCGCCCGCCATCACGCTGCACTGGGCGCAGCATCAGGAGCTCACGTGAGGACACCTTTTTTTTTTTAAATTTCGAATTACCCTAGGTATTTTGCCAGTGTCAAGTAATATACATTATTTCTGTTTTTGAGCACATGCACAGGCCCAAAGGCTAGGCCCAAGTAAAATACCCCCCCGATCCCTCAATCAGTAAAGTGATGGATACATTACTGAAAAAAAATTCATGGGTTTTTGTGAGAAACTGAAACGTAATGTTTCGTCACTCTGTTTCAATTACCTACACTCGTGCACTTACCGAACCCACAATGGTTAATATTCCACTTATATCACTCACTATAACTCGCAGGAACACTAGTTTTAGAAATTAAAACATAACTGACGCCATGACTTTTCAGTTTCCCGCCAAAAACTAGAGGACACCTTCCTACAATACTTTGCTATATCTATTGTATCGCATGATAACATAACTAAACCTGTGATTTTAGGGTAAATTAACATTAAAGAAAATAAATCATATAATATTTAACCCCCTTAGAAGTCAAATTTCCACAAATCCCTTATCATAGTGCACTACTAGGGTATATAATAATATTTATTATATGTATATATCCTCCAAATTTCAAATATATAGATCCACCCCTAGACTATACTTTGTCAATCAGTGTTAAAAATTGTACTTAATAAAAGATAGATACAGCCCACAAGTGTTAGTTAAATAAAAAATAAACTCAAGTACTCTATCGCATTGTAATGTTCCCAACAGCGCCGACTATCACGAAGCGTTAACGAATTACGAGAAAAGTTTAATAACAGATAACATAGACGATGTCAAAACTCGGGAGCACAACGACAAATGCGAGGCCGGCATCGCTCGTATGTCGATCCGGTGTGGTGACGTCACGCGCGGCGTCACCACCGCCATGAAACACGCTAGTGACCTCATGCTGCTCAAAGACTGCGCGCAGCTGCTCGAAGACGAAAAGCAGTACAGCCACGCTGCAGCACTCTACGACCACGCCAACAACACCGAGAAAGCGGCCTCATTATACATCAAACTGAAGTCATGGCTCAAAGTCGAGGCGTTACTACCAAAAATCAACTCCCCAAGCATACACATCCAGTACGCAAAAGCGAAGGAAGCCGAAGGCAGATATCAGGACGCTTTAAAATCATACCTTAAGGCGCAAGACTACGAAGCAGCGATACGACTCAATTTGGATAAACTAGACGATGTCGACGAAGCCGTGAGTTTAGTTCAAGAGACTAAATCCATTCAGGGCGCCAAAATGGTGGCGAATTATTTCCAAAACTCCGACGATCCGACGTCGGCTATCAAATTTTTGGTCATGTCTCTGTGTTACGACGAAGCTTTTCAATTGGCCAGAAAGAATGGTAAACTACAGTTGTACGGGGAGATATTGATACAGACGTCTCAAGCGAGGCCCGAGGACTTCAGGAGCCTGGCGTTGCATTTCGAGGGGGAGAAGAATCATTTGTTGGCGGGCAAGTTTTATTTCCACGCCGGGGAGTATAGCAAGGCGATGTCGCATCTGCTGAGGAGTGGGGCGTCGGAGGAGGAGGACAATGAGTGTATCTCAGTGGCGATAGACGCTGCGGCGGCGAGCGACGACGAGCGATTGACTAGACGGTGAGTTGGGCTCTTTAATCGTACAATGCGAATTTATAGACGTTTGCGCGGTGTTACCCGCCATTAAACATTATGTATGCTACCATATTAATCTATCCCACGGGAACCATACATTTTACCGGAATAAAAAGTAGCCTATTTGCTATTCCAGGCTATAATCTATGTCTGTGCCAAATTTCACCCAAATCCGATCAGCCGTTCTGGCGTGATTGAGTAACAAACATACATCCATTCATCCAAATTTTCACATTTATAATATTAGTGGGATCAAACGTCATATAGTATTGCGCACAAGAGTTTTGCTTTGCGCAGTATTACATGACGTTTGATTAAGTTCTAGAACGTCAATATTTTTGGGGGTTAGATTATAAACTCCTTAGATAGCACTACAGCGTGGCCGCCTAGTTAATATTGATGTTACGAAATAATTACTTTTATTTTTAATCAACTTGCTAAGCGACCGGGATAGAAGATTTATAATCTGTTCCATTCTTTTACATGTGTTTGGTAGTTAGCGATCTCGGTTGGGTCTAGGTCTGACTGGTCTATATTTATGTATGAGGTTTCCCCACGGTAACTGGTATGTTTTGCAGGTTAATAGAGTTCCTCCTGGGCGAGACGGATGGTACGCCTCGGGAGCCACGTCACTTGTTTCGTCTGTACATGGCCAAGAGGCAGTTCGCTGAGGCAGCCAAAACTGCGGTGAGTTGATAACTTTAGGTTTCTATACACATACAAGAATTTCAAAAATACTTGTTTTGAGATTCAGAGATATCTGAAGCACAGTTGTGGATCTTGATTAAATTTTAACAGCATATTATGTCAATAATGCTCTTTAGACTCCTTTCTTACGAATGTGTCAACTGCGAGGAAAATGTCAAGCCAATTTTTTTTTTATAGTTTTCTTAGTTTAAGTTTTTTTCTATCGTTAAAGTCTTTTAATAAATAATATCGTAAGACCAACACACCGACTATACGGTTCCACACTAAGCAACGCTTGTATTATGGGTACTGGACAATGGACTGAGGGCGAACTCAGTATATAATATTTATATAAATATTAAACATCCATGACTCGGGTACAAACATCCGTGCTCATCACTCAAAGATTCCCCTATCAGGCGCTACCAGGATTCGAACCTGGGACCCTCGGCACAGCGAACAGGGTCACTAACAACTGCGCTAATCAGGTCGTCTGTGCTATTGACTACTAGCGTTGCCTGACTAGTCTAGACAGTCAGTTGGCTAAACGTGAAAAACTTGTATTAGCATTCTGTTATCCATATTATAAGATACAAATAAATATTATTAATTATAAGATACACCAACATTATTTCGATAGTCTGACTCCGCATAATAATTGAAAAAGCTCTAAAGGAGCGCAGTTTTTATGTTTAGTATACCCTTTCTGAATCAACCTGTATAAAGATGATGTCATTAGGGGCCATCCATAAATTACGTCACACGAATTACATGAATTTTTGACCCCTCCCCCGTCCTTGTCACAACGGTCACATTTGTGAGACCCCTCCCTACCTAGTGTGATGTCACATATTTTGCAATTTTACATTTAAAAAAAATATGAAATTAAAACATCATCGTTCCGAAATTGTTTTTATATTTATATAAATTATTTTTCAAAAAAATCATTAGTTGTAATACTTGGATATAAAATATTATATTTTGAAAAAATGTCCCCCACCCCCCCTCCCCCTTAACGTGTGACGTAATTAATGGAGGGTTCCTCACCTCGCTTGCGGCGGTGTGGCCAGGTGATAATAGCGGGCGCGGAGTGCCGCGGCGGGCGCTACCGCGAGGCGCGCGACGTGCTGCGCGCCATGTGCGCGGCGCTGCGCGCGCGCCGCCTGGCCGTGCCGCGCGACATGCGCCGCGCCCTCGCGCTGCTGCACTCCTACATACTGGTAGCTACAAGCACCCATCTCCCTCTCGCACGTAACCACCGTTGCCAGACGACCCGATTTTGGCGGGACGTCCCGATTTTTTAATTAAAAATTAAATGTCCCGCGCGGGACAGGCTCGGTCCCGCACACAGATATATGAGAGGAGATATGTTATGAAAGCGGTGGGCTTGCGCTCACCTTTAGCCAAAATTACGCTAACATAGAGTTTTCGCCGTCAGTCGACTGCAACTGCACGTCGGTATCGGAGCTCTAACTTTTTTTTTAAATGCCGTGTTATTCCGTGGTTGTGTGCAAAAATACTAGCAACAAAGTGAACTACGCGAAAGATGGAATCTCATTTCACCAGCCAGTATTAAGTATTTTATTAATTAGTCTTTAAAATCATTAAAAACAACAAATCAAAAAATATTTAATGCCTTTATTATGTTATTTTAGGTTTCATGTAGCACAACGACTTTTTTATTTTTGTACAAAATACATGGCTCTTTAAGTACCACCTATGTTCGCTACTGAGTGAATGTACGAGGCAATGTATAGATCGTCTAACGATACTTTGAATAAACTGGTGCGTCGCGTGGTACGGCCGCTGTATACGGCGACGACGCAGCACGCACCGAGGAGACTTGGTATTGGTTGGTTTTAGCGAGTAGTTGGAAACAAAACGGAGACAGCGAGTTCCCATACATTTTGAACCGCACGGCATATCTCTCGTGATCTGTGGTCCCGCTCCTCGGAGATAACTCGACCGACCTAACTTGATTTTGATTACTGTCTTTTTTTTTATTCTGAAGACGAATAAGACTCTAGTTGAGTCTTTGAACGATAGGGTAAATCTGATGTAAAATATTATATTTTTATTGAAATACATTTTCTATGGCTGTTTTTGCTATCTATTGTCACATAAACGTAATTTTAATTCAAATAAAAAGATAAATATTTGAAAACTTCTGATTATATACGTTTTTTTACTATGTCCCGCTTTCGACGAAAGAATCTCACGTTTTCACTCAAAAAGTTCCAAAATCCCGACTTGGCAAAAAAAACTGGCAACGCTGCACATAACAATCAATCAGTCGAAAGACATCCACTGCGGGACATAGGCCTCCCCCAATGACTTCCACACATCACGGTCCCCCGCCACTCACATCCACCGGCTTCCTGCTACGCGTGTGATATCGGTCCACCTTGTGGGGGGCCGTCTTCCGGTTCGTTTCACACATAACACAAAATTTAACAGTTTTTGTCACAGGCAAAACTAGACTCAGATGGCGCTAGTATCTCCGGTGGTATTTGAATTTCATAATTGAGGTCGTAATTTGAATATGGCTGACAGGTTCGCACGCACGTGAAGCGCGGTCGCCACGACTTGGCCGCAAGGCTGCTCCTGCGCACAGCAGCCGACGTCACCTTCTTCCCGACGCAACAACGTGAGTCAATAAGAGCTAGCTCAAGCGCTTACCGTCTCGCTCGCACGTCTGAATGTTATAGTCTGCTGCTAAAGTCGGATTAGCCGATCCTACATTGTTCTCATATACCAATAACAATGTATTGCTCAAAAGTGTAAAGATCTTTTTTTAAAAAAGAGCAACAATGGAGTTTCTTGCCCGTTCTTCTCCATAGGAACGGCATTCCGAACGGGTGGTAAAGCAGTAGCATAATATTTTTGTAACTTTTGACGATTGTACATAATGGTCTACGTGAATAAAAAATATTCTGATTATGAAATAGCGTGATTTTTGTCATTTGTTATTTATTTGAACCTAGAATGCATCAAATATGAACCACCACCTTATTCATTTATCACCATTTATTATTTTACATTACATTGTAAAAGATTGTCATCAAGAAACTGCTTTATAAAGCTATTGTAAATGGATCACAAGTTCTCTCAATACGGGTGGTATTGCTATATAGTGTGTTGTATTGTTCAGACCAAGTGTCGATCCTGACGTCGGCGGTGATCGAGTGCGGGCGCGCCGGGCTCAAGCAGCAGGCGCAGCACTGCGCGCGCGCGCTCATGCAGCCCGAATACCGCTCGCTGGTACCCCAACAACTGCTTATACTAAAGTCACATCAAGCTTCCATTTCTTTGTTTCTATCTCCGATTCCTACACTATTTTGTCAACTGCCACATGAAGTACCAATAAAAAAATAGGAAAATGCCTTACGTTTTAAACTAGTTACTAATAATTATTTATGAAATTTGTGAAAATTCTAACAATTGTTAAACTTTATCGATGTCTGTCGATCCATTTTGATTGAAATTTTGTTCAGGTGATTCAAATCCCATGCGATTTTGCAGTTGATAATCGGACCATTTGGATCCACACTTCGCCCACAGAACTTATGAGTTTAACTAGAGGTGTCAATGTTTGGCAGATTGATCCGAAGTACGCTAAAAAGATCGAGAGCGTGGTTCGGCACCCGTGTCGCGCTGCGCCTGCGCCGGTCGTAGAGTCGGCGTGTCCGCGCTGCGGCGCCGCGCTGCCGCTGGCCGACCTCACGTGTACACGCTGCGGGGGCGACGTGCCCTTCTGTCTAGCCACCGTGCGTATTACATACCACTACACTATTACAAAAAGTCCCCATCCTACTAATATTATAAATGTGAAAGTTTGGATGGATAGCTGTTTGTTACTCAATCACGCCAGAACGGCTGAACGGATCTGAATGAAATTTGGCACAGAGATAGGTTATAGTCTGTAATAGCACATAGGCTACTTTTTATCCCGGCAAAATGTATGGTTCCTGTGGGATAGATTTGTTTAAATGTTTCATTGCGGGTAACATCGCGGGGCGCAGCTAGTCTATACATATAAATAAAATTGGAGTGTCTGTTTGTAATATTAAAATAACCGGTTTTTACTAAGTGCATTTGGATGTATACACGTTACCTATACCGAAACAACATTTTTTACAATTTTTGTCTGTCTGTCTGTCCGTCTGTCTGTCTGTATGTCTGTCTGTCTGTTTTTTCCGGCTAATCTCTGAAATGGCTGGACCGATTTTGACGGGACTTTCACTGGCAGATAGCTGATGTAACAAGGAGTAACTTAGGCTACTTTTATTTTAGAAAAAAAAAAAATAGGATCTCACGAAAAAAAATTAAAACCAATGTTGCAGCGCAGCGCCTGATTAAGTTTGATAGCAACAACCTGCAATGCGTCCCGCGGGCTCAGAATAGGCGAGCAGGCTGTTGTCAACGGTTGTCTTTGTTAAATACCACGCGGACGAAGTCGCGGGCAACAGCTAGTATTATATAAAGAATAAAGTACTATTTATTTAACGGTGAGTCCGGAGGGGTATTAACATCGGAATGTTAATCCGACTGTTTCTTTTAACTGTTATCTGACTGTTAGTTTAACTCTTATTCGACTGTCTGACGACTGTGACT
Source organism: Pheosia tremula (assembly GCA_905333125.1). Classification (NCBI taxonomy): domain Eukaryota; kingdom Metazoa; phylum Arthropoda; class Insecta; order Lepidoptera; family Notodontidae; genus Pheosia; species Pheosia tremula. The sequence continues at coordinate 1,921,644 of HG995403.1, read as the reverse complement.
GACTGGAAGACTGGTCTCGTACTCATCTCAAGTCCATTGCACGGTACCGATAATACAAGCGTTTGGGACCGTGCACTCGGGGTGTTCGTCTGGCCATATTTAGTTGTTTTATCGTTACAGGGTCTGCACATCGTCAAAGATGACCTGACCGCGTGTCCCGAGTGCGATTTTCCAGCTATTCTCAGCGAGTTTGTTGAGTGAGTATTCTTGTGAGAAAGCCTGTACTCATTTCAGTGATGTTTATCGAATTAAATCCGAAACTAAAGGGAATAGACGGGAGCCACTTACCGTCGAGATCAATTTTGATGAAACTAAAATATTTTTATAAGCCACGAATGAAAAAAAAAAGTATTACTGCACCATCTGATAATGTCTCTGAATAAGGATCTAGTTCTATGAAGTGATCTATATATGCGAGCTAAGTGTTTGATATTTGGACATTAAACTTGAACTCATATAATGTAAAAGATTTTTTTAAATAGCCGCCATGTTTCTCGTCCGTTCTTGTCCAAAAGAACAACATTCCGAAGGGGTGGTAAAGCTTAGCATTTTGCCAATTTTGGTGATTCTTAAATACTATTAAGTGTAGGTTTACATGAATTAAATATATTTAGATTCCGATTCATAATAACTACTAATAACTGATAATTTTATAAACGACATTTGTAGAAAAATCTAGATAAAAATAACCTTGTTTCTTACACGTTTTTGGTCAGATTTTGGCAATCCTAATTAGGTGGTTAATTTGCGATTTTGATTAAAACATTTTTGATGTTTTTTATGTGAGAAGAAGAATGGAAAATAAAGAAAGAAAATTGACCTCAACTATCTGTCAAAATGGGGATTATCTTAGATACTTGGTAGTTTTTTTTTTTATTATTACATTACATTTAGCACATATTTACATGCCCTTCCTCAGGATCCTCAAAGAGGAAGGCAAGTGCCCAATGTGCGGTGAAAACGTGGATTACCGTCGACTCGTCAAGATTGACGATGTGGCCGCGTACATGGACATTAACACTACGGAGTAAGGACTATATTTGTACAACAATTAATTAAATGATAAAAGCGTTTTATTTTTAGTTTATTCGACATTTAATAGCAGTATTATGAATGATTTCGTCCAACTTTAAATATTAACGTAATTGAACAAGGTATACATTGCTGTGACAAATCCGTCCATTATCGCTTATCTATACTGATGACCCAGTTTCGATTTATCTGTAAGTATTAGAGTGGTACAGTTTGTGATTAGATTTATTTATAGTATACTCATGGCATATCGATATATGGTTATCGATCATGAATTATCAGTTAGTAATTCAATTTAATTTCAACTCTGGCTCGTTTAATTTAAGATCCTATATGCCACATCGCTTTGTACCTGTAAGTACATCACATGCTCTTATTGTCCACATATATTGATTATAAAATCGCCATTATTGAGTATTTTGATAAGGTTCAAAATTGTACAATAGGCATGTCATATGCATGTTATCCTACTTTTGTGAGAAATTAATTCCTTATCAATATATAGGCTATAAGGTGTCTAGTAGTAACGTTGAATACGTCCTTTTAACTGTAAACTGGGCACTTAGTATAAGTTTTTACCGTATTAAAATACCGATAGAGCGATCGATTGTTTCCATACATTAACCAGTAAGTTGCACGTTCCCACCAGGGGCGCTACTGTGTATAACGATTCGATTACCTACTCGACCAGTATTGAAATAAACCATACAAACTCATACTAAGCCCCCGCTGTAGACATGATGTTGGTTTAAATAAAACTTCATATAAGTGATGAAACATTTAATTTTTCATTTGAAAGTATACCAAGTTGTTGTCGCACGTTCGATACTGAGATTCAAATGAAACAACAAACACAATTGTATAATACAAAATGGCGGCGTGCGTTGCACCGCGCTCACTGCACTTGCTATCAGTGTACTTAATGGCTTATCAGCATTTTAAATTGTCATTTGTTAGAACAATTGGGCATATTTCTGTGGCACTTTAAGGGTGCATCCCATTAAAGGGGAGAGGAAGCGACCAATCAGAAACACCTTTCGGCTCTACGTAGATGGTTTTACATAATCTGATTAATGGAAACGCACCCTTGCGGGTAACATTTTTGAACAGATTTTAGATTGCCTCGACTTAAAATCCGAATATTGTCGTTGTTTCGTGGTTTTCAAACAATCTGATTGGTCCTCTTTACTCCGCATGTCTCGGCTTCAGTGGAAATACACATATCTTAATGGGGGTACATGAAGTGAATCACTTTTAAGTGTAAGTGCAAGTGCAAGTGCAGTGAGCGCCAGTGTCCCGCCCCCGCCGCACCCCTCGCCGTCCGTTACTCTACGATCAAGTATTGCCCTAATCATTACCACTACCTATCTATATGCCCTAAGTAGACATTACATTTATACAACTTAAAATAATGACAAGACGATTATAACGAAATAATACGATCGTTTATAAACAAATAATTGATTGTGCTAATTATAAGTAATCGCTACAGCCGCTACATCGCGGCTAACTATTAAAGAATTCTGCTAATTTTAATATATCACCCTTGTTCCTCTACACGTGGAGTTCAAATTGCCGTGAATCCAGGCGGTAGTGGTGATAGGGTTTGTGTTTTCGGTAAAACTGTTAAAATACAATAAACTTAACTCGTCTTTGATAATAAACATACAAATGGAGTGTCGTTAGGCTGTTATCACTAGGTAGTGTCTGCTATAGCTCGGGTAAGTTATTTTAATTTATTTATATCCAAACTTATTTCTTATTCTCCAAAATTGCTCCGTCCTCCTCAGTCATACGTCATTTAAAAGTGTTCTAGATTATACGTAGATTAATTAAAATCGCTTAGCCACCAACCTGGGAGTCCAGGTTCGAATCCCGTTAAATCATGCCTCCCTTTTCGACATCTTGAAAAGGGCAAGCGATTCTCACAAGTCTCTCATAGGACCGACATGAATTTGTAAATTATCCGATTAGTTAACGTTAGACGATTTCGAAGAGTTACTACGATTTCTGCAAAAATGATATCTAAAGTACAATAGAATAAGATACAAAATTGATTGATGAAATATAAAAATTGGTGTTACACAATTTCGTTTGCGCGAATATCTACATAGAGTATGTGTATCTAAAATGGCGCTAACACGATTGGTATAAAATCTTCAAGTAGCTATGGAACGGATGACACGCTAATGAGTTCGGTGCAAGCCTACACTTCTATAAGAACACATTTCAATTCAAAATAGACCTTATATAAGTGAACATATGAATCGTACTGCGGTCAAAAGAGTGGAACATTCCGCCGCGTAAATGGACGAACAATTAAATCAATTTAAATCAATAACTTCTATATTTGTGAACACATCATTCCATCTATAAATAATGCAATTATATCGACATTCATAAATACGCGTCTGTTAAATAATTTGCTTTTTAAATATACAATATGTTGGCCGGATGCTTTTGTATAGCGACGCTCCTGCTCCACTCTTTTAACACGTTACATGTAAAATATTTACAGAGATATATATTTATATAAATACATATGTATGAATATTATAAAAATATATTAAAATCATAGACACGATGGCACTTGGTTGCGTTGTAAAAGGTTAGAAATAAAATATAAACATTAGAATTAAATAAATTTGCTACAGGAGTGCACGAGTGTACACAATACAAGGTGGTTTGACACGCGTCGGAGCGTTGAAACAAATCCGACGGCCGTGAACCGTGAAACGCATACTATTACTAGCTTAAGGGAATGTATAAAAATTAGTTTCAGCTATATCAATGTTAACTCCTCAACAATAAATACTATAGATCTTTGGTTTCATTTAGTCGTTTGATTACAAAATGTTTGTCAACTTGCCGACCGCGGCGCAGCGCCGGCGGGACGAGCGGACCAACGATTGAAGGCTTACCATCTGACGACCCTCGGGACACGCCGAGCGAAATACAAAGACCGCCTTTGGCACAACAACACTCGATGCGGGCCCGATTCGCGGGTGCACCATTTGAATGCATCGAGCGATAAGTAGTATCAGTTGCATGCGTCCCGGAGGAGTATCCGGGGCGGCGGGCGCGGCTTACTGTCGGTTGGCGATCTGCTTGGGCAGCGCGGCGACGACGCGCACGCGGTCGCTGAACATGGGCGGCGGCGCCAGCACGGGCGCGGCGGGGTCGGGCGCGCCGGCCGGCTCCTCGGGCGGCGGCGGCAGCGCGGCCAGCAGCCCCGCGCCGCGCCGCCGCGCCGCGCCCGGCGCGCGCGCCACGTCCACGCCGAGGCGCTCCGCCGCGGACCGGCCGCGCGCCGCCAGCGAGCCGCGCAGCAGCGCCGCGCTGGCGCGCTTCCTCGTCAGCGAGTTGTGGCGCTGCATGGGCGGCGGCGGCGGCGCCAGGCTCTCGGACGAGCTGTGCACGGGCTCGGTGCTGATGACGTCGTTGGACGACTTGACGGTGACGGAGCTGCAGAAGGAGACCTTGTCGCGGCGCGGCGCGGGCCGGGCCTGCGCCTCCTGGTCGGACGACACGCCGGACGACGAGTTGTCCCCGTCGTCCCGCTCCGCGCCGCCCAGCTCGTCCCCGCACGACTTGGACGACTTGAGCCGCGTGCGGATCTTCTGGATCTCGTCCACCGAGAACGAGTGCTGCATGGAGCCGGAGCCGGAGCTGCTGCCGCTGGAAGCGCGAAATAAATTCGTGAGAGAGCGAAAATATTAAGCATTTACTAGAAAATATTAACTTTGATTGATACGTACATATGTACGCGCTATAAAGACCTCTACCAAATACACTGGACTGGCTACGTCGTATTAAATGATAATTAATAGAAAAGTATTTTTTGTAGTTGCTGTACGATGAAGGCAAATAACGTGGAGACCTACACTGGGTAAGCATACTAGTCGATAGCCAAAGCCTCCCTCGTAAAAGGAATGTACCCAGTATAATGAGTATGACTCGCCCATATTACGTTAGTAGCAAAATATGTACCATCGGCGACATGTGAGTGCACTAACAAGGTCATTTGTCCTTTGGGATTGAGACTTGATTTACTTTTTGGGCCATTGTAAGAGCGTTGCCGACTCTGGGTGTCCAATGGCGAGAGTAAAATTATGACTTTAAGAAGATGCCAGCCATCCAACATATTTATTAGAGGTCAGTGATGCAATAGTATTCCGTAAATGTATGTAATTAAAGCACATATTCGGTGAACATACAGAAATCCGATACGACCCCACGTTAAGCCAAACACACAATTAATTCATATGACAAGTGTTTACAAATGATTTAGGAGACCTAAAACACTGGAGAGCGTTCTGCATTCCGCGTTCCACGGTCTACGTTCTTTGTAATGTATGTGTTTCATATAACAAACTATAACAAATGTTATTATACCCTTCCTGAATCATTCTGTACACTCAGATCGCCCCCAGTACGGTACCCATAATACAAGCGTTTTGCATAGATTGGGACCGTACAGTAGCATTTATGGAATGCAGAATGCTGAACCCACACCTGTTTGTCGGAGCTCTTAATGATAAGTTATTTACTTAAATTCAAAAACAAAGAACTATGAATGTGGGGATGTTACTTTCAGTAATTATTCGGTACCAAACTAAAAGTATTAACAGACGATCGAACTTGGTCCAGGACCGACCACGGATTTGGTCCGCATTGTATTGTCCACAGACTTAACTCTCCAGAGCAGTGGTACTCAACCTTTTTTTTCAAAGACGCCCCAAACACGTGTTAGTTGAGGTGTTGCAGGCCGCAAAAAAAAAATTGGTAATGATTTCTTAGGTTTTCCCTATTAGTAGGCACGGTTGTGCGCTTAACTTTTCTTATGGGCGCGAAATTCAAAATGATTTAAAACAAAGTAACACCAGATTGACCAATCACAAAAGCTCAGCGGGCCACAGATTAAGTATAGCTGCTATAGACGAGAGGTTTTGGCACGGAGCAGACCATGTCCGTGGTCTTGCTCGTACCAAGTTCGATCGTCTATAAATAAAATTGGATTTAATGTTACATCCTCATGGTTCCGTGATTGGTCGTGAGAAGGCTCCACTGACCCAAACATGGTCGTTGGTGTTGCCAGTTCTGTTCTAGAACCCGTTTAGAGCGTGGCAATATTATGTGCATTTTAATATAAAAAAATATGGATGTAATTACAAATTGTACACTGTGGAAAACAAATAATGAACTTGAAAACAATTAGACATTTAAGTGATTGTGTATCGCGATGGGTGTGTTCCCGTTCACAAACAAAAAAAGTACAGAAAGCACTCTCCCAGCGACACAGAGTTCAATCAACGGTGTAAACTATACCTTATTGTATAAGAATGAACGTTCAAATTAAATAAATAATTATTATTCCGCATCTGTTTCGTAAATCGTTGCGTATGTCCTGAAAATTTTAAAGTCTATTAGGGATGTCGGATATACCTACACACGCATCTATGGCCTATGTACATTACAAATAGATACTAGTTTTGAATGACAACATTAATGAAATTCATAATTATATAGTCAAACATTTTATAGTCATACATTTTATAGTCAAACAAAATATTTACCGTATCAAGCGGATATGTGTTTTAATAGTAAGGCAATAAGGTTCACCTTGCGTTGCTGTTGGCGCTGGTTTCGGCGGCGGGCGGCTCGGCCTTGGGCTTGGCGTCGCCCTCATCGTCGGACTCGGACATGCTGTAGTCCGGCTCGGGTATCGGCGGCGCAGGAGTCGAGTTCTGGGAACATTGAAAACTCCACTATTTAAGTATGAGAAGGCCAACGCTCCAGGAAGGCTTAGTAAGAGTTTCCACAGCACGAAATACTGATGGCGTGAATTAATGTTTTTTTGAACGAACTTGAATATTACTTTGCTACAGTTGGCTTATACATAGATGCGTAGATAGTACACATATTTTTTGTTAGAAATATTTAATATATTAGTAGGATATTGATTTTTTATATTGACGCGAATACATAATATAATCTAACTTTCTGGATTTTTTTCGCGTTTACTTTAAACTAAATATTCGCGTTTACTATAAACCCCAGTTCTAACTATGACACTAGGACGTTTAACACCTCAGTCCTCTCGTGACCATGGTTGCTGTTAAACAGACGATACGTCTGGAACGTAAACAACATAAAATTAACGCGATAAAATCCGTAAAATTAGTTTTAACTCATTACTCGAAAGATTTACTATGAAAAATTCCAGTAAGCTCTAACCACCGTTACCACCAAAGCTTAGTGGGGTAACTTTACTAGGTCAATGGTCAGGGCGGGGATTGAACTCTGAACTTTTCGGTTACTACAGCAGCACCTTCAACCACTAGGCTATTGCTATCTGAGCGTACCTGTCGCAGGAACCCCTTGTGCGTGAAGGGCTGCGCGTACTGGTTGGCGGGCTCGTCCGCGGACTGCGCGCGCGCCGGCCCCGCCCACGAGCGCAGCGACGCCGCCTTGCGGCCCTGCTGCTGCGCACACAAAAAATACAATAATTAGACCTTTGATGCCTATGGTAATGAATCCTGGACACGAAGCTTTCCTTGGTGTGAGATGAATTCCGGGAATTTTTCATCATCTTGTCCCAGTGCAGTTTGGACTTTGCATATCTTTGAGAAGTGGTTAGTTTTTCTTAGATATGCAGGTTCCTCAGATGTTTGCCTTCATTGTTTTGTGGGTGATGATTAGCTATGGGATTCGTACATGAAAATCAATTATTTCAGAAGTGAGAGCTGGGATTTACAAACTACAAACATTCGTAGTCATTATGCAGTTTACTTCCATCAGGATTTGAACCCAGAAGCCTTGGTACAGAAAGCACGGTTGCTACCAACTGTGTTCATATTTATTGTATATTTTACGGCTCTGGGTACTAGCCCTTTGGATCGTATCCTGTGATTGGTTAGTATTCGGTCACCTGGTGCGCGGTGTCGGCGCGCGCAGGCGCAGGTCGGTAGGCGACGGAGTCCAGGTCCTTGGGCGAGGCGTACAGCTTGGCGGGCGCGGCGGGGCGGAAGGTGGAGGCGGGCGCGGGGGCGGGCGCGGGGGTGGGGGCGGGCGGCGCGGGCGGCGGCGGCGGCGGGTGCGCGGGCGCGGGGGGCGCGGCGCGAACTGGCGCTGCGACAACCATTACACGTCACGATCACGCTCCAGAAGTTTAAAAAAAACTTCTTCATACTAGACAATTTTCAGGCCTCTGACGGCTTGTATTTTTCGTCAGATGCCACAATGAACCAGCCAAGATCTGACTAATTGGCGCGCTACATAATCGAGCGTTCTTATCTAGATACGATTTTACTGAAGAAATGTGCTATGTAATGCCAAATTATGGTAAAGTCATTTAACAAAGAATAACAAGCTTCGAGTTCCTTCATTTCATCCTGAACAAACATAATTAACATTCAATCGACTAACCACATCAAAAAACTAACACAAAAATCAATACAATATCCTATTTAACCCACATTCTCACAAAATTATAAAGTAATCCATTCCTTTTTTGAAAGGTAGCAAAAAAAAATCACTGAAGCACGAGACAAATTGGTGCCATGTTTGGTTTTCGTTCTTTTGGTGATCTTTCGTTCTTTATCATAATACTAGTTACTTCTAATCAATAATATTAGCGTAGCGTATAGTAGTAGTACAGAAGCCAACCGAAACATTGCACTTCGACCTTTACAAAGAGTCTAGCGGCTAGAGCAGCCTTTCCCAAAGTGGGCGATAACGCCTCCTTGTGGGGGCTGCAGACCTAAAGGGGGGCGGAAAGAGACCCAGAAAAAAATGGGGGCGTTGTCTAGAGGCTTACAATAATTAATTTAATTTGAAGTTATAGTGGTTTTTGAGTAGGTGAAAAAATGGGGCCGCTAAAAAATAATTCATTCTTAAAGTGGACACAAAATAAGTTTGGGAGCCCCTGTGCTAGAGGCAAGAGTGATAGAGACGACGCTATACAAAGGCGAAACTTGTTCTATTCCCGATGTGTAATATTATGAGCAGGATAGTGTAGATGGCGCGAGTACCGTGCACGTCCTCCGTGGACCGGGTCCTGGGCGGGCGCGCGGCGCTGGCGGCGGCCAGGTCCGGCGTCGAGTGGAAGTCGCGGCGCAGCGCGCCCGCCGACTTGCTCCACACCTGCGATCACGGAACTGTGTTACATTGCGGCTTCAATCGTTGTGTTGTGCCTCAGAGAGAACATGTCCTGTCGTCTGATCTCCGTTCATGTCGGTATACCGTCTCATTGGACTATGAGAATGAAGTAAGTGAGTGTACTTGCGCTTGCGCACGCACTTGTGCACTATAATATCTCCTGCGCAGTTAGCTATGATTAAATGTGACTCAGTATAAAATTAGACGGTTACAAAGCTTAACTTTCCTTCAGGCATTTTTTTTAATATTATTAATATTCTTAAAGGTCATTGTAATAAAATTGCTTCTACAAATATCCCACCCAACACGAATAGAGAGTGACGATGAGGGACGGAGACGTATACCGCGAGTTATTTTTTTTTGCCCTGTCTCTTTTTCTCTTTCGTTCTGTCTCGTAGTGGTTGATTCAACCGTAAAAAGGTTGAATTGCGCGAGCCAAGGTAACCACGTAAGACTGGTCCGTCAGCACGGACCCATTCGTGCTCATCACACAAAGTTTGTCCCTACCAGGATTCGAGCCCGGGACCCTTGGCGCAGAAAGCAGAGTCATTAGTGTAAGGCGTACCTTCCCCCGGGCGCGCTTCATGTCGGCGACGGAGGCGTACACGCGCTGCGCGCGCGCCGGCGACGCGGCCGGCGAGCCGCAGCCGCCCTGGAACGCCGAGCGCGTCATCATGGCGCTGTTGCCGCCGCTGACATCATCACACAGATACTAGCGTTATTTTTGAAACGTATGTCACGGCATATATAATTTTGAAATAAAACAAAAAATAATTATACCAGTTTTGAAAAGGGTGTCTCTATTTGGCTATTGCTGATTTAAAAAAAAAATACATAGTGGAAACCGAACAACGCACTAAAGGATTATAAACTAATTGAAGTTGATAAATTACTACCAAATAATGTAGTTTTAAAAATATGAACACTTTTTTTGCTTTTATTCGATTAATCTACAAAATACTCCGAATCAAGCGAACACCTCTAAAAGCAGAATCGGGACAGTACGCCCTACCATTTATTGCCTTCGTTAGCACTTGGTAGGGCGTACTGTCCCGATTCTGCTTTTGAAGTTGATATTTTAATGAAAACTAAAAAATACGTGTTTTGTTAACAATTTTATTATTAAGCATGGAATCATTACTGATTAAAGATTGATAAGATCATCGAAATGCCCCCAGGAAAATGATAATGTACTAGTAAGCCCCTATGTACTCGAGGTGTGACCCCAGGAAAATGATAATGTACTAGTAAGTCTCTGTGTAGTACTCACGAGGTGTCGGCGTCCGCCTGCCTCTGGAACAGCTCCTCGAGCTCGGCGGCGGTGATGCGCGAGGAGGCGGGGCGCTGCCGGATGGAGGCCGTGCGCGGCGCCACCGGCGTGCCCGCCGCCGGGGTGCCGCCTGGGACATGAGCTATAGCTATAGATACTATATAGATTTCTTATATTTACGCCAATACTATACATTAAAATAAAACTATTAAAAAAAAATGCTATAGAATACTTAAAACTCGTTTTATTGCAATGGGATACTTAACTTAACAAAATGTCTAAGTGCGTGTCGATCTTGGTGTGCGAGTTTTTTTAGTATATATTATATCACGGTGTATACAATGTCTCCCGAAAAGGGTTGTAAATAATACTTATTTGATAAATCGCATTCCATTTTAAAAACAAACTTTAACGAATATTACGTGCTATTTATATTCGACTTTAAAGCATAAAACCCTTTCGGATGGGTTTCCCATATAACACACACCTATGTCATTCATAAGCAAAGTTTTCATTTTTAAATTTCAATTCGTAACCAAAGAAACCCTTGGGAAACTCCTTAATAGGTTAAAGTTCCGTTGTAAGGCCAGTCAATCGATGGTTATATAAATAACATTTTAGGGAATCCCGATGAATGGGAATCCCTATGAACGACTTGTCGGTGCCCTGGTTTTAATAACGAAGGTGGTTACCGTTGCTGGGCGGGTGCAGCTGCACGGACTCGGCGGAGGAGGACTTGCCGGCCGCGCTCAGTGGCTCGCAGCTCTCCTCCTTCTCGCCGCCATTCTCTACAAATATAATAACAAACATTTGTCAACCATTATAAAAGGGCTAAACTGCGCACGCGTCTATATATGCGGCGCGCGCGCGCGCGCGCGCGCGTGTGTGTGTGTGTATGTATGTTGTGTGTGTGTGTGTATGTTGTGTGTATGTTGTATGTATGCATGTATGTTTGCATGTATGTATGTATGTATGTATGTGTGTGTGTGTCTGTGGGAGGGGGCTACTGCACAGGTCCGGGTGTGTGTTTGTAGTATGTGCGACCGTGTGTGTGTGTATACTGACCTAGCCCGGCGACCATGGACTTGGCGCGCGCGCGGCCGACGCTGAGCGTGGTGCGCGGGTCGCGGCGCGGCGGCGCCGGCGCGGGGCTGCGTCCTGCACACACATGTTAAAAAATCTTTCAATTAATTCGCTAATTTTCCATTTACGTTTTATTACGATCGAAAGGTAATAATTGTTTTGATGATTTTGTAGTTCGGGTCACATGTGATTCAGAGACCATCAAAACCATAAGACACTTAGCCTTACATTTATACAAATTCGTCACCGCTATAAAGACGTGTAATCAATTCTAAACATAAATCATTTTTCAGAACAAGATAAAAAATATTTTTAAACATTCGATAACTTCTTTATGTCACTTATATTTAAAAAAAAACACAAAAATGTCAATATAGATCGTTCATAAGAACAAACTCTATTGAGTGCTCCAGTAGTACCTACTATTTTTGAAAATGTTATAATTAGTATCTAGCTACTTACAAAAGCCTATTGTTAGCTATGAATATTACCTCCAGCGCCCTTCCTCGGCAGGGTGGCGGCGTAGGGCCGGCCGGAGCTCGACAGCTGGTTCTGCGACTTGCTCGTCGGCACGGTGCAAGTGCTGGTCTCCATGTTACCTGGATATGAACGTACCAGATATTAATCCCCCAATGACTTCCACACATCAGGATCCTCCGCAACTAACCTCCATGGTCTCATCGTTCCAACTAAGTGCGTATTTAACTCTAACGATATCGATAATGCTATGTCGATAAAAATATAATAATAAGATATTGTTTTGAAATTTGTGGGATATATAATCAAGATTTAGCTTTATCTTCCTCGTCTTATTGATTTGCCCCGCCCGGGTTCGAATCCTGGTAGGGACAAACTTTGTGTGATGAGCACGAATGTTTGTACTCTAGTCATGGTTTTTGATATCTATATAAGTAATATAAACTGGATTCGCCTCGAAACCATTGTACGGTACCCATAACACAAGCGTTGCTTAGTGCTATCAGCCGAAAGACGTCCACTGCTGGACATAGGCCTCCCCCAATGACTCCCACACATTACGGTCCTCCGCCACTCGCATCCACCGGCTTCCTACGACGCGTGTGATATCATCGGTCCACCTTGTGGGGGGCCGTCCTACACTACGTCTTCCGATTCGTGGTCGCCATTCTAGAACCTTTCTGCCCAAATCCATCGGTTCTGCGAGCTATGTGCCCTGCCCACTGCCACTTCAACTTTGAAATTCTTGAGCTATGTCGATTACTTAAATAGTGTGGAACCGTATAGTTGGTTCGTCTGGCGATATTTATTTATAACAACATAGGCCCAGGGCTCGTAGCCCCAGGGCGCCAAATCCTATAACATGTCACTGGGTACTGACCAACGTGACTGAGCGAGACAACCGTCATGGAGACGAGCGCGCCCGAGCTGCGGATCAGCTCCACCACGTGCTCGTGCGACGCCGCCGACACGTCCTCGCCGTTGATCTACACCGACACACACACACATACAACTAAATGAACAATTGATCACGTGTTATCCAGAACGTACCAGAGATTTGAATATAAACTCTAATATTAGAGTGACGCAGTTTAATATACATGAGAACTTTGGTTATCGGTTGAGACTTTATTGAAAATAAGGACGATTATTAGCGACATTATCGGATGGTACAATAATACAGTATATTGTTTTTTGTTTTCTAAATCAACGGCTTCAATTCCTGGTTCGGGACATTTATTTTTCAAAATGTTATGGTGTTAAAATGGCGTGAACCTTTAAGAATAGGTAAACTTACGGATTCCGGTAATATTTTACTATATTTCAGTAGCACAGCCATGTTGGACATTGACTAGGCCTGAACAAATTTGATGCACAACTGTTGTGTTTAAGACGTATACTTCGTTTGTTGTTTTGTAAAAAAACAACAGTTTTAGTAACAAACACGTTTTGCTTAAACACCTCATTACAGATTGTTTAACATACCACGTATTAATTCGTTCAAATAGATTATAGGAGGGGTGATAAGAATAGTATAGGACTTTATTCGCAGTTATGGCTTTTTTTAATATTTATTGATGTCTTTTTGTTTCGATTTAATTACAAAGAAGGTAGCTACTACATCTATGAAGATAGCACATCATTTTGTATTTGGAATCTTGAAAATTTTTTACCTAATTGACACCGGACTCGTGTTTTGATTTAAAAAAAAATACTACCTCTATTGTTTTTCGATTGCTGGTAATCTAATATAGTCCGATTCATTATTTATCGAGCTTAAACCAAATCTAAAAGTTTTAAGGATATAAAATGATTAAGACGATAAGATAAGAAAGCGGCGTTACCGCGAGCAAAAAGTCGCCCTTGTTGAGTCCGGCGCGGTCGGCCACGCCCCCCGCGTCCACGTCGTCGAGGTACTGCAGCGCGGGGCAGCGCTCGGAGGGCCGCAGCTCCATGAGCGGCGAGGACGCCTTGGCGCCGCGCAGCACGAAGCCGAACCCGCGCCGCGCGCGGTGCAGCACCACCGTGCGCGTCTCCATGTTGCCGTACCTACACCACCCACCGCTAGATTAAGCCGTGTACCTGGAGGCCCCTAGGCAACGCCCCTCCAAAGTCATATTGAAATCAATTATTTCGTTTAGGCCTACGGGGTAACTTACAAATTGTCATTTACTTTCTTTTTTCTTAACTCTACAACCGAATCGGAACGCGACCTAAAACTGAGACAGGCAGCGAGCTTGTCTATTTTTCCCATTTTTTTTACAACCATGATCATTACAAAAAAATATATATATCCTGTTAGGTAAGGAAGGAGTATTTAAACAGCTTTGTTTACTTATACGAGTTTCTGATTTACTAGCACAATCTTACTAGATTTAATACATTCTAACTGCAATCTGATTTATACATATAGAAAGATACATTCGAACTTGGGTATTCAACTTTAAGTAAATTTGATTGTCCTTTAAATAATAATTACGATAACCTTTTGTAAAACAAAAAAGAGAGAATCAAAGAAACCATAGTTCATGGATACACACCTCACACACACGGTAATAAATCTATTCATAGTAATACATGGTACCTTAATAAGAAAAACAGTTTAAAATAACACTGATAGCACATTATAATTACAACCTTTGGCGGCACCGTCTGAACCAAAACTAGACTAACTATGTATGACCTCACTGCGTCATGTTTAGAGAGATTGCCAATGAACAATGTTTATTTTGTTTATTGTTGTTATTAATATGTCATCATTTTTAATACGAGTATTGTGTGTATTGACAATGTTTATAAAGGCAGGACAATTACATGCTGTTATGTAAAATGGGAGCTTTCCATAATCTGTATTTTTTGTTGGTACTGAAAAAGACCCCAGATTTCTAATTAAGAAGAACCCGGCTACCTATGAGAAGCTACTTAGGTATCCCTTTTTCAGTAAATTAGGTACTATAGCATATTTTGAAAACATAAAAAGATTTTACGAAATCAGACTTGCCGATACGCGCAATTATAAAAATGAACGAATGCATATATAGTTACTTTTATACTTAAATATAACATCAATTGATAAGCGAGTTATATATATGTGCCTAACTCGTTTGATAAACTAATTATAATCAGAGACAAATATTACTACGTAGCTTTACGCAAATATAAGAGTGTGAGTCTCACGGCACAGATTTTAAAAACTATGACACTGACGGCGTGTTGTTGAAGATACGACCAAAGTACGAGTTTCTGCATAGCACATTGTTGTTTTAAAAGACATGATTACTTACGATTTCTTTATCCTGGGTGCGGTGGCGCTGTATGTCTTGCTTAACGCCATCTCCCGCCTGCCCGTCACCCGCGAGTGGTGTATCGGACCCGATGCTAACACCTGCAATTGTTTTAAAAAATATTGTATCAGCTATTGTTGTTTTTAAATTATTTATTAATAACTATAAAAATTGTCTACGAGAATTTTTGTCTCCCACTTTGCAATGGGGGGAGTGTATAATTTTCTTCATACGTCTCATATTTTTATCTTTCGATTAAATTCGTGCGGGTTCCAAGACAATTAACTTGATCCCGAGACTCGCCGAGGGTCAAACCTCGGTGTCATCATCACTCGACACCACTGTAGATCCTGGCTTACAGGAGTAGCATTGGTGGGAGTGTGTGGCGGGCCTAGTCCCAGTTATAACAACTATAAAACACAAGATTACACCCAGCGCTTAAAACTTAGGTTAACAAACCTTTACAATCTGATAATCTAACAAGGAATGATTTTAATATGTATAACAATAGGTATTTACAATGAAATAAAAATTTAAAATGGATATTAATGTTTTATATGTGCACTCTAGCTATGTATAGATCACATTTAAACAATTGTCATTTTATAGAGACAGTTGCGTCAGCATACGGTGCGGGAGGGTGTGGGTATATGAATTAAAATCCCAACATCATGAATCCTCAATATGGTACGGTACCTGGTGTAGATGTGCCGTGTTCTGCCGCAGCCGGACTTCCTGTACACACTGGGAGGGGAACAGCCCCGTGGCGCCTGAACCTCGCACAGTTCCTTCTAGAAGACCATCATCAGTTGCACCGGTCACTGCGGGTAGGATCATTGTTAATGATTTGGAAACGAGCAACGTATCTTATATTTTATAATAGTTCAATATGTCGTATTTGCTTTATTCGTTCAATAAACAATAGTTCATAGACGTAGCAATGGATTACTAACATCATTCATAAATTTAACATTCTGGACGTGAAATGCGAGATTATTCGTAAGCTAATCGTATACTTCATAGACCACGTATTTAGATACAGTATATTGAGCATTGAAAATTTGAAATCCTGTCCACTAGAGGCGCCGTTCAATTTGGCATACAATGTGTCTAAATACGTAAACTATATAGTTAGCTTAAGAATAATCTCGCTCTTGACGTACTGATATTAATGAAAACGTTCTATCCAATTGGTAACTAGTAATGTATGCTTAGATATATTCGAGTTCTTTATACGTGAGGTTAATGTCTTAAGTATTAATATGTTACGAAAGATTATTTATGAATGAACTTCCACATTTGTTACTCACAATGCACGGTTCGGTCGATGACAATGCAATGAGTATTAATAATTTTGTATTTAGCTTTGTGAGGGAATACCCCATTTATAGAAAATGTTTGTCCATTTACAATGGCTTTGTATATTGATTCTTCTATAAATGCGGAGTCTACAAATGAGTTGAGAAACGCTGTTAGCCACAAATGAACTTTATATCTTAATTGGCGTGCGCTCGGCCAGTGCTCAAGGGGTGGTAAGTATGATACTAGCTTTAGGTAGGTACCGTAGGAAAGGGTATCGAGAGAGCATCAAACTTCCTCAAATATATTTTATAGAATTTATTTGGTTCAGTCTCTATATCTGATCCTCGTCCTATTCCAGTCTATTTTTCGTATGAAAAATTGAAGGGTTGTAAGTCTAAAGGGTCTAAGTGCCAATTTTATTTTTTAGAGATAAGTATAACAACAAAAAGCTGCTTGGCTTGGCACATAGATCGTATTTTGTAATAATATCGATTTTTTTTTTGGCTCTTGGACCCTTTAGAATTAAAACCCTTTAATTATAATCGCATGTACTAGAGATCTAAATAAGTACCCTTTTTTACCTATTAAGTACTTTTTTCGGTACCATATCGTGCCCATAGGGTATAGTATACCTACAATTCAGAATAAAAAGTACTGAAACGATCGAGATAACATAACGCCATCTGTCGACGTTGGATTGAATCTAGTTTCGAGCGAGATGAGGCTCGTGTCCGCTAACACAATTTAATTGACTCGCAATGGAATGACAGTAGTTTTCGAATAGGAAACTGTGGAATTACAACGCCATTACTATTCAGTCATGACTGAATTGTGTTAGCAGACGTTGGGGATTTTTCACGCGCGCTGGCAATTGTCATCTTTTCTCACAACGAGCGAAGTCATGGAGACTAAATAAATTCATATCCATTTTATTTTATCGCGTTTCATTTCGTAAAGAAAGAAGAAGAAGAAGCTACCGACTGTAAACCAACTGAAACACCCACAGAAAACAAATACACATCGATATTATACCCGTGTGACGAAATAATATATTTCGGTTGGATGGTTAACTTTTAAAATAATTGAAAGTCAATTGTACCCCTGGACTGATTGAATTGACTTTGACTCAAAGAATCTCCAAGTTGAAGTGGCAATGGGCAGGGCACATAGCTCGCAGAACCGATAGCCGTTGGGCCAGAAAGGTTTTAGAATTACCGACCACGAATCGGAAGACGAAGTGTAGGCCGGCCCCCCACAAGGTGGACTGATGACAACACACGCGTCGCATGAAGCCGGAGGATGCGAGTGGTGGAGGACCGTGATGTGTGGAAGTCGTTGTGGGAGGCCTATGTCCAGCAGTGGACGTCTATCGGTTGATAGATAGATAGACAATTGTACCCCCATACCTTCAATGATGTCTCCCTGATTGATCCGCACGTGCCCCGGCGCGCCGGGCTCGTAGGGCTGCAGGCACACGACGGTGGCGCCGCCGTGCAGCGAGCACGTGGTGTCCGAGTTGCTGGTGCCCACGCCGCTCGAGTCCGATATGATGTCGCTAGTGTCACCCGCGCTTTTATCTGTCGATAGTGGCGCCGCTCACCGGTCAGTACCGTTATTTGGAGGAGCCGTGTTGTTTTGGCCGCCGTATTTGACAATTTGGTTGCGTACCGTTTCGATTTTTGTTCTATTTTTTTAATTGCCTACTAATTTAAGGATAACTTTTCTATAGTTACCTATTTTGGTCGCAGAAAACTAAAACAATACTGATTTTTTTTTCTATTACATTTAAATTAAAATTTACAACCTGCCAGCTACATCCGGTATCGGTATAGTACTAGTGTTTTGCCAGTGTCAAGTAATACAACGTTTTTCAATATTAGAATGCTTCAATTTCAATAAGGCCTTGAGCTAGGCCTAATATACTGAACCGCTGAACCAGTCAGTAGAATGCTGCAAACAACCTAAGCTATTACTTAAACAACAGACCTAACTGTTTTTTATTTACCATTTAGGGTTTATAGAAGTTTTATTTTATACATTTCGTAATATGTAGTGCTAATAGGGAAACTCGAACAAAAAATGATTAAAAAAGGGAAGCGAAGAAGCAGGGTCGATGGTACTACGTGGACAGTAAAGGCACA
The DNA here is from genome assembly GCA_905333125.1 of Pheosia tremula. Taxonomy (NCBI): domain Eukaryota; kingdom Metazoa; phylum Arthropoda; class Insecta; order Lepidoptera; family Notodontidae; genus Pheosia; species Pheosia tremula. The sequence goes on along the minus strand of HG995403.1, from coordinate 1,902,895 downwards.
TAGATCATGCATTCGTAGTGGATGGGCGATGTCGGTGCATGGTGATGGTTGTCGCGTGGCGGGTCGCCGGTGCAGTCGTGGCGCCAAAATGAGGCGGCCATATTGGAAAATAACGGGGCGTGCGCAGATGCGACATGGTGTCATATTTCTTTAAGGGAGAAGCGCAAGGTCACGGCGCGAAATTAAAAATATCAATGGTTTTTATTTTTCGTAAAAAATTTAAAACCATTGACATTTTGAATTTCGCGCCCTGACCTTGCGCTTCCACCTTAAGGGGGTCGGTACAATTTCTAGTTTCGTTTGGGAATGATCGAACAAAAATACATTTTTTTTTATCTTACTCAACTTACTCAAGAGATTAAAAATGTATATTGTCGTATGTACGCATACACCGTTGCTCCCAAAACTTCCATCCTTCAACATTTTACCTGTAATAATACTGGCGTCGTCTTCGTGGCTCGGGTGACTGGCATCACTAATGCTGGAAGATGCCGATGAGAATGGTCTCTCAAGGCTGCAGGGCGAAGCGGCGGGGCCCGGCTGGCGGCGCAGAAGCGTCTCTAGCTCCACCGGGATCCTCGTCGAGGAGGCCAGTGAGGACCTGTCTCCCGCCAGCCACCACCCCCCCCATGCCGCAGACCGCCTCTTCGGGTTATACCGTGGCGGACCACGGAACGGCACTGAAATATTTTATTTAGCAACCGAACAAACTAACAAAGGAATCGTGCAACAAACAATTCGAAGTTTGAAATTATTCGAACCCAATTTGTTTTTTTCTTTCATGACGAAATAAAATAGTGCACAGTAATTTAAATATAAAAAAACATAATTGGGGTACCAAAGTAACAAAGGTGTTAAAAGAACTAAATAATTGCGTTACATATGTTTTAATCTAAAATAAGATGTTTTATAATACCATAGTATACCTATCTACTGGTTTGTTAATCGTGTAATTATATTTAACATAGATACAACCATCACCATTATGATAATAAGCAATGGAATAGAAATATGTACATAGAATGGATGAAACATGCAATAATATTTCACGGGATATACCTACTTACAAATTAATAATAAATATAAATCTACATTTAGTCATAATTACGAAAAATTAATTATATAACGTCGTTGTAAAAACATATTATGCAAAAAGCATAAATTTGCACATAAAAAAATATTGGATTCCTAAATCAAATCGATAAATAAAACGCAATCGAATTAGTTTTTCTAAACTTATTTTCTGGTGACAAAAAACGTACGATAATTTGTTCACAGGGTAAATTATGAATTGGTTAAAATTTGATTATAGAATCCCCTAAAATAAATACGATAAAATATCATCTATGAGTGTTCATTTTAAGCGCCAATCAATGCCATGCAATAAAAAAAAAACTGAGACCGGACTCACCAACTTCGTCTGCCTTGTAGTTTTTTATTACTTCTGCCAAGTCTAAGTTTCCCGCTATCACTGCTACCTGAAAAATAAAAACAGAATTTGATTTATGAACCTGCGCAGACCGAAGAGCGCCAAACGCTATGCGATGGGTACGTTTTGAGTTCTGCTAAGTGTTTAAGGTCTAATAGGCAGGCAAACTACACTTTTATCAACATATTCTCACACACACACAAAAGGCAATTACCTGATAAGGTGTCTGATTGGCAAAATTTAGCGCTTCCTTATCACACCCCCTGAAGAGCAGCTGCCTCGTGCAGGAGTCCTGCGCGTTGACTGCGCACACATGGAGCGGCGTGTTGCCGGACGCGTTGCGGCCGTTCATGTCGGCGCCGTAGAACAGCAGGTGGTCCAGATGCTGGACCAAGCCGTTGCGGCATGCCTGGAAAGAAAACAATATTGGGTAAACATCAACAACTTTTTAATGACAAAAACACAGTCAATCAATACCCACAAATACCTCATTTCGAATGTCATGTCTATGGAGGAGAAGGGGAAAAAATTCATTGTTGTTTGATGGTAGAAAAAAAGAAAGTCAGGGTTTTCCATCCGAGACTATCCTGCTGATTCAGGTAAAAGGGGCACGTAAAACACAAGGACTAAAGATTACGGGTAAAAGAATTTGAGAACCAGGAACTGCCTGTCGTTGTATGTACCTATAGTGATTCTTTACCAAAACAAGGCAGAAATTGTTTTTGGCAAGAAGTATTGTATTGGGTTATGGATGTCCTGATTGGTATATTCTTTATATACTGTCAAGGTGCGAAAAGTCTATACTAACCTGATGCACCTCTTGCCATCCCTGCAGATCTGTCGCTCCGATCGTCGCATGGTCATGCAGCAAGGTCTCACACAACAGTGGGTCCGTTTTAATCGTCACAGAAAAGTACAACGGTGTGAGGCCCTTGCTGTCTTTGTAATTAGGCGATGCTCCGAGCTCTAGTAGGGTTTTCACGGCTTCTAGAGAGTTCTTCTCTACGGCCCTGTGTATAGCTGTGCTGCCATCCTTAGTTCTATAGTCAAGGAGAGCTCCACCGTTGACGAGCGCTATTAAGACTTTCGCTGGTGTTTTAAGACCGGCCGCTATTGTTAGGGGTGTTTCTGTAATAATAAAAATAATAAGCCTTTTAATTTCCCACTGTTGAGCACAGACCTATACCCTCAATGCGAGGGATTGAGGCTATAGTCTGCCTCGCTGACTCCGTGCAGTATGGCAGATTTCACACGTCTTTCGATAAATTGTTAAGTTCCTTCAAATATGCAGGAGGTATCCTCGCAATGTTTTCCTTCACATGTGATAATAATGGTTTTAAAAGAGATTCGCACATAGCATTCAGAAGTCCGTTACAAGCGACCCTCATTTCCAAGGTGATCGTTCCGGAGCTTGATAGCTCAGGAACTACTTGCTCGTTTTAAAAACGAAGCCTTCAATATTAGAGTGATGATGTTATTTACTTCTACTACTATTATTTCTCGCTTGCCATAATATCTGTAGGTCATGAGTAGGATTCGACCATAAAATTAATTGTAAGTGCAATTCTATGACAGACACTAACAATTTATTAAGACAAGAAAAGTTTGTACATACATATATACACACTGTCATTGATGAGCGAATATCGGACAATGGTATAATACATTACAATAACAATGGCACAGTTTTATTCGAGCCATTCAAGTAAAGAATGGAGCATTTAAATCACAAACAAAATAGGCGTTCGACAGGAACACATAACTCAGCCGCCAAGGCCATGAAAGACGTTTATCCGAGATTATCCACGGCTGGCTTGATACGGTTTTCTTACAATAGAGGTAAGACGTATGCAGATGTACAGAAATATCCTATATTCAATCAATCCGATATGGTTAGCCTTACGAGCAAACCACCATGTCGAAAGAAAATATGAAACCATCAAAAGATACTTTTCAAAATTAGATTATCTTTTATTCACGTAAACGATTTAGTACAGTACTTATGAATCGTTAAAATTGTTACAAAGTGCTTAGCTACACCTTTAACACCCGTTCGGAATGCCGTTCCTATGGATAAGAAAATAATTTTGCAAAACACGGGGCAAATGTAATCCTCTCTTCTTTCAAAGAGCAACCTATAGCCAACACTTAGAAGGCTAGCTCAAAAGATTAAAAAGAAAATACCCAAATGTGCTGAACAAGACAACTAAAGGCCTCGATACATTACTGATGTAACACCATTGTATCGCTCAGACCAACTGCATCTTGGCTAGAGTTAACAAGCCGTCTGGCCCTGCCTTATAACTCATTTCAGTGTAGAACAATGAGAGATAAGAATCCGTATGGTAATACAGTGCGTGCCAGTGGCAGCTGCCGTGCTATTGGCAAACATTACCACCGTGAATGTACGGGGCTGAGCTGATTGGAATGAAATAGTATCAGATTATGAACGGTATTTAAGAGGTGTGAAGATGATAATTGGTTCGTTTTGTTTCATTATGTTGTGGTTTCAGAACTGATTTCGACGTTTCTTTCAGAAGATGTTATTTAGCCACAAAACTAGAAGATGATTTTAAGGAATAAGGAAATTTTCCTCCGAATACATCTGACTAGTATGAATGAGACCAAGAAAATTACATGGATCAATCCTATTTGACGTCATGAATAATATTCAGTAGAGCAAATTGAGATACTATAACAAAGCTTCCATTAGGTTTTTTCCAAATACCCATTTCACGAGTCTTAAAAAAATAAGGGCACTTACCACCGGTCTCCTGGCAATGGAAGTTAGGATCGAGTCCCTTGGCGCACGCCTTGGTGATTTTGTCGATCTGCGCGTGCGTCACGTGCTCCAGAAACCGGCGTAAGTTTGCGCGCGAGTGTAGTGCCTTCAGGGTCTTTTCGTCCAGCTTCAGCATCTTGTATACTCGCCGCTTGTATTTTAGCTGAAAATATTGATTAGACTGCTAGAATGGAATTCACCAGAAGTAATCTCGACAGGTTTGGTTGAAGACTTTCACCTTTCACAACACATTTAGCCAGGGTCCTGGACTCTGTCAAAATCCGAACCATAATGGTACTGAACATGACTGATGCGAGGCTGTACTTGAAAAATCAGTTAAAATTGAAGATGCTATTACCTTTCGATTATGAGTCGATTGTATATAGCAGTCTTGATACATCTACATACGTGTGAAATGGTATGCTACTGGAAAAATGCACCTTATTCCATGGTAGCCACAGAAAACATAATAAAAGCTATTTCTGCTTGATTGAATGTTTACCTCAAGATATCCAACTGGTCCATTAAAGGGGTAGTCGCCGAGGCGGCGCTCCTCGTCCAAGAACTTGCCGGCCTTGCCATTGACTGGTGGGCAGAACAAACCATAGTTGAAGCTCTCTTTTAGTTCCTGTGGACAATAAGATACCTCTATTAAATATCTAATATGATTGATAACAACTGGAATGCAGACTTCGTATGACGCAGAAGCGTGCACAAGTCACCAACGACACAGAATGACAATGGAACTGGTGAAATGTTCCTACATCATCGTTATAATCGAGTGTTATGTAATAAGGCGATTTAACCTCATCTATACTACATAATATCATAAATGTGAAAGTTTGGATGGATGGATAGATGGGAGAATGGATGGATGTTTGTTACTCAATCACACCAGAACGGCTGAACGGATCTGGATGAAAGATAGATTATAGTCTGGAATAGCACATAGGCTAGTTTTTAGCCCGGTAAAATGTATGGTTCCCGTGGGATCGATCTGTTTTAATTCTTCATAGCGCAAAGGATTGACATGATTTTTTGCGCGGGTAACACCGCAGGGAGCAGCTAGTAAAATATATTTACAACCATTTTAACCAACTTACAAGCAATTAATAAATAATCATTCAATCGTTATCATAAATCATCCGTTCACGTTCACATTAATTATCCTTCTCGAATTATATTCCGCAAAATATATTGCGTACGCGCATACAAATTGTTTAAACGCTGCATCAATTGCTATGTGATTTATCTTAAGACTAATTGTAGTAACAGACATTAAGTAATAATCACTTAATTGTAGTAGAACATGTTACTAGTAAATCTCCTTTGGTAATTAAGTTTCTGAGGTTAGGATTTATTGCGATGCATTTTGCACGCGATCTGTAAGTATAATCATTATTATTGTATGCATGTAGGTTAATTGGGACTGGTACCTTTCATCTTATTGAACTTTGCCCTTTGATATGAGTGGAATTGGCAAACATGTCCCACATAATTTATATTATTGGCTACCGACGTTCCTTTGATTAATAATGATAGCTCAGGAGGGAAAAGGTTAGATAAAGAGCCTGGAAGATCTGAGTTTTCATCGTTGCTTAACTTCAAGAATCAAAATACAAAGGGCGTCAGATACTGTAACTGTAGTAGTTAGGTTACCGTACGCACAAATTTTTTGACTCATCTGTTTCTTCAACTAATTCACTCACTAATGGTAAGGATGTCGCTACTCTGCTAAATATACTCTGAAGTTATGGAGCCCCAACAAATAAAGTGAAATGAGGACGACTCAGTAAATCATTGTCACAGATAATTACGTGCGCTAATGTCTCGACTCAATCGTGGTTTATGACGTCATAACGCCACACAATTCACCAGTGTTTAATGATCTCGCTTTTTCCTCGCACGCGATAAAGATCAAAAGGATGACCGCTGAACTGGTCTGAAGGCAAAAAAATCTGTGAACTTTGCCACAAACGGTGACCTAAAATAGGTGTTGCTAAAATTGAAGATGAAATGGTAGAAGTGAAAAACTTAGGATTTTATTTGAACGTCGCAATTTGTTTTCCTCAAAAGAGAGATAGCTATTGATCAATTACTATAACCTTCCTAGGTTGCTATATCGAGATATCAAAAATTCGATTAATCTCCCTTGTGCTAAGTAGATATAAGATGTGTACAATGACGGCTAAACTGCTACCGTCATCATGTTTTTGTTTAATTAACTAAAAGTTCTTTTAACGATATGCATCTTTAAGTACCTAAATAAACGTTGAGGATTCGTGGAATTTCATGCTCCTGGTAGCAATTTCGAGTCTAATGCAAGACAAGATATATCTGTAACGGCATGATTGATGAAACCTCGAGCATTTATATACATTTTAACAAAACTATTGTAAAATATTTTAACATGGCTAACAGTAGGATATAATAATATCATTCCAAAAGAAATAAATCAAATTATTAGACATTAAAAAAATTACTACCTGTACTGAACGCATAGCCAAATGCTACTGGGTCGTCTCCCTTTAAAAAAAAACGAAAATCCATTTAACAATGATTTTATACGTCAACGTGATCCATATAACTTACTGTTTCATCAGATAAATTATTTTACACTACTTCTGTTATAGCTTATTGTACGGTACCCATTATGCAAACGTTGCTAAGTGTAGGACCGTATATGAATCTCGCGGTATTGGTCGGGCATTGGAGCATTCCGGCGATATTAGCTCGCTGATGTAGGGATTTCTGAAATATCTGGTCAATTCACGGATATAGAGCCCGGATCACACGAGCCCGAGTAATATCAGAAGATTAAAGGTGACCTTTTTACAATTTTGTTTAGAGAGTATATTAAATGTACCTCTCATTAGATTAGATAGACGTGATACATCTATTAGACTTGTTTTTATTTTATGCAGTAGCTTTTATTTATCATTGCATATGAGTTCACAATAATTCGAAGTAAATATTAATCTCATCATGACTTATATTAAAAATGAATTTGTTATATAAACAATAACAATGATCACTATTCCTTTTTCTTTAGAACATATCAACGAAAAATAGTATTAAACACACCCATCTAAATAGTTAGCAATTCAAATAAAACGAAGAAAACAATTTCATTGTCTACGCGAATTGTTTGTTTATGGAAATGTCTGGCTGCCACAGAACGAAGGTATTATGAAATACCTTCCACCGGCTCTTGTTGTTTATTCGCACAAAAATGGCCGCGATATTTTAGCGATGGGATACGTAATGTTGGTCAAGCTAATCGCTTTATCTTATATGTACTTATAACGTTATGAGATTAAGATAAGGTCGTAAACACGATCTTAATTAACCACATATTTGCGGTTTAACGTAATCCATGAAGTGGTTAAGGTTAAGTTGATAACAACCTTTATCAATATTTAAATCTGTTTGTCGAACCGATGTGAAAGTTTTCTGATAAAAGTCGAAATAATTAAGTCACAGATTACAAATTTACATTATGGTTTTGATTTAATATAATAATAATATCCTGAAATTTCTACATGTCTGATAGTGTTAAATCATTCTATGGTGATGTATGCTCACCTTCGGGTTGGTCATAGAACCTAACTACTCCAATCAATTTACATAATAATCACATCTCTATTAAGATTTGGTAAAACATTTTATCTATATACAATAGCTTTAAACATTTTATTTTGTTAGAAAAAATATACAGGGTGTAAGTGACTTCGTGACGAAAACTGATACCATTGATTCAGCTCATGGTTCTGGACCATTTGGAATTTTCCGTCGATCTTTTCATGAATATACGCATTTTACTTTGTGTATTTTTAAATTGATTTTAGGATACAATCATAATAGATAGACTTCTAACCGGGATTAAAAAAAATACAATCGAATTGTGAACCTACTCCTTTTTTAAGTCGGATAAAAACCGTTATTAGTAGTTTAGACCTAAAGCTGCAATGCAAATTAAACTCGATACGCTCTCCCCTCGCACGCCTTGAGTATCGCGCGGAGCGTTCTGTTGTGATTGCGGTATTTACGATACATTGCGCGCTCAAAAATTACAATATTTGTAACCCATGTTTTTAGACGGAAATTATTGCTATAATTTTATTATAGGCATTAAGTATAGTACCCATGCTCCTTACACCTTGTATATCGTCTCTTCATGGGCCGAAATTTTCGACCTCCTTTATATATAGATCAGAATCACATAAAACATTGTGTTTCTTATTTCAAGTAATTGATTGACAATCCAACTCTGATGATCTATGGAACCTTGAGACCGTGACACCCGATCCGCCATTCTTCTAAAACTTAATGTTACAAAAGCTTATAAAAATGGAAATACCACCATTGAACAGTACATTAACATTAATATTTAGAGTAGGTTTACTGCCTACTAACTGTACGTAGGTGTTCCTGTTGGTATTGGGTAGGGTGACAGTGTTATCACTGTATACAGGACTTTCCTTTTATTCCATCTATTGTCAGCTTTATGAAAAAGGACTTGGATTAAATCAATTTCCAGAATTTCAAAATCAAGCCATAACTTAACAATTGTTTCCGATTAGGAAATCGAGCGGAAAATTACTCAATTTCCTTATTATTAAATAGTCACGCACGTGCCGTATTGAAAATGTATTTTTTTCAATACTCCAATAATATGTTATGCTGCTATAAGGATCTACATGTAGGTACTTTTTTAAACTAATTATGTAACGGACTAGCACAGGGTTTATGTACATTGTTAGTGTATTTGATAAAATCCCCAAAACTGTTTAAAATAGTAGTAATTTTATAATCGTCCCTTTTAGTACTGGCCCTGCGCTACATCAACCTAAATAAATATAAATAGCTGCAATCTAAAATTAAACTGAAAACAGTCGTAGCAACTTAGCTTTAACACACACACACACAAACAGTAACCATAGCAATAGTATCCGAACACACACAGCAACTATAGCAGGAGTATCCACAAAGACACTGAAGGCTAGGCGTCCCCAGCTGTCATATACGTATGGCAATTAAACCGCTTTTCGTTAGCATACAATAGTGTTGTCTATAGCCAGAGGATTCTGGGTCAGTGGATTGATTGCTCGTTATATCCCTATACCTCAAATGGCTACCAAGCAATTTTATTAATGCCCTACAGAGAGCTCTGGATAATAGCCGTGTATTTTTAATGGTTATATAGAAATATGAATTAATATTCAGCGTTCCATCCTACGCTTAAGACTAACGTCTTACAATATCAAAGAGGACTAACTAACTCTAGTCTTACTTATTAAAAGAAGTCGTTGATATTATATTAGAACTTTAATACCATCAAATGTAGCTGTTTGCGATCGATACAAATAGTGACCATTCGGTCTAGTGATGGGACGCAATCAATTTATAGCGGGCCGTTGGCGCTGAAATTTATGTGCGGTCCGCGCCGGCCTGACGGACCAATCGACTGGACCGTGCTGCGTTTACATTGACAAGTTGCTATCCCAATATTTCCACCTACATGTCTTGGCGACGATGTCTTACTATCGTGGTCGGCTACATCGACAGCTATGGACTCTCCGTTGGGTCTCAATAGTTAGGACTGTTATGTTTTTAATGGTTTTGCGGTGGCTACCACAGATATGTTAGCATTGATGTACTCCCGAACGAGCTCACGTGAGCAAGCTTGTTGTACGGAAATTATTATCGTACCGTTTTTGATCTAAGGCAGATCACCCATCATGCTCACAGTCTAAATCATTCAGTTGTTGTTGAAAAATATTCCTCCTATCTCGAAGATTATTTGACACAATTATCTTCCCATTACAACGGCTTAATGAATTGCTTTTGATTTTTATAGAACGACCGTGTTCTTCTAGTACCAGGGTATCGCATCTCAATAGATCATGTTGCATTTTAATATTTGATCATGTGACTTTTAGACTATTTTACGCGACAACGTATCCCTTATCTCGTACGTCACAGGTCACTAGTAACAAGTTAAGTCACTTGTCAATCTAAACGGTACTACGTCAGTTGGTAAGTGAACCAGTGGTCAGAGATTGATGTGTTTTGTCACATGGACGCCGTTCGTCGATATAGTGTGCACGGCACATTGCTCAAGGCACTGGCACGATTATAGGTCAATTTGTATCGTGTGTTAACAGGTAAGTTGGGTGTACGATATGTTTCAATCAATTGAGCCATTTATATTGCAATTGAAAGTGGAAATTGAAAAACTAACATTGCTATGTACTTATGTATGTATGTCCCACTTGCGGAAAACTCCTTAGGGAGGTATGAGGGATTAGGGGAGTTCAGGTTATCGTCTACTAATTTGAGCCTGGTAGAAATCGGGGTTACGTTTATTCTTTAAGAAATTAATTTATTTTATTAAAAACATGTGAATTAGATTTTATTTTGTTTCACTTACTCTCTCGGCGAACTTCGCACCGCCTCATAATAAAATGTATGGGAAAATTAATTATCTCTATTATTATTTTTTGTGAAATTTTCCCATGTTTTAATAGTTACTCTGCTATACGGGTTGGCGGCAAATAAAAAAAAATCTTGAGTTATAAATGGTGTAAATAACATGCCTTTGTTTTGTATACAGATTTACTTACGTGTTAGGGAATCTTCGCGCGGGCCGGGCATAAAATGTGGTATGTTATGGGTTTTGGAGTGATGATTTTATAAGAAGTGAATAATAATTAAATAAAGGAGTGTGAATAATTAATTACGAACTCAAAATATTTAAATGTCGCTTGTTGTCATACTTATTTCGATACCAACTTAATCAACACTTTAACATCTAATCTACACGGTGTTTACAAACCCGTCAAAAATAACCATCAATGAATGACACCCACGACACACATCCGTGTGTAGAAAGTCGATGAATCAGTTGTTGCAACGATGGGTGCGCGTGCGACTTTCCTAAACATTTGTACAGTAACTTGATAACAAACTGCCTAGTGTGAGTCTTGCGTCATTTCTGCAAAAAGGTATCTTCGTGCTAGTGGAAATTGTAGGGTGATCAGTTTGAGACAAACATATGAACACTGAACTATCCTAAGATTAAGTTATGATTTTTGAAAGATGTTGCTCCACATGTAGCTCAACATGTTGAGTGCGGACTCGGAACTTATGTTGTCTGGGCATAATCAATATCACATAATCAATCGTCAACAACATGTACCCTAAGGAGCTAGTGTTGATTTTGTTACAATGTCCTGTTCAAAAATGTAAGATCTTTTTAAAAAGAGCAACCATGGTGTTTCTCGCCCGTTCGTCTCCAGAGGAACGGCATTCCGAACGGGTGGTAAAGTTGTAGATTAACAAATATTTTGACGATTCATAAGTACTGTACTTAATGGTTTACATGAATAAAAAATATACTGATTCTGATTCATCTTAAGCGTCACGTGTTGCACGTCAATTGTTGCCTACTGAAAACATAGCGTCAAGTAGAGCCTTCAGGATCGTTGGCTCATAAATAAACAAGAGGGAGCGCTCACAATGTTGGTAGAGTTCAACAAGCTAACGTCACATTAACCCAGTACCTCCGATAACTCTAATTGCTCTAGGTCGCAATCCGGAGCGAAATAACAATAGTAACGGGGGTTTGCGGTTCATTACCGCTCGCGATGCGATGCTTATCGCAAAGAGCGGATTGTTTACGTGACTTTGTAATTTTATTTACAACTAGCTGTTGCCCGCGACTTCGTCCGCGTGGTATTTAACAAAGAGAACCGTTGACAACAGCCTGCTCGCCCATTCTGAGCCCGTGGGACGCATTGCAGGTTGTTGCTATCAAACTTAATCAGGCGCTGCGCTGCAACATTGGTTTTAATTTTTTTTCGTGAGATCCTATTTTTTTTTCTAAAATAAAAGTAGCCTAAGTTACTCCTTGTTACATCAGCTATCTGCCAGTGAAAGTCCCGTCAAAATCGGTCCAGCCATTTCAGAGATTACCCGGAACAAACAGACAGACAGACAGACAGACAGACGGACAGACAGACAAAAATTGTAAAAAATGTTGTTTCGGTATAGGTAACGTGTATACATCCAAATGCACTTAGTAAAAAGCGGTTATTTTAATATTACAAACAGACACTCCAATTTTATTTATATGTATAGATGTATAGATTAGCCGCCCCGGCTAACTTCGTACCGCCACAGAATAAAAAAATATGCGAAAAATATTTTTAATAGTTATTCCGCTATTCAGGGCGGCGACGAATTAAAAAAAATTAAAGTTCATAAAAATCGTGCCACCCGTTGTTGAGTTATAAATGGTGTAAATAACACGAGTTAATGTTATATAAATGACATCGCTTCAATGCGGTTTTCCGACAGCTTATGACGTGGCAATAACTGATTGAGCGCGCCCCAGTTGGCCCACTTTTATTTATTAACTGGGAACCCATGGTCCTAATAGACGAAGTCCGAGTTGAGAAAAGCGCGGTTGGTGAGGCATTTAAGGTATATAGTATAATAACTATATTTATGCTGCCCTAAACAATTTTGAAGACCTGATTGGCGCACTTGGTAGTGACTCTTTCTATACCAAGGGTCCCTGGTTGGGATCCCAGTTACTAGGCTGAGTCAATTGGAAACAAAATTACGTCAATAGCATCAGTATATATGGCCTACTATTGCCCTCAATATGATAACCGAGATCGTCATCACCGAGAAAATCGAGATCAAATACTTGCCTATAATGTATAAAAAAAAAAAAAAACCATCCAGATAGATGACACGAGCGCCGAGCAGAACTGCATGGACTCTTAAGATAACCCAATTGAACATTGCTTTAGGAATTTTGTGAACACTACAGTAACATGAGATCGAAATAGTTTTAGTTTTACAGATCAAGGTTTATATGTAAAAAAAATATTAATGTATATTTTTGGAATTTGGAATTGTCGCCGTCACAACGTACCGAGGGATCTCCTGAAATATGTAACCCTCGGAAGTTATCCAATATTCATAATTGGTTACAATAAACGTTAGTACGCGCGGTCGCATAAAAAAAACATGCACTTATAAATTTACAAACATCTCGACATAGCCACGTGTGTTAAATTGCGATTCGTTTCCAATCTACGATCGACACAGCTCACGGTCACTGCGGCCGGTGCGAAACACGTGAATAATGCAACAGTCTATTAAAAAGAAAAAGTACTCAATTACAACTGCTCAATACTCACAAGTGACGCCGGTCACACACGGGTTAACTTTTTTTTTCAACGTCAAAGTCAAATCATTTATTTCGTATAGGCCTACAGGGGCACTTACAAATTGTCATTACATTTTTTTTTCTTAACTCTACAACCGGATCGGAACGCGACCTTAACTAAGAAGATCCGGCAAGAAACTCAGCGGGCTTGTCTTTTTTTTCTAAATCCATTATTTTTACAAAAAAAATAAAAAAGTAAGCTCCACTGTGTTGCCATGCGAGGCGCACACACGCTACAATTTAACATTATAAATATTGATATTTGAGCGATCAGTCCCAGGCTGCTTATCATCCAAATAATCCAAGATCTGTAATAACCCTTACGACATAGATTACTTTTCACAGTTGTTTTAAGCTTACTAATGGGCAAATCTCGGATTCCTTTGTAAACTAGAAGTATATTTGACTCTGAACTCGATCGTCGACCACTCAGCGTAATGTGTGACACACATTGGTGCTGATTCTGTCGATGCAATACAAGCTAAACTTGACTAGACTAAAATTGCAAGACGCTAACGCGAACTTGACTAAGCAAAAATATAAGCAATATTAATAAAAAGGTGTACAGACAATAACACAAGTGACAATAGCAATAATAGCACAAGTGATAGTAGGAATAACCAGACACCTAGCAATCGGATCGCGTTACGACTGCGTCCATTGAGCAAGCGTATTGCGAATCAAACTTGTTTATAGGCTTTGACCAAATTGGCGATCGTTTGAATTAGTGGGTGCAGTTCACACTCCCAGTCAGTCCGGCTGTGGTCTGGTCGTGTGGGTGACTGAATTATAGCTCATGTAGGCGTTAAGGCCTCTTAATTTCGACCGAGAGGTTTGTGAACGACAGTGTTAAATATCATTGATTCTTTACCTGTCAATAATCAAAGGTTAATATCGTATATAATCCTTATAATCGAGCTTTAGGCAGTGGATTATGATGGAGATTTAAATTCATTGACCTTTGTCTAACTCGGCGAAATCAGCAGTGATTGTATTTTATATCCTAAATATATTATTAATGAGTTCTAAATTCCAAGAAGGTCTAATGGGACTTTAAAATCCACGCAGGGTCTGCACGCAGGCCAGCTGTTTTAGGCAAGTTGGTTTAGCATGCAACTTGTCATCCGTGGGGGGACTATAAAAAGGCCTTAATTCTACAAATATCTTAGTAGCTCGTTGGCTAAATAAAACTGAGTAGCTAAGTGAGTAGTAGATGAAACTGTGTTTTGTATCCAAATGTTTCACTACCACGATGTGACCTCCGTAAAACAGAAAGCGTTATTTCTTCATATCCAATTTATAGGCTGTTAAGTGAATTTCGTGTAGTTTAATATTATTTATGATAAGTAGTAATATCTGTTTATGCTGCTATAAATGCCTAGACAAAGTACACTGTAAATTGTTTAAGTGCATTTCAAGTTTTCAGAAGGTTGTTTTGGGTAGATCTTTGTTCCGAGGTCCTCTAGTTAAGTAATGTAACTAATGAGTAAACTTATAAGACTATTTTACAAATAAAAAATTACTAGCTATCATTTTGGCGTTTCTATCGAATGTCTGTAGCTAGGTAATTGCAAAAAAAATGGTTTTTCTTCTGTTATTGCGCATTATTCTTATTCTTAGTTTGTTGCATGTGCCCTAGGAGGCAGGCGATCCACCATTGCTGGACTGCTATCGTCATTTGTGCCGTTTTATTATCTGTTCCAATCATGCGCACGCATGACTGACAAAACCAAAACAACGTTTATAACAGGCATTTCTCTCGCATCCATACACCTCTCAGTAGAGATGTACCTGTCTATACATATTAATCATCCAATCTATTTTGCAATACTGCTGCTTAAACGATGGGGAAATGTATCTTGACCTCAGAACTCTGATGACTCTGGTGTAGTACATTCCCTCAGGAATCTGCTCCAGCATCTCTAAACTATAGGCTATCTACAAAAGCCGGGACCCGGAATATCGATTACCTACGGACACGTAAAATGCTTTGGAAAGAATAATTTGCATCGCACCGGCCGGCGGTAATGGCATGATGTATGAGTAATAAACGATAATCGGGCCCCGGGGACGCGATCGGACCTCACGATGCCACGCCGACCAGGACCTATGAGGGACTAGATATGGGAAGAAAATATTTTATATTTGACTAAAAACTATGTAAGTATTCCGCGTTGCACTTCTCGCTATATTATGACCCTGAATATTATACAGGCAAAGTCTGAAATTTGTATGTTTGTGAGAGGTAATCTCCAGATCTACTGAACCGATTCTGAAAATTCTTCTCTGGTAGAAGCTACACATTGATCTAGTGTCATGGTTTATGTTTCATTGGGATCAATCCACGCGGGCGAAGGCGTAGCTGAAAAAGCCAGTATGTAAAATAAAGAAAGTAACTAATGCAAGTGAATAAATCTTCAAAATAAAATGAATAAATATCTTAATATTGTATTTTATTATAAGTTATTGTGAACCACTTTTCAAGCATTTTAAGCAACAGGGGGCTGAATAGTTGGACGTCTTTAAGTCATAAATAACTAAGAAAAGTGAAAAACAGTCAACACATTTTTCTTCTTGCAAGAGTTATTATTCAAATTGTACAACTACCTGAGTACATCCAGAGCAGCACGGTGTCTGACTGAAAATAACAGGGCGTGAAATCTTACCACAAGCTAGCCAGTTAAAATCAGAAGATCTTATCATCCTTATCTGTAAACCACGCTCTACAGTCTGAAGAACACTTCCAGCATCCATCTACATCATGGTCCTTGTATGTCACGCGCACATTTCAGAGATTGCAGCCCCAGCCCGCCACCTCGGGGCACGTGGCTCTCCATTAGGGGCATTACCTGACTGACTGAGCCAGTCATCTTCTGTCTCTGTTCTGACATCGGTGTGTTTTGCCGAAGGAAAACACGCAATGGAGTGTTTTAAAATGATTCCCTGAGTTGCTTGAGCCCATACAATTAAGAAATATCAATATTCTCATTTTGAATTTTAAGACCTGATAGTAGTAGCGGGTAGTGAACCGGCAGTCTACACCGAATGTTCTGGGTTGGAACCTCGGTATCGCCTTGTGTGATGGTCTAGAATATTTTTACCCGAGGTATTGACGCTTCCTATCCATATTAGTAATTATCTACCGGGATCGCCCTCAGTTAAATTTACGGTACCGATAACACATGAGTTGCTTAGTTAGGGACCGTACAGTAAGTGTGTTCGTCTGGAAATATTTAGTATTATTTATTACATAAGAACGTCCAACTTCTCAGCACGCTTAGTTGTAAAGCTTTCAAAATCACATTTATTTTACAAGAATCACTTATCTTTGTGGATAGCAGCGAACGTATTTCCAGTACGGTTTTCCTATGTGAATAGATGCAGCTGTAAGTTTTCAACCATTACACATGGTGTTATTGCGTTGTCGCCTTACTATGTCATCATTGTCACGTTAGAAGGCATGTGAAGCACGCTTATGCTCGTCGATGCACGTCAATTGTGATTCTATCAAGCATCGTTAACAACCTATTGAGTACAATATAATATAATACATTTTAGAGTTGTGTGTCAATTTTGTGTCAATCGATCTATTTGACCTGATTAAGTTTGGATCGGAGTAGGAATAAATTTCGTGAATATTCTTTTTGGTTTCCTTAAAGTATAGTCGTATATTAAGTGCATCTACATTTTACCGATGATGTTTGGTGACAATGGGACTTATTGCCACTATCCCAGGAATGGGCATCCTCACACTTGTCAATGCAAGGGCGATTCTGATCATCATCTACCACGCTGGTCCAGTGCCGTGTTTAACGATTTTGAGGGAAATTTGGAAATGTTCTTTTAACTAACCATTGCGTCCTACTGTTGGTCAATGGTCTCCTGCAACTCTTTCCACTTATCAGTCTTTACCTACATTTACATTTGCACATAAAATTCGAAAATCTCAGAGGTTAGAGTAAAGGTTTGAATTACTATTCCATTTTCCCAATGCTAGCTTTCGATCAACTTCGTTAGATCGCATCTTATTACCAGCCGTTAGTATTTTATTTTTTTATTAAATACCTACCAATAAAAAAAGTCATAATAAAATCAAATATCTTCTTCAACATCACAAAAGTTACTAAGATTTTCATATGGAGTCTTAAAATGGTTTCCACTTATGAATAAACGGACGCATGCGTTTGACAAATAAACGTGTATGCGCTGGCGCAGGCAGGGAATACGATAATAAATCGCACGACGACTAATGTTCCGCGATGAATAGCGGATGGCGTAAGTTAAGACATGTAGACTTAATTAGTTTAAGCTTTGACGCAAAATGTCTATTATTTCCGATGATAGCTTATTTCTAAATATTACTTTAGGTAAGTTACGTATAAGGAAAGTAGTCTTAGGCAATCTCAGGATGGGATGGGAAACATTACTCCACCCCAGTAATAATGACTCTATACTAATAATAAATGTAGCTCATGGCCTGGAGTACCCAGGATTACTTTGTTATAGACCTCCTGCTATTCAGCTTCAGAAGCTTTGCCTGTTAACAATGTTAGGCCAATATCTATAGTTTAATTATATTGTATAAAAAATCTGTAAAATGAGCTTTATATCAATGTAAGAGATCTATATATATTGGACCAGATACACGTAGTATGTGAGCTGGCGAAAGCTTAAGCTTTGTACAAGCTTTGTGAAAACCATCTTATGTATAGTATAGCTCATCGGAACAGAATTATACTTCATCTGGAATGCTAATTTACGCAACATAATTACACTGTCTTGTCTGTTGATTGGATTTGACACATAAATCTAAATAAAATTGTCTTTAAATATGTTAATATAGGATTTCTAGGTAAGTATAATGTACTCCAGTGTGCTCGCTAAGAAAACATTTCACTTGGCCAATAAGCATTCGGCATATTTTGTTATAATAATGGAGTTCTCATGTAGTTACGAAAGCATAACATGTTCAACATTTAAAAATAATATTTTATTCATACGGCATTCAGTGCCAATTGTACGACTCGTCATAATATTATTATACAGGCTTCTTTTCATACCTGTACTGAAAAAAAGTATACGTGTCGAATTGAGCACCAATCCTTTGTTGCACAGGGTCTATGTTAGCCTAGCAACACGCATTCTAATGCGTTAGTAGCCTAAAGGCGTAAGAGCTAACAGAATTGCAAAAAAAGTATTTTTTTATGTTATGCCGTTTGATAATTTCTGTATGAGAAATTCTATGTCCTATTTATAAGTGTGTGTTGCGTGATAGCTCGCAATAAGTAGTTGAGTAAGTGCTGATTTCTATTGTTTTTCCCGATACCAGCTGCTCGGTGCGATCCAGATCTAGTTCTCACTAATGCGTGGCGTAAGATTGCAATGTGCGAAGCGGCTACTTCTGTAGGGCTCGTAACTTCTTATTTTTTTACGAAATGACATGCGATGAAACAAAATGGAGATGCAAATGGCCTCACTCACAACTTAGCGGGTATTTTGCCAATGACAAGTAATTAATAGCAATAGAATATTCAATAAATAAACATTATAAATAAAATAATGGATGTGATATGATGATATGAAAATGGCGTGAGAGGGCTCTTAAATAATTCATTGTCATTCAATGTCATACAACAACATTACACACGACATTTGAATCTACTTGGAGCATTTTTTTTTCTGGGTTCAAGTACTCTCGGTATCATCTCATAAAGAAGTCAGTGAACATAAGAGTTATCTTCGCTTGACAAACGTACTCATTCGCAAATGAAATGGCATCATAATTTTTCGGTATTTTTGGAGAATTATTGTAAATAGTTAATACAGTGGCGAAGGTGATGAATATTCAATAGAACAGGGGAAAAACATTTAAGTACATCTTATAGGTACTCTCTAAGGTCTCTGCACAAAAATCTTAAAAACCCTCATACTCGTACATATATCTCGTACATATATGGTCTAGATAAAAAAAAATCAAACAAAAAGATTCGTTTGAATTAATGAATGTACCGAAATTCTAAATTCGAATGGGAAGCTGATCGGCATTGTGTCATTCGCCGCTGATATCTATCTCCATAAAAACTTTTATCAACATTATCAAAATATCGTCTGAACCATGACTGAGAGAGAAGAGACACCCCTCGTGACAAGTCCCTGATGATCATGTGGGGCGATCAGCGGATACCACCAATTAATCCATTACGACCCATCAGCGGGCGGCGGTGACACAATTAACCGAATTAAATGAATTACTTTCACTAGCTGAATTTGTTTTAAAACATGAAAAGCGATATCGTTCGCGTGATATTGGGCGAACAATTGGATACCTAGGCTTCTCAGGAAACGATAAAATATCTGCATTAACTGGAAAACTATAATGGGCGGTCTTTATGTTAGACCATTTCGCTTATAAGGGTAGCCATTGGAGAATTACTATCGAGGTTAACATATGAAAATACATGGACTTATCATTAACGAGAGGGGATTAAATATTAAAACTCAATCCAAATCCTATTAAATTTAATATTATCCAGTACTCACAGGATTAAACATTAAAACTCAATCCAAATTTCAAGTGAAACTAACTCAAATTGATATTCATGAACGTAGATCTAAATTGTTCATGCCCGTCTTAAACTTCTTATACCCTAAACACTACTATATTTCAATTGCTATAAAGAAAGTAATCATTTGGTGTCAAACGTGAACTAAATAAGTATTAACTTCAGACAGCATAAGATCAATTTATCAGACAATATTGATTCTGCCGAAGTTATCCGTAACGCGAAATGAAAGTCGAGAGACCGCTCGCTCATCGGCTTTGAAAGTTGATGGGACCGCCCACGACGATTATTGTTTCTGAAACTAATAACCTTTGCGGCCGATGGGCCCTTTCGTTGTAGACTTGCACGTAGCAGACTAATATAATATTAAGTTGAGGCTGTTTTAATATAATAAATACAATAGTGTCGGTTGCTGTTCGATTATAAAACAATTGTGTTAGCAGACTTGGGGCCTAGGTATACATGTCTATAATCCCTGAACGGGTAGGTAGAGGTACTGCAGTGCGACCACATTTCACCGATAGAATTTGGTCTCAATTTTATATGGGGACAAGTCTATTGTTACGTTAAATTGAGAATCAGTGGAAGCTATTAGCAAATATATAATTTCATGTGTATCAATCAATGAATGTTTCGTATCGCTTGATCAAATTGAGTATTCGATTTAATAAATTTACATCACATCAAAAAAGTCAAAGTCCTTTTTAGATTTTCACGTGTCATAATGTTTGCAAGTGATAGGCTGACTCTAGTCCCAAAGGTCTGTCTGGAGCAAATTAATAGTGGTGGCATAAAGAGAAACACAAGCAAATACATCGGCCGTTCGCAGGACATCTTGGAGCCAGTCCAAATAAGAAACACGCTGAGACTGGGGCCGTGTCCTCGTATATAAATAGAGTAAGCGCCGTCCTTTTAGACATTTTGCGGTAATCTCCTTTTTGTTATGGCGCACTTAGATATATTTGTGTGATTTAGAAACCCTTTGAGTTTGTACGTTGTAAGGAATATTAGTGCTATATTTATAGAGGGTTTTGCTTTGTCAAAGCGGCGCAGTAAGTAGGAACTAAAATGTTTAAATGGAACTTGGCCAGCGAAACACTCCCTCCACTATTGCTTCTGTGAGAACTACAGCCGATTCCAAACTATGACACCGAGTAGTTTTGATTGAAATTACTTTTTTTGTAATATTTTTAAGACTGGCATATAGAATGCCTCATTTCCCTGTCTGCTCTGCTCAAGAGTTCGTCGAACTCAAAATTAGTATACGACATAAATAAGACATTCCGATCTTAGTCTGTGGTGGCATCGCAGCCACACTCAGAGACATGGTAGCGCGAACTTCTGAGCTAATAGCGCTGTCAGCACTCCGATTTATGTGTTTATTGTGTGCTGGCAATAAATAACGGTGTTGCCCTATCAAACATTATGTTGTAAATCATAATGTAATTGGCTGTCTGCGAGTCAATGGCTAGACGTATTGTTTTATTGAAAAACGAGGTTTAAGAGTTAGTTTTCGTCAAAGGTTTAAGAACAGGGAGACAACAATTTTACCTCAATGTTGAGTTGAATCTAGTTATCTATATACCTTATATAAAACTGTACGATACACTATTTTACCTACCGTTACGGTAATGTCAGCGTCTTGAGTCTCTTTTCCACCACAGAATTCATAAATAAGTACAACAATCAATTCTCATGGCAGCACTCAAATAATAACCGGTTTTCCATTTTATAACAATCTGAAAAACTCCAACGGCGTTGAAAACCGCAGAAAGTCAATTTTAAAAACTGGCTCACTAGTGCCTGCCCACTGACCCACTTGTGGGGAACAGTTTTATATTGTTCCTGCAGAATGCTCGGCCAATTGCAACTGGGCAAAATGAAAGTATTATTAACATTGTTCGTTCCGTTTGAGATTAACTTCTGGAGTTTTCAAGGGATCTAACTACGATCATTGTATGGAAACTGGCACGAATTCGTTGTCCAACTGTTGGGCCTACAATTCGGAAACGTACCTAATTGAAAAATTATGAAGCAAGAGATTGGAATGGTTCGGGCATGTGACTTAAAGAGTTATGAACCTAAATGTGCATAGACACAGTGCGAAAAGGGCAAAAAAGAAAATCGCCAGACAAATGCACCAACAGTATGATCCCAAACTAAGTACTAATGCTCGTATTATAACCGTACAAGTCTGGGGCAGCCCCAGTAACACCCAAAATAGAGCGAATAGCGAAAAGATTGTGTTGGACACTTGCCTCGTAATGACAGCCTACACTCAAACCAAAGACAGAATGTATGTAATATGAATTTATTTGTGAAACATAGGTACACATGAAGTAAGTATAATAAAAATTTTGTGCTTTATGTTGGCCACGTAATGAAAAGAGATAAGAAGCATGTCACCATTATAAGTATTAAAAAACATTATTATAAGTATGAATGTGGAAGGACATAGAGCGAGAGGAAGCCCCATGAAAAGATGAATGGATTGTATTAAAGGTGATAAGGAGGTTGAAATGGACCCGAGTATGAAGGAAAGTCTGGATGAATGTGAGACAGAGACATACTGCGCCAACTTCAGATAGTGGAAAACGGTAAGGTAGATGATTAGTGCTCTATGTTACTATATCTATGTTGCGATGTGTGCAGGCGGTACCTAGTCATTGCAGAAAAGCGATTAAATAGAAGAAAGACATACTGCATCGACCCAGATAGAAATGTGATAGAGACGATAATTACTACGGAATAAAAAAATAGATTGTACAGTTTATCGCACTCGCCAAAACCCAGGAAGAGGATAAACACATATTATACCGAATAAACAGTGAATGTTCATTACATCCGCGAATTTAATCCGTTCGCGTGGAACACGAGAGCGGCGCGGGCGCCCCTGCGGATGTCGCGCCTGTGCGCCGGGACCGGGTGTCGAAACGTTTATAGATAATTTGGACAATTTGTTTGCGCTCTCGATAATGGGACGCAATGAATGTGAGATATGAATCGCTTTTTGTCAGCTATATTATACAGTACTTATTATGATAATGATTGTGAAATAATTACAAAATTATTCTTGTCCTTTGTGTGTGGTATTTATTTAGATTTTGAATTACGTCATTAGGTTTGGTGACATTTTTTATTAATCATAGTGATCTCTCTAGAACCCTGAGATGACTACAGACGAAACCACTCGTACAAAATTGTTCGCCCCATAAGAAATTGCCCAAGAGTTCCAAAACCAACGTTGATTTTTATTCAATCGAATAAAAAGTTAGGAGTAATATAATTTTACGACTATGCGTACCACGTGCGTTATCATTATACGATGCGTAAAATACTACTGATAGTAGCAGTATGATAGCTACTATTAGTAACCATAAAATCTCCTGTCACAGGCCCGTAAATGGGCCATTAACACTATAAATAAATACAGGTACTTGCATAACGAATAAATCGAACAATCGATTATGTTTCAAAGTAATCGTTATGCCTATCATGTTTTATTTGGCGTCGAGTTATCTCGGGCGGGAAATCTGTCCTTTATTAGGGTTGTCTATCGACCACCATTTGTCTTTTAAAGTCAATATAGAGATCTTAATTATAGTACTTTGTGTTCGGTACACTATTTATTTGTTAGATAGTTTTTAGCTTGGCTGGGAGCTGGGTGGTTGTAGGTTTGATTGTCGTCTGGGAAAATTTCGAAAATATTTTGTTTATAGGTACCCTGTTCTGGGTGTTACTGGGCTTGCCTCCAGAGCTTCGAGTGTGAGTTTATTTGTAAGCTAACTGTTTACTTCATAGTCTACGGATTTGTAATTTTTGTATGTCAAATTGAACAGCGCCGCTAGCGGACGGTATTTAAAACTTTCAACTGTCCATACAAAGTATATTTACGTATACTCCCAAATTTATAGACCTTGTATATCTTTATCAAACGTCATTTAGTACTGCGCACAAGAGTTTTGCTTTACGCAGTACTATATCACGTTTGATAAGGTTATCAAATATCTATAAATTCGGGGGATAGTCTATAGGGTATAGGCGTAGCTGATGAATAAGTTCGCACTTGACGTACCCTCAGTCACAGCCACAGATAAAAAAAATAGATGCCTAGCTAATATTACTATAGATATAAAAAGAAATTAAATCTTAGTTTTGCCCAATATCTTGCGTGGCATCCCTACTTGTTATCGATTCTCGGGATCGAGACAGTCGGCATCTAGCTGGGTTGCCGCGAATCAGACGGAGTGCGTCCCGCCATTACCGAACATCTACGAATAAAGCCGAACATTCGTTGCAGATAAACAACGAAGTAGCGTAGGAACTGTGCTGCCTCTAGTTTCTACACTTTCTAAGGTAAACATATTGAAACTGCTTGGATTATTTTAGCGCTGTCTTGAAAGATAATGTAATGTCTGCTTGGTAGCTATAATAAAATAATGTCTACTTTGGGGAAATAAATGGTGCAGTAGGTACAGAATAAATATTGTTTGGTCACAAGCTCAGACGAAGAAATAATATAAAAGGTCTAACAAAACTAGTGTAAAATATTTACACAAATTTTATACCCTTTTTTAATCTTCATATATAGACATATATTTTCGGAAACTTTATAAGTCTTTATTTTTGTAATTTCTCAAGTTATTTCGAAAATTTTTACTTTGATGGTAATCGTAGACCTCAAATACTAAAATTATTTAATAAAAATAATCAACACCCTGTCTGTTCTACAAGACAACTTATTGCTTAACAATATATTAACTCACGTGTTTATTATGATCCCCTGAACTCACTAACGTAGCAACGCTATAAAAGTCGTCAAAAAGAACACCCCAAACCATGCTATTGTACCTTTTATTGACACGGTTATAAAGATGAAAATTGAATGAATAATATATTGGACTATTTGCACAATATCTTGTATATATCTTTAATTCGGAATGCACAATGCTGTTTGATCAATAGATCACCTTTCATTACAACTGACCGATCACATGTTGCGAAGTCGATGATCATGACGTGTAAGACGGAATGTTTTGATCTGAATCTTAGCGTAATGTTGGGCCATGGTTTCAAATGTTGGTTCAAATCTTATTTTACTTTGTTTGGAGCAAATTAAGAATGTGCTATCAAGTTTTCGTGTTGTATTTTTTTGACACTCGTTTTAATGAGTGCGTCGTGTATTTTACTAAGCTTCGGAGGTCAGATTAGGCTGGCAGTTTCAGCTTTACTTCCAACATCTATGGTAGTCCTTATGGACCGACAGGAACCTGAAAGTAAACATGGTCACAAAACATGAAGTACCAAGTTGTATCAATATAAATCTTATTGTTTTATAGACTACGGCTAACTCAATTAGTCATTACCTGGAATAACTCAGGTAGCTAGTTGACTCACTTATTTCGGTCTTAGAAGGCGGACGACAGTTTTTACAGTGCATATTGGCAACAAAATCAGAGTAGTCTGGAAGCCGACCGCAAACAAAATTAATAAAGTAGTCGGAACAATAGGTTCTATTTTGCCAGAACCCTGTTCAAGTAATATCATAGACCACAAAAGCTCTTTCTAAACTATTTACTCTAACCACAAGCTCGCTAGTTCACACCAACGTTTGCTCCAAGCTGGACCGCGTCGCGTCGTAGCCACGATGCATCATTACATCACAGACCAGTAAGAGTGTGCGCTACATACGAAACATCTTGGGTAATCTGGTCTCATTCGATCATAAGCTAGCATTTGTAATCGACTTGCAATATATGATAAGCATACGTGTTACTTATACACTGGTGGCCAGAAGTCGTATAACTGAGAATGTCTTGAGTTGATGAACAAAAATGCCATTGAAAGTTAGATGTGGATCAGAATCAGAATATTTCTAGTCATGTAAACCATTAAGTACAGAAATTATGAATCGTCAAAATAGTTACAAAATGCTAAGCTACAACTTTACCACCCGTTCGGAAAGCCGTTCCTATGGAGAAGAACCAGCAAGAAACTCCATGGTTGCTTTTTTAAAAAAGATCCGTTACATTTTTGAGCAGTACATTGTTATGGGTATGTGAGAACAACGTAGGAACGGCTAGGCCAACTTAAGCAGCTGGTCAATGAGAACAGTATCATAATAATAATAAACACTAGACGAACACACTAACTGCGAGGGCGATAAGGCGGCTCCTGTAACCACTGTGTTGGGCCAAGTCAAATCAAATAGCATGTTCATACAGTACAGCTTGAATTTATATTAGCTTTGCCTCCTGAAAAAGGAAAGTCTGCAGGTAAAAATAAAATAACCTTATCTAAAAAAAAATCGACGCCCCAAGCAAATCTAGTTAGTTGATTGAACAAAGCCGACTTTCCCAAGTCACGTAGAATTTTACGGCGTCAGATGAAAATCAAATTTCCTTACATCTTTCTTAATAACGTGGCAACCAGAAACCGGATTTATTTATACTGTGACAATTGACCAGATGTTAAGTATAATATAAGTGCGATTTTACATTGAATAATATCTGTTAACTTAGTACAAGATTCGGTTCAAACAGCAACTCGTTTATAATGCATCAAGTAAATTCTGGTGTAATTGATCACTATTTCATTGCAAAGCTATTATTGGAGTTGTTTAGAAACAGATTAAATTACTATTAACCAGCCCCTGAATACAACTTACTCGGTATTTATTGATTATTCAATTCATTCTGTTTTCCATATTTGAGAATTACGTAAGTAATAGGTATACATATATTGATTATTTACTGACTGCATAGGTCCTGAGCCTTTACCCATTCTAGGATAACCATGTTAGAATAAAGCAATGTTATAAATAATCACAAGAAACTCAGAAACTCAGAAACTCACAGAAACTCAGAAACTCAGAAATACCAGTTTGATTAAAATACGTTGCACTCCTCAATGTGTCCGGAAATCGCGACAGTACCTAGACTCGTCTTCTCAATAATGACAACTGGAGCAAGGAAGCAGCAATTTCGCTTCCAAAGCTAATTTCTTGCTCGGTGACTCCATTTTTTAAATAAATAAAAATAAGTAAGAAAGGAAGAATTACTGCGAATTGTATGTAGCAGCACTCCTGTTATTTACCTGTTTTCCGACATTTGTAAAATAGGTGCTCTTGTATTATGCTAAATAATTACGCTGCATGTTTGGTTGCTTGGCGCTTGCTGTTTCAAAATGGATTGGCCTGATAAGCCGGCATACTATCGAAGAAGTGTTAAATGACAAATTGTATCGATAGCATTGGCGATAGCACGTATTTGCATATCCAAGGTAAGATAACGAATGATGTTATTATAATTAGGTAAATTACTCGCTGTTTCCGGCGATGGCGAATAATTACGTGTGGCAATATTTTTAGCCCCTGTTCGGTTTTAGAGGTATCGAAATGAGTCAGTCAATGCGTAGCAGTAGACCTCAATAATTTTTTTTAAATCGCCAGACTAGCACATCTCGCTCCCGCCTACTACATGGTGAGCAAGTACCATCGGCGAAATGTGAGTGCACTGTATAAGTGCACATCTGCCAACCCCATTAGGGATTACAGGCGTGATGGTGTATCATTTTTTTTATGAACACACTGACTGTATATTGATTTCTTATATTTACGCGAATACTACACATTAAAATAAAAATAATTACGGATTTTATCGCGTTTATGTTATGTATTTTTACGTTCCCGACGTTTCGGCTGCTTTACAGCAACCATGAGGTGGTTGACGTCATAGTGTCATAGTTTGAACGGGGGTACCCTCATATTTACGGGAACGTAAGACGAACGTATATTTAATAGGTATTCTAAAATGAACTGGAGTCGCTCTTAGTAAGTAGACAAAAGCAAATTAAGAAAATATGAATTCCAAATATTACCCAATGAGAATTGAACGCGAAAAAAAGTACACTCATGGCCTTTCTAAATAATCTATGGAATGACACAGGGATATGTATAAATTGTCACTCTCCAAGCTGTTGTGTATAATATTTATTAGAAAGGTCGCGTTGAGACAACAAGATAGTCCCGATAGCCGCGGCCCTTTCACTTTCTCGGCCTCTCTATGGCGCAGCGCCTCGTAATAATGCCTTATTAACATATTATGCTCTACTATTGTGATTGTAATTTATGAGAGTACCCGGGATTATTACGTCCGTTATTCGTAGCCGAGCCATCCCGGATGGAAATGTTAGCCACAAAGCTGTAACCATTTTATATTGAATCATTAAAAAAAGTAGCTATTATCTCTTTTACAAATGATTGCATAGCATAGCAACGTTATTATAAGTAATACAAGGCCTTCAATTGATCTGAATTAATTGTAATTAAAATGCAAGAAATTCAAGTTTATTATCAACGTAACATAATTAGAAAAACGCATGAACCTCATTGATAAGCTAACAAAATTAAAACGTGTTGTACTTCAAACATGACGACCTTATTAAAAACTCGTTCATAATTAACGACAGTACGTACAATTAAAAATAAAGAAGAAAAGCAACAAATTTATCATTTTCTTTTAAATTTGTAACTAACTTAATAAGTCGATTTAAAATAACCTTTAAAAAACATTAATCCGGTCCCCTTCATCCGAAAGTTGGACTTATTCCATTCTCTCGTTCACAACTTCAAAATAATGTTTCTTCAACCAAGTGATGCTGTTCATTTTCAACCCATAAAAAGGCACTATTATGGGTGTAAATTGATTGGCAATTCAGTTTATGGGACATTGCCGACTGACAATGAATTGGAATTTATTTCAACTGCTCCATGATGTTATTGAACCCGATACATGTACAGAACTTTAGTTTTAGATATGGCGGCTTTAGCGCAGGCAGTATCTGATACCTTGTTAAAGCATTAGACAGAAATATGGACATTTAAATTAAGTTTAAATATTTTTTCTCTATTTTTGACAGGCCTTGATCTCACTCTTAGATGTTTATTCCTAAGTAAGAGAACAGTTAAAACTGAATTAAGCACGAAACCCACGAGTTAATTAGAAACATCTCGAAAAGATCCAAATCGATTCAATTAGAAATTCTCTCGTGTTATACATGTATTTCTGAGCCAACATAAACTTAGATACGAAATGACTCGTTGTTTTAACAGAGTACATATCACAATAAGAGTTCAAATTAAGAACCGAATCGGAACATTTGAATCGGGGAGTCCGTCAGCCTAATAAATACTAGGGATGGTTTACACGGAAAAAATATAAAAGAGATGATGATAATATCTGCAAGCGAGATGAAACTAGGAGAAGCGACTCGCTTACTCCACAAAGGGATTGAACAGGTCGTGTCGCGCTTATCAGCTGCTAACGAACCGATTTCTGATGCTGCAGGATATTAATATTCTGCCTTCGTTCGCATTCTCTAGACCTGCCTTTCCCAAAGTGGGCGATAACACCCCCTTGTGGGCGCTGTGGCCTAAAGGGGGCGGTAAGAGACCCAGAAAAAAAATGGGGGCGTTGTGTAGAGGCTTACAATCATTAATTTAATAAGATATTAAGATAGATGATAATTTAATAATAGAAGTTATAGTGTTTTTTAAGTAAGTGAAATATGGGGGCGCTAAAAAATAATTTATTCTCAAAGTGGGCAGTAGGCAAGATAAGTTTGGGAACCCCTGCTCTAGACTGCTCTATATCGATAGGTAAATCAGGCACATAAATGCTCGTGGATGTTAAAATATCTGAAAAATTCAGTGTGGATATAAAATTTCAGGATACAATTCGACTTCCAATCAAGTTCTGTGTATGAGTTAAATCCCCGTGAATCTGTCCCATATTTCCTTCAAGTCAATGTTGTGTGTCAAGTGAGTTAACTGGCATTGTAGGAAGATGTGATATCGGTAATATAAGAAAAACATAATTTTAAGGCCAACAAGTAAGTTCAAATCTTATAGTCTCAGCTTTAGCAACTAAATATACCTACCCGATAAACTTCAAACCAAAACTTAATTTAAATTCAGAATAAGTCAAGTTTAAATTGAGTCAACATGCTCGAGGCAATATAATAAAATATGAAGTTTGAAACGTCCACAGTTTTATATAAACTGAATAACGTCAGGATCTGGTCTATGAGGGTCTAGTCTGGGCGGGTCTGGTATGCCGTCTGAGTCTAGGCACGTAGGGCTTACACGGTGACCTATTACGGCGGTTGAATCATCTTGGTAGAAGTACTTTCACTATGGAAAGTGGGTTTTGGTGTTGCACGCGAGAATAAGTTACTTCAGCAATTGACTTAGGGTTGTCGAGTTTTGGTTCCCATAGTAATTTGAAGGAGAAATTTATGTTAACTAAAATTAACAGTAAATAAATGTACTCTAATGGCCACTTTATGGGTCGTTATCTCTGACATCTAAATGTCTGAGAAAGCCCGGGTGTGTTTAGTTGGTCAACAAATTCTATGTACTTAATATTTTGCATATCTAATTATATAGAGTAATACCTATAGAAACATTTCCCTTTAGTCTACAAAAAAATTCTACTGTTAGCTTACTACTGCCTTAATTTGTATCATAATGTCCGTGACAACCTTAAATCGTGTAATAATACCTTTGTTCTTAATGATTAATGATTTCTGATGGTCGCTTTTGATGCGGTGAAAATTATTCGTGATTCACTTGGCTATTAAAAACGAGGCTGCCTGGCTGGGATGATTCGCATACGGGGGTCCTACTGAGATCGGTGAAATGGATCTTGGAATTTTAAGTGTAGAGGCGAATATCCATAATTCAAAATATCTGCTATAAAGTAAGAAATAAAGTAAAAATCTGCGTAAAAACATAAAATAAACGCGATAAAACCCGAAAAAAAAAACGTTTTATTTCAATGTGTAGTATTCGCGTTAATATAAGAAATCAATGTGTTAACATATAATAGAATTTGCTTGATATATTAATTTTGGCGTGTATACCATTTGACGTGTAGTCATAATGCACCAAGAGTATGTCTAACCTTCAATAATAATAAAGCACCCAGGAACCTCAGTACAGAAAGCTGGATCACTACCATCTGTGGTAATCGGATGGTCTTAAAATCTATCTCAACTGTAACTGAAACATTGCACAAATCACTGCAGCTTATAGCATTCCGGCACATCATCCTCCAATTATTTAATCTGTACCGGCCATGACGACGGCTGAAACTGATGGGTCGACCACGTAATACTTCAAGTCTTTTATACGGACTCTACCGTCATTTGTCAGGGATCTTAACACTCTTATCATTTTAAGCCGTAGACGATGACATGGCGTTGTTTTACGAGCGCGTATAGTGGTGTTTACTCACAAGGGCGAGGTTACTGTAAGGACTGGTGTTGACTTACCTGAAAAAGAAAATAAGTTGGGTTAGTTTCATATAATATTATTCTGAACATATGTATGTTTGAGTTTATGTGATACTAGTACTCCAGCGGGGTTATTCTAAATCATTCGAAATCTATATCGATAACAGAATCTAGAATCGCTATGAATTCCTTGTAAATATTAACTATTATTCTGCGATCGAAATATTTCAAACCGACCGTTATTAAAAAAGTATGTGTTACAGCTCGTCGGGATGCACATTATAATCGGAATGTTTTCGTATCGGTCTTGGAGCAGGCTTCGCTGGAGTATAAAAAATTGTTAAAAATGCAAGAATTTATACTTCTGACTTTATTAGTGCTTTTTTTCCGGCCGGAATCTACCACCGGGTCGTAACATTGATTCCACTGAAAGTGCCGTCAAGAAACTCTATGGTTACTCTTTTTAAAAGACATAGGATGGTATACCCTACTCACTTTGTGTGAATTTAAAATATTGCTTACAATTTCTACGGGACTATTTATATAATTCCAGCCCTTTTTTATGTCCCACTGCTGGGCACGGGCCTCCCCTCAATGCAAGGCGGGATTTGGCCATAGTCCACCACGCTGGCACAGTGCAGGTTGGCAGACTTCACACATCTTTCGAGGGGTTCTCTCAGACATGCAGGTTTCCTCACGATGTTTTCCTTCACCGCAAGTGATAATCTTGGTTGAAAATGAGATTCGCACGTGAAAAATCCCAGAGGTGCGAGCCGGGGTTTGAACCTGCAATCCTCGTTATCGAGGCAAGCGTTCTACCAACTTGGCTATCACTGCTTTCGGGACTGGACTATTTAAGTAACCGATACTATTCTGAATTACAAAACACAGACCTAAATACAGGCTGGATTAAATCAGGCTAATGTTTAGCCTTAAAATATAGCCTTAGTAAGCTTCAGGCTGATGATAAACTGGTAATAAGGCAATAATAGTAAACTAGGCTATGTGGTAGCCAGGTTTGTGTCGAGCTACTAATCAAGTTTACAATGTAAACGGTTTAGTGGCCCGTAATCAAATTAGAGTCTATGCTCTACTACTGTTTTTTATTATCTATGAGTATGTTGTTTTAATACCATCGCAAAAAGAGGGGTGTTATAAGTTTGAATCCATTGTCCGTGACATCGTTGCTCCCGATTTGATGTATCAATTTCAACTCCCAACTAATTGACAATTTAGATTTTTGTGACCAACATTTATTTTGAATACCTCGTGAAATATCGAATTTCTGACTTCAAATATAGATAGCAAATGCGCTAAAGAATCGCAGGTTCAACGCTTAGCATACCCTTTATGAATTATGCTGTATATATTTAGTTTTTTTTAAATTTTTGTAGTAGTTCGTAAAAAATATTTCTAGCGAAAAAAAAGGTTTGTAACGTAGACCGAACAAGGACTATCGGGTCCGAAGTACTTGCCCAAATAAAAATCACAGCTTGATTGAAATCAATCGGCAATCGTTCCCACAATCCAAACGTAATCCCAAACCCATCAACATTCAATTACATTTTTGATTTGTCAGTTTCGTTCCGAGACTTCATTTTCCGTAGTAAAGGACGAAACGTCGTAAAGTTTTTAGAGTTCCCTGGAGCGTGGGTCCATTAGCACAGACATGCACGCTGCTGTAGTTATATACGGGACCTGTATCAAAGTGAAGTTTGTGCAGGGTAAATTTAATACGTTAACGTACTTTTTTTTTCCTTTTACTATCTGATTAGCTTCTTGGAAACTTGGAGGCTTGAAACGTAGTTCAAGTACCTATGTGGTACTAATAATGTATATGTGAAGTCTATATGTCGAAAATATGTTAATATCTTTTTAAAAATTACATTTCTGTGATCTGTTTTAAGTTGTATTCATTGAATATGTGAAAAAGTTAACCACTAAGTAAGTAACAAAAAGAAAATCCTTGTTTTATTGTGAAATTATAGAAATGGCGAAGGTGGGCAAAGCATCTCATCATTTTCACGGCTTACCAAGCTTTTACGTCTATATTATGTCATGTGAGTGACATACGCGGGTATTACTCGTCAAAACAATTCCGATTATTTTTTTATTTTTGAATATAGAACTGAAATCGAACGTGGGCGTCTATATCATGGAACTAACGCGGGAAGAGAGTCGACCAATAAATTGTGTAGCGTCTCCCAATTTTGAATTTTGAATATAGAATGGTGATTTCACATCAAGCGCCCACGGCTTCGGAGACCGCCATAGATTATGATAATGACATAGATAAAAAAAACTAAGCGGCCTATGTGCTAAACTACTCAATAAAAAACAATGCCAAATAATAGCCTTTGTATCATAGACTATTGTGATCGTATATCTTTAATCAGTATCAGGTACAATTTACTATATTTCAACAGTCTAACCCCTAATACTGTTACATAAAGTTCAAATTACCACATACAGTGGAGGTTATAAATATGCAAGTCATGTTCGCAAAAAGTTAAGAAATTAACGATAGGTTGATAGTTAGATAGATACCTACATAGTCAATAATAGAACAGTAACTTGTATGAGCAAATACAATGGTTTGAAGTAAAAAAAACTTGAGTGGCAGTAGGTATCGACAAGTGTATTTTTTATTATTTTAGCAACAAAACGGAAAATACAATACATAAACCGGCTTGCTGCTTTTGCTATATAATGAGATAACAACAGCAAGGTGTAATTTTAAGATAATTTTTAGACCTTGTATATTGACACAACGGACATTATTAATTTTACATAAACGGCCTGAAATATATGTGGTCATCATTTTGACAACCGTCTTTGAATAAAGTCGAATTTTCCGTGATACTTGAATGGGCGCCAGCAAGTTGTATGAAGTTTCATAGCTGGTGATTTTTATTCAAAAATAGTTAGTTGCAAAAAGATTTTATTCAGAAACACCGCATTAGGGTTGTCACAAACTATAATTAATTTAAACCCTAGGAAGACTTTCAAAAATGGTTACTTTGAATAAATTTTAATTATTCTAAGCTGGTTTTATTTAAATTACTCCACATTACAAGCATTTTTGAGTAAAGCACTATACTATGTATCCTTTGTCTGCAATGGGGTATTCTGAACTGCAGTCCGCATACAAAATACAATATTAACGAATAAAATACCAGTTTTCTTTTTTTATAACAGTCTTTATGCCAACATAAATGGTTCTTAGTTATATTAGCTAGCCACTCATTGGTCGTACATAAATGATGCTTATCCACCATCTCGAAATCGCTTAAGGAAATACTAAACGACATCAATTACAAGTCGTTTATTTAATACGACGTACCTATCAAGTGTTTTGACAGCATCTATTTCAATATGGCGGCATGGCGAATGAGCGGGTATCAAGGTTACTGTGATTACATACGGCGACAGGTATTTCGTAATAATACCCTCGAGTGTAGATTTAATCGATGTTTTTTCCTATGAGTACAGATTATACAGCATTATTAGTGATAAAAGTGAACTAAGATATCAAATTAGACAAGATAGAATGCTCAAATAAATGCCACGGCATTATTTAAAAATAATTCAGTTTTTGTGGAATAATAAATTAGCATTGCCCATTTATTTTGTGTGAAAATTTTAGTTCTTAATTTAAATTTCGAAAAAAAAATGTTGACCTTTATTTTACTAAAATTCTATCAGACGCCATTTATTGGAACGAGTAATATGTAGGTACACTGGCAAAATACACAAGCAATAATTGTGAGTATGTATTACATTGTACAACATGAATTTGATTTCTTTGATTGAAAAATCGAATGCAGAAAAAAAACACTATTTTACGTGAGCTTGTTTCTTTTTTATTTCCCCCCTAGAGTGTGTTAATAAGTTAGTAGGTATTCAATGTCACACCATTAAAACCGGTCGATTGTAAAGTTTTTATAGTCTAGGCAAAAGAAATAGACGAAATGTAATTTTTTAATAATTAAATAATATGGGTCAGTCTTAAAATCATAAATGGAACTTGTTTCAATTAAAATATGTATGCCATTAAGTACCTATTTTAATGTGCTGCAAACTCATTTGAATATTTGATTAAGTACGTAGCTTTCTAATTAAAGTTATTGCACCGGTTGTTGTTGGCCCGGCTGTGATTGAATAGACCGGTCGACTCTGAACAAAGCCAGGCAAGAATACATTTGATTAATTCCTTCATTAACTAATTAATACGTAAACAACATATATTATGTAGCGCATTGAACAGATTAGCTGGATGATACATTATAGCTTTTTATTGCATTAAAAAAATAGAAAGTGAAAAAATTACCAATATCTTTTTATAATGTTTCTCTATGTGGTCCGGTGGTCCGATTGTGTAGAATCCTAGTTATGTATGTACATTAGGTAAAAATAATCCTACCTACTTTTCGACATAGATTAAGAATCTCGACACATATATCAGACTACCTCCGTATTAAAAAAATATTTCAAAATTCTAGCACGCAGAGTAGGTAGGTATGTTTATTACACACTCAACTGTACAAACGACAATCATTATGATCAAAGTGCGAAAATAATAACAATTCCATAATTTGCATTTAAATATAGCTAACTCAACTTTATTTTCATAACAATAAGGTGTACAAACCACTTTCAGCAACATCGCTATGATCAAATTAAGTAATTTGACTCTTTGTATTTCTTTATAAACGATTTAAATTACTCAATTACATACAAATGTGCGCCGACGCATTGCAAACGCATGTTAAATAACAAAACTGAGTATTAATTGCACGATTTTGAGGCCTACTTTAGTTTTGCGACTCTCGAAATTTCGGTCATGTTTTAATTTTTGTAGATGCTTGAATTAAAGTGTGAAATAAACGGTTACTGTTTTACATTGAGAAAATAAATGATTTTACTTTTTATTATTGGGACTTGACCAATATACACTCCCATAACTGTCCCAGAATTTAGTGGTGTCCAACCGAGAGACCGTGGTTTGGCACTCGGCGATTCTCGGGAAAAAGCCGAGTGCCATAGATAGATAACTCTTTATTGTAAATAAATACACAGACATTAAAAAAGAGACAAGACAACGAACAAAAAGCAGTGCACATTGGGCAACCCTCAAACGTCCTATATAACCCTCAAAGAAAAAAAAATATAGATGTCAAATGAAAAGTAATTTTATTTAAATCTAGTCCTGTGTTCGAAGTGCCTATCACTTTTGGACTCTCACTCTTAATTCGAGCTTCGAATCTTCGACCTAAACATCGGAAAAATCTAACTATAGTAGACCTCAATTAAATAATTTACTGTAGTCGGTTACGTAAAAGCTACATGGAGGCACGCCGTGAGAGCAGTGGGTCAGATGGTGCGATTGTGGACCGTAAGAGCCGACCACACGGGGAGCATAGACAATGTATGTTATGTTAAAGTAATTCTGTTAAATGTCTTTGATTGTATTGGTTGGTTGCAAAATAATAAAGTGCCTCCACGGAGTTATCCACAACCCAACAAAGACTCAACCCTATAAGAAAAAATAAGGCACACGCTATACATAAAATAAGTACTTATGACAATAATAAAATAGGTAAGTAAGTTGAATTTGACTGAAATTTTAACTGGATATTTATTTAACTTAACGCTAGTAAGTTATATTTATATAGGGCTTGTAATATCTATGGCAGGTCTAGGATATCCCATTTATATGATAAATAAGAATTTACTACTATTAAACAGACACAAAATCATGAAAAGAGCAGTTGCGATCTCTTTCAGGCAACCATTGGATATAGTATTTTAGAAATATAAGTCTGTCCATGCTCATAGGTTACCCATACACAGTTTTATAAATTCCGTCTATGATCATCATATGATCCTAGACCTAACATAAAATATGATACCTAAAATAATAACATCACTCAAAGATCAATGTATTTTCCAGATATACGAATCAAAAGACACAAATAAATTGATCCGATCGCGTGTCGATCGACTGGTGAATGTGCGCTCGCGCACGCCATCTGATTCGAGCCGATCGCCCATTGGTCAAAATAAATAAGTAGGTAATTCATTTATTTAGGTTAGTGTATAAGTTCAGATCTATTATTAGAGAATACAGCTTTAATTAAGTCTGCAGTATCGTCCACATAATACAAATTTTTTTTTTAGTCTTGGTCTATTATTTCTTATTGTACGAGTATGATCCGTCTGTGTCAGCGCAAGTATTATATAACGTTTAACAAAAATAGTGTATATTTTAAGGGGTTAACAAGTAAGTGATAACGATCACGTTTATGTATAAAATATATGTGTATACAGTGAGTAATTTTTCTGTGAGAAAACAAGCCACTACAGTTTCAACGCGCACTTAGTATAAAATGTTATTTTTAAAATTTCAAATAGTTAAGATATTTTTTTCGAAAATGTGACCTCTATAGCCTACCAATGGGCCACTTAAAATATTTTACACTATTATTGTAAAGCCTTATATTCATAAATGTATCTTTTATATGTAGGTACAGATTGTTTTTATATGAAATGGATTTTCAAAGTGCTACTAACTAGACTAAATCAATGTGCCATTAAATTAGTCTTGTATGTAATAAATGCACTAAATAATACAGTCAGAACCACGAGGCAAACATAGCGTGCCAGAAATGTTTTTTAAAAGGGTAATTACTTCGTACGTGATATGGATTTCTCGTCGAAGCTAATTGGTGGGTGTGCTTTAAAAGGTAAGATACTTGTTATTGATACTAGAGCTCATTAGTCTAGCTGGGCTAGCTCGTGGACGTTGAGCCTAACATTATTCGTATACAGAACGAGGTATGCCTTGGCCCTTGACTCTCTAGAAGTGAATCAAATTTAGAACTGAGTATGAAAACATTCCTGAATGGCTGGCGCTGAGTTCCGAAGCTAAACAAAACAAAAAAACCTAATCAAAGCATAATTTTACTCCTAATTTGGTTGAAGTTTAATGAACCGTATAACAGCTGTGATTTGTACCCGGTGAGCGCTAGGTCGAGGCGCGAAATTCGAAATTTCAACTGTTTCTTTTTTTACGAAAATTTAAAAAGTTATATGGGTCGATTTTTTTTTGTTTGTGAGAACGGGATATTGTTATGCATTTATTTATCTGTTAAATTGGCTTCATATTTTTTTAAATGCATCAACACTACAAAATTGGTAAAGATAGCACTTTTTACAAACTTAAGAGTATCGTATATGTATCTTTAGTACAATTTTTAAGCAAACTTAATACATCGAGGCATCTAATGCACAATGCCAATGGCGCAAAATAAAAACTAATTTACATCGTGAAGATGCCGCAAGTATTCTTAAAAAAAATAACCGTATAAATTTTGAATTTCGCGCCCCGACTTAGCACTTCCACCTAAAATACATACATAGGTATATGGGTCGAGCGATCGAAAGCAAATTTTATCCGAAAGTGGTTCTATCATCGTGGTACAAGTAAAACCGCAACACAACGAACACGTGCCTGTGGTTACTCAAGTTTGCTTCGCTTGAATCATAAACACCTGGCAATGCCGTGTACGACGACGCACGAGGCCAGATTAATCCCAGTTTCCACTGTTTCCAAAGTGGAATGAATCGGCGATGTGCAGAATAGACCAATTGCAGATTGTTTAAAAAACAGTGCTCGGTTCCGAGCGGTATTTTTCGAACAACCCGACCGGTCGATTTCACACATCCTATCTAGGTACTCTCCTCTGCGCTTTGGTGGCAACCAAGCCTTATACTTGCAAACTTAATGCTAAACAAACTGAGTAAACTTAAATTTAAAATTAATGCTTGTGCTATAGTATAGTCTGCTAGTTATTTAAGACTTACGAAGTGGTGCCCAGGATCCGACTGACAATCTTCGGTTATTTCCTGCCTGGTATGGGGTCTGTATTAAGTCTTCTTATTTTGTTAGTGGCGCGATAGGAAGACACGAGACAAAAAAGAGGGAGATGAAGGGCCAGGAGAGGGAGAAAGAAGAACGGATTAGCAGATAGACAGGTTATCGATTGCATAGACCAGAGTACGCCAGACGTGAAAACCAACTCGGATGGCTTGGTATAGGGAGGCTCCTTTTGTGAACTAGACCTATGTGTAATACACTCCACTCTATGACCTATGCTCATAGAGTGGATATTGGTGTACCATCTGTAGGTTCTATGACATGGTATTCGTTGCCATGATTCCCCGCAGAATTCCTTGCAATAATAAAGAATACTCTGATGGAGTTTACAATGCGTCTCTGAACGGAGTTTCACTATCGTGCAATTTGCATATATACACATTTTACGGATAATCAAATCCTAGGTACCTTAATGTTGCAGGTGGCTTCACGCTACTTAAAACTACGTCTGTAAGTGTTGTAACAAACAAACGAGAACTGGAATGCTGAAGATATGACAATTAAAAAAGGACAGTAAGTAAATTAACATATTCCCCGATGTAGCTTTAGTGGATAGGTTTAGGTGCTATCACATTTATCAGGTGATGATCAGTGACCATATGCATATAAAGTTGACATTAATCGTACTTGAATAAAGCATATTGTTGTATTTTTTTTTGATTTTCATAGAACTTGATATAACACCGTAAGATGAAAATATCAAGCCGCCAAACGACAACCGATCCCATATAAGTCTTTCATAAAACCATGTATTTAACGGCACACCCACACAAACACTCCTTAGAGGCACGGACCGCGAATTAATTCCGTGTCTTACTGACAAACAGTAAAGTTACCATATACGGGTTTACACCGAGATTGTTCCGTCAAAAATTGAGCTATAAACAAGATCGTCAAGTTTTAATGGACCGCCTCAGGGGGTTTGTTTTATTTTAATTATGTGTGTTAGACCTAGAAGGCTTTGTAAGCGATAATATTTGTTTGAAGTAATGTATGAGTTGTAAATTTTATCTCACAGAGGACATGATTTATACTTATACTGTGTTCACCAACCATATTGTTAGAGCTGCATATTGTTGGGACGATATAGTTCTGAAAAATAGCTTTGTTCCAAGGAATAAAATGGCCTTCAGAGTGGAAATATCAGATTGCTCCATATTCAAACAACCATGACACTGATATTTTCTTGTCAATATTCTAGAGGATTTTCGTATATTCCGCATCAGTATTTTCTGAGACCTTCAAACAAAGTGGAATACGCGCTTGGCTAAAGTTCTATGTATATTGAACGAGATGATTAGCATAACCAAGTTCTATGTAGTAGTAGCTTGGAATATGAAAAGTTTTATACTAAATGGTAAAAGGTAACAGGAAAATTGTTCCATAGGCACTGGAGTACGTTGCTCCAGGTTTCATACGATCGGCCGAGGCAAGGACAAAATACTTAAATAGTATTTTTTATATCGATACAGCCACATTTACTCCTTGGATTTAAGAAACAGCGGTTTCTCTCTTTCTTCACAAAAAAAAATAACGTAATTATCTCCTCAAAAACAAAGGAATTGAGGTGCATTGTTTTAAATAAAAATTATGTGTTGGCATCGGACTTAACAGACAAGTATTTTATTTACATACCATGAACAATAATCATAAACAATTAGCTCCCGTGAAGTTACTAATATTACAAACGTAAGCCCGCAATTAACAAGGAATATAATCAAAATGAAATTGCATTAGTACACTATATATTACCTCGATCTTGCGTTCCCGCTGTGATTGAAATCAAACCAATTTACCGCTATGCAATGAACATTGATAATAATTAAATTGTTGCTACGTTTGAACTCTACGCAGTTTTATTTACATATATCAGTTTAACTTAGGGTTGCCATCCAAATCTTAAAAAAAAAGGAATTCTAAGAGAGCACATACATTCCCTTACATACATACATACATACATACATACATACATACATACATTTTACATTCGACGCAGTTATTCCCTCTACAATTAAAATATCCATATTTAACCTAAAAATCGATTTAAATTGGCAAACATCTCGTGGTATCAGGAGATACTTATTATGAAAATTCAAAATGGTTCTACTTCAGAGGTAAGATTTCAAATCCAAGAAAGTCTCCAAAATCTCTAAACACCAGAAATACCACCCGAAATAAAAATTATAAACGATTATTTACTGAAAATAGTTACAGTTATTACAGGTGAAATTAAAAAAGAAATGTATCTAAAAATAGTTAAAATATTAAGGGCACTGGTAGAGACTAACCAACAAATTAAAATGTGGTATTGCTGCGTCAACCACTTACTCGAGAAAGCACACCTCGGTTCAAAATGTCTATGATAACTTAGAGTAGCGGCAGCCCTACGGCTTGTGTGATATCTTGTTGATTGATACAACGTGTCGGCTCCGACCGGTCGTGAGAGCCGGCCCATCACGACAATACCCTGGTGTCTTCCTGTTAGAATATGTTTAGATAAAAACACTCTCGTATTTGTCCTCACCTACGATTAAATTCTCTTTGGATCTGTTATTGAAGAAGGGTTCTTATTGTTTCGTAATAAAGATTAAGGTTATAGACTTTAGGGCGTGTTTGATAATGTGCTGATACATCCTATTCCCAACTTATTTCACGGAAAAGAAATGGGATTAGGGACCCACTACTATCAATTATCTTATTCAGAGAATGCGTATGGGCTATCTGTCAAATAAGTTGCCAATAGGGTTTATCAGAATATAAGCGAAAGAGGCCCTTAAATTGGAAATATATTACCAAATAATCTAGATAATAAAGCCGGATTTTGTCAACATTTCAATGGCTTTTTTTATCATGGTCCTACACATCTCCGTACAATCGTATTCACACGAAGGTTTCTACAAGTATTCGCACATACAATACTATAATAACTCTAGCATCCTCTTCAACCTTGCAACAATATACATAGATGGCTCTGCAGATGAAATGAAATGACGATTCTCCATTCAATCCAGAAACGCGCTATAAGAGTCTTTGGAGATCATAATATATATACAAGATCCCGACAATAGCCGTTGGGGCATCTTCCCTTTTCTGCATAATATCAATACCGTTTAACTGCGCGTTCCACGATGGCGGAACAGACGCCATTTAATTTGGCTTTAAGGTGGAAGCGATCAGTCGCATTCCCATACATATTTCAAAATGGTAATACTCGATACACATACAGTTTTTTAGCTGTACAAGCATTGTTATCAATTCTCTATAAATTAAAGAGCTCGCAGTATGAAATATCAGGCAAAATTTTATAGTAATAACATCATAAAACGATATTAAATTTTAGGCTTGTGTGCGTGAATAAAAGCGCCTCTGTCCAAATTAACCCGTAACTAATAAAGCATCCGATTTTTTGTCTTTCAGTATTTACGGCGACAGATGGCAGCAGGAGTTTTTACTTATAATACATAAAGACATAACATTATAATATATAGAGAGATATAAATTTTCTATAAATAAGTATAAAGATTCATAATAAAAAATTAAAATTAAAAAATACATATAAATTTCGTTCGTCCATCGAACCTACGAACAATCGCATTTCACCGATAAAGTGAACATAACAGCCACAGATGACAGTTCCTGTAAAAACTTGAACGAGCGTCTTTTTTAAATTCTGTATACATTATTTAATAAAAATATGCCGCTTACGCACGTACAAGGTCATAGCAGAGTCGGAGAAACTGATAGGGATGGAGCTATATTATTATTTCATCTAAGCGCGTAGGTAGGTACCTTCACAACAAAATCGTTTATTTATTCATCTAGTAGGTACGCTATCTATATTTTTTATTGTAAACTTGACAAATAAATAAAATACGTAATTTATGTTAGTCTATATATTTTAAAATTCTATATAGGTAGGTATTTATTTTTGGACAATAATCATTTCATTACTATCTAGGCATATCTATACCTATCTAGGTAGGAGACATCATTTTGTAATGTACCTACGTTTTTTTCTTGAGCCACTTGGGGTGTGTTATTATCTGTGTGTGCAGATCGTCATGTATCCCTATTTCCTGTAATCCAAGTTTTTAGGATTTGTCTGCACCCAAAACATATCTTTTTCGGGTTATTATAATAAAATAACCAACATACCTACATAAGGCATGTACTTATTTTTTTAAATAATCAATGAATGAATGAATATGTCGTAATGTTTCAATTGGTTGTAAATATCATTGAAACCTATCAAAATATTCGTCGTCATGACTAGTGGTCTACGTAGCCTAATGTTCTACACGGTTGATGCTAACGTGTACCATAGCAAGTTCAAATCTTGCCGGTGGGCTTGTCTTTTTGAATGATTGATATTGTTTCTGTAAGTGAATATTAGATTTCCAAAACACACAGCTCGGCCGTGTTACTCCAACATGATGTGGTAGTAATAATATAACGAAAATATATATAGGTAGTATGTACTCTACCAAGGCCATAGCTAGATGATGTCGTGTTACGAAATATAGTCCGGTCAATTTAGATCAAAAAATGAG
This sequence comes from Pheosia tremula, assembly GCA_905333125.1. NCBI lineage: Eukaryota > Metazoa > Arthropoda > Insecta > Lepidoptera > Notodontidae > Pheosia > Pheosia tremula. Next base: position 1,859,093 of record HG995403.1, on the reverse strand, counting down.
AGTAAGGTTGCATAAAGTCCCAACAAGCTGAATTTCAGTGAAATTGTTCAAAATATAATTATAAACAATGTCTAAAAGTTCCCCATCATTCCCCTGTAAGGAAAAAAAATTATTCAAGGTCAACGGTCAAAAAAATGAGTTTTTCGCGATTTTCAGCAAAACGGTAAGTTTTATCATAAAGTACCTCAGACAAAAATTGTAGATCATAAAATTATCTATAAAAAATGTATCAATACTTTTTTCTTACGAGCCACCGTTTCTGAGATATAACGATTCAAAAAGTTATAAAACGCGCTAAGTACACTACCTCATAGGTGGCGTGGAAACGTGTGCATATTATGACGATAACAACTTTTATAATACAATTTTTGTCTGAGGTACTTTATGATAAAACTTACCGTTTTGCTGAAAATCGCGAAAAACTCATTTTTTTTGACCTTTGACCTTGAATATTTTTTTTTCCTTACAGGGGAATGATGGGGAACTTCTAGACATTGTTTATAATTATGTTTTGAACAATTTCACAGAAATTCAGCTTGTTGGGACTTTATGCAACCTCGAATGTCTAAATTGACCGGACTAATATGTCGCGCGAGTCTTTGTCGATTTATTGATCAATTTATCAAACATTTTTTTAGGCACTGCCGGGTGTGCTACTGATATATATATATATATATATATATATATGTATATATATATATATATATATATACATATATATATATATATATATGTATGTATATATATATATATATATATACCCGGCAGTGACTAAAAAAATTTTTGATAGAATAACACAGCCAGGTTGTGTGTTTTGGAAATCTAATATTCACTATATATATATATATATATGGCCTTGCTGGTTTGTACCTTCCTATAGCTAGTCAGTAAGTAAGAAGAAGAGATAGGTACACATATAGGTCGCTATGTAGGTTTTCTCAGATTGATTCAATACTGAATAATTAGTAAAAACCGATGTTACGAAATATGTCGCGCGAGTCGCTGTCGATGTATTCTAAATTTTTTTCTAGTCACAGCTGGCTGTGCTACTGATATATATATATATATATATATATACATACATATATATCCAACCAACTAACCTAACACGATTGGCGATACAAAAAGGGCAAGCCCCGGCACCTAGTATGAACGGGTTTTTCGAAATTATAGGGAAGCCTAATGAATGGGATACCCCTTGAACGTTTGAACAAATCAAGTGCGACATAGCTCGTAATTGAATAAATCTAAGAAAACATACCTATGTGCACCTATTTCTCTTCTTTTTACTTACCGATTTATTATAGAGTAGCTATAAATTGGTACCAACTAGAAACCTACTTAGTTTTAGATATATTGATATTACTTTTTTTTTCGTTTCTGAACGCAAAACCTTATACCTCGGATACGAGTACTCGTCTACATAATAAATAGGTGCCTAGGCCGAAAATAACTGGTTTTGATGCACATACATTCTGTACTTAGATATTATGTATGTGCTTACCTACTGTTATATTTTTTAAATTATTCTCTTTGGATTCTGTTAATCTGAGGTATAGATATTTAATAAATATAAAAGTCGGTAAGCACTTACTAAGTTCTTAGAATGTATAGAATAGTGTTACTTATTTTGTTCTGGGTGTCTACGAAGTTAATTTATTATATCTTGACCAAATTGGCAGCATGTCTATGGTATGCTGATGCCAAATACAAGAATTATAAAAAAAATGGATTCACTACTCTGCTGCGACCGATTTCACGTTGTGAGTATGAATGTAAAAACTTACTTCAAAATTCAAATAATAATTGTGTGGGATTTGCGATTAGTTTTGTTTTAATTTGTGTTTTGTTGTTATTTGAATTGTAATGGAGATACTGATGGAATGTGACGCTGGTGAAAGTTGGTAACAAATACCTTAGAGCATAACTCGTATTGTAAAGTGGCTACACAACACAAGTTCAATTTCATGATTATCACTTGCTTGTGCTTCGGACAACACAGCCCGATCTCTCTGATTGTACCGGATTGCCATCCCATCGTATTATGAGTGTGAAGAACATCAGCGCATCTAGTGGAATCTATTATATTAGTATAGATTCCAAAGTTGTACAGCAGTGACAGCCTCGTTGGCAGAACGCTCGCCTTGGAACGAGGTGTTCAGGTTCAAACCCTGGCTCCCATCACTGAGATTTCCGGATTTTCATGTGCGAATCTTATTTTCCATAAAAATTATCACTTGCTGTACGATGAAGGCAAACATTGTGAGGAAACCTGCATGTCTGTCAAAAGTCGTGTGAAGTTCACTAAACTGCACTGGGCCTACGGCCTATATGCCCCTCATATTGAGGAGGCGTGTGCCCGATATAATGGCGATGGGCTCACCCTCTATTACATTGGTACCAAAATACCATCGGTGAAATGTGGGTGCATTGCAGTGTGATGGTGTATGTTGGCCCGTCTCTGGAACGATGATTGAATGATTGAATCTATACATGTCACAGCAGCATTTACCTTATAATAAGTATGGATACAGTAATAATTATTATTGGACTAAACAATTATTTTTTTCTTTTTAGTGGAGGAATGAAGCACAGGAGGTTGCAAGAATCAAGATGACTGTAAATTGTATAGAGTCGATTCTATATTATAATATTAGTATTTGAAACAATGTTATATTTACCTAAGTTTAGAATACCAACAACAAACAACATTGTTTCAAAGAAATTTGGAAATGTAGCTGTATCCCTTATTAGGTATAGAACTACATTGCCAAATTTCTTATTCCCTTGTAAATTATAATAAATATTGTTCTTGTTGTTGATCTGGTATATTGTAAAGCGTAATACTTTTACAGTTATCATGCAAACCTTGCTATATTTATAAGATCTATACAATAAACATTATATTTACGAACATGAAAGTATACATTTTTCTTTTCTATCTTTTATTTCTGAAACTAATATTGCAAAGCTCGCAAAAGTATTTCTATTATTTTACAACCGATAAATAAGTTTTTTTATGATCGCTCTACCTGGTGGCATAAAAAGACAACTTTTAGTATGCGAGACTTTTAACAAGTGCTGCGCTCTAGCGGCACAAAAGAGACGTGTATTTGTCTATGTGTGAGTGCCTATTTATACAAGGATTTTAGAAGCCATGGTATCTCATCCATTATAAATGATTTCAGGTTAATGTTTTTTTGGATATTTCAATGCAATGTCGTAGTAGTGCTCGCAATTTGCAACATCAAGTCTCATAGATGCTCGATGTTCGTGTAACTAGTTGCAGAAAAACAGGACCATCTATCGAAAATGTGTGGCAACCGACCCTGAGCATTCACCTTAATTGGCCGAAAAAACCGGCACAATTGTTTATTTAAGATTCCCCGCACCGTGGTTCCGTCGTCCGTGCGTGTAGATGGGTCCATAAATGACTGGTAAGTCAGGTGTTTTTGCAGGTTATTTTAGGCAGTGAGGTAGGTGGAAATTACGCGGTGATTTGGTTTTAAAATATAGTAAACGAAAAAGGCCCTGTAGTTTTATACCCTTTTTGTTTATTCTAAATATATTTTTTTACACGACAAAATGTTTAAATGGAACTTACCGAAATAAATCCAAATTACTATTACTACCATTATTTCCAGAATTTAACAATGACTCTTCGATCTAAATTAAAAAAAAACATAATTATGCAACAACCCAAACCCTATTCAGATCCGTCTGATACACATTATAACCACTTAAATGATTACTTCTAATAACTTAATCAATACCTCGGATAAACAATTACCAATTATGTCCAAACGCCAATAGATAACATGCTTTAAGGCAATAATGCCAATAGGTATACCTTATTTCTCACTCGCACCAGTTGGGCACAGACCGTAACCTTCATTCTGAAGCTCAGCCGCTTGCGCAGGAGTGTGTTATTAGTCGATTATAATGATTATTAGTGCGGTGATTTCTATACATCGTGTTTGATCGCCAACCTTGGTAATGACACGATGTTTTAGAGTTTAGAACGCACTTTTAGATAGCAAATGCGCATGTTGAGAAAAGTAACAGCTAATGTTCCTACTATTTCGGAATAGTACATTTTAAATTTTTGTTCTTTGGTTTTCGAACTGTTTGTAATAAGACTTACAGTATACTACATACGTAAATTCTGGTGGAATTAAGATCAACTTACTTACTGAAATAAATTTCAACAGCATGAAATTTTCTATTCATGTTACCGGCTATACAATTTAAAGCGCGTTGATTTTTCAGTTTTCAGGGCACCCTGAAGAACCCTAGTAATGGGTAGCCTCGTTGGAACCCAAACTACAAAATTTCCCTTCCTCTATAAACCTACTAACTAACATGAAGTTCAGGTAACAATTTTCAGGAACTAATTAAATTACTTTTTATACTTAGCGATGTAATTTTGAGTTTGTTGAATCAATTTAAAGCGAAGCATAAGATTTACGAAATGTCTACGATATTAGATCAACAGATCAGTTACGTTAATGCTAAGTTACATAATGAATGACCTTCTTTATTCTAGTTACATAAATTAAAAGTTATAATTATTTTAAGATGAATTTTAGATGTAACAAATAGATTGTAAAACGAGAAATTGTGTTTCTTTCATGTATGATATGTATATAATATTAGTGAGATTAACCATTGTGTGTTCATAAACGTGCACGAGTGAAGAAAATTAAAATAAAACAGTATAGCTTGACTTTCGAGGTCTCCCAAGATGTCCGGTAAATGTTCAGTTCAGTATCCAGAGCTTTACTGATAGGATAGGGGTAGGGGATAAGTTTTATGATCATCATCGTCATCAACATCGTTGATATCATCAGGGGTACTTATATTTAAAATAACGAAGAAATATTTTACCTGACACTGGCAACAATGGCGCTATTTTGTAGCCGATTGCGAACATATAAAAATAAGTAGAGTAAGGTCATCAAATTTAAAACGAAGTTTAATAAATTTTTCTCTCGATTCTGAACAAACTAACTCCAGGTGTTGCTTTACTTCAATTACACGTTGTAAACCTTCCTTTTTCACAAAAAAAACCATACGGTGAATAATTCAAAATAATCGGCAAGGTTTTGGCCAGGTCTGGTCCTGCGAAAGGATTATTAATCTATAGCTGGGCTTAAAAACCTCTGACATTATCGGACAGGCCGAACGGACGTGGGCTAACCCTCATAATATATTAAATCGGCTTTAGCTGAGATTACTGTACTATGTGTGACATTGGTATTAGGAACTGTACTATACAGCGTGATTCAGAAAGTGTATACTTACCTTTGAACCTGCGCTTCTTCAGTGCATTTGTAATCATTATGTAAAGTCTAACTAATTAACTGCCATGCCAACATTTTGTTAACCTCCACGTTTGATGGATGTTGCTTTTCTTCTTTTATAATAACTTAGCAATTATTTTTTCAAAGCTTTAGTGAGCTTTGAAGTCTTAATAAAATAACCTCTCGACCAGTCTATATCTAGTCTATCGCCTAGTAAGTACTCATCCAAAGCGGCCTTTACCTAACTGTCATCTACAATATGGCGGAACTTACAAATCGACACCTCTAAACCTTTGTTGTAAACAGCTGTTACAAGACAACATACTCTGTTGTAAGCGTCCCACAAATTGACAGTATCGGCCCATCTACATCAGATATAGTTATGTAGCGAAGGTCAGTATGTTAGGTGCATACTTATTGTAAGGAATATCGGTTTGCTTTCTGTCTTTTGTTATGCGTAGTTAGGATTGAGTATACTAACTCTTAGTTGCGGGCTGGTGGTGAGCTAATCCATGTCTGACTGCTTGGAATATCTTTATAGTCAAACCATCTCTCTTTCCTCTTTTATTATGTGTGTCTGACGTAGGTTTCTTTTTTAAAATAGGAGTATCTATAGACATCGCAAAAACAATATTTTAATGAGCGTCTTTGTCAAAGGAGGGGTTTTTTATTGCTAAATTTGTACCCAATTACTCATGAGGTTTGGAATGAAGAATGAAATCTATGGGAGAGCACGGAAACAGACAAAATGGGGCCCAATTTTGCTAAAAAATTACAGACAATTGCCATTCCAGCGGTACACTATTGAGGGTCCATTACGACTGTGACAAAATGGCTATTCTGCTAAATCTTTAATGCCGTATTATATTTCAGAAATGCAAGTAGTGGTTACACAATATTTCCTTGTCTTTTGCTGTATGTCTTGCCTTTGCCTTGCTTTTTCTGTATGTCGGGCATCAGGGTTCCAGAACACATCAACCAAATAAATAAGTTTATTTCAGTTCAATTTATTTTCAGTTGCTAATTAGAAAAGCTAATTACGGTTTGAGTGAGCCAATATCAGGGTTCTCTAGGAATGTTGGAAAATATTATGTTTCTAGTTGAGTCTATGCTCAATGTAATAAAACTTCTGAATCTGCATTTAAAATAATACGTCCACATTCTGAAGATACCTACTTAATTCGAGATGGAATCTACGATCTTTTATTAAGTACTTTTGGACCGTGTTCAGCATTGTAATCCCGGTCCCCAGACGACCTAACAATGTCATTGCGATCGTTTTGAAGTCGGTAATGCGATATGGACTGACTTGATGTCCTTTTTTACAGAACTCTTCTCCGTGCATCTGTTAGATAAATCATTAGGAAGTACTGGACTAATTTTAACGAGGTTTTCTTTGATAGATCGTCTGTGTGATGGCTCAAAATATTGGGTAAATATCATCAGCTGTGACCATTGATGAATGAGCAGCAGAGCAAAATCAATCGGTCCCGAGGGGAAGCTGAAAGTTAGTAATTTATTTAGAAGAATTTAATGATTGATTTCTTATATTTACGCGAATACTACACATTGAAATAAAACTATTTTTAAGGATTCCATCGCGTTTTTTTTTTATAGAATTTAATTTCTCACCAGTATGCGAAGCATGAACCGCTCACTCATATCATCATCATCCATAAAGCATGCTATCACTGACATTCACATTCATAAATGATGTGGTTTGAGCGGGACGGAAGACTAAAGGAGATGCTGCTTGAGCCACTGATTATAATGTAAAACCCAGTTTTATCTTTTCCACTAACGAACCACAAAGGGTTGCAACAAGTTGGTTCGCAATACAAATGCCCTTTAGGTATGCGCTAAACGGTGGAACATTCGTCCTGAGAACAATTACGGTTCAGAAAAAACAGGCCAACAATGCATAACGATTTTTCTTTAAGCCAACTTGTGGCTTTGAATGGAAAATCTGCGGTTCAAAAGGTTCATTTGCGTTTTACTACGACCTTCGACCTGGAACGTTAATCATTTGGAAGTGTTTTTTTCTTAAATTTGAACTAAACATAGAATTGAATCAATTGATGACTTTCACTTGTTTCGTTTTAAATATGGAAAGTATTTTTTTTTATTCATCATTATAGACTGGATATTCTTATTTCAAAATATTTTTTTTTATATTCTTCTATATATATTGTGATTTATAAAACGAATAGTTGTTGCCTGCGGCTTCGTTATGGGGTAGAATTTCGGAACGATATTTTCTTATTGAGGATTTTGACGCCAATAGGAAAACACGTAGCATTTTTTTCGTTGGGCGACATTTGTTTATAATGATAACATTATGTGACTTAAGATATGTTGTCGGAGTTCCTTCTCAGATGTTTTCTACCGTATGGGCTAAAATACACTATGACACGCGGTCGTGTCCATGCATACATTGCCCCCTGCAATGTATGCATGGTCAGACATGTTTGTGTTACGAAGAAGGATACGACCGACCGATAGGACCGCAATTTTATTTTTATTACCTGTTGAGCATTTGAGGAAAATATTTATATAATTGGAATCTTTATAAGCATTTTTTTCATATCGCTCCACGAATTTATCAACTATATGGTCACAAACTAAGCATCGTTTGTCAAGGTAGCCCCTAGACTAGGGCAAATTACGAAAAGATCATTTCTGAATTTTAAACATACGTGATTAGAACCTGCCGCTCAGCTGATTGCACCGGGTGGGTACCCGGTGCAATCAGCTGAGCAGCCTACACTGGAAACACTAGCCGCTGGCCGTAATTTTGTTTTCAAACAGTGTAAGTATAGATAGATAGAAAAAAACAAACATGGCGGCTCTGCGCATACCGAATCCATACAACTAAGCATGCGCAGAGCCGCCATCTTTGCTTTTTTTATTTGATACGACCTGTACCTACCTCTACACTTTTGAAGAATATAACAGTCGTAGTTATCTCTAAATAAAACGCCTATCCAATGACAAAGTAAAAGTGTATACGGTTTTTTTGTAATATGTATTACAAAACGTTCAGTTCTACTCATTAGAGGACCTAGAGTATATCGGTTTATATTCATCAAGATCTAAACAAAAAAAATATTACCGTTTCTATCCTGTATAATAGTTACTTATACGTATAGTAAATACACTTAAAACCTGAAATAGCTTTGAATGCAAAGGCGCACGAAACAAAAGAAAAATAAAAACATTACATTAAAAACTGCCCATTAAAGTAGTGCCGGGAATGCTTTCTTCGTTTTATTGGCAGCACTTAAAATTGAGATACTTAAGCTTAACGTAAGCCGGGGGTTGTCCAGCTCTTTATCTCAGCTTAATCTCGGGGCGTTAATCGCCTTCAAAAGTTAGATTAAACAGCTTAGGGGCCAAATTATAAAGGAAACTTTCGCGGAATGCGACGTGATTGCTGGAGTTTTCGACGAGAAGGGACTAATTTTGACGCAGTTTGCAGAAAATTGTTTACAGACTTAAGTAAGTACCTACAGTTCGAAAGAAGGAAATTCTGCATAATCACGCGACGCCCCGCCCGGAGTCGTCCCACCGTGTGCAAGAAGGAATGTGGCAAAATAACCAAGAAATAGAATCCAGATACACTCTATGTAGCCATTAAAGAAGCAGTGTATTTATGAATCACAAGATAAGTTCCCATAAGTGCGAGGCAGGAAATGGAAGCAGAGATACCCAAAAATGTTATGTATATACCTCCCTCAAAGAACATGCGGCCAGGCCTCAAGGGACAGCGAGTTACTTGGAAAAGTCGCATATCCAAGGGAGTCGTTGCAAAGAGAACCACAGAAAACAAAGACAAGGGTTTTGGGTGGAGGAGCGATATGTGGGTAAGTCATTGACCTATGTCCAGCAGTGGGCATCTTTCGGCTAATAGATGCACGAATGAATTGTCTATGAGCTTGTTTTGCGGAGATGCGCAGTTAACTTATCTTGATAACGTTATTTGCGATGTTCGTTGAATTACTCTATAAATTTAGTTGAATTAATGAATATCTTCTATCAAAATGACCGCGAATCCACGCTACTGATCAAAAGGAATAATATAGGCGATTATTTTGATAAATATCTTTAATTATTTATCTATATAGGTAATCTATCTTCTACTTGATTTATAATGAGATAAAATGTAGATAGCTATCACAAACTGATACGCATCGATAAATATCTAACGAATATAAAAACAATAGATATATAAGCTCACTTCGTAATAAAAGAAAGTGCGATGGTTATATTGATATATGTTAAAAACGAAACATTTCTATACATGTTTTTGTTACATTTTGGCAATGATCGTATAAAAACAAAGCTCAGGGCGAGCCTACGTAGACAGAACGGAGGGCATCAAAAGTGTGACGCACGACCTATATGCCTGTCCAATGTTATTGCGGGCAAATAAATTTTATTAAGCTTGCTGTGCCAAGTAAATATTGGATCAAGATATTCGTAGAGTCACCTCTGGATGACGTAGGCTAGAGAAAAAAGTATCTTTAAAAAATAACGCTATTGAACTCTTTCGGTCTGAGAATGGTATGGAATATAAACGAATTTGAAAATCAGTTGTAAAATTGTTACGTAGGTCGAATCAGCAAAACTGAATACATTAGCATGGCTCAGAACAATCACGTCTTGTAATGTGTGATGGGCAATTGTTTCGGATTTAATTGAGGTCTTAACATTAAAGACCCTCAAACCGCTTGAATTACATTCAATAAATTTGAAAACCATTTTCGCTGGAAGTGTCTATGGAATTTGGAGATTTATATAAGACTAGCTGTTGCCCGCGACTTCGTCTGCGTGGTATTTAACAAAGACAACAGCCTGCTCGCCCATTCTGAGCCCGCGGGACGCATTGCAGGTTGTTGCTATCAAACTTAATCAGGCGCTGCGCTGCAACATTGGTCTTAATTTTTTTTCGTGAGATCCTATTTTTTTCTCTAAAATAAATGTAGCCTAAGTTACTCCTTGTTACATCAGCTATCTGCCAGTGAAAGTCCCGTCAAAATCGGTCCAGCCATTTCAGAGATTAGCCGGAACAAACAGACAGACAGATAGACGGACAGGCAGACAGACAGACAAAAATTGTAAAAAATGTTGTTTCGGTATAGGTAACGTGTATACATCCAAATGCACTTAGTAAAAAGCGGTTATTTTAATATTACAAACAGACACTCCAATTATATTTATATGTATAGATAAAGAGTCAATTGTTAGTATCGTATTTAGCTCGAAAAATGTAATTAAGGTGGAAGCTCAGGGTCAGGGCGCGAAATTCAAAATGTCAATGGTTTTTATTTTTTTACGAAAAATTTGGACATCTTTACGATGTAATTTAGTGTTTTGCGATATTAAAATTCTGCATTGGATGTCTCGATGTATTAAGTTTGCTTAAAAAACTACCTAAAGCGATACAACACCATAAAGTTAGTAAAAGTAGCGGTTTTTACAAACCTTATGGTATTGTATCGGATTAGGTACTTTTTTAAGCAAACTTAATATATCGAGACATCCAATGCAGAATTTTAATATCGCAAAACACTAAATTACATCGTAAAGATGTCCAAATTTTTCGTAAAAAAATAAAAACCATTGACATTTTAAATTTCGCGCGTTGACTCTGAGCTTCCCCCTTAACATGTCCTACGAATGCCTGCACGACAGCTCCACTTATCCAATGTATGTTATTCACATACACATACAGCGTATTGATTTGATTAAACCATTTTAGAATTTGCATGTGTGTGTCGACATGGGCTGACATTGTAATGCGTGTAGCATAATATTGACTTACAAGTGTAAAGTATATTCTTCGACACACAACTTTTGTTTCTTTGTATCCTAATGATGCACACATGTAGATATATGTATCATTCATATGCAGCAAGGACAATCGTATAATACACCAGTGGGTAACTATTAATCAGTTATATGTCAGCTATTCTTATTATCATGCGTGTGATTAATCGATTCAATAAAAAAAATCCTAGCTGATAACTTATGTAGGTCGCGAACGAGATTTGAAAGTTAATTAGAATTTATTGGTCATTTAAATCAAGTGTTGAATCATTGCGCAAAATTGGTACAAAATCACAACTGAGCCATTAATGTAACGTTTGGCAATAAGAATACATAACCATGATATATATTTATTTACTAGCTGTTACCCGCGACTTCGTTCGCGTGGTATTTAACAAAGACACAACCGTTGGTAACAGCTTGCTCGCGCTTTTTGAGCCCGCGGGACGCATTTCAGGTTGTTGCTATCAAACTTAATCAGGCGCAACGCTGCAACATTGGTTTTAATTTTTTTTCGTGAGATCCTATGTTTTTTCCTAAAATAAAAGTAGCCTAAGTTACTCCTTGTTACATCAGCTATCTGCCAGTGAAAGTCCCGTCAAAATCGGTCCAGCCATTTCAGAGATTACCCGGAACAAACAGACAGACAGACAAAAATTTTGAAAAAAAATGTTTTGGTATAGGTACCGTGTATTAGCGGTTATTTTAATATTACAAACAGACACTCCAATTTTATTTATACGTATGGATGTATAGATAAATCCATGCATTTTAATCATTTCATAAAAATCAAGTGGATTAGCTTCTAGATAGATAGATTCATAAGACGCTGCTGCATTTTATAGGTTTTATTTATTCTACTTTATTTAATAAGAAGAAGATAAGGTTACTTAGGTAATATAAGTAGCACTGTATATAGTAAATGGTATAAATTGTAATAACAAAGATCGTCTTTAAAATCGGTTTTAAATTCGAACCAGCAACACAAATAGAAGAAATCATCTAATTCTTTCTGGTTTGTTCCCCGCTATATTTGCGCTAACGGGTTCGACTCAAACAAGAGAACGTATCCCATTATATACTCAAACACTGCTCAATACGGTCGAAATTTGTAGAAGAACGATCGTTCAAAGTTTAGAAACACTTGGGCAATCCAAATATTGGTAATGGCGAGTACGTGTTACGTTATGTGCAGTACTTTATTTGTATTATGGGTAGCATTAAACTTGAAGTTTTGAGTATGGGGTTAACGACTTTAGTTTGCAGTTAAATAGACAGTTACGACTATTAAAAGAAGTTAACGTGGGTACTCATTGTTTTTAAAACAAAAATCGTTTTAGGTTAGGTTCTTTGTTTTTTTAAATAATGTATGTATGTTCTAGACTTTTGTGTCTATGGATCACACTAATCAACCATCCAGTAGTCAAATCACAGTTTTCGTGATATTATCGGATTCCAGTTGTTCCCAAAAAAAATCTGAATGACATACAATATTACGTGAATAAAAAATATTACTTTACAAAACATGACAATACCGGATGAATATAAGGCTCTGCTACTACATTTATTATACGGACAACATTGAACGCATCAGATAACTAATATTATACGATGTTGGTAACTTTGCGTCTCATTTAAAATAACTGCAAAATTTTCAAATTGTTCATTGCCTTGATTTAATTTTGTTTTTAAACTAATCTGATTTGCTCATAAACGAATTTAAAATGTACACCCGAATTTAACGACATTGAATAACTTTATCAAATAGTACTGCGCAAAGCAAAACTCTGGTGAGCAGTACTATATGACGTTTAATCACGTGATAGAATGTCTATAAATTTGGGGGCAACCGTATAATCGTCTTGTATATCACAAGGCATATCTGACACTACAGACACAAATCACGATAATTATTCGCATATTTTGTCAAGCTGCATGCACGTTTATGTTCGAATTGAGATTTCCCGCCACGAGCCTCCCACACATGGCAGATTTACATTTGATAGTTATTCATTGCACACCCGCGCTCGGGGAGTCATGAATATGCGCCGCAAAGTGACGTTGTGCAGGAGCTACCGTTTAAAATACTTGGTTTCTTTAGATAACGCAAATAGGTAATTTTTATTAGGGTACGAGAAGTAAGATTTAAACAAAAAACCTTTTTTAGTAGATAAACAAACACAGTGGCGTAGCATAGGTCATCAGCACCCAGTGCGGATTTCAAATTTGCCGCCCTCTTATTTTTGCTATTCATTATAAAAAATTTGGGGCATGGTAACGACAAAAAAAAATACGAAAAAAAAAACACTAAAATAAACTTTTTTTTTACTTAATTTTTTTTTCATATCTTTTTTTTTCTCTAACCGAGACCTGTGAAATGCCGCCCCCGGCAAAGTGCCGCCCGGTGCGAACCGCAATGCTACGCCACTGAACAAACAGAACGGTGGTTAATTAATATTGACAAATAAAATTTTAACGAACGAACACATTATAGTTCGTCCGAAGGCGCCTGCGGATAACGATAATCACAAATAATGCACCGGGGATGTAATTGGAATTTATAATGAGTAACTAGATATAACAAAAATATGGTTAGTAAAAGTATTATGAAAAATGATATGAGTATTAAACAATTATTACAATACGTCACAATGTGCGGAGACTTTAAAAGGGATGCCTTTTATAAATAACATATCTATGTAGACCTTTTCTAGCTTATACTTCCTAAAAAAAATAAGAACAGTATTTATGGAAAACAATAATAGACAACCGTCACGCGCACTAAGCTGGTTCTCGTAGTTGTGACTTTTTGCAGCACAAATGTTCTAACCTTACCTTCTGCTTGTATTTATGTATGTAATTTCAACATCAGGAGTAATATATTAACGTCTAGTATTGGTCCGTGAAGTGGGAACATCGGTACATAAGTACTAAATTGGTTGTGCGTACAGAAAAGCGATTCCTCCTGCTGCGCCTGACAGGGCAATGGTCTAAGTACTAACAAGGTTAATATAATGGCGTGTTAGAAATTCTTGGCGTGCATACTGGACTTGCGTGGGAGTAACTTACTCCCTGTTAACTACCATTGTACATTTGATCTTATGTACTTAAATAGGCGCTATTATATTGCAATAATAAATCAACAGACAGGGCGGTAATAAGAACCCTATGCATTTTCGTATAAATTATTAATATAAAATATATTATAACGATATTATATTGGCAATAATTTCGTGTTACTTTATTTTGTGCGGAGAAATAGATACATATTTTTTATAATTTATCCGTCGCTTATACACTGACGTTTTTCTTAGAATTTGTTGATTCGGATCTATGAGATCAAAAATAAAGTAACATCGGAGTCCTTTATCTGTCAGCCGTGTAAAAAGAATTTGGCAATTTAAATAAAGGCTCTGCTGAATGCAGTAATGTAAAATTATGATTGTAATATTTTATTCATAGGTATTACATTATAACTCCCTGACTGTCCTAAATGTCTCATTATGCGTTGTCACTGCATAAGGCTTCGCTTTTCATTCCAATTTTCTCCGATTATGTTCGCTTGCTATGACATAATGAATTTCGCGTTTATTTCTGTCCGCATCGGCGCGGTGATGCTGCCGCTGTGGTTACTCGAGATTGTTTCGAGATAATATGCGTGAAGCAGGAAATGTGCAGGTTATCCACGTAATCTGTGATTTCCTAGTCAGACATATTATGAAGATGATAGTTTTACACTTTTTCTAGTTAAATCCTGAATACCGTATAAGCTCCTATGGACCCAAATATGTAAAACAAAGCATGAATTGAATTCACATTTCAATTTCAGATCAGTTATTTAGTTTATCAATCGGGTATAAGTTAGTTGAAGTGATATGTCCAAAAACATACATAAATATAAGGTATATAATCGCTTACCAATGTATGGTAACAATCTACAAAGTTTGGTTGAGAATAAAATAAGATTAAAGTATCAGTCAATTCCTTGACACTTAGATAATTAATCCATATGTTGATTGGAATTAGAACTAAGATTGTTGAGAACTATTATTGATTTAACTCGCGTTCCGAGAACCCGCTCGGTAGAGACAGCTCCGATTAGCGATTCATAAGTCGAGTTCAAGCCATGCCAACTAACAGGTAATTTTATCTTGCTTATTTGCTTAATATCAAACATTTTAATCATATCAAAAAATCAAAGGATCAATATTATCTAATTATCTCTCTATTTTAGTAAGTCAAAGAAAAAATACGTTGGCAAAGGTGTTACGCCTGAGAGTTTTTGTGGGCGTATCTTCAGTGAATAGATATTGATGTCCTTTACAAGTAGCTCAAAGTTCAAATGGTATTCAAGACAAAAAGTTATTGTATTCTCATTGAAATAGTCAACATGCTACAGGTAAACAGACATTTGGTGCACCTGGATGCAGCATAGTCTCCATATGATAGCTTTAGTATCAACTTTTTGGGGAGTCTTGTAGTAATTAGTTACAATGGAATCAAATAATGAATTGCAAATTCCGTAGTTACTAAAAATCTTTGACAATCTAACGTGGAGTTGTCGACAGTTTATTTTTTTTCCTTCCAATGCTTCGAGGGAGGAGCCGTAAAAACGAAAACACAACAAAGTATTTAACATGATTGGATAGCATAAGTTGCATTGCATTCACTACTTTTATATAACGCTTATGGATAAAGACCATCATAAGGCTTTGGCAAACCAAGTCCATGCCAATTTGTCTATACAAAAAACCTAACATTATACGTGTCACAATGAATCGTAAGAAGGTATCCTCAGTGCTCCACCAGGTGGAACCAACGGTATACGAAGTCCAGTAATCCAAGTGTACAATGTCGTTCGAGCGGGTTCCGGGGCTGCATTCTCAATCCGCTGATTCTTAATTGAAATGTCAAAACGATCGCCATTCGCCGGTGGATGTGTGATTATAATTCGCTACCGGTTTCGCCCGGGGGACGAGGAGATTGTTTTTAGAATGATGGAAATCTTGAATATGAAACTGCCTTTTGCTATCTTCTATCATATTGGATGTTGTGTGTTGACGACGGATAGTGGATTTAACTCTAGATTTTTTTTATAAGAGATAAATAAGTAGGTATACTTATATGTTTCTAATTATTTGAGATAATTTGTGTTAAATATATGTTTAGTTAACAATAATAATGTATAATAAAATAATGCGTGTGAAGAAACGATTAGATGTTGACCCCCAAATGTAAGAATTCACACAAAATAAGTGAGTAAATGAACAGGTTATTTAAAATGAGTTATTGCAATTATACCTATTCAGTATTAAAAAAACTCGCGTATTTTACATAAACGAGTTTCAGTTGCTGCTTAAAAGTTTTTAATCTGAAATTAACGAGTAAAATGTCTTAACATCATAGTCAGAGCCGATTTATATAGTCAAATGGAAAACATTATAACTAGAGCTATCTTATAAAAGGTGTAACTATTAGTGTAAAATCACTTAAAAGGTACATTACTAGGTATACATGTAAAATTCCCAAAGTAATAAATTAAAGTATTAGAAATTTTAAAATAGCACCACAAGTCCACAATGAAACGCTATATAATTATATATACTATATAATTATAGTACTATATAATAATATATAATATATAAAATACTATATAATATATACTATATAATTATAGTCGATGAGATGTGATATTTTGGATTTAGTTTACTTTTAACGTCAGTAAAACTATGTAGGCTGATAACATATAACATTTTCCGCCAATAAATCTAACGCAATTAAATAAACTACCTTAACGACATCGAAACAAGTACAATTTGCAGTGTCCCAGGAATTACCAGACAAAAGATTTATTAACATCATAATTTACGAGTTTTGTAACAGCGCATTGCTCAGCAAAGTATTGAAATGCCACATTATGTGGGCTTAGGAATAGGAACATTGTTTATGTTGGCTACTTATATAGTTTATAACTTGTCTATTATCGCCCTATAAATTTAAAATGTAGTTTTAGGGTTCCGATTAGAACTTGGACTTTTTTCTTATAGATTACAACAAATGGGAAAATAATATTCGCTAGTATTCCTAGCCCCTCCAATAAGCTAAAGCCTAAGCAGCTTAGCATAGCTAAGATAGGCTTAGTTTATTTATAACTAGCTTTCCCGGCAAACTCCGTACCGCCTCAGAATCAAATGTATGAGAAAATTAATTTTCTTTTTTATATATCATTCTTTTTTTTGAAATAAAACTATTTTTTAGGATTTTATCGCGTTTATATTTTGATTTTACGTTCCCGACGTTTCGCGGATATAAACGCGGTGAAATCCTAAAAAATAGTTTTATTTCAATGTGTAGTATTCTTTTTTTTGTTTTTTTTTCCCACGTTTTATAGTTATTCTGCTATGCGGGGCGGAGACAAATCAAATATTATAAAAATCGACCCACCCGTTTTTAAGTTATAAATGGAGTTACTAACACGACTTTATTTCATATATAATGTAGATAATAAATAATAATTAGGTGTCGATCACAATAGTAAACAAATAAAAAAAAATGCTATACCAAAGGAATACTATCAAAGAATTCCATTATAAATTCCATAACATAATGTTATATAACCGTTTATTATAATCGTTATGGCTATACGAGCGTGTTGTAAAATTCGCGAATAAACGAGATAACAGCTGGTCGTAAATTCACAATGTTACAACTCGTTGTAAATTGTAGGCGCAGCTTACAAAGACTTGGAGTCATAACATTTGATGGATGCTAATTAAGAAACATTTATTTTTATACTGATAGACTTATACAAAGATGGTCTTAGGTTTAGAGTGTTAAGTATATTAACAACACGTAAGCCATTAAGAATCTGTTCTCCCCGTCATTTGAAAGATAACATTTATTTATACCATAATTATTTATACCAACATTACAGCTACCGGCATTCTGGAAAATAGATTTACCTAATGTGTATTAAATCTATAAATAACTCAAAAGTGTCGATTGTATGAAGAGCTTATTAATATAAAAACATAATTAAGTATTCCAGTGATCTATATATAAAGCAAAGTCCTGTTAGGTACACCATTTATAACTGAAGAACGGTTGGGCCGATCTGTATGATCTGTCATAAATAACTAATAAAATAAAATGGAATT
This sequence comes from Pheosia tremula, assembly GCA_905333125.1. Classification (NCBI taxonomy): domain Eukaryota; kingdom Metazoa; phylum Arthropoda; class Insecta; order Lepidoptera; family Notodontidae; genus Pheosia; species Pheosia tremula. The sequence goes on along the minus strand of HG995403.1, from coordinate 1,840,804 downwards.
TGGTTCTGACGCGGTACGAGGTTCCCTGGGACAGCTAGTTTATATACTCATCCAGAAATTCAATCGGCACGACTTTACTCTTTGTACCTATATCTTACAATCTTTTAAACAATTTTTGTTACCCTTTTAAATATATTAGCGGAAAAGGGAAGACCTTCCAGCCAGGCGGGTGGTATGCCCCGACGATTATTGTCGGGATCTTGCATCTATATTACGCGTTTCGACAACTCTCATAGCGCATATTCAGGATTGTATCGAGAGTTGTCAATTGTTCCGAACTACGTTTGCAGCTATCTGCATAGCTTCTGGTGAGGTTGAAGAGGTCGCTATATTAATGATTAATAAATTATTAATTATTGTGTAAGTGAGATTGTAAGCTATTTGAATGTTGAGGAAACGTAACCAAACCAGCTATTAGGGTATTAAATACAGATAAACACGAAATACAAAATGATGGTCGGCCTAGAAAGCCTCTGCGAGCCGGCTTAACGACACCGATCTCCTGATTGAATGATCAAATAGCGCGTTGCAACTAATAACTTAGATGATAGACTCATCTAAGTAGTGATTTCATACTATTTGCCACCAATAGCAACGATTATGTCATCGTCTATACGGCTGCGAATCGCTTAACATTTAACATTATAATATCTTCCTGGATATTTGTAAAGTATTATTTTGCAACCAGGTGAGGTAACAGAAAAAATGTGGCTTTGAAGACATTTCGTGAAATTGCTGAAATTTCACGAAAACGACGAACGAGTGATTTGTGAAGGTGCTGATAAATTTGGCACGCAAACTAAACGCGAACCACAGACAAAAAAGACATATGTCTGGACGAAAATATCACTAATACTCGGTATAATGGCAATAGGCTCACCCCCTGTTACATTGGGACCAAATACCAAATCAATGCACCTCTGTCTTCCCTTTGGGGATTACAGCGTAACGATAAATTACAAAAAAAAATCAAAAATGCATGGCACTGATTTTCGTGGACGTAAAGTCAGACGTCCGAGCCGCAAAAGCATCACGCAAAGAAGCAAGACCAATCATACCTTAACCATATCATATCTCAACGATTTACCTATGCTATTCCCTTTAGGCAAGTCGCCAGTACCAAGTTACTAGTGGCAAGTTGCTTGTAGCAAGTCTCAGAGTAAGGCGCTCGCCTCTCGTGATATGGTATGGATAAGATTGAAATAAGTTGCTAACAAGTTACTAAGCTACCACTATTATTAGGTGTTACATTATGGACCGGTAATGGGAAACCCGTTTCTGCAGACATTACACGAGATGTGAAACAGTAGATTAATTGAGTACTAATTATGTACACTATTATTTATTGGTGAGTTTTAATATAGGTATACAAAGATATTTATATGAAAAACAAAAAACTAATAGATACTTATTAATAGGAAAAATAAACAAATAAAATAAAATAAAGCAGTGTGTATAAAAATAAAATTATATACATCAAATGCCTCTACATCGTCGTCGATACCAAAAGTGCCGAGCAGGCTGGCCGCGTTTCCGCGCTGAGTAGCTCACTCTCTGCGCGAAATAAAGGCTAGCCCGGCGGTCACATGTAGCGGCGAAAAGTCGTGCTGCGATGTCCTTGTAAAGAAATTCCTTGGTTGAAGCAAAGACAGTTCAGTACAGTTATCCCACATCGCATTTTTCACATGACAACATTGTTTTGTTTATATTTAGCTTATATTGTAGCTCAAAAGGTAGCACGCTAAAGCTATTATTTTCCAATTCTACATTGTTCTTTTATAACATCTTAATGTATACGGGAGTAGGTACGTATACGTGCCTTACAAAGCAGGCTTCCTAGTCAAAATTAATGCGAGTGAGTTTTAATGTAATATGTTTGTTACTAGAGATTTTTTTCTAGTATTATGGCGATGATACCTGCCTCCATAGCGCTGAGGTTCTCCTTTAAAAGCCGGGAATTTTCAATAGAACTAGCGATCCAAGCCGGTCCTAGACTGTGACTATTTTTAAGTATTTTTTGGTTTACTCGAATAAAAGAAAATGTTGTTTACATTGAAACATGTGTACATTAATCCGTACTAGGCCTGCGTGATGGACTATGGCCTGAATACTCTTGACACTGAGTCCCGTAACCAGCTCAGCAGCAGCTGCTTATAATATCAGAAGAAGTATATTGAACTTGACATTCTGACACAAATCATTGCTTCAATAGAATCAAGGGTACCTTTGACTCTCCATAATGAGGTGCTGCGTGCAAACTAACTGGGCTTCGTGTAAAAACACACAGCCTTCTACACGATCGTGTGGTACACCCTTAAGAGGCAGAGACAAAATCAGACACACGGCAACTGTCTCATTTTCTTTTTCTCTCCCTCTCTCTCTCTCTCTCTCTATTGAGTAAACTCGCGATCGTGTAGAAAACTTTATGCATCAGGAACGAATAGATCAAGAAGTTCTTGTAAGTTTATTAAATCAGCATCACGATACTTCACTGTCTGTCCAATCGTCTCTCAGACCGATGAGATCACCGCGGTAAGCCGGTTTCATACATACCCAATGGATAATTATCCAAGCAACTGATCAGAATAGGTAAGTATGAACTTACCTTCTTATTTTAACATACCGTGTTCGGTTTAAAAATAGTTTCATCACATTTACAATTATGAAAATGTTCTACCTAACAACAGTACCTATTCCTAAATTACTTCTTTTAGTGCTTCTCTTTAACCTAATAGTTACATTGGATTTAATAATATAAGATGTGCAATAATTAGAAAGGAAATAACTTAAATATTTACAAACTAATATAAATTAAAAAGAGTATGGAAAAGCTACAAAAAGTGTAACAAAAATGGCCCATGCGGTAGCGTGCCACGTATTCCTAAATCAATTTGTAACAAATTACATAGGGATCATTATGTAAACCTTGAAAGGTGTTACGTTTACTCTAAACTATGAAGCAATTACTTGTAAATAGAATTCGTTATCATGTTTTGGAAATAGATACCTATTAGACAATCATAAGTACATAGATAATGACACTGAAACGTGGTCGTTGCTGTACATAAAAAAAAATTGGAAACACCTCTTATTAAAATACCGAATCGGCCAGTTTTGCCTATTTTATCGGTCTATTCGCGCATCACAGAGATCTGCCAGACGGATTTTGGTGAAACTAGGCCTGTTAATCATGGTTAAACGTAGTTATTTAAGAAGATTTTTGTAGTATTAGGAACTATACTAATATTAGGAAAATAAAGAAATAATTCCCTTTTTTACACGAATTAAATATGTATTATCTAATCAAACAACGCGATAGAGTTAAGATACAATTATACTTATAGAGCCCTTGCATTATTAAACCGATTCATTAATTATAAGGATTCGGTAGATGCGTATGATTAGTAACCATTTAAATATTGACCTAATACAAACATAAAACGAAAGTTGGGCGAAGCTAGGCTGTTTATTGGTTTTAAAACAATTGTGTCTAAAACCTTGATTGAATAAATATTGATAGCGCCCTCAGACATTATACATATTTTTACTTATTTATATTATACGCAAGGGAATATACTTATTTAAGGACTCGGTTACGTCAGACGAGACATTACCTTTTATAGATCACAAGTCGGTCAGGCGATTATTACATCATCAAATATGATTATCAAATATTATGTAAGTTTAAACTCACACAAATAAATTAAAAGCTCCGATGCGAGTGTCTTGTAAACAACAGCATTATCATTAAACATGGTTATTTAACGCAACAGTGCCCCAATTCTGTTGACACAATTGACTGGCGAGGTAATGACAGTGGCAGCGTAATTGTAAAGTTTGACGGTATTAGAAGGTGCCTATGAGAAAACTGTCACGTGATGTACGATGATATTCTCGTTTAAGCAGACTTGAGCCTAGTGCAACTGTTTTGGTGATACTCATAACAGATAGACAATGGTGTCTAACTTATAACACCTCTCTTTGTGTGGCGTCGCGATCGCGTGAAAGGACAATATGACACATACGCATTTTATGATATGGTTTCTTTATGATACTAGCTTTTTAAATTTGGCAAGTAGTGTGTAGAGAGTGCGGCTATGCTCTAGCGCTGTCGCACGCGAACTCACTTGTGGCGGTCACTTGGCGTAAGCTTTTGTTTTTTGATTATCGGAAACTTGAAACGTCTGTATTGCTGTAACGTTCATAATAATACAATCAATAGCCATGCTTTAATAAATCTCTCAATTGCTCCAAGTTTGTCAATTTCGGCACCTAAAACATATGACTGCGTACAGTTTACGTACAAGAAATATTCAAACCGTCTCGTATACCTACTTACGAGTTACATAAATAGCATTTTGTCAATGACATATAAAAGAACCGTATTTTTTTTATCTCGTTCGATATACCTACTTAAGTAATATATTTCTTGTTCGTCATTTTCGGTGGACATTCCAGTTTGTGCGGTACCTCGGCGGCCTTGTTGTTCTCGACTGCATTTTGCATCGCTATCAAGTCGTCACTTATTCCACTTTCAACAGTTTCTTTGTTGCAACGTCGATATACTTATAGAGCTGCCGCACAAATCAAGTATTTCATATGATATCAGTACACACCATAGCTTAGAATCATTTATATATAAGCTTGGAGTGTGCTTGCTCCATAGACCCGGCTACTAATAAGCCTAACAACGTATCAGTCCACTACATTTTAAATTTGGAACACTATTGGTCTGTTCATTAGATTTTCATAAGCTCTAAGGCGTCCATTGCTGGACTTCTCTACGGACTATCCTGAACGCGTGGAACATCATTGGTCCACCTTGTAAGACACCGCTCGTAGACGCTTTTCAAAAACTACCTACATTAAATTCCTACTGGCACAAATGATACAAAAAAAAATACAATATGCCTTTTATTTTTTTTGCAAATTACAACTAATACTTCTTCTACTTTTTAACGAAATTGGATACAAAATAGAGCCCTTTTGCCAGTGTCGAGAATTTCTTGATAATTGCTGTAAAATTATAAGTAACCCTGATAATAATCATGATTTCAATGACGATGATGATGATAAAAAGAAACCCCTAATCCTATCCAGCTATACTATTTAATTTTAATTTCCTTCACTTGTGCACATTTATAAGACCAATGGTTAATATCCCACTAATATTACAAATTATTATTTTAATAAATAAAACAAAATTGACAACTACACTGTTCAACTTCCCGCCAAAGGTTCGAAAAAGGAAATTTCTTAAAATTTTCAAATTTAACCAACCATTGAGGCAACGTGTACCGACAAGAAGTGACGTAACAGTATATATTTTATTTTTAAAAGAGACTAATATAAGCAATAAAAATACTGTAGAGGCATATCTAAAATTATCAAGATCCATTATTCTGTGCCAAAATCAACAAATTGTCTCCAGCTACCGGTAAAAATTTACTTAATTAATTAAAATTAAACGTTCGTATCTCTCAAATAAAGTTAGCAGCGAATTACAAGTAAAATTATTTTAATTTAGGCGTTCTATCTACTGGCAGTTACGTGAGCGTGTTGAACCCGAGATTAGCTAAGTGCCTGGTTACAATGTCCTCATTAACCCACATGGAGGGTGTAAGTCCCTAAAAAATCTATGCTAAGGAATATTTTGCCCTCTTTATTAAACTTAATTCTTTTACCAGAAATATTAGGAATTTACCCGGCATAGTATACATTTTGATTGTTTTTTGTAGCCGTTGTTGTCGAAATATTAATATAAGGATTAAGGACTGTTTTAGCAGAGTTCATAAATTATCGTAAGTCCACACAAAGTCCTATTTCGCCAACTTCGTCGAAGTCGAAGTCGAAAAAGAATAGGTAAGCCCTTACTTACGTATCCAATTGATAACCTCCAACTTTTTTTTCGTCGATTTAAAAATGAATTGAATTTTTTATCACTCCTAACATCAATGTTGTCAATTCTAGCGCAACCTAAATACCCAACATCTCAATACCAATTATCGCGGTATTAGCACCTTTTTCTACACAAACATTTCACTGAACAAAGTGAGAAAAAAATCATCTAAATGGAGGTCGTTGCTCGAACCTCCACATCACCGTAATGCATGTCCCTCTCACCAACCCTTTCGCGTATCCCGAATATGGGCCATCCCGCACAATGTACGTAAAAAGTCCGGGGAGGAAACAACAAAGAGTTTGTTTTGTTAGCAAGTGTCCAGAGACGGCTGTACTCTCTCGTAAGTGGGACGTCGCCGTTGCTAGAAGCTATGATGATGAGAAAACACGACTCTTGAATTTCGAAAATGGGACACTTGTGATGAGAACATTGTGTTCCATTTTTTGAAATTGGAATTCGTTATTTACTTTTATTCATAAGTAGAATATGGCGGGTGATTTTAATAGAGCTTAGTTCTGTTTTTTCTTTTATAAATATTCAAAATTAGAATAGTTGTACCTTCGTCTTTTAAAATAATTTCTTTATAATTTAAAATCATCAAGGTAAGTATTTCTCATAATTAATTGGCTTATTACACGATAACTAGTTACCGTCTGGATTTTTGTTTATAGATAAGGCAGCATTTTTTTTTATATTTAAGGTCAGTGCATACAACTTCGTTATATCTACATGCAATCATAACTAGACATCCTAATACATAGTTCACCAAAACAATACATAGCTATACATACCTGTCATTGTGCAATGTGGGGATTTATTATGACTTCAATGCTTATAATAGCCAGGTTATTATGGAAACATTTAACGTCTAGGTGAGTTATTGCCAACCGATTACACGTTGGTTTCAAGGTTTATTTTTAAGACGCCATGTTTTCACGTGACCGGTGACCGTTAAAAATATTTTGAATTTGGAAACGCTATTCGTGTGTAATATAAATATGGAATATGGATTACGTTTCTTAAAATGTCGCTGTTAAGATTAGAAGTTTTACACGCGATATGTTATTGCTTAATTATATCATTTTAGGTTTGTAATTATAGCATTCTTATGTATTGCGTGCTAATTTTTTTAATAAATTTCTGTAATTTAACGATAGAATTAAATATAGAATGAATTATGTTCGCATTGTTTTAGAAACCATAGAGCTAAAAGTAGATGTAGGTATTAAAAAAACTAAAGGTCACGTGAAAATATTATGTCATCGGATATTCATGCGGAGGTTATCGGATAGTATGTTCCATGCATACAAACATATTAACGTATCATTTTTTTTTGACAATTTCTTATTGAATCATGTTAATGATTCATGCATAGAGATTATTATAGGGGTTGCACAGGCAATCGGGGGTTGCAGTTTGAAAATGTCACGTACCCTGTACCAAGTGGCCACCTGTGGTTGTATCCAATCGCCACCGAAAACAATTTACATAATGATATGTTAAAAATATAATATTGTTACAGTTAAGTATAGTTCGCTGTTAAATATACATAGTGCAATACGGGAATTAGTAAAGTTTTTATTTGAACAGAGTGTCATAATAATAAATACAGCCAGTAATATACTAGTAAATTAGCTAGATATTTAGTTGGTTTCACCCTAAATAACTATATAGGTACACAAATATTCTGAGGATTACGTGCTAGATAAAGTTCTATAAAAAAAAATACAAAATCCAGTAAGACAAGTCAACCTACCTATAATTATATAATTAAACTATAATTTTTTTCAAGCCAGTTATTAATCCAATCAATTATAACACTGCGCGCACATTCAAATGCGGCCTATTCCACAACTGTGGCCCCCTGAAGTTGGTTACAAACGATCCATTCCGCGCGGCAAACCTGGGTTTCTGAGCGGTAAAGTTGAATGACGCGAACTGTCATTCGACGAGCGTAATTGGTGCGTTCGGCATCGTCGTGTATGCGTTTAAGAAATAACTTCCATGTAACGGGGCTGCACCAACGGGTTCTTGAGTTCCACCGTGAATTGCCCCAGGCTAGTGATTTTCCCTATAGGTATCTTTACATATTTTATTACTCATGTGACATGCATCTTCGGTGTCAGCTACGCTTAAACTTTGCTCACCGCTCTTGCAATAACATTATTTTATCTTTAATAGTTATGATAAAGATTATTTAAGTATATTTTTAATGTTAATAAACATATAAAGTAAAGATATAATAAATTAAAATTAAACTGGTATCAGAAAGCACTCGGCGAATCCCCGCCATCATCGGCCGGCGGGTGCCCAAAATGCATTGCCTCGTTGAATGGCATTTATGATCTAAATTTTATTCATACAAACCTTTTAGGCACTACGAGTTAATGAGCGGTGACTTCCTGATACAGGTATGTTTTACTTATTAAAAATGTTATCACACCACTATGGGTTTGTAAATGAAATTTAAAAAAAAGATTTTGATCGATAAATCCAATTTTATTTTTGTCAATCTTCTGTATTCCATAGAAATGCTCTACAATAACAATTTATCGGACAAATTGTTCATACATTACGTATACTTAAGTACTTTTTAATTTTTTTTTTATTGTATAGGCTATAAAAATATATAACCTATTTACAACACGGAACCGATACAGCATTTTTTAAATGAGGTTCACATGACATTTACGCGTTGCACAAATTGTAATAAAAAACCAGTTTGATTGGTATTGTTCGAATTTTAAAAAATATATCTTAACCCTTAGTAGCCTGATTTACGAAAGTGATTTATTTTTAATATTACTGTGTTTAATGTTACTGTGTTTAATAATAATGACATTTGATTTTTTTTTAAATTTCGTTGGAAAGAATATTATACAACAGTAAAATACGTACAGCCAACCTATAAAAAAAAACTAATAGTAATGTGAACATTCGGTTAAAAAGATTGGTATCAAAATTGAAACTCTAGGCTATTAAGGGTTGAATTACACTTTGTGACATACACGAACTAAGATTTGAAACATTTTAAAATATGGTGTTCACTTCTTATTATATTGGGTGAGGGATTACCCAGCCCAAAAATTTATTACACTCGAAAATCGAATTAACTTGATTATCGATTGAGTGCTTGCTTAGTGTTGGCGATACCCTGAATCGCAATTACTTTAACGATTAAGTAATATTTATTTGGTGTATAGCGAGTTCGGGTTAATAGAGTGGACAAAACAACGTTTACAAGGTTCTTGAATCGAACTTTTGTCACATAAGTAGCTATAAAATTAAAAATGTGGTTTAATAGTTACGTAATTAAAAATGCTGTACCTCTCACGCCGTTCATATAGAACCTGAAAAGGACGGCATACATTTGTGCATATCTACTGAAGAATGACACCGTAAATTATTAATAGAAGTTGTAGTCCATTTACATGTGCATTACAATGTAGTTTTTTAGAAGAAATATACTTTCTACGTATATGGTTACAGTAACATTACAATATGAACCGTAGCTTACAATATATACCGTAATTCGGCAACATTGAATAATGTTTTACAAAACGTGGCGATTTGAATAATTGAAAGTAGCCGCTGCGTTGTTTCTGTTTATTTGGTTTTAAATCAAGGTAGTAGTAATTGGGGACGCGTGCGCAAGAGTGACAAATGTATGTTAGTTAGGTTTTAAGCTTTCTGATTGCGAAAATGTAGGTACAGTGATAAAGTTTGAATTAAAAATGAGGCAGTCAAATATTAATATGCAGATTACATACAAGATAAATGATAAATATCGGTCAAGTGCGATCCGAACTCGCGCAGTAAGTCAGTACCAGATCAGGTACTCAAGTCTCGTAACACGAATAGAAAAGACACTTTTGTAATTGTGTATGTAAAACTGTCATAACTGATAATTGCAATGCCATTTTCAGTCGATTATGAGTCAATGTCTTAGCAGATTCAAGGGGCCGTGCCTCGTGTCGTTTGACTACCCTTAACTTCTTTTGTAACCTCACTTAGATTTTTAATACTTATATTAATTCGGTCATGATAGTAGTTGATCAGTTTTGAAAACAGCTCCTATAGTTAATGAAAACTCCACTAAAGCTGAGAATTGGAATGTTTTACTTTCAAATTAATAACGAATGAAGAAAAAAGTGCAAACGATATTCAACCTTAAGGTGACGAAAGTATTTTCTTGACCGAATTAACCTACAGTGTGTAAAACTGACCTTAGGCAAGGCAGCTAGGCACTGCTGCTTCACGTCCCATATGAGCTGGTCGCGCGGGAACTGGAGGCTCTTCTGCACGTTCAGCTCGGGCACGTGCACGCGCACCAGCAGCCAGCCCTCCGCGCCCTCCGAGCACTCTCCCTCCATTACTCTACGCCATCTGCAGAAGAAGGATACTGTTACACTTCTATATAATTAGCGCTTAAATACTGTCTCATGGAAAAAAAACTAATTTTAAGGATTTTATCACGTTTATATTTAGATTTTACGTTGCCGACGTTTTGGCTGCTTTACAGCAACCATGGTCACGGGAGGACTTATCACATAAACGTGATAAAATCATTAAAAATAGTTTTATTTCAACATGTAGTATTCGCGTAAATATAAGAAATAAATACTGTATCATAGACAAGCCGACTGTTTTTCTTGCCGTATCTTCTAAGTTAAGGTGGCGTTTCGATACGGTTGCAGACTTAAAAAAAATGAAAATCATAATTTTTAAGTATCGCCATAGGCTTCTATGAAATAATTTATTTGAATTTTATATATGCTTGTAGTAGAGCATCCTAAGAGCCTCCACCTTAGAGGATATCTGATGTAAGAAGATTTTTGACACTTTTGTTTAACAAGCACCCTCTATTATATAACATGAGTATGGTACATCACCCTCACTAATACAATTTTAATACAATTTGGAATAGCCAAGGATTTTTAAAAAATCTTACGCAATAATTGCCATGTACCCCATTATAATCTAATGTTTTGCAACTTGTAAGAAAAAAATAAAAAATGATTATAATATTCAACCTCTTGTCTCGTTAAAAACTCTCTTACGTAATGGACAGCCTCTTAATGAAAACATGAAGAAACATACATACTTACATATTATACCCATCTGGTCAATTGTTACCCCAAATTGACATTGCAAGACATAATATAATACTCTCAAAAACGAAAGCTAAACAAAGTTACCCGTTCGCCCTTCAGACGGTTGCCCTGTTAGTTCAATTAATTCACTTGCGTAGGACGGTTCTAACTCGAAACTAAAGCTTTTGTAAGAAAAATACACCTTTAGAAATATTTCATGAACTGTTTTATAAGTAGGTACACAGCTTGCACGTTTTTTTTTTTCTAATAATTTTATTTCAATAAGAAAGCACCTCCCTATGTGGGTTTATTAAAAAAATCTAAATATATATTTTATCCAGTAGTCCGTATCGTACTTATTAATCGTCAAAAATGCCGAGAGAAGTGTTGTAGGTATATAGTAACATTGGTGTAGACTGGGCTGTAGCTAACGCTACCCAGGATATTGAATTAACAAAAGGTCGTAACAAAAACAATTTGTTGTTGTTGTTAATGATTTCTTTTACATAAGTTGTACTTATTAAAGGAATTTAAAATATATATTTAATCTGGTAATTATAACTGTGATGGCTTATAAGTGTCAGTTCTAGTAGTTCTATAGCGCACATAGAAGACGGGCCTCAGACGCAGACTCTGCTTTTTGTTCCGGGTCGTTCCGGGTTCGAATCCTGGTAGGGACAAACTTTATGTGATTAGCACGAATGTTTGTTCCCAAGTAATGGATATTTGATATCTATATAAGTAATATATACTGGGTTCGCCCCCAGTCCATTGTACGGTAGCATTAATACAAGTGTTCCTTAGTGAGGGACCGTATAGTTGGTGTGTTCGTCTGGCGATATTTATTTACTTTTACGTTTACTTACTTACTTTTGCTTTTATACTTTTACTTTTTTTTTGAAATTAGAAAAACAAAATGGCGGCCTGAAAATGGCATTCCTTATTGGTATTTATACTTTTTATAAAGGTATGCGCAAGCGTCGATGTCCGGTTTGGTTTCCTTGAACTATAACGTAACGTATTCATATCGGAGCTGCCATTTCTAGGAAAAACTGCGCCGGCGCCGCACAGATTTTTACAAATGGAATTTACCATATATCGTATTTTAAGTTATCGATATGTCGCAGCCTGATCCTAGAATCCGCTTTTTTACAAAACGGCTAGGCGCTTTTCAGATAACGGCTGCTAACGTTGAGACATTTAGCCGTTTTATAGAACTGAGATGTTTTGTAAAGCGCCTAGCCATTTTGTATAAGAGCTGCTTTTAAATTCCGGATATACCGAGCGAATGATGAGTCACATGTAACATTAAAAAACCTACGACAAGTCTTGTATCGACCGATTCCGTTATTAATTGAAACTAGCATTTGGAATTGTACTATGCTAACACAGCGAGTAGTCGGATCTAACTATTAGGTTGCGTAATCGTATCGAATCTTCGATTCGGTTATGAAGATTGGCTCCGAAAAATCGTCGTCTAATAGAGAAAAAATCTAATCAATTTGATTAGGATACTTGTCACCAATCTCTGAAACATGACTTATTTTGGACAAAGTTTTTAAACTATATCAATCGAAATAAACAATGTTGTTTTTTGTCAATGAGTTAGGTTTTTTTCGTCATATACCGTGTTATCTGGCTACAATGTTAAAGTTACGAAATGCCACAAACCTTATCAATGTTAGTGTGTACATTATGATAGCGCTATCTATGGGTCCCATAACCGCATGAATGACATTTATTTTAAACTGTTCCCCTGTTTCACCAATAGGAGGCCGGCATTCTTTGTACTCAAAAAATACGTAATAAGATGTTATTTAGAAGTAAAAATTATATGATTTGTGGGTTGACCTGTATGATAAGATCAGGAACAGACTAGTTATATTTTTTATGGTAGGAACGGCATCCGTTCAATGCTACAGAGAGAGAGAGATTCAGACCTAAGTCCACCATCCTGGCCCAGTGCGCCTTGATGGACTTCCCGAGTCTTTTGGGACTAGTCATTGAGTTCTCTGACATGCAGGTTTTCTCACGCTGGTAACTGGTAGCTTATAATTGATAGTAATGTGTGGAAAAGCAGAACCGATAGTGTGGCGGGTACTTCGTCGATAACAAATCGTTGTTCGTATAGTTGAAGCTTTATATGAATAGCTTAATATTAAATATTAGCTTAATATGAAGCAACTACTATAGTCTATCTCGTGCGGTAGCATAACGACAATATTATCATAAAAACTCATTGTATAGTCATTAAAATATGTAAGCAATCACACAAACGTGTTCTCTATTGACAATTTGATTGACTATAACCAAATCTATGTGGGATTGGCATAATGTGGAGTGAGGTGGGTACGAAGGACAGGGACGAATGAATGGTAGAACGGATGTATGAGTGAAGAAAAGGATACGATATATGGCCGCCGCGAGAGCGCTTAACGTGATTTTATATTATAAGAAGTTGTAAAAATTGAAGAAATAAGAATATACGCTGAAAATTACGCAAATTGTTTACTTTGCAAGAATCCACACACTACATCTTGGGGGCCCCTCCGGGATCAAGCATTGGAGCAGTCGGCGGAAATTTTCACACGAAGTTCACGTATTACGACGAGATAGGCACGTGGCGGCACAAGTTATAAGAAGAAAATACGGGGCACAAGACGAAATACGACGAACGAGGCTGAAAGTGGGATACCGGTGCATATTTGTGTACACGATTGACGACGACGGACGAAGAAATTACGACGAAAATCATTATGCCGAAGGAAAAGCGTGACAGTAAGCACCAAATTTACGACGATGACGACGATGTGGGTGCGACACGAGGAAGTGGCATGCTTCATTTGGCAGAGGATTTGATTTCCAAGTTCAACGCGCAAAACAATGCGTACACGGTAACCATGTGGGTTCAGGACATCGAAGATAACGGGGATATTTTTAATTGGTCTCCGACGCAACGTTTACTGGTAGCAAGACGTTCTCTAACCGGTACAGCAGCGTTGTGGTTACGAGCTGAAAAAACATTCAAAACGTGGGACGAGTTCAAAGCGGCAATATGCAAAGAGTTTCCAGATAGCATTGACATCAAAACCGTTCATGAAATGATGAGCGCGAGGCGTAAAAAGCATAGTGAAACGTGTTATGACTACATGCTTGTCATGAAGGAATTAGGTAAACGGGGAAAAATGCCTGACTATGTTGCTATAAAATACATCATAGACGGTATACAAGACGCAGAAATTAATAAAATAATGCTGTATGGAGTGACAAGCTATTCCGATCTGAAAGAGAAGCTGAAAATATACGAAGCAATCAAGGCGAAAACCATTAAAACACACCAGCACGAGAGGGCAAGCCAGGTACAGACAACAAGCAAGAATACAGACGTGCCAAGAGTTCAGAGAAGGTATTCACCGGGTACGAGATGTTACGGCTGTGGAGAGAGAAATCATGTATCTTCAGAGTGCCCGCATAAGTCAGAAGGACGTAAGTGTTTTAATTGTAACGAATTCGGACATTTAGCGGGAGAATGCAAGTTACGTAACGCCAAGATGGCTGATTCATCGATTACCGCGCCACCACCGAGAAGAATTGAAAACTATCAACATCGTGAGGTTGGCAATGATCGAAGCAAACCTACGAAACAAGTTTATTTCAACATGGCGGAAGTTGGTAGCACTGTGCACGACGAGCAACGTGAAATTCGCGAAGACGGCGGAGAAATCCTGAGTATTTCAGTTGGCAACACTGTGAACGAGAATGACGAATGGAAATGTGAAGTTCGTGAGGATGCCAGGAACATTCCGAATTCTTCAGTTGGCAGCAGTACTCCCGAGTTTGACAGATACGATGTAAACAAACATTATAACCGCAGTGAAAATTTTAAAAAGCCGGTAAAATCAGTGCAAATATGTGAAAAAACAATATTAGGATTAGTGGATTCAGGAAGTGACCTGAATATAATGTCAATTCAGTGTTATTATGAATTAAATTCACCACAATATTATGATGATAGTTCGAACATAACGATGTCGGGTTTTGGACTGGCAAAGGTACAATCTTTTGGTATTTTTACTACTACGATATGTATAGATGGTATTGTTTACGATAAAATTGTGTTTCATATTGTACCTAACGAATGTATGCCGTTTAAATTAATTTTAGGCAATGAGTTTCTACGTAATGTTGTGACTATAATGAAAGGTGGTTCTGTTTGGATGAATCCTAGTTCTGAATGGTTGAATGAGGTTAATTGTTTCGAGTGTTCTGTCGATTGTATAGGACATGTGTGCAGTCCGGCTGTGAAGGAAGAAGTTACGCAGTTGGTGGAGAATTATTCACCGCAACAGACGAAAGAGGCGCCTATTGAACTTAGAATTATCATGAAAGACGACAAACCTGTGGCACAACCACCACGACGCATTTCATTCAAGGAGCAGGATGATGTGGACATACAGGTTAAGGAATGGTTACGGGATGGAATTATCAGGGTAAGTTTCTCTGAATATGCTAGTCCATTGGTGTTAGTAAAGAAAAAAGATGGCAGTACGAGAATATGCGTGGATTACAGGAAAATAAATGTTAAAATAGTAAAGGACGAGTATCCACTTCCGAATATTGAAAGCCACATAGACAGATTGGCATCGGCCAAGGTATTTAGTGTTCTTGACTTAAAAAATGGCTATTTTCATCTACGAGTTCAGGAGGAATCTATTAAGTACACTGCATTTGTTACGATGACCGGACAGTATGAATTCTTACGAGCACCATTTGGCTTGGCCATTTGTCCGAAAGTTTTCACAAGATTTATCACCACAATTTTCAGGGACTTAATAGCACAAGGGGTTATTATTATATTTATCGACGATATTCTTATTCCAGCGGAAGATGAAAACCAGGCCGTCCAGCGCCTGAAGAAAGTTTTAAAGATAGCATCGGAGTATGGTCTACAAATTAATTGGAAGAAGTGTCAACTATTAACAAGACGAGTTGAATACTTAGGTCATGTGATTGAAGGAGGTGCAGTAATGCCATCGCCAGGGAAGACAGAGTGTGTCCTAAAATTCCCTGAGCCACAGAATGTGAAGCAACTGCATAGTTTCTTAGGCCTATGTTCCTACTTCAGAAAGTTTATACCGCACTATGCGCTGATAGCAAGACCTCTTACTGATATGCTGAAGAAAGATAGTGTATTTAGTTTTAACAATGAGCACAGAGTTATTTTTAATCAGTTGAAGACCAGATTGGCCACAACTCCTGTATTAAAAATTTATGACCCGAGGGCGGAGACAGAGCTCCATACAGATGCCTCACAAGTGGCATATTCAGCTATATTGATGCAGAAGGGTGATGATGGTGAACTACACCCAGTCCATTACATGAGTAGAAAAACATCAGACGCAGAAAGAAAATATACAAGTTACGAGTTGGAGGCGCTAGCCATTATTGAAGGGGTCAAGAGATTCAGGCACTACCTCTATGGAAGACATTTCAATATTGTCACAGATTGTAAAGCTTTCCAGATGACGCTCAATAAAAAAGACTTAGCCATGTCTACAAGAGTTGCACGATGGATTCTATTATTACAAGACTATGATTTCACTGTTGAACACCGAGATGGTTCTAGAATGAGACACACGGATGCATTAAGTCGAATTCCTCACATAGCTGTTATTACGAATAATCTACACAACGATATACAACGGGCACAAGAAACTGACGACAGCCTGATGGCTATTATACAGATATTACAAGATGATTCACCAACAGATATTTGGTAATCCAGAGAGAGTTATTACAGACCGAGGTACAGCATTCACCAGCAAGGATTTCCAGCAATATTGTGAGAAAGAAGATGTTAATTGGGAAGAAAATGAAGCGATCAGATGACATCGAACTATATGAATTACTTCTACATGAAGAGCTGGCCAGATGTTTAACCACAATGGTTATGGTATGATTAATTGTTTTTTTTATTTCACTTGTTTTTTATTAATTGAGGTATGGGTATGAGTATGAGTGGACGATGGTCATTAAGGTAATAGTCACAACTACTATTTTTGAAGTACCTTATTATGTAACCTTTAAAGCTGTGTTTTTATTTATGTACTCTGTGTAATTTCTCAAAATATTAAGTTATTATGTACCTATACTTACGCTGTTCTAACATAATTACGATGTATACCTATTTTGTTATGATTCTAGATTACTATGTATACTTACTTTTAAGTTTTTCACTTATGATAATACTTACTCATTAAGATTTATACTTACAAGGTGTACTTACCGTTTCCACATACCAGATGATAGATGATGATGTTATGAGGTGTATGAGGGTGTGAGTGTAAGTCTGTGAATGTCTGAGGGCAGACATCTGCAGGAGGGCCGAGTGTGGGATTGGCATAATGTGGAGTGAGGTGGGTACGAAGGACAGGGACGAATGAATGGTAGAACGGATGTATGAGTGAAGAAAAGGATACGATATATGGCCGCCGCGAGAGCGCTTAACGTGATTTTATATTATAAGAAGTTGTAAAAATTGAAGAAATAAGAATATACGCTGAAAATTACGCAAATTGTTTACTTTGCAAGAATCCACACACTACATCTATTAAGGTCACACATTAAGATAACATTATTTGGAACTGCTATGTATCTTACTACTACTATGTCGTACTTACTATGTCTCTACGTATGTAGATACTTAACTTGTAGTTGATGTGAGTAGCAGGTTAAATAGAAGTGAAAAAGAACCTTACATAAAGAATATTAAGTATCACATCACATCATCCTGAGTATTATATTCCCGGGATGTAAGTAGACCGTACCAGGTGTTTCAAAGCGTTTCTTAAAAAGTGACTTGATGAAAAAGGTTACTTTGGCGCTGCCATTTGTTAGACAAAGTATGCATGAGTTTTTGGTTTATTTTAAGTTACGTAACATTTTAAGAAAATTGAAAATGAAAGATTGAAAAGAATTAAAAATTGAAAATAGAGGGGAAAATGGAAGGAAAGCGTGGACGAGGAAGACCAAGAATAAGCTACATGAGTCAGATAAAAGAAAGGATCGTTGTCATGTCGTATAGGGAGGTGAAAGCAGCTGCTCTAGATAGAGACGGATGGAAAGAGCTTCATCAGCTACACCGACAAGGGTCTAAACCTTAAATTAGAAGAGAAGAACATTTAAAGCTAACATATTATTATAATGGATTAAAGTCTGTTTTTATTCCAATATTAATTACACGTTGATTATTAATTATGTTATCATCTAACAATTGTAAACATAAAAGTGGGAATGTGTACCTAGTTCATTCTATAGCCAAGGTTATCGAATCCCAACTCCAAAACAAGCTCAGTCTATTGTAGGAATCAATGTCAAACAATGTCATGCTATTTTTCTAAAAAAAAAAAAACAATTTTAATGGTGTACCAAACTTGTATCTAAGTTGTATGTTTAATAAACTATTATAAAGCTGACTCCAGTTCAAATTTGTACAATGAACTGGTAGGATATGCTCCCATAACATAACCATGTAATTCAAGTTAATTCTTAACTTTCACTAACCCCATTTACTAATACCGTGTAAGGCAATTAAGTAAACATACGCCAGATAACTTAGCGGCGGGTTAATTATACCAGTTAAGATAGTAATGTAGTACTGTGATGAAATACCTAGAGGATGATAAATAAGTTTGATTTAAGTGATATTAAGTGGTGCTGGCTGGCCTGCATATTTAGAATGCGGACGAAGTCGCACGTGTAACAATGTTGTTAATTTATGAGTTTCAGCTAACTTTACGCTAAATACTAAATCACAATTTAATTTTGCTATAGAGAAGCCTTATTAAAACAGGTAAAATAGTTTGAGACACGACGCTCAATAGAAAAGCTAAGAAAATAAAGCACTCTCCTCCTAAGCCTTTATTCTATGTCTATTTTTGTATTGGGGTCGACTTATTGTTTACCCCGATTTGGGTGACTATCGATAGTTACAGGAACCGATTGTCTTTTGCCCTCCAAGACCCATCTAGTTCGATAGTCCCACTACCAGTCCATTGACCATTTGATAGCAGCAGGTTTCTGTCGGGCAACTATCAAAGTTGTTTCGGTTGACTGTACGGACTGCCAGGGCCCCAAGTCTGCTAACACAATTGATTCATAATCGAACAGCAACCGCATAGTAAGTGTCACTGTCGACAGATATTGTATGGGATATCTGTCAAAAGTCACAGTTACTATGCGGTTGTTGTTCGATTATGAATCGATTATGTTAGCAGACTTGGGGCCCTGCTTTACGTGCTCTCTAAATCATAATCCACCGAACTTCAAACACTATAACTGACCTCATTCATCCAAGCAAGCGCCGATATATCATTCTCATTTATTGCGTTATTATTAGATCAGCTAGCCACAATCAGAATAGAGCTTCAAGTGGAAAATAATCAGGCGCTTAGATATCCTCAAGTCTAGATTATCTCTCTCTATCAGTTGAGTGGAGTGAAATCGTTCATTCCTTTTTCTCAAATTTCTCCAACAACCGTCGGGACAATAAGTTGGTCCGACGGAACCAAACAGACGGTCTTAGGGTACCGTTACTAGGCACGACTCGTGTCTGCTTCGTGTTTATCGGTTGACGAAGTGTAAATATTTGAGAACGCTCTAACACCGGCGTTGGGTGCATCAACCTGCTTTCAAGATGGGTATCATGAATTCAATAGCTTTTTTTTTAATTCCGGTGATTTTTCTCGTTAACTTTTCGAACTAAGGTATTTGATATTTGCACCCGTTAAACATGAACTCGTTATTTTAAAACTGATAGTAAGTCCGTAAAATTCGTTTTATTTCAATGTGTAGTATTCGCGTTAATATAAGATAGTTTTTTTGTTTATCATAATAATAACGCCTTAGCACACTTAATTTACATCCAGCCACATACACACTTCTTCAGCAAGCAGTACCTGTAGATTATTTCGGAAGTTTCTAGCAATGACCTATATCCAAGCGCTTTTTACACCGTAGACACTTGGCTCCGGCTCGTGCCTTTGGATTTACCTCTCCTTCAACAAGGAGAGAGAAAGATATTAAAAAAAAATATCGCCATCATATTATTATTAGTTTTAATTTGTTTTATTCTATATTGCCACACAATCCATTTGTAGCGTAAGTGCGGCATTCATTTTAATATTTTTTAATTAACACAGAGCATTTTATGGAGGCATTATATCATCAATTATCGTGGACCCGCTAACGGTCAACCATAGACTTTACGTAACTGTATTTTTTAAGCAATTTGAGTGTGTGAAATTATTTTTTCGTTAGTTTTTGGGTAAAAGTTTGTATTGTTTATGACGCAACTAGCTGGTGACTGAGCTCATTGGTGTATCTACATTATGAAGAAGCCTAGTCAAAGTAGTGAACTACAAAAGTCGAATAGCATATCTATGCCAACTAGAATAAAATTATCTGCATAATAAATTATTACGACCCAGCTATGGTAGTTTGGGATACAATAAGGCCGGGTTTCCACATGCAAATACTTTTTTGCGAGAAATATGGTTTTTTGCTTCTTTTGCTTCAAAGAATTAATAATTTTGAGTCATATTATACTTATGTTAATCTTTAATTACCATTGAGCTGATATATCAGCACTCATATCGTACCTAGGTACAACTGAATCATAGATACTATTTAGCATAATGAGATGTCTGTAATGATAATAATTAGTCGGCTAAATAATCTGTAATGTATGACGTTGGTGCATTATCGATTAAAGGCGTGTAATGTTGATATGTGTAATGCAATGATCGAGACATGATGATATCTATTCTGTAATCCATTATATAATACCCAGCTACGACAAATTTAAAGTTTATATTTCACTAGCAGTTGCCCGCGACTTTGCCGCGTGGTATTTAACAAAGACACAACCGTTGGCAACAGCCTGCTCGCGCGTTCTGAGCCCGCGGGACGCATTGCAGGTTGTTGCTGTCAAACTTAATCAGGCGCCGCGCTGCAACATTGGTTTTAATTTTTTAACGTGAGATCAAATTTTATGAAATAAAAGTAGCCTAAGTTACTCCTTGTTATATCAGCTATCTGCCAGTGAAAGTCCCGTCAAAATCGGTCCTGCCATTTCAGAGATTAGCCGGAACAAACAGACAGACAGACAAAAATTTTAAAAAAGGTTGTTTTGGTATAGGTACCGTGTATACATCTAAATGCACTTGGTAAAAAGCGGTTATTTTAATATTACAAACAGACACTCCAATTTTATTTATATGTATGTATGTATAGATGTAGCGATGCGATAGTGTACCTTTTATTCAGAACGTACCTACGTCGATGACATGTAGGTAAGAAAATAAGTCTTGACAGCTTTCAACTTGACGTCAGCTGTCATGTTGTCGTATTGTTATTTTTAAAGTCGAAACATTGCTGGCCTGTTGCTTTCATATATTATCTATTGCTGGCCAGTGTTAATTTTTTTTGTGTTTTTAATAGCTACAGACTGACTATAATTTGAGAACAATAGGTAGGTAGGTACCTAAAGTCTATCTAATGCGAGTCTAATCTATCGCCAAATAAATCACATCAGCTATAAAGTTATAACACGAAATAATTACAAAAATGGAAAGCCCTCAAGGGCGAGCGGCCATTATGTCAGCGCGTGGTCGTGTCAGCCAGGTCGGCCATTGTGGCTGCGCCGGCGCAGACGTGGGAACTGCGAGGCCTTGCTCCAGGTGCATAGAGTATAATAGAAGATCTGTAATTAGAACACGATGGAACTTGGTTCAGTTTTTCAAGATGACTGCAAGGTGGAACAATAAGTAGGTACTTAAGTGGGTGAACGCGATGATTGTACTTATACATGCCACTAATATTATAAATAAGTTTGGATGGATGTTTGTTACTCAATCACGCCAGAACGGCTGAACGGTTCTGGATGAAATTTGGCACAGAGATAGATTATAGTCTGGAATAGCACATACTTAGGCAACTTTTTATCCCGGTAAAATATATGGTTCCCGTGGGATAGATTTGTGTTAATTTTTAATTTGTGCTAGTACTGTCATAAATAAAAGATGTCAGAGGGTGGCCGAACATAACGCTCAGATGTGGATTTTCTTATTTTATATGCGTGGTTTCCGAGAATTCTCAATAAATAATTAAGTAGGTAGGTACTAATACCACAGAAGAAAAATCCATTGGCGATTTCTTAAAAAAAAACAGGTAAGTACTATCGGCTTAAAAAGTGTTATGAGAAATTTTAATTTTGAACATTTTCATTAGAAGCAAGGGGCGACAGTTGTTACGTCATACATACCAAACGCTTGGTAACGCACGTTCGTATTGAAAAGTCCTTAATTTTGAAATATAACCGCAAATGTGTTCGGTTATTTAGTGATAACAAGCCTGTTGTTAATTAAACGGCTCAATTTTCATTTTAATTGGAAGAGAAATTTCCGTTTACAGTAAAAAAAGGTAAAGATACTTAATCATTAATAACGTGCACGCGGCACAAACATTGAGTAAACGAGTGATTAGCTGTATCCTGTACAGGCATACTTTTAAATTATTTAAGTAGGAAACGATTGATAAAAACTACAACAAAAAAAACTATTTATGTCGTTCAATGTTAAAATTAACAGTCAACTAGATAAGAAACTATTCATCACATTACACGAACATACAAACCCGTTTCCTATCGACAGTAAATGGAGTGTAGCTAATTAAGTATCATTTATACACCTTTGCGAGTTGTTAGAAAAAACGCAAATCACTCATCTCACTGCGTGTACTGTTAGATACAAAAAGTTTGCTGTACAAGGTACGTAGACGGAACTTAGCTGATATAGGCAATTTTGATGGGGAAAAACCAGCTGCGAGCTGATCTCACACCAATCTCAACATGTCATAAAACGTGAAGTGTCAATACAAGGTTATTGTACTCGACTGTACCTACTATTCGAATTTCAATTAATTTAATTGTCGCTTGTCAAGTGAATTTAGAAAAAAAATTGCCCACATTTTTTTCAAATTTAGAACCTTCCAATTTTAAATTAAGTGTCCTCCCAAAGGTAAATCCAATAAATTTAAAAATGCATGGGTTATCAACCAACGGCATTCATAATTTAAAAAGACGACATAAACATAAATTAACGCAGAAAAAAAATACATACCATAACCGTTAATAAAATTATGTACAAATTAGAGATGCATAAAAGGTATACTAGTCAAGTTGTTGCGTAAGTAAATAAAGACCAGTATTATGTGGCAAGTGTTCCCGCTGGCGCGGGCGGCAGCCACGTAGGCGGGCCGGATCGCCGCATGCGTTATAAGAAGCACTGTTTACTCGCTTAATTAACGGTTCGGATACCTTTATATAAGTAGTAAAGGAAGCGAGAAGTAACATTTTTCCGCTGCAGAGAGTGGGTATGTAAGAAACAAACAGATACTATCGATAAACAGTAAACTTCATCAATAGAGAATACGCGTACATTTGTGTTCTTTACATAATTTATCTATTCTGATTAGTAACAGTGAAACAATTATGTCGAGCGCGACAGATAAAGATGCACGGTATCCCGCTCACTGGCCGGCAATAATTCCAAATATCTTTGGAATTATTTGATCAACATAATATATTTCTGGAAAAAAAGAAATATAGAATCGAATCGAGAACGTCCTCATTTTTTTTAAGTTGGTTAGAAATACGCTTATTCCCTATTCCCACACGTTACAAGTAGGTACTCTATGTATAGGACGATAAGAGGTTAGGGCAATGTTGAATAGGCTAATTGACTTAGTTGGAAAAACTTAAACATAAATTGTTCATTAGTTTAATATTATGCTAACAATAATTCGATGACAAAGTTTAAATAAATAAAAATACCGCTAAAACGCGGCCTCCGGGTCACGTGACCTTTGTGAAAGAAAAAATACTGAAAACACATTAAAATCCCAAATATTACCAAACTCGTATTGACAACCTGACACTGATTACGACGGTGTGACGTCACAACGCATCAACCAACAAAACCAGAGCGTTTTTGATCACGTGACCGAACCAAAAAACACATTATTTTATTTTATGATTTTAAAGAAAATAATCCATATTTTTGCATAAAAATAACGACTAAAAAGCTATAATATTTTAATATGGCTACAATTTAAAGCTTATTGTTCATACAATCAAACACCTCATTACCCAGTATATCTCCGCTTCAACAGGGCACCGTTTATAACTGTGTCCGTCACAATGGTCAAGTCAACAGAAACTCAATTCCGCGTTCCACCCGCTCTCAGCACACATAAAGCCAGCTCAGATGTTCAGATACGCTGCCGAGTTGGTCAACAGTTGACTAACAACTGGGCTCCGACTGCATAACTATTGTTCCCGACGTCAACACGCTTAATTGGAGTTACAGAGTTGCATTCCGTTCCTCCTTTATACAAGAGATTTATCTTTTACACACGATTTACATCCTTTTCTAAGTACATTGGTGATATCTATACATACATATAAATAAAATTGGAGTGTCTGTTTGTAATATTAAAATAACCGCTTTTTACTAAGTGCATTTGGATGTATTCACGGTACCTATACCAAAACAACATTTTTTTTTAATTTTTGTCTGTCTGTCTGACCGTCTGTCTGTCTGTCTGTCTGTCTGTCTGTCTGTTTGTTCCGGGTAATCTCTGAAATGGCTGGACCGATTTGGACGGGACTTTCACTGGCAGATAGCTGATGTAACAAGGAGTAACTTAGGCTACTTTTATTTTAGAAAGAAAAATAGGATCTCACGAAAAAAAATTAAAACCAATGTTGCAGCGCAGCGCCTGATTAAGTTTGATAGCAACAACCTGCAATGCGTCCCGCGGGCTCAGAATGGGCGAGCAGGCTGTTGTCAACGGTTGTCTTTGTGTCTTTGTTAAATACCACGCGGACGAATTCGCGGGCAACAGCTAGTTATAATATATGAATGATGAATCTACATATTACACCCACTTACTCAAGGAAGTAATCAAATTCGTTCATGATCTTTTAACAAACTCAATGTTCATGATCCAATAAATATTGAAATTTTAATCGCTCAATTAAAATAACAACAGCTATTAGATTGTGATTGCGATCAATTTAACTTTATTGGACTTATTTAAGGAAATTGTCGATTGCCGATGTGGGATTACATATAAGTCTTGTTATTTAGTGAATTGATTCGAAATAGATGTTAAGACATCTTATATGACATTGCGTTGCGGCACTATTTATAGGAATTATGGATATATGTAAAATTAAAAATAAAAATATCTGACTAAATTATTATTTAACTGCAACGGCTCCGTAAGAAAACTAAATGAGAGCAATATCGCGTTTCTTATCTCTGTCAATTGTGATCACAAGAACAATAGGTTTTAAAACAAAAAGCCGATTATAGCGGCCATTGCTGCAGATTGTATCTTTAGAGGAATAACTCTTAAGATTTACTTAAATAGGTCATTTGGCAAGACAAAACCATTTAATTAGTTCGAAATCGGACGATTTTATGCACGAACGTAAAAAAACATTAATAATAATTTCGATACTGGCATAATGATGCAATTACAAATGCCCAATAGAAAAAAGATTTCACATGTGACTGAGGTGGGCTGGGTATTAAGTATTAATAATCAGAAGGTAGAATAATGCTACTGGTTACTTTTATAAATAAATAAAAAAGAAAACAAGTCGCTTGATATTGTGTTGTCTGTTCTGCTATAACAAATACTTACGAAACTTTAAAAATAGAATCGTGTTCAAATTTAAAACACATAAATGCAATGAACTATGGATTTACCGCTAGCCCTCTGATTAAATCTACAATACAAGACACCCATTCTGTTTGCAATACAATACTGATGGATTATCTTCTAATTATTTTCATGTCACGCTTGAAACCGTGCGGATTCACAATAGCCCTTCTATATTATTTCTTCGTCAGCTAGTTTTTTAGAAGATGGACGACCTGTGACGGTAAATAGTATATTTTTATTCATTTTTTTTTTATTAATACTGGTTTTATAACCCTATCAATTTGCGAGCTAGATTCGGTCACTGACTGAAACTATTTATTTTACCGGTTGCCGGTTAAATTAAATTATATTAACAGATTGAAGGAAGCACTCTTAACCGGTTATAATGATAAAATTCTTTGTCGTCACTCACTAAAATATTAGCTATTAGTAAAAAAAATAGAGGAGTTGAGATGTCACCACTTGGATTGACAGGTTAATATAGACTTTGTAATCGGTTAATATGAGATAATAAACCAGTTTTACTTAGACACCGGTAATCGATAACGTTTACGTTATCACATGATGGTTGAGTGCGCATTCTTCTTCATTAAAATTATGTTTACGGCTAGAGGCTCTAAAATTAATACCGGTTTTCGCAAGGCTGTCCTGACTTATTTTTTTGACCGCAAAAAAAACGATTCATAAAAACCTAATGGTGTGCTCACGTCATTTGTTAGAATGATCGTTAAAATCAAGCAATTTGTTTTTTGTTTCTTATTATTCATAATCCTTTTGTAAAAAAATAATATGTTTCGTTATGATTGACATCATGTTTATTGCCTTTACGCAAGCTTCATCAGCCAGTACTTCTAAACTTCAAACTGGACAGTTTTGAAATTCAAATTAAGAATGACACTGAAGAAGGTCCATGCATTTTTTTTATTTTTCTCTATAGTTTATGCATACAATGAGTTGATGCTTTTCTTTTTAAATATTCAGTGCATGTGCACTCAACAGCAATGTACCGTGGTTATCAATCATTCATCATATCCACATTAACTGGGTGTGTCTCCACAATCAATTATTTGCTACATCGTCCCGAGTGCCGCCGCCCGTCATGCCGAGGGGCGATTGAGTACATTTCACAAGCGATAACACTCCATGATTTGTAGGTCATGGTACTTTCTACTTGAACTGGTCTTGTTACTACTCCACAGTATTATTTCATGTCGGCTTCTTGTGTGCGGCCCACCTTTTGTTGGTAGATATTGATCATGTTTCTTTTTAATGTGAAGTAATTAACTATCTTGGTAACATTGATGGGAACGTCTGGGTTGACTGATCATGTAGACTAATATAAGCAACGATAAACCTTTAAGCGGGGTTGACATATAGCTAGGTACTATGTCTAGTTATATCCGACGAACATAACAAACTTTCGGTTATATATCCGAGAATTCAAAGAATCATTTCAGGTGGGTAATTTTTTACTTATATTTACGCGAATACAACACATTGAAACAAAACTCATTTTACGGATTCTATCTCGTTTTTATGGTCACGGGGGAGGACAATGTCAATGGTCCTCCAGTGACCATGGTAGCTGTACAGCAGCCGAAACGTCGGGTAGGTAAAAACATAAAATAAACTCGATAAAATCCGTATAATTAGTTTTATTTCAATGTGGATAAATTTGTTGTCCTGCCAACGACTTCATTTGTGGTACGGTAATTTTACGGTCCTGTGGGAACTTTTACAGATCTCAAATAAAAAACTAAGCTAAGTAGGTCCGCCTCAAATTAATTCAAGGCAACAACAGATGTTTGATTAAAATATAAGAATTATAGACAATAACATTTTCCCTTTTAATGTCCCGGTATTGAACACAGAGCTTCACTCAATCCGATAGGGATTTAGATCTCAGTCCTCCTCGTTGGCGGACTTCCCACGTCATATAGGTTTGATTTTACAGACATGTAGGTTTCTTCTTGATTTTCTTCTTCATCATTGATCGAGTGCTAATCGTGGTCATATAAATCAAGCAGCCGAAAGCCGTCCACTGCTGGACATAGGCCTCCCCCAATGACTTCCACACATCACGGTCCTCCGCCACTCGCATCCACCGGCTTCCCGCTACGCGTGTGATATCATCGGTCCACTTTGTGGGGGGGCCGTGGTTATAACATAGATCCAAAATTGAAAGTCAGAATTCAAAAGTGGGGTTTAAACGTCCGTCGTCACTTACTAATACCAGCCCTTTTTAATGTCCCACTGCTGGGCACGAGCCTCCCCTCAATGCGAGGGAGATTAGGCCATAGTCTACCACGCTGGCCCAGTGCGGGTTGGCGGACTTCACACATCATTCGAGGGGTTCTCTC
Source organism: Pheosia tremula (assembly GCA_905333125.1). Lineage (NCBI taxonomy): Eukaryota > Metazoa > Arthropoda > Insecta > Lepidoptera > Notodontidae > Pheosia > Pheosia tremula. The sequence goes on along the minus strand of HG995403.1, from coordinate 1,812,656 downwards.
AGACATGCAGGTTTCCTCACGATGTTTTCCTTCACCGCGTCTTCAATTGGAACTTGGCTGTCATTGAAATTTCAGCTAATAATAATGGGTTCTCCTTGCCCCCCTCGATCGCCAGCTTTCCCATAGCAACAGTGCAATTGATACTCGCGGGCTGTAATTAAGTTACTAAGGTAACTGTAACTCGACACGTTTGTCACGCTAATACGACTAACGAACGGTGCCCGTGTTGTGTTACCCTGTCAATGCACGCGAGAGCTTTAGTGTATTCAATGACAACCAGCTATTATAATAATAGCAATTGACCCGAGCAGGTGGCTAACATAACATTAAAATTCTCAAAAAGGGCCTCTACGTGTTGAACTCATGTCCGCGCGCAAGCCTTCCAAAGATCCGGGTATAGCCCATGCGTGTAGATACATAAGTAATAATTCCAACCCTTTTATAATGCCCCACTGCTGGGCACGGGCGTCCACTCAATACGAGGGGGGCTATTATAATAATAATAATTTAATTAATAAGCCTGATTAGCGCAGCTTGTAGTGACCCTGCTTTTCGTGCCGGGGGTCCCGGGTTCGAATCCTGGTAGAGACAAACTGTGTGAGGGGCACGAAAGTTTGTACCCAAGTCATGGATGTTTGATATCTATATAAGTATTATATACTGCGTTCGCTCCCAGTCCCTTGTACAGTACCCATAATACAAGCGTTGCTCAGTTTGCGACCGTATAGTTAGTATGTTCGTCTGGAGATATTATTATAATTATTGTGACGGCCCGTGTTAACTGTGAAACTATGCAACAATATTTTTTACACACGGACTCGTGGTACATGACCTCCTAACCTAGGATTGGTGAATAAGATTAACCTTTGCAACTGTGCCACGCCATACCTCAGATAATACTTATTACCGTCGGATTAAGCAACTGATTGTGACGGCCAGATAACGCCTTTCACAATATCCACTCTGTACCATAATCTGTGGCTATAATTGGAAAGGAAGAAAGTATATTTGTCTCGTTCTTACTTTTAAATAAAACTAATTTTACGGATTTTAACGCGTTTATTTTTGTTTTTACGTTCCCGACGTTTCGGCTGCTTTACAGCAACCACGGTCACGGGAGGACTGAGGTGGTTGACGTCCTGGTGTCATAGTTTCATGGTGTCTGGTGTCATGGTGTCATAGTCCTCATATTTAAATGTTGCTTGTGGTCCGATCTACGCAGAAAGTGCTCACAGTGTCTTGAGGTCTTGCAATATTTCTTGCTTGATTATATATTTTGTGTGTGTCACCGGATAGTCGTCTACTGCTGGACATTATAATATAGCACCGTCTTTCGCCTCTCGCTTCTACTAGCTTCCCACGTCATTAGTCCAGCTTGTGGTGAATACAGTGGCTTAGCTACTGTAGAGCCCCTCGGCTTTCATGAACGTTTGAAAAAGTTATATAGTATTCAAGTTGAATATGAATTAAATAATTCCAGTAGTATTTTACATGAAAGCGTAACAAAAATAAAAGAACTTTCACATTTTTTATATTATTAGCTGCGCCCCGCGGTGTTACCTGCGAAATTTTACAAAACCCTTTCAAAAACACGGTTCCTGTATGCTATCCCATAGGAACCATGCATTTTTCGGGATAAAATTAGCCTATGTAATTTTCTGACCCCTAAACTTCCGGTACCTTTGCAAAAAATCATGTCGATCCTTTGCTCTATGGAAAATTAAAACAAATATATCCCACGGGAAACATACATTTTACCGGGATAAAAAGTAGCCTATGTGCTATTCCAGACTATAATCTATCTCTGTGCCAAATGTCATCCAGATCTGATCAGCAGTATATCGTTTGTATGTGATTTTGAATAAATTTCTATGACTTTTTTGTTTGTTCGGGGCCCTTGCTCGCATAGCTACGCCACTGGGTGGATACACTACGTCTACCAGCCTTAGCCGTTATATTCTTACGTATTAGATCATTTGAATAATAGAAATTGCAAACAATAGAACCCGGTCCCTTGTGTACACAATGCGCCCAATGAGTCAACAGACTGAACGTAGCTATTCGCACCCACTCGTAATTCTTGTCGGAAGCGCCAATCGATATAATAACGCACGCAATGCCCCGCTGTGCGTGGCTGTACACTTCACGAAAACAGCTAACTTCACCACATTTTCCGTCATATTGATTTATACTGCAGCGCCCGTCAAATAAAATGAACAAAGATGGCGGCACTACGGATGCTTAATTCGTACAATTAGGTTATGCAGAGCCGCCTTTTCATCTTTGTTATTTTCATTTGGTGCACGCTATAACTAGTTATATGATAATTAGTAATGGGTAAAAGGCTTAAACCACATACATTTTATGATTTTGACCTTAACCAAGGTACACTGGAAGCTGACCCCAAAGGAAAATCAACCCCATTACTAATAGGGTAAGGTTAAGTTAGCATCGATTATGCCAGTTCCATTGCTTCTTATAAAGCCAGCAGTGAAGCCGGTGAATACAATTATCGATGGGCAGTGAAGTGCATGGGGGAGGCCTATTTCCTACAGTAGACACTGAACACATAGCTATTTTGTATGGAAAAACCATAGTTCTTAAAATACGAAACACAGATGTGTTCAGTACTACAGTACTTACAATACGAAAGACAGATGTGTTCAGTACTATAGTACTTACATTACGAAACACAGATGTGTTCAGTACTATAGTACTTACAATACGAAACACAGATGTGTTCAGTACTATAGTACTTACAATACGAAACACAGATGTGTTCAGTACTATAGTACTTACAATACGAAACACAGATGTGTTCAGTACTATAGTACTTACATTACGAAACACAGATGTGTTCAGTACTATAGTACTTACGTACTTTATAGTACTTTCCGTACAAAACAGAGCTGTTTTCAGTCCTTTACGATTTAATATTTACAGCATGTATCTCTTCGTAATTATTTACAAATGATACGGCTTACCCTTATCGGGGTAACTACTATCAGTTATCGACGTTATCGTAACGTAATGAGGAGTGATAAAACAAATAGAAGTCACCATTTAATCGTAAACCATGTGTAATCGAAACTATTTCGTAAATCCAGTTATTATCCCTTATCAGGCGGTTACGCGTTCATATTACCGAGTTATAAGACTGCCTGTGTTGGTCTTTGAATAGATAGGATTGCTTTTGAATCTACAAAAGAACGGCCAGACGAACACACCAACTATACGGTCCCACACCAAGCAGAGCTTCTATTATGTGTACCGTACAATGGACTGGGGGCGAACCCAGTAGATATAACTTACAAAGATACTAAGCATGCTTGGGTCCACAAAATTTGTCCCCAACCAGTCTTCTAACACGGTAAGCACGAAGCAGGGTCACTACCAACTGCGCCAGGCCGTCATATTTAGTAGCTTCATACATTTTTATAACTATGATTGAAGTTTTTTGGAGGATGGAGACCCCAAATAGCTTTGAATAGTATTCTTTATACTTAGAGTCGAATATAACACTAGTTGGAGAGTCAACGCGCTCGCGAGTGGCACCTACTCGATAGAGCAATTTAATCAGTCACGTTTATCCAACACGCGACTATTAGCCGTAGGTATATATATCCACATTGATTAACAAGCAGCTGACTGATTTTCACGATCATCTAAACTTGAACTGTGTTGACATTAGCAGTGTTTTCGACTTTTTACGCGTTGAAGTAAGTTTTTATACCACCCCGGGAAAACTCTTTCATTCATTTCCTGGGATGCAAAAAAAATCTTCTACATCAGCCCGGTACGTAAGTAAGACATGCTTAATTTTAATAAATTCCGGCTAGTGGAGATAGAAATTAAGTTTTTTGACTATCCGCCGGTAAACCATCCATTTTCCGAGTTAAAAAGTATCCTAAATCAGCCAAGTTTCATATAAATCCAGCCGATAGTTTTTCAGCAATAGACAAATATTCTAAAGATGGCGGGCTCGGCTTCAGTATCACAAAATAATGTCCTCTACGACTGTGTTTAATCTGGCGAGCCGGTATTTTATAAAGATTTCTGCAGTTCTTCGTGCAATCGGTAGACAAGTGATCTCATCGTATGATAAGAACATGTACCTATGACATTCATTTAAAAATATATTACTCCAGTGAGTAATATATTGAGAACAGCTTCTCGACGATCTATATCTAGGTATTTACCCAGCGTAAAATTTACGCTGCTTAATCGCCAAATACCCCGTTCAGAGACGCCGCGAGGGGAAAAATTACACCGGGTAACATTTGAACTACCCCCTTTACAGACAGCCGCTGATATAAATTTTGCCCTGACAAGTATTCATTTTAGCAACCTCAAAAGGTCTTCTTTCTTTACGAAATGGGATGCGATTAAATAAAATGGATATGAATATGGACTCACCCACACTTAAAGGTCGTTAAATTTTACCCTGCTGTTAGATTAGATCAAATATTGTCAAATCGCAACCGGAGCGAACAATTTGTCAATTTTAACAATAGAATTTGACAACTAGTATTGATATAAAGCTATGACACCGTTCAGCAAGCCCCCGTTCGTGTAATTTTTACCTGCGGTTTTTTTTATCCGTACTTCGTGAACGCACCCGTGATTATTGGTTATAAAGTCAAAGTGTTAGTTATAATTGGGCCTTAGGCATCTACATAGCGCCGAATGATAACCTATAAATACAAAACCAAATACATAACAGATATGTTATAGATTGATGGATATGCAATTTGCATTCTAATTTCAAAATATATTCTTACCTGATTGGTTACCGTAACATAATTAACGGAATTTTCTGTCAGAACTTTGCTAAAGATTATTAATAAATAATTAACGATAGTTTTTTTTGAAGAGGCTCTAAAACTGTCAGGTAAGTATATACTTGCTGACTAATCTAGTACCGAGCTAATACTCAGAATACCTAGTAAACAACTTCTATGTAGATTAGCACATTGACTCATCAGAGGTCTTATTATGACCATGTTGATTAGAATATTCCAGGCTTATGCTGATCTGACTAAAACAATGAAGCGTTTGAATAAACAGATTTTTAGTCACACTTTTTTTAAGGCGCTTACAAGCTCGTTGTTGTGTTTCGTTTACTTATAGGATAGGTGCCATTATTATTTGGGCGATTCATGAATAAGAATATTATATTTTTATATTAAACTAGCTGTTGCCCGCGACTTCGTCCGCGTGGTATTTAACAAAGACAACCGTTGACAACAGCCCGCTCGCCCATTCTGAGCCCGCGGGACGCATTGCAGGTTGTTGCTTTCAAACTTAATTAGGCGCTGCGCTGCAACATTGGTTTTAATTTTTTTTCGTGAGATCCTATTTTTTTTTCTAAAATAAAAGTAGCCTATGTTACTCCTTGTTACATCAGCTATCTGCCAGTGAAAGTCCCGTCAAAATTGGTCCAGCCATTTCAGAGATTAGCCGGAACAAACAGACAGACAGACAGACAGACGGACAGACAGACAAAAATTGTAAAAAATGTTGTTTCGGTATAGGTAACGTGTATACATCCAAATGTACTTAGTAAAAAGCGGTTATTTTAATATTACAAACAGACACTCCAATTTTATTTATATGTATAGACTAGCTGTTACCCGCGACTTCGTCCGCGTGGTATTTAACAAAGACTCAACCGTTGGCAACAGCCTGCTCGCGCGTTCTGATCCCGTTTGATGCATTGCAGATTGTTGCTATCAAACTTTATCAGGCGCAGCGCTGCAACATTGATTTTAATTTTTTTTCGAGAGATCCTATTTTTTTTCTAAAATAAAAGTAGCCTAAGTTACTCCTTGTTACATCAGCTATCGGCCAGTGAAATTCCCGTCAAAATCGGTCCAGCCATTTCAGAGATTACCCGGAACAAACAGACAGACAGACGGACAGACAGACAAAAAATGTAAAAAATGTTGTTTCGGTATAGGTAACGTGTATACATCCAAATGCACTTAGTAAAAAGCGGTTATTTTAATATTACAAACAGACACTCCAATTTTATTTATATGTATAGATATATTTGTGTCAAATGTCGAAAATGCCTTCCTACTGTAATGTAACTACCCAAGTGGTTGCCAATATATTTCATACCGGTTTGCATATAAATTGGCATGACGTAAGACATTTTTTTTACTCCATTTTTATGTCTTTATTCTGTAATAAAATCAAATCAAATGTTAAAGAGGGTAATAAAATATATATATTACAAATTTGAATAGGTAACATTGTTTCATGAGTTCACTTACAATTAGTTGATGACTAAAAGAAGGAACAGGGTTTGGAACAATTTTTGGCTAGAGACTCCTTTTACAAAATGAACTGATACCTCAGAACAAATACCAGATAGATAGCCAAATTACGTTAAACATCTTACCTCTAGTTTTTTTCTTATTTATACAAAATAATAATTTCATCTTGTGCGAACTTGTGCACGCTTATCTACTAGTTCAGTTTTAAAAAAGTACAACTATACTTCCTACTAAAATATTAATCATTCTTATAACAACTTGGTGCACGTAACACAACTAATGCAGTATCTTGAAAGATTCAAATGAGAACTAGTGTTAATGGGGTCGATTTTAGGACCTAGTCGACGCCCAAAATCAGTTTTGTTGACGTCGACCCCTGGGAAACCAATATCGACCCCTTTGGGAATCCCTGCTATAGAACATGACTTCACAGTTAACATGCTAAATTATTATCCCACAGCGCCGGATAAGCATACCGGACAAACCTACCTAGCAAGAGCTAGGGAATGCTACCGGCTCCGCGCCTCGGAGGGGGGTGCTCCCGCCTGTGCCGAGTCACAGATAGATATGGTATTACCACCTAATGTCCAATGGTAACCTAGTAGTGATTCAGAGCCCGCTTATTTGCTACAGACCTTGCTTATGGGCTAAAGACCCCGCTTGCTCAGTCCGGCACTAGGAGACGCTTTAGAAGTGGGTCGATCATGATAATCCTCTTTATATTATGGTATAGTAAAGTATTGTTAGTTTTACATGCTTGGATTTCTTATCGCACATGTCCTAACGACACTATTCTAAGTTAAATAGAGTGTATCTTTATCTACTGTTATTGTATGACCAAGTTCCCAAGACGTGTCGGGTGGGTACTCTTTGCATGTTATCTTGGAAGGGAGATGACGGGGCACTCCATAGTCATAGAATATTCTGGGTTAGGCATAACACGTTAGGATATGCCTAACCTGGTAGACCTCCAATTAGCATGCCGTTATAGGAACGTATCGAATGGTAGATGGTTTAGGTACCTACATGAGGTAACAACGGATTGTAGCTAGGTAGATGCCTATATTCTTTAATCAATAGGACATCAACCACCTCAGTCCTCCCGAGACCATGGTTGCTGTAAAGCAGCCGAAACGTCGGGAACGTAAAATCAAAAATAAACCGCGATAAAATTCTTAAAATTAGTTTTATTTCAATCAATAGGACATCCTTAGATCATTGACATAGTTAAGTAGCTACCTATATGATAATGTAAATTCCCCTACGGGCGGAATGGCGTAGGTAGGCGAGTACGCACCTACCTACTTAGTTATTTTCCGCTTAAGGAAAACACGTCCATAAAAGTTTCATTCAATATATCTTGCAAGTCATGTGCAGGTTGATACTTAGCAATATAACCTTCTTACTATACAAAAATATAAGTTAACATATTTTATTATTGGAATAAACCGACAATTAGTACATTTACACTTTTTCATAAAATTGCCAAGTGTTAAGGGTGTAGACGGGATAGATATTTTTCAATAAAATAATATCTGTCCCGGCGAACTTCGTACCGCCTCAGAATCAGAAAATGATTTATCTTTATTATTTTTAGTGAATTTCTACCATGTTTTATCTAGTTATTCTTCTATTCGAGGCGGAGAAAAATTCATAAAATCAATGATCACGATAATCGGCCTATCCGTTCTTGAGTTATAAATGGTGTAACTAACACGAGATTGTTGTGTATATATATATATAGACTAGCAACCTTAATTTTAATTGAGTAAGGAGTTCAACTTAAACAACTTTTCCAATTCAAATGAATGGCAAGTTGCTACCCACATTAACTTTTTAAATACTTCATAATCGAGTATTAACGTCAAACGTTATCATTCGAAACAAATCGATTTCCCTACACTGCACAACCCACTCAATGCCATAGACAGTAAGATTTTTTAGAAATAAGTAGGTAACTAGTTCCTATAATCTTTGATCGTGAACGTGTTGATTTACCACGCTATATAAAAACGTAGGCAGGTAGGTATGTATGTAAGTACATACTAATTCGTGAACTACCGGGCAACGGGACATTAATTGGCTGTTACCGATTGTAGCAACCACAGAAAATGATCTCCGAGCTTTACTTACCACAAAAACTTCCCGAGAAAAATCCGATTGGAATGCACAATTCAAAAAAAGAACTCGTTTTACGCACACATACGAATATTTATCGAGAAACACAATAAATCCACTTGAATAAACACAATCACAATTCGTAGCTCGTTATTTTAATCACTGTTCTACGTTCGATAAATCGCGGGAATAATATTCGGGGAGGCACGCACGTCCACACGACGTGGTTATCACTCGCGACTGGCGAACGAATGAAATGGAACGAACGAACGGAATGCCGCGGTGTAGTGACCGAATGGTCCGCGAAATACGAGGGCACGGTGCTCTCTTGGAAACTTGTCTAGTTAAAAGTACCTTGTATGATTCAATGACGCCGAATGGACATTTATTTTCGAATTAAAGTAATGGTTGAGGAATTTCTTGAGTCACTGACATAATGGACCTATGGAAGTAAAGCTTACATTAAACCAAAATTTTAGGGTAGTAATAGTAGATACGTTTGAGGCTAATCCTATCCTCAGCCCTATCTTTAAAATGTTATTGAATGATTGTAGATAAAAATGAATCATTCAGTCGCTTATCGCGAAATATAATATTTTTATTTGCAGCTTCTTCATGCTCGCTCAAGAAAAAATTGAATTTGGCAAAATTCAATTTACTTATACTTAGCATTCGTCATCTCGAGATACCTAGAGAGATAGCACCCGAAAGGGGAGCAGAATCTTCCCTTAATATATAAATTAGGTAAGCACTTACCTACCGTAATAGATTAGGTACTTATAGGTAGGTAACTAAAGAATAAAAACAATATTCTGGTATCTAGTAAATAGCTATTTATGAACCTATACCTACATATCTAGTAAATAGCCTCCTAAACAAGATAGTACTGGCAGTAAATGGGTCCCGAGCTAGTTAAATTTATAGATGGTGATAAACAGCAAAGCCTTTGTTTGAAGCAACCTACTTTCGCTCATGTTTGTAGAAATAATTGACATAAGTTCGAGAAAGGTAAACTGTTACTATCAATATTTAACAATTATCACTTTTGTTGCGGCTATAAGGTCGGTAATCGCTTGACGCTGTTTTTATTTCCCATGGCGTGGGGTCTCGGATCTCGTGTCCGGTTGGTTATCTGACTACCCGTTTCCTTTGCTCGTTCAGGCATGCAGGTATATATATGTTGTGCAACTTCATTTCTAATTAGTTCGTATTATTTTATTGATGATAGTCGAAACTATATTTTCCACTGATATACTATGCCCTAATTGGAAACTCGTAAATATTTTAGTCATCAAGAAACTGTTAGTGTACTTAATTTATGAAATTTGTATTGTTTGCAGGAAGGATATAAACCTTCGGATTAAAGAAAAACATTTGAACACTTATATTATCGGTACTGTACAATAAACTTAGACTTACTTTTATAGATATTAAACATCCATGACTCGGGTACAAACATTGGTGCTCAACAAACAAAGATTGTCCTTACCAGGATGCAAATCGGGACCGTCGGCACAGAAAGCAGGGTTACTACCAACTACGCTAATCAAGTCGTCAGTATAGAAGTTTACAATAACATCAAAAAAATCTCATCCTGATAAGTGTCGCAGTAGGCACTTACGATGTCTACAATTTTATTGAGTACTAACAACTACAACAAAACGTGAACACGCATCATACATTTATTTCACAACCATGAATACAGAACTTAGCATTCGCAAGCCACAGAGCGGTAACAAAACATTAAGAACTATGCTATGTATATAATGAAGCATATACTGTGAAATCAGTAGCGTAAGCAGGAACTCCTAAAGTAATCGTAACGTCATCGAGAAACCATTATATATCCCAGTCAAGCTCATATGTGAGAGGAATGGACGCTTACATACTGGAACGGTACGCAAAAGGATTGTGCTTGAGGTACAGTTAGAAGAGCTCTATGGTTGATCAAAATGCCTTGTTAAGCACGTAAGGATTCACGTACTCCACAAGCAAACTCGTGTGCTTGATGATGATGAATGAAAATGGCTAGGCAGGTACTTTTAGATGCAAATGAGCCAGATCTTAATATACTTATTACATTTTAATTTCTTACAACTGAACGTTTTATCTAGCAACAAAAGACGTCCTAAATATACCGATACCTACATTCGTGAATGTTTTTATTCATAATCATCATCAATCTGTACGTCATGTGCGAGATTATATGTAAGCTAACTGTATAGTATACGTATTTGAACACAAATTTAACAACGCCTCTAGTGGACAGGATTTAAAACTTTCAATTCTCCATGCATTGTGTCTGAATACGTAAACTGTGAAGTATACGGTTAGCTTACAAATAATCTCGCCCTTGCCGTCCTGACTAATGAAAAAGTAATTTATCAATTCAACATATTCAAATAAAGATGGCACTAAATATATAATCAGCAACGTGTCGTCCATCATTGAATTTAGAGCATAATTTCCTGCAATCAACATAGCAGGCTTGCGGTGAGGTTACCGTACAGATAGATATAAAAAATCGACCGCAAGAAAAAACCATGCAACCTGAGAATCAAACGACATAATTGCATCGATTTATTGCAATGAACCTAGTTTTAATCGTGAGAATTCCCATATCTATTTAATTGATTACTTAATGTAGCTAGTAACTAGCGATGTGTTGGCAAGCAGTGAGCAATACCAATTGCTGCAGACAATAATGTTAGGCAAAGGTAACGGTAAAATAAGATTGGAAGGCACGAGATGTCTTGGCTCCGTAACATCAGGGAGTGGACTGGCATAAATGTTGTAGTTCATACTCGTACTGACTTGGCCAAGAGAAAGTTTATAGAGCTGACTGCCAACCTTTATTAATGGAGTGGAGAGTTGAAGAAGAAGAAGAGAAATTGATAAGAGTTTGCAACTGAACAGATTTTCACAGGTCAGGAGCTTTGATAGTTGTATTATTTCACCATTTGCATCTAGTTTCTGAGATATAATTTAGAAGCAAATTGGTTTTAATTGATGTTGATTATGTCATCATTTAATTATGCAAGTCATTGCAAATTTCTATATTGTTTGTTATATTGAACATAGCTTAAGACTTGAATAATTGGAACGAATTTCAAATTGCGATAGAAAAAGTATGAAACTTACTTGTTGTTACAAATATTTCGGGTTGACTCATTGATTTTAATTATAATCTAACATTAATGACAAGTTTTATACCAATTCCGTACCAAAATTAGGTGTATTTTAATTTCTATTAAAAAGTCAGAATTTAAAATAATTCAAACTTTGTTAATTTTACTTCGCCGACATAATTCCAATTAAATAATACTTAGGTACGTTTTCACTCTTGAGTTTTGTTTACTCGAACGAAAGATCTTTACAGACATTTTCGTCAAGTACTTGAATTCGTTTCGATATTAAATTCACAGCACGAAATTTGTATAGACTTTTCGTTGTACATTTACGTATTTTAACATTATCGAGTAAAACTAAAACAGACGAAACAAATATAACTAGGTATAATATATTTAGCTACTAACTATTTATTATCAAATATTAGTTGCAAATTCACAGGTGCCTGTCAAAGTCAAATCATTTATTACGTATAGGCATTGGATTAGGATTAAAATAAATAACGATAATGAATCAGGCAACGATAATAATAGATTTGATAATATGTAAGCAAAGAATGTGTTATTTATACCGAGATAACATAGGTATTTGGTTGTATTTATTATTTAGAGGATTAATTTAGTAAAATTACTTACCTATCACATTACCTACGCATTTATTAAGCGAGGGATTAAAAAGCAACTACTTAAGAAATGAAGTAATAATATCTATTAATGCTAGACACTCCTGGATACCTATGCCAAACATTACTAATAGGAATAACTTCTATACAACGTAAAAAATAATTGCTTTTTAGGCGTTTAGTCAACGCCAAGCCGTCAATTAAGTGACTCTTAATTTAAAACATGTTAGTAGAAGGTACTTATGCTTATTTAAGAAATGATTAATTAAATTCTTATTAATCCGTATTTTCAGAATCGATACAAGGATTTTTCCTTACGTGGAATAAAATTACATTGCCATAAAAAGACATGGTAAATGAATGAACGAACGAATGAATGGTTCTATTTAGGAGCGTTCATTGACAGCAAAAGGTATTCGCCGATCGTGTGTAGAATACTTTAGAACCGCAAGCATTCCACATGGATAGGGTTGGCGTTGAAATGTCGACAAAAGGTAACTACCTTTTTTAGAAAATAGTCACACCTAACGTCGGGTTCTCTTTTCAAATAATTAGATAATAAAAGCGTTATAAATATTATAATATGATTACAGTTTTCATTTGAGGTACACAGCCAACCGTTGCGCTAAAAGCTTTTATTGCTATGCGAAAATGACCTTAAGGTAGACAGGCTGTAAGACGTAGGTGGAGGTTTGGCGGAGTTCAATCAGTAGTACGTGTAGAGGACAAGAGGCTTCTAATCCTGTGCGAAAACTGAGTGTAGATAATTAAATAAGTACCATATTAGTTATTATAATCGGTTACATTTAAAAAAAACGAGGGTAAGCTTAAGACTTTTTTGTTCTATGACATTATACGCAAATGATAAAATATCGATATTTTTATATCGATAAGAAGTTTACGTATCGTTCCACGCGTACCTACGTAACCGACATACTTCGCGGATAAAGTGCATATTGCGTGCGCGGCTCTACTTTGATTACCGTATATTATATTCAACTAAAGGGGATCTATATATGGTTCTGGGAAATACAGGAAAATGTTTGGAAATTGCCATAAAGCTTGTGGGATAATCGTAGAACTTATGAAGATATTATTTGTTTCATCGATTAGGTAAGTATATGAACCTCAAAGTAAATAAATTAAAAAAAAACTATAGTCTATGAAAGCAATACATAAGTTATATTTACAGTGTAATCATATATTTTTACGAAATTAAAATTAACAAATTAATAGAGAGCCCCAAAATACGAATTTAAATGGATTTACCTTTGTAAGAATTTCAAATGAAAAGTGATTTGTAATGCCAGTATAAACAGACGAAAACGTTTTATAACGTTAAACCGTGTAAGTGGAATACCAAAACAACAAACCTAATAAGAGTCACCTCAAAGTTAGGGAGACTTAAGATGAAATTCATGTAAAACGCAATCCCTGGAGCGAAGTCTAAAATAGCCTTTTCAGACTTAACATTTTAGTATTGTAATATTTTCCTCGCATCACCCTCAAGAGCGAGCATTGGCGTGGGCTGAACAAAGAAAGAACTATCTATCTTGCTCCTTCTTTCAATGGCGGAGAGAGTGGGTGACACGTGGCTTAAGTATATTTTCTTTACTGTGTTAAGATTTATATATTACACGCTTCTATGTGCGCGAGTAGCTAAAAGTTTTCATCAAAGCGCAGGGCAAGAGAGAGAGGTCAAAGCGCAGAGGAATAGACCAAACATATTGTTTAAAATCATCCATCAATGAGAGGAAATAACAAAAAAAAAATCAATGATAGTGTCCATTTTCAGAACATGTGCATACTATTCCCGCAACATAGATACAGCCAAATTGTAAACCTGCTAAGCTGCGTAGACCCCTTAAAACGTGTTAAGTCCCACGTCTTCTCCTAGGTGTTAGTCTAACAATGTAGCCTATCCAGTGCAGGGAGGTAACAAGCCCTGATCTTGGCTGTACACCGTATCATGACGCAGACATGACACTGCGCAAGTGGCCGGTACAGTTATCCGTCCAATCGATGGTTTGACTATACGCCCATAGGTCAGTGAGTAGGTTCGTGTAGAACGGCCAGTGGTTATACCAATGCCTATTATTGTTTAGATCATTGCTCTTTTGTCAATCAATTGATTGTGGCTTTTTTATCAGCCGCACTGTTTATTTTAAGAAGAAATATACAAACTGCTAGACGTATACACATGTATAATAATACCAGCCCTTTTAATGTCTCACTGTTGGGCACGGGCTTCCCCTCAATGCGAGGGGGATTAGGCCATAGTCCACCACGCTGGCCCAGTGCGAGTTGGCAGACTTCATGTATACACATGTAATCTTACATAATTAGTGGTCCATCATGGGGACTTTGTAAATTATTTCAGCGATGCGGAGGTGTAAACTTTACAGAATTATTAAAGTATAAGTATGCTGTGCGATGACGACGGTACCGTATATATACAGACACGACAAAGTTCTCATAGATGCAATTTTGTCATAGGTAAAAACGTCTACCGTTTCTATATAATTTTATAATCTTTGGTCCTGTCCGCGCGTACCGTTAGCTCAAATCTCGGAACCGCAATGATGCGATTGGTAGATTATCCAATCGAGAATCGTGCAAGGTCAGCCTCTGAGGTAATAACCATTGTTACAAATCGTTACTTATTTGTTTTCTTGTAAACTTTTTTGTTGGTAACGCAACGTTATTTTAACAATGGAGTAGTGGAGTTTGTATTTTATAGAGAGTAGGGTTGTACGGAACACAAATTATATTTACCTGAGGTGTTGGAAGAAAATTATAAATCCACGTAGACAAAAGCTAACTGTATTCTATCTATCAGCCGATAGACGTCCACTGCTGGACATAGGCCTCCACCAACGACTTCCACACATCACGGTCCTCCGCCACTCGCATACACCGGCTTCCTGCGACGCGTGTGATATCATCGGTCCACCTTGTGGGGGCCGTCCTACACTACGTCTTCCGATTCGTGGTCGCCATTCTAGAACCTTTCTGCCCCAACGGCCGACGGTTCTGCGAGCTATTTGTCCTGCTCACTGCCGCATCAATTTTGAAATTCTTTGAGCTATGTCGGTTACTCCAGTTCGTCTACGGATCTCTTCATTTCTGATTCTAGTAGCGAAACCCGGAGCATAGCTTTCTCCATTGCGCGTTGAGCGACCTTGAGCCTTCTTATGTAGTATAACGGTATTAGTATAGGCTATTATTTTTAACGAGCGATCATGGAAGAATGGTACTGGATCAGCAGGCGAGGAGAAGTCACAAGAAGGTCTTTTGTCCATCCGTAGGATATTTTAGCCTATTTAAAACAATTCTGAGTGAAACATTTTTATTTTTTAATAATATAATACTAGTATATGGCAGCGAAATAATGAAATAACAGTGAATAGGTACTTCTAAATTCTAAAAACTAAGCTCAGCCCTGCCTACCTACGTTTTTTGCCAGTAAGGCGAGATGGGTAGTCAAAGAAAAGTCGTGATGATCCAGCATGCGAGGTTCTTGTGCTTACCAATGGTATATTTAAAAGTGTTAGCTACAATGCCGTAAAATAATCGAATGTTGCTTTTACTCCTGTCAGCTAATTGGTTTGATAATACATTCATGTCTTCTTCAGAACTTCAATGGAGCCGTATACTGATTACATGAGGCAATTGCAAATTGTCCTGAAGACTTAATTAGAGGTCCGTCCGATGATCTAAGGATTGCACCAATTGTCAGATTATCTCAGACTCATTACCGTCTATGACAACTAACTGTGCCCCCCCAAACACGGGGGAGGTTAGACACTTAAATTCGCCAATTCACCAATTTCAACACCAGGGATGTGTGCTGCAAAGTAGCTTATGTTATATCTTCTCTATTTCCAGTACATTGTTAGTACAGCTAAGTACACCTTCCAAATTATTTACCACAGAGTATCAAGGTAAAGTATCTTGGGATAAAATTATAATTATCTCCAACAACTCTCGAGCCTCGTCGTGCCCGTGACAAGATGTTCAGAATTATGAGAACCACTCCATTCTAGCGCCCTCCGCGTTTCGGCTGAAGCACTTGATTCAAGAGAATTCGATGTTGGGCCCAGTATCCGATGACGACGCAGAAGTGTCGGGCGGTACGGTGAATTAACGGGTCGGGTAACGTGTTACGCAGTATTGGGTTCGAACGCAATTAAAATTTACATGAAGCAGGTATATACTTAATAACAAGAATATAATAGCGCCAGACGAACCCACCAACTTTAGAGAACCCACCAACTTTAGAGAACCCACCGTTTTAAACATAGGTACTCACCAATGTCTCTGGTTTAGAGCTCGATCCGAGCCGAAGTGAATTCCTGGCTACAGCCTCGTTGCTCACAAAACAGTAGCCAGGAATTCACTGTACCCACTATTAGTATGGGTACCGTACTAACTAGGTCGTCCCTGATTGACTAACTTATCATTTGAGATGGTCACAGTCCATTAAGATGGTTCAACTAATGGTTCCACAAATCGGTGTAGCCTTTTTAGGTTAGGAAATTATAACAAACAATATCTTTCTGTACTTACTGACTGAAGCAAACATTCATAAATACCTTACAGATAATATAGGTATATTATGTTTTGATTCAAGCTGACCTTTGAATTCATCTTATGTCACACAGACACTGAAGTCACGTGTGAGCAACGGTTTATATTTAGACTGTATCAATACCTCCGCCTTTTCAAGGAAACATCTGCGAAAAATGTGGGAGTTCGAAGATAGAGGGGTGTATTGATTTCAGTTCAGTATAATATACGATGTAACAATAATCTATACATATAAATAAAATTGGAGTGTCTGTTTGTAATATTAAAATAACCGCTTTTTACTAAGTGCATTTGGATGTATACACGTTACCTATACCGAAACAACATTTTTTTACAATTTTTGTCTGTCTGTCTGTCCGTCTGTCCGTCTGTCCGTCTGTCCGTCTGTCTGTCTGTCTGTCTGTTTGTTCCGGGTAATCTCTGAAATGGCTGGACCGATTTTGACGGGACTTTCACTGGTAGATAGCTGATGTAACAAGGAGTAACACAAAAAAAAAAAAAACCAATGTTGCAGCGTTGCGCCTGATTAAGTTTGATAGCAACAACCTGAAATGCGTCCCGCGGGCTCAGAAAGCGCGAGCAGGCTGTTGCCAACGGTTGTGTCTTTGTTAAATACCACGCGAACGAAGTCGCGGGTAACAGCTAGTAGTGTAATATATTCGACATGGCTAACAGTAGATTATAAGGATAACATTCCCAACGAAAAATATTGGGCCGCCTTCTTTAAAAAACATCACGAACACATTTATTCATACATCAACGTGATCCATCGTGAATTTAACGTATTTTATACCTTATATACTCGGTGACACCGCGTAACAGGTAAACTTTAGACGAAAAAAACTTCTATAAAATGAAGTCAGAAAAGGACCTGGCATGGCATGATGTTCGGTGTTGCCATTCATGGATGGCGGGTCAGAATAGTTGCGCTGCATGTGCCTAGTGAATGTAGCGTCTCGATCTACTGCCGCCTTCCTGCCTAGGCAAGTATGCTCCATCGTAGATCTCATCGTCACTTACCATCAGGTGAGATCGAGATCAAATACTTGCCTATAATGTATAAAAAAAGGACCTATCTAAATAATAGATAAAGCTAACTCGTTGCCCCTTCCTACTCTTGCATCAATCAATAAAACGACGGACAAACAAAGCACCTACTATTGTCAAAGTTCTAAAAGCCAACAAAACAAACTGTAAGCTGCAAAATAATCAATCGCACACCAGTCTAATTCACTGGCAAATAAGCGAGCACGGCTGCACGGAAGCGGGGCGCGAGCGCAATCACCGTTCAGGAAACGAGTGTTTGACGACAATTTCTCGGCGGACGCACCGCTCTACAAATTAGAGCTTTTAGCGTGGACGTCGTAGGCTAGTTAGATTAAATCTGCCGGGTCGTTTTCTGTCAGTGATTAGAGAAGAAAGACAGCTTTGAGTTCTATCTTATCTTATCATCCTACACTATAACACACCTTTCAGAACAAAGGATATAACATAACATATTTTACAAAATCAAAATTCAGAGATTCCTAACAAATTCCCCTCCAATTAAAGGGGAATTTCAACGTTAACATCAAAAGATAATCGAAGCATACCATAGCGAGTTTCCCTTGATTCAAGCTGACTTTTGACTTCACCGTTTATGACCCAGACATCGTGAAGTCACGTGTGAGGAACGGTTTATATTTAGAATTTAGCAATACCTCTGACTTATCAAGGGGCCTTCTGCGAAAAATGTGGGCGTTGGAAGGTAGAGGGGCGTGGCGGATTTATTGATTCCAGTTTTATATTTTTTATAGGCTTTTCTTTATGATAGTAATATAATATCGCCAGAAAATTTAATTTTATTAAAGTATAAAGACATCGCTGCGTCATTTTAATTTTGTTTTAACATTGGAATACCTAATGGTAGAATAGCCTGCCTAGAGCATAATGAAGCCATAGGTTCAATACCCGACTCGAGTAGCCTACCACTCAGGGAAATACCGGCGTAGCGTAGGTATTTAAAGCACTGAATTTTTTTAAGAGCGAGCGATAGTTATATCTGAAATATTATTTGAGTTTAATGTTATTGAATTACGTAAGACTGGTTGAAATAAAAAAAAATGTTTTTTCATTCCCACGGACTGTATTAATCATAGACAAGAATGCAGGCTGGATCCACGGTGGAATTAGCTACACCTCGTGCTGCCGGATTTTATCTATGGAACGCTGGCTCCCTACGAGGGCCGATGTCTCACCGTCATGCCGTCCTTTCTACTCTCAGGTGCGAGTGTTATAGAGTGATAGAGATGGATATCCAGGAGAGCGTTCGTTAAGGGAACTCTATCTAATAATCAATGTTTACATTCCACTGCAATGTAGTTTTTGCGGAATGGAATCTCTAAGGTTCCCATTGTTCTTTTGTTATTGCATTAAAACTTTTAACTACCTATGATTTTTTTTTCAACGTTTTTAATTTCCAATACTTTTTCGGTATGGCAGTTAATGTATTTCCGTGAACGGATAAAATAGTTATGTACATCGTATTTTGTATATAGAGGGAGTAAATAAGGTCTGTTTTGTGTGCTCTAAATTAATTCCCAAACAATACGCAAATTATTAGTTTTCGTATTATATTACCGCAAACCCGGCGTCATTCGCGAGAAATAATGATATTATACAGTTTGAAGGCGGCGGTTCGCGTGCCGGCCCGCTGTATCTTTCTTAACTAGGGTTGCCACTTACTAGTTATAGAAACTCGTGATATAAAGTAGGTCGTAATCCTATTATTGTGTGCCACTCGGATTTCTATTATAACGAGTATGTTCCTTTTTATTTCATTATTTGTTAATATTTTTAGTAGATAAAAACACCTTTGATTTCGCGTGTTATAACATTTTCAAAATGAAGCTAATAATGGTTTAGTTTTGCAATAAAGCATTGGCTTTATTGTTGACGGTGCTAAATAATAGCCCTCTGGAATTAACGGGTGGCAACCCTAATGATAACGAGCATGATGACTTGGCGTGATTGGGCATCACGGCACATTATCCTAATGCGATTAAATTGCCTTATATACATAACACAACAAATGCTTGAAGTATAAAGTACTAGTGATTTATTAATTATGGGAAACATTAATGTACGAAATAATTCGTAAATAAGTTTTCAACACACTTGTCGTAAAATGGCTCTTATTGCACCGAGTTTAAGTTCACAATGCAGCGTATACACGCGTGCGTTTCTATCTTAACTGTGTTAGTTAAAATATATCTTATCTGTGTTAGATAAGTAAACATTTTATTTCTACAAATTATTTATTCTGTCGTTTATTTAGTAATATTTATAATTAAGTCATCTTCTACATATATTTCCGAAGTTTACAATTCCGGTAAAATTAATCACATTTTGGCTATAAAAATTATCGAAAAGAAGGTGTTCTGTCGTTCAATATGACAGTTTTTATGTCAAATCTAGGGCATTAATTTCTTATAGCATTCTATTTGATTCAAATACCATATTTACTCAGTGGCCAATAAGTTGATGATGACCCTTTTCTTAAACAAGGCTAGGAGGTCAAGGTCACCGTATAGTGTGACCCTTGTGTAAGCAATATGCATTTAGAACAATAAAGAGACAAACAATTAACATCGCGTCAGCACCACGTATATTTATGTGTAGTTGTTATTAACTATCATGAAAGACAAATATAACTCACACAATTAATCATTTTTTTTGTTCAACTATCTCTCTCTACTATCAACTGTCTCCTATAAACATATTAAGATATATATAATAACTAGATGTTGCCCGCGACTTCATCCGCGTAGAAAATTACAACAATTTTTTTCCATACAAATTTTGATCCCACCCTTTGAGCCCATTCGGGGTCGAATTTTCAAAATCCAGGCCCAGAGGAACCTACGTACCAAATTTCAAGTCCCTAGGTGTCATGGTATCGGAGATTTCGTGATGATTGAGTGAATCAGTCAGTCAGTGGCTTTATATATAGGAGATAAGTTTGTAGTTGATAAAATGATCTAAAGCTTTTTACTGGCTATCTACTTAATAGCATATTGGAAATTCAAGCCTGGAACCTCTCGCACCCGAAGGCGGCTTATCTAACTCCTAGATGATTTATGCGTTTTCAATTTTATGGAAATCGGTTCAATTATTTTCATAGTACTCCTTCTTATTTCAATAGGCAAGTAGATATATTTCTAATAATATTGCCCAAAAAGTAACGCGTGCGCGTAACATTTTTTATTACCATCCAAATTGCTTCCTCATTACAAAACGACATAGTCTTCCCGAATTTACGACAGCGCAGGCTTTGACAGAGTTCATCACTGAAACGTCTACGAGTTAGATACGTACAGTCATGAGTCGTAACGTGTTTTTAAATGGTTAATAGCTGACGCCATGTGGGAATAACTGTGGGTAATTACTGTAATTAATTATGGTATGGTCTACAATATTTACGCATGCGTTTTAATGGATCAAACTAGCTTTAATTTCATATTCTACAGGATTATATGAATAACTAATATTCTATACATTGAAATAAAACGAATCTTACGGATTTTATCGCGTTTATGGTATATTTTTTACGTTTCCGACGTTTCGGCCGCTTTACAGCTACCATGGTCACGGGAAGACAGGTGTTTGACGTCCCAGTGTCATAGTTTGAACTGGGGTACCCTGAGGCAATAAAATCCGTAATTGTTTCATGAATATTGTCACTTTTAACTATTTTCTCATAGGTACTGAATTTGTTTAAAGTGTACTATGCCATTGTCTTTCCATTGAAATTCCATTGTGTCAGCAGACTCGGGGCCTTTTCTGTCGTTTCCTGTTCTTAACACTATATTATAGAGCTATGCTTCTGTCCACTAGATTCTGTTAATCTACAAACTACGATTGTATCTTTAGTTCGTACACATATTTTTTTGAATTCAATCTGCAGACTCATTGTAAGCCTCTTATTTGTTAAGTACCTTATCTTCCCGGACCGCTGTGGTCGATAAAAACTAATAAACCGCAACCTGACCCCGTTCGCTATATACGGACAGCACTGTTGCGTTCTTCTAACTCTACAAATGCTGAGTGCGTTACTACATTATTACAAAAAAGATCTTATTAATAAATTGAACTCATTCTCATCATGTTGTCAACAATTTTAAACCATTTGTTGAGTCACCTCAACTCACAATACCAGATTGTGTCAGCAGACTCAGAAGACGCAACATCCTATAGCTGGATAAATGCATGCATATTGAAATATTCTTACAGAAATATACAGCAGTGCATGTTTGTTCGTTAGATGCTTTTAAAATCTTTTATAATATTTATAAACCATAATACAGGATAACGTAACTCGAGAAACTTAAACACAC
The DNA here is from genome assembly GCA_905333125.1 of Pheosia tremula. NCBI lineage: Eukaryota > Metazoa > Arthropoda > Insecta > Lepidoptera > Notodontidae > Pheosia > Pheosia tremula. Next base: position 1,790,541 of record HG995403.1, on the reverse strand, counting down.
CCAGAAAATCAGATCCCCACATTAAGTAAATTCATAAAACGACTATCTCACATGAGCGAACAGTTCAAAGATGAAAAAAAAATAACATTATTTTTTTAATGTTTTTTAACTGTAAAGCCTGGCTTACATAATGCTGCTTTTATCATAAATCCCGGGTAACAGATGATACATTCCCTCAATTACTTAATTAAAAACGTTAAGCTAACTTAACCTCTAAACTACTGGACATTAGCTATCATATTGTTTAACCCAACCTCAATATACTAACAGCCATATGATCGCGAATGGAATTAATTAGCGATGAAATTTATGTTCAATGCTCACTATATAGGAGTGGTCATTTCCTGATCGGCTCTACGGCGCGCAATAACACCCTGTGGTTAGTTTATATGAATAAGGTCGATTATACCACTTATGCGTATAGCTTTTGCCCGCGGATCTGACTCCGCAATCGTCGATATTGCTCTGCTGCTAGACCCCGAGGGGTTACAGCGTAATTATACTAACCTATCTGCCTAACCAGAAGCTATTCTAGGTGAAAATATAAAATTTATTGGAATCAGTCGATTACTTTACCAGCGATGCTTGAACAAACGGTAAAACATATTTGTTTTGAATTCCAAGGCTTAGGAGTTATCCATAAATTTTGCTTTATGCGTAAGTATATTAATACTGAGTATATACGAAGGAAACATGCTTCATAATGAATTACCTATTAATAATCGCACTTCTGAGATTTCCAGATTTCCAGTAAAGACTGTTTTTTTTTATTATTGATCTTCTTGTAGCTACTAAAACAAAATCGATTTTAATCACATAACAAAAAACTAAACAATTAATAAAATCTTTTCATTTTCTAAATATGTATCTGTATTACCAAAAATTCGTAAGCGTCCATTACTCCTCGAGCTTAAATCTTCCAAACCTTGACCCAATATTACAAGGTCATGGACCGCTCCTCACGGCGTAATGTCATGTCGGGTGAGGTGGGTATAAGGCCTCAGCCTCGAATTTAGCGGGCAGCGGGGCGGGAGCGGCAGGACCTCATGCGTAAAATCAAATGGACCGGTTCTCGAAAACAGCGGCGTGGCAGCGGCGCGGGGCGGCCAACGAGCTCCGCTCCCGCGCCGCCGCCGCCGCGGCCCCGCTGCCCGCTAAATTCGAGGCTAAAGCCTTAAACGGGCTCGTGGCTAACTGTCGGCCCCTTGACCGCTAACTGGCATGTCGGTCGCTTCTTATGGGTTACCATTGACGAAGTTAAATGGCGAGGTGTAAGCGATAAGTAATCAGTTAAAAAAATATTTATAACATATAAATGGTGATTGTAGCAATCTAATTCCAACGTAAAAAAGTAATTTACTTTAAAATTTAAATTGTAATAATATGTAAACAACTTTTTTATGTTGCCATATCGAGATTGTGACTTCGCAGCGGGCTTAGATGGTAGTATATCGCTTCTGGATCACGCCGTATTGGTTAACAACATTGTAATTTGATCGTGTGAACACATAAAATATAGGGCGTAAGGGGCATAGTAATGAAAATTTTGGGTAACGGTTATAATTAATGCCTAGTGGCCGAAATATATAAAACATCAAAATATATGTAAAAAGTAAAATAATTTCACAGAAATAACGCTTCATCGCGGTCAACTCACTCCTTGCACCGGCATTATTACGGCACAACTTTTTGCCGCCCATCGCCGCGACGTTAATTCAGTTGCGCTTGCGCCTTCATTGATTGAAGCCTGCGCGCTCGGTCACCGGGGAACAGCCAACTGTAAATGTCCCACTTACAGTAATCTATTAATGCTGATCGATCGCAAATTAGACCTTACAAATAGCTGGGATACCAATTATGTTAATTTGATGACTTTTTGTACGGAATTTATAGAATGTGTAAAGTCATCAGCACCTATTGTTATAATCTATGTTGCAGCTACATTAATTCATATTCAGTGTATTTATAGAGATCCATTTACAGATATTCTGGCGCGTAGTACAGAGATGTAATATACAGTAATCTGATACATACTACAATAGGAATAGACGCTATTATAATACCAACCCTTTTTTAATGTCCCACTACTGGGCACGGGCCTCCCCTCAATGCGTGGGGCATTAGGCCATAGGCTACTACGCTGGCCCAGTGCGGATTGGCGGACTTCACACATCTTTCGAGCTATTCCCTCAGACATGCAGGTTTCCTTCACCGTTTAGCAAGTGATAATCATTAATCTATGTTGCAGCTACATTATTTCATACAGAGATCCATTTACAGCTATTTTGACGCGTAGTAGAGAGACGTAATATACAGTAATCTGATACATACTACTATAGTAATAGATGCTATTGGTATCATATTTCAGTCTGGACGAGTTAAATATAGATGCCACTAAGCTGCATTGATCCAAAACCGTCAACAACAGGGTAAAGCTTTACTTAGACCTAAATACTAGCGAAAATAATGTTTAAATAAAACTAATTTTACGGATTCTATCGCGTTTATTTTTTGTTTTTTACGTTCCCGACGTTTCGGCTGCTTTACAGCAACCATGGTCACGGGAGGACTGAGGTGGTTGACGTCCTGGTGTCATAGTTTGAAACGGGGTACCCTCATATTTGATTGTTGCTTGTGGTCCGATCTACGCAGAAAGTGCTCACAGTGTCTTGAGGTCTTGCAATTCTACGCTTGGTCTTGGATTTAATAATATTAATTACTGGTTCCCAAGTTGATGGTAGCACCCAGCCATCTTCCCTATTGAAATTAGGATGCTTTTTAATCCGTAAAATTAGTTTTATTTAAATGTGTAGTATTCGCGTAAATATAAGAAATCAATATGAAAATAAAGTTGTAAATAACAAACACACAACGATTTATAACAAACCAATCTCAAACCTATCCTTGCATTTAAAAAATCCGCTCAGAAAAATAATCTGATAAAGCCTACGCACCCCAAAGGATGGGAAATAAAAATGTTTTCAGATACAAAAACCACTGCTACAAAGTAGTGTATTGTACACTATTTCTCACGTACGAGAGTCAGAATCGCGCCTTGGCGAGGACCTTTGACAAAGTAATGACGGGGCGCAGACAAAGGGCCCGCCCCCACCCTTGTACTTGTCTCCCCCCATGGAAGGCGAAACAGCCCACGGGCGAGGGTGTCTGCGGCTTGAGTGGATAGAGCGCTGTTTGAAGTACGATTCTTGGATTTTAGATTTCGTTTTTATGTTTTGTTACGAATTTGACGAATGACGTCACTTTGCACTGCCTATTATTTTTTAAATTTATTAACTGTCACTGTGATATTTTTGACTAATATTAAAGCTCCGCGCGCGACTTGTGCGAGTGGCGAGCTTGCTCCACCGTATTAAGATTTAAGTTACATTGCAGTATTAGTTCTAAATTAGTAACTTTGGTTCTTTTTTTTATTAAAAATCTCATTGAGGTCTCTTCAATTATGATATCGTGCTAGAATACATTTAAAAATACTGAAAAAGAAATCCGTATAATTCATGACAAGATGGAAGGAATAAACCAATTCATCTTATATAAGTTTTCCTTACGAAGCCATGTACACCCTGTATATCTCCAGTGTACCCCCCTAAACATGGTCACCCTACCCAACTACGCAATGGAAGTGCCGCCCGCCATTACAGATCGCACGTTTCGATCCACCCCGTGTTCTCGACGCGACGAGACTGGCTCAAGTGGTTACCCGACGTGGTTACCCTACAGTGCGTGGAGGCATCGCTTGAATAATGTAGTGATTATCTAATTGCTTACATTACACCTACATTGGAGAAATTACGTAATTAGTTTTGGTTTAGTGACATTGTTGATATGTCCACATATTTTGTGTAATGAGAGAAATAGAATCAGTTTTTTTTTAAATTCGGAACTAAGAACCATGACGGGGCAACTGATAGTTAACTCGGCCTGATATTGGATGGGTGACCGAAGAATTATAACACGCTATTTGGCCCCAAACTAAGAACGCTTGTATTATAGGTCCCATACGATGGGCTAGGGTTAATCTCAGATATGGCGAGGCAAGGGCAAAAATTTCGAAAATCATTTGCACAATATTCCCAGGCGGGAATTGAACCGGCAACCAGCCGGAGCAGTGAGCCGACCACCCTACACTGATAGACGAAACTGAAGTTGAATTACTATTTAAGATGCAGTACTTATACGTAACAGTCAGGGAATAAACCCGTAGGCGATATTGAGCCATTTTACATATAATTTATTTTATGCAGCATTGAAAATACCATATCCATACACTACTCAATTAACTGGTGGTAGGCTTCGGCCGTGGTTAGTCACCACCCACTGAACAAAGCCATGTTGCCAAGCGGCCTAGCCGTGTTCCGGCATGATGTTCGGTGTTGCCATTCATGGATGGCGGGTCAGATCAGCTGCGCTGCATGTGCCTAGTGAATGTAGCGTCACGATCTACTGCCGCCTTCCTACCTAGGCAAGTATGCTCCATCGTAGATCTCATCGTCACTTACCATCAGGTGAGATCGAGATCAAATACTTGCCTATAATGTAATAAAAAAAAAAAGTCATATACATATGTCATATAAATTCTACTAATATGCCTTAATATTATAAGCGCTAGCCTAGCACGTTATAAAATCTGTGTAGGTAGGCACTTTAAGATAATAAAGATTAAATAAATATCGCCATACAAACACACCAACTATACGGTACCACATTTAGCAACGCTTGTGTTATGGGTACCGTACAATGGACTGAGGGCGAACTCAGTATAAAATACTTATATACATATATAACATCCATGACTCGGGTAAAAACATTCGTGCTCATCACACAAAACTTGTCCCTACCAGGATGCGAACCCGGGACCCTTGGCGTAGAAAGCAGAGTCACTGCCACTGCGCTAATCAGGCCGTCAAAATATAAGAATAAGATAAACTAACTAACTAAGATGTATGCAACAGCCGAATAATGGTGAAACGGCGGCCCATAAAATCCATGAAACGCAGTACCCGGTGCCAAACGTGTTATGATGTTATCTCGACGCATTCAACCGTCAATTTCATCACCGACCGTTATCTGCTGGTCACGTTATATAACCCACTACCGGTGATGTTTTTAATAACTGCACCAATAAACTTGAAAGTGTAACGGAATTAGATACATGTTAATGTGTCCGGAGAGTTGCAATTAGAATGCGGTCGGCGTTATGACAAAAATGTTTGTGTGTCACGAAGAAATCTTGTATGTAACATGTTCTATACAAATAATTGGAGTGTCTGTATGTAATATTAAAAAAAGCGCTTTTTACTATGTGCATTTGGATGTATACACGGTTACATATCCAAAATCATTTTATTTACGGCTTATCTCTGAAATGGCTGGACCGATTTTTACGGGACCTTCACTGGCAGATAGCTGATGGAACAAGGAGTAACTTAGGCTACTTTTATTTTAGAAAAACTTTTTTAATACCACGCCGACGAAGTCACGGGTAAGATCTAGTTAAATAATAAAATTAATTTAAAAAGAGCAAAGTATTGTGCAATTAATAAAGCATTCTGGTAAGCAAACGATCCTATTAAAGGATTTATTTTGCTTGTTTTTGTAAATATTTTTTTTTATTCATGTAAACCATAAAGCTCTTGTCAGTCAGAAGTTATCACTGGTTCGGAATGTTGGTTCCACAGAGAGAAGCCAAAAGGAAATTTCACTTAGATGATATACTTAAGAGGTTTTTATAGGAAAATTCTAAGTACAATCAAGAAAGTTGGTTTGTAGACAGAGTTACCAGAAATATAGAGACGGCTGAACTAAATTCGGGGTTTATATATATTTGTGGCGGGGTTTGTTTATATTCGCCCTCATGTGTATTTTATATACACATGAGGGCTGGTTCAGGAATATAAGCTATGCGAAAACATAATAAAACTTGGACTTCCATGGTTCATCTCCATCCACAAAATGGCTAGTCGCCAGTGATAAGGCCGAATTGAGTGACAATTTGTTCTGTTTTAATATGTATGAGTATAAATATATATCTGTCAAGTGATCTCAAAATTGTATGACATAGATATTTCTATATCTGGCAGTGTACTAAGCTGGAGAAATAATAAAGGCTTCGAAAACTCTAACAATGGTTTCATTGTTGGAGTTCTCGAAGCTTTTATACACCTTTATATACTGTTTGGTATACCTACACACCTGAAAGGCGTAGGTATCAAATTAGTTCCCTAGCAAGAGTGTTCGTCAATTCCAATATTGGCCCACATTACCATAGTATTGGCGTTTGGATGGGAGGGCCAGTACCTACTTTCATACCGGAATTAATAAATTTAACATACTAGCTGCGCCCCGCGGTGTTACCCATGATTAAAAAGTATGTCCTTTTTACCGGGATAAAAAGTAGCCTATGTGATTCCTGACTATAATCTATCTCTGTGCCAAATTTCATCCAGATCCGTTCAGCCGTTCTGGCGTGATTGAGTAACAAACATCCATCCATCCTAACTTTCACTTTTATAATATTAGTAGGATGTTCTTTTATTGCATTATGTTATTTTCTTACGTAGCGTATGCATTGGTAGTTACTATATCATTTACTAGCTCGTGCCCACAGCTCCGCCTGCGGTACCTCCATATAACATGGGCAATAGCACTCAAGGATAATGTAGCTTCTTATTAGTAGAAGAATTTTCAGAATCGGATCAGTAAATCCGGAGATTAACGCCTCCATCCAACTTACAAACTTATTATAATATTAACATAGAAGGTAGTGGGGCCGATTCAGTTGTCAACAAGTTATCAATTAATTAAATTTGACACAGTCGCCACGATTGCTATGCATATGCATTGCGGCCATGAAACGTACGGAAATACAAGCGTATTATCTAAAGTGTTATCATTTTGGAATTCTAACAGAATTGTCAAAAATGTTAAACATGCTTACATCGTTTACTTACCCCGAATTAATTTTTTGTTAACAAATAATTTTTAAATAGGGCCTTCAAAATCCCTCGCTAGTGTTGTAAACATAAAAATGGTGTTCCGATTCGACTACTCACCTAAATAAAAATAGTTGCAGCACGAGGAACGTATAAAAGTCCAGAGACGCTTGCAGCGAAGTCTAAACGTAAATTAAATACCGCCTACTTGTTATCTCGTCTGACAGAATATAAAACAGTAAGGAATTATTACAGAAGTCGCAGACTAGATACGGCTGTGCCGTCGTCGTCTGTGTGAATCGAGCGTAGTCGATTCTCGATTGGTTGACAAATTGGGCATCAATATAATTTATTGATTATGATATTATCGGAATTATTGCCATTGTCATTCGAATCGACATGTGTATCGACATATTAAGCTGCGTATTGCCATAAATTATATTATTTCCTATCGAGTTAGTTCTGTTACAAAATAGAACGAGTATATCTGAGGGGTAAAAAATATGCTTCAGTCACTAAACTCAATTGTTTTAAAGCTCATAAAAAGCTATACATTGTTTAAGGGTTTAGGGTTTCGGGGTAGGTTTTTCTATTATTTTTTAATCCCATTTTCACCCTTATCAGTTTCAAGATTATAACTTCGGTAGATACTGAGATTTCTTTGAAAAACGTCACCGAAACTGTCATAGGCGTGTTACCTTGAATATATATAAACGTGTTACCTTAGATATTGCTTTCTCAGTATTTATATCGAGATATCGTTTCCAGTAATTATATATCTTAGCGCCCGACTATCCTTCAGGCGCTCGGGCGTCATGTGGTGACATATAAATGTGGCTTGTAGTCGAATATCTTAATCGATACTTGACTTTTGTTTTTTGATATACGACAGAGACAACAATAGATTTTATGACGTTGTTATTTTTACGATAATATACCAATAATGATTTTAAAATATAGCCTGTGCTTGCGGTCATTCTAGTACTATACCATAGATGTGTTAAAACTAGACTAGTGTTAGGCTGATTAAAAGTCTATTTCAATAAATTATGTACAATAGTTATTTACATGGAAAAACAAAAATCTTAAAAATATATATTAATAGGACATTGCAAAATAAAATTATATACACAAAAAAGCCTCCACATCGTCGTCGATGCCAAAAGTGCCGAGCAGGTTGGCCGCGTCTCCGCGCTGAGTAGCGAGGCTCACTCTGCGCAAAATAAAGGCTAGCCCGCCGGTCACGTGTAGCGGCGAAAAGGTAAGGTAGGTTTAGTATTTTTTTCTTTGTTTCCTTTCTTCAAAACCTCATACCAACTTAATTCTCATATAGATTATAATCAAACAAAGTTACAGGCGGTGGTTCGATTGAATAAATATCGGTTTATAGTTATTCGAATTGAGAAAGACATACCGGACCTTGTAAGGGGCCGCAAAGTGCCCACCGAGCGCGATAAGGATCAGCATAACTCTGTTGAAGTGGTAGTAACGCCGATATAAACGCGAGACCACACTGGCGAGAATAAGCTCGCAACTTTTTGTAAGTGTTACTTAAATGGCGGCAATCTTAGAAGTGTTTCCTAGCGTTTGAATCACATCGGTAGCTTCTATGTGATAAATTGGTATCGTAATTTCTTATACAATTTGCACACATTTGATCTATTTTCATTGTGTATTTATATGTTATCATTGTCATCTTAATAGTAAAGTGTTTTATGTACGAAACAAGAAGCAAGAAGTCACAAAAATATTACAACTTTATACCCCCTATTTATAGTCGCAATAAAAAGTGATAAAGTACGAGTGTTATAAAAATAAAAGTATGTAGATTTCTTTTCGCTTTTCCTCGTCGGGGAAAGATACAAAGATTTATTGAGGAAAATGCAAAAATATATATTTTCCTCAATTTCTTCGACGAATTTATATTGCCGACTGTTTTATTTTAATGAAACATATACATTATCGCGAATTACCAATAAAAAGCGAGCCCAATTCGATGATAAACAATAGAACCCCAAATTCAAAATATTTAATATTAAATTAACTTAAATACTCAAGTGTACACTGCCCTTTTCCAGCGCAATTTTCTATATTCATAAAATTCTCAAGTAATAGGGTTCCAGATAGTTTTAAATAAGTATTAACTCTTATGCACCTAAAGTGAGAGACCTATCTTACATAGGTGCTACGTTTTAGCGGACCTCTTTAATTATATTCTTAGTCTAACGATGGATACAGCTAACGATTCGGTATTATAATGAAGCTTACAGTTACAAGGTTATTTTCTATTCAGACCCTTAATGACGTCTTTTAATAGGACACAGTTTCTTGAAAAGGCATACCGATGCTCTTAGGTTGGAAATTGCTTGAAGTCCTATAAGATTTACATTTAAGTCATTATTTACTTTACTTGTCAAACGGGAAGAAGATAACTTAAATATTTACAAACTAATATAAATTAAAAAGAGTATTTACGTTGATCAGTAATATATTGATTTATATATTTACGCGAATACAACACAATAGAGCAGATGGCTGGGTGCTACCACCGTCATGGGATCCAGTAATTAATATAATTAAATTTAAAACCAAGTGCACTATTGCAAGACCTCAAGACACTGCGAGCACTTATTGCGTAGATCAGACCGAAAACAACAACTAAATATGAGGATTCTCCAGTTCTATCTATGACACTAGGACGTCTAACACTTCATTCCATGACCATTGTTGATGTAAAGCAGCCCAAACGTCGGGAACGTAAAAATAAAATGCAATAAAATTTGAAAAATTATATTTACTTCTGTGATTAGGTAATTACGCCTGACAATTCTATAAATGTAGTGGGTAATTAATAATATGTACCTTTACACCATGCTCCGCAGTCTTCTGGCTTATAAAACTGGGTACTGTAAAGAAACAAAGGTTTTCATTACAAATAGATACATTTTGGCAATATTTGTAATAGAAATGAAACGATGTTTGTTGGTTAGGGCATCACTTGAGAACGGCTGAACCGATTCTGCTATTTAGTTTATAAACAATATTTGTAATAGTCTAGATCAGGTTTGTAGGGATTGAAAAATTTAAGGGGTTTAAGTACAAAACGCTCTTTTGAATTAATTAAGTCCCACTTGAGTTAAAACTAAAAAAAGGAGTCTCCCTTTCATAGAATTTTTGAAAAACCAAAACTGGTTTTTGGTAATTTTGAGCACCGTTAGCCTGTTATCATCATTAAAAACAATTTATTTTCAGGGTCAAAGGTTGTTTTAGTCCCTCATACACCATGAAAAATCGAATAGAACATTTCAAATGTATGAAAATAGATTTAGTTTTGCTTATAACTTTTTTATGATACAATGCGTTAAAGAAGCGCAGGTTTAAGTCTTAGTATACCCTTTCTGATTCGCCCTATGTACCTCCAACCGTATATATTAACAGTTGCCATCCATTATTCTCACGTCCCCTGCTAGAATTCATAAAGGTCTATTTTCAAAAACACCACTGTATTTCTCTTAAACAACTGTAACAGTTGTATTTATGTTAGGCTTTGCAGCCATCCTTTACCCATAACTTCAACTGCAAACGCTACACTCTTACCTACAAATAAGGTTCAAAATCTATTCGTAAACTCTTAATTATTAACGTAGTCTTTACTGCGCGAGTTATAGGGTGCATTATTTAATGTTATGGGTCTCAAGTCTATGGGGAGTGTTTCGACAATTCGCGTTTATTGCTCGTTTACAGCTTGTCCCATGGGTGAGTTTGCACTCACTCAAGTGTTTCTTATTTCGTTCGGTACGAATAGTCCCCGTGCTTAGCTGCGTATTGATGTAGTATTATTGTCTTTTTGGAAACTATGCTACTTATGATAGAAACATAGATCAAACTATTTACATACCCACAACAATGCACTGCTCAAAAATGTAAAATATCTTTTTAAAAAGATCAACCGTGGTGTTTCTTGCCCGTTCTTCTCCATAGGAACGGCATTCCGTACGGGTGGTAAAGTTGTAGCTTAGCATTTTGTAACTATTTTTACGATTCATAAGTACTGTACTTAATGGTTTACTTACAGAATGAAAATATTCTGATTCTGATTCTGAAACAATCTTCCAACCCAAACTGCGTTCCCAACACACTTATATATTATTAAGGGGGCGAACCTATTGCTAATATACCACACTTCCTCTTCATTTGGAGGGGATCCAAGCTATAGTCCACCACGCTGGCCAAGTGCGGGCAAGCAAAAATATTTGCCTGAAGCAACGATAAGAAAATATTGTTATGCTCTAATCCGTAGGGCATAAGGTGGAATTCTCGGTTAACACCTTTGGCAGTCAGTCAGAGGCCAGATATTTTTACGACAAAATTGTCTCTTACATTACCGGTATTCCCATTTACCTCGGTATTTCCTTTTACTACGACAGCCCATCGCAATTCAAATCGCACTCTCCTAGTACTTGCAAGACATTACTTTACTTGCACAGTTGCGCCGGCGCACGACAACGGCGCATTAGCGCGGCGCGTGGGCAAGCCATGTTTACATTGTAATGATTGCCTTATATTTGCATTAGACTATGTTTATGGGCTTGATTAGTGGCTGTTAGCAAGAGCTCCCTTGTAGATGAAGGGTTAAGGCTAGTGGTTAGAGGTTTTAGACTTTTTAGGGATACCCTATCATCTTTTCTTGGTATCTATGTTTAGGAGCGTAATCCATCGAATATTAGACCTATTTAACCAGAATGTAAAGTGTTCCCTAACAAAGATTTGGCTTCCTTAGAAAAGCAGATACTTAGAAAAACCGAATTGTGAAATTGTTTGAAAATATTACAAATAATAATACTAAGAATTATCTAAATGAGAAGGTTGAACTAAGTTTAGTGCCATTGACTGTAAAATAAACGAACTAAAAGATAAAATTTGTTTTTTGCAAATGATATATCGTCGACTTCAGAATCATATAAATAAACTTACCAGTAAATTACTTCACTTTCTTCTGCCCATTACTCAATCATTGACAACTTAACCTTTCGACTTCTATCATTCATGCAAGTGCCTAATATCTACCTACGTAGTCACTATTAAATCCCTACCCGATCCGCCAATCTTCAACATCAATTCTAACAAGCGCTTCGTAGAGCGTAAATAAAAAATGGTCTAGGTACGGGCGCAGTGTGGACTGTGGGCGGGCGGCATCAATCAAACAACTTCAGACGTCCATTAATCCAAACTTACTTTACTTTGAGTCTTATCTTATTACATCAGACGTTTCAGATTTTCGAATTAAGAGATGAAGACAAGCTTAAGGGCGTAGTAGGTAGGTAGACAACATCCGAGATTGAAATAAAACTAATTTTAATTATTTTATCGCGTTTAGGTATATGATGTGTTTTACGTTAGTTCAAACTATGATACTAGGACGTCATCCACCTCAGTCCTCTCAGGCACTGCTACAACTTGACCACCCGTTCGTAATGTCGTTCCTATGGAGAAGAACGGGCAAGAAACACCATGATTGCTCTTTTAAAAAAAATCAATTACATTTTTTAGCAGTACATTGTTAGAAGATAGTATACTACATTCATCTGATATTATTTACTATACACTCAGCATATAAGCGTATTACTCAATTATTTAACCCAGTTCTGATGTTACGGTTGTGTACACAGGATTTCGCTACACACAACATACCATACAAGCCTAATCTGGGATTAGCTGTAGGTATTATCTTAACATGATTTCCTCAGTAATAGCAAATACAGTGACCATCATTTTGCAGAATTTGTGTTTTCATCAAACAAAGCATCAGAGGGATCTTAACTAAACAATCGTTCGTGATTATATGTACATTTTCAAGTAACGAGAGATTTCCCTTTAATATAAGCTAGAGCTAAGTTTGTAGAACGCTTGCCTCGGTAACCAGGATCGCAGGTTCAAACCCCAGCTCACACCTGTAAATGGTGACGAAACCTGCATATCTAAGAGAATCTACCGAAAGACGAGTGAAATCCGCTAACCCGCACTGGGCCAGCGTGGTTAACTATGGACTCATGTCCCTCGCATTGATAGAAAGTACGTGCCCAACAGTGGGACATTAAAATTGGCTGGTATTAATATTATTATATCAGCTAGAGTAGAGATCTTTAAATACGTTTTCCTTGAAATCGCAATTACCAGGGCATATCTGACGTCACCGGCTTAAACCTGATTTACAGAATTTTTGAGATTATCTCTAGCTTTAGCCAGCAAGGTTTTTTTTATCAGGTGATCATGAAATATCTTGAGATTTCGTATCATCTTAATTCCATACAAGTATTTTATTAAAGGATACATAGCTTTGATCAATCAAAGCACAATTTATGCACAATTTTTTTTTAATTTTAATTCGATTGACCATATTGTCAATATTCACATCGATCGCAATGGACAGTAGCTGTCCTGAAAATCACTTCTTAGTTTGAACACAAAATGTTTTGAACAATTGCTCAACCACACATTTCTCGACACAGCATATTCTTCCAAAACGGACGCAATAAAACACCACGGTGGCAGTAATTGGAGGAAGCGTATCATAAGAGCATCAACTTAATATAGTAATGAGGGCAAATTGAGTTGTTAGTTTGCTACCATCGTTGTTAAGTGCTAATGCACTTAATAGCTTTATCAGTGGGCGTAGCTACATGTTTATTAGAAATTGTGATAGTTTATACGTTAAATTAATTGAAGGGTTGGCTAGCAAGGGATTTACAATTAATATTATTTCAACAAACTTTTTTTTAAATGTTAAACCTGAACCCTTTCATCCCTTCCATCATCTGAGCCTGACTTGTTCTACTACCTATGTCTTGATATTAATTTTACGGCTAATTAGCGCAGTTAGTAGTGACCCTGCTCTGCTGTACCGGGTTCGAATCCTGGTAAAGACAAACTTTGTTTGATGAGTACGAATGTTTGTACCCAAATAATGGATGTTTATATCTATACAATTAATATATACTGGGTTAGCCCCCAGTCCATTGTACGGTACCCATAATACAAGCGCTGCTTAGTGTGGGACGTTATAGTTGGAGTATTCGTCTGGCGATATTTATTTATTTATATCATATGAGTTAATATTTACATGTTACCAAGTAATAAATGAGCAGAATCCGTACAGTTAGGTAAATGTTTCCATCACCTCGGCTTATAAGGCTTCCTAAGGTCGTGTTATGGGATCAGAAAGTAGTGTAAATACATAATATATTACAAGGATGTCGCAATAGGTTAATGGCTTATTGAGGTTATACAACGTTAAAATACATTGTAACACTCTTTTAGAGTTCTAAATTTTTGGATATAAGTAGTGTGTTAGTTTTAATTGCTCACAAGTAGATTTAATTGCTCGCTGATGGAATTAACATTTTTTATATTTTGAACCAATAGAACTAGGAGTGAGTACTTGCGGACTTAAGTTTTAATAACGAGGGTGCTCTGATCCATTTCCTGAAATAAAAAGTATCTGAATTTGGAATTGGAAAGACTGATGTGTTACTAGAAAGTCAAACAGTTCAGTCTTTCCCGTAACCATGGTTGCTGTAAATCAGCCGAAACGTCAGGAACGTAAAACCATAAAATAAACGCGATTAAATCCGAAAATTTTGTATTATTTCAATACCTACTATCAACTATAAATACTATCAAAATAGCTTCTATAAGATACCTAACCAAAAGCTTGCTTTGATCCCAGCAAACATTTCATTCCGAAGATATATTTCATACTTCTTATTTTATAGACATGGTGGACGACGCGGTGTATCGTCTATCGATAGATATAATAAGTTGTTTATAAAACCGCAAGTCAAGTCAAGTCATCTCATTGTTGCGGTCCGCAATATAATAGCTCTACATCGTAAAATAATAGTGCTGGGTCTTGTTTTATTGCAACGTGAACGTTATGTTTTGTACTACTTAGATACGAGTTCATACTTAAAATCCCTTAAAATAATTGACATGCGGCGGATTACACGAATTAATAAAAATATTTGTAGAATCACCTAATTTGCGAGATGTATACAAAATATTGTTCTTTGTTTTTTTTTTAATCAAGAGTGGTTGGTAACGCCAATATTCATACATCGATTATAGTCTTAATCCCACATCCCTATAATCGAATCAAATTCCTACCTTTCCCATCCTTAATCACCGCTCCTGATTGGCCGTCGCAACACGACGCGCGACAACAGCGCCATCACGGGAACGCCGCCATATTCGAAAACAATCCGCAAGTTCGCACGCACGCTAATCGCCCCGCTAGCGCAAAAACCCGCAAAACTAATAAATTAATCCGCGATAAAACCCGCCGCGCCGCAATATAAACCTAATGTGCCATCGCAGGCACGGGCACTGAGCCCTAGTAAGTGTTGAGTGGTTGTGTCGAGAACGAGGAGCAACCGCCGCCAGCAGCTATCGAAGAGAGAACAGGCGGCGTTCAACTGGACCTGCACGAGAGGCGCCATAGACGTCAGGAGCTGGTGAGTCCCTTTCCACTTTCCTATCCCTGATATTCTCGCATCTCCCGTACCTAATTTACCATCTTTCCCTGGTCCCTGCTTCTCCGTGCTCGCGCCATCATTTGTGGTCCTTCGAGCCGGATAAAACCGCTATTAAATACTCCCACGCTCACGCGACCTGATAGGTCTTCGCGAGCAGATTGTCCAACCGCTATCCTATAACCATTTCCCGCTATCTATATGACCATTGTGGTCTTTTCTTCGCAAATACCAACCGCCAACCGCTCTTATAAGTGATCCCTTATAGGAATTTATTCACGTATATATGTTTTAATACGGTTAGTAAACCTATCTACATATGTTTTTATCGCTATAGCATTTAATTTCATCCATAACATTGAGTTACGCATACTTACGATATTATCATTTATACCATTTTAAAATAATTTTACTCAATTTGCTTTATTTATGCATTATAATCCCGCCAAAAGGTCATCGCCCGCCAATATTGTTCCATAAATTTATTTATAGTATTTTATAATTACCTACTTTATTTATATTAGTTTAAAGTTCATTTTATTAATTCGTATCTTAAAATAAATTCGCGCCAAGCGGCCGAGTGACGCCGCTTCACGCGCGCAGCCGCGGACCCGCGCGCAGGAGCCTCGCGCAGCTCGCGCGCTCCGACCGACCGCCGAACGCAACTTCTCGCGCCGCTATAATATTATTCTTATTCACGCTGCATTTCCATACGAGGTCGGCAGAGGTGCAGGTTTTTCGCTATAAAATTTATTATTATTTTTTCCGCTAATTTCGCTACGTATTCCACGAGTACTTAATATTTACTCTAATTATTTCCCCGCTATTTAAAAATGCCGCCAAAAAAGCAACCTGTACCTGCAGCCGCTCCCAGTGGTGAATGCTTCGACTACGGGGATTTTGAGGATCCTGATTTGCTTATGTTAGCCGCTAAACGCGAAGCGCTTTTTGAAATCGTACAAAATATTTACGATCTTTCTTTAGAAACGCAAACGAGCGCTAGTGTTAGGGAAAGTTTCCTCGACGAAAGCTCTAACGTTGATACATTGCGCGAAGAATATATTCAAACAGTGGATAGTTATAATTCCCGCTTATTGAAACTTAATTCTACCGCCAAGCCTGAGTATAAGTGTCTCGTCTCATTCGAGGCTCTCTATAGCAGGATTAAACGCACTAAGTTAAAGTATTCGCAACAAACGCAATCGCAGAATGTTCCCGCCGCCGCCTTGCCACATAAGGCTAGGCCCACACTGCCGTCAATTGAGTTGATGACATTCTCAGGTGACATTCGTTCGTGGCCGTTGTTTTACGCTAGCTTTAAATCGACCGTTCACGATAATCCATCACTCACTGATGCCGAACGACTGTATTATTTATTAGGCAAGTTGTCAGGCAAAGCTCAGTCGGTTTGTGCAGGTATATCTCCCTGCGCTGAAAATTATCACCTGTTGTTGCAGGCGCTTATCGACAAATACGAAGATAAGCGTATGCTCGCATCCGCGTATTTGAATCAAATGTTTGATTTTAAACCGTTAACTTCCGCTTCCGCTTCAAACTATGATTTATTTACCGATTCCTTTGTAAGTGCAGTGCGCGCTTTACAAAACTTAAATATAAAGGATTTAAATAATTTAATTGTCCTTCACATCGCGCTTAAGAAAATCGACTCGGACACTGTCCGCGCATTCGAGTTAAGTAACAGTAGCTCGAACATACCCGCTTTCGACGATTTGGTTGAATTTATCAAGACTCGCGCTAAGGTTCTAGAGCGTACTACACCTAGTGGCCCTGGACGCCCCAGTGCTGATAGTGGTGCGCCTACTAACCGCCAAAATAATATTCGCCGTTCTAATAACGCCCCGCCATCATTGTTGCCGCCACCGCAGACCTATCAAACATATTTTGTAGGTACCTCCGCATCACCATCTGATTCCACGCGCAAGTGCCTTTGCACTAATATCACACATATGCACTTATTCAAGTGTAGTGATTTCAATAAAATGACCCCGCAACAACGCTTTGATTGCGTGAAGAATAAGAATGCGTGTGTGAACTGCCTTAGTTTACAACATAGAGTATCGAGTTGTAAGTCTAACCATAACTGCCGCATATGTAATCTCAAACACCACACATTCTTACACTTCGAGCGCGCAGTTGTAACCACTGCGCCATCGCCGCAACCGCTCGCCGCTCCGACTTCGCGCGCCGACGAAGCCGTGTGCGCGCGCCCCGCGCCCTCGCACTCGGACCGCGCGCCCGGCCCACCGTCGGATGTGACGTTGTGTGCTACTGCCACGACTATTAATAATAATTATAATTCGCAAACGCAAAATATTTCGCACGCAAATAATATACACTCTACTGTTTTACTATCAACCGCTCAAGTCGTCGCGTACGATAATACTGGCCGACGGCATGTTATTCGCGTCTTGTTAGATTCCGCGTCACAAAGTCATTTCATTACGAAGACGTGCTGTGATCGATTGGGTATCCAATTTCAAGACACCGGCCGTACTAATGTTAGGGGGTTCGGTGGAATTGAGAAAACAGTAAGAACGCAATCAATTAATAATTTTAAATTTCATTCGCGCTTTGACGACAACATTCATTTTAATATTTCTCCGCTAGTTGTCGATCAGATTACTGATTTATTGCCGACCGCGATTGTAGACTCGTCTGCCTTACCAACCTTATCGCACTTACCGCTGGCAGATGAGATGTATGGGGTGCCTAGCGAAGTAGATGTTTTAATAGGTGCTTCCCTATTTCCGCGCTTATTATTGCCCGATGTGGATCGCGTTCCGCGTGGCCCGTCGGATCCTATTACTTTACGCACAGTGTTGGGCTACGTAGTTATGGGTTCCGTACCCACGATACCCACACTTCATACGCACGAAGCCTTGGTCTGTGGTCTAGTCCAAGTGCCTTCCGCCCTTGACAATTTAGTCAAGCGATACAGGGAGCATAAAAGGCTTCCCTGCGCTACGCCCTTTCAGCATCCCGCGGATGTTGAATGTGAACGCTTATAAATATTTTTCTCGCTTCACGCAAGCTCCCCATCTAGGTGGAGTTAGACATTTATGTCGCGGGCTTTACGAACCCGTGGACATAATGTCACGTGGCAGTGCGCCACATAATAATTTATTTTTCGCGCCCTCTGCGGCTTCGCGAGCCTCATTGGCCATATTCGCCATGATTCGTTCCAGTGGCCTCCGCGAGACCTGGACGATTAGTCTATTGCAGACATAGATACCTAAGTGTTAGGTTTGTTACACACTGTGTGCACACATGTAAAGCAATTCGCTTGACATGACCCCGCCACCCGCATCTCCTCTTGGAGCATACTTCCTCGTACATTGAGTACGTTTGAAAGCTCACTAAATTATTATCCCGCTGCATCACTGCTTCAGTGACTGGTTATTCGCCTAAATAAATATATAAACTCGCTAGCATACAATTTATACTTTCACTCGATTAAGGTTTTTTATTTGACAACGGTCTGATCCGCGTCGCCATGTCAATTCCGCGCTGGACATCAGCATCCAGTTATCTACCGCGCCATGATAATGTAGTGTACATGATCAATTATTATTATAATTACGCTATTACTTATACGCTGGACCAGAACTCTTCTGGATCCTTACCGCAAGCCGCTTTGTGAGACAATGAGTCTACGTGCAATATTTGTCGCTGCAACATATCGCGATCTCTAATTTTGTACTGTCACGACATATCGAATATCTGCTTAACTCGCGTCCGCTGACAGTACTGCGCTTTGATTTCGGCTCTTACTCCGAATAATATATTACATACCGCGTTTTTTATTATCGCTACTTACCCGCAACCCGCGATTGCTTCATAAGCACGCGCTACCGCATACATTATTCCAGTCGTTTTGGTAGTGTTGGAGGATGGAATATCTACACGGTTCACAGGATAGGCAAATATGTTATAATCTTTCCGCACCTATCACACCGGCAACTGTCGTGATATTGATAACTGACAACGCACCGCGCCTAGCCTGGCCGCTAGCGATTGTAGAGACTGTTCATCCCTCACAGGACGACATCGTTCGCATAGCAACTGGAAAGGGAACTTGCCTTCACCCTGTTGCTCGTTTGTGTCCTCTACCAAAACAATAAATTAACTCCGCATCGCAATTTTAATTATATCATCCGCTTACTAAGTTGATATTATATTTACTATATCTATACCGCAATTTCATAATATTTCTCTATAATTATTTATATTTTCCCGCTATGGAATCACTCTAAGTATATGCCTTCGCGCATTGAGCGCTCTTTCCTAGAGTGAGCATCTTCATTATGTATGTTTTTAAAGGTGACCCTTTAAGGGCGGGTGGAAATGGTAACGCCAATATTCATACATCGATTATAGTCTTAATCCCACATCCCTATAATCGAATCAAATTCCTACCTTTCCCATCCTTAATCACCGCTCCTGATTGGCCGTCGCAACACGACGCGCGACAACAGCGCCATCACGGGAACGCCGCCATATTCGAAAACAATCCGCAAGTTCGCACGCACGCTAATCGCCCCGCTAGCGCAAAAACCCGCAAAACTAATAAATTAATCCGCGATAAAACCCGCCGCGCCGCAATATAAACCTAATGTGCCATCGCAGGCACGGGCACTGAGCCCTAGTAAGTGTTGAGTGGTTGTGTCGAGAACGAGGAGCAACCGCCGCCAGCAGCTATCGAAGAGAGAACAGGCGGCGTTCAACTGGACCTGCACGAGAGGCGCCATAGACGTCAGGAGCTGGTGAGTCCCTTTCCACTTTCCTATCCCTGATATTCTCGCATCTCCCGTACCTAATTTACCATCTTTCCCTGGTCCCTGCTTCTCCGTGCTCGCGCCATCAGTGGTTAATGCTTTCAAGGCCCTTGGTTTGCTTTGATACATTTTTTATTCGTGTATCGCTTAAGTTTCTTTATTCGAAAATCTTAATATTTTGGGGTTAAAGGTTAAAAATATTTACAAAATGTGTAATTTACAAACACACGAAATATTATCGTATTCCCCACGTCCCTAGACCCTAGTAATAAAATTACTATACTATAAGAACGCCTCTTTACTCTGTGTTATTACAGTGACACCATAAAAGTTTCCTTTTATACGTCAACATCAACCTTATATCATAACGTGAGAGTTGGATTTCAATCGATGCCAAATAATTATCGATGAATATGCGAGGCCACGCGGCTTGTGAAATACACGCGATATTTTCTTGTTTTTCTTTTTCATGAATATCTTCGGACATGTCCCGAGCGTGATCTATGCAGGCACCGGCACAAATTTGTATACGACAGAAAATATACTCAATTATGAACCTTAATTTCTTACAGTTTAGGTGGTTATTTAAAATTATGAGTATCAGAAAAAAGCCTAGAATTATGAACCAATCAAGAACATTGTCAATGGTTCATAATTCTAGGCATTTTTTCTGAAGATTACAGGTGACTGATTATCGTTTGCGAGTTACATAGCGCTTGCTGTTAAGTGGATGGTTCAAATATGTAACATAAATACAATTAAACCCGACCTAAAAATACGTATTAAAAAGTTTGTATTTATAGCATTTTAGGTTTAAAAAATGGTCTGCTTGAAAATTAAACTAACAAATTGGAATAAATTGCCTGCATAATGACTCTTAAGGTAACCAAGCAAATACAAAATTACTACAGTAACCTATAAGGCCATAGCAAGGCAATGAAAGAGACAACAAAATTTCCCACGGCACTGTCTATTAACACTTTATTTATACCACTGGGAAGCCCTACTTTAGCTTCTTCCAAAGGATTTAAGTGAGAATATAAACTTAAAATATAAAACCGGTATCGAGGGCGACCTTTTCGTTTATCCGGCTTATACGGATGAAAAATAACGCCCGGACCGTTGCGTGGCGTAGGCGAGAACCGTAAAAATAACATTAAAAATTTAGCACAATTTAGGATCTTTCTAGAAAAAAAAAGCAATTACGTATCTCACGAAATGTGTAGATTTAAGCGAGTATATCCATATATGTATTTTGTATAGAATTAGATGTTTTCAATATTCGACAAACATCACCACGGAGCTACCCATAGCTATGGCTAGCAAAAGGATTTTACTTTAAGGGATCAGTTTACCCGACTCACCCACTTACAGGGGGGTGCTTGAAGAACTAGTACTGTACCGTACCTCCCAAACCTGGCGACCTAGCTGACGTAACACGTGGTAGACCTGGGACCTATGCTAATGGGCCACTAAGCTTTGACCTTCTAAATAAGGGGTTTAAAGAGAATCTATATCAGCCTTTCCCAAACTAGGCGATAACGCTAGGCGGCCCACGTGTGGGCGCTGCAAGTCCAAAGGGTAAGAAACCCAGAAAAAAAATGGGACGTTGTGTAGAGGCTTACAATAACTAATTTAATTTCAAGTTATAGTGGTTTTTAAGTAGGTGAAAATTGGGGGCGCTAAAAAATAATTCATTCTCAAAGTGGGCAGTAGACAAAATAAGTTTGGGAACCCTTTATCTATATATCAAAACGAGCAGTGTCGGATAGTCACTAACCCTTTGGTAACAAGTGTCTGCAAGTGAAGAGCGGGGTAAGTGCTCGGCCGCGGTGACACACCGTTAAGTCGGCCAATTAGCTCACACCACCTAGATTATGACCACCGCCTAGGTTTCCTAGTGTATTCATTTAATTATGGTTATTATACCCTTTGTGTATAAATACACATCATGCCACTAATATGTAAAGGGGTAGGCAGCGGTCGGTTAGCTGAAAAAAATACCTAAAGCGATACAACACCATAAAGTTAGTAAAAGTAGCGGTTTTTACAAACTATATGGTATGGTATCGGATTAGGTTCTTTTTTAAGCAAACTTAATACATCGAGACATCCAATGCAGAATGCTAATATCGCAAAACACTAAATTACATCATAAAGATGTCCAAATTTTTCGTAAAAAAATAAAAACCATTATTAAAGCACTAATTAGTGCACTAAGCCACCGATGTGTCCGTACATTCGAAATCGATCAATATTAAAACCGTTGAAAAATTATAAGAAATGCTTGCCTTGCTTGTCTGCGTCATGAACCTACCTATATAACTATCTATATCTACTAAGAAACCATCAAATTAACACACAAAGCAATAATCAACCAAGGAAAAACTTACATCGGGGATATAGCAAGTTCCCGTGGGAGAAACGGCCGCGACGCTGGGAAACAGAAATTTGCAGACAATAAACCGTTTTAATATTCACCGGGACGGGCGTCC
Source organism: Pheosia tremula (assembly GCA_905333125.1). NCBI lineage: Eukaryota > Metazoa > Arthropoda > Insecta > Lepidoptera > Notodontidae > Pheosia > Pheosia tremula. The sequence continues at coordinate 1,767,772 of HG995403.1, read as the reverse complement.
TATTCTATGGTCGTATAGAAATGGTTAACGGGAGGTTTATGTAAAACATAGTGATTAAGCTTTAATGTTTAACAGAATTTACCCGTGCAGCTGTTATTTAGGTGGTACTCGTACTATCACTCAGACATCCTGTTTTTCTATTTCGCTGAGTATTTAGCAGATGGAGTCTCCTACAGCCAACATGTGTACGGTAAGCGGGAACTACTTATGTAATCGTAACGTCATCGTCATCATATCACTGTCATACTCATTTCACAGATCTGCACGTCAAGTGCGAGCTAACCGTATACTTTATAGTCTACCGTATTTAGACATTTTGTATAAAGAGTTGAAAAGCGTCTCTAGCGGACGGTATTTTAAACTTTCAATTCTCCATACAATATGTCGAAATACGGTAGACTATAAAGTATACGGTTAGCTTACGAATAATCTCACACTTGACGTACTGTGGTGTGAGAGGAATGAAAGACGTTACGTTGCAAAAATGGTACGTAACAAAATATTGTGTTTGATGTACTGTATTTTCCTGCCAGTTCTTGAGGGAGCGAGGGTAAAAATTCAAAGTGATTTAAAATGGCAGCGATCGAGGGTGAACTAGTTTTATGTTACTACATTTAGAGGACAAATGGGCAATATTTTTGCCAGTCGCCTTTCGATGCTATGCCCAGACTAATTAGTCTGATATTCGCGCGTCACGACAAAACTACCGCACGAATTGTCAGAATTTGGCATGGTGATAGCAAAAATATATCTTTGTATCTTCTTAGCTTGGTGATACCTTATACCCCAGGTTAATGTATAAGTACCATTCATTTCATCCCGGGAGACGGTAGCGTTCCTCTGGGATGATAAGAACACGCGAAAAACAGGGTCTCTAGCGCGTTCTCGATACATTACATTACAGGTATAAAAATCATTACATTTCGAAATGTACACTAATCATTGTACCCTGCCCCTCCCAACCCGCGCGGGGGAAATGTTGAGATACTTTTGTGTAATGAGTCGCGGGCGCTGCTGCTATAAAACAAGTCTGCAATTATGTATGGACGTGTAATATGATTCATTACATTACTATCCAGACGCTTCAAGTTATTTGCACTCTATCACTCCATTCGTCCATTTTCGATTGTGACGTCATAAAGCCTTACCTAACATGATGCGATGCTTTCACTCATATTGTCATCGTGATAAGGTTCACATCGTAAATATATGTTTTATTATCACTTGTGGTCGAATAAGGCTCTCGTATAGTTGAACCGTAATACTCGAAGCTCTTTCGTATGGAACCAAATACCTACAGGCCATATGAATGTAGCTCCTTCTGAAAATATTCATGATAATGAATAATAATAATAATATTGACAGAACATATAGACCACATCAAGTATACATACTACACTAAGCAACCCTTGTATTATGGGTACCGTACAATGGACTGGGGGCGAACCCAGTATAAAATACTTATACAGATTTTAAATGTCCATGACTCGGGTTCAAATATTCGTGCACAACACACCAAGTTGCTCCCTACTAAGATTCGAACTCGCGACCTCAGCTTAGAAAGTAGGGACACCCACTGAGCTAATCAGGTCGTTAATATAATAAAAGAATATACCAATCATTTTTATGTATATAAAATGTGTTTGATTTTGAACCAGTACCGTTTCACTGTGTACTTGCTGTCATTTTGTTTTTTTTATAGATGGTTTTTTATTTCCTCGGCAATTTATTTATATATATACGCACACATCTTAAAATATTTCACAATATCAATGTAACAATTAATACTTATACCTAAATATTTTGCTGAGTATTCCCGGGCAATGGTTCGCAAGTTCATCGCACTAGTAGTCAGTCAGCTAAAAAACAAAGTCTACAAAGTTCACGAAGTAAAGTACCCCGGGACAGTCCGTCGGTACGCGTCGCGGAATACGTTACGGCTCTAAGACCAGCTGAACAAAGTTCAACTACATCGGTGGAATGCAAGCCTTTGCGACGCGCTTGATTATGTTCTAGCTACGGACTAGGAAAAATTGTAGAGCAAAAATGTCGCAACATAATTTAGTTAAAACGAGCTGTTACCCGCGACTTCGTCCGCGTGGTATTTAACAAAGACACAACCGTTAGCAATAGCCCGCTCGCGCGTTCTGAGCCCGCGCGACCGGCGTGATATTAAGTCTTTGGCGGGGGTTGGGCGGGTTTTTTCTATAATGAAAGTAGCCTAAGTTACTCCTTGTTACATTAGCTATCTGCCAGTGAAAGTCCCGTGAAAATCGGTCTAGCCATTTCAGAGATTAGCCGGAACAAACAGACAGACAGACAAAAATTTTAAAAAAATGTTGTTTTGTTATATGTACCGTGTATACATCCAAATGCACTAAGTAAAAAGCGGTTATTATAATATTACAAACGGACACTCCCATTTTATTTATTTGTATTGTATGTAAAGATGTATAGATAAATCATGTCGATTTGTGTACCTAGTATATGGAATGTTTACTAACACGTGGGTATTTTGTGCTCGTCGGATGTATATCGAAACCTTGCGGACTGCGTTCAATTTATAAGCATTGCCTGTAAAACGCAGACGATATACTATTATGAAAAATGAAATTTATATTTCGAAATTTCACTATCCTGAATATGGGCGTGTACAAACGTGTGTAAATATGTTCTATCGGTATGTTTGATTATAGCTGCTAGGTGAATTTATTGTAATGATTTATTTTATCATCATATCATTTGCATTCCAAGTTATTTGAGCGGGTCGACTTGAAAACAGGGCCCAAGTTTGTTACCAAAATCGATTCATAATCGAACAGCAACCGCATAGTAACTGTCACTTTTGTCAGAGATTGTATTTGATATCTGTCAAAAGTGACAGTTACTATGCGGTTGCTGTTCGATCATGAATCGATTGTGTTAGCAGACTTGGGGCCCAGGTGTGCTGTTTTCAAGTCGACCCGCGATCACTGTTAGGATTCCGGGGATCAGTAAAAATTGCCGGTGGGATTAACCCAACAGAGAGAGACAGAGCTATAAGAATAAATGAAACGCAAAGAAAATGTATATTTTCCCGGCCGTGTAGAAGCCCTTTAATTCTGCGATGTGGTAAGCGGTAACCCGAGCCCTGCACCCTGTGGGGCAATGATATTGTTTACTCATCAACATGTATGCAAACATGCGCCTGCGCACTGCAACAATAGCCCATACAGAACATGAAACCAAATAATAACAAGTGTTGATACGAGACAGCTAATTAAAAATATGACCGTCCTTAATTGGTTCAGATATCTAATCGAAGAAACAAGTACCTACAAAAGCTTTTACTCAACCACAATAGAGGTCAAAATTACAAATCAAATTTGCATTGAAGTTATCTTGTAATGGGAAAGTCGATGTTTTGTTCGAGGTTTCAACATGAGTCCTTGAAAGAAATTGATAGTTTGTTGTATTCAACAATACGATTCTTCAGGAATCAAAACCAATATAAATTCAATCAATCAATCAATCAATCAGCCGATAGACGTCCACTGCTGGACATAGGCCTCCCCCAACGACTTCCACACATTACGGTCCTCCGCCACTCGCATCCACCGGCTTCCTGCGACGCGTGTGATGTCATCAGTCCACCTTGTGGGGGGCCGTCCTACACTCCGTCTTCCGATTCGTGGTCGCCATTCTAGAACCTTTCTGCCCCAACGGCCATCGGTTCTGCGAGCTATGTGCCCTGCCCACTGCCACTTCAACTTGGCAATTCTTTGAGCTATGTCGGTTACTCCAGTTCGTCTACGGATCTCTTCATTTCTGATTCTATCGCTTAGCGAAACCCCGAGCATAGCTCTCTCCATTGCGCGTTGAGCGACCTTGAGCCTTCTTATGCGGCCCATAGTCAGCGACCACGTCTCGGCACCATATGTCATCACTGGCAGCACACATTGGTTGTAAACCTTTGTCTTCAGACACTGTGGTAATTTGGACGAGAAGATATCATGCAATTTCCCGTACGCTGCCCATCCGAGTTGGATTCGACGGTTGACCTCTTTCTCGAAGTTATGTCTACCTAGCTGAACAATCTGCCCTAGGTAAATGTACTTGTCCACAACTTCGAGAATAGAGCTCCCAACGGCTATTGTTCTGGGTTGAACATGAACGCTCGACATGATCTTTGTCTTGTCCATGTTCATTTTAAGACCCACCTGTTGGGAGACTCTATTGAGGTCTTCGAGCATTGAGCTTAGGTCCTCCAGCGACTCTGCTATGACTACGATATCGTCTGCAAATCGAAGGTGAGAGATATACTCGCCGTTAATATTGATGCCGGACCTTTTCCAGTCCAGAAGCTTGAAGACATCTTCCAGTGCAGCGGTGAACAGTTTCGGAGATATGACGTCTCCCTGTCTCACACCTTTCTGCAACTGGATGGGATTCGAGCTCTGATCCTGGATCCGGACCGACATAGTGGCGTTTCTGTACAAACATCTCAGCACTTCGATATATCTGTAGTCAATATGGCAACGCTGGAGGGACTGTAGTACTGCCCATGTCTCGATCGAATCGAAGGCTTTCTCATAGTCCACAAACGCTAAGCATAGTGGCCGGTTATACTCCTCGGTCTTCTGTATAACCTGCCGCAGCGTGTGTATGTGGTCTATGGTACTGAAGCCTTTTCGGAACCCGGCTTGTTCGGGTGGCTGGGATTCGTCGAACCTGCGCGTGAGACGATTCGTGACGACTCTCGAAAACAACTTGTAAACATGGCTCAGAAGTGAGATGGGTCTATAGTTCTTCAATAGGGTGTTATCACCTTTTTTGAAGAACAGTACCACCACACTTCTATTCCATGCTTCTGGCGTCGTACCTTCGTGTATGACGGAGTCAAATAGCCTCTGAAGGATTTTCAGTACTGGTGTTCCACCCGCCCTCAGAAGCTCTGTTGTGATTCCGTCATCACCTGGTGCCTTGTTGTTTTTAAGCTGTTTGAGAGCCATCCTAATCTCATACAGGCTGACGTCCGGGATATCTTCGGTATAGTGTCGGGTAAGTTTAGCCCTTGGGTCTTCGGCTAAACTGTCAACAGGGGCTTGTGATGACGTGTATAACTGTCCATAGGACTTCTCGACTTCTCTCAAAATCTCCGGCTTGGACGAAACGATGTTGCCACAGTCGGTCTTCAACCTGGTCAGCTGTCGCTGCCCAACAGACAATTCTCTCTCAAATACTTTTGATCCCTTATTCTTCGCTATAGCCTCTTTAATACTTTCTGTATTAAATCGGCGGATGTCGCGGGTCAGGGATTTGGAGATCCGTCTGTTGAGCTGCCGATATTCCGACAAATTTGTTGAAGACTGCAACCCCATTTCGTTGCGTTCTTGGATGAGTTTGAGAGTTTGGTCCGAGAGTTTTTTGGTTCTATCTGTACGTCGGGGCCGAAAGAACTTTGACCCTACCGTATGGACAGTTTCCACGAACCTGTCATTGATGTCGTTCACAGTTTCGCATATTTCTAGGCCTTCGAATCGGTTTTGTAGCTCGAGCTGAAAGATTTCGGAGTTTTGGATATGTGCTGATGTAGGGCGGAGCGTAGAAATATAAATTCATGATAGCTTTTTAAAACTATTGCATTGACTATAACTACCTCTTGCTCGTGACTCTGTCCATGCTACTATCGTTACTTGCTGTTCAAGTTGACCCCTTATCAGGTTATCAAATAGCAAAAACCTCATTGATATTGATTCTGTAGTTTTGCTATGGTACTCAAACAAACATACAGACAAGAGTTAAAAGACTTGTCTTAGATTGAGTAATGTTCAAATAGCCTATAGCACCATGTTTTAAGTTAAAGATCTTCGATGAACAGACGTAGCCTAGATACATTTTTTTAATAGTAGTTCACATTGCAGACTACACAAGCTGTATTTTTATTTTTTTTAATAAAAAAATGTTGAAAAAAGAAGTTTCCCTAAAATCCATTAGCCCGTGTCCAGCCCAGTGGTTTGAACGTGCATTGTTGTGTATCGGAGTTTTTGTCGCCATAGTCACGCACGCGACCCCACTGTGCGCGCCACTAATCGATTTACCAGTCTATATTATTTATGACCTATGACGTTGGGGTGGAAAAAAGAAATGAATCTGAACTTATGGCTGAAGGTACAAATTGGGCTCGTTGATTTTGTGATTGGCTGTTGATAAAATGGTTTTGTAACAATACAAATAATAAAAGGGACAAAAATGTCTGCACACAAATCCATACCCCAAATTCTATAAGTAATTCCACTAATATTATAAATGTGAAAGTTTGGCTGGATGGATGGATGTTTGTTACTCAATCACGCCAGAACGGATCTGGATGAAATTTGGCACGGAGATAGATTGTAGTCTGGAATAGCACATAGGCTACTTTTTAACCCGGTAAAATGTATGTTCGTGGGATAGATTTGTTTTAATTTTGCATAGAGCAAAGGATCGACATGATTTTTTGCATAGGTTATGGTAGTTTAGGGGTCAGAAAATGAGGCAAATTTTTATCCCAGAAATGCACAGTTCCTATGGGACAGTATACAGGAACCGTGCATTTGCAAAAGGACATAGAGGAAAAGGATATACTTTTTAATCGCGGGTAACACCGCGGGGCGCAGCTATTATACCATATACAATGGCACAATACAAATTATCTGTTAGACTACAGTAAATTACTTCTATGAAGTGTCTCACTCCTGGGAGAAAACCTCCCCTTCCATCGATGTCCCTCTTGACCCACCGCTTATCGTGGCTAACGTACCCCAAGAAATAAAACTTAATTTACAGATTTTGTTTCAATGTGTCATTATCAAAAATAAATATGAACCCCAAGAAGTTCACCTAATCCTTGACGGTGGTGGACAATAATCTATGAAAAATGCACTATATAATGTTTTCTATGGTTGTCTCTCTTCTTCTCTATGGTGCCTCCTTAACATCGTTTGTTTTAAAACATGCTCTGAGTATTTAATAACCTATAATCGAAGTCTATCATTTCCACCCTAGGGCCCATGGTATATTTACCAGGTGGTTAATCGTCTTCTAACCCAAACTAGACCAATGTAGTTTGGATACCCCTATCCAAAGGCCCCCTTCCTCAACATAAGTCTCCCTTTTTCTATGGGTGAGGCGTAAGAGTAGCATGCCAAGTTCCAAAGACGACAATAACCTTATCTTAATATCGCATAAACATTCTTAACATGTTCTTTGGTGTCCACGATCACATTATAATGCTTGAGCATTTTGATTTCAATTAAATTCCCATTCCACTATGAATTAATGGCACCTGTGTTACGAGGTTTACATAAAAATTAAATCACCTATTATTTATACAATCACGCAAACCGCTTTCTGAGGCGTCGACTACAACTTGTTGTAAGAGTTCTGTTGGCTGGCTCTATCGTGTATAATAAGCTTAACTTATAAAAGGTATACCAATAATAGTGTAAAATATTTTGACAGGGCTAACAATAGATAAAAAGATAAGATAAAAAGATAGCAATACCCAAAGAAGTAAGTCTAATTATTAGACATTGAAGAAATTACACCTTGCACTGAACGCATGGCCAAACGCGTGGTTGACATTGTTTAATTAAACAAACATAATTTACACAATTATTTTACACTATTTTTGTTACACCTTATATATAATATTTGTATTTTGTTATTGAAATTAACGAAAGTATATCAATAATGTATCCGATGACATCCGTTGTATAATTTATCGAACATTGCTATTATTATACTGAGTAACATTATATTTTAAAACCCCTGCATATTGAAATAAAACTAATTTTACAGATTTTATCGCGTTTATTTTATGTATTAACGTTCCCCATTTTTCGGCTGTTATACAGCAATCATGGTCACGGGAGGACTCACGTGTACTTACGTCCTAGCGTCATAGTTTGAACAGGGGTACCCTTATATTTAGTTGTTGCTTGCGGCCCGATCTACGCAGAAAGTGCTCACAGTGTCTGGAGATCTTGCAATGGTGCGCCTGCTTTTGGATTTAATTATATTAATTACTGGAAAATATATAAAATAAACGCGATAAAATCTGTAACCTTTACCCGATGTTTTTGTTACTATGCCCCTTACACCCTGTGGACCGGCCTATTATTATTATATAGGATGAACAGCCATACCGTTGAACCTGTGCGTCTTTAGCACATTTTTAATCATAATGTTACGTCAGGATTGCGATATCTCAATTTAAAAAAAAACGCACATAATCGCAAAAGTCGACTTCAACGTGGGCTCAACGGTAAGTATCCCCTTTCTGAATCATTCTGTAATTTATAGATGTCCCAGTCTTGATTCAGTAGTAACTAGTTAATCCCCATGTAATAGTGCCAATAGCGGTGTCATCTCGGATAGCAGATAACATTTCTCGAGACACAACATGAAACCGACGCTTCTAAGTAACAACAATGGTGTTTGTGACGAGAACCTAACAATGTGGGTGTTACAGAAATACGACGCCATGCAGGTAATGTGTGTGTGTTTGTTTGTGTAAACATATGTCATGTTGTACAGCGAATAAAGTGTTCGTTTATCTTTTGAGACAATACGACATATCATCTAGCGAAGTCTGCGAAGTCTACAATCTGTGAACATGTACAGGATCGCACCCGCCATTATATCAGATTTTTATCAACCACAGATCTTCGCGAAAGAACACCGATTCAGATCAAGGATGATACGTGGGGCCATTGAAATTAAACATCCTAATTTCAATAGGGATGATGGCTGGGTGCTACCACTGTCTTGGGAACCAGTAATTAAAATAATTAAAACCAAAACCAAGCGCACCATTGCAAGACCTCAAGGCACTGTCTGCATAGATCGGACCGCAAACGACAACTATAACTCAAAGGGAAGAAACGTTACATTTATAAGATGCATTTATACGTCTGTTTGTCACATACATTCATCTCGAAAAGTGTAGGATGGGTTATGGACCCATAAAACATTAACTATTGGAAGATGTACGCGTTACCATAGTAACGTAGTAGTTTAATTATAGCGATTTTATTTTTCAATTCTTAACAGAGGCGAGATTAGCATCCCAAAATTCATATATATTTTTGAATGATAATTAAAACACAGGGATCTAAACGTCGTGTGACGCGGTATTATTAAAATGCGAAGCATCTATTGGCTGGTGAGACGGCGCGACGAGATATCATCGTCATTTGACGCCGACACCGACTCCGGCGCAGAGTTGAGGTAGCTGACATAAGCGAAGCGGAAAAATTAACCTACAGGATTATTTTCCGAAACACTTTTCTAAAAATAAGTAATATATAAAGCTTAATCATATATCGTATGCGTTTGTGCCCAGCTAAAATCACTGAAATAATTTTATAAGTTGAGTTGGATTTTTAACTCTAATGACCTTTGAAAATTCCCTTTTTCGGAAACATTAGCATAGTCTACTGAAGTTACTTACGACATCGCTCGAAATAGGTGATGGTCAGGTACTTAATAAATAAAGCAATATAAGTCAAATAAATTGATAGAATTAGGCGATTACTTGGTTTAAATCCATTGTTAAATAATTTGTGGATAGGAAACCACCACTGACCAATTAAACCAACTGAGTTGATTGATAATTTAAGAAGCTTGTAAAGAGCATGTAACTCAAGTACACATGCGCGTAGCCAGGACTTGCTTCAACCATCAGATTTTCACCGTCCAAAAGTCAACACCAAGAAAATTGTTCATTCCCTAATAAGTCACTGCTCTCATCAGCCAGTATACTATGGAGGCCCATAATTTCTTGGCATCGGTAGTCATAGTTTCTTATATTGTTCCCTTGACTTAGTGAGCTATGGTGGGGCAGCTGCCCCACTCTGCCCCACTGTGGCTACGCCTATGCAAGTACACATTTCTAACACTAGTGCTATCGTAAGGGTATTTAAAATTATGCTTATACCGTAAGTCCACGGGATGTCCGCTTATCGCTACCACGTTCTCTGAGTACACAACCTAACCCTTTAATATGCGACAGGGCTGTCTCCGGCCCTCCGGGGGCGCATAGGTAAGATGCGTGGCTTGATTAGTTCCCAACAAACACCGCTGGCATACTGATGGCGCTAGCGGCTACATGGGAAACAGCGGATCCGTATTTTAACGATATAAATGTAAGTGTGTTTGTTTGTATGTTTGGTTGAGCATCGCGCAAGAAGCGCTAAACGGATTTGAGTGAGCTTTGGTGTATAGATAGTTTCTAAGTTCAAATAATATAGGCAATTTCAGTATGTATGCTAAATAGGGTAAAATGAATGATTTCATTTTAGAGTAAAGTACGATATAGATGACGCCGCTATTAGAATGAGAAAACGTATTTTATTCATGTTAGAGCATGATAAACCAATATCAAGTATTCCATTAAAGGTAGCTTGTACAACCATCTTTAAGTTTTATTTAAACAGATGCCTCACATAAAACTGAAATATATTATACATGTTGTACAAGCAGAAGCGCCCCTAAAGTCGTAGGTATAGTGGGCATTTGAAATTCAGTGTTTTCGATTTCGTGTTCGAAATTTAATGTCGAAATACTTGAGAACAACTGACTTGTTGGTGTACCTAATTTCTGTAAATAGTGCGTCTTTAATAATATATTTCGGTTACTTGCCGACTGCAATTTAAAGAATGTCGATAGTCCCAGTCGACCGATCCACAACATGCATTTAGTTAACTCGGACCGCGGTCCCAGTAGACAGCGGTCCGAGTCGACTAAAGTTCCCCGCTGCTCCACCGGACTCGTTCGTGTGTGAATAAAAGCACCAACCCGGGTGGATGCTGTGTTTCTGACACTACACCAAGATTAATGACTATGCATCCTAGTGTTGATGGTATAAAAACGGCCAACCACGAGTTAAAGTACAATTCATGGTGATTCTTTTCTGGGCTCGTAATATCTTTTTTTTTATTTTTTTTTATTACGATATAGGCAAATATTTGATCTCGATCTCATCTGATGGTAAGTGACGATGAGATCAATATCAATTAGCATTAATTCCGTAAAGATGCTTCAAAAAGGTTAGGTATTAACCTTTAAACCTGCGCTTCTTTAGGACTTTTGCAATCATTATATGAGGTCTGAATTTTTTATATATGGACTTTTAAAATTAAATTTTGTTGTCAATTTTGATTTTACGAGAATATTTTTTTTTTAACGTCGAAATTCTGACTTGAAATATTTATTACAAAAATGCGCATATGAAGTGCAGGTTCAAATGTTAGTATACCCTTTCTAAAAAGGTATGCTATATATAATACGGACAGAAAGACTGAATACACTATTATAAGGTCTGTCTAAATGCGTGTACCTGGAAAATTACTGAACCGATTTTAATAAATCTTGGCATGACGATAGCCTGGGTCTACATTTAAGCCACTAGACCACAGGATAGTCAAACACCTATAAACCACGTACGATGTTGCCGGCACAGCTATTCATAAATAAAATCATAAAGTATGCATAATATAGGTACCTGCCTCCGTCATGCATTATCTCGGAAATCCATTATCATGCAAAAATAACAAAAGGTCAATTAGACCCCGTCGTGTTGACCCCCCGCCGCCGTGTGGGGTGCTTTTAACATGTACCAATTTTATGCTCACGCCATTACTGCAATATTGCATAGGTACTCGGAACCCGTTACTTTACAAAGTATACAGCGTGGTTCAGAAAGAGTCTACGGTGAAATCGGAATTCTGATTGGTACATCGATTTAAAAAAAATACCATAAAATTTTAGTTATTTATTTAGTTGTACTATAATGGTTTACATGAATATATAGTAATCAGTTATCACGAAGGTATGATACAAATCTGTGAACAAATTTTGAGACAGTTTTTTTAACTATACTACCGAAACCCATCCATTGTTCGGGGAAAACGTATGCTATCACCATGTCAAGTTTCATCAATATCTGTCAAGGCGTTTTTCCGATATGCGCTTTAGATCGACAGACGGGCATAAAAAAAATAGGTTTTCTTTAAACTTATGCCACACCCATAACACCACGTCGAGTTACTTCGGAGGCCACAATCAACAAACACACTTAAAATAAATGATCTTAAAACACTCCATTTATTTACAGATCTCATCCGAAAGTGGCTACCGTTTTGCGAGACCATTTATTATTCTAAAACGGGGCTATTTGCTATCACTCACGATACCCAGAATTTGGGATCAGGTGAGAACGATTTTCGAATTCGAACCGAAAGAGATACCGAATGGGTATAGAATAAAGATTTTTATCTTGAAAATATTAAAGGATTTTATTGATCAATCATGCAATGTTTGATATTCTATACTTACGCAATTACTATATACACATTGGAATAAAACTAATTTCATAGCAGCTGAAACTTCGGGAACGTGAAAACATAAAATAAACGCGTTATAACCGTATAATTAGTTTTATTTTAAAATGATGCAGTGGTTTGAATGGAGGTTGCTTTATTCACTATATCGGATAGTTAAGGGTTCCTTTCCCATCTATGCATGTTTTGCAAATTATGCTACTGGATCGCCCTCGGTTCCTTGTATGGTAATAATACAAGCGTTACATAGTTTCTACAGTAAGAGAACATCAATTTAAAATTATCAAGAATTTATTTAGTTAATTAGTCGAAAACACAATATGTATTTATTTTCGTTTTGTGTCTACAACCGTATTATGGTAGGTATATCCTCCCCGCAGGTAATAGCGGTGCCACAAAGACCTTCCTAATGGATCTATAATGAGTTTTTTTAGAATTTCAAGGAATAGGACGGTCTGAAATTGCACACGCGAGGACTAGCGATAGTCTTTTTTAGGGGCCCTTTAGTGAGGTAGCCTTTTTCCCAAATTTATTGGATTCGGCATCCAGTATCGATCCTGATCACCACTATAAGTTATTTTTACCAAAATTCCTTATACTTTAATGGGTTAAAGTATAAGGAATTTTGGTAAAAAGAGAAGATCTCAGAACAGTAGTTCCACGCCTCAATCAGATACATAACTTATTATATGGCACATTTTTTATTTTGTGTAAAAAACAGGGAATATAATATGAACATATTATTATTTGTATCGGCTTAGCTAATGCTGTTTCTCGGACTATAATGGAGTATGGAGGGACCCCGAAAACATACCGTAATGAAGAGACATCTTAATAAATGCATAAATAAGTATCCTACAGAACCTTCTACATTCTATTTTGGTCGTGCCTATTCAACGTTGTTATTGGGTAATCGGAAAATAATTTCATAATTCGATACAATGGCTTTTCGGGCCGTTCTAATGTATCATCATTTCTTTGGATGTTTATTTTGAGAGCACCAAAGTCTGCGAGGTATACTGTTTTTTTATCCTTTAGGCATACCTTTAAAAAACATACTTCGGAGTAAAGTTATTATAAAAAAGTAAGTAATTAATCACGATTCGTCTGATATCTATGTTTCTAAGTTTTACATATCTTTATGAAAAAAAAAAAAACAGCTGGAAGGCCACCCGACTACGTAACTTGCAATAACCTAGCGATAGCAATAATCTCACAATATTTGCTTTCAAACAGATACTTCGTATTACGTAGCACTGCGGCGTAATACAAGTTTGCGATTTGAAAACGCTTTGCTATTGCAAGATACGTAATCAGGGGGCCGATTTGGTATGTACACCGGATTAAAGATTCATCGTTTATAGTTCCAAATCATATCTATTACAAAAAATAAAAATATATTGCCATCCCACTCCTTCACCCATTGCTTTGCTATTTGTGTCTCAGCAGCACATTACGTCACCGAGATCAGCAGGGGCTATTTACACGCCAAACTGCTGACACAGTAAGGGGGTGAGGGGGGTGGGGGCATCCAAAACATGGTGCCGCGCATGCCCGAAGCCTCCCCTGCCACGTCTGTTCGTTAACCTCGCCTTTAGGTAGGGAGGCCAAAAAATACGTTTATTCTAGGAATTGTCCTAGATTAATTACGCAATATTTTTTGCCTAAAAATCTGCATTCGATATTGAAAAAGTTAAAGAGACAGACCATTTTCTGGGAATGACTGGCTGGTTAATTATGTTGTTTCTAGGCGACAAACTCTATGAAGGCTGAGATTTACGATAACTAGTGTATCTTAGCACTCTTTGTCAGATGATTTAAGCTTTATCTCAATTATTTTGATTGAAATCAGATATATACTGTAGTTAGACAATATTTAAGCTTTTGCGTCCTAAGATATACAAATATCATTGATCAGCTTCATCCTTTCACAAACAAAATTATGGACATTGAATTGTCCGTAATGTCCACGATTTGACAAATGATGGTAGCCCTACAAATGGGTATGCAGTGGCTAAGAAAGCGGATTCCTCTCTAGTATTGCAAGGTCGGGAAATTCAATGGCTCTAAACATTTTGAAATTCTATTGCGCTAAAAACGCATTACCTATTTATTTAGCATAATTATCATGTATGTACCTACATATATATTTTTTAGTTCCTTTTAGTTACTATTCAACAATAAGGGCAAAGTTAAATATGGGCGAAAATCACAATCCTATTACCTTAATAGGTCCTAATCAAACAGGACGTTTGGCATGAAGTCTTCGTTTACAATGACCGCAACCTCAGCAGGAACCTATAGGGTAACCCTTAGCCTATAGGGTAACTTTTAATCAATAAGGTTAAGGGCCTGTTTTAAAATATGCTGCTAAGCCCTATCTACAACTTATTTAACAGATGTCCCATACAAAGTCTATCAAATAGTTGTGTCTAGGGTTAATCAGCATATTGTTGAAGGAAGCCTTAGCCCTTCAGGTCAATATTTTAATCAAAAAATTTGAATAGCCTGTCTGAAAACAGGATACCTAACTACATTATTTAATAAGTTAATATAAGTATTATATACTGAGTTGGCACTCAGTCTATTGTACGGTACCCATAATACAAGCGTTGCTTAGTGTAGGACCGTATAGTTAGTGTGTTAATGGTGATATTATTATTATATATATATACACAACACCATTCCTCATAACTTCTGTGCACGCAAGAGACTTATATGCAAAACTTCGAACATAATGGGTAAGATAAATATCAGCTGCTGTTAGCCGGGACATTACATCGTGTCGTGACATCCTGCATTTGTGTCTTGTGCTGCATTGACAATGACCTCAAGATACACAGCTCCTGTGAATGATAGGGCAATGAGCTTTGCATTGCGTAGGTACACTGAGCGATAAATATATGTTATGTATATGTTATGGAACCTATTTTATATCATAAACATCTGCATCAAAGTTTTTTTCTTTAATTTATATTTTAATAAATAACTAAAATACATTTTAATATATGTAATTAAGTCTTTTAAGTCTTTTGTTTTTCGTCTTATGGCAGTGATAGTCAAGTTGGTAAAATTCTTGCTTCGGTAACGAGGATCGCAGGTTTAATCCCCGGGTCACACCTCTGGGATTTCTGGATCTCATGTGCGAATCTCATTTTTAACCATGATTATCACATGCTAAACGGTGAAGAAAAACATCGTGAGGAAACCTGCATGTCTGAAAGGACCCCTCGAAAGATGTGTGAAGTCTGCCAACCCGCACTGGGCCGGCGTGGTGGACTATGGTCTAATCCACAGATCACGAGAGATATGCCGTGCGGTTCAAAATGTATGGGAACTCGCTGTCTCCGTTTTGTTCCCAACCACTCGCTAAAACCAACCAATACGAAGTCTCCTCGGTGCGTGCTGCGTCGTCGCCGTATACAGCGGCCGTACCACGCGACGCACCAGTTTATTCAAAGTATCGTTAGACGATCTATACATTGCCTCGTACATTCACTCAGTAGCGAACATAGGTGGTACTTAAAGAGCCATGTATTTTGTACAAAAATAAAAAAGTCGTTGTGCTACATGAAACCTAAAATAACATAATCAAGGCATTAAATATTTTTTGATTTGTTGTTTTTAATGATTTTAAAGACGAATAAATAAAATACTTAATACTGGCTGGTGAAATGAGATTCCATCTTTCGCGTAGTTCACTTTGCTGCTAGTATTTTTGCACACAACCACGGAATAACACGGCATTTTAAAAAAAAGTTAGAGCTCCGATACCGACGTGCAGTTGCAGTCGACTGACGGCGAAAACTCTATGTTAGCGTAATTTTGGCTAAAGGTGAGCGCAAGCCCACCGCTTTCATAACATATCTCCTCTCATATATCTGTGGTCTAATCCCTCTCGCATTGAGGGGAGGCCCGTGCCCAGCAGTGGGACGTTAAAAAGGGCTAGTATTACATTATTTATTATTAATTTTAAGTCTTGATAAGAGATAGGTTCTATAACATGATAACTGTGGCTCCAACTTTTTATTAGGTAACGGTAATATCAGCATCTTCCATTGCACTCACACCACAGGTTTTATTACTAAGAATGACACCGACGGCATGCTCTCTCGATGACGTTATGATTACATTAGAATTTCCTCTAGTGTCGTAATAACTAGCTATTATATGCCTTTTAAGGTATCCAATGCGAGGAGACTTTAACGTCATAATTCACCATGGTCTTGTGCATGGTATAATAATATGCTATGCCAGGTTATCTCTTCCGCCGATGGCCCTCACGCACTTGCCATTAACTGACATCTTCAGTAGAATGAACCCTGCTCATTGGTCGAAAATTACCGATGATATAGTCTTGTAACCCATTACGTAACCTATAGCTGACACAGAAAGAGAATACCAGCACTAGTAGAATAGCACAGATGTCTATGTGACAAGACAAAAAGTGAGATAAATCGATTTTGTCTCTTTCCCTCGAATGAATTACACAAGGGAGAGAGCGGCTCGGTGCAACATAATCTGTGACATAGGTCTTATCTTGAACTCGTGTTAGCACTGCTGGCGTAGCGTATATTATTGTGCCATGGCCTAGTGCAGGTTCTTAGGTTTAGGCAAACAGTATACCCACAAAATGTTGTAGATGTTAGCTTTCTCTGTTAAGTAAGGAATTATCATTATTAAAATCAAGATTTGCATCGAAAATTCAACAATGTAAGAAAACGCTGAAAGGTTTACTATAGGTACCTACTATGCAGTAAATGATTCAAATTAGTACTTTACAGCACTGCTGCTTACCGCCCGATAAGTGGCGCGATAGTACCAGTTGAACCTCAGGGGAAATTCTACAATTAGCCAGGCAAATAACAAAAATCTAAATCTCAAAGAAAATACATATTTTAACTTATTTATTACAGTCTTGGGCTCAAGCGCACGGCATAAATACAAATTACAGTTTCTTAACCTTTAAAAAGATACAAATATCGGAAACCAATAGGTCCCTTACTCCGTACCTTCTAGGAACCCAGTCAGTTTTGCCCTATTAAGTAAAAGAAGATGAGCTAATTTAGTTGGCATAGCCCATTTGCAAGACAAAAACTAGCTGCAGCTCAGACTGTTGTAGCTTATTGCTGGTTTTCAAATCTGACCAGAAACTAAAATAAAAAACATAGACAGTCACGGGAACTGCGATATAACTGCGATATAACAAAAGGAAAAGATGGATACTAATATTACTTGATAGATGAATCGCCAAGTCGAAATAAGTACAATTTTTCTTTTTGCATCATTTTGTACTGGTCTGCCAATCGCCGCATTATTTACATAACACACTGCTACTACATACTAGTTTGACGGTTCATGAAAGATAATAACGATAGAATTACCCTAACGTTCAATCAAACTAACGGCGTACATACATAAAGATGCAACCCGAACTACGCCAGAAATTCTGGCCAGTGTGACAGCCAGAATGCAGGAGAGGCTCTATATCTCTTGCTTGTAACTCACCTTTTTCTCCAAACAGTCCCGTAGATTACAGGCACACACACATCAACAGTGTACACACACAAACATCACCACTGCACTATCGATGGAAACACTAATGTTTTTCTTTTTTATGTTTGGGACCGCGTCAGCGATGGTCACGGCGCCGTATCTCGTTCGCGACTAGCCAGTATCGAGCGAACAGTGTCGCCTCCCCGCGCCGCTCTAAACCGATTTATAATACATACAGAAGCGCAGCATCCCCTGAACACCATCCGTGCCAAAATCAACCTTTGAATATCGCATATGAAGTCCAATTTCGATTGGAGCCACGATGCCGCAGAGGCAAACCGTCGCCGGTCCGTAGAAAACTAAGGGTGCGAATAGTGTACGTTTCCTTCGTTCATAATTGAAATCAACGTATAAGGAAGGTCCCTTGAATATTCATAACATCGTCCGAATTAATTGACGGCCTTCCGTCGGGTTTGTGTCGGGGTTTAGGCTGCCAATAGCATGATTAGCTTGCATAAACCAAGCTGCATTATCTAAACAGAGAAGCACTCATTTTCCGTATATCATATAAAACCCCAAGGGGGCGAACTTATGACCTTTTATAAAACTGTTGGTACTATAGCATAGAGAATAGATGTATTTAGATGTCCTTCATATACAATGACATTGTGCAACTCACAAAGACAAGATAGCCCAATAGTCTGTGGCAACTCAGAAACGAAATCCAGGACTTAATTTTTAGCAGCGTGTGATACGAAGATATGCTATGGAAGATTGTATAGTTTTGAAGACTATGCATTAAGATTACTTACGTAGCACCGATTCTGGAGGCATCCCCCTACTTCAGAGGGGGATTAGTATTCGCAGCATCTCCCCACGTGGCTTGGAGCCAACAAACCCCTCGCCCAGAATATTTTCAAGCAACCACTGCATCACTGTCCAAACTTTTTATTTGAATCTTCTTGTTAATGGAAGCGTGTTTTTATTCATTTTTCATTTTCACTTTTCTTTATCGAATAAAATTGTTATAACATAATCTATTGGATGGATAAATAAAGATGGAGTGTAGGTTCAATCCCTTGCAATGGGATTTAGAAAAAAAAAAATCGAATTAAGAAATTACCATACGATTACTATGTAGATTAACTACACATTTATAGAAGCTTAATCCATATATGATGCCATAACATTTTTTTTTCAATGTACTATCTAGAGGTGGAATCTCTACGTGCCTATCTTAACAGAATCCAAAATAAATACCCACATCACAAAAAACTTTGAGACCAACGAATCATATATATATATTATTCGAGATTTATTAAGCAACCTGAAACTTATTGTGATGTGTGTACCAAGTCAATGTAACGGTGTACCCATATAACATTCTTAAGAAAATTATCAAGGAGTCTTGGGATACTTAAAAGTAACTTAAGCTCCGTAACGAGTGAACTTGCGCGGAAAATTAACGAAGGTGCTGAAAATGGGTTTATTTTTCATTTTGGGAAACGTCGAGGGTGTGAACTTATTGAGAAAACTTTTTTTTTAATATTTATGGTAAAACTGCCTAATATACAACCAAATAAGTATGGTAAAGTATTTCACGTACCAGAGAGGCTCTTAATTTTTTTCTGATTAGAAATAATTGTTTTTTTTTTGTTTAAAGGAATTCTTTAATTCAAATATTAAATAATAAAATAAATAAAATAATAATTGGTTTATTAGTAAATCAGCAGGCAACATAATTAAAAATATACATTGAGTAATTAATGTAGATATTAATGAGATTACCTTATTTGTAAACATGTTGCATGCCTATTTAGATAATATGTTGAACTATTATTAATAAGACGACACTTTTGCATTATAATTAGTATTTCATTTAAAAGCAGTGATAGCCGAGTTGGTAGAACGCTTGCCTCGGTAACGAGGATCGCAGGTTCAAACCCCGGATCGCACCTCTGAGATTTCTGGATTTCATGTGCGAATCTCATTTTCATCCACGATTATCACTTGCTAGACGGTGAAGAAAAACATCGTGAGGAAACCTGCATGTCTGAGAAAAGCCCTCGAAAGATGTGTGAAGTCTACCAACCCGCACTGGGCCAGCGAGGTCGACTATGGGCTAATCCCCCTCGCATTGAGGGGAGTCCCGTGCCCAGCAGTGGGACATTAAAAAGGGCTGGTATTATTATTATCATTTAATTATGTCCTTTGTATGTACTTAATTACATAAAGAATAGACAGTTCTTAAGCTTTTCATTGGAATTGTCAAAGCGTACCTAAATAAAATTATTTCTAAGAATCAACTTAAACATTAAGTTTCTCTAGCAATAAAACGTCTAGCTACTCTGAATTTCTTAGAACATTTTATTAAATTACTTAGGCATTTCTAGAGGGATTTAATTTTATTGAGTACTTAGAATACATAGACTGTATTTCGTCAAAAAAGTTCTTAGGGAAAAAAATCAAAACGAATCAAAATGGCAGCCATCAAGAGGGAACGAGTAAATGAGCAATGTTTTGGAAGTGGACTACTCCTTTCGATGCAGCGTCAGGCCTGATTCAGGCCAGGTCTGAAAGCACTATATTTACTTAAGAAACAAATAATTGCATTACCGGTCAGGCGGAATAGAGAAGATCTTCCACCCTTAGGGGTGGTAGGCCTGGCGACACGGCCGCTATGCCCCAACGGTTATTGTCGGGATCTTGTTTATATGTTACATGCTCCGAAAACTCTCATAGCGCGTTTCAGGACTGTGTGGAGCCTCGTCAGTTGTTCTGAATGTCGTCTGCAGCGCCATCTTGAGCTTGTGGCGCGGTTGAAGAGGTTGCTTCACCGGTAAACGGTTTTAAGGCTCCTGATGCCCATAACTTAAATATAAATAAATATTGTAGGCACCATTGTATGACATGGGAATACAACTTGCTTATTTTCACAAGTGGCATTTACATAAAGGATCTTATGTATACAACTAATCTATACCTTACGAAAGATTTATATAGACTTTTTATTTTACTTTACTTAGTCCAGCTGTAAGAGCCTTGCTTCTGTGGAAATTTGTCTACCAGATCTTTATTGTCTCCCGCTTTGTAATGGAGCGAATTGGATAATTTTCTTCCAACTCCATCTATTTTTATCTTTCGATTAAATTCGTGCGGTTTCCAAGACAATTAACTTTATCCCGGGACTTGCCGAGGGTCAAACCTCGATGACATCATTGGACACCAATGTAGATCCTGGCTTACAGGAGTAGCAGTGGCGGGAGTGTGTGGCGGGCCTAGTCCCATAAAAAAAGACTTTTTATTTATATTTAAGTTTTTATTGCAGGCATATAAAAAAGGTTGCGAGTGTCCGATGTGTCGTACGATAACTAACCGCGACCTTACATCCAGGCATTCCGAGAAGGGCTCCGATTGCTTTATTTTGTTCAGATATTCGCCTTGAATTGTGTGTTGATCGTTGAGAGAAAACAGTCCTGTTTGTTTTGTAAAGAAACCTGGTAGTATATAGAATAAAACTATAGAATAGAAATGAAATATTTTTTTTGGTACACTTGAGAACGGCTGAGAGGATTTGGCTATTTTTGATTTTAAAATGTTCGTAATAATCTAAATGAGGTTTGTAGAGAAAGAAAAATTGGATAAGTTGACGGAAAATTGAAAGTGCTTCTTTGACTGGACGCAACGTGTGGCGGGACAGCTAGTTGAAGATATTAAAGATTTTATTTACAGCCTATTTCGCCGTCACTGAATCCAAAACAAAAGTTTTGAGCATTTCTATAAGTGTCTGTTTGTGGAATTGAGAACTACACTGTCGAATTGAATTGAGTTGCGAGGGAGGTTGAATCACGAGGAAACTACATGGTAAATTCTAATGGGGGTTTCACAACTTGGATAGCCTGCAAAGTCTCAAAAGTTAGGGTATACCATCACGTTATGAATAAGGGCTTGTAACAAAATCCTCCCTGGGAGATAAGAAGATATCCCCGACATGATTGATGCCAATGCTGTTAACAACCACTGACAAACCATTAGGGACTTCTTACGACACACAGGGAAACGGCGGGGCTAGCCCGGACCACGCCGGGGAGATATTTCATGTGGGTAATTAATTCCACCCTTCCTGGTCCTAATTACACCCATATATCTATATAAACGATTGCGGGTAGGAAAACCGGGAATATAAAAAGATTAAAGTACTTAATATAGAGCTTACCAATTTTTATTTGAAAATTAATTTACATTTTCTTAAGCAGTGATAGCCAAGTTGGTAGAACGCTTGCCTCGGTAACGAGCATTGCAGGTTCAAACCCCGGCTCGCACCTCTGGGATTTTTCATGTGCGAATCTCATTTTCAACCGTGATTATCACTTGCTAAACGGTGAAGGAAAACATCGTGAGGAAACCTGCATGTCTGAGAGAACTCCTCGAAAGATGTGTGAAGTCTGCCAACCCGCACTGGGCCAGCGTGGTGGACTATGGCCTAAACCCCCCTCGCATTGAGGGGAGGCCCGTGCCCAGCAGTGGGACATAAAAAAGGGCTGGAATTATTATATTACATTTTCTTGCCGGAACGTCACAAAACTGTATCTCACAATCTACTGAGTGGATTTGAATGAAACTTAGCAATGTCATAGCTTATAACAAGATTAACATCTTGCGTAATTTTTATCTCGGAATGAGAATGAGTTTGCCAAGGGTAGTTTAAGAACAACACGCGTACGTAGTCGCGGGCACAATTTAGTATCGAAAATTTATGATTCAGCACATACGATATCTCATCTCGTGAATTTCCACATGGCTGCAGACCCTCACTGGGTGCCAATTACCTTAGGCAACGTCCCCTCGGGCACCCTCCACGTCTACACGACGTTATCGCAGCACCATGCCTAATTTGGGGAGGGGAATAGATTTGTGCATGTACACCACGCGCTTGCGAAGCTTCGCTAGTGAATTTTGATTGGCATACGCTTTTGATACGAGGATGGATACAGAGTGACGTAGACCAAAGAGGATATGGGTGTTTTAAAAGCGATGAAAGAGGTCAGGGTGAATGACAGAAGAAGGGACAAGAGCTATTTGGATGGTTATTTGACTACAATCTGTTTGTTTTCATATCGAGAGTGTACCTTCTAGGCAAGTATGCTTCATCGTAGATCGCATCGTCACTTACCATCAGGTGAGATCGAGATCAAATACTTGCCTATAATGTAAAAAAAATGATGATGGTGATGATGGTGATGATGATGATAACCCTCCATCTCTACTCCCAATAGCCGTACCGTGATGAAATATAGCTTTTAACACCCACAGTGTAGCTATCAATGAATGAAAAAAATCTAAGATTGTGATAAGCAGTTCCGGAGCTACCCCCACACAAACATACTTTCTAACGTTCTAGTCCTTTCCGTATAACCTAGGTCAATAATACAAATAAAAGGAATACTTACATGTTATGTAATAGAGTACATACGTATTGTTTTTGTTTATATTAACAATCAGTTACTTACATAGGTTATCAAAGTGTATTTATCATGTAATTGACACAAAAACCGTATTACATTATCGCTAGTTGTGTTACTGGGGTGGGAATTTCTTGATATTTGACATTGTACACAGACTTGTGAATATGTAGTACTGTACAGTACCGTAGATGGGACTGTGAGGACGCGTATACACTGTGGATGCTTAATTTCAACGCGCTTTACATAAAATGCTGAACACTAAAGTCCTAGTAAATAACTTGGATACTATACCTCAAATTTCTAGAAAGATATAATGGATTATAAAGCCATTATAACGCACTTTTTTATCTGTAAAATTCGTTATAGGTGATGCCTTTATAACTGTCTATAAATTATTTTTAGCGGAAAGTTGAACCGTGAAGTTGTCAATTTTGTTTTATTTTCAATTAAATTTGTTTTTTATAAATAACTAGCTGTTACCCGCGACTTCGTCCGCGTGGTATTTAACAAAGACAACCGTTGGCAACAGCCTGCTCGCGAGTTCTGAGCCCGCGAGACGCATTTCAGGTTGTTGCTATCAAACTTAATCAGGCGCAACGCTGCAACATTGGTTTTAATTTTTTTTTCGTGAGATCCTATGTTTTTTCTAAAATAAAAGTAGCCTAAGTTACTCCTTGTTACATCAGCTATCTGCCAGTGAAAGTCCCGTCAAAATCGGTCCAGCCATTTCAGAGATTACCCGGAACAAACAGACAGACAGACAGACAGATAGATAGATAGACAGACAGACAGATAGATAGACAGACAGACAGACAAAATTTTTAAAAAATGTTGTTTTGGTATAGGTAACGTGTATACATCCAAATGCACTTACTAAAAAGAGGTTATTTTAATATTACAAACAGACACTCCAATTTTATTTATATGTATAGATGTGTAATATTAGTGGGATATTTACGACTGTGTACATAAACGTGCATGAGTGAAGGAAATTGAAATGAAATAGCATAATTTGACTATTCACTTTCTTCCAAGATGTCTGGTAAATTTTCAGTAAAGAATCCATAGCTTTGCTGATAAAACTCCCGTATAAAACTACTTATATTTGATATAAAAAGCTGGCAACTGCATTCCGCTAGCAAAATGACACAATGCCTTAGAACCTCTCCCACTGGCAAGCAGAACCTTTATTTTAAACTAAGTATTTTTAAAGCTCAAATGCTTTTAATTGCTCTCCAGAGACATATGTCAGAAAACTATACTCAATATTACTCATTAGCTACTGACGACCTGATTAGCACAGTTGTTAGTGACCCTGCTTTCTGCCCCGAGGGTCCCAGGTTCGAATCCTGGTAGGGACAAGCGAGCCAGCGTTGTGTGATGAGCATGAATATTTGTACCCGAGTCATGGATGTTTAATATCTATACAAGTATTATAGACTGAGTTCGCCCTCAGTCTATTATTAAGTACCAATTATACAAGCGTTGCTTAGTGTGGGACCGTATAGTTAGTGTGTTCATCTTGCGATATTGCTATTACTCACTCTTCTAATACCTTAAGTTAGCTCTTTTCTCTTATAAACTCCAATTCTACTATGTAGGCACAATTTAATCAGTATTTAGGTATAAGTTAGCTGGTCCGTGCACCCTAGGGAAATTATTATCTACATTGTACCGACTAGAATCGGAGAACATTTATTTTAATTACTTTGTACAATTTCGTGTTACATTCTTATTGTAGGGTATAAATGGTGAAAGATTTTGTAGAGAAAGTGATAAAGATATAGCTTATTTTACCAGAGATATTTATGAACAATTACGTAAAACGTTGTCATTAATATCCCAGCTGACACACACACGTGTTCGTTATAGTATAACGTAATTTGGTAGCACACACTAAACGATACAATTTCAGTGTAAGCGAGATAGCATGACAATTAGCAAGAGCAAAAGCAAGACAGATGTATGTTGCGCTGCGTCGTTTCGATGTAGCTAGACTAAGTTCCAGGTGCGCTGCGCAGCCCAGTTGGTACCACAGAACTGGGCTGCGCAGCGCACCAGGTACTTAGTTTTCGAGCTCAAGAGACCTATCTACCTCTTTCTTAATAGACATCAATGCATATGGACGACAAAATGGGACCCTTCGCTTCTCTGTGGTGGTAAATGTCCTTATACACGAAGTATGATAATGTTTCCTAATCAAAATGTATTTCTCCACATCCGAAGTCTAAACTAGTGAAGGCACAATTCATTCGCCGACAGCGTCGGCGTCCCGGTTGTCACATTGTGTCGTTGTCGGCGTGCTGTGTCGGCGAAGTCTGTCGGCGAAAGTGGCGTCGAACGAACCGCCATTCAATGCTAATGATCAAATTAGTAGAGGGCTAGCTCTGTGGGTGGACGTCGTAGTAGGTAGGTAATGAAGGAATTTTTGAAAGGTATGGCCTTGTTAGTACAGGGGAAAGTGTCATTAGTGTGCAGAATGTTTCTAAAAATTCAGAAGTTGAAGATTTTTACAAAGAAGAAGAAGTTATGATGTTTGAGGACAATGCTATTAAAGACAAGTTTACCAATAAAATAAACGGTTGTATATTAAAAAAAAAATAAAAAAAAAACTGAAATATGTGCTTAGATACATAAGGTATAACGAAAATAGTGTAAAATATTTTAACACCATATATGTTTAAAACACATCATGATCATTCTGAATTCATGACGCTCTTACTAAGGTGCCTAGAGCTATACAAAGTGTTAGTATACCTATAAGCGCTTTTTGTATAGAGATAGTACAAATAAGACCCGCCACTCACAAGTCGCGTGGAAATTTATCATTCGATTTCCGATTGCTGCATTCGGCTGCAATTTCCGAGGGCGTGCTCCGGCACGAGGGCTACACGACGGCGACACGGCGGCGACACGAGACGGCGCGAATCGGGAAATTATATCTATTTCCTCAGCCACGACGACAGGTGGCGCGGGCTTACTTCACATGTAAGATAAATCGTAGCTACCTAAGAAAACTTTGTAGAACACTTTCCCCAGCGTGAATAATTGAAGTAGGTACTCTTCAGAGCTTTCAATATTCCGGCACTTAGAAGTAGCATAGTAAGCCTGTGCCATTTTTACGCATTTGTAAACATTTTGTGAAGTCAGAATTGGGATATGACAACTTTAGATAAAAAAACAAAATCACAAATTCCATTTTCAAAATTGTCACAATTATTTTTTTTTTAAGTCGCATTCCATTTCTGACTTTACATAGTGTTTACAAATTTGTAAAGAAGGGTAGGTTCACAGACTTATATGCGCACTAGCTTGTTATAGTCTTCTAAAACGAGACTCAAAGGACGAAGGGCGGTAATCAAAGTTTGAACACGCCGCCGCCTCTCGCTAAAGGGAATTTGGATAAAGGTGAGGTTACATTGTGATATAATATCTGAATCAAATGGAACGAATTTTAGTATCCAAACGTGGTTACAGTAGAGTTAGTAGTGTTATAAGTGATAAAGAAAATACCTGCAGTATTTAAGACGTTTCCTAATACAAACTATTGTATTTTTGGATTATTTGTTTGTTCGAGCATCACGCAAAAGCTATACACGCGATTGAAATTTTTTTCATATATTTTATTTACCTGATTAACTCATTTGTTAGTGACTCTGCCTTCTACACCGAGGGTCCAATGCTCAAATCCTGGTAGGGACAATCTTTGTGTAATGAGCACGATTGTTAGTACCCGAGTCATGGATGTTTAATCTATACTTCTATACTAATATTATAAATGTGAAAGTTTGGATGGATGGATGGATGGATGGATGGATGGATGGATAGATGGATGGATGTTTGTTACTCTTTCACGCCCGAACGGCTGAACGGATCTGGATGAAATTTGGCACAGAGATAGTTTATAGTCTGGAATAGCACATAGGCTACTTTTTATCCCGGTAAAATGTATGGTTCCCGTGGGATAGATGTTTTAATTTTTCATACTTTTTATCGCGGGTAACACCGCCGGGCGCAGCTAGTACGTATATAAGTATGATAAACCGAGTTCGCCCTCAGTCCATTGTACGGTACCTATAATACAAGCGTTGCTTAATGTGGGACCGTATAGTTGGTGTGTTCGTCCGGTGATATGTATTTTAACAGGTATATCCATGTTTGGGTCTACAGTTAAAAATGAGCATGTGCAAAAATGTTTTGTAATGTCTTCGAAAATTATTTTTATTTTAATAAATTTCAGAGGTACCTTGCATGAACTCATTAGGTATAGCGTCCCGCCATATCTGTCACAGTGTTGCTCATCTGATCTCCCTCGTCAATGCTCAAACAAAAAAAAACAAATTGGATAAGTTTGTCGTTTCGTTATATCTGTCGTGTTCGACTGCGACATTCGTGGCCACTGAAATGTGTAATAAAAAGTTGATATACATCGAATAAGATATATAGATTACTAGCTGCGCCATGCGGTGTTACCTGCGATTAAAAAGTGTACATTCTACCGGGATAAGATAATGTCGGGATAAAAGTAGCCTATGTGCTATTCCGGACTATAATCTATCTCTGTGCCAAATTTCATCCAGATCCATTCAGCCGTTCTGGCGTGATTGAGTAATAACCATCCATCCATCCATCTTTCACATTTATAATATTAGTGTACTAGCTGCGCCCGGGGCGGTGTTACCCGCAATAAAAAGTATGAAAAATTAAAACATCTATCCCACGGGAACCATACATTTTACCGGGATAAAAAGTAGCCTATGTGCTATTCTGGACTATAATCTATCTCTGTGCCAAATTTCACCAAATCCGTTCAGCCGTTCTGCCGTGATTGAGTAACATCCATCCATCCATCCACCTTTCACATTTATAATATTAGTGTATGTGTGTCACGGTTGCGCCAAATTGGTGTCCAGTTCAGCATGTGACGACAATATGTCAATGAAGATTTTTTTTTAAAACATTCATATAAGTGTCAGTTGACCTCACAAATGTATCAATGGTGAATTGCGATCTATTCAAGTCACCTCCTCGGGGAGCCAGCGCGAAGATAAGCAAGTAAATAATCCGAGCGACTTCGGCACGTGTCCGAGTTTGTTGACTCTCGGGGATCAAGGGCGCGGGCGACTTTGGACGCTATTAGTAGGGCTGTCACGCTTAGATTAAAAAGTGTGTTTTTTTTTTCAATTTTGCAATAGCAAGAGTATAACGGTGAGTGCTATTATAAGTTAATAGATTTCTTAAGCGTGTTGTGTGCAAAATTTTCAACTACGTCATCCAGGGGTGCACCGAGGCGCCCACCGCCTTGCACCCTCCGCCACGGATGACGATGTGTGTGGCTGTGGGTATATACTCGTATATTACGCGCTTATGGCGGGTATTCAATAGCAGTTCATAAATTAATTTCCTGACACATAACTCAAATAATAATATACCTTTTTAATTATGGAATTGAGATACTAAAAAGAAATAGTTTACAGAAATAAGAAAAAACATCCAGAGACTCAATTATATATTTTTGAATTAACAAAAAACTTACGAATATTACACGAGGATTCTGAGTTTCGAATGTTAATGTTATGGGGAAAAAATATATATTTAAAGGCAACCCTATCTTCGTATAATGATGAGCTATGAATGGTGTGTGTTAGGGTGGGTATCGATTGCAGCAGCGTTGCCTAGCAACGCGGGAGGCGTCCGTCGCGACGTCTTAGCCGCGCCGTTGTGTGAGTGATCCTACATTAATGACTGATTATAAAGACGTAAATCAATGAATTAACACTATTTAGTGGCATAGGGATCCGAACTGTGTCACTTTGACAGTTTTAGGAAATTTGTATCAATAAGCTGGACTATAAAGGGTGTAACGGGGGCATGGTTACGAAAACTTTGAGTTAAAAATTACACAAATCATTTATGTCGAATCGTTCCAAACGTTATTATTTTTGATCGCGCAGTGTATCGTAAGCCTAAAATCTGTAAAATATGTTTTATTTCAATATGTAGTATTCACGTAAATTGAAGAAATCAATATAAATCTATAAAATATAAAAATATTACACTTATTGATTTCTTATATTTACGCGAATACTACACATTGAAATAAAACTAATTTTACGGATTTTATTGCGTTTATATTTTGTTTTTACGTTCCCGACGTTTAATATAGTCAGTGGCGTAGTATGGAGGGGGGGGGGGGGGGGGGGGGGGGGGCGGAGGGTGCGGTCCCGCAACGGGCGGCATTTCACAGGTGGAGGTTAAAGAAAAAAAATTAATACATGAAAAAAAAAATAGAGAACATACTAATTTCTTTCAGTGTTTTTTTCGTAAATGTTTTTGTCAATACCATGCCCCATTTTTGTATAATGAATAGCAAAATAAGAGGGCTGCAAATTTGAAATCCGCATCGGGTGCTGATGACCTATGCTACGCCACTGAGTATAGTGGAATAGTGCACTTTTAAAATAAATAAAGCCTCGAGCTCACTACCGTCTGATCGCACTCAGCAACACGACATGCACTCAAGTATCATAGCTGACTTGATTTACAGCAACCAATCAGCATTACAATACGTGTGCACACCGCCCAATGTACTACCGAGCATTGATATACAGGGTGTGTGTATGGTCCAAGTTATAGGCTTTATACAGTTCTATGTATTCAGACTGACGAACACCAGACTGTAATAACAGTTTTTGGGGTCGAGTCACCTTCGTCCGTAGGAGAATTAAATAACCTCGAGATACCCTACACGTGACCCTGGGTGGTGCCAACCAGGTGACAACTCTACTGGTGGTAGTCTTCGGCCGTGGTTAGTCACCACCCACTGAACAAAGCCATGTCGCCAAGCGGCCTAGCCGTGTTCCGGCATGATGTTTGGTGTTGCCATTCATGGATGGCGGGTCAGATCAGGTGCGCTGCATGTACCTAGTGAATGTAGCGTCTCGATCTACTGCCGCCTTCCTACCTAAGCAAGTATGCTCCATCGTAGATCTCATCATCACTTACCATCAGGTGAGATCGAGATCAAATACTTGCCTATAATGTAATTAAAATAAACAACATCCGTTAAATTAGTTTTATTACAATGTGCAGTATTCGCGTAAATATATGAAAACAATATGATTACCAGACTATTCTATATATGTTGTAAAATATGAAGACCGATTGGGACATTTCGTAGTAACCCTGTGTTCTGCACCCTGGTTCGAATCCCGGTAGGGGCAAATTTTGTGTGATGAGTACGAATGTTTGTACCCATGTCGTGGACGTTTTATATCTATATAAGTACTTATATACTGGAATCGACGCCGGTGCTTAGTGTGGGATTGTACGGTTCGTGCGTTTGTCTGGTGGTATTTATTTATGAATCTTTATTAAAAGGTGACTATAGGAAGAAACATCATGGAGCATCTAATGGTAATGTATATTTGCAGTCACGTTTTATGTATAACGTTTTCCTTATAGGTAATATATTACTGAAAAGTAGATTCCAAAATTGACATCAAGATGAAATATATCTGTTATCGGGGATTACGGTCAAGATATTCAAATTATCGATAATCCTCACGCCTGTAAACCATGCAGGGGTAAGCAGAGGTGCCTTTCAGTGTATTTGCACCAAATGTAATAGGTAGGGTCTTAACTTATTGCCCTAGCCTCACTCCCCGTCTGAGGAGGGGGATTCAGGGCGTATTCCACCACGCTGGCACAGTTTGGGTTGGCGGATTGCAAATGTTTCCTTATGATATTTAAAATTACCTTATAACGCTATCAGCTTGTAACATAAACACCAAATCAGAGCGATTATCACGCCGGAGGCGCTGCACATAGCAATTGATGGAGCCAATCACCAACTAATAACTCAAATCTATACGGTTTTATGCAGTAATGTATTGTGTACAGCGCTATGCAGCCGTGATTAAAAGATGCTGTGTCGTAGTGTGTGGGGGGGAGCGGGGAGAGATTTTATGTAATTGTTGGTGGGGTTTCTAACTGTTGAATGAAATTCTACTTGAAATGGTTAGATAAATGTGATTTGTCGTTATTAATTTAGGTACTATCTATTAATTATTAAGAATCTTCTCCATCTTAAGGTTGTCTGGTAGTGATCGCAGCTAGCGATAAGACCGCCCACTGTACACTGTAGTACCTATGTATCAATACCCTATAAAATGTTAATGAAATCGGTGTGCAATAAAGAGTTGTCTATCTATATATCTACTATCATCAGGAGTAATATACTTAAAACAACTATAATATATATCAGCACCTGATCTTCGAAATCGAACAGCATCCGTCACCGAAGAGGTCTTTCTCTCTGGTTCTTAGCGTATAGATAAGTTTTCCTCCGCCGGGAGATGCCTTCGTCGCTCCCGAAGTTGCTGTAGTAATCCTGAAAGTTTTGAATAGATGTCGATTAGAGATTGGATTGAAAAAAATTGCAATGTTACGGTACTATACATGACAAAAATGATAACTAACAATTTAAGGAAAAAACATTTATAATTTTTTTTTTTTTTTTTTTTTTTATTACATTATAGGCAAGTATTTGATCTCGATCTCACCTGATGGTAAGTGACGATAAGATCTACGATGGAGCATACTTGCCTAGGTAGGAAGGCGGCAGTAGATAGAGACGCTACATTCACTAGGCACATGCAGCGCAACTGATCTGACCCGCCATCCATGAATGGCAACACCGAACATCATGCCGGAACACGGCTAGGCCGCTTGGCGACATGGCTTTGTTCAGTGGGTGGTGACTAGCCACGGCCGAAGCCTACCACCAGTAGAGTTGTCACCTGGTTGGCACCACCCGGGGTCACGTGTAGGGTATCTCGAGGGTACTTAATTCTCCTACGGACGAAGGTGACTCGACCCCAAAAATAAACACCTTTATTCTTGAAATAAAACTAATTTTAAAGATTGTATCGTTAAAAATAAAATAAGTTTTATTTCAATGTGTAGTATTCACGTAAATAATAAGAAATCAATATGTTCACCTTTATTCTCGTTTTCAACTACACTAAAATGCAATTTTACAAATAAGGTTAAAAAAGTAAATTTATAATGAAGGTAGATCCAACTGCTAACCTATACATTATAGATCGTGAGGCGTGAGCGCATGCTCGCTGCCGCAAGGAGCCGCTGCCGATGCTGGCAGCTAACTGCACAGTATTACTGCATACGATTTCTATTGCTATATCAAATCCATAAAGAATTTAGAGAAAAAATATTGTTTTAATTTGTTGTCTATTAACAACTACTAACGCTGGAGTACAGGCTTACATTTAACTAAGTACCTACCGTTAAATCTCTACAGATACTGCCGGATTATCTATAGATTTGACTGTAGTAAAAGTTTACTGTGTAGTGTGTACTCCACCGTAAGTATTAATAAATTAATTAATTGTCACAAGCCAAAGACAATTTTAACCACGAACGAAGAATACCGATGAAAAAAACACAAGCAAATTCAAATTTGAAATTATTTAAGTATCCTTATCTATAAACGCGTTCCATTCTTGAATCTGATAGATACTTTTATTTAAATAATAATATATATATATATATATATATAGTGAGATATTAAACCTCTTATTCAATTACAAAACGATACTTTCTTTTTAAGTACAACCCGGCTTCACCAAACTTATCGATAGAGCATTTGCCACGCTTTATTTAAAGAGTATTTTAACTAACTGGCAGCAATGGATCCCATTATGATATTCGCTATCACTCTACAAATGGGGCTTGAGGCATTCATAGCCGTAGGTGTTACCCATACTAAAAGCGAAGAGTATCGTATTGTATCAGATAAGAATTCCTTGAAAGTTTGCGGTCTAACTAGTCACAGATAGATCGAAAGGTCTTATGGTCTTGAGGTAATGATCTATAAACATTTTATTACATAAGTAGTTCATATACTTATCTCAAAGCGAAACTATGATTGTAGGTAGGTATTTTTAATTTTAAGTCGTCTGGGGTCATAGTGAGAATATAATCGAAAATTCATCTGATAAATGTAAAGCCAAGAAAAATCATTGGAAATGATTATTTCAGATCGGCTAGATAAATAGATATTTCAATTATAATGTACATAACCTAAAAGTTTAAAAACATTTTAAAAAGTTTAAAAGCTTAATATTAACTAGGAACTAACTGCTCATAAAATTATTTATGAAAAATATAAAACTGCAATTGATTTTTGATTTTATTTTTAAAGTTACGTTTCACCGTCTACGATATTTTTAAGATCCATATACTATACACATGGATATACCTGTTAAAATACATAAATAAATATCGCACACTCCAACTATACGATCCCACACTAAACAACGCTTGTATTATGGGTACCGTACAATAGACTGGGGGCGAAGCCAGTATATATTACTAATATAGATATAAACACCCATGACTTGGGTACAAACTTTGGTGCCTCTCACACAGTTTGTCCCTACCAGGATTCGAACCCAGGACCCTCGGCACAGAAAGCAGGGTCACTACCAACTGCGTTAATCAGTCCGCAATAGTTATTACTACACCTTAAATAAATAAATGCAAGTTACAATTTACATATACTTACCTATATTCAGGTATACCCTGACCGTACCATACAGGTAATTATAGGTAGGTAGAATAACGTGAATTTTGCTAAAGTATTGTATGACATTATTGTACAGGCTTTGCATAAAGGGAACCGACAAAGTTGGTGTCAAATGTCATATTGCATCGAACACAAAACGATAAACATACGCCAACATCTTATATCCGAATAAGCATAATGGTATATCGTTGCGAAGTCACGTATCGTCAACTTTGTCACTGGTAGGTTCCATTCGCATTCAGCGAAATGCTACCAGTGTATATGTTAGGTACGTTGAACTGAAGAATCGCTTCTTGAGCCAATCCATCTACTAATTATAAGGCTTAGCAATAATAGTTTATAACATTTTAAGGAATTCGTTTGTAGGCTATAAAGGTCACATTCTCCAAAAAAATATATATTTGGAAATTTTAAAAATAACACTACGTACTAAGTGCGCGGTGAAACTGTACCGGCTTGCTTTCGCATAGAAAAACTCAAACACTGTATACACATAATATATGTTATACATAAAGGTGATCGTTAGGCGGCCTGATTAGCGCAGCGCAGTCCCTTTTGAATCCTGGTAGGGACAAACTTTGTGAGATGAACACGAATGTTTGTACTCAAGTCATGGATGTTTAATATTTATATTAGTAATTTATACTGGGTTCGCCCCCAGTCCATTGTACGGTACCCATAATACAAGAGTTGCTTAGTGTGGTACCGTATAGTTGGTATGTTCGTCTGGTGATATATATATATATTTATAGTTACTTGTTAACCCTTCAAATATTTTACACTATTATTGATAATCCTTATAAATACATATATAAATTACTACCATTTCGCTGGAAAGTAGGCAATTTAGGCCGTATTTCCACTGTGTATTTTGCTCAACGTAAATATCTAAGTCCACATGTTACCCGGCGCAGTTAAAGAGAGAAATAAAATGTTTTGTGTAAATGTGTACAGAAAAACATTGGCTGCAGTCGAGGGCGCACAGACAGCGATCTGCAAACATTAAGAGGTAGCCTATGCTATCTAGCACAAGAAATTATAAGAGACCATCTGTAATGTATCGTACATTACAGATGGCCTCTTATAATTTCTTTAAAAATCACGGAATAGTTAAATCGCCCTAACTATAACAGAATGTATGAATGCATAGTATTGCAATTATTATAAAATTAAAGATTAAAAACATAAGTTCTGTAATGACCGACGATGACGATGATGATTGTGGTATGTTCTGCTGTCATGTGGTACCGTCCAGGTCGAGACTTCCACTACGTCACATCACACGTTGTACCATCATGACCACGTGACTGTGAGGTAATGGCCATTTCAACCCTGAACTTCTTCTTTCTTCCAAGTAAGTCTTCTTATCAATGTCTTGAAGTTTTGACAGGGCCTATCGAGAAGCTTGTAGACACATTTTCTTTTGTGGGGCGTAGAGTTTAAATGCATATATATATTTTCATGGATACCACTTAGCAGTAAAAAATAACCACTTATATGTATATATAGAGTCATTTGTTTAGGCTTAAAAGCTATAATACTTTCTTCGTGTAGCGTTGAAAAATGAAATTAAAGGAATATGGCTATTTAGTCGAATCTTATCCGAGTCGCCGAATCGCCTTAAGAGATAGTTATATCAAATGTTTAAAAATAATTTTACCTTAGGGACGCCGCCAAAGAAGGTGCAGTAGCCACCTTCTTTCTTTTAACACACTGAAAAAAACATTTTCAATTCATCTACAGACTGTAAATTATAATTTTTTTTAAAGTAAAAAAATACTTTTGTTTAATTAAGATTAAGTACATATCGTTAATAACTTAATTACTATGTAAAATCACGTTATTCTCGTAAGGTCTAGATTGAGCACCACTGTTGCACATACATCTCGCTGCTTTAAGATCTCAATTTAATAAAGCCGGATCTACCATTTAACCGGACACATTTTAAAACTATACACTGTTACCTATTTAAAAATACCACAAAGAAAATTCTTATGACCCTACGCGTCCTGAGAATTGAACCGAGGACTAGGTACGAAGTTAATTGACGATTGATATGATACGCAAAAATCGGTAAAAAAAAGTTTGTCATTACTGAGTGAATACACATTTGACAGTATATATTTGGGAAAACTGACAAAGTGACACCACGACTATGCCATTGTCATTGAGAGTCAACTATCTTGTTAGACATGAGGCCTTGATAAACTGATGAAGATGGGTGGTCTCGCTGGATAATAACTAGGGAATAAATATGTATGAATAGGTGGCTATTATTTCGACATCTATAAATTTATTAAAATATTTAACACCGTAGACGTAGCTTGAAATGATCCACGCTCCGAAAAGCCAAACGGCGGGTGGTGTTCGTTCCCATTCTAACATATTTGAATAGTCATTACTACAGGCAGTCAAGAATTAATTAAAAATTGTTTGCCTCTAGTTATCGGTAGGCCTAATGGTTGAGTCTAGGGGTCAGATTGCAATATCCAAACTAGGTTACTTTAGTGGACTACAGGCCTATCCCATTAAATAAAACGCGAAACGGGCAAGGTAAAAGAAGAATGTAAGTATGGCCGCTACTCACCAGGAAAGACCATAAAGTCTCAAGATTATAATTATATAAAGAGTAGGTATGTATAAAAACTTACGTGGTGTGCGTCTTTGGGCGCGGGTTGCGCAGGAGTGGCAGTAGGCAACATGCATACTGTTACCGACCTAACGCTGAGTTAGCATTCCTGCGCCAGCAACAGGGGCTCTGCACTTTGTTGCAAATTTTTATTACAAACTACCATTACACGCGGCTGCGCCCGCGTCGAAAATTTTTAATGTTACAAACATGCTTCGGTGAAATTGTGCTTCATCTAATCCATATGCTATAGGTAGCGCCATCTTTTGGTGAGACTTTATATTAATCTCACTTCGTGGTAGCATTCTACATAATTAAGTACCTCTTATAATGTAGTGATAACCAACTTGGTAGAACGGTGGCCATATAGAAAGGGTGACAGGTTTAAATGCCAGCTCGTAAATTACAGGTACTAATATCATTTTCAACCATGATTATCATTTGTTTAACGTTAAGGGAAACATCGTGAGGAAACCTGCATGTGTGAGAAAACGCGACTAGTGTTCGAAAGACCAACCGGTACTGGGCCAGCGTAGTGGAGTATGCCTCGCATGCCTCTCGTATTGAAGCGAGGGCCGTGCCCAATATTGGCAAAATTAAGGGCCGCTTATTTTCCACTTCTAAAACATCATACGGAGAACAGAGGCGGACTTTTAATAAGACCCGCCTGGGGCAGTTAACCCACGCCCGCGACCGGTACATAATATTCGGCAAAAAGGGGCCGGCTAGTCCACCTCTGGGGAGATAATTACCTCTTTACAGAGTGCTTCTGGGCAAGGACCCCCTATTGTGAAATCCAAAACCAAGCGCACCTTTGGAAGACTTCAAGACACCGTGACCACTATCGGCGTAGATCTGACCGCAAACAACAACCTAAACGCAAACAACAACCTAACAACCAGGTTTCCTAAAGATATATATAAAGCGTTTGGCAGAGATGTGGTGCAAGCTGGAAGTCAATGTCGGGCTAAAGAAGAAACAGTCTGTCGCCAACGTTTTGTTGAATAGCTATTACTACGGACTGGGTTTGAACAGCCTTTTCTGACTCTCTGTCTTTTTTATATATAAGTAAACAATATTTATCAGTTAAAAATATTATGTGCGTTATTGATCAACAGTGATAGCTAAGTTGGCAGGACGCTTCGGTAACGAGGATCGCAGGTTCAAACCCCGGCTCGCACCGCTGGGATGTCTGGATTTCATGTGCAAATCTAATTTTCAACCATGATTATCACTTGCTAAACGCTGAAGGAAAACATCGCGAGGAAACCTGCATGTCTGAGAGAAACCCTCGAAAGATGTGTGAAGTCCGCCAACCCGCACTGGGCCAGCGTGGTGGACGATTGCCTAATCCCCCTCGCATTGAGGGGAGGCCCGTGCCCGTGCATATTAGTAATTGATCGTAATATGTAAAATATTTGGCGACACCTGTCCCAGTATCATATTGCCTTGTGAAACATTTGTCCGGAACGTTCCCGGGCTGCGATAATACCTTGCACAACCTCAACATAATTACACAATTATAAGTATGCACAACTCACACAATATGCCAATCCAATTCGAATTCCATAACAATAGCGTACAGTTTAATTTGCAACGAACTATTAATATTGGTTGACACGTTTTTGATTTATGTTGAACGTACCTACGGACATTGTGCGCATGTGCATATAATATGACCATAAACTGTATAGAAATTGGATATGTCATACCTTTTTTATTTGCAACGTTGCATTAACGTAACTAGGTAGGTGCTTATCCTACCTATGATGTATTTTTCAACACGTGGCTAATAGAACGCCGTATGTAGAATCTTGTCTTTTCAACTATTCAATTTTAGTTCTTATTATGGAATCACTTACGGCAGTTATTCGCCTGAAGCCTGGCACTCAATACTAGTTTTTTTTACATGTAGAAAGTAACCTATGTTGCTATTAGTGTGAGCACCTATTTGAGTATTGTATTATATAATGATGATACTATTAGATTGATGCAAATTAGTAGATATGACTGAGTTTGTACTGAACAGACGACTGAAATCACGATAGAATTATTTGAGTAGGTACTCAATCATATTTACTTGATAGCGAAGCCTTGCGCTATAGTCCTATTATTGGCAGGTAAATAATCTATGGCGCAGCCCTTTTACCGAGTCTCGTTGTGAACCCTCAAAGAATCGCAAGGTAAGGAGATGGCTTTATGCAGTGTCGTTAAGTCGTGCTCAAACTACCCTCAGTATTTGTGACATACTTTTTAGGTTATTTAAACCTATTATTTATCAGCAGTTCATGTGAAATAGCTCTTTACTCGATGAAAAGGTTGATTCATGAATCAATAAAACACATATTTATCAATCATACAATTTGTATTTAATATAAGATACAGTACTTGTGACAGGTGGACAACCATTTGAAAATAATCCTTAATAATCACTACATTGAACAATTTCAAATTTAAATGAACATTCACTATTATTATGCCCAAAAGTGTGATAAATTAGCTGAGGTAGATTACCCACCAGTCGGGGGTTCAAAATTATACTTAATTAATTTCACCGAATTCACCACAGGGTGTAAGCAAATAAGACAACGCATTAAACATTATACTATATATAATTAAATATCTACAAATTGAATATGCAGTGCTCGCTACATGGAATACACAGGCTCCACATAGTTACTATTGTACTCAAACATTTACAATAAAGGAGAACATTCATATAATAAACGCATAATATAGGAAACATGTTTGAAAGACAACTCGCGAATTACCACTATACTAACCCCGCGGCCGCGCCCGGGTCGCCGGGCGCGGCCGCCTCCCGCTCACTAAGGCCCGACCAGGCGCGAAGCAAATTACAGTACTATGCAGAATAATACTTAATAATAAATACTTAACTATTTACATCCCATGAGTTTCGGGTTCGGTGCGATCAGGACTTAATTAAAAAAAAAACAACTTTGTTCTATTGTTCTGATCGATGTAAGAGGTGACCTGCGCATGCGCACGCCGGCTGTAATGTGTTTCACGCCTTCACACTACATCAGTGGATACGCCAAAATTATAAATACCATTGTTCCCCGTTACACTGTCACCAACTAAGATTTTGCATGCGAGTGAGCTCGCTACGGTCATCTTAAATATATTCGCTGAGCAATGAGTGAGGGGGCGGCCCACCGACATGCAAAACCGAACAGTACCGCACATCGACACGACACGTAAGACTATTGTGGCAGTGATCAAAATATATTGTATCTATACCGATAGCTCTGTCAATGTATTTCGATATATATAATTTCATCACCCCATTGACGGGGAGCTACAGTCACAAAATATCATCTCTGACTTATGTTTCAAAGACTATAATACTAATCTAGAGTTTAATAAAAAATTTAGTCCGATTATTTGCCAAGCACTTGACTCGATTGATATTGCATCGCGTCGTAATCGTGGCGAAAATAAACTAAATTTGTACTCGAGCGACTTGATAGGCCGGAACATGGGCGCGCGCCAAACTCGGTTCTCGTATATGAAATTAAATTTTAATTGAGCGACACTTAACATGTTTAAGGAAACACACACGGATCGCGGCACCGGCGGATCCCCAACCACTCCGCATCATCATCTGTTACACTGCTGATATCTGAGATCAAAATAATCAAGTCCATAATGTTACACGGATAAAACAAAAATAATAATAATAATAAACAACATTATTTTTGTCTTTCTAATTTTGGTGTCAAATTTCACTATAAAAATAATTTATTTAAAAAAAAAGCGAGCCAATAATATATGGCACTACGATCAGTGCTGAAAAAATAATTAGTCTAAATTTTATTTTATTTTTATTTAAAAAAATAATCAGTACATTGGAGAGGCTCCATCAGGAAGTCTACACGGCATATTATGATAGCATACGGTCCCCATAAACACACGGACAATCAGGCACCAACTTGACTACTAGAGAAATTTTCCTATAACACTTCTTTGGGTCCACGCCTACATCGGATCGTTCAAAACTATACCCGCCCGGTCTCCGTGACGCGGGAGCTGTACAATTTGGAACAAACTCAAGTAACATTACCTACGACAGACACACTAGTGCTCTCGACTGCACGACTCGCCGCCGACACTGATCGCACGCGCTTCGCCCTCACGCCTAAGGCTCCCTCTACACTATGTACACATCCAATTTTCACATTATTTAAATCTAGGGGGCGATTTTTACACTACAAAATGAATCTAATAAAAATCTCCATTCCCTTTCAAGTCAAGCGATAGTTTGAAGACTACGTTTGGTGTTATAGTTATTTAAGATTACACCAATTCACACAATTCGTCCTAACTTAAGTATAGGCACTAACTAAACATTCTAGCGAGATCGTGTGAGCACAGAACACAATTTTTTAATTATTCACTTGTATAATCCTTACGGCTAAAAGGCATTAAACTTTTGTATATGGGCGTCCAAAAGTTTTACATCTTAGTTCGGTCTATAGTGCTATTAGTCGTGAACTGACTGACCGCGCGGCCTCGTGCGTGCCTCTTCTTCTTTCTTTACGAAATGAAATGCGATGAAGTAAAATGGGGCATGTGCCGAAATACAGCTCACCTGAAGATGACATAAATAGTTGAGCTGACAGCGAGGGAAGTGACAGTCCTGAGCGAGCAAAAAAGCCAGTTTCCCGAGGCCGTGCGGTCCAACCAGTACAAGGTTATTGACGTATCATTGGCTTGGTAGTCACTGTGTTTACTGTATCATTTATACTTAGATAATTGTATTCGATCATTCATTACAAGAGACGTTTCAATAAACCCTCAAACCAAAATGTATTTAGATCGCGGAAGTTTCAAGATATACAAAATGTATGAGCAACAAAAGTTAATTTTTTTTTTGTTAATTTCGGATTCGATACCGCGTACAATATTTACAAACCAATAAGGTATCTCTTGAAGTTCCGCGATCTAAAATCATTTTGAGATTACAATTCTAGTTATAGCATCTGACCTGCTGCACATCATTACTTATATTGCTGAATCAAAATGAGACGTAGTGACATGCGCCAACTTACAATGTTCCTAAATACATAATAGGTATTAATTTAGAATACGTTGAAAGGTATACACATTTAACTAGACCCCATTTCTTTCAAATATTGTCGATTATCTGCGTATTGACACAACCGCTCCGCCTCACGAGGCCGCCACAGGCACATATGCCTCGCGCGGTAATCTCAATTATTATTTCACGCTCGAACGAGGCCGTGCTAGCGTTTGCCTTAGGCGAGCCACGCCTTGACTGAACGAAGTAAAGTTCGCGAGGCTACTCGGTCGGTCAGTACGCGGCTATTAAGTTGTTTGTATTAAACATAGTTGTGCAGTATACCGTTCATCCGAGTCCACGAACTTAGAAGCCATTCTCTATATCACGACAACCGCGTCTATGCTATTGTATATAATTAACGTATCACACAAAAATACGACTAATCTTGTGCGCGAAAACGAACATCGGTTATATAATCTTATCACAAATATTTTATTGCTAATATTACATTGTCGAGGCTAACGATGGCACCGTCGGCTGTTCCATGCGAGAACAAAATAATTTATTGTATTTTAATTTAGGATAACATGTTTGGAGCAGTGGCGTAGCTATTGTAGGGCTGGCCGGGCACTGCGCCCCCCAAGCCCAAGGGACCCTTCGGCCTTCATGAACGACGTTAGAAAAAGTTATATAATATCCTAGTTGAATTAAGATTTTTTGACTTTTAATTGGCCTCTAACTGAAAAAAAAAACTCCAACCTCCTCTTATTAGAGGCCTTTATAATACAAGGAAGTACGATTAAATATCTATTATTTACTGCGATAAATATAATACTTAGAAATAACTAGCTTGCTTTGCTATGCCCTGCTGTGGGCGAAAATGACCTGATGATGATGTAGTTGTGCACCTTTAAAGTATTTAGTTTATTTTAAATCGGGCCCCAATTTCATGCCCGGGCCTTTAGTTACATAGCTACGCCACTGCATTTGACCTGAAGTGCATTAATATTAGAGCTCACGCATTATATCGTTTAGTTTATAACTTTTACTGAGAATGTCACAATTATTTCCTAACATTGAACAGCCGATCGCCTGCCACCATATTACAAATGATTACTTACACAACTCTCAAATGGCAGTGACAATTATCAAATGGCAGTGACGTACATAAAACAGACAGCTGTTGATTCAGTAAAGTACCACAAACTAGAACGGGACAAAACACGTCGAGTACCGAAAACAACTGGACACCTAAATGCTACCTCTATGCTTCTGATATGACTACACTGTTATAGCTCTATACAAAGTGAACACTAGTTTATTGGTAAATCTGTGCATTATCGAGGCACTTCTCATAGTGCCTGAGACCGGAAGACCCGGCGTACCAATGATATTTTAAACAAACAACATGTACAGGGTGTTAGGCCTCAGCCTCGAATTTAGCGGGCAGCGGGGCGGCGGCGGCGGCGGCGCGGGAGCGGAGCTCTTTGGCCGCCCCGCCTCGCTGCCGCGCCGCTGTTTTCGAGAACGGTCCATTTGATTTTACGCATAAGATCCTGCCGCTCCCGCCGCCCCGCTGCCCGCTAAATTCGAGGCTGAGGCTTCAGTGGCTTCGTAACGAATACTGATGCCATGCCTTCTACTCATGATTCTCGACTTCTAGCCATAGGTACCTTACCTTATGAGAAGTGAGAGGGATAAAGGTCAGTTCATTATTTGATGTATAAGGTGGGTGACGTAGATAGCAAATCAATTCTAATTCTAGACTAATCTTTAAGCTTTAAATTTGTAAAAAAAAAAAGAGCTCGTGGTATTACGCGGAGCCTTGTGTTGTGATCGCGATGCTTACAATACATTGCGCGCGCAAAGAAATGCAACATTTGTAACCCCTGACTTTTCGACATAAATTATTT
The DNA here is from genome assembly GCA_905333125.1 of Pheosia tremula. Lineage (NCBI taxonomy): Eukaryota > Metazoa > Arthropoda > Insecta > Lepidoptera > Notodontidae > Pheosia > Pheosia tremula. The sequence goes on along the minus strand of HG995403.1, from coordinate 1,724,251 downwards.
CTATAATTTTATTATAAGCATTAAGAGTGATCGTTACCATGCCACTTCCACCCTGTATATATTTACACACCTAAGGCATCAAAATTGATTACTTCTGCTCTACCTGATTTGACTCTGACAAAAAGAGACAGAGTTATACAAAAACTGATGGCATCTTATTTCTCTCATTGGGTGTCAGATCAGGTCTGTGCAGAGTTGAAAATGTCATGTCGCAGAAGGAGGCCGCGGAACGGGTCAGGGAGGAGGACGCTCTGGCTGACCCGATCCGCAGAGCAAGGCGGGGCAGAAGAAGGGGGCGATATGCTCGCCTCCTGCCCCCGCCATAAGAGGGTTCTAGACGGCATACAAGCCGGAAGGGGGCCGGGGGGCCCCCGAACCCGAGGTAACCGCCGGGGCGTCACGGTAGCGTGCTCGTAGAGCGATCCCGTGGCGCCCCACAAAAGGCAGAGAGGGCGGCGCTGGGTTTTAGTGGGTAGTCTGGACTTCTTCCAGGAGCCCCACATAACCGTCCTAGTCCCCCCGGGCTTGGGCGGTATGCGTAAATGCATTTCCCAGCGAAAACAAAAAAAAAAAAAAAAAAAAAAAAGGTCTGTGCAGAGTGACAAAAGCCGTAACGGTTTGTTTTGAACTTGGAACACGTAACATACCTACACATTGAAACAAAACTTATTTTACAAATTTTATCGCGTTTATTTTATGTTTTCACGCTACCGACGTTTCCATGACCATGGTTGCTGTGAAGCAGCCGAAACGTCAAAAAATAAACGCGATAAAATCCGTAAAATTAGTTTCAATGTGTAGTATTCGCGTAAATATAAGAAATTAATATACTTATGTATGTTTATAATATCATTGTCACGCACAACAACGCTCGCCTTGGCACCCCAAGCGATAGCAAGACGCGGGGAGAAATACAACTAAAAGCGAAAATTATACTAAGCTAAATCGTATAGCTTCCTAACCTAGCTAATATGTACAGATTGGCAGTGATGCAGTATCGCTGGTCGCTCGTCGTCGGCACGACTCACCAACTTAATCAGACCACAGCCCGCGCTCCGTCGAGCGATAAACTAAACTCGACTATATTACAATACGGTACCTTACATTATTAAACATTCGCGCTAACTATATACATGTTCGCCTGTGCGATGTGAACGGACGCGTTAAGGCTCTGGATCGACCGTTCTATATCATTATAAAAATCATCAGTCTTGTGAAAAAATTTACTTACGCGGGACAACAACAATCTTTGGCGAGAAATTCCCTTACTCGGTTATCGTCGGATATCGTCGGCCACCTCGTCGAACCAACATCTGTCTCGCTCGGTGCCACGCAAACTTGTATTACTGAACATTACCAACTACACTGGTCCGGTGCCGTATAAAATGACGATATAATAAAAATCTATGCCGTCAAAATCTCACAGTGGCAAACGCCAAAATGGCGAGAATTTTACTTTTTGACCCAGTGTATTTAATAAAGCCGGCACTTTTCAAAGTGTGGACAGACGGCGACTTTGGGAAGTAGATTTCCAACCTACCTATATACACAAGCCGCGTTTCTTAACCACAAAAATACATTCGGAATATTTAACTACAATTATTTTAATTAGTAGAACATACTTCATCATTTATCGACCATAGGTCCAACCGAGTCAATGCATAAAGAAGGCGCCATGAGGCATAATTCATTATTACTGTCGCGAGAACGGATAAACCACATTACATGGTAGTAAATGATGAAGCTGTCCCACCCATCCATTTCCCAACCTCACCATCTCACACAAGTGTCCCGTTCGCTATGGCACCGACCGACAAGTTACACGATTATCGTCCGCACGGCCAGAACGCGTCGCCTCCGTACCGTCTCCCCATTTTCCTCTTCCTCGCTCCGCTCACCTCCGCCCGGCGCTCGTCCTCCCTGAACATCATGGGCAGGTCGGTGGCGCTGCAGTCGCGGGACTCCTGCGACTTCTTCTGTTTGGCGAGGAGGTTGTTGAGCAGCCGCGAGGAGCAGGGGCGCGCGGGGGGCGCGGTGGGCGCGGCCGGGGCGGGGGGCGCGGGCGGCGGGGACGGGCACTCGCGGTACGACGCGCAGAACTGCTCGTACACGGCCACCTTGGTGTGAACAGGCAGCTGGGATATCTCGACCCTTTTGATCCTTTTCACCTCCCTCTCCGGCACCCATTCGTCCTCCAACCTGTGAAAGAGATGGCAATTGATATTTGTGTCGGGTATCGCCACACAGAAGTAGCTGCAAACACGAGGGGTTGAGTAAAATATTAATTTTGAAGTGTACTACATTTGAAATTGCGTTCGTAATGCCGAATTGATTTTGGATGTGGTTGCAGCGATCGTGGGTACCAGTCCATATATCGTAACAAACAAACTAGAGCGCATGCGTGTGCAAGCTTAAAGATGATGAATTTACTAGAGGTGTTAAGGTAAAGTAGGATGGAACTAAAATTGACAAGCGTATCTCCAAAATACACAAAAAGGACTGGCAGCCCGTAGAGTTGCTAGCAGTTAAATAATGAAGAAATAATTTATATCTTAATAAGTTATCTATATCGTTAAATTTGTTTAGAACAAAATATGTATATTGCCAATTTCTGTAAATTTATTGTTCAAATCTTCACAAATGCTAGTAACTTGTAATCCATGTTGATGGTTCTGTGTGGCACATTATATTGGCAACAGAAAGCATGCCAAGCAAGTAGCCCGAGGATTATTGTCAAATTGGCAGTAATTTGATCCACTGTATTGTGAGTATGACAAGTACGTGTTGAATGGAAGATACATACGTAATGCGCCGACGCCACAAAATGGGGGCCTAACAGGAACTCCTCATGTAATCGTAACGTCATTGAGTTAGCATGCTGACACTGTCATTCTTATTAATGAAGTCTGTGGTATAAGCAGGACGGAACACACTAACGTAACGGCACATAAAAGGAGCTAGAACCAGAGGTGAGAACGGTGATTTGAGCTAACGCAGTCCTGACCACTATATAATATAATATCGATTTCTTATATTTACGCGAATACTACATATTGTAATAAAACTAATCTTACGGATTCCTCACCTCAAGACAAAGTGAGCACTAGAAAGTGCTCTAGGCAGAAGCCTAGATCGGACCGCAAGCAACAACTAAATATGAGGGTACCCCTGTTCAAACTATGACACTAGGACGTCAACCACCTGTCTTTCCGTGACCATGTTTGCTGTAAAGCAGCCGAAACGTAGAGAACGTAATAAGTACAATAAACGCGATAAAATCCGTAAGATTAGTTTTATTTCAATAATATAATATCGCTAGACGAAGACACCAACTATACGGTACCACACTAAGCAACGCTTGTATTATGGGTACCGTACAATGGACTGAGTGCGAACTCAGTATATAATACTTATATAGATATAAAACATCTCTGACTCGGGTACAAGCACAAAGTTTGTCCCTACCAGGATTCGAATCCGAGACCCTTAGCGCCGTAAGCAGGGTCACTTCCAACTGTGCTAATCAGGTCGTCAATGAAGTAATAATCCTCTTATTAAGGAAGCTTAAAACTGCATTGCATAAAAATATATTTCTCTTCTTCCTAGTTCCTTCTATGGAGATCGCGAATATTTAGGATAATTTAGGATTCTTATTCACTCCGCTACGAGTATATCCTTTATATTATACAAACTACCACCTACAGCCTTCCTAATCGGATCGGAACATCTTGTTATAAAAAAAATATTTACTAACTTTAAAATAACGGTTATAACTACACTGATAAATTAATGAAAACGACAAAGAAGTGTAAAGTTCGCTTGTGTCAAGTGATGTCCGTGTTTAGTACTCGGATCAAGTTGGCAAGTTGATACGAAGCGAGCTAACTTGTCTAGCCTCATGTAAATAATTTGTCAAGTTCGCAAGTTGTCGAGTATGTAAGATAACCCCAAGAGTATTGAGTTTTCGAGCTGCTTGCCATCGTGAATCATGTAAATATTGTAAACAATAATAATAATATCGCCAAACGAGCACTCTAACTATACGGTCCCACACTAAGCAACACTTGTATTACGGGTTCCGTACAACGGACTGAGGGCGGACTCAGTATATTAGACTTATATAGGATACTACACTCCCATGACTCAGGTATAAACATGTGTGCTCATCACACAACGTTTGCCCCTACCAGGATTCGAACCCGGGAAGCGCAACGTAGAAGGCAGGTTCACCACCAAATGAGCCAATACTCGTCGTCGTTGTCGCTATTTGTGAAATACAGTTAATGATACATATGTAGCGACCACTTCAACCGCACCACAAGCTACAAAGATGGCGCTGCAGATGCATTCAGAACAATAGACAAGATCCCGACAATAACCGTCGGGGTATAGCGGCCGCCCCGCCAGGCATACCACCCGCCAGGCTGGAAGATCTTCCCTATTCCGCTAAACATATACAATTTGAACGCTATTGAACAATGCACTAACATGCTTGTTTGAAATGAATCTAAAAAGCTGTGAACTTATCAATGAATATTATGATACTTAAATGTTCTAACACGCAGTATACACCCACCTGTGTTTACCTGAACATTTAAATGACATAAAACCCGGCATTGTGAGCTTAACTCTGAGCTGTAGAGTAGATCAACAATTAGTAGATTATCATGATGTTATCTTAACACTGCCACTCGAATTTATAGAAAGTTATAATGGAGTATAAAGCTATTATAACGCACTTTTTCCTCTGAAAAGTTCGTTATAATGCCATTATAATCCATTATAACTGTCTATAAATTTGGGGGTGAATGTATGAATTCCTAACTTTTGTCTACCGTAATTTACCTGAGGTCCACCTGTACCCAAAATATCGCGGCGCAAATTAAATTTATCCCAGATTTTAAATAAAGAGATATGCTGCCTTTGTTAAATTCAGTGGTGGTTAAGAGATATTAATTAATTTTAAATCGATTTTAACGTAATTAGTCGTCACTTAAGTTATGTTCATGTAACTCTACAAAGATAAATTGGAATCGGGCTACATCAACACAGTTATAATATTTTTTTATGTTTAATGTAATCATTCCTTTTTTGTGCAAGTTTTTATAGTTTATTCTTCTTCGTAGCTACACTCCTGGGCCCCAAGTCTGCTAACACAATCGATTCATAATCGAACAGCAACCGCATAGCAACTGTCACTTTCGACAGATATCGCATACACTATCTATCAAAAGTGACAGTTACTATGCGCTTGCTGTTCGATTAAGAATCGATTGTGTTAGCAGACTAGGGGCCCTGGTAGAGTGGTCGTGGTCATCAATTCAGGTTTCATAGCATATAGACATACATAATGAGGAGCTGGTCGGATGTATTGTATTATCATATACGTGTTGGTGTACTCACACATGTGGCGGGTAGTATGTGATGAGCGCCTCCCGGCGGTCCTCCGCGGCGTTGTACCTGGTGGCGGCGAGCGCGGCGTGCAGCGTGAGCGTGTGGCGGCCGGCCGGCTCGCGCAGCGGGCACGCGCCGCCGAGCCGCCAGCGCGTGCAGCGCGACAGCCGCCACGCGAGCCCCTCCATCATACCAGGGTCGAAGAAGTCGAACATGCGAGCTGGAACACCATCATTATTGTGATTATTGGTAACATGACCACGACTCAGGCCTCCGCCTCGAATGTTGCGGGCAGCGTGGCGGCGGCGGCGGCGGCGGCGCAGGAGCGGCAGGATCTTATGCGTAAAATCAAATGGACCGGTTCTCGAAAACAGCGGCGCGGCAACGAGAACCGCTCCCGCGCCGCCGCCGCCGCCGCCCCACTGCCCGCTAAATTCGAGGCTGAGGCCTTAGTAGCGTGACCCAGCGCGAAATTCGCGAGTATTGTATTGCCAATTACGCTTGACGTAATAACGATTAAAACGCGTAACGTGACGCAAGATGCACTGCGGACATCAAAGGAATGGTGATCACGGAATTGCGTGTTAGCGACAATAGATCGTCACCTTCTAAGCACATACCAAAGAATAACACGATTCTAGTTGCCAAGTTAACAAGTAGCGACTTAACATGAGTCGCTTCGTGTAAAGAGGCAACTGCGACCTGACCACGCTATTCACACACGAGGCGATTTAAGTTGGGCTCACTCCTAGTCAGCTAGCCAACATTAATCCTGCGTAAGATTGGGTCTGATAGTAGAATAAAGTTAGGGTTTGTCTTATTCCCGATTTACACGATTAAATATGGAAATTATAAAGTAGAGCAGTTTCAGTAGTAGTTCCAAGTTCAGTTTCTAAGTTGTCTCGCGACTTGCCAACTTGCCGGCTTGGACCATGTAAACCGAGCATAAGTGATTACATCTGTGTAAACTTACCAGCGGCAATGGCAGTGATAACCAAGTTGGTAGAACGCTTGCCTCGGTAACGAGGATTGCAGGTTCAAACCCCGGCTCGCCCCTCTGACATTTCATGTGCGAATCTCATTCTCAATCACGATTATCACTTGCTAAACGGTGAAGGAAAACATCGTGAGGAAACCTACATGTCTGAGAGAACCCTCGAAAGAAGTGTGAAGTCAATCAACCCGCACATGGCCAGCGTGGTGGACTATGGCCTAACCCCCCTCGCATTGCGGGGAGGCCAGTGCCTAGCATTGGGACATTAATAAGGGCTGGAATTATTACACTCACCAGACCATGGCTGTCGTCTGTACCGCAGCTTCTTTCCGTTTCTTCGGATGAGCTTGGCGGAGCTGTCAGCTGACTTCTTGCTGCCGCTCGCGCTTGGCGACGCCTCGTTAAAGTGATTGTTCACATGCCGTTCCAATAATATCTGGAATGTCACCATTTGCCGTCAACATTGGAACCTTAATACCTTAGTCATACACCTTAAAATACAAATGTAAGTGTACACAATAAAATATGGGAGGACGAGAATTTTTGTTAGTTACTTCTTAAGATCTCTTTCGCAATAAGAATAAATATAGAATTTGGAATTTATATATTAAAATATAGAATTTAGATTTTTATTTATCGAATTTTGTTCTGTGGTTTATTTTGTTTAAATTCAGACAGAACGTTGTTTGATTTTTCTGAATGCGAAAGTACGTAAGTATTATTAGTATTTATCTATTTATTAACAACTAAACTACCACTGATTTTACTTTCAATTGTCTGTTAAACAGGGTTTAATTTAAATTGTTTTTAACCCTTTTTTTAAATGTCAAACTTAACTCATTGTCTTAAGAGCTACTTAAACCTAGCACGTTTCACTACGTCATAGTACTTGCTTTACACTACACTCATTCCGCGGCTCGGCTCGTTGTGGTAAAACGAAATTATATAAACGTATAAACTTATTGCATTTAATACTTAAACGCCAATTATTTATACGACATCGTTTAAGAAATATTTTATGGCAGGCAATTTTTTTTATGGGTGCTAATTGGGTGTTATATTGAAATATTTATGTAAAAATCATGGCCAAAAAATGTTAAAGCAATAAACTTTGTACGTTGGTACGAAAATAAATATAATATAGGCAGTGAGTGCTGTGTAGGGGGTTGCCCTTATGCATCGTCTGCGTCATCGTCTTCCTTAGGAAAGAAAACATATACAAGTTTATTGTTCGCTAATACTGAGTTCGTATTACACTCCGGAGACCATTCTCCGGAATGTCGCGGTCGTAAATATACGTCGATATGATTACATCACGCGAATGACTACGAATACACCTATCTTATATCTATATATATAAAACAAAGTCGTGTTAGTTACACCATCTATAACACAAGAACGAGTGGGCCGATTGTTATGATCTTTAATTTTTGAATTTGGCGCCACCCCGAATAGCAGAATAACCTTTATTTTTTATAGATTTACTAATACAACTGAAGCGGTACGAAGTTCGCCGAGACAGCTAGTAATCTATAATCTATCTATATATAAAAAACAAAGTCGTGTTAGTTACACAATCATTACTCAAGAACGGGTGGGCCGATTTTTACGAGCTTTGATTTTTGGAATTTGTCTACCCCGAATAGCAGAATAACTATTAAAACATGGGAAAACTCTAAAGATAGCTTTATTCTGAGGGAGTACGAAGTTCGCCGAGACAGCTAGTATTTTATAATCCAGTGATCGAATCACGATATAGATATTTTTTTTTTCTATTTATATGTTATATAAAATTCTATTTTTTTAAGTTTTAATTATAGAAGAGAGCCATAAAATTATGTTTTGTTTCGACCAATTTTGTCTCAACTTTATTTAATTTAATGACATAGTTTGATGTTCCGATTACTACATTGTTCGTTTCCTTACGCGGTATAACAACAATAATAAATGAATAATTGTAACAATATGAACGAATCCACTATCGTATAAGTTTACAAATGAAGACGAAATAAGTTCATAGATTAATAACAATCAATACAATATTGAGTAAGTAGCCTCTTACAAGTACTTCTATGAACTTATTGTGAATGATATAAGGACCATATTGGTAAATACTGAAACACCACTCAAAAACTAAGGAACTACTTAATTGTCGGAGATGTTGTGATCTTGCATATCTTTATGACGCGTTCAAAATAAGCAACCCTTCAATTTGAGTTCCGTTGGAGTGTTCGGCGGTAACATAGCTTAAAACTTAAATGTTTATTTCCTAAAATCTTTCATTTAATTATCATGATATTGCAATGATCACATTAGTTAAGTAGGTACTTAGAAATAAAAATATATGCTATTGCACGTCAGGTGCGAGGTTAGTCGTAAGCTAACCGAATACTTTATAGTCAACGCATTTAGGCATTTCGTATGGAGAAATGAATTTTTTTAAATTCTGTTCGCTAGAGGCGCCGTTAAATTTTCCGTACAAAATGTCCAAATACGTAAACTATAAAGTAAACGGTTAGCTTACGAATAATCTCGTACTTGACGTACTGATAAACGATGGGTTTAGTTAGATTAAACACGTGGGAACTATAAATTAATGTATTTCATTTCACATAGTAGTTGACATCTGCATGGTGAATAGAAAAAGAATGAAGGTCATTTTTGTATGTGAGTTACACAGGGGGATATTATATTATCATATATCTAGACCGTCATATTATATGTCAATGTAGTTTAGGCATAATATTATTTAATCTGTGATCATATTTTTCGATAGTTTCTTGGATAATTTTCGTCCATTGTTACATATATCTTCTATGATCCTACACCAGTCATAGTAATTATGATATAATTAATATAACATCCCCCATACAAAAATGCCCCACATAGTTTCTTAAATAAATTTTTATATCTAAAATGACTTAATTGATTTAGAAGCTTTCCAATGAAGATTATCAAAATGCAATAAAAAAAGGGAAACACAACAATATGCACACAAATAAACCTAAAACTACCCAATATCAGGACGACTAGTTCAAATTAATTAACTTACTCAACGACCAAATACTGAAATATTAATATGCTATCAAAGTCTAAATTATGTACTTATAATTAATTGTGACTTTGATGACTTCTTTGACATGATATTATAATGCCCTTCAATTTGAATATTCGGCGGTGAAGAATGAAACTATATAAATTCAAGATTTTGAAAATTTTTGATTATTCAAAACATAAAAGAATACTGATATTGGTAGAACCATTTAAGTAGGAGTGAGATGAGATTACGTAATATTAAAAAAAAACACCATTAATTTTTATTACCTCATAAAAAAGCCATACACCAGCTAATGCTAACGAGAACGGCAGGGGTCTATGAATAGGCAGAATCAACGTTGTTGTGTTTCCCTTTCTCTATGTGTAGAGGTGTAAATACAGTCCGTAATTATACCTGTGTAGAGAACCGCCTGTCGCAGCCGTCGACGATGCACTTGAAAGGTTTGTTCCCGCCGTGGGAGAGCGCGTGTCTCTCCAGCCACAGTCGCGAGCACGAAGGCTTGCCTCGCACCTTGCACTGCTGCCAGAGGCACACGTAGTTCTCCTTGCCAGCTTGCGTCTCCACGTGTACGTTCTGGAATTGTTGATAATATGATATCAACGAACCCACCCACAGCAACACTTACACAGCCCACACAACAAACACAGCCCTAAACTAATCAACACTAGTATTATGGTTACAGTACAATAGACTGGGGGCGATCCCAGCATAGATGGATACCAAATATTCCAACACAAATTTTGCCCCTACCAGGACAGCAGGGTTACTACAGACTGTGCCAATCAAATGTCAACTTTATTATTATCTCTCGGCGATCATAATTAGGACAATGGCAGAAATATCCATGACATTTTTATCCCATAAAATGTATATTATAGAATCTGTAGATAATAAAATTGCGTGGCCGTGCATAAAACCGCATTATTCAGGAATTCCATTTTGCTATAGTTGACAAATCAAAATAGTTCTAAGTAGTCAACTGCGTTTCATTAATGAGTAATATTCTCATGATATAAAAAGAAAGAAGGTGGCAGGGATAAGTTTAAGCAACAGCAATAGCAACTGACCTGTAAATGCTCTAAGAGATCCGGGTCACTCTCGAATTCCCTCTTGCAGTTCTCCCACAGGCACAGAATCACACTAGGCGTTGTGTCTGTACTAGACGTCCTTTTGTCACTGCCCGTCTTCGGGTTTCGTGGCGGGAAGCGCAGCGTCTTCGGCTGCTTTAGGATCGGGCTCTTCTGGCTCTGCACCTCCACAGAACACACACTCACACTCAACGACAGCGACGAGTCCTCGTCGCACTCTTTACTCGTCTGCGAATCACTCGGAGAATCTATAGATTTGTCCGTACCTATGCCCGACTCGGATTCCATCGTCGCACTACAGAAATTGGCTTCTATCACAGAGTTGTGGACTTCTGACGATACGTCCTTTAGAACGGTTATCTGCGTGAAGATTGTCTCCTCTCGCCTCGCTACCTCCTCCACTTTCCTCAACATCACGTCTGTACTCTCCTTCCTGGGCTCCTCTATAGCTTCTTCGATCTTTTCTTCTCTCATTTTTTTCGCCGCTAACTCTTCGAGTTTTCCAGATATACAACTAACCTGTGCGAAAGGCCTTGTCATTTTATTCGTTTCTAAGGGAACAATGTTATTGTTAACTGTTTTAGACAGCCATGGGACATCACATTTCGGAATGGTGAGCTCACTCATCTCCGGTTCCTTCACCGTGCTACTTGGCGGCTCCGTACCCTGGATAGGATTATCGGGAGGTTTCACCGGCGCTATGGGTATACTACTCGTGTGAAGCGCTTGGGTGGTAAAGTTTGCAACCATATGCGGGGGATGGTGAACCATAGGATTCGAACACGACGTTTGCGAAGACGACGCGGTATTGGTGTAGCTCCAAGTCTCTTTCACATTCATATTTGGCACAGAGGTAACGATGTACCCGGGCTGAGGCATGAGCATAGGATGACTGAAATTGACAGTGTAATTGGGTTTTGATTGAACTGTCATACCGACAGCTTGCATACCCGCCACGTTTTTATTCATCCCCGGAATAGACTGGCTGGTTACTGGCGCAGGTTTGTTTACATTTGGATACGTCGACGTCACAGCGTTAGCGAGCTTTAAAAGAGTCCCATTTATGAGTATCGATGCCGATTGTTGATTTTGTAAATGGTCTTGCCTCTGTGCCGCCAACTGAGTAGTTTGGGGAAGAACAAAGTTCGGAATTTTGGCCATTAGATTTGGTATTTGAACGACGGTGCCGTTAATATTCTGCACGAGCGGAAACACAAACTGACCGTTTAGTTTTGTCGGACTGGATACGTTTGCGTTCATATTCGCCCGGTTGAATGCTGATAGGTTGTTCTGTTGGCCCAATGTTTGCGCGGGTAAGCCGTTTTGGGGTATCCTCAGAGCTGTAAGCATGACGTTGCCACCATGTGGTACAGCGACGAACGATGCTAGATTGTTGGGTGCTACGGAACCATTGCAAGGTTGCGGAATGTTAATTTGGTGGCAGTTCTGTAGATTCGTTACAGGTACGTTTAGATTTCCGAGGCTACCGTTCAAGGTCATTGAGACCTGACGCACGCCGTTCGGAATATTCATCTTCGGCGCGGTGCTCGCGTCGGCCGGCACGCTTTTCATTGGAGAACCCTGATTTGGGTTGGTACAGTTTTGTTTCTGGAGCTGAATTTGCTTGAGATTGTTGGCCTTGGACCATGTCAAGTTTTTACTGTTCGCGATGCAAGCGGATGACTTTCGATTCGTTCTTTTAGCGGGCTGCGTCGTCTTTTTCGATGTTTCTTTTCTAATCGGTGTTGGTTTGGCGGTAATGGGGCTTAAACTCAAATTGTTCGAACCACATGTAACCCCGTTCATTCGACTATCCAGTTTGGTCGTCGAGCTGACAACACCGTTCATTTTCGAAGTATCTGTCTTCGGAACCGACATCTTTTTTGCTGACTGACTGAGGGAGTTCGTCGCTGCTACTCTCATGCCTATCAATTCCGATGATGCGGGTATTGCAACTTTACGTTTAGGGGCTCCCATTGTAAAATTGTTTAAATTACCAGTGGCGGATGGGTCAGGTGGTTTTATATCGAGGCGTTGTTTCTTGCTCTCCACCAGTCCATTGAGAAGCCCGCCCGATCGCTTCTCTTTGGTGGAGGTCTCAGTTCCGTGCCGAACTTCCATAAAACCATTTCTGATCGTTTGATTCCGGTCCTTCATATCTTTGGGTCTCCCGAAATCGGTGATACCGTTGACATAAGTGCTCGGCGTATTTTTTCTGAGATCAGTCGCTTTACTATCCACTACACCGTTCATAGTCCCGGGTTTCCGCTGCGGTTCCTGTTTACCAACATCCATCAATACTTTAGGATTGAGGGTCTGGGACAAGTAGGAAATGTACTTCTCTAGGTCATGAGTGACGTCATTCTTGGATAGGCACTTCTTCTTGGTGGCGTCGTCGGCGGGCGCATGGTCGCGCTTGATGCCGTTCTGGGGCTTCATCCTGTGGTTGAAGTACTCGGTGATGCGGCGGTGCGCGGGCGGCTGGTGCACGTGCGTGCGGCGCGTGGGCGCGGGTGCGGGGAGGGGGTGGTGCGCGGCGCGACGCGGCGCCGGCTCGCTGGCCCACGGCGGCATGCGCGCGCCTGCGCCCGCGTCCTCGGCGGCGCTGCACGCGGACTCGGGGCTGCGCGGCGAGCCCGGCTCGGTGATGTCGCTACCGCTGCATCCGCCACTCTCCGTTGGACTCAGCACCGCCACACCACTGAAACAATACGATTAGACTGTTAATTTTCTTAGATACCTAGGTCGGGTACAAATCTTGTAACACATATGGCCTAATAAAGGGTAAAAATAAAATTTGATGATCTAATCTATAGTCTAGAAAGCATCACTTGAATGACTGTCCATCAAATTAAGTGTTATGACCGACGACTGTCAAGAAAATTGTACCATTGTTCGGAAATAAGCCTTATTTTGAACAGTAATCATAAAGAAACAACCATGGAATCGTGCAATGGTCACTTGATTAATGACAATCAGCTGTTATATGTTTGTATTGATCGCGAGATGCCGGAGTACGGGTGGGAGCAGATAGCCATTCCCGAAGGAATGGCCACAACAATTATCGTACTATCGATTTTTTTTTATTTTTAACGTAGTTATTCTTTTCAGAACAAATTTTACTACAACTACTATACTATTAGCCACGCCATCGCTGCCTGATAGAATACCGCATATAAATCGATATGAACAAAATGTTCGATTCCGAATTACCGATATAAATATCGATACATCGCACAGCACTGGGTCGGTCGCGACGCAAGGTGCAATGCCCCGGGCGAGTGCAGTGACGCAACCCGCTCGCTGCACTGACCGACCGGCCGACACGCTATTATTTTTGGCTCCGTGACATTCACTGCACGTACTACGACGCTGTGACGAATGAACTAACAATCCCAACACCGGTACGCAATAACCCACCAGACGTTTACCATGCACTTTTCAAGATTTCAACTTACCTACTCGACATTAAAGCACAATTCTACTTTTTCACGTCATGAAAGATGATACCTTATTGCATAAGTGGCACGTACGTATTGTTCATTTCAAAAGACGGGATATTTTACGTCGGTTTATATTCAACGCCGGTGGTAGGTATCAATCATGCTCTAACTTGACACTTACGTGAGTTAAAAAGTGAGACGGCCGCTCATCCGCTCGGTTCTCTTCACACGTGAAAATATTTATTCTTGGAGCGTCCTACCGCGCAACCCGTTTTAGAATCTTTTGTTGGATCCACAGGTAATGTGGAATAACACAATTTGGAGGTGCATCTTTGGGTAACGTACGGGAGTTTACTCTTTGAGGCGAAGTATATAAGTCTTATTTTCTCTTTGATCATGAGAAGTGCGGGTGTGAGTGCCGTGGTGAATCTACCCGTCCAAGGGACACCCTCCCTCGCCCTCTGCTAAGCCACATCCATAACTACAGCCTCACACTCCCTCCTGTCTCGCACTTCGCAGGGCTTTGTTGGTAATTGACCCAATTTTTTAAGACGTTTTTGCGATGATTTTTTTACTTCAGCTAGGGGGATCTTAATTTGATATCGAAATTTGCTGAGCCGGAGTTTTAATTTGGCAAGTTTCGATTATTTTAATGAGGGTAGGATTAATAAAGTACAATTCTGTCAGAAATGTTCACGAACAAAACCCGGTCAAGATAATGATGTAGACACAAATTATAATAAATAATAGGTCGAAGAGTATTTATTCAAAACTTATAAATACATTTTCTATAAAGTTTGCACATCTCTGTAAACCTAGTCATTACTTAAAAAACACTATATAATTCTATTACGATTTGCATACGAAAGTTCAGTGTCTTTTAATAATCTTGATTGCCGTAAACCAGATATAAATTCCTATACCACAGCCAGAAGTAGATATGAGGTTAGGACCACACTAGACGGACGTCATTAAGACCTCATCTGTCGGAACAAAGCTATGTATTATTGCTTTTGTTTTTTTGCGAATTGTCGAAAGCAAAAGTGGCCTGCGCTGTATCGTATGTAGGTGAGGCTCAGACGTCGCAAGGTCGCGCCCGCGCCGATTTCGGTCATTCACCCGCGCTCCTCGCGGCTACATTGTAATCTCAATTCGAATATAGAATTGTATTTTTTTTTTGTTTGTCACATTTTCTTGTATTTCAAAGTTTTATTTAGCCTTAGGTTTACATTCGTTTAAAGTTATTTTTAAGGTACGCGTAGGCATCGGACTATTTTGGTTTTTATAATTTTAATAAAATAACTCATGAATGTTTTTTACATTTGTTTCGCCTACGTTAAAATTGCATCTTAGCAATACATGAAAATAACATATTCTTTACCCGAGCCATAGGCTAGGGTGTAATTGAACCGACATTGTAATGACCAATCACCAATTGTAATGATCACGCATGTCATACAAGGTTTCCACTTGTGTAAAAAAAAAAGTTAAATTTCATAAAAACTCGCACTATACTTACTTGACACATATGTATATATGAAACATGGCTACATAACAAAAATAAAATTAATGAAATATTTTTGTAATTATAACTCATATCCATGAGCTGCATTATGGACCTAACGTCGGTGTAATAAGAGGCACTTTACGAGCAAGTGCATTGCTAAGTATATTCTTGTTTACTCTACATTACATACTACATCCTCCATAGGTAGGTAATCTAGATATGTAGGTGGATACCGCGCATAGGTACCCTTTAAGTTAATTATTTTATAGATACCTGACATTAACGCAAACAAGTATTAATTGCCTTACGTCGTATTAATTAATACCATCTGTTTAAAGTAAACGATACAAAATTATTCACGAGTGCTAATTGAAAGTTGGATACCGCAACGTGTACTACAGCGACCACCTATAACTCATGGTAAACGATTCATTAGTGAATTATGCAAAGAGCGATAAATATAATGATCTTGTACTGTTATGCACTTTATAATGCACAAGATGCCAAGCTTTGGGCTTTTTTAAACATTTACAATCATTATGTCTATTCAGAGTTTTGTTATGCCGATAAATTTTGTTTCCAAAAAAATTACATTTGTGATTTTTGGGAGTGTTTTTTTTATATATTGAGAAATTGAACTTCCAACTTGAAATCGATCTATAAATATATATGTATAAAACAAAGTCGTGTTCGTTACACCATTTATAACTCACGAAAGATGGGGCCTATTTTTGATTTTTGAATTTTCTCCGCCCCGAATATCAGAATAACTATTAAAACATGAAAAAAAAAAATGTTTTTTCTCACACATTTGATTCTGAGGCGGTTAGAAGTTCGCCGGTTCAAGGCTCAGTATACCCTTACTGAATCACTCTGTATACAAATTACAATGTAGCTTAAGGAAAAAAATTGTTGCACTATTTTAGAATAGGGTATTATTTTTAAACAAGTATTATATCTACTGCTAGTTATTTTATCCCAACCAAGAAGCAACGAGTGGGCGTCTAAATGTGAAAATGTTCACGTCACATGCACATGTCGCTGGCTGTGCGAGGGCGCTTTGATTGCACATGCCCCATTCCTAGCATGCACACCGCACATGCGAAATTTGGACACTGTGTGTGTAGGGTTACATCAAATTAATGAACGCTACTTTTTAGGAGGGGTAAACACATACATTTGGTCAAGAGATCCTCCCCATATCACAATAAAATAAACTTTTATCGTTTGATTAATATCAAATAAGGCAACTGTTACGACGACGAGCCTTTTTGTCATAATCTTTTTCCTTTTAATGTGTACGCAATACACTTAAAGATATAGTAAAATAAATGGATTACTTATACGTAACCCACTTACCTTTAATAAGGTATGTACTTAAACAAAAAAAAAAATGTTGTTGACCATTATTATTTTTATTATTATTTCAACAGTCAATTAACTCGGAACCCCTATATTATTAAATTGCAACATAGCCCCGAAATAAAAAAAATACATCATCGAATCCGTGCCCAAAGATAATTTAAAAACTTCCCAAATTATGTCTCTACGCATTGGGGTCGCAGAATGAAATAAGTATTATTTCATTTAGCGCTGGAAATTGATCATCGCGCATGGGCATGCCCTCTGGGGACCGGGGACCGAGTCCTTGACGGGCTCCACTCGGGGTTCCATTGTATGGCTGTGGAACCCTGCTGTGTGCATATGCACCCTAGGGAGTAGGGATGTGTGTTGTCCTACTAAGATTTCAGACTATATTTAGTACAATAAATATCCGTAGGAAGTATTACCAAATTTCAATCAATAAATAGACCTGAGCCTTGTAAATTCTAAAGAGAATTTAAGCTGCAGTTAATAACTCAGTCCTGATCAAACGCCTTTAAATTAATCTAATAAACCATTTATATAATGTTAAATGATAATTACTATTACCTAAGCGTATCATTTTAGACCGTCATAAGAGGCGTTTGGCGGGTAGAGCTGCAGTAGAAAGCACTAGCCCATACATATATGTACTATGCCATTATGACGCACTTGAACAGCACATAAAAACCGTCAGGCCTGCGCCTGAAATCTCTCGTCTCGTCATCGTGTTGGATTGCCGTCCCATCGGACTATGAGAGTGAGGGAAGAGAGAGTAGTACACCTGCGTAGTTGGCTTCCCTCCGTTGAGATTGGTCGCCGCGATCGAAATTCAGTCAGGAAGAGTATTTTTTTTATGACTGTAACTTGTTTGGGAGTGTTTTCCGGGAGCGCCAAAAACAAAAGTCCACGCGAACGAAGTTGCCGGCATTAGTAGCTATAAACAAATTGTAAGCAAAGAAATAGTAGTACTTTTTTATTGTAAGGTGGCACATTACTCCAACCATAATAATAAGCCCTACATGTATTTATACCCTGGTAGAATCACTTTCAATATGAATAAATAACTGTGGTACTGGTTTTCAATGTCGGTGTAGTTATGTCATCGCGAGTACACGACGCCCATTCATTGCGTCGAGGAAGTGTCGCGTGAGAATCGTGTCACTCGAGGGAGTCTCCCCCTGCCACCCCTTAAGGCGAAGTGATATGTTTGGCGAGGCGAAAATGGCGCATAACTTACGATTCCGCGTCAAGGTAGATATAATTTTTCTCTTATGTGCATCTACTATTATAAAACGTCACGCCGCTGCCCGCGCCGCCGCCCCTCGGATCGGGTCACTGCGTTCTAGCAAAGATCGCCACCGCCGGGGTTCGACTTGCACACGTACCACTAATGCTACTATAGACAGGTGCACTTACACTCGTAATTAATATCGATATATCGCTTGGTATTAGCGATAAATAAACTAGAGCTGCAACTGGGTGTCACGTCAGTGGCAACACTCCGACACTCGGTCTAAAAGACTGAGTGACTAGTATCATGTGACGTCGTCTAATTATAGCTGCGAATTTGTCACATTAACACTCTCAATATAGAGGTACCTATTTATTTCATATAGTTCATGGATTATGTAGATGGCTGGTAAAAGCTATTCATCATATTTTGAATTCTGCCTTATCAAATCATCGCAAAAGTTAAACTTGTGATTAAATTCACTCCTTATAAGACATGTTATACTTTCTTATCTTCTTCTCTTTTTAATAGTTTGGCACTCGGCTACAAAATAGTGCATTTTTGCTAGTCTCGAGTAAAATAATTATCTTCAGCGTTTTTTTTTAATATAAGTACCCCTTTTGATACATTATAATGATTTCGATGACGATGATGGCGATGAAATGCATCCCCTATCCCTATCAGTAAAGCTGTGGATACTTTACTGAAAATCTATCAAACATATTGCAAGAACTTAAAAAGTCAAATTAAAATAAAACAATTTTAATTTCCTTGATTCGTGCACGTTGTTATGAACACACAACAGTTAATATCACACATTGGTATATCAAAGAAACACATTTTGCAATATAAAACCAAACTGACAACTTCACGGTTCAACTTCCCGGCAAAGTCTTAAATTTATTCGGCGTGTTTTTCGGGGATTGAAAACTTAAGTGCGTCAAAAATTGATGTGAAAATTGAGTCTTCGTCGTATACTTCCCCTTAACACCCTCGGTTATTATGCAAAATGTCCGTCTACTAGGGGTGGCTTTTTCGCGCATCTGTTATTTATTTAAGCGTTTTTATATTCATAGAATTGCGTAACTTCGACGCGTTGCTCCTACACTTCATTACGCTGTGTTACAACCTAAAATTTACGGATTTATTTACGAATTTAGTTCTTATGTACAGGGGATAGAGTAGTAGGTGTGTGCGATGTTGTAAATAGGTTACGGGGGGCACCCACCGTGACGCTCCTGTCAGCCGTTGTTGAATTGATTTGGTTGATAACAGGCTTTTTCATTCAAACTGGTGGCCGTATTAGGAGCGAGGTTACATGAACTAGCAAAATAATGGGACGTGTCTAGTGTATAACTAACCAAATAGAAGTTGCACAGAAGAGTGAAACAACAATGTAGATACACGCTTCTTTTTGTACTTAACTAAGCAGTTTCTGTGGTAACTGGGCTATATCTAACAGTCACTACCATAATAACAAAACCTTCAAAGTGATTATTGTGTGTTCACCAAATTAATTATTAAATATAGATTCATCTACAAACAGAACCGGCGTTACCTCAACGAGATACTTGAAATCTCGTAGATAAGGGCTCCGAACGCCTAACTTCAACGTAACAGCCTTCAGAAATTCAATTTCCTTCTCAAATCCTATCGCCGCATTTAGACGCGGTAGTTTACGCTCGGCCTACCGATGCTCGCGAAGATTGTTACCTATCAGTATGCGTCGGGTGCGAATTTATTCGTAAGCGGACCGTATACTTTAATGGTCTTTCAATTGACATTTTTATTCAGAATTTGAAGTTTTAAATACCATCCTCTAGCCAATAAGCAGTCTTTGTAACTGCATACGCATTTCGCTAAGGTATAAAAATAATCAAGCGCTTCAAGCGCTTAGATTACAAAAATACGTTAACGTGTTTCGTCCCGCTCACACCGCAGATTTCATAAATGAGAATGACAGTGACAGCATACATTCCTGATCTGAATATGATTATTTTAGAAGTTTGCTGTGAATAGCGAAACATTATTGCTACTACTACATCCTCAGACTTATACGAATAGGGTTTAAATTTCCGTTATAAGGAATCTAAAATCTACAATGTAAAGCAAGCATTAAGTTGCCGCTGATTTAGATTTTAACAACGTAAGATTACAGTTTAAAATGGCAGTACGAACGAAACCAGTTGACACATTATCGCGAACCATTGCACGGTAAAAAGATGATGCCGTGTTGGTTTCCGCCAAGTCTAGGCAGGAAATAGCTGGATTCACTCAGACGGCTGTGTTGTTCGGCTAGCATCCGAGGGAAAGCTTTACGAAATATATTCACTCACAAAAATATTTCTTGTTATGTATTGCTAAAACAGTTAATGACTTATTACTTGACAGTTTACCCAACTTACAATCCTCATACGAAATATTGAGTAGCCTTCTTCAAATAACCTTTTAGTCAGACGCTAAAGGACTGAAATTTTGCATTATTTAAAAATATAATATAATAATAATTAAATCCGAGGTGCTATTAGCTAAGGTACCCTACAACGTGCAAAGCCCGGCACGTACTTGGCCGGTTTTTGCTTTGTCATTTAGTTTGTGCAAGCATCATTAGCCGGATTGCAGTTAATGATTCCGATGCCATTTGTTAGGTCAGACAACATTGTTTCTTTGCACAGAACGTGATGAATTATTACTTACTTTATTTTTGAATGCATTATGCAACTAATGAGGATTAACTTAGTCAGAACTTACATGCACTGTTGACTAATACTAGTCGACTATTAAAGAAATTAGGTGCCGCCTACAATTAATTTAATACTAATGTCTCTGCAAAGGATAGTCCTTAAATGTTTTTATACCTATAATTATAATATGAATTCGCTAAGGTGGTGTCCTAACGTGGTTCGAAATAGCAACTACCAATGCAACTAATATTTGCCGTTGTGCATACAATCTAGACTCTAGATTGTATGCACAACGGCAAATATTATTATTAAATACCTCTAGATTCTAGAGGTGTGTCTATCTAATCTAATCTATCAGCCGATAGACGTCCACTGCTGGACATAGGCCTTCCCCAATGACTTCCACACATGACGGTCCTGCGCCACTCGCATCCACCGGCTTCCTGCTACGCGTGTAATATCATCAGTCCACCTTGTAGGGCGGTGTCCTACACTACGTCTTCCGATTCGTGGTCGCCATTCTAGAACCTAGAGGTATGTAATAAATACTAATTAGGTATAGCTGATTTTTTTTAGGTAAAGCCACATTGAAGATCCTTTACTATGTAGTTTTTCGCAGTTTAAAGAATATTCTTTAGGAGATAAATACGGTACATTCGTGCACAGGCTTCGCATTTCACATACAAACTCGCAACCTCAAATCATGTTGTAAACTTAACATATTATTTCCAACTCTGTTGGTTATACAATTTTACGAAAGTCAAGTACCTACATCGCGAAGCGATTTGTTCGTGCGTACAGGTCAAAAGTATGCAGAACAATATATTAATGTTCCCACGTAGACTAAACAAATCGTACGTTTGAACAGTAACATCTCGAGATTGACGTAGATGCCCAAATGTTTTGAACCGTAATATAATCCTCTATTTTATATCCAAATTTACTTGATATTATCACCTCACATTCGATACATTAATAAGTACATAAAACCGTGACGTCACTTGAGGTCACGTTATTGTTTAACCGTAACCGTACCGTGTTTACGTATCCTACGTCAATGTTGCCCTTATCAGCGTCGGCGGGCGTACAAATTGGACGGACGTTGCACCGGGGTGCACTGATAACTTTGTTGTGTCCCAACGACATAGATGTAGTTTATCCTCCATTGCCAAACTATTAAATCGAAAAAAAAAAACAAATTGAGAAACTCCTCCTTTTTGAAGACGGTTAAAAATAACGTTTATATTCTAATGTTGGAGTTAAGAGCACTGGAGTTAAGAGTGCGATTTATACGAAGTCTTTTTTAGGCCGAATTATATATATATAATTAAGTAGCTGTTGCCCGCGACTTCGTCTGCATCTTTAAATTGTTTTTTTTTCTCTGAACTGATTTAAATTAAATAATACAACATTTGAGTCAAGCTTACCATTATAATTAGTGAACCGCACTCAATTCGGTTAAGCCCTTTCTAAGATCAGCGCACACAAACACACGGATAAAAATTCTAACAATCATTGTTTTGACTTCTATTGCGTTCATAAAAGCCCCCGATAACAGTCTTTCTCATATATTTTCCATGTACAGACGCGGTATAGGAACCACTAATACATAGATTGAAAATAACAAAGTGCAATCAATATTGGCACCTTACAAAGTGATGCATTATTGTTGAACTTTACACAATTGTGTGCCGGCGCAACCTTTGCAGTCGTTACGTAATCATGTCATTATGAGTTCCTAGATGTTATTTCTTTGTATGGGAAGTATGTCAAGTGCATGAATAACGCATGCATACCTATATAATATGACGCATCTAAGCATATGCAGCCAATGCAACATCCCCTACTATTTATTGAATCGAGTTTCGAGGCAACATGTGCTATGTTTGAAGCTTTTATTTCAGAATCAGATTTCTTTATATACATGTAAACCAATACAGTACATAGGAATAGTCAAAATAGTTACAAAATGCTAAGTTACAACTTACCACCCGTTCGGAATGCCGTTCCCATGGGGAATAACTCCATGGTTGCTCTTTTTTAAAAAGATCCGTTACATTTTGAGCAGTACATTGTTATGGGTATGTGAGAACAATATAGGAACGGCTAGGCAGAATTAAGCAGCTGGTCAAAAAAGCACTAATTCTGAGTATATCATTACAGGTTAATGTCTACATGCTATCCACCTTTACAAGCTGCTTTTGTAAATATTAATATTTGCATGATGTATATCCAAGATTCAAGCTCGCAAACACATTGAACATAATTGGATGGCAATGGCGTTGTTATTGTCATTTTTGTCAGCTTCCCCATACATACAATGTAATACCATAGCAAGTAGGTCAGGTACATCCTCACGCAATCATCTCATACTACCCAGCATCATCAGCTTGTCTATTATACCCTACTGCAGTCATAAGATACCAGGCCACCATAAGAACTAAGCACATGGATTACAATTTGACTTGTAAATACTTGGTCTAGCCGTCGTTCTACCTCCGGGTCAAAGCAACGGTATCCCGTATGTTAATTGATTTAAATTAGGTGCTAAGATGCGTGGGAAACGAGGGACCGCGCGAAGCTGGGCACGCATGTTTCCGGGTGCGTACACGCACGTGGTCGCAGTTACAATTACTTTGAGTTTTTTTTTATTACATTATTGGCAAGTATTTGATCTCGATCTCACCTGATGGTAAATGACGATGAGATCTACGATGGAGCATACTTGCCTAGGTAGGAAGGCGGCAGTAGATCGAGACGCTACATTCACTAGGCACATGCAGCGCATCTGATCTGACCCGCCATCCATGAATGGCAACACCGAACATCATGCCGGAACACGGCTAGGCCGCTTGGCGACATGGCTTTGTTCAGTGGGTGGTGACTAACCACGGCCGAAGCCTACCACCAGTAGAGTTGTCACCTAGTTGGCACCACCCAGGGTCACGTGTAGGGTATCTCGAGGGTATTTAATTCTCCTACGGACGAAGGTGACTCGACCCCAAAATAGTGTAGTTTTGTTAGTTTATAGTTTTGAATAATTTAAATGTAATGATCAAGAAGAGAGCGTGTATTGTCTTAAAGATGCAAATGTTGGTAACTGAACTAAGCTTTTCACACAAATGTATTCAAGATTATTTGGCGGAGGGTTCAATAATATTATCTAGGTGGAATCTTAACTAAGTACCGTGTTCAAATCCCAGTAGGAGGATCACGAATATTTGTATCCGAGTCATACATTTTTAATAATCTATACTGGAATCGCCCGCATTCTATTGTACTTTTATCATTACACAAGCGTGGCTTAGTCTGGGACCGTACAGTTTGTTTGACGTTCGCCTGGCGATAACAGCTTGTTCTCAATTTGTATCAGTTGGGTCTGCTTGCAGTAATTGCAGCTGCTGTAAGATTTCAACTCAACGAACTTTGCAAGCCACGTACCTACCAGTCTTTTACTTCAACTCAAACAATACACAATCAAATTATTCCCGCCACATTAACCAGGAAACCGAACTTCATACGGTTGAAACGATTGCACGTATGCGGCGTAGCGCACGTGTCGTAGACCGCCGAACATAAATATTCGCCCGACACACTCGCGGCAGACGCATCGACGCCTACACACGACTCAACATTGTTTATACGTTACTACTACAAATAAAGACTTGTCTATAAACGTTTTTATCAGTCTAGTGCTCTGCTGGACGCAGCTTCACTTAATAAACAAATATGAAAGAAATTCGAAGGCATTTTGAGTATCCAGAATAATTTTAAAGAAAGTTAGATTTAACTCGAAATTGAGACATATTTCTTGGGTCTAAGCGAGGACATACAAACGTGTTTAGCATAGAGAACCGTATAGAACACACATCCTTCCATATATATTTGCTTCAGCAACTATTTATTCAAGATTACATTTTGGAAACTAAAAAAGTGTAGGTTTAAAATAGCACATATCCGTGTCAGACCTGTTATTGCCAGTGGGTCAGAGCTTCAACAAAAAACTCGTAGTAGTGGTCGCAATATATTGCATATGTTCCGTAATGGCGAGTGCAGCGACCTTGGTCTGCTGACGGGCAGCGGCCTCGCTGCAGCCGCCTTTGTGTCGTGTCGTGATCGTAAAACAAAGGATTACCGTACTGCACGACTAATTTGTTTTTATGCACTGTTATTATTTATGATTGATGTTTTAAAAAAAGTCAACACCAAAAAGTTGCAAGTCCACTCTGCTAATCGAATAGATCAGGGTTCCTCAACCTTATATCCTCGTCCGTACCAATATTGGATTTTACAAAAGCCCGTGCAGGGTACTTGAAAGTGAAACAAGTCTCACAAAAAAACCAATAGGAATGTAACCAAATCAATAATGAAATAGGATTTATTTTAATAGTCACAATTACGAAAATCTCACAGTGTGTACATCTAAGCCTAACTGATGATTTACGCCGGTTGGATTAACTCTAGACTAGATAGTTGGTAAATACATCTAGGGGTACTTTGTATTTTTTTTGCCTTTGTCTATTGAGTCTAGGCCAGGGATACTTGCCCGGCCCTGATGCCCAGGGCCTTAAATGACGGGCTACCCTCGGGGTCGAGGACGACTGGGGTGTGGGCCCCGGACGTCCGGTGACGATGACGACTCCTGAGGAGGACGGCGGCGGGCGTGGCTCCCCGCCGCCGTGCGCAGCGAGGGCGCAGGGGGAGCAAACATCTGCTCCCCCGAGAAGGGCCCCCATAAGGGGGCGAGGCACAAGAGGGGCACCGGTGCGTTCCGTTTGGAGATCCCGGAGGTCCAACATGTGTCGAAGGCGGCCACCGGGGGGTTTTTAGTGGGTAAGAATCCCACATAACCCGGCCCTCTCCCACACAGAGGCCGGGTATCTATCGAAGAGTCCCCCCCGTCAACAAAAAAAAAGGCCAGGGATACTTTATTTAACCTTTGATATTCAGATAAAAATGTGCGTCTTAATAAATAGCGATTAAGCGGTAATAGGTCAATGGTGTAACGGGAAAACGCTGATAACGGGACTGTGAGATCAAATTCAATTACGTTGCAAACAAACGAATAATCGGTTTATTTAAGGATTTGAATTTTTGGCACGTTTGCCCCATATCCCATAAAACTTGTACGTCTATGTCCCAGTTTGCATGCAAGTGGGGATATCACTTAACCAGCTTAAGGACAGATTAAAAGGTATTTAATCTCATTATTCACAGTCAATTTTCACATGTTTAACCGTAGTAGGTATGTTAATAAATGCAGAGAAGTCGCATCCAAACGGCCCATTAGGAAAGCGACATCGCGTATTAATCAGGTTTCCATAATAAACAAACAGCCTTTGTTAATGAGCAGTCGATTCCCACGCTGTTCTGGTTTGTCGGGCAAGGGCTCTTTGTGTTACAAACCTTAGTTTTAGGGTTGACAATCATACATTTCCCTTGACCATTCAAGATGTAGACAATTGTTTAGTACCTAATCATAATTAAGAAGTACCGCTAGTAGAAATCCAATAGTTAGAGGCAACAACATGTTTATAATTGTCCCTGATCTATGAAACTATGCTATTGAATCCAGATACTAAAATACTGTGTATAAAAACAAACTTTTACTGTAGAAATACAAATATGATTAAGGTTGATGGAAATAGCTAACTAATCTACAAGAAACAGGCGAGGCACTGTGGAATAACCAATATATTAACCCGGCATAATACAACAGCTATAGCAAGTTGTGGTAGTACGCTCACCTTATAAACAAGGATCGCAGGTTCGAACCTCACCACTCACCACGTGCACTTCCAGATTTCACGTGCGAATCTAATTTTCAACCATGATAAACGATGAAGGGAAACATTCTTAGGAAACCTGCATGTTAGGATCCTCACTAGTGCCCACAAGAGACTCGTCCACTAAGTAACGTTACGCAAGCACCCGAAGGACCCAGTTATAATGTTAATTGTTGACCCAGTTATAATGAAGTATTACGTAAATAAAAACCCGTAAATTTCGGGTGTCGGTAATCGCATCGCGCTCGCTCAGAGGAAGTTAGGTTCCGGTGTTTTAATTAATGAACGGTTGTATTTGACATGTGAACGCTGATAATGAAGAAAGGATAGTTTTATATTAAAATGGGTTTCCCGGGTTGGATATCCTGTCGATTAACGTAAATCTGCCTAATTAATGATTGAAACTTATTGCCTAAAATGACCCAAAGAAATGGCGTTTTGGGCTTTTATAGTTTCCTATTCATTCCTTTAGTAGTGAAGACCTCATGACAAAAACCTGAAACCAGTTACATTTCTGTGTGCTATTAGTGCACGCAGCTTCAAGAGGCTAGCTCAAGCACTTCTCTGCCTCGTCCGTTCGCTTTCATCTGTAATTTGCCTCGCAGTCTGCCACGTAGGGCAGCGCGATCTATTTGGACATGGTCATTTACAATCAATGGGTCACTCTACCGTCTACCTATTTACCTCAATACGTACCTATAATATAACCATAATAATAGCCTTCGAGTTATCAGTCTCAATGTTTGAACGTTAACACATGCAGCACGACGTTAACAGTTAAAATTGTTTCGTGGCACTACCATGTAAACTCGACAATGTTTTAGAACGCTAACAACTTCTTTGCCAGTAGGGTTGCGTTCGTAAACAAAACTCAATAATAAGAAGAATAATAATAGAAATAACGATAAAAATAATTATTTCGTATCCTGCAAAATAGGTCAGCTTTAAAATTAGAGGGCCTATTTCAACCGTCCAATTTGTGTTTTGGTTATTATTTTCTAAGCACTTGACCCGCCACACACTCCCATCACTGTTACCTGGAAGACAGGATCTACAGCCGTATCTAACGAAGACCGAGGTGTGACCCTCACGATTTCCGCTTCCTTCCGCCGATTAGCGAATGGTTTTGACGTAAACTGAGACGAAGAAATAATATAGACGTAGTGCCACGACCAACATATTAAATGCCGTGTACCTACTACAACAATCGGCTCAGTTTTTGTGCTTCATAACATTGTTCGCGTCTGTATTCTTTCTTCGTCTACGGACATAAATTAAAACAACCTAGTATTCAGAAACAAGCTGTATCTGAGCTACAGCTCAGTTAACTTATAAAGTTAAGCTACAGTTGCATATAGCTGCATCGGTAACATAAATAATGGCGGTAGGCGAAAGTGAATGCGCGGTCGCGCTCTGCGGGCCGATAGGAATGACTTGCGCAATACGATGCGCATGCGCATTGTTTTGTGTTTACTGCTGATAGGGTTGGTAGAGTCGTACGAGGGTGCATAAATGAATATTCTCAATACTTTTGGATCAACTATTTAATGACGTTATAAGTAAACCCAGTTAGTATTTACGAAAAAATTAACTTACTAATGTAAATTCAAAATGTCCAATTTTATAATGTCCCCGTAGGCCTATACGAAATAAATGATAGTAATTTTAATCGTAATAGTTTTAGAATGACGAAAGCTTTTTTTAATAGTAAAGTGCGGGCAAAATTATTCTAGTCATGTGGGGGTTTTGTTCTAATCCTGAAGGACTCAATAAGATGAATTGACAAAGCCGTCGGATCTTCAATGCTATCTTACTATACATTTCAAGCAATCGAAATGACATGCAATAGCAGCACGTACAAATTCATATCATAGATATTGGAATCTATACAATAATTTCCTGAAAGCCGTGTATAAATAATGAAACTGCAATACAGTTTGGCATTAAGCGTTAATATATATCTTTGTTTATTACTACATTATACCAAATAATGACTATAAACTATTGAAACCGGGTAATTTCGATAGTTTCTCGATGTTGTTGGTATATTTAATGGAGAATAATAGCGAGCCCTAACCGCAAGGAGTTCGATTGCAGAGAAGGATTGTATTGTGCTTGGCGTCGCTGCAACTCGACACTTGAAATATGAGCCTACGAGGACTCCGGCAGCGCATCAAGATCGGGCTACAAATAAGGCTGGACATTTATTAAAGCACATACAGCGCCACATAGTCCTTTGACTAGGTATCTGAGATATATTTTTATGGGAAAGGATCCGGGTACCCAAACATCAAATTTTCTACTCAACCCTGTTTTAACTAACCCTATTAAGCAACCCAGACACCTACAACGTAGTACTGAAGACTAGAAACTGAAAGACTGAAAACTGAAAAAACTGTAAGTCAAATCTAGAATACAATTTTTTCTTTTTTTAAAACTGAGGAATACTTTCGACAAAATAAAAACTTTTACATCTTCTCGAAATCAACCTCACATTTTTCATAACAGCACACATCTACGAATTAAAGTTTAACGACTCGAACAATCTCGATGTTATCAGGCCGAGACAGGCATGGGGGTCATTTGTGGTGGTGCAACGACCCCCGCACCCCGTGCCCGCATGCCCCGGCTCATTGTCCACGGAACAATGTCCACTTGCGGACAACGCAGTGCACTTCTTGCACGGAATAAAAAAAGTACCGTACTAGAAAGCACATATATGCAGGCCATGCGTCGTCGCGAGAGCTAAGAGCTGACTCACGATCAAATATCCAACAAAAATGCATCTGGCATGTCTGCGTAAAAGTAAGCAAAGCATACAGTCTTCCCCTATTATTTGGGGTAGACAATTAAAAGAGAAGTTAAATACCTATCATAGCATATTTATTAGCATTTATTGCATGGTTATTTATTCTATATTTAGTATTCTGTGCTTTAGTGTGTGCCCTAAGTACTATGTGGCCAGGGTTTGCTGGACTAGTTACCTGATGATGGAAATGAGGTCTTGTCGTGGACGTATTCGTGGTTCAAGTGAGCGAGAACTGTTGGGTATTTTGTAATCCACTTAAAATAGCCCATTTTTATGTAAATCGAACATAACATTTTTGTTTTAAATATTGCTTGACAATACTATACACATAACTCCAATAAAACAGCCCCATTACAATTTATACATATTATAAACCAACATTATAATGATATCATAAATTTACGAACTGAATATTCATAACGCCGATTATCCAATGATACCTGTTAGCAGTGTAAATATGGGAGAAGTGTATAATTATTGTGTTCGACGTCGCGTCGTGGTGGCGGTTTTCGTTGCACGCAAGTGTAATTAATCGGGCTCATTAGATCTATCGCGCGCTAACATCATCGGCATGGGGTAAGTATTATTTTTAATAATTAATAATATTAATTATTAAAAATAATACTTACAGACCGTATATGAGTATCCGTGTAGGGGCACCAAGACTTGTGTATGTATCACCTTCTTATACTACACTAGCTGTTACCCGCGACTTCGTCCGCGTGGTATTTAACAAAGACACAACCGTTGGCAACAGCCTGCTCGCACGTCCTGAGCCCGCGGGACGCATTGCAGGTTGTTGCTATCGAACTTAATCAGGCGCAGCGCTGCAACATTGCTTTTAATTTTTTTCGTGAGATCCTATTTTTTTTTCTAAAATAAAAGTATCCTAAGTTACTCCTTGTTACATCAGCTATCTGCCAGTGAAAGAATCGAAAAATCAGTACAGCCATTTCAGAGATTAGCCGGAATAAACAGACAGACAGACAGACGGACAGACAGACAGACAGACAAAAAATGTAAAAAATGTTGTTTTGGTATAGGTACCGTGTATACATCCAAATGCACATAGTAAAAAGCGGTTATTTTAATATTACAAACAGACACTCCAATTTTATTAATTTGTATAGATTATTAAGCTCAACTAATAATATTATTCTAATCATATAATTCATGAAAAAACCTGTATCCTAGATTTATACATTAACTTTATCTAACGTCATATAGTACTGCGCAAAGCAATATTCTTGTGCGCAGTACTATATAACGTTTGATAAAGTTACATAACGTCTATAAATTCGGGAGTAAATGTATCATTAAATTTCTCCTAGGTATTGGCGACAGTTATACCCTTCTTGTCCCAATTAGTCCAGGACACAATCCACAAGACATTTATTCAATTAATTAGAGCTCATTCTTTAAATTTTAATCATCTCATATATTCGTGTACTGGTACCGTCGCCCGTCAACAATGCAGTCAGACCTTAATTGTAAAATTATAAGATTTTTTTAAAACAGCAAGTTCTTAGAAATATTTTAGCTGTTGTACTATGTTGTACAGGCGTTCATTATCGCGACGCGTTAACATCAATTTACATTTCCGATGGTAGTAATAAGGTAATAAACGTTAGTTGTGTAGTCCGGCCTTAATAGGTTGGGCTTGTAACCAGGCGTTACAAACATTGGGCCCATCCGTACGTATGCAGGAGTTGAAAACATTTTTTACTTAAGTTTAGATGAACACCAATAATTTAAGTATACGTCACAATAACAAAACATTATCTATGTTTAAGTACAACACTAAGATACTTTAAGACATAGCCGTAAAACACTCAGAGCCAGGGCACAGACAGGACGCACTATCAATAATAACAATAATAAAATCAATACACACAAGGGTCGCGGACGAATTCGGAGGGTCCACTCCTCGCACCGAAATAAAATAACAAAACCATCCGGCTTTCATAATTGTACGACTCCATTGATGGTTTTCGAACGTTTATTTATACGGTATGAGCAACATTTTGGAGGATACACAATGATAGTAAAATGCGACTTCTATTTTTTGTTACGTGACGGCTCCCATCTGCCGTCTGGGACCCAAGTGGGACTACTCAGCAAGGTCTATAATTGGAGCTTGGCTCGCGACACATTCCCACCACTACTCCTCCAATCCAGGAGCCACACTTCATTCAGATGGCGGCGCTAAAACTCATTGACCGAATGAAATATTCAGACAAAAATATAATCTCAACTACATATACCGAAGTGAAAGCCTTCCTAGAAGTCGTACAATAACAATGAATCGTATTGTCGAGTGACCGATTAAGCGCCCTTATTACGCCTATCCATATCCGATCGACATTGAGAACGATGTGTAAACTTGACCGATTATAGGTAGTATCGACCCGTGCACGACTCGAACCTGTCTCGCATCCGTTCCGTTACGCCAAAATAGTCGTATGAATAATATAATAATTGTACGGAAACCGGCTTGGCGGTCTCTTACAACAAGGTTCAATGTAGGTGCGTCATTTGGAAATACATAAATGTTTAATTGTAAAATGGTAAGTGCACTTATCTATACCTATGCTTGTTTTTGATTTGTTTACTCAACAAATAATCATTATGAAAAATATTAGGATAAATATTTTTTTTGTACATTGATTTATTGAAAAAAAAATGTGTGATTACTTTTTTCATCAGTCTATTTATCAACAAAAACATGTTAGAAAAAAAAATACAATGATCTTTTCTTCGCAAAATGCATTGTAAACTGCTTACTTCTATAAATTTTGCAAGTACGCTCTAAAGTTCTTGTAATTCATGCATTTAATTCATCATATAGGTATAATTTCTTTTACGTTTTTGTGTTATTGCAGGTTAGTTTTAACTTAGTGTTTACAAATTGTTCTTATATTGTGAATAAATGAACATATTTTATTTCTTTCTTCTTCATAATTAAATTGAAAATAATTGATCGATAGAATATTTATCGCTTTACAGCATCAAAAACATGAACCACTAATTCTATAAAAGTGAGATTTGATCAATTAGCTTTCTGGGTTCCATATATTAAATTAAACCTGTAATATGTCTGAATGATGTTGTCTTGCGACGGCCGTTTTATTGCGACGCGTGATTTATTGAATGGAAAGATGTTATGCTCATGTAAATTATAAGGTTTATTATCACACCGGCCTGTGTCGGCGGTATACGAGTTGCTTGCGTCTCATTCGTTTTAAGAAAGCTGTGAGCTTAACTTGTCAGTCTTGCTGTAATTTAGTTGTCAGATTCTGCTTACTAAACATACGAATATCGGTTGAAACAACTAAGTTAGTAAA
This sequence comes from Pheosia tremula, assembly GCA_905333125.1. Classification (NCBI taxonomy): domain Eukaryota; kingdom Metazoa; phylum Arthropoda; class Insecta; order Lepidoptera; family Notodontidae; genus Pheosia; species Pheosia tremula. The sequence continues at coordinate 1,691,548 of HG995403.1, read as the reverse complement.
AGTATGAAATATACAAATTGAATGATAATACTTTCGCCAGACGAAAACACCAACTATACCTTCCCACGCTAAGCAAAGCTCGTATTATAGGTACTGTACAATAGACTGAGAGATCCATGACTCAGGTACAAACATACACAAAGTATGTCCGTACCAGGATTCGAACCCGGAACTCTCAGCTCAGACGGCAGGGTCAATACTCACTGAGCTAATAAGGCCGTCATATAACGTACAAATAGCATGCATGTGATTACTGTCTGCAATCTCAAATATACATTTCATCCAGCCCGGAACCCTAAAACCTGGACAAACCTTAATTTTGGATGCTTCAAAAAGATTAAGAGCCATTTATCTAAAGCACTACTTAATTTAAGCATAAACTATTTTATTTAAAGCCGAAGTTTATACATGCACCCGGTCAACGACACCGCGTGGGCGGGGCCCATGCTGGGACTTTTAGTTTTATTACGAACCTTCTTATATAAATTCGTATGTTAATATGAGAAAAACGTCTTTTTCTCATATTAACATACGAATTTATGCCTGTTAAATCAAATGCTTAGGGGAACGCATACAACCTCCAATATTCCATTGTATATAGTAACGAAAATTAAAACGCGTAATCTTTACGACTTTTTAGATTCGTGTCATTAAAATCGTCGATATTCAATCTCCGAAGAGCAGCAGTAAAAACAAAAGCTCTAAATATTTATTTCATATGCTGATAACCTTCGGTGTTATTTCGAGATCCGAGGCTCTCGAATACTTAATATACAAATAATATAGAAACACAATCGTAGGATTATATTAAAACAGCGTAAGCCACAACTAATGTAATCGTAATGTCATTGCGAAAACATACTGTCCCTGTCATTCTCATCTATTAAATCTGTGGTCTGAGAGGGTGGAAGACGTTACTTTACGGATACACAACGAAAAAAAGGATTGTACTTGAGGCACTGAACTCATTATAACCGTCAAATTTTCAAAGTTACGATGCGATGTGCACGTAAAAGAACGCGTCACTCAGTTTATATGTAATCGCACGCGTTATCGACAGCGTCTAGTATTACAGTGGGCACAACATGCGATTATTATGCGAGTCGCGCACGGCGACGCACGTATTTTTAGCGAATGTCGTGCGCTTAGCTTTAGGCCTGGAACAGACGGTCGATTCGAAGCGGCTGCCGACGGATATGCACTCCACTCTGTGGGTCGGCGATACAACGCTTAGATAACTTTGTGCCGTAATTTATTGTAATGAGTGGGGAATGACATTTATTATGCAAGATAGGCACTTTATGTTATCAGGCCTTAGAGCGTAAACACACAGGGAAGCGTTAAACGTTCCTCGTTATTTGTAAGATCCGCAACCCGTACACTTCAAGAACGCGGAACGTAAAACGCTCTCGAGTTTGTTGGGGCTCAGAAAAACAACAATAAAAGAAAGCAACAAGTAATGTTAACCACGTTATTAGCCGATGTCACTTTTCGTAGGTTCTTACGTGCACAGCATTATCTGTCTTTGTTAAAATACCCTTACTTTAGTATTTGTCATTTTGTTATGTACTTACCAGTAACGCATTGTAATAATTCATGTCGTAATGATCGCTGCATATTCATTGATTGTTTTGTTGATAACTAGTAGTAAACAAAACGTCCGATCCGTTTTGTGGTTTTATTAATCAACTAGATTTTCTCCCAATACTTCGTCTGCGTGAAAAAGTACAAAAGAACGTTTTAATATAATATTACAATAATAACATTCGACTTTGAAAATTTCATGTATCTATGTCCAGCTTTTTGGACTGTACGTTGTTTGTCAGAAATCTTTAATATATATAGAAGATAAGATATGTAGGGATTGAATATTATGTCAAAGGTGCCATATCGTGGATGATCATAAAATTGAATAAAAAACACTATTTTTAAAAACAATAAGGTAACCATTGAGTGTCTTGCTGACTCTTCGCAGCTGAACCAGCTTTCGGAACCGGTGATAGATGCTGTGCTATTTATAATAACTTAATAGGCCTACAAAAATAAAACAAAATGATTCTTAGTTCATAAGTCGTCTACAAAACAACCTATATATATATTATTATTTCATCTCCGAGTTGCTTCGATAAGTCGACCGACACATTATCCGGATGTGACGTTTCAGTTACAAAGTCGAACCGTATGCGAAGGTCCTTACGGCTTGCGGGGTGAACGCACTGCGCTTATTTCGTTACGAATGTAAGTCTAAAACCACATCTGAAGGGGCGTTTAATGGCGTTTTGAAGAAATGATACCGTTTTAACGTCAGCCTTTTAAATGTTATCAAGTCTTGAAAAAAGGATGCAAAAAGTAGCATTTTCAGGGATGGTATTTTAACGAAATTGTCGTTTCAATAAAAAATATCACAAGTTATTAGCTATGTTGTGTTACGCAATGCTAATTAAAGTATACGTTACGTGCAAAAGAAGCGAATCGAGTCCACCTATCATTATTCATCAACATTTTAATCGTTCGCTAATTGACCACAAAGTAATAGGTACTAATTAATAGAGAACAACACTATGTTTTGATGATATTGTAATGGTTATTTTAGTGTCTAGACTGGCTAGCGATCAATTTTTAAATTATTTTTGCGATAATGTGAGAAAAGAATTAGCTTTAAATTGGTGTATGCCGCTGTTTGCAACATGGAGGTAATATTCTGTGTGCCGCACCAAAATGGTTGATGTTAGCAACATAGCTTGATTTATAAACACGTAGAGAGAGATTCTTAAACCTCCTTTAGGACTCGCTACCTGTGCACGGACTCACAGATATACCTGAGTAGACATGAACAAAGATAAAATCTAAAACAAAGTAGTAAAACTGACTTAACATTATAATTGAATAGTTTTACAAGGATTGGAATAAATAAACATAAACTAAAGGTCGGCTGCATGCGGCGTCGATATAATATTTTAGAGCCGCTGGGAATTATTCAAACTAACAATACATTTAACTGCTCGGCAGTTAACTAGAACGCATATATTGTTTACATCGCCTATAATAAGGGTAACATTACATTATGCCTTGTTGCTAATAAAAGTTTTATGAACTATTTGTTCCTTGGTACTGAGGTCAAGTGTTTCCGTTTTATATTGCAATGTTTTATGGAAAATATTGTATTATGCATAAAGTGATATAGCATTTAAACATGTGTTGTTGGGCTTTAGGACTATCGATGTGTAAAAGGTGGATGACACTGAAGGCGTAAATAAATTTATAAATTAATAAATTTATATTATAAATGAAAACAGGAGCACATAAGATATATACATACAAAGATGTAAGCCAGACGAATAAAGAAGCATTCAAGTTGGTATTCGAATCCGAAGAGATTTGATATAATATTTTAAAGCGTTAACAAAATCTAGGCGACACGTAAAAAGCCATCCGTAATTAAATAATGAACTCGATAGCAATTAATTACACCTCTGTGGTCGTAAACCTGTCTACGACAGCTTCACAAGTTGACAGTTTGAGGACAAAGCCGAAGTGGTTTATATATGAACATCGTAGAATCGCATAAAATACCCATGATGTCAATAAAATGATAATGCCCCAAATGCTGCACGCCTTTGAACCATGGTTCACACTTGGAGCCCATTATGTAACCTAACAAGGAAATAGTTATGATAAGAGTTGAAATAGCACTAAGATAGTTTTTTAAAATTAACTTTTTATAAACTTAATTAGGTAGAAAAGGGAAACGAAACGGAAGCATCAGACATAGATAAGTTGCAGCAATTAATTTTTAAGGCTACGGACAGTAGTAACGGAAATTCCGCGGAGGAATTTAGAGCGGATTTTTTTAATTTGTTTTGCATTATTGACGACCTTTTTTATCAGATTTGGCGCATGTGGTATATTTTCACTTGCCGTGATCGAGCTAAATTCTGGAATTTCTGCTCATTGGGCCCAAGACTATGTGTGACGAGGAGGCTAATGACCCCGAGTTTAAAGACGTTTTATAACTTTTCGAACGTCATATAGTGCTGCGTAAAGCAACTCTTGTGCGCAGTACTACGTACGTAATAAAACGTCTATAAATTCGGGGGTTAGACTTTTGGTGAAGAATTTGTGAATAATCCAAGACTCTATCACCAGATTTCCAATTACGAATTAAACATATCATGGCAAAGAACGTCAGCACTTATCGAAATTTCAAGTTTGATTTAAGTAAAAAAATTGGGAGCATTATCTGATTAAGAATATAAATTTAAATTAAGCTCTACGCAAATAAAAATCTAAGAACAAAACGAATAATCTGTTTAATTAATAATGACGATAAAAAATTAAGCCTTAATGAATCGACGATAAAATTATAAAATCTTCAGACAATCCGTCAATTTACCGACTTATGAGGGCAATTAATCTTCCAGGTTGAATTTTATTGCGGGTAGGAGGGCACCGCACTACAAAGTCGCAGAAACCAGTTCAAAAGTTGCATTCTAACTTCTATATATGCGAGATTTTTGATATCACAACAATATGGTGTATATTAAGTCGGACGTAGATAGGTTACTTGCGCTTGGAAATGGCACCACACAACTCGGCTGCACAGCGCACCTGATAATCAGTCTAACTACACCACAATGAAGACGCAGCGCGACATATATATATCTCGCTTTTGCCCTTGCTAATTCTCATGCAATCTCGTTTACACTGACATCGTACTGTTTAGTGTGTACAACCACAGTACGTTTTATTATAACGTTCACGCGTGTGCGTTAGGGGACACGAACAAAATAACATCGCGTTAGTTCTAGCATGACTTGTCTACGTTTCTTAGTTCAAAGTCATTGCCACTAAATGTTGTTTCGTTCTCTTGAAATATCTTATTCCATTTTTTCTCCGAAACACTTCGCAGATGGAAGATAGTGGGAACCAGAAGCTTGTATAAGCGGCATCAGCATGAGAATTTTGCAAAATGTTTAGATACGAAGACATAAATGTCGTCTTTATTATAGTCGGCGGTTAAGTGCTTATGCAAACATGAAAAACGCTGGCAATTAAAATAATGATTACGAAGAGATTAACTTGATTAATTTTAATAACTATATATGTGGTGTCTCAAGGTTTGAGGACCGTGGCTCAAGTATATATAAAAAGTGTTTTCTACCACGTTAAAAAATACCTACAGCATTTGAAGTCAGGCAACTTGCACGAGATACGTTAAAAAATCGTCAGATCATTCGACATTTGGTACGGAAATTGAGCGTACGCGACGAGGAGATTGCTTTTAAATCGCGTTATGAGCTTGATGGCAGGCGGTGCAGCGAGCCGTCCATCCAGTGCACGGCCGTCTTGATGGATCACTTGGTAATTATAAAACTCATTTTCTTCGCTAAGTAATGTTCGACAAGCTTTACATATTATTGATGTTCGATACGACACTTCGTGTCAAGATTTCGATGAATTTCTCAAACTAATTATTATGCAGAAGCAATAACTGTAAAATTGGTATGAAGAATGATGATCATTTCACAAAACAGACTTCTCAATAAATATATAATAACTATTTCTCAACATGAACAGAGCTGACAGCAGTTAAAATTGCAGTCTCAGAAGGGATCCGTTATAAAACTTCGGCTAATGGCATGAATGAAAAAAAGGCCGAACGTTTGCAGTGAGCGATAAAAAATGCCGACAAAAACTTTCCCCTAGTATATGATTTCAGTATAAAATGTAAATTTTGAAAAAAAAACCGCTCAATGACAGACGAAGGACGTTAGAAAGTCATCAATGTAGTCTTAAAAACAATATTAGGCCTTTCTGTTAGTTACATTATAGACGCATCATAGTCAATTCAACTTCACTTTTAAAGTTTTAACCGACTGTCTTAAAAAAGACGGATATTATAACGGTGCAACACGAGTCTGGAGTTATGATCGATGATTGATTATATAGTGGTTTGATTGTTGATTTACAGATATACAATTTGATCAGTCATTAATCAAATCGAACAAAAAGTTCACCCCAGTGTCGACGGGGTCACCTTAGCACAGAGCGGTCGCACGTAACATCTGCCCGATAACAACATTTTAACACGTGATTTTTAAACAATAACATTATCCGCATCACCCAAGGAAAACACCATAACGGCATATTAATAATTGTACTCGTATATCGTCAAGATTAATTTGATGTAATAACATATTTTGCAGTTATTCTGTAAAATGTATTTCAAACGTTTGATATAAAATCTGGTATTTCCTTATTATTATTTTTCTATATTCTATTAAATTTATAATTAGTTCATAAGTTTGGTAAACTAATTGCAAGCCGTGGTAGCCCATAATTAAGGTTGCATTCATTCATGTTATATGGTTACATGTGTTTGATAGCTATGTATTAGTGTAAGCCTTGCGGGTTATCCTTAAATAAATAAATAAAAAAAATATGGACATATCATTGGAAATAGTTAAAAAATGATTTTCTTCCTATTCTATTATTATTTTTAAGTGCCATTTTTGTAAACATTGCGCTATAGATGAATAAACAAATAAAATAATTAGGTACTCATTCAAGAAAATAGCAGAAAAAGTTTAAGTCGAGATTAAATTATGCTAAGATCGTTGGAGAAAAAAGCAAACAGTTGCGTGAAAGAAAGAAAATTACACAATACTTTGAAAAGCTGGAAGTTTGTAGCAGAGCGGTAAGTTGATTAACTTAGTTGGAGATTATATAAGTGTTATAAGAAATTACAACATAAGTTGCAAAGTTCTTGATAGCAAATGAGTCACAATACACGGATACTGTTGTAACGCGAAGTCATCGAACATTTCAATGACTTCCTTACAGGGTTAATACGTGTTATGAGATTTGTGTCTGTCACGCTATATTGGAAATGATGATGACAGTTAGATTACCAACAATTACTAGAAGAATATGCTAGCTAACGTTAATGCTGTGTTTTGTCCACTAAAAGTTTGACATGAAACATTAAATGTAGAATTATTATAAATAAATATCGCTAGAAGAACACACCAACTATACGGTCCCATACTAAGCAAAGCTTGTATTATGGGTACCGTACAATGGACTGGGGGAGAACCCCGTACATAATACTTATATAGATATTAAACATCCATGAATCGGGTGCAAACATTCATGCTCATCACACAATGTTTATCCCTACCAAGATTCGAACCCGGGATCCTTGGCACAGAAAGCAGGTTCAACACTAACTGAGCTAATCAGTTCGTCACTACCTCACGTTATCATGTATTTTAAATGTTTATCGTTAACTTTATTAATTTAATTCTTATGTTGTTTTCTTTCTATTAGTATTCACAGTTGCAATCGTGTCTATAAGTTGTATGAAAATAGAACAAAGAACGAATTATGTATTCAATGGATAATACCGGAAGGCTAAACACAAGGTGCTAGGCGCACCTGCTATGTAGTACATAGACCTGTAATGTGAGGTAGTCCAACGAGAACCGTACCTAGCATACTTGGAACTAAGAGAGAGGGGGCAACTGTAACCTTAAGTGAGCCTATTACAAAATAAAAATAAGACCATCGACGTACAACATCGTATATAATCATTCAAATTGATTTTGTCTTCAGGTAAAATCTTGCAACATCAAGATTCCTGATTAGATTTGTAGACATAATATTTTATCCGTATTTCAACTCCTTTCTGTATGTTCGGTCATTGTCTATAATTATTCCGTGGTTAGCCTTTTTATACCACTCCGTTGCTCCATCGTCATAGAAAACCCTGCAAGACTGCACTTTTTAAATTCCATTTCGGTTCAGAAATATTTCGTAAATGCAGATCGTATATTTATGTGATTTTCGAAATAGAGATGTATTTTAACCAAAATATTTATCAGGTTTGGATGATTGATTGATTGATATGTTTGTGTTGATTCATTAAGTAAATTTTTTTATCGAAACTTCATTTACTGCTATCGAGACAATGCTAACGAGCAGTAATCTTAAATTGTGAAATGATGATAATGACAATTCAATTGATATACTTATTACCCACACAATCCAATTTGGATAATAATAAATTCATGGTAAGCTTCAAACTGAGTATACAAGCTTTGTGGTAACTACAGTAGAAAAAAAATATTTCAGCGGAATATGGTGTGATTTCTTCGGATAAGCTTGTTAATCGTCTATTAACTAAAGGATGTAGGCCCGGGTAATAATTTAATTACATACAATTAATTCCTTTGAAAAGCAGATTTTCCCATTACCGCTTTGTTTCAGCGAATTATTTTCCGTCTTTTAATAAACAAATAGTATGGGAAAATGTTCTGCGTAATTACGGTACAAACTATGAGTAATGTTGTGACGTAAATTATAATAATAATAATACACGGGAATAACCATGACAAATCGGTATTACGAATTAATTAACGATACCTAAATAATTGAATGACAATTACTTAGCGTGCCAGCACTGCCAGCTGAATGTTTTTGAACCGAAATACATAGAAACGCGAGATAACAAACGGAAAAAACGTTACCGAAAATACATGGATAGCAGGAACCTAGTACCGGTTTTCATATAATGAATACTCAAAAAAAAGGACGGTAGATGCATAAAAAATACGGACCGCGCCTTCCTATGCAGCGAGTCTCCCCTAGCGAAAGGTCGACATCCGTTGTTATAAGCGAAACAATTTGAACTTTTTCTGGTCCTATTCGAACATCGTGGTATTTTATATTTTTCGTAAAAATCGCCGAAATTTCGGCGTCGCTTACCGATTGCTAAACGTACTGATCGGTATAGCGACGGCCGGGCTCGTGGCTCCGCGATGCCGTCCCCGCGGCGGTGCGCGCATGCATGGTGTTTTTAGGGCCGAGGTCGTCGGGAATAATCACCTCGGTCGGTGGCGTAACATAACTTCTCATCTCCCAGGGTCGCGGTCAGCTTCTCGCCGCCATCCATGCACTGCACATCCTGGGCATGGTTCACACACAACACATGATCACACAGCGGTAGGTCACTTATCGGGTCGTCGGGTCGTCACTGCACGGCACTGTCACTGTCGCGGAGTGTGGCGCGAGACGGGCGGCGTGCGCTATCAACGCCGATGCATTGGCGGAGTGCGCGGCGCGGTCCCGGGCGCGCAACAGCTGACGGGGGCGCAGCCCCGCGGTCCGCGCCCCGCTCCCCTCGCCGCGCGCAGCCGGTGCGTGCGCCGCGCCCCGCCCGCCCCGCACCGCCGCCGCCTCTAATCCATTATTTACGGACAGCCGACCGGTTTCAGGCGCGTTGGTTCTGGCCGCCGCTTCACGACGATCGTTCAAATTTAATGCCCTTCCTATGTCCGGCCTCTAATGCGATAAGATTACGCTCGGCCGGGCTCCGGACGGCGCGCGGCCGCAGTCACCGCTGCAGTGATAGCACCGCGGGACGAAATAATTAACAGAAGCGCGTAACACTAGTGCGAGTAAATCTCGACCCGCGGCAGCTCGTTGAGCTACGCAGACCTGATTGATATATCGGCGGGAAGGTGAACGAACCTACGCCAGGCATCGACTGGTACTGAAAGCACTAAAAACCCTATAACCCTTGTTATATTCTGTTGTTAGCCGCAAAATTCACTTTTGAGGCCGTAAATCACCGTGCAGGCCGTAAAAATGTAGTAAAAATAGAATTGGAAAAGAAATGGGTCCCAAGTAGGTGCTCGCATGTACCTACTACCTATACACTTGTCATAAGTACATAATGTTATGTAGGTATATATTTAATGTACTGCATTGATTAGGAAACATGACGCCGCAGCTACAGATATACCCCCCAAACACAGCTGGAGTAAATAAATACGTTAACGATAATGCGTTAACTATTGATAAACAAAAGCCAGAAGACAATAATACACCCATGAACTACACAAATATTCCTAATGATCTAAGTAGGTACCTACCTAATTATTCACAATTCTCAGCTCGGCAGAACCTACAGATAGCTGATAAATGATTGCAAATAAGTACAAAACATCACTAATAAGTGAGTGTACATAGCAGTCTGTTGACTTACAAATACTGTTGAAATGTGCTTGAAGCAAGAAAAACTTTCACAGTTGACCCCCTCTCTCGGGCTAAGTTTATCACAGCATTTATCTTATTTCCATGAATACAACTTAAAAACTTATTCCTTATCTTCCGATTCCGAGAATGGTCTTTACCACTTGCTGTTGCACACACGAATTTTCAAGTATGTGAAGGAACTGGCGATACAGTTATGGAAGGAGCCTATGAAAATAAAAGATTTACAAGCTTCTTTTAATGAACACTGCGCTAAGTGGTCCGAACACTCCAATGTTACACTAGCAACAAAAAGTCAGTCAATATGAGAGCAGGTACTTAAATAGTTTTAGGCACAAGAAGGTCCGTCGCACATAAATACTTAGTATCAGAAGTATTTCGCCTTTATTTATTGGACTGACAGTCTCAGCTGGAAATTTACAAACACAATGTATTAAATCACAATAAATATCATTGAGATGTGAATTTATTGCTAATCTAAGTTTATAGCTTTGCTCCAGAACGACTAAGGAAATAAAATCGACGTGGGGGTGTTTTAAATTTAAAGCCGCGTAATTAGAGCAGCCAAATACATCCGAGGGACCACCACGTCGGTTCGACCTCGTCAATCATTCGGCGAGTATCAGACATTAGATATCGCAAAAAGTGCAGCAAACATCTCGAACGGGAGTCCGGTTTGCGAGGGTGGTGCCCAGTGTTTCATTACACGGTTCCCCGTAACATTAGCGCCGGCCGAGTAGTCCGACAGTCGTCGAGATACTCAGGGCTCCACTTTCGGCGCACAGCCATAGAAATCACGTAGTTCGCGGAACTTTGTTACCTGTGGTACGTCGGCAGCGCAGCGCGCCAAGGTGAACGTTCGGGCCAAGGACGGCCGGGCGGGGCGGGAGGAGCCCCGCCATCGCCCCGCCGCACCCCTCTCCCCCTTACCCGAGTAAAAACCGAACCTTCGAAGACGGGCGGTGCAGCCCAGCAAAAAAAGGGCCCGACGGAACAAATAGAAAACGTTGGGGTCCCAAAAAAAAAGAATACAAATAACAGGGGTCTCGGGTAACAGAACTAGTTAGGGTCTCTGGGTGGATGTCGAAATAATTTCGAGTTCGCATGTCACCTGCGCCTACGCAGACGGGTCACGCACAGAGAGCGCGCGTGTTGCTATGATGTAATAGGTGAACGATAAAAAACGGCTAACGGAAGAGGCGCGGAACCGGGCGTATCGACGACGACGGCCCACTAATCACCCGGCACGATGGGTATTTTATAATTTCACAGCTATGGCAAACAGCCGATTATATTAATATTCTAGAGATGACCACCTCCGCTTCAATTATTCATGTCTCCTTACTTATTCGTGATGCGTAAGCGTTGAACTTTTTCCATGCGAATTGAAGTTAAACTAGGGATGATAAAATGCCAGGACTGCTTCCTAGACGTTGTGCTCCAACCGGTTCGGCTGCACATTGTCATAACTTACCCACAGAAAAAGTTGCGCTAGCCACAAAACACGTCCTACAGAATATTCTCTAACGACTCGCATTAGAAATGTCATTATCAGACGACATTTTTATTCTGTGCTCGTGTAAAAACTTGCGGATTCCGATCATAGTTGTGACATTCGAGGAAATCATTATTTGTTTTCGAAGGTAGGTTGACGCAATTGAATATTGATTACTGAACAATCGACTTCCTATCGATGAATGCGAAGACAGTAGAAAAATATGTCTCCCGAGTGCGGTTATATGACCGGTCTATTGATCATGTTACATCACGGTACATAAATAGAATCTCCTGGAGCCATCCGTACTTGCGTACAGTGCGTGCAAGGAGGCGTAGCTTTCTGTGCTACTCTAGCAAGAAGCGTCGAATGAGAGAGAAAGGGACGAGGCGGTGTTACAGTTAAGCAGGAACTCTATTTATATGCAAATATAACCTCGGAGTCGACACCTGTTTGCGTATTCTCAGCGCTCGCCGCGTCGCTTTGTGGCAACACTGTCTCCGTGGTATCCTTTAGATTATGAAAAACAAAATCAAGTTTGCGTATAATAAATAAAATATTTATGTGGAGGTGACCCTTATTCTGATGAGTTAGAGCTTAACACAAAGATTCTTAAATACATTTCTTACTTTGTTCAATACCTGTACCCTCGTCGCTTCCCTCATGTTTTTCTGACCACTTTTTAATCTAGTTTTGTATACTGAATTTCGTTAGGTAAAATTAATTACGAATTTCAATTGGAAAACCTGTCGCGTTACAAACGTGATGACTTTGATCTCGTTGGTTTATGAAGTTCGTGCACAATAAAAATGTGTCAGGCGGGGAATTTGCATGAGGCCAACATTTTGGGTAAGGCGAAACGACGACTCGAACGCTAAAAAGCAGTGCATTAGAATAAAAATATCGTAGGAGATGATAGGTCTGATTTATCACAGCAAATTGCCTCTCAACGTCAAACGGAACGTATTTGCAGACGAGATTACCAAATCACCGGATCTATTTATGCGTGTTTTAGACACGTGAGAAACATTCGAATCGTTTCAAACAATTTCGAACTTTTAAATCCAATCTAGTTTGTTTATTTTTCTTAATAAAAGGGTGCTTAATTTTGCAATTGGACGTATTTCCCTCGCGGTTTCGCCGTCGCATGCTTCCATTACTGTCATATATCTCCCACCTACACTCCCTCCCGCGGCAAAGAGAAGAATTGGAGCGGGGTCCGGGCTGTTCATTTATCATACTCGGACGCTGCTCGGGTCCTGAGTGCGTTCCTGTGTAGGTCTGCCGAATCTGATACGTGTTTGCTGTTCGTTTTGCTGTTTGTGTTGCATCGTGCGCGACGTCTGCGATTCTGATTATGAGTGGTAATTTATTTTGCGTTAAAAATCCGCAGACAGCGATCAACAATTAATAACGCAGACTTAATTTAAGTTATGCAAGTCCTGCAACTGAATTGAACAATGATTGTATGGAATAAAAAGCTATCCGACATGAATCTTAATCTTCTTTTGTTTATAAATATATCAACGCAAAGTGCAAGTTCGTTCTGTTTAGCGTGGTAACTCAACACACCTAGAGGATTTTTTTTTCTAGAGCTAAGTTTACGAAAACCTTTTCGATAATTACCAAATGACGTTCAAATCTGTTTTAATGGACTCCCAATACGAATTTTCATAGCTACAAAACTGCAGTGTGTTTTGGTTGTTCCAGCGACAATACCTAACCCGACCTCTTTCACTTTTGCCCGTTATTGTTTAGGCAATCTGTTAATTACGATTATGAGTAGCCTGTGTTAGCAGTCGGGGTCTGGGCGCATGCTAATTGTGACACATTGGCACCTGAGCTTCGCGTCAGGCGCGATCGCATCGTGGAGCATCGACCGGCGGTGCAACGCCCGCGGTGTCCTTACCCGCCCTTTTCGACGGTGCCATGTATGACGCATGGGCGTGTAGTGTGCTGCTGTTACATCATGTTCGTCGTTCTTTTATGTTGCAGAGCAGTCATGAATTGTTACATTGAGCTTTTTCTGCGTGGACAGTTCATTACCCCAGGAAATTAAATCAAATTCGTTTATGCTGTTTAGCCGTGAAAATTTAAAGGAAGAACATACTTTTGCGACTTTAATAAAGCCGGATGAACACGAGTATAGTAGTAGAGTCAACAAGCATACTACTCTACCAGTTCCCAGTAGTCTACCAGTTTTGGTATAGTAGCTGTCTACAAGTACATTTACATACATTACGTACATTTTCCTGGAAGTTACGTCTAAGTTACTCTACTAATTTCATGTATGCAGTTAGTAGAGTCGAGTGAGACGTCGGGACGAGGAAGGCAAGTGGAATTGTAACTTAAACCTTATGCTAACTACTCTACTCTTCTAAATTTAACAACTTTTCACTACCAATACCGTCTACATTTTAATAGTTAGTATTATCTACCGTGCTATTATTCCATTTACTCCAATCGTGTTCTCTATGCGTACTACCGTAGAAGAACATGGCCACCATCGTAAATGAATATAATTGTATAATTTCAAACTGCGTCCATTTGAAATGATTACTTAAAAATTTGCAGGTGCAGCTAAGAAAATCGTTATATGTTATGCTATATAAATCGTAACGTTCAGGAGAAAATTAATGCTCTGAGTGTATGGCGGACGTTAACTCTAACTACCATCGCTTTACGACGTATAATTACGTTTAGACCGACAATTTTGCTGGTTACAATGTTCTCTACGATGATGCATTAGATATCAAGTTGACTGCACACTCGTTAGAGAAGCATGTGACGATGGCCCCGTTACACGTTACATTAAATACAAGGTATATAAATACAAAAATACAAGGTATTCGTCAAATAACATAAAACTAGGATATGGTCTTACAGCTGATTGAGAGGGATAGAAATAAAGGAAAAAAACGTTAGCTGCGGTGTCTTATTTCATAACTGTCTCTTTTGGAAATCAATCAGGTTGTCTATTTATAAATAGTGACTATTTCAGATGTACGATGAATATTATTGTCACCTCTCTCTCTCTTTAGCAATATAAAGCATCCATCCGCTTGCCCTAATTGTTACTCCTCACACTGCACGCGCATGACTGTATTTGCGACGGTTTGAATTTGTGTCAGTCCTTTTGGCTTAAGACTTACTTGTCTATCTTCTTAAACCTTTAACTGAATCACATATCAACTGACTGTGTATCCAAGGCATCTCGTGACCATCTTATAGCATTTCTCTAGCTTATACAAGGTGATTTAGAAAGAGTATACTAAGCCTCAATCTTGAACTTGGGCTTCTTAAGCTTATTTGTATCTTGTTCGCATAAATCAAAATTGTTATTTTGTATTGATCATTTTTTTAATAGACAACCCTATTCTCACGTCACATAGTATTTACAAATGCGCTAAAAAGCTCAGGTTTCAGGCTTAGTATACCTTTTCTAAATCATACTGTAAAATTAAGATTTCCTCACTGCAATACCGAGTCCAGCGTCGGCAAACTGAATAATTTTTGTATCAACAAGATTTATTCCGAATTTTTCATTAATCAAATACAGCCGCTCTGGCGGGGTTGTTAAGGAGCGGGAATTTAATCTCTAAACTCCGGTAGTGGAGTGGCAACGGAGTGCTTTTTGCCTCCGTTCAGCCCGTAACGCAATAATAAAACCTTGCACTTTGATGTCTACCTCGGAAACCCGCGGGCAGGAAGTCTACTATCGTTCCACAAAATTCGGGGAAAATTCGAATGATTGGTGATACGCTTTCGGAAATTCGGAATATAAAAAAGCGAAGGAAACTGTTTGATGAAACCGACGCCCAATGTCTATCATTTTACTTAATTAAAATGTTCGGTCTATTTCAATAGACGGTTATAGCAACATTTTTAACGTACCATTAGGTATAAGAATTAGTGTATTGCCTCTTTCAATCAATATCAATAAAATTTGAAAATAAAAAATCGTATAGTAACGTCGAGCACATGATAAAACAGTTAATTGCCGATTTATCTATCCATAGCAAATATGCTAATAACTAACTATTATCCATTAATTGCCAAGTATATTAGTTTTTGATTTCTACATTTTGCTGTTGATTAGGATTTGAGCTACGACGTCATTGCCATCGACCGAAACATTGTTCGATTCAATCGATATTACATGTATTACGCTTTCGTAAATCGGAAGTATACCTCCCAATGATCGACGGGGTGGAAAATCACCCGCGGCGTCTTGGTTCCGACGTCTCACGATTTCAAAGTCGAGGGTGCGTCGCGACGCGGCGGCGGAAGGCGGCACTAAGCTGGAGAGAGACGCCTCGCCTATCTGACCTACAAACGTACTCCACGCTCCTGTAAATATTTTGTTACCCATCCAATACAATATTTATTGGTTAGGGTCCTCCGTCGCGATTAGAATGCCGTTTCTTTGCAATATTGAGAGTTTTATGGGCTTATTTCGTTCACTCCATATGCATGGTTGCATAATTTAGGGTATCAAAATTTAAATGCAGCAGAAGAATGGATTTTTCGATATTCGAGCCATTGATTTGAGCTGTCGGCTGCGCTCTGGTGGTTAGGACGTGCAAAGAGCTTGGACAAGCGAGAGCCGGTTCGCCCACACACCGCGATAATGTTAATTAAAACGTCATGAATTTCGGACGCGTACAGCTCCGATTTTCCCATTCCACTAACGTTGTATTGTTAAACCATTTTGTTAAATAGTTGTTCAGCGCTCATGGTGACTAGTTTACGAACGGAAATATTAAATGATGAAGTTTAAGGCCAAGGCTCATCATCATCCGGTTAAAATTTAAATAACTATTTTCACATAAATGCAAATAACGACACACCCAAATAATAATGATAAACCCGAATAAATGGCACACCCAAATCTTATGTCACTATTCTGGAAGATCTCTCACTTATTCGCCAATTAAAAGAGCGGCAGAGTATCTAAATTGGTCTAGAACAGGCAGACATTTTGCAATCTAATAAATTAGGGAGATTGGAAAGAGCACCAGGGCAGGATGGCGGGCGAGACGACATTGCGGCGTCGGGGACAATTTTCCAATCAATCGGCCAGTGGTCTGGCCCTCCGGCCAGTTAGTTAACGGCAAAAACAATTTTATTAGTTAAATAGATTTTGGAATAACTTAAATTTGGCTTCAATTGACCTGAATATGCAATCTGATGCGTTCCGAAATTTGCATACAAGTGGAACGATGTAGGTTAAGAAATGTAATGTCTTTGATCCTTAGCTTTGTAAATTACGTACGATGGCTCCATTCCACCAGTCATCTACTATTCAGTGTCGACTCTAGTCCCATCTGTTTATTGATAACAATTTATGTTATGGACTTTATCCGACGTCTAAAATATTGTGCTTTTTGAAATTATGGATGCTCGATTAAAACGCAGACTATCAAGTAATTTTAAGTACCGTAGAAACTTTAAATCCATTATTCATTAGGTTCTTATGTCTTATGACTCCTATTTTAGCACTACATTCAATAAAACATATACATTCACATCAAACAAGTGAATATTTATACAAAGTTATGCAAATGTTAAGTGTTCTGAGTCAGTCCAAACATTAATTTATAAATATAGATCTATCTAAAGAAACTTCATTTCGTGTCCTTCAAAATTGAAACAAATACAACTTAATATATATTTTAATAGCAGCTGTACTCAATTATTAAATGAAGACTTTTTTAATAGTCTAACAAGAGTTTTAACTTAAAAATGTATTAATTGGCACCGATGTTATGCAAATGTTACTTTTGTGTAAGAAAAAAACTCCCACGGAATAACATCTCGTGTAGAGAAACGTTCGAGTCGTACATATAAAATCAGTCTCATTACAATATTAACTAAAATACTTTATATTAATTAAAACTAACGAACTGAACGAGTAGAAAGAGAAATGAATGAGGCTATGTCATCTGGGCGATGAAGGAATGCACAACGTCACGTTGCCCAGATGACATTGCTCAGTGGAATGAATGTATGAGTTTCTTAGCGTTCGTGCAATCAGGAGGCCGTCAGCAACACCTATAGTTTAAAGAACGCGACCCGAAACATGGGCCACGAACACTGAACAGACTAAAGAAAGTCGGTTCAGGCTCTAAAGGCGGCAATACTAAAATTGAGAAAAATATAAATTCAAACGTAGAACCCCGAGCTCTATTGGATAAAAAACAAATGCAATTAAACAACACATTTGTATTAATTATAAAGCTAACAAGACCACAGTGAAGTGGTAATTTAATTTAAATAAATCTGGCATTTCTGTGGCAAAAAGCTGTCTGCCGTGCCGCTATTTTTGTCTCTCACATTATAGGAGATTTAAGGCAAGTGCTATTAGATCTATGCATTTACCAAATTAAGATTTTTTAAGTGTATTTGATTTACATTATCTTATAGCTTATAAAGTTTCAACTTGCTTCATGAACCGTCATAAAACGCACATAACCAATACGGTTGTTGAACTTTCATCAGCCTTAATTGCACTGTGTATAATTCATACACACAACTATGAACAATGAAACACACATGCTTATGAATCTATAACATGGTACGGGCACTAATATCTTAGCGACTTGAGAAAAGCTGTTTGACATATTGTAAAATATCTTACATTTAAATAACTGTAAGAAGAGGACGCTATTAGGGCGGCAATTGTTGGGAAATATATAAAACTGTTTCTAACACCGAAACAGTAGCTGGCTGGAAAATATGGAGATTTTGTACCACATCTTATGATTTTCATCATTGACCTTATGGATTGATGATATGGGAAATAGCCAAAGCCAAGGATAAATTAAGTGCACGCGTTGAAATAAAACCAAAAGTAGACACAGAAGTGCGTTTGGCGCAAACCAAGCCACTAGTTCATTCTACCAAGCTAGAACATTTACGCAAGTACATAAATGTACAATGTATATGTGTGTGTTTGCCAAAGCTGCGGGCCTGGGGAGCCGGATGTGTTCTCTCATCCCGTGCCCTATTTGTAAGCTGAAGCGCACTAACTGGCGTCTGCGGGGGGACATACTGCGGCCGCGCAGACATTCCCTATAGTTATACATTACCTACATTATGTAGGCTTTCAAAGCATTCGTTTTTAGTATAAATATGAGGCCTTGCTTCATTTTGATACTTACTAAAATTTGTATATTCTTATTTTAATTCTGTACCGGCTGAGACTCGCTCGGTGTTCACATTTGTGATCAAGCCGCAGATAAAAATAGTGACGTATTATAATTTGTTTTTCATCGAAGTCGTAAAGCGAACATAAAACGAGTTAAATCTCTTTTGCATCTGTAATTAAGTTCATATGCATACTGGAAATTTTAATCGGGAATTGGTGTTAAAATAAGAAAATTACTGCAGAATAAAAAATAACGTGGCTTCTTAAATATAAAGACATTTTAACAAGAAAAAAAACTATAATTAGTTACTTTTATAATCTAAATTAAAATTCAGTTTATTATAATAGAATATAGTATGGCTGAAGGGCTGCAATGGCAAACGTTTGTATTCATATTTTTCTTTTTGGAAGACCCCTTTGAAAATATCCAATTATAAATATTTAAAGTGTGTAAAGGCACTCGTCGGGCTGTGTAACTCAATTCACCCGGTGTCGGGTTTCTTATTGACATATCCATTAGGTATTATTCGAGGTCTGCGGGTAGGGTAGGAGTAGAATGCGTGTAAGTCAGAATCAAGTTAACTTATAACTTTATTACAGAAGGGGATGTTTGTGATAAAATATTTGTGGTATACCAACCTGTCAATGAGTATGATTTTTGTTGCAAATCACTAAGATTTAATAAAGCTCTGTTGGATGGATCTTTACACTGTGGCCGTGTTTGCCATGCAGTTTTTTTTTATGAGTATGTGAAAATTCGGTCGTTGGTTTGTTGCGGCTATGGTGATTTTTGGAATTTATTTCAGGTGTTACATATCTGACTCATACTCACATTATCTCAAATTATTCGAGAGTATTATCGAAGATAGAAAAGCGAGTACTTTAACGACATGACACAAAAATATATACGAATAGTATTTTTTCGCAACAAAGTTCCGAATTACGATTCTCGTCTCGAATATCCGTTTCCGCTTGATTTGGCGACGTACAATCGACGGTCAACATAACAAATGGCGTTGATTTTCTGAAACGCACCCACCTACTTCTGGCAGTAGTCGTTTAAATGTTTCACGGTGTGGTCGCTTTTTACGTGACTTAAGTATAGGACATTAGATATATTTAAAACTAGCTGTTACCCGCGACTTCGTCCGCGTGATATTTAACAAAAAGCGGACGAATTCGCGGGTAACAGCTAGTCTAAGATAAAGTGGCCTAAGTTACTCCTTGTTACATCAGCTATCTGCCAGTGAATGTCCCGTCAAAATCGGTCCAGCCATTTCAGAGATTAGCCGGAACAAACAGACAGACAAAAATTGAAAAAAATATTGTTTTGGTATATGTACCGTGTATACATCCAAATGCATATTAGAAACAGCTACTCCAATTTTATTTATTTTTATAGATGATTTCATGATCGATTATAGATACGTACTTATATAAATGGTGTTAACACATAGTTTCAAGTTTCTATCCGGCTGTCTATCCGTCAGCAGCGAGCGGTTGCTGCACCTTTGATCTCCGAACGCACATGCATTAAAAGGTGCATTATTTTATTAGTTCGGAGAAGCCGGGGTTTGTATAACGCAACAGTGTAGGGTTACTATACATTTAATTTAGAACTTGAGTCTTAGATTAGAATACGTGTTTAAATATATGTGTGTTAGTTATTGAAATTTACATTTACATATATGTTTTTTAACACCGGGATCATGAAATCTCTCTCTATGGTCGGTCCCTGATCTCTGAGGATCGCGATCATCGTTGGATAGTCCACACTTAGATCGAACGATTAAATCATTAATTCGATCATAAAATATGTGCTCTCAAATCTCGACGTCATCATTGCAGGGAACTGTAGATAGTAAAGTTTACAGTCCAATTAGCACTTTAATATGTGTGCTACGTTTATCTTAAAATATTGCTTTAAGTGCCAATACCATAACCCTACCAAAGTACCTGGTGCCTAACCGATCTGAAATCCAAACCGTGTGTCGTGTTTGAGGAAGCGGCGAGTTTCCCACGGCGATACCGCGCATGCGCAGCGATGCCGCAGCCTACCACAGCGGTTGGACGTACCTGCGGACAATACAATGTTCTCAATATTGGCGAGGGAACATGGTCCGTTATTACTATATGCAGGGAGAATATGGACCAAAATATGATATACAATAAAAAAAATACCATTTTTTTTCTTTGATCATTGTTTCGTGACGGCCTGATTAGCGCAGTGGTAGTGACTCTGCTTTCTGCGACGAGGGTCCCGGGTTCGAATCCTGGTAGGGACGCAAGCTTTGTGTGATGAGCACTTATGTTTGTACCCGAGTCATGGATGTTTAATATGTATATAAGTATTATATACTGAGTTCGCCCTCAGTCCATTGTACGATACCCATAAGACAAGCATTAAGCTTAAAGTGCGACCGTATAGTTGGTGTGTTCGTATGGCGATATTTATTATTTATTTATATCGAGAGACATGAAATGATGTCTTACTCTTGACTTATACAGACTGAGCGTCGCCCAATGGACTGACCAGATCAGATCGTGAGTAGACGGACCCCACACATGAATCCACTAGAATGTATAGATAGCTAGCAAGGTATCAATCAATCAATCAATCAGCCGATAGACGTCCACAGCTGGACATAGGCCTCCCCCAACGACTTCCACACATCACGGTCTTCCGCCACTCGCATCCACCGGCTTCCTGCGACGTGTGTGATGTCATCAGTCCACCTCGTGGGGGGGCGTCCTACACTTCCTAGCAAGGTATCGTGACATCTACTCAACTCCAACATTAGGGCCAATAAAAAGCGCTACGTTAAAGAACTCTATTATACTAACTAGAAGTCAATCAAATACACCGATTCCATCATTAGACTAAAGATAATATAACAGAGAAACGTCGTCCTATATTCGTATACCGCAATACTAATGACGTCATATTATTTAAATAACTTGTCCGGATGGCGCGAGTCTCTCTCGGCTCCGCACTTCCGACCCCGCATATCTGTCAGAGCTAGGTGCACATCAAAGGTGCCGTTACAGTGGGGCATTAGAATGAGCGATGAATGACAAATTACAGTAAAAAATGATTTCTTATATTTACGCGAATACAACAGATTGAAATAAACCTCTACTAATTTTAAGGATTTTATCATGTTTATTTTATGTTTTAACGTTCCCGACGTTTTGGCTGCTTTACAGTAATCATGGTCATGGGAGAACTGGACTGAACGGGTCTATAAAATTAATAAGAGTTACCCCCCCCCCCGAGTTAGCTTTTTTCGATTTTTTAGATCATAATAGATGTCAATGTAAAATCGATACGTTGGGCGCGCTCGACACTCCCACGCATCGGGTATCGCGCGGAGCTAATCTTGTCGCGATCGCGTTGTTCACGATACATCGCGCGCTGAAAAACGACATGTGTAACCCATGACTTCCAACATATATGATTTATATAATTTTATTACAGGCCTTAAGTGTAACTATTACCCAACGTTGCTACTTACAGCCTGTATATGTATTTACTAACGTCATATAATAATATATAAATTATAAACCATGACATTGACAGTCATTACTCACGTTTCGGAAATATGCTAATGTACTATTTAAACAAAGTCATTGTCAAGAGTGCGCGGGCACCTTGCCATATGTCGTTGATATTACTTATACTTTCATTGTCTAATCGTGACGACAAATAGCTGTAATTTAGTGTCAAGCAAGGCGAATATATTTCTTACTAGCTGCGCCCCGCGGTGTTACCCGCGATTAAAAAGTATGTCCTTTCTACCGGGATGAAAAGTAGCCTATGTGCTATTCCAGACTATAATCTATCTCTGTGCCAAATTTAATCCAGATCCGTTCAGCCGTTTTAGCGTGATTGAGTAACAAACATCCATCCATCCAAACTATCACATTTATAATATTAATGTGAATCACATTTATAATATTAGTGTGATTGAATACGAGCACTTCAGGCTACTATCACTATTCCTCTTCTCTCTTTTTCTTTTGCATATTCTTTAACCGTATCTTTGTGCTACGTAACGGACTCTATCATATATTTGTTTTTTTCCTGAGTTCCACACAAAATATAAAGCAACGCCAACAATATTAGCATTCTTCTAGTTTGAATCCTCTCGGATGTTGGGCAGTATCATGGTGGAATCCTTGGAGATAAATATATAGGAGATATAAGACTTGGAATATAGCGTGTTTAGTGGCCTTATCTCAACGCGAAGGAAGCGAGCGCGTAGGCGGTCGTTTATACGGGCGAGGAAGTGCCGTGTCCGGTCCCGGCACCGCGGTACATCGACATGAGATCGAGGAGTTTGGTGATGTAAAGGTTTTATTAAACTAATCAGTTGTATTGAAATAAAACAAATTTTGCCGATATTACCGCGATTATTTTATGTTTTTTACGTTCCTGACGTTTCGGCTGCATTATAGCAACCACGGTCACGGGAGGACTGAGGTCAAAATCCGCAAAAAATGTTTTATATCAATGTGTAGTATTCGGGTAAATATAACAACTTAATAATCAGTTATAATTACATAGTACTTAACGATATTCATTAACGATTCCTTCAGCGACAAGCACTTAGAAGATATATACCTGGATCATTTACTATTAGATCACTTGGAATGAAATGGCTCAAGCATATGTTGATAGCATGTGACAAATATAGTGGTGAGAATGTATGCGGATAAAGCCAGAAGATGACCCATTAAAGGTGGAAGGTATTTTACACGGTCGGTTAACCATTCAATTGCAACGGAGCTATACGAAGAAATGAGACGCACGATAATGGGCTCATTTGTCTTTTAGTACCGTTCCTTTCTGTTAGCTGGATTATCCAACTGGGTAGAACCATGCCTTTTTAGAGTGACATTGTTGCTGACTTTTTGAATCGTCTTTATTTATTTTTATATTTATTATTTTGAATGCTAATAAAAAAATCGCTTCACACGTGGTAGAGCAGATAAGTTATCGATTTTACCTCATATTAAGTAAAAAATATTATTGCACAAGTATTCAGTATTTTTTATTGAAAAATGCTAGAGCAATGGAATCGTTATCCTTGCCCCCACAAACAATCCAACGAGAAATGGTATTTTTTTTTTCAAATTTGGTACGTATTTAGTGCTCCTGGCGCTATTATTGATACACATTCACTTACCGACGGAGACTTTTATGAAAAATTTAAACCAGTGCTTCATATGACGAGTCTCAGGCATAGTCTGGACCATAAATATCAGCCTAAGCTTCGAATAAATATTGTGTTATAGCTTAGTAGATTGTTTAATGGCGGTAATCCATGGAGTATACCAACGCGAGGTATTTCAGCTGTAAGCTGTCGTATATTGCGCGTGGGAAACCGTATTTCCCGGGCCTGTATTTTAGTCCCGGAGATATTTCTCAATTGAAGCAGGTTTGTGAATGTATCTATCACTTTTGTTTATTCTATAGAATGTGATTCTCATTTGAAATGGAATGCTGTTACAACTGATTTTGTACAACTGCAGAAAATGATGAAAATTGCGAATGAGAAAATTGCTAAGCAATTAAAACCAAATTGACCTCTGTAGGTGGTCTTCCGCCTACTGAGTATAGTTCATACTATTGTAGATTTGTGGATTGGGTATGTGGATAATGGTGTTGTGAATGAAAAGTGTATTATCATATGGTTTATTGGACTACTAGTTCCATGACCTAGCATCGGTCATCCGATTATATACACGAGTATATTAACTCGCGAATTTTGCAGCTTTATTCACACACGGGAAGCGTAGTGCGTGCGTAGGTGGACGTGTAGTGTCGAGGGCGCGTCGCATCCGGCGCAATACTGAGCGGAATTTATCTCAATATTATTCAATTTAAATATCAGGAATATATCTGTATCATATTTGCATCATTAACGCTTACCGCAAAATTTCGCACGCGTGGCACGAGTACGGAAAGACACATTGTATCCGTTCAAATGAGTATTTTAGTTTCAAAATTCATATTGGTGTAGATATTTACGATTGATACCTTGGAGTACGAATTTATATTTCAAAACCAGGTACATAAAGCCATGCATAAAAAAGTTATCAGTGTTTCCGCGTAGGATACAAAGCGGTATAATGGACACAAACACGTGTTGTGCTCGTGTGCATTGTTGTGCATAGCTCGGGATACGCTGAAAGCTCACATTGTACCTTTGTTAGCCGGCAATAGTTCAGCTGATGTGTACGCTGTAAACGTACCTGATTAAGACCAGTAAAAACATTGCCTTGAACGTAATAGAATAGGAGAGTTCCGAGGAGACCGATTTATGAAAGCAAACCCCATTTTAATAGCATTAGAAATAGTTTGAGAACTAAAATAATTTAGTTCATTGAACAGTGAAAATTATTAAGATGATGAAAGCCAAAATTATCAAGTTTACTGCCGTGTCAAATAAATGGTTCTCCAAATAAGGTTTGAGTATCTTTATTTCTCAGAAGAATAACAAGAAATTCACTTATTTGAGAAACTTAATAAAACTTAAATCTAAGTAGATAAGTATAATATTTTTGTCTAGTGAGCGTACAAGTATAAAGTAGTATAAGTTTATGAGAAAAAAATAAAATAAAAATGAACATAATTGCATGCGATCTATCGATAATCACGATTTAACATGTACAAACAAAATAAGTAATATAAAAGTGGGTAGTAAGTGATTAACCGCACGGCACTGGCAGCGTCACTCGTTAGTTTACACAGGATTATATTTGCAATTACTAGAATAGACATGGTTGGTGTAATTGAGCGTAGTTACAAAATAAAATAAAAAATACAAAAGTAAGTATTGTTTTGCAGGGATAGCCGAGTTGGTAGAACGCTCGCCTTGAACACAAGGTTAGCAGGTTCAGACCTCGGCTCGCACCTCTTGGATTTCTGAACTTTGATTATCACTTGCTAACCGGTAACGGAAAACATCGGGAGGCAATCTGCCTGTCTGAAGAAACCCAACCAGTTCTCAAAAGACGTGCGTAGTCCTCCAACCAGCACAAGGCCAGCATGGTGGACTATGGCCCGAATCCCCCTTTCATTGAGGGGAGGCCCATGCCCTGCAGTGGGACATTAGGGGGTTAATTATTATTATGTTATTATTAAGTGTTGTTTTAGTTTATTTTTAAATGTGTATATTGTTTTTGCTTCTTTTATATGTTTTGGTAATTTGTTAAAAATTTGTCCTCCTTCATACGTTAGGTTCTTCTTACCGTAGTTTGTACGTGGAGGGCGAAGGTATATATCTTGAGAGTTTCTTAGGGTTCGTTTATGCATAGTATATTTTTTTATGAGAGTAATATCTGAATGTATGTTTTTATTTATTATTTTATATATAAGTATACATATATAATACTTATAGGTTTTTTCAATATTAAGTAATTTTGTCTCTTTATAAATTTCATTCGTAGGTGTTTGGAAATCATAATTAAATAGAACTTTTATTATTTTATTTTGTGCTGTTTTAATGAGTGATAAGTTTGATTTAGCAGCTGTGCCCCATATTTCGATTAGATAGTCTAGGTGAGGTTTTACAAGTGAGTTGTAAATAACATAGCGTACATTTCTCGGGAGACATCCTACAAATCCTCGCAGTAATCCCATTAATGAAGACATTTTAGAGCATAACCTTTCAATATGTGGTTTCCAGGTTAGACGGTCATCAAGTATGAGCCCCAGATACTTTTCTTTACTAGATTTTTCTATTATCTCTCCGTTTATAGTCAAAGGTATGTAGTTTCTAATTTTTTTGTTTTTTGCTTTAAATATAATGTATTTAGTTTTGGAAGTGTTTATGGTTAATAGGTTCGATTGGAGCCAAGTATTCAACAAATTGAGATCAGCTTGGGCGTCTTCAATAATTTTATCTATTGATTGTCCAAAGTAAAAAAGGCATGTGTCGTCTGCATATAAAGTGATTTCTCCTTTCAGGCTTAGCTCGTAAATATTATTTATGTAAGTGAGGAATAAGAGTGGTCCTATAATCGAACCCTGTGGTACCCCACAGGCGATCGGTCTCGTACCACTTTGGACAGAACCCATTTTTACGATCTGAAGTCTATTGGTGAGATAAGATTTGAAAATATTAAGTGCATAGCCGGTTATACCTATGTGTTTTAGTTTTGATATAAGGAGATCGTGACTTATTGTGTCGAATGCCTTTTTCAGGTCAATAAATATTCCTAAACCGATGTTTTTACTGTCTATATGATTTTTAAGGTTTGTTATTAGGTCTATCGTTGCTGAAAGAGTGTTTGATTGTTTTCGGAATCCGTATTGTTTCTTATTAAGAAAGTTTATTGAGCTTAGGTAACTATTGAGTCTTGTATATAGTATTTTTTCAATTATTTTTGATATTACCGGCAATACTGATATTGGTCGGTAATTACTAGGATCAGTTTTATTACCTCCTTTAAATATGGCGCTAACTTTAGCAATTTTAAGGGAGTCTGGGAAAATACCCTCCTGAAGACATATGTTTATACTTTTTGTTAAGCCGTCAACTATTATATTTTTAACAGATTTTATTGTCTTCGTACTGATACCGTCAATTCCAGTGCTTGTATTGGCATTTAGGTTGTCAATGATCCTAATAATCTCTTCAGAAGAGGTGGGATAAAGATGAGATAATCCTTCATAATTAACATCTCTGTTTTGTGACACGGTCAGAATTGTGTTATCATGGTATTTCTTCGGGATTTTACTTGCAAGGACGGAGCCAATCGTGGAAAAGTACTCATTAAAACACTCACAAATTTGTACTTCATCTGTAATAACAGTACTATCTACCATTAATTTAGCAGCGCCACACATTTTTTTAATCTTATTGTTAGCTAAATTATTTATCAGGGTCCACATTTTTTGCGGTTTATTCAAACAATTCTTAAATGCACTATGGTAGTACTGGTTTTTAGTTTTTTGGATTAGTTCAGTAGTTTTATTTCTTAGGTTTATAAATTTTGTTTCATTTTGTTCAGTTGGTTGTTTTTTTAATATGAGCCAATTTTTATTTCTCTCTTCTATTGCCCTTTTGATTTCTGAATTTACCCAATCTCTTTTAGGTGGATATAAAGCTTTTGTTTTTATGATTTTACTCTTGTTTATGCAATCTATCAGTATTTTTTCTAAGTTATTGTAGTTGCCATCATCAATGAGATTTACAGTGTCTTCGTACATTTTGTAAAGTTTACTGTATTGTATAGCCTGATATTGTACAGTTTCTATAGGTTTGGGCATAATTTTTTGGATTTCAAAATAGATCTGTTTGTGGTCTGACATTGATGAATCTATGACAGCTAAGTGAAATTTATTGTCATGCAAATTGGAACACACATGGTCTAATATAGTTTTGGTCGCAGCAGTTTCCCTCGTGCAGAACTCTTCGTCCACTCGATTCATAATATGGTAGCCATTCTCTTTGATTGCTTGTTTATACTCTTTAACTACTGGTTCTGAGCTTAACAAGTTGTAGTTAAAATCCCCAAACACGATTGCTCTTTTACTTCTTCGAAGTTGTAGCGAGTAGATGTCTAGGAATTCTTTTAGGTTTGTACGATTTGGTTTGTATATACCACCGATGTCTAGGGAAAACTTATTTACGTGGATCCAAAGGAAGTGGTTTTCGTTGGAACAGGTTTCTTGGATTAGATGGTGCTTCAAGCTAGAGTAAATGAAAATAGACACTCCACCTCCTCTGACATTAGTTCTGTAGTTAAAATAGTGTATGTAGCCAGATAGCTGGAATCTTTCTGCTTCTTCAGAGGATTTTATCCATGTTTTCCTAACACTACCCGCATAAAAAAAGTATACTTACCATCAGAAATCAAAACAAGTCGTCCTCATATCTCATGGGATCCATCTACAAGAAATCAAATGAAATAAACATGAGATGCTGTTGTCGAGAAAAGGTTGCCGCTCCGGCACTGCGCGGGCGCAGTATACAATAGGCGGCGCGGCCAGCTGTTTGTACCTACCTGGCGATGTTTACTAAGACCCATCGTGCGTCTGCTTACTCCACAACGCGGTTCACGCAGTATAGTATATTTGTTTTTTGTTGCAACAGTTGCACCCCTTTTACAAATGTTAAATGAATATGAGATATTTATTAAAAATATTACTTTCTTTTTTCGGATTTTATCGCGCTTATTTTTTTTTACGTTCCCGTCGGGTCCCGTATTCACGTAAATATAAGAAATCAATATAATATTACTTTCTATTTGACCTCTGGAGACAAAATCTATTATATCATCTGCCGGCACTGCTGTCGTGGCTCAAATATTGCATTATACTAGCTAACCAAACAAGATTACATTTACAAGAAAGTGATACCTCCACTATAATAACAAAGAAAATTCATGGACAATTATTTTGGTTAAAGGAGTCAAAGCAAGACTTTTTTCCCAACTTGAAAAGCGATAAGAAAAAAAAATTGACACAATTATATCCACGCAAGCACTGTGCAAAGACCTTTATCTTAACGACAAAGAGTAATCGATCCTTGAGAAATTGATCCACCGGAGCTAGCCGATAGCACGCACTGTGTGCATACACGTATTGCAAGGCTCCCAGATGAAACATCTATAATATGCGGAAATAGATAGAGCAGTCGGTGATAAAAAATCCTACAAAATTTAAACGCCACGATTTTTGTGAGTAATGAAATTAATTTTGCTTCAGTTTCATTGCAGTGTTTTTTTCGAGTTTCTTATATTTTTCTTGCCATAGTGTTTGGGGTCCAGGTTGGCGCGACAGCTGTTATAATTACGGCATGCTATGACTATAGGGCATGTTATGACAACCTATTGTCATAACATGCCTTGACACTTAACATAAAGAAGCACTAGACGCAAGCAGAATTAAACGAGGCAATTGCAGTCAGTTGCACTTGTTACCTATAAACTGATGACCATTTTGTTTAGTGACATGGATCAATAACCCTCAACATGCGAAAAAAGCTGTGAAAGACAGTCTAACCCTGCGAACGCTACTGCACAGTGCGCACCCCTCGCTGCAAGTAGGGGACACTTAATCCCCTGTATATTTCAAACACGTTACACCTCATTCGTTGCGCTAACAAAAAACTCGCGTTATTGGATTTACTAAGTCCGTCGGGTCGAAGCGGTCTTCGTAATTTCACACAGATCGTTATTTCAGTTTAAGATAAAATGTTTTTTTTTTGTAAATATTCTCTACATAATAAAGCACCAGTACATCAGGTGCGAGATTACTCGTATCGTTTACGTATTTAGACACATTATTCGAGTATAGCAAATTCTACAGCGCCTCTAGCGAACAGTAATTTAAACTTTTATTACTTAGACTATAAACGTCAACTTACGAATAATCTCGAATTAGACGTGCCGAGTAGCAAAATGATGAAAGAACAAAAAAAAACAATTAGACAAAATTAATTAGGCATAATATAATGATAACTTCCTCCTAATGAGAACATTAAGTGATTATCTAAGACAGATTTATTTATCTCGTAACCCCCGGAGCAACATTCCTGAGAAATAAAAATATGTACGTATCATTAACCTGTACTGCCAGTTGTCAACTATGAATTTTAATGATCAAATTGGTAGCCTTACATTTAATAATTTTACCTTATAGAGCAATTTATTATTGATAGGATTCATGTCTAGAAACAAATCAACCCCAAGCACAATCAATTACCGATCATACAGACAGATAATAATAAATGAGACATAAACACTAGATATTAATATTTATTTAGAGATATAAGCTAGGTACCTACTAATTTATAATGTCTCCAGTACTATTACACTACCGTGAGTAAATGTTGAGCGTCTCTGCATGATAAATGAAAATAGCCGGTGAGGGGGGCCGTCTCCCGCGGTGTTGCACACATGGCTTTATCGACCGAACCATGAGGAGTTGGGTCATGAGTGAGAGCGGGCAAGACGACTGCGTTGATTGTAATTGTGTGTGGCAAAGGAGGAGGTCGGACCTTAGAAGTGTTGCGGCCGATTTTTATGCGTTTGAGAATGGTGGAAAGTGTTTCATCAGCTATACCGACAAAAGTCTTACTTACCCTTAAATAAGAAGATGAACATGCATGACATTAATAAAGTTTGTTAGCCCTGCTACTGACATCTTCAGTCTTTTAAGGGCTCCTTGGAGTGACGATCCCGGCTGTCCCAACATTCATAATTAATGACAATCATTATAGGCAGTTATTTACCTAGCTGATATTTCACTAATTTGATCTCAAAAAGTCCAAAGGTACTTCATGTGAATATCGATGAACAGACATTTTTTTCAGAGCTTTATCGCTAGTCTCCCATGACACGCGGATCACATCAATCCGGCAGACACGTTCGTCTCCGCATACAATAATAGGCGCGGGCGCACGAGCCTCGTCGCGTGTGACCGACCGCTGCCGAAATAATTGTCCATTAACATCGTGCAGTGTTGCGGGGGACTAACTACACGCGGGATTCAAAAGATATGGGACCAATGGAAATGCGCGCCACGCGCTGGGTATGCGATTGCATTAGATATGCGATCGAATGTAACTTTATTGTTGTCAGTAAAACTATAAATTAGTAAAAGTGTGTATTTACGGGTTGAATTTGGAAATACTGACAATGTTTGAATCCTTTTTAATATATGTAATTTTAGAGTGGACATAAATATTAATTCTGAAAAAAGACGCAGTCGGGAATTTCTTGAGCTGGACACAGAATCAACCATCTCGATGTCGATCTTTTTACTTCATTACACTTTATTCCGCAAATAAATAGAATGGATTTTTATAGTAACATGACAATCGTTTAAAAATTCATCCTGCTTGCTATAAGTACTTTTACTAACTTACTAATATTATAATATTTATACCTTTGACTGTATCGGAATATAATTACCTAAATTCGTCAATTTCCTGGCGGTCAAATATATAGATTTTTTACTTAATTTTCACGCTTTTACACATAGCATGTCTATGAATTCCTACTTTATGACTAAGTAAATAAAGATGCTTGATATTTTACAACATTTACTAAACAAAATATTACGTTTTCAAGAAGCTCTTCAAGTTCTTTAGAAGTGTTAATACGCTCATAATAGCCCACTTATTGTTCGCTCGAGGGTTCAAAGCTCGTGTGACGCAACAGAACGTTACCAACTGGAATGTTATCTGGGTTAATTCACATTTGGGACGCTTACGTCACGTCTGGGAAATGTTGGTCAAGATCGAATGGGTTTCGTGTCCCGAGCCGACTGATTTATCCCTTGACGATGGGGCATTTTTTTATAGATCACGCTATAGGGTCGCGAGGAGACGTAACTACTAAATGGTTGTGCCTATTATGCATGATCGAAATTACTGTAATTAAATTTATTTTTTGTAAGGACACTTAATATTAAGTATAATCTAAGATACTTCGTAGTTCTAGTAGTATACGGAGAGTCAGAACTGAGAATTAAGATCATTTCTTAAGATGTCGCACGATGATTTGATAAGACTTTGATTGTCATAAACTGACAAATAATGGACCTTAGCATTAGATTTTACGTTTGAAGGCCTCCTTGTCGATTGCCCGATTAATGGGCTAACTGTGGACGTGAGACGCGACTGCCGCGCTTAGGATACACTAACATGTACTACGTGACACTAATCACATTTGGCCCAACAGGGATGAACCACGCGCCGGGGGAGACTCGGGAGAAGGGAACTGAACTCGTAAAACTAAAAATAGACACGACGACACCACGCCTTTCAATATGAAACAACAAACGAACACTTGCTCTGCAAACTGTCAAATTCTTCCCTGATTACGTCAGTAGCCCTGTACAAATAAGAACGAAATTGGGTTGTGTGATGATGATTTTGGAGTTTTGAAAGCGTAACATTAATTTTGTAACGCGCTACAGCGGACTACCAATGGCAGCATCTGTCAAAACAATATGCACCGGAAACAATAAACCGTCGATTGAGTAGTTCATTTTTAGGGGTTTCTGTATTCAGGGGCTATTATGAAAGCATTGGCTGTAAATGTTAATTACCACGTTGTGTTTGGAACGGGAGATTAAAATACCAATATGGCGATGAGGAGGCGCGGTAATTAATGAGCAAATAGATTGTTACAGCGCTACATATAGGTCAGGGCTATTTATAACGCTCAACAAATAAGCTCGAGTAGTACTCTATAATGTGTCCACACCAGTGCATGGAGTAATTTACTGTACAAAGTAATTGTATGAAACCTTCCCTTTTTAATTACTGGAGAAACTTTGGGAATAATGAAAATGATTCACACCAAAGTTATCTAAAGGTTATCTCAGTTCCTCGACCCGTTTCTATAAAATATTGTTTTATGATAATTAACCCAATAAAAGTTAACGTTTCGGAAATGATACATAGTTATATATCGGCGCCATTTAACTACCCAGAATATTCAATTAAGTTTCTTACAATGGTAAGTCAAACTGGTTTTAGTTACATGTAAATTCCTTTGAATATCTTCGTTACCAATACGGACAGATTTTTTTTATACTAAAAGTGCCCAAAACATTTTGTGAATAGGCATGGAAGGAAAGGCGGTTTTGCGTATTCACGAAATATTTTTGGCCACTTTTATTATAAAACAAATGTATCAGTTTTGGTCTTGTCACTGTTGTATACATTCAGAGTTGACGCCGAATGAACTTTGCATTAACTTGGTAAGTTATTTAGTGGACCCTAGACTGTCGTGTCAATTATCATGTCAACTTCATCGCTACCATGTGATAGTGTCGCAGAACATTTCAGAAAAGTTTTCAGGTACAGTATGTTTATGAAAACAAGCAATTTATTACCACCATAAAGCTACAAAGGATTCTTATATTTCGTAATCAAAATAAACTCGGAGTTGTGCGTATTGACAAACAAACCAAGTCCAAGACATATTAAGTAACAGCAAAATATCAAGCTGTTAGTCTTACAACACTTTTTCAGGGTTAAAAAAACTTTTAACCAAAACATAGAATCCTTACAAACAAACTTCACACAAATCCTTTCACGGGCCAAAAGTAATGTAATGTCTTACATAATCAATTTTAGGAACCGCGATAGGGTGGCATTACCTAACACCGCGTCACTCTAATGTCACGAGTTATAAAAAGTTGCCGGGAAGCTGGGCCGTATTACCTCGGCCTCCCCTCGCTCCACCCGCCGCGCGCCGACGGGTGGGAACGAGTTCGGAAACTGTTGCCATGTTACGGGAATTAGGTAATAATTTATTTACCTTTTCTTCTATATCGTTATGAGGCGGTTAACGTAACAATTTTTGTGGTTCGGAAAAGCGCGCAATAGTTGGTTGTGTAGATCGGACCGTAAACAACAACTAAATATGGGGGTGCCCCAGTTCAAACTGTGACACTAGGACGTCTAACGTCCTCCCGTGACTATAGCTGCTGTAATTATTTATTGGCCATTGTACATACAATTGTGAATAAATAAATAAATTGAACTTATTATGTGTTTACTGTCAGTGATATCATTATCATTTTTATTAGCGTTTTTTTTCTTAACTAAACACAAATTATTTCCCGCTACTGCGCCATTGCAAGTCCTTCTATAGGTCACACAATAGGTTTTGAAGTTCGTAATGTGTGAGTTAGTAGATTTCGCTTTGACACAAGTATATAATATCAGGGTTGACAAAAATAATGCATGATTTAATTCCTGAAAAAAATATGTCATAAAAAATTCCTAATGTTTTTTTTCAATTCGATCGATTCGAAATATGAAAACGTTTACTTGACTTATATGGGTTATTTTTTTTTCAATCTTTCTGATTGCACCAACATTGAGTTATTATTTATTTCTTTAAGTGGAGTGCAATTTTTCGCAGCTTCTGTAAATATATTTTTTAAAGTCCTTTTTTTATTCGTAGTTCGTTATATTACTTATGACAGACTGAATTATTATTAAATCACTCTACGTAAATCATGATGGTAGATAAAATTATAAAATTTATACTTAGATAAAAGACACAAAAAGATCGTATACAAAATTGCCATCTGATTTTTTTATCTTCAAAGTGAACCGGTCCCACAATTTCACGTTGAATGCCAAACCGACACACCGCATCATACCGTATCGTATCCGAATCAAAATAAAACGAACGTCAATCAAAAATCGCCACTGCGTTTATATGACATCGAAGCGCGTGCGTTCTAAATCCAACGGAATGGGTGACAGGTCGCAATCAAAGTTTAATCAAAGCGACCGACTGGCAGCGTCTGCGGAGTAGACAAGCCGAGCGGCGCGGCGCGTCTAATTGAGCGGAATGGGCCCGGTACATATTGCGGGACGATTAATTCACTGACGTCAGCGAATGGATCTAATCGACCCTTGGGTGAGGACATCATTTTTGTTGAGGTCGATGAATGAGAAAATATGAGCTTTTGCATATCCGAAATTTAATGCGTTGAAATTATTTTGATGTGCCCCAATTATGCCGATGTTCCCCCGTATTAAATATACGCCTTATTAACTACATACAAACGTAATATTGTAAGTAAATCAAAAAGCACTAGGAAGTCGATCTGCTTTTACAATTAAGATTTTTTTATCAAGTTTTTAATTACAAAAAAACAATGCTTACTTTATCAGTACCTATATACATGTGCAGCGAGTAAATTTTATGGTCTAATGCGACCGCCTCAGCTTATCCATTCAACCTGTCATAAGTGTCATGACACGAGTAAGGGGTGAAAATATGAAAACAGAGAGAGACGGAGTACACAGTATAACGCGTCCGCGGCACGCCGGGAATGTTAAGTTAAGACCCCGTCAAAGGGTTTCGAGTGGGTTTCAAAATTAAAACGACAAACATTGAGGTTCACGACGTGGTAATTGATTCGTATTATTTTTTTCTCTCATGGCGTTTATGGAATTTTTAGTTTTTCTTTCTGTTGCCGGAACACATAAGCTTAAGATAACAATACGAGTTATTTCGTTTGTGGTTTAACATTCAATTAAGTAATTAGAGAAGGTTTCTAACTGGTTCAATCAAAATGGGAAACTAGTCACCATTATAAAATATATAGTTATTTTTTTATTAGGATTAGGCCCGCCACATACTCTCAGCACTGCTACTCCTGTTTGCCAGGATCTACACTGGTATCCAATGATGACACCGAGGTTTGACACTCGGCGAGTCCCGGGATAAAGTTAATTGACTTGGAACCCGAACGAATTTAATCGAAAGATAAAAATAGCAGGAATCTTACAGCTGGACTAAGTCTAAGTGTAAAGCACCACAGAGAGTTTAAATACTAGTTGGTCGTAACTTGTGAGCTGATCTTCATTCCAGTAATAGGTGTGGCAAAAATGCTTGAACACACGGAAGTTGTCCCTGTTTTCCACAAAGTCTGTGTAGTATAATTTCCTAGATTGTACTTTCAAGCTATTAAGCATAATGTTCGTGTTCGTAAAGAATATAGTTAGTAAAGTCGTCCTTAACGCGCAAACACTAAAAATAGATCGGAGCCTTGCAAGGAGAACAAATAAGGATGTCCAGAATTGTTGACCGTAACGAACAGCTTGATAAAGCCCCTCAGCATCAAGCAGACTGACTGATTGATGACAATAATACCTACACACACACACACGCGGCTAACGACAACAAAACGGGCTTGATATTTAAAAAAAATAAAGTATGTACCACACATGGAACCCGCGCGGTCGTCAGTCAGCTATGTGTGGAACGCACTCAGTAGGTACTCTGGCGATAGATTGATGAATTGCCCTGACGGGTATAAATAAAAATATTGCCGTGTCATTGACGCCGTACACTCGGGGAAATTAGGCAAGTATTGAAAGGACGTGGCGGGTATTTTTGGGTTGTCGTGACGTATATTGCGGTTTGGATTTATTTTCTATGTGTTTATTGTGAAGCTATTACAATACGATATAGGAATTGTCCACCACGTAGTAGTGCTAGCAATCAGTCGTATTCCATTACTGGTTCGCAACGTCTACCTTTGGAAGCCTAGTTGTGAGTTCAATATAGCTATAACGACATTTTGGAAAAGAAATTGTTAAATTTAAGCAACTTACAAATCTTATTTCTGGAATTAAATGTTTAATTAATTTAGATTAAATCAAACAATAAAGTAGCCTGGTTTAGGATCCTAGCGCTTTCTCGTATGTCCTTCGTCCGTCCTTCTTAGTAGATATCTTGGTACACAGAGGTCCTCCCGTGACCATGATTGTGTGATGGTAAAAACATAAAATAAACGCAATAAAATCAGCAAAATTCGATTTATTTCAATAAAGTAGCCATCAAACGTAACTTAAATATGTAAGTAACGTTAGTAAATAGTGCATCTAATAAATCAAAATACTGAAAATTTCTGATCTTAAGTTAGGAAATAATAAAAAGATCAAAAACTATTTCAATAATACTTCTAAAACAAGGCGACAACTGGCATCGAATACTGTAAAGCTTAATATAAAGGCGGCTACAGACGCGCCGTTTTCCAGCACTAAGGGTGCGTCAGTGAAACCCAATAAACCAGTTTATGCGCCCTACGTGACGCGTGTGCGGTAATGAGTTTTCGGAGAACGCGCTGCATGTGGCGTTCCCCGTATTGAGCTGAGCCATGTTCAAAGGCATAATTGTAATTTGGACCATTAACTTTGCTGTCTAAAAATTTATGAATATATTTGTTGTTTCCATGTTGTCTATAATTACGCGAATACAACACACTGAAATAAAACTAAGTTTACGAATTGGATCGCATTTATTTTATGTTTTTATGACGACGTCTCGGATGCTTTACAGCAACCATGGTCACGGGAGGACTGAGGTGTTTGACGTCCTAGTGTCATAGTTAGATCTGGGGTACCGTCATATTTAGTTGTTGTTTGCAGTCTGATCTGCACAGAAAGTGTTCAAAGTGTCTTGAGGTCTTGCAATGGAATGTTATACATTGCTAATGCAGAATGCGCTTCTTTGGCACAATTGTAAGTATACCATTTCTGAAACGCCTGTATATGTTGTGTAGAAAGAGGAGGTTTTGCGTTTTGAGGTTGTTATGAAATCGTCGACATATAAATCTGTAATTCTGATGATCGACAAATTTGCGAGTACCTAGTATTAAATAAAACCGAAAATGAATACAACATAAATATTATATACCGTGGGATACAAGATTGAATATAATGAAAAAAAAATCCCCAATCCCGAAACGCATTTACTCCGATAGATGTCGCAGTGAGTTGTGGAAATGTGTCGT
This sequence comes from Pheosia tremula, assembly GCA_905333125.1. Classification (NCBI taxonomy): domain Eukaryota; kingdom Metazoa; phylum Arthropoda; class Insecta; order Lepidoptera; family Notodontidae; genus Pheosia; species Pheosia tremula. Next base: position 1,653,553 of record HG995403.1, on the reverse strand, counting down.
ATATAAAGATTTGTAGACAGATAATGGTGGAGAACATATAATTAGCCGTAAGTAATGACAAGCTATGGAACATAGGTAGCTAACTGGTAATCAAAAAGTACGGAACCTTTAGAACGTCAATGTAAAAGTATAACTGTTGCCTAACGTGAATTGCATTCCAAATTGTTAGGAACTGCGTACATAGTTTAGGTTAGTTTTGAACTAAATTTGCTTTGTTGAGTGACAAGCCTAATATGTTGAACTTCATTCAGTAAACCTAACATGACTAAGTTTCGGAACATACCCAATCTTAGACTTATCTTCAAACTTCAGCCAAAGCCAAACTTGGCCACAAAACGTCACCGGCCAGGTAATAACAGATTTGCTTAACATGATACATGGCATCGGCCCCATTGTCCCTTAGCCCAAATATTAGCTCTGAACCAACCGCTGCTTGGGACGGATATTGCCCGTCCCTGTGGGATATTGATAACTTGTAGGATTAACTTTCGAGTTTAAATTGATGTTGATAGTTTAATTGGGGAATATGTTGCGGTTTGGATGATAATAATTGTCGATATGTTAGTTATAAAGGCGGTATATTCTATAGAATTTGTTTGCGTGGATTACGATTGAATCCTTAATAGTCTACCACCTGGATTTTGAGTGTACCTGTTATGAATAAAATTGGTGGGTAAGTCTAGGTACTTTCTCAATAGCTGAATTTGTAAAAAATCAAGAGTCTACAACATAACATGTCTTTAAAATGTGCTATATGTAGGTAGGTTACAGAGAAACTACTACAAATGTTGAAACCGATTGAAATTCTAAAGCCCGCGGTTAAATACCAAAACTTACTTATTTAACCCGCACATAAAGTCTAAAATTAATTCCTCACACCATTGTATGTGCACGCCGCATGTTTTTGTGGCATGTTTTAGAAAGCAAAAGTACTAGGCTTGCATAGAGGCAGGGAAGCTTAGCTTCGGGCCGAGTAGGCTCGGTGTGCCGGGCAGACGGTAGAGGGGGTGGATCGATACCCAGGCCGCATTGTTGCCCCTGCTCACCCGCCCCCGCCCCTCCCGCGCACCACACCCTGCTGCGCCCCGCCCTCAGCCTGCACCCGAAATTCGCCCCATTTGATCCTGAGAGCGAATCAATCGCTTTTGTTGCAGTAACTTGATGCATCACTTTGAAGGGCGAAGAGTCGTAAAAAATTGCCATTTCAATTATGGACTATAATTCTGTATGAATAGAGACGAAAATTGCATTCGTTTAGTAGATTATCGAGAGGTTTTTTCATAAAACAGCTGTTTGCCAGCAAGAACATGGTGAACAAAGCCAGTTGTTTTTGCGTAATAAAGATTGTTAAACAAGGAAGCGCAATAACTTGAGAATAGTTGTGTGCGTGTATTAGCTTTTACAGTTAAACGTTATGCCTATATTAGCGGCCGCAGTTGGATATTAAACAATATTTTATAGTTAGTTAAGAACTTTAGGCCAAGTATATAACTAACAAGAATAAATAAATAATGTGTACGGACGCACTGATTAAACAGTATTTATAAATAATAATAATAATAATAAATATCGCCATACGAACACACCAACTATACGGTCCCACTTTAAGCTTACCGCTTGTGTTATGGGTACCGTACAATGGACTGAGGGCGAACTCAGTATATAATACTTATATACATATTAAACATCCATGACTCGGGTACAAACATTCGTGCTCATCACACAAAGCTTGTGTCCCTACCAGGATTCGAACCCGGGACCCTCGGCGCAGAAGGCAGAGTCACTACCACTGCGCTAATCAGGCCGTCAATGTCTATCAAAATATCTAGTTTGGATAAGTAAAGCACCTGTCTTTTTTTTAAATTGGAATGGTATGTAAGCACGTAATTGTTAAAAACTATATCACAGTTAAATCAATGTAATGCAATTGTAAATGTTAAAATAATGAAGATACTGGGTATACTCACTTCACGTACCTACCTAAGTTACGGCCTCAGTCAGTAAACCATTTGCGGTAAATAAACGCCGTTATAGATAAGCCCACACCTAACTTACAAGTCCAAATCACGCATAAGACCTAAATATATGTGGGAGGTATATGTTCAAGCAAAATTTTAATAGTACTGTGAGTTGTGAACATTATGAAAAATCCTCCAAATATGTATAAGCCCCAAATTAATGGTTGACAGACAGCTTTTACCGCCTAGGGAGGCTAGTCTATGGACATTTGGGCTCTTAAATCATCTAAAACAATTGAATGGCAACGGTATCGTAACGGTCACTGTTCCCAGATTATGAGTCAATTACGTTACCCAAGACTTGCAGGATAGTTAAGTATCTATGTAGTATGAATTCAGTACGCTACGAGTACCTGCCTAAGCATTCGCACATAACGGTCCTTCGGTCTGAATCCCATTAACCTATGGCCGTGCAGTGATAAATCAGCGGGATATTGATGAATGTCCAATTAGTGTAATGAATCTCACACTAGCAAGCGAAGTGGTACTTTGAGATACTAATATTAGGGCTGGCCACGGCAAACGGGTTAAGTGACAGACAGACAGACAGCAAAGTGATATGAGGGTCCTGTTACTTCAAGGTAACAGGTACAGGTACTGGCTTTCAAGGTACAGAACGTCAGCATATAAAATTACAACAATATATAGGTACTCTAATCATTAATAATAGCCCTTTTAATGTCCCACTGTTGGGCATTAGCCGCCCCTTAATACGAATGGGTTTCGGAAAACAGTCCACCAATCAGTCCCAGTGTGTTGAAACATAAATAATCATCTTTATTAATGATATTCTTTTAACACTAACGACAAATGAATATTCAATAAACGGTGCGATAATAAATTTAAAAAAAACCCTAATGCTATTTCACAAAATACAACAAAACAGACTGCCACATTAATTTCCGTAAATTATGTAAATATATAAACAAATCAATATGAAGATAACCCGGGGTCGGCATTTACATATTTATAAGTGCGATTGTTCACAAATTCGATGAGACCTCGATTCGTCATCAATAGTGCATAATCTATGGGAGGGTGATCCTTATCAAGAGTGAAAATAGACTGACCTGAGGACATTCATCTATTATGACACTTAAGAAACTTTGGGGTACCTACAAGAGACAAAGGTACGTACAAACAGAAAGACAACAAAGGACAAAGGTGAGGTAAAGCACTCAGGGATGAGGTACAATCAGTGCAAAGAAAACAGAAACAGACCAGTAGTTAGATCCGGTGTTAGGTCTTTAATTTAGACGTACAAGATCAGGAGAATTATTTAAATGAATAGAGTTGTTGGTGGGGGTCAAAACGCACAAATACACAGAACGCTTTTCTGGGTTATCAATGTGGCTCCATGAATAAATCACTCTCTGAAGGAACTAGATAACGCATGATTCATGGCACGAGCTGCAGCGATTTAGAACTGCATTTAATTAATTCACAGATGGCCAGGTCCCATGTGAAAATGCTGTCAAAGTTGTGGATAGGATTTATCAGCAGATTGTTTAACAGACACACAGTCGTATTCTAGAGTAAACCAGACGATTACTGAGTTATAATAAATTGCCTTGTATAAAATCGTTATTCCGTTTTTTATTTAAAAAGTTAGTTTCGTAACTGTCGTGTCGTACTATAAAAGGGGTATGTGATGCACGTCGTCTCCCTCAAGTTATCTATACCTAGGTCCCAGATGTCGCCAAATAAACAAATGAAAAACATTCACATGCATCTCCTACTAAAAGATTTTCGAAACATTCAACATTAAGGTTAAGAGGGGCAGGGTTTATCATCTATTGTATTGAAATATAGTTTTGTGTTCAAGTTTTTGTTGAGTGTAGGGCAAAACACACGCAGAACACGCCTTTAAATGTTCTTATATTTTTTTAATACGTTTTAATGGATAAACAGTATGCGAGCTTGGCATCGTGCCACGTGACGAATAAAGAAATGTGCCAAACTGTGACATAATACCGACGTCGAAGGTAATTAGGTTGCTAACACTTGTGGCTTGTTTGTTTATTGTCAGGTACAATGACATTATCATCCTTGAGAGAGAACAGACTATTTGTATTTTTTGGCACATGCAAACAGAAATGAATGAAACCGTCGTTTGTAAGTTCCTTTATGTCAATACCACTCGTAATGTGAAGTCTCTCGCTCGCTAATGTGTGTAACTAGGGCCAAGCTATAATATTTGCTGTACATTAATAATTAATATTGACACCAAATGGTTTAAATAATAATGTTCATTACGGTTGAAGATGATTTGCAATAATATATTTAATTTAATAGAACATAACACTAAAGTTATTTTGAACTTAAACTCGACTACTTTAACGTCTGATTTTGATTGATACGGCTTTTAAAATGTCTTCAATATTTATGACGGTTTTGTAGGTAACTAACCTATTGACGCACGCATCGATGAAGCTGATTCTTAATTGTCTTGTCAAATTTAGAGACACGTACCTGAAACAAGAGAATAGGTCAGTGTAATTTTAGTTGTAAAATGAACCTTATTAAGTAAGCATACCTAGTACAGCCCAAAATACTTTTACTTCTTATCGATCCCTCGACTCGTAGTAGATTACTCTTTATCTTCACACATACTAAATGTTAACAGAGCAACAGCTAACAAAGGATATAAGTACTCCAAATGTAGATCACAAACTATAAATTGAATAACTGTTAATAAATAGGTTACATGATAAGTTTATGATGTTACCCTCAAATTTATATAGTAGTCGCTACAGGAATTTAAAAACCATTATAACGAACTTTTTCTTTTGAAATGTTTGTTATAACGCCATTATTAAACTGTCTATAAATTTGGGGCTAATTTTGTTGATAGCACGTGCGAAAGTAGGTATCGATTGGATACATCGAATATAACTAGCGACCGATATTCCGTAACTAGTTAATCGCATTGAAATGGCCGGTCCGTCAGTCCGGCGAGGACAATCAACGATTCGCGAACACTGACCTTTTTTTTTTTTTTTTTTTTTTGCGTGGGGAAATCCTCATGGATACCCGCAAGCCCCGAGGGAGGCAAGCGGGTTATGCCGGACTTTTACCGACTAAAACCCCACGGTGGTCCTTCTCCCGCCTTGTTGGGGGGGTCACGGGAACGCTTTCGCACACATCCGTGACCCCACCAGCGGTAGTCCATACGAGTGGACTCCTCGCGAACACTGACCTACCGCAACGCGCCACTATTATTGGTCAGACGCATTACGCAAACATGGATCTAAGAATTATGGAAGAGACTAAATTTCAATAAAAACGTGAAATCAATCACAGGATAAAAATTCGGACAATTTTCTCGATGCATATTGCCAGTTTTGGCGTAAGGCTGCTTTTACACACACACACCCAATTCGCTAATAGGTACCCAAGTGACATTAGAAATTGTCGCACAACGAGAGCCCGGAACCTGGTGAGCCTATGAATGGGTTTGGTTGGGTTTGGTTTGTGGCTCGCTGAACGACTTGTCTGGGCCCTGCGCACACTGCGACTGAGTTTCTTTTCTATCACACATTACTGTGCCACAGCACCGATTTAAGGGTAAACAGACATGTGACAAGCAAGTGTGTCGTCGACTTCATGAGTGACTGTCATGATTTGTGGAGTCATTGTTGTAGAAAACTCGATTTTGAAAATTTTAACGGCTAACTGACACTGACAGAAACTGAAACAAATGGCGCCAGGTCAGGCGACCCCTGTTTCCACTGCATACTACTTTTCACTTTTAAAGTAGGTACTGTACAATAACAAATGCAATAAAATATAAGTTTTTCATATTATTTTCCTGTACTAATATAAACTATATATCTTGTATTCGTTTAAGGAACAACGCCAATCATTCCTTATCATGAAGCCAAAATTCCATTACCATAATATGAAAAAACTTGTATTTGATCGGTTTAGTGTCTACAACCGTATTGTTACGCCCGGCACTGGAGGGTCGATATTTATCTAAAACACTTCTAGAGCAGATCGCTAGTAGATCTTTCACAACTGGAAATCTATTCGCGAATCAAATTTTAGTGCTAGCAGTTCAAAATGATTTGACATATAAATATTGTTATAGACTTATCTACTTACTCAAGAATATTATTAGGTACTTATACTATAGACATGACATTGCCCTTGTCTACTTATTTGTTATTGTGTTAAAAGAAATAAGTCGGGTATATTGGCTTTTTATCAATATTTGTTTTTTAAATGGGTTTGTGATAAGTATTTTTATATTGATGCATTCTTCCACGTACACTTAAGTTGCACTTTAGTTTATCGGTAAACAAATACTGATTAAAGAAATATGCGTTCGGTTAGATTAGGTGCCTACCTACTTATTAGAAAACAGAGAAATTTTATTAGTGAAACAACTTAATCACTTCTAAATGGTTGGTATGTAAACAGAATGGAATATCCTTTAAAAGGCATCTGCACGCTCGGATCAACCACCCAATATAAACACGAAGCTATAAGAAAAAATAAGACGATCACCTGCCTCTTTTTATAATGCTCTGTCTCTCTTTATTGGGCAGTGGATTCGACCGTGTTGAGCTTAATCCTCAACAAAACCTTCCCGCAATCGATCGCATAAAAATCTACAGTGTAATTTTTTATAACAACAGATATCTACGCCATTGTTCGCGTTCATTGCAAGCGGCGTTCTACGAAGATCGCCGATGCCCTCCGCGTGTTCGAAACACGACACTGATTTCCTGCGAGCGGCGGCAGGTCGATGTATCCTCGGCACCGACGCGTCACAAGTCGAACATTAGCATAATTAAATAACATTATGCATTCATTCATTCAGGTCACCCCTTTGACTGCGACTACCGAAACAGGCGCTGGATGTCCGCTGATAAAATATCTGGCGATAATAGTTACTACAACTATTTGATACATTTGTGAGGTGAACTTGATTTTGGTGACATTAGACCGCAATATAGCATTCTCGCCGAAAAATACCGAACGGGAGAATGTGGACCAAATAAATTTATTTCTTATAGTCCTTAGCAAAAAGTTTTGGTCATTGTACAAACAAACATACGTCGGATGGTCTAGTGTATATTTTATATTCTTACTTTAACATCACCCTATAATATATTTACTCTTGTTTTTAATTTACAAAAATGGTTGATCCATGAAAACTCTTCAACAAAATTATGTGGAGGAGTTTCCTTTGCCACAAAAAGGGAAAACCGAGAATTAACGTTCGAAACTTCCAAATTAATCCCCTTGAGGTGGCCGCCCGCATCTGCCCGATGCGAACAAACATTCAGACACTTCCTACTCGATTTTAGTTCGCGAAAAGATCGGGGTGTTCGCGCCGTTTCGCGCGGCCGCGATCGGGCGGGGCGGGAGCGGCCGAGGAAAGCGAAACCACCCCGTTTTCCCCCTCACCGAGGGCTGAGGTCTTTGTCCCCTCGCGACCCAGTTAATGACCGCCCCCGCAGACGCAGCATAGCCTCGTTCCGATATAAATACGCCTACTACACTTGACCTCTAAAGTTTTTATTGGAAAGCACGTGCCTCCAATCGTGTGTGTTGTAAACAACATGGCTCCGTTCTGTAATTGACATTGTGTCAGATACGTTTATTTACGATTATATTCAACTGCCTCAAGTTACGTATGAAGTTGAAATACAAGAAACATAGTAGTCAAAGACAATGAGTCTGTTTAACTTTGTGAATAAAATCTGATGAGCTGATATCGGTCAGGCTAGGTATGAAGGGGAGTGCAGGCAACAGGTCGCGAAACAACGTTGTAATTGTCCGCTGATAGCATCGACGTCACCGGACCGCGACACTGCCCTCACCGACACGCGGCGAGGTGCGATGACCGGCCCTAAATGCATACACGCTCGTTCGACGTAAATTGAAGATATTACATTTAGGAGAACACTCAAAAGGCATCAGAATAAACATCGATTCAAATTACTTATGGAGAAAGTATACGGTACTGTGACCCCATCGGTCGTAAGGAGGTTATCTTTCCAGCCTTTTGAGTCATTACACTTAGTGAAAAGCCTGAAAAATACCGCCAAGGAGACTTGTTTAAGTTACGGGTTGTTTCACTAGTTTGATCTCAGAGGGAACACGTTCACTGCGCGCCAATAGGTACTGGACGATGGCAGTACTCAGTCAATGTAGGGAGAGAATGAAAGCCTCGTCTTTTCACTGAACAGTTAGAATTAATAAAACTGAAGGTGTGAAGAGAAAAAGAAAATGTTCATATTACACTTACACAACACTACAAGAAGGGAGAGCACTATGCAAGGTTACTAACTGGAAAATGTAACAGTCAAGAGCCACAAAGTTCCAAGTTTGATTAAGTGCTGAACAATCCAATAGATATAACGATCCAATGGCACCTTGGGAAGTCAACACTGAGATACCGGTTGTACCAGTCTGGGATGGACTTTCGCCATTCATAGGGAATGGTGTCAAGTAGAGGGGGGACGGGGGTCTTCAGAACTGGTGGCGTATACGGAAACTGCCTAGAGCGATAGTTGCACAGCGCCGCTTTGCAAACCGCAAGGGACCGATGTAAATATTTCAATATCCTTTGTTTCGTCCGATGTGTTAGCGAACTCTTCAGTTGCTGAATGCTTTTCCATTCATTATTTTGAACTCTGGTTTGAAAGTGATATGCAATAAATAGTTGAGTTTATTTTTATTTTCGTGCCACAAACAAGTCGCCAAAGAACTCACTCTTCTTATTATTATTTTTTAATTAAAATTTTGAACTTTATCGAAAACTCTCGAATTGCTTTTGTAATTCTAAACGCTTAATTATGTATTCAAGTATTCCTGTAACATATGTTTAATATTAGAACATAAAAAATTTTCCAAATTCATATTCGCTTATGCTGTGAACTCAAAACTACAAAGAAAATTCTGCTTCTGCATGTAATTTGCGATATAAATACAGTTAGAACCATTTTTAAATCGTGTCATTTCTGTCTAGTTACTGCGATCGATATTCCTATTCATAACCTACCCACTAAAAATAAAATGTTTTTCAAATCATCACTTAAGCTAATAATGCTTACACATTTAAATATTCTAAACCCTCATTTCTTTATTATAAGCAGGTAGTTTCATAAGAACGTCTCGCCCACGATCGCTTGCACCAAATCTTGCGCATTGTAGGTAGAAGAGATACCAAAAGTTGCGTATTTATAGGACATGTACCAGTTTTGAAAATGTGTGCACCTTGACTTACCCATCTAAGATATTATTCGTACGTAACGGATGAAATTGACCCGAAAAACATGTACTTACAAAGGATGGTGATATCCGATTTTTTTTAACATATTGTATCCTATTTTCGGTCGCAGTAAATGGTAACCCTATCCTAACGTATTGTCCCGAAGGCTTTGTGCGGAGAACGTTTGCTCTCGACTTCACCTCATTTCTAAGACAGCTGTCTGGCGTTGTCGAACTCAGACCTCTTAGCTTTCGGTTTATTGTGTTTCGTGTTGGTTTAGGAACAGAATAGTTCGATATTCTCGGGACAATGTTGTTCGTTAAAGGGTACCTGCCTACTTACTCTTCAAATTATTGGTACTGGATCTGAATTAAAACTGCGGTACTTTACTGACAAATTACCGGACTCTTGGAGGACTTAAAAGTTTCACTCGGGTACGAATAATTAAAAAAAGTGAAATTTTAGTAGAATGTTCACCTTCTACTAAAATTACACTTTTTTTTTTAAGATCTCTAAAAAGTCTACAGGTCTTAAAATAATTTGTACTTTAAGGCGACACTGCTAGCACAACCCCAGAAATCCAAGCCAAATTTGTTATCACAAACTTTAAAAAATATCCAGATTCTAACAAAGACCATCAGTAACAAAGGTACAGTGAGGGCTTTATATTTTTGTCACACACAGCATTTCGATTGTTTTTGATTTCAGTGGTTTACTTACGTTTTTACCTGTCAACGTACAAAGCCATGGGAATGATTCAGTATTGTAATACGAGAACGTGTTTTGGCGCGTCGTTAGCAGGGATTTCGGGCACCGTTGGCGGTTAAGGCATTGTTTAACATTGGGCCAGCGTAGTTTAGTGGGCGTGTGCTTGGTTAATATTGGTTAACAATAAAGTTATGTCGTATGCAAGACCAATATAATCTTTAGTTGGTTATTGATCAACTGGTGTATTATATGTCTTCGAAAACGCACAGCATAGCATTGAAGAAGCAGTCTTATATTTCTTCCGGATTATTGAAATAAGTGTGTATCATACCTTTATATGTCACAATTCTGTTACCATAGAGTGGCGTGACGTCCAGTTCCCGCCATCTTAGCTGTCAAGTGTCATAGCTTTCTTGTATTTCGTTTGAATAACATGAAAACTTTTCTTTCATCTTTTAAATTGCAGAAAAGTTTTGTTTTATCATTTTAAACCATGTTATAAATAGTTTAAATGTTTCGTGTTAGTGTTAGTGGAGTTTTTTATAAGCACAGCATTGTTTTCGTCGTAAAAAGTGGAGCCTGCAGGTAACGACGCTGAGTAAGCCGGGCTAGATGTTGCTCGGAATGGAAAATAATGTCGTTTTCGAGGTCAGGGGTATCTTTCAGGATGCTAAACCTCAACCTCGGAGGTGTGAGGAAGGCCTGCACCACCCCTGCCCTGCGTTAGCGTACCTCGGCTCGAAGAGTAAGTTTCTTTCAATGTATAGAAGTACCTTACAGGTCTGCTTAGCGTCTAGGGTTTTTGTACGCTGAGATGAATATTAAATGATGTATCTCGGTATAAGAGTAAGGTTCATATGACTGTTACTGAGATCTTACAAATATGTGAGCTTGGCTCACCAAGATATAAGACTTATAAAACCATTTGGTATGCAATTAATCTTTGGCCTATGTTCCCTCTGAGGGCCTCAGGTCTGACTTAATGTTCGAGTTCAGTCATAAAGAAGTAGAGCCCTGTAAGTTAATATGTACCTAGATAGAGCTCTGTTTGGTGTGTATGGGTGCGGAACCCTTAAAATCATAGGCACCATGATAAAGCCCCGTTTATAGTGTTTGGGTGTGAATCCCTTAATACACAGGCAACATGATGAAGTACTGTTTTCAGTGTTTGGGTGCGGAACCCTAATAAGCATGGAAATAAATCCAAATGTGTGGTTGAATGTAAAATATTATTTCATACCAATACAGCTTAAATACATTACACAGGTAATTGTAGCAGTGAATCAGAGCAGGATTTTCTATTCTAGTGGTATATTATTAGACATGACAAATTTTTACAGGAGTGTAATTTACACAGGAGACAAATATTGTAAAGTATGTACCTCTTGAGTATGTCATTCAACATACTAGAGCGGAGAGCTGTGCGGGTTTAACTACCCCGGCACCTCCAGTTGCATTTGAGCAGCTGATATGATTACATAGTTGTGTATGGGCTTGCACATTACTTACATTTTCGTACCTTTGGTATCCGTGATACACAACACATACAAGATAGTCATATCGTACAAGACAGTCCGCTGTTTTAGTTTATCATTGAGACAAATGTACAGCCACCCAGTACTTATTCTAATTGAAATGTGGATGAAGTTGAATAATATAATAATAAGATATACACCATCACCCCTTCAATCTCCGAAAGGGGGGGGGGGGGGGGGGGGCAAACCTGTAATGTGTCCAAATTTTGATGATGACCATTATAGTAAGATGTATAGTTGAATGGTACATAATATGATTGTTCATGATCAAGTTGGTCAAATTAGATTATACTTTAGTCACTTAATTACTTTTCAAGAGAAATCTTCTGACATTATTTATTTATTATATATATAAAAAATAATAATAATAATTAACAAAAATAAATAATAATAATAAAAATCATAAGGAAATTGCACATATTCTTTACATAGCGGTTATCAATCTTAATAACAATAATGAGAATATAATTTCAATAAAGCACCTGTTGTGTGGTATTCACTTAAACCTACAATAGGCCATGCCCGTCTCATGGACCTAGTATTCTTTGGAACATTGTTTTTAAGAGATGTGTTGTTACATTTGTATTGTATATCCCAGGTACATGTAGTACCTACTTTGGGTGAGCCCAAGGATTATCTTATCAAAAGAGAAATTCCGTGCATTTTATTAGAGTATCACTGAGACATGCTTGATATAAATCATTTATAATCAGAGGACCCTTTAATTAACAGCATTCTGAATGGCTGATGTAATTCAACTCATATTGTTTTGTGGCAGCTCTGATGATCAAAAGTTATATAGTGGTGTTAATATTGAATACAAAATATTCTAATTTGGGTTTGACAGCCCTATCATTGGGTCTTTTTTCGGCACCCGGTTGACAGTGTTTTCATTTGCGTTGCGGAGACGATTTGAAACTGTCGTATATGGTCTGGTGGTGTACTTGGTACCCCGTGGCCTAGCCCCCCAAGCATGTGGTGAGGTTGCGGAAACGCTTGCCCGCTTGGAGGCCCAGAGTTAGTGCATGTTACCAAGGGTGGTAACCAAGATTCCTCACGATTTAGAATCCCTGGGCCTGTCGAGGGCCGTCCGGAGCCAGATGTTAGCCTTGCCTATAAAGTCCCCCACTGGATGTGCTTAAAAGGGTTTTAAGGGTGTTGTATTTGAACAAACATGCAGTCACTCGAGGCAGGCTAATGTCGTCAAGCACAACTCTTTCTGGAAAGTTGACCTAGAGAGGCCAGAGAAGAGAACTGTGCCCCATCGTGCAACAAGCGTTGCGGTGGTGATTGGAGGTAGTAGATTGCTATCCTACTCCACAATATTAAGTGACCCGGGAGACCTATACAAAATACATGAGAGTAAGAGAGATATTCTGATGACAAGTAAAAACAGACGCAGCGGATGCGAGCTCGTAAGCATGTCTATATCAGTAGCCATCACGAAGATGGTGAACAACTTTAAGTGCTTAAGCATTTCATAGTAAGGTGATGTTTATTCTCTCTGATCTCATCAGGTCGCAAGTTGTACGGAATTTCGGTTGTAGAGTGCCCAGAGAATGTTTATACTGTCAATTTGACCCTGGCAAGCAGACTCGGGATCGAGGCAGGGTTTGGTCAATAAGGTTGCTCTGACTAACAGAGGCTCCAAGTTAACCCAACCAGGTGGCTGGCTTTGACATATGCTGAATATAACAATGAGCATCCTATTTACTGAGAGATCTAAATTGAATTCCAGTTGGTCTTCATGAAGAAGATGTATACTAGAACAGCTTTATGCTACAGAGAACCACTGAGATAATAATTTAAAGTTGGGGTCATTTATTAAGTAAATATCTGAGCTTGTAAGTCAACCATGTTCACAGATTCTAAGTATGTGCCAATCCAATGAGAGAATTATGTACTACTTTCTATACTAATCATCATAGTAATATGAAATCTAGAAGATTCCTTATTTGCAATATAAGAGGCTGCTGTTCTAGCCTATGTAAACTAGACTTCAGATGTTGAAATGAGTCTGTTATTCAGGGCTATAGTAGTTGACTGAGAAGCTGGTTTTTTTGTGGTGAAGATTTTAATATCAGATAAATGAATCACTTTGAGAATATATATATATATACATACATCATTGACGGCCTGATTAGCGCAGTGGTAGTGACTCTGCTTTTTGCGCCGAGGGCCCCGGGTTCGAATCCTGGTACGGACAAGCTTTGTGTGATGAGCACGAATGTTTGTACCCGAGTCATGGATGTTTAATATGTATATAAGTATTATATACCTACTGAGTTCGCCCTCAGTCCACTGTACGGTACCCATAACACAAGCGTTGCTTAATGTGGGACCGTATATTTGGTGTGTTCGTGTGGCGATATTATTATTATTATATAACAATAATTATTAATTATAAGAACTTAAACACACAGTTTGGTTCACATCCATTTACATATATGTTGCCATATATATTTTTTATAATAATTACAAAATAGTATTGTTGGGTTGCCAACAAAGAAATGGGACTGCTGCTTGATAATGCCTTTAGCCACACATTAAATTATCAAATAGTGTGAGTGTCACCACAATACAGTAATGGTACTAATGAACACAAAGTTTTTGGTATTCAGACCCCCAGGTAAGAGTGCCAACCAACCCCTTAACAGTACATGTAAAACCTGTAGAGGGTTAAGCTGGACTGAACAATAAGATAAAACCCACCACAGGTAGAAAGGTTGTCACTTTAGATTTTGAAAGTTAGGGGGAGGAGAATTGGATACTAAAGGATTCTAATACCCTGATGGCACCCTTCCACTCTAAACAACAGTAGTGCCACTTTAAAATAATGGGTTCAGTAACTTAGAGTTAACAAGTTAAAATTATAAATTATACAATAAAAATAAAAAATCCATATATTCAGTACAATATTGTTAAATAATTCTTTTATATCAAAACCGTGTAATACCATGGGCAGCTTAACAGATTATTTAATTGATAAAAGTAGAAGCACAGCCTTCAAATTCTGTTGCTAGCTAATGGCTGTAGATTACATAGACTTGCCCATTTGTTACTTTGAACACATGTACAGAGAACCATTTGTGATTGGGTTAGAATAGTTTTATGATTGTACCCAGAGACAATCAAACTTTAGGAACAGCATTAGGATCGAAATTTGTCTAGTGACTCATGCATAAGGGAGTTTATTAAAACATAGGAAGTAAAATGCAACAGGGGAAGATTATCAGATTTCTAGTGCAGGAGTTGTTAAACCAGGTTTGAGATTTGTGATCACTGATTTATGCCATCAGTTCTCAACAAGCTTATGTTAGAACCTCTCCCGAGTAGTGTCCACTCAGCTTTACCATCTCGCAGATAGCTAAATACTCGGAAATGTCCTGGACAGAGAGAAACTTGTAGTATTTATTTTTTCAAAATATTACAGAGGTTTAATAGTTATTGTACTGGTTGTAATATGGCAGCTTTAAGATTGTTTATTCTTCACATTGAGGTTGTGATTTTACTGTTAGATTATAGTTTAGCAAATTATTACTTTTATGAATGAGTTAATTAATTGGTGATAAGAGTTGTTTAAAACTCGGAAGCTTTTATTATTAAATTCATGAATTCTTTAGAAGTTCATATTCGGTTTATTTGTTATCCAATTAAAATAACCAAGATATACTTTCTTATTACAATGTGTTTACAGGTACTTAATAGGAGTTGTGATATTTTATGAACCATATTAAGTAAATTCACATAGCTTTCTTGTGTTAATTCTGTTCACCAGCAGAGATCAAACAGGTCTTCAATGCTATGCTGTGCGTTTTCGAAGACATATAATATAACTGTTTTGCATTAAGACAAAACATGTATTATATGCTGGAGAAAACGCACAGCATAGTTTCAAGGAGCTTGCTGATGATGAAGACTATGACACTTGACAGCTAAGATGGCGGGAACTGGACGTCACGCCACTCTATGGTAACAGAATTGTGACATATAAAGGTATGATACACACTTATTTCAATAATCCGGAAGAAATATAAGACTGCTTCTTCAATGCTATGCTGTGCGTTTTCTCCAGCATATAATACCTGTTTTGTCTTAATGCAAAACAGTTATATTATGTTTAAGGTGACGGCATAAGTAATGGTTTCCAATACTCACAACACTGTTGGACTTCTCACATTTCCTAATATTGTTTGTTTTCTTAGACATCGGTCTACTCACTGTTTCTTTGAATCCAGTTATGGTGGTATTCTTAAATGATCAAGTTGGTTTATTTGCCAACCATGTGGATTTAGTTAGCGATGGTTTTGTTAAGTGATATTTATTCTTAAACATTTCATTGTTCATGTTCCGATTACCATACGCACATGCATGAATCCCTTACCTATATATGTATACCTCATACGTAAGTATGCTCACAGAATTTTAAATGACGTATTTAATTAGTACACCCGCCCGCCACGATTACGATGTATGATTATAAAAGTGTAATAAAACCAAAAGGCTCCAAGGAAATGTGTTTGGAAAGTAACTCATAAAGCAGAGCGTTAATGATGTGACGACTAATTACATTGCGATCTGAATGTAAATGCTCGTGTTTGGACGGATATTAACTTCATCATTTTATTAATTAAAATATTTAAAAATATCATCACTGATTAAACATTGATGCTTAATCATTACGATACCATCGCTGATAACGGTTGAAAAATATCAATGGTTTTCTTATGTAATTTGGGCATTAGTTGTCTTTCGAAATATTTTATTTACAAACTGCACAATCTTGAAAGTATCATGGAAATGTTGTGTTAATAGGCTAGCGAGCATATCGGTTAGACTGATCAATTATTGCTGGATATTTATTGAGTGCAATTTGCCCACAGCAAACAGACTTGCTCATCTTAGTAAAGATGTCGGCCCCACATACCGCAATTCTGTGCACCGATATGCATGCAAAACAGTGCTCGTACAAATCGTTGCGGATACCGGTTTGTGAAGGTACCCAGCGTTGCCCCATTACATGGGGGCCATGAAGCTCGAAAGGAAACCGCTAAGCGCTGTATGCTAAATGTGCGGGTTCAAATCTATTAGGCCACGAAAACTTTCATGAGCAGCTACATACAAGCATAAATGTGTCCCTCTAGCAGCTGATAAAAGATCTCTGCGTTTGTCTTCTCATAGAAGCAGCTCGCATATACAGAAAGGCTCTCTTGGCTATGACAAAGTTAACTTACATAGACGTACTAGACAAACGCTCGTCATAAAATATAAGAGTTGGGGACATCAATCTAATAGTTGAGTATGAATATCTATAAAAGCCGATCTAAGAGTTTGTTTACAGGACTTTTCGTACAGGGTGCGAGCGAGTGAGGCTGCCACTATTGTATAGTGTACTCAGCTGTAGCACCACGCTAGCTGCACCGTCGTTTTGGTGGCCGTGCCGTTAGAGTGCAATTGCATTTGTTGCGACAGTGTGCAGGGGCCTTGCATTCGCCGGCCGCGGTGGCCATGGACCAGAATACCCGCTTTCACGCGTTCAGCCCGATGCAGTTAGCCCTATCTGGGTTTAGATAATGCGCTGTAAATGTTGTTGCGTCACAAGTTGTGCCACTTCAGTTCTATACCTATTCCAAAACTACTCGGTTTACGAAAGTTGTCGACTGCAGTGTTAGAGCTATGAGCTTACGAAACCTAAAGTTACCGAAGTAACTGAACTACCGAAGGTACTCAAGACGACCTGATTAGTTCAGTAGGTATCCTGGTTCAAATCCTGGTACGGACGAACATTAGTGTGATAATCAAGAATATTTGTACCATACCACATGGGTTCCGTAGCGTAACATTCATGTTTTCGAAAATTATACCTGCACTAGTTGTGTTGTAAGGAAATAAGTATTAAAAATCGTGACATAAGTAGAAGCAGTGTTGTAGAACAGAAGTTGGTAGAACGCTTGGCTCAGTAAAGAGGGTCGCAGGTTCAAACCTCAGCTCGTAACTCTGGGATTTCTGGATTAATCAACATTATCACTTGCTAAACGGTGAAGGAAAACATCGTGAGGCAACATACATATCTGAGAGAACCCCTCGAAATACGTGTAAAGTCCACCAACCCGCACTGGGCCAGCGTGGTGGAAGACCTAATCCCCCTCGCATTGATGGGAGGCCCGTGCCCAAAAGTGGGACATTAATTGTATAAGTAAAGGGCTACATAAACCTTAATACACCCATTACAAATGCCATCAATCTATATGTAGCAATATATAAAATAATCAAGAAAGACAATACGAGCTGATTAAATTGACCGCTAACCAACATAACTTATGTATGAATGAAACACTCCATACTCTTGTTATGAAGGTTACGTAACAGTTCGTGTGTAACAGGTCATTAATCTACGCCACATACGTATAATACTCGTACGTACTCTACTGATACAATAGGCGGTACTTGAATTAATTTGCGTTGCTGTTTGTTACACAATCTTAGTAGCAGTGTCAATAATTGTTTACTGTTTTCGTGATAATTAAGGTGTACAATTTAAACCTAATGTAACTATGGAAGGTTGAGATAAGCTAGTTGGAAATGAGAACCTTTTTGTGAGTGAAAATAATAATAGTTACTTAGATATATGAGTAATAGACCGTATAATTACCGATGATAGGATTATATAGGTTAATATTTCCAGGACGGACCGATTAGTCTATCAGAATACGCTCAATAACAATACCTATCAGGGATATTAAATACGGATTATTCCTAACAGTAGAACAAATACAAACTTTAGTTAGTAATGTTAAAATGTCAGACAAGGCGAGTAAGTATAAAGCCGTGTGCTCTTTTTCAGCTTTCTTTACGAAATGAATTTCGATGAAATAAAATGTATATGGCCTCACCCACAACTCAGCGTATAGTTTGGCAATGTCAAGTAATTAATAGCAATAACACAATCAATTAATAAAATAATGGATGTGACATAAAGATATGAAAATGGCGTAATATTTGAGTACTTGAATGACAGCTGAATGAATAAATAAACAAAGAATGCTATAGTTTTAATCTGTCCAAGCGTATATATCGTTTAATGTTTCCAACAAGTAATAATAAAATAGATATCCAGGTCTATTGAATTTCTGTGGTTTCCTAGAACGTGATTTGCCGCCGCAACTGCAGTTGTTTACGAAGACTGCGCAAACGCAACCCGAGCTCGAAGTCGACCCGCTCTGTATCGAGAAACGCGTTTTAGTACGCTGCATTACACTTAACATTTGTGTTACGGATCTGGTTTACAGAATGGCACTGGTTTACCTGAGTATAACAATGGCTATCCCAAAGCCGAGTTACTATAAGTACAGTCGTTACTTTGATAAAGATTACCATAATTTAAGCCGGAAAGATGTAAAATTTTAGTAAGGTTTTAAGAAATGGTCCACTTAATACCTGATGACGATAAAAATCAGCTTAGTAGAGATAAATGTCGACAGTTAAATCGATCGTACAGTCCATAGTTAATCCCAGATATCTAATACGTGCAATTTAGCGATTTTATTAACATGATACTAAGAAAAAACTGAACAGCTTTGTTCGTAAACTGACACAGAAAAAACAACCACGTGAGTTGAACAAGCTATCAATTAAAAATATTAATATAAACTACTAGCTGTTGCCCGCGACTTTGTCCGCGTATAAAATTAGAACATACATTTTTTGTTATACAAATTTTGAACTCCCTTTTAGTCCCTTAGGGGTAGATTTTTCAAAAATACTTTCTGAGTGAGGACCTAGGGGGCAAAGAGTAACCCGCGTGACAAATTTCAAGTCCATAGGTCTACTGTTTGTCAGTGGGTTTCTTAGACTTTTTAAGCGTTGGACACTTGAGCAATGGTAACGAAAATCTGACCGTGCTTTGAAACTTTCGCCTTGATGCTATCAAGATGGAAGTATTTTCATTCCTAAGCCTCTGTAGATATGAATCAATGCCCTTGTCTAGTGTTATTACTGCACTATAGAATATTTTGCAGCTATCGAAGCATTCTGACGTAGGTTAAGTTTATAAACACCGCCGGAGAATGTTGTTGCAACCTCATACTGTTTGCATTCGATCCCCTCTGCCGACTGAATCCGCCGCGAAGATGTACTTATTTTGTATATTATCATACTTAGAGCTATTATTTTCTGATTCAGGTGTGTATAACACAGAATAGAGAATTTCTGGAAAGGTATTGAGGCTGCACGTTGCTCGGGGTATGAGCAAACTCACGGCCAAATATCCATGATAAAAAAACGGGCATGAATGATCCTTATGCCGGATGGAATATACGCCATAAATCGCTGCTCAAAGCAAGTAGCCGAGTGAAAAAATAAAACATGTATTTTGATATTATTCGCGTAGAGAACGCAAAGAGAAGGTAAACGCTCATGCTGACTGACTGCGCAAAGTAGTAGAAGCGACGCGCTGTTGAAAAAATTGTGAGTGAAGGGCAT
The DNA here is from genome assembly GCA_905333125.1 of Pheosia tremula. Taxonomy (NCBI): domain Eukaryota; kingdom Metazoa; phylum Arthropoda; class Insecta; order Lepidoptera; family Notodontidae; genus Pheosia; species Pheosia tremula. The sequence goes on along the minus strand of HG995403.1, from coordinate 1,633,583 downwards.
TCTACTTTATTTTGTTTCCTGTGGTGAAATTAATATAAGATGTTAATTGCACCTGTCGTGATACTAACTGAACCTAATCTGTTTTAAATGTCTTTCTGACCGAACTCTGGGGGATAAAGGCCAGGATACACTATAACGTGTTTGTTAGTGAACAGAAAACCGTTACATTAGATGGTGTGCACAATAAATCCGGAACACACGCTCACGTTTTATCAGCCATGCAGTCGCCTACGCGATAGTAATCTTACAGACAGGTCGACACAACAACTGCGCTCGCGCAAACTACTTCATATATCGTATTGTTTACGATACTTTTCGAGACGTAAACGAATGTACATAATATCAAAACAATTTTATATAAAACCAGAAAGAGCAAGCATGAATGCAGAGTGAAAAAAGAATCCGGGCTCCGCGATGTTAACTCAACCGAACAGTCAAATTGTTCCTCAAATCCTATTACTGATATTTAAAATGCATAACTTAATACGTTACAAAATATACACGGTGAGATTTTGACTCAATCTTATTATAACGCGATCATCGACTGAACAACTAATCACGCGATTGTATTAATGCCGGCAATCGATATTTCTTCATAATCTACCGCAAGCTGTGTATCCTGATAGTCAGTTCAGTTTCCACATTATTACATTATTATCATTTTCAGACAGTTTCTCCAACTTTTAACAATATTCCCTCATTGTCATTAGCATCAAAAATCATGTCCATTACTTTTTAATTTACACTATGATGGCGCGCTTGGCATTAAAGCTCCATCAGACAAGGTGACAGCGCCGGCAGAGTTCATTTGCTACAAAAAAAAGTCGCAGACATCATCGTTATGTGTACTACTCGTAAACAAGCAAGGTACAGTTAACGAACGTACTGCGCGCTATCGAACAATCGTACTAGCATTGCGTCACCGCTCATAGTAATCAGCTGTTGTCGTGCGAGTAAATTGAAACTGTTTTATACCTACAATAAGTGACGTATGAGTAATAAGTCCGTAATTCCGTCCCGTTTTTGGACAGCAAAAAGTATTTTACAGATATTGGTAAACTTAGTCGGGAACGTCAGGAAAACACGGAAGCCTTTTTTAGAATCCTTGAATAATAAATAATTAAGCCATCAATTAAACATGTTTAGCTTTTCATAATGACGCTTTCTATTCCCAAAGGAATAGAATTATGGAGAACTCCTGATAAGGAAATCTTTGTATGGACGGCCAAATGTTATTTCGTTGGCGTTAAATGGGACAAATGAAAAGGAATAGCTTTTTTGCAATTTCATAGACAACGAACATCTTACCGGCAATCATGTAACATAGAAACAAACTTAAAATCCTAAAATATACCCTTAAAGTGCATACAAAAGTTGGTATCTGGCCTTGGGGCAGTAAAGTCAAACTGTTTATTTTACAGCCCGACAAAATTCAACAATAGAAACGTTAAGACAAAGCTCTTTAGAAAAAACATAGTCGTTCGGAACAAAAGGACGTTTCGTTGAAAGTGGAGGACTTAAGGGAACGGTGGAAATCAATGCTCGTGAATAATAAAATGCAAATGGGCAGGAAATTATTGGTTTAGCTGGAAACGTAAAAGTGCGGGTACGGCAGGGTTTAGTGTTATATCTCATTGTTTTAAACAACATGCCTGTTGGTTATAACATCGTGCCTGTAATCCCTAAAAAGGGTAGGCAGAGGTGCGGTGCAGTGCACCCACAATCGCCGATGGTATTGTCTCAATGAAATAGCGGGCGACCGTATTGCCTATATACCAAAAACAAAACATAAGTGTTTTCTATCTAAATAATCAATTCGTTTTATATATATTAAAATCCCCGACGCAGAATATGCAATTCTTGTTTTATGAAGACTATATGACCTTGGCATTTTAGCTCATTTACAACGAGTAAAATTACTTCTGATCAATCCTCTTCTGAAAGGTTAGAATAAAATCTTTAGAATGTGATAATCAAATAAAACCTTGAAATATAACTAATACATAGATATTTTAAAAATTCCCAGTATACATATCCTATAAATTGACAAACTAACTCCAAAATACCGTATTCACTACCAATTACTCAGAACATTGTCTCAGGAAAAATAATAAGTAGGCACTTAAAATTCATGATTAGCTTTTCGCACGAAATCGTATTAAAATTCGCTCAGCGTTTTCACACGGACTCACGATTAATAGTATCTGCCATCTATCTATCCTTAAAATCAGCATAAAAAATACTAAGAACAATAAAAAAGAAATGGTAAGTAAGAAAAATGTTGTTTCGACGAGTTTCCTTACCACTTATAGCTGCTAAAGTTCTCTGTGTTCAAAATAAAGCGTTCGATTTAGCACTGTGCTTCGACAAGCCATGTGCCAAGTAACCTATATTATTAAAATAACAGTTTTTTACTCAAGTTATTTTGAATAATTCTCGGTATGTTATATTTTTAAATAGGTATATCGGAGTGCGGTTTTAGAAATTGTCGGACTGTTAAGCCATTTAACAAGAAGGAATCGTGTAATGGCTTTCTCGTTGTACTATAATCTGTCTGCTTCGTGTTTATCAGTTTGAAAACACCCGAGAAATAATAAGATATAAAAAAATACCTAAGTAGGTAACACAAATTACTTTATCAAATCTTGGATGTAAATTATTTATCCTCTTTGTTGTGTGATGAACTTTGTGAAGTGACAATTTGTTCAGCAGTAAAACGTACAAGGTCTTTATACTGTAAGTACTTACATCTACTAATACTAATAACAAATGCTAATTATAAGCATGAACATAATACCATATTGTTCCAATACGTCATAACTGGCTTTACAGCGACTAACCTAAACTGCATTATTTGGTTTCAATTAGTGCAACAACCTTTAAAAAAGGAAATATGATATATAATACTAGCGTCATGTTATGTGTTCACTTACAAATAATATCAAATCAAATTAACAATTTGCGTTTGACCATTCAATTTAAAAATAAGGACTTGAATTAATTTCATGAGGAATCCGATGTTCCGTTCTCAACGGCCACCAAAGATTATTGCATGAAGAACATTATCAGAAGCCTGGCAAGTAGGTATAATGCTATAAGAATATAGCCTCAACTCCTCCGTAACCTTTCCTTTGTTCCGCGAACTAAATGCATAAGAAAAGGTGACGTAGCAAACAACTGCATCGACCTACTGCGCCGACCCTGGTGTACCAGTCTCCGCCAGTTTATAGTCAACGTAGGTGTACGAAGCCTTTATTTATATCTCTGGCGTTTATAGCTCAGCGCCTACCCACTGCTTCGAGGCTTTCTTTAATAGGAAACTTGAATTTGGACGTTCGGAGAACTGGGCTAAGCCATACGAACACCAAACGACATCTTATGACAGTTTGTAATATAATTTTCACGACACCAGATGTGTTATGAGCGATTGGTAACAGACGAACTGTCCCTTCATTTTGTCAACAAACGAAACGGAATAGGCTTGATTAGCATTATACAGGACAACCTGTTGAGGAATAAGATACAAGAGAATCATTTGCTTAATTTTTTTCTAATTCTGGGGTTTGCTAAACGCCTCATTAAGATGGTGTCACAATAAGCGTGTCTATTATAAATGGCTGATTGGACACAAGGGCGGGTGTGGGCGCGCTGTAGGAATAATTTCCACTAACGCTTTCATACAACCTGTTTACTATCGTAACAGGTGATAGCGCTGTTAACTTTTGCATTAGTAATTGCAAACCAATTCATCAGCCGTCGTAGCCAACCAGGGAACGAATAAATTTCAGCGATTTGTTTAATAAAGATACGGACCGGGTTTCTAGAATAAATTTAAATTATAGAAGGGTATTTTGACTTACTTTTCTGTACCAAAATAATTGACGCCAATGACAAAAAAAAGGATGCATACGAAATTATAAACCAACAGTTAAATTATTCTATGATACTTCTACTTCAAGCCTCAAGTGCCGATCATTTAATGATAGCAATCATCTAGTGGTGTGAGCACGCCCACCTGAACTCTTGCTCGTTCCCATAGAGGCGGGACTCTAGTGGCTACCAGTTGTGCTTTTCCCATACGATTTCAGATTTCGAGTGCGTGACTTGACAAACGCCACGTCATTTGGACCGTAAGTACTTGCACGCTATTGGGTGTTACCAATAATAGGTTGTTAGTTCTATGAGAATTATGAAAATGATGATACAATACCTGGAAATCTTAGAATTTTATAGGAGCTAAGAAAATAAAATTAAATAGAAATTATACTATACATATATTTACTACTATTAAAAGAACCTCAGTGCGTGAATTAGAAAGAAAAAACTTTCGCCTAACATTTCGATTCGTTTACTTTCCAGAAGCACAGAGGTACCTATAAATGAGGGTTTTTAAGGAAAATAAACAATGCAAAGGAAACACGGAACAGTTTTGCTCTCTAACAAAATCATACCAAATGGTCGACCATTAGCACACAGAACAATAATTCAACAGAAGATCAGTTGTTCAATACAGCTGAGAGCACTGTTTCAACAGCGCTACACACAGATAAACAAGACGGCAATGATGTAGGCGTGCGAGAGCGGTCGGTAAACAAAGATAGGGTCAACGCCACTGCACCGCTGCAGCCGACGCAACGCGGTTCAAATCATAACAACTTTTTTTCCATTTACCCTTCGCTGCACTATATTTAGAAAACTTCTCTTAGGCTAAGCTCTGTTTAAAATACAAGACAATCTAGTGTTTCTTTCATATTATATCGGTAAATTCTATCGTCTCCCTTAATAGTACTTATACTTTGAAGTTTAATGGAAATTGGTCATGCACACTCTTCGTAACATAATCATGAAAATCGATTATCGATGACCTGAGTGCACAACTATAACGTCAACTTTTTTTTCATAAGGGTCTTTTACGATTGAAACATAATGCCATAGCAAGTATTAATTTTACGACGTTGTCTAATCGTAAATAAGGAAAAAAATGCTGTAAGTAATGTTGCACCATTATGAAAACCATAGATTTCCTACGCTTAATTAACGCACGCCTACAACCTAACACCTAACAAGTTTTTGCCTTACTTGGATTCAAGCTAGTTGGTCTTATGTGGAATAAAATGTGAACTGTTCAGATCGTTCGTTCTTTAAGCTTCTATTCATATAGAGCCATTCAGTGTCAGCTATAATTGTTACAGCTTCACCAATAAAATTGGAAGCAGATGATTAGCAATCATTTAAAAAAATAGTTGATTTCTTATATTTACGCGAATACTACACATTGAAATAAAACTAATTTTAAGAATTTTATCGCGGTTTATTTTTGATTTTACGTTCTCGACGTTTCGGCTGCTTTACAGCAACCATGGTCACGGGAGGACTGAGGTGGTTGACGTCCTAGTGTCATAGTTTGACGGGGGTACCCTCATATTTAGTTGTTACTTGCGGTCCGATCTACGCAGAAAGAGCTCACTGTGTCTTGAGGTCTTGCAATGGTACGCTTGGTTCTGGATTTTATGATGTTTACTACAGGGTCCCAAGCCGGTGGTAGCACCCGAGGTACGTCGAGAACGTAAAATCAAAAATAAACCGCGATAAAATTCTTAAAATTAGTTTTATTTCAATAAAAAAATAGTTTTTAGTATACCTATAGTAGCAATAATATTGCCAAACGTACCGTTCGTACTTGTCACACAAGTTTCGAATACAGGGCAGAAGGTACAGAAAGTTGTGTCACTACCAACTGTGTCAATCGGGTCGTCAAATATAAAATTAGCACAGATTTAATTTTCAAAATGTAGTAATAAGTTTATCGAAAGAAATGTGTTCTTTCTAATTTGATTTTATAATTGTTTCATTCGCTCTATAACCAAGTGAGGTGGATTAAAAATAAGCTCTTAATAATGTACCTCCGCGTCATTTCCAAGCTTGAGCTCCTCAAAGCCCACCACAAATATTTGTCATAGATTACCGAGATGAAGATGCGCTGAGATTTAGACAAGGCGCAAGAGTAAATATAAATACAGATATAAATGTTGTGATAGTAAACAGTATTTACATAATACCTACTGTCATTTTACAAACTATCACACCAGGACGTCAAACACCTCAGTCCTCCCGTGACCATGGTTGCTGTAAAGCAGCCAAAACGTCGAGAACGTAAAAACATAATATGATGATTCCAGCCCTTTTTAATGTCCCACTGCTGGGTACGGGCCTCCCCTCAATGCGATGGGGATTAGGCCATAGTCCACCACGCTGGCCCAGTGCGGATTGGCGGACTTCACACAAACATAATATACACGCGATAAAATCTGTAAAATTTGTTTTATTTTAAAACCTTTAGTTTAACTGGCGATCCAATTTCCGGATTCACAAGTACTGCTTGGAAGGCCTTAGTCATTTGAATTCAGATGAAAAAAATGATTAATAACCCTAATGCGTCATCAAAACGTGTTAAGTATTTTTTTGTCGAGTTCTTAAGTTTCGATCAAGTCACGGGGGCTCGGAATGACATACAAAAAATCTTCCAATAAATCAGGACAAAGCTCTGATTTAATCCAACAACTTATCGGGTATTCCATTAAAGCGGTCCGCGAAACGGACATCACGCTGCGATGTTTAAAAAAGGCAATCAAACGAGACGCAAGATGAGAATGATAACGCGAATATTATTAAACATACTTGCAAAAGTTTATGGTGAAAGGTAATGAAAGACAGGACAGATATACTTCTGCATTTAAAAAGCTCTTAAATTGGCGAATAATGTACAGAATATGGACAAATGTTGTATAAATCTCTATATATATAAATCAATGTCGTGTTAGTTACACTATCTATAATTCAAGAACATGGGATAATTCATTTTATTATAAATTTGATTCTGAGTGTTTGCGGTACGAAGTTCGCCGGGACAGCTCGTATAAAATAATTTGGGGTTTTGATAACATCAGCCTTACATTGGCTCAAGCACAATCTCTGTAAGTAGCTTTCCTTCAATATTACTTCTTCCATTCCTTAGAATATAATTAACCACTCTATAGCATTCATCGATCGGTTTACGTGAATTCTTGAACCTTGATGAAAAAACTTATGAATGGCGAAAAATTCATCAATGAACGAATGCACGTTGAGACGCCGTGAGTAATCGCGCTGAATTGCCAATGAGCACTATTTCCGTCCGGTGCCGCCGAGTCAATACTTCAGATACTATAGTTGATAGAGGTCGTACTTAACAATTTAAGACTATCGATGTACGCCACATAAATAGTATATTCTAATTTTAATATTAATGATGTAATGTAGCATTTCTTAGGAACACAAATGGTTTTGTAATTTTGTCTTCTAACCGGACTACATGAAGTTGCAAACAAAGAAATTTGAAAGTATTAACCGATAGTACCAAAGGTCACGAACAGGGTACGTAAATTCGCGTTGCACCATAATAATGGCGGTTACGTCGAAGTAAGAAATGATTCACGTAGGTAATGTGTATGCAGCGTTAATTCGCATCTTAATAATATTTACATTGCTCAGTGATTTTGGATCTAATAATCTCGAACACTATCGATATTGCGGATAATCGTTAATGGCCTACACTAGATGCAAATCGTCGACTATCGTTAGGTGGGCGAACTCCGTCTGACCTTCTTCGCGGAGTGTTACGATAGTGACGCAACGGCCAATGGGAGCGGGTCGTGATTCATTGCTTGGTTTGTCTAGAAATGTGGACATTAACAGTATTTATTGTGCATTAAGTTTGGCGGCAATGCACTGTCTGGGGCTTTAGACAAAGGTGTCAGACATTACCTTTGTCATGCATATTACTAAATATTACAGTAGCTTTTCGTTTTGTTTTGTTGTCGGTACTTTCTCGATTATATGTATTACTAAATTCAATATACCTTCTCTCAGTTGCTAAGGACAGCATAGTCATTAATATCGCATAATTCTGTAAATGCAATACCAAAATTGGTTAAGATATTGTTACAACTTCTATTTTGTTAAAACATCAAGATAGTTTTTTTCATGCAAATTATTGACTAGTACAATATATGAGAATGTATGCATATCTAGGCACCTAGGTAAAATCGAAGTAATTTTTATCTCTGCAGTAATAAAAATTATTTAGAAAAAAAAATCCAGAAATTGTCATACAAAAACTTATTAATAAAATATTACCTAACAAACATACTAAACATACGGTCCCACACTAAACAACGCTTGTATTATGGGTACCGTGCAATGGACTGAGGGCGAACTTAGTATATATTATTTATATAGATATCAAACATCCATGACCTGGGTACAAACTTTCGTGCCCATCACACACTTTGTCCCTACCAGAACTCTAACTCAAGACCCTCGGCAAGCAGGGTAACTATTAAATACGCTAATCAGGCCGTCAATTAACATCCGAATAAAGGTTAATTTATTAAATGTATCGTATATCCCGGGGCTGATGGGTAGCTGTAGTTACCACATGAGAACGGCTTGATATTTTGATACGCCTACAATATATCCGTTAAACCCGGCGTTCAGTGTAGGAACTGTATTGAAATCAGATTTGCATAAATTATGGGTTGGTATTGTGAAACCATGGTAATGTATGGGCCCGAGCGGTTTTATTGGGTGTATTGGTGGACATAGACATCTGTGTAAAATATACGCCTGCATAAAATTGGAGGTTTTATATTGTGTTCATTGTTCATTCCACTCCCACCGACTGGCTTGTCGTAGTACCTTCATGACAGTAGACAGTCATAATATATTTGAGACGTAATCCCATGAATCTAGACGCAACGCGTCAGCCATAATCTATGAATGTTATAGTCATAATACGCATTGTACTATGTTTTTCTTTTTCTACTAATAACCTACTCATTAATTTTCATTTAATAAGTACTTATAATTGTTCGACGCAATGAAACCTATAACAGGGTACGGAAGGAAATAATATGTTAAATCCGTGTTTTCAGCATTATTATAATAAATACGATATATAAGAAATACTGTAACATCTATGATGTTTGCTAGACAGCCAGTGCTTTCCTTAAAATCATTAACAGAAAGAATAGGTATTTAAAACAAAAAGAAATATTCAATATGGCCGACGCGCAAAAGCTTCACTCTAAGCTGCTGCACTTGCCGTACATAATCGCTAATCCAATTAATTCAACATTATTTCAAGCCAATTAAAACGGTTATAGCAACAAGAGGAATCGAAGTAAATCGATTTCCTAAAAGAATAGCACTAAATACGGTAGCCCCGGAGTGGGAGGAATGCGTCGCGAGAGGAGAGGAGGGGGGGAAGGCCACAAAAAATACCAGGGACGGTACCTGCGCTGGCGTTGACCTCGGCCGATTAGACCCGCTGTGGGACTCGGCCCAAATACAGGCTTTTTAGTGAAGTGTAAATTAATATAGAGCAAGAATATGGGAATGTGTTCCATAAATCTTATTGGAATGGAGCGACGAACCGGAAAATCGTGTCCAGATTGGTAAATCACCCATTAATCTTAAATTAGTATGTATTGATGTTGAAAATATCTGACAAGAACGCAAAAATGTAGAGAAGATTAATAGAAGACTGTAGATCAATTAATTGTTTGGGGATAATAGTTGCTAAACTATTTTGGTGCTTAAGTAAGTAGCTTACTCATTCTAATGATTGCTTCGCCATATTATACCTGCAACAAAACAAAAGCAACATTAGCTTGATATTCTTACACAACATTGAACAAATAGAATTACGTTCATTACTTACTATCACTGCAAGTATCGATACTGTAGTCATTTGTTATAGGCCTGTCTCTACCATTTCATGTTGACGCAAGCGAGATAGCGAACGTTCGATAGAAAGAAATATTCCCCGTTTCAGTAGTAATTTGTGCTGTTTAATATTCCGTTAGCGTACTGGGCGCCCGTGGTCCCTTCACGCAGACTTCCTGCTCAGCCCTGCGCGGATGGTACTTACCTCGAGTTTATGTTGGGAGATTTATCTTAAAACCGTTTTATCTATAAACTTTCCCACTAAATCAATATGTTCAATATCATTAAGTAAATGAGAATTAGGTATCTAATCGTCATGATTAATAGTAGTTTATGAAACTGGTGCATAGCAGGGGGCTATTGAAACACGAGTGTGAGTTAAAAACCCTGCTTACGGCTCGATTTAACACGAGATAACATACGATTGTTTTAATACTTAGTTATGTGCAGTATTATAGTACTAGATTATCTAAACTCATGCAATACGTTCGTTTTCCAAATTTTCCAGTCCGTATATCTTAGTTTTTTTTTGTGACCTATCTTAATTTGGCTCGTAAAATATTGTTCGCAATTTTCATTGCGGTTTCCAGAATGTCAGGTGGATAAAAATGCTCCTTGGTATCACAGCTGTTGTAAGCAATTTGGCCACACTAAAACTACTGACCGACTAACACATAGTCAGCATAATAGTCTCTAGTCAAAATCTAGCAGTCCACCGCGCATGCGCTTTAGCGCGCGTAAAAACAGCGAATGTGTATAGCCCCGCAACATAAATGGAATTGCAAACTCCTTGGTTGGGCAGCAGCTTGTACTTCAATGGAAAAATCCATCAATATTAAAGGAGTATTTTTTTAAGAAAAATGCTTTAATTTGTATAAATTTGAATCGTTTTGAAAACACTGTCAGACGCTCTAGCTACGGCTTGCTACGGTTCGGCGCCTGTACTGTTCAAACGAATATTTCCTAATTGATACGAGTATACCTATGCAAGACAATGCTGAAGTTAGTGCACTAGGTGGAACAGAAAAGCACATATAAGGTATAACAAAAGTAGTGTAAAATATTTTAACCAATGAATCAGTAAGTGTACAAAACAATTGTGTCTATGTTGTTTGTTTTTTTAACAGGGCGAACCTGTAGCGTTTGGTTATGCGCTCAGTACGGGGTGTTATCTTTTAAATGTCTAATAATTTAATTTATTTCTTTACGGATGCTATTTTCGATAACCTACTGTTGGCCCTGTTAAAATATTTTACACAATTATTGTTACACCTTACATACTGAATGTCCAAAATTTACATATCAATGTCCCATTCGATCTAACGTAACATGACCACACTCCACCCGTGTTAATATCATTTCCTGTTGTATTTTCAGTCAACAAGCCCGTTTGAGCATGCAGCAAACTAACACCGCATCTGTCTTGTAAGGTGTCCTCGTAGGCAGCGATTTATTGCTTTCCTATTCGTGTTCACGTGATCAAATACCACGATCTCCCCAGCTTGATATATGCTGCTTACAACTTCATTAGTTCTCGAGCTAATTTTGGCTATCAAAAGGACGTCGAAGGAAGCCGTTTATTCTTTGGTATAAAAAAACAAAGACTTAAAGTCCGCTCTAGAATATTTCGAGCGACGCTTATTATCAACAGAATCGTTTAATTAGAAGCTTTTAATGGCTGAACAAAGAGTATGAAAGGGAAACATTTGTCATAAAATATGGTCTGTATTCGTAACTGTTGGGATATAACAAACGTTTGATCAAACGCACCACGTTTATGGCACGAGTCGAAAGGGTGAATACAGGTTTTGTTTTCTTATAATTTATTGTATCCGGTTTTAGGGGCAGGTGGCAGCCTCATAGTGAGGTATTCAAATCCATAAATCATCATACCTGTATAGGTAGAATTATTTGAAGTAATGAAACGTAATTTATCGTTGATATAAAATTTGTACTGATGCATCTGTAATCACGAAAAATATTTCATCATTTTCTACCGCGATATGGAAACTATAATTATTCGCCGTTAGTGAAACAGTGTTTTTTTGCTTAGTTCATGTTTTCGTTACGTGCGACCGACCAAGAGATTTCCAGTTAGATCGGACGGTCGGTACACATTAATTTTGATATAAGTACTTTATCGTCTAGACAAAAATAAAATATTAAATTGAAAAACTCAAACGGCGCAGTCACAGTTACCAAATTAATGACACGTTTTTCAGAGCATGTTGCTTCAACACCATATTATTATTATAATCGAAGCTCCGACTTGATGGTAATCAGCAGCGTTTACATACGTCTTCATGCGTTAAATTGTTTATGGCAACTAAAAAAATCGTAAAACTGTCTACTGATTTACCTTCATCCCAGCGAATATATTTTCCCATTCCAATTTCAAAACATGGATACGATAAAAATCGAAGGAGGCTTTTCCTTCGTATACTGGTGCCTAATTTCAATTACAAACCACTTTGACAAAGTCTATTTTGGCCGATGCATTATTTCTATGTTCCGAAATGAAATTACCGGCACCGTGCGCCGGCGCGGTAATTACAGGAGCCGGTGATTAATGAGCAATCGGACCCTCAGCATCAGGGTTGCTGTTGCAGTCTACCTTTTGTACCGAACTTAAGGTATATCGGAGTTTTGTTTGTTGTATTGCTTTGTGATTTTTGGTCTGGTTAATTAAAATGAATTTGAGAAACCTTTCCGTACCTTTTGTGTGGTTTTTGTAGCGTAGTTTGATGATTATGGAGTGTATTAGTGTGGTTTTTGTAACAGATGGCCTAATTGCGAGGTGTTAGGTAAGTTCTGATGTAAAAAGACTGAATATAAATGATACTGACAGGTCATTTGAATTCGCGAATTAACTTTTAATTAAATAATTGCCAACTGAAACTTCCGTTAATGAATATACTACAGAATATTACAACTAAATCATAAAATAATAGTGAAAAAGTACTTATACAAAATAGTAAAATAGCCGTTTTGTGAAATTCTTCACTAGGCAGATTTGCTTGCTGTGTAAACATTAATAAATAACCTAGGGTAGCCAATTCTGACACCCCTGAATCTGGGTTGTCGTACTCCGTTTAAAACGTACAGCCATCTGTTGAAGGAACGTGTACTTTCATACATTCAAATAGGGTCTAGCATACAGTTCAAGATATAATGGCTTTGGCCTGAGACACAGTAAGCCTCGCCATGTCATTGCCTTGGCTTTTGGACAGAGAGAGCTCTTTGAGAGATTCCCTTCAACAGCTGAGTCCTATGTGATTAATGTTACGTAAAGTTTCAAATTATAATTTAGAATGCTTATAAAGTAAGGAGTAAGATTTGTGGAGCCAAGAAGAATTAAATGTACCGAAGCGTTTTCTTTTTAAATTAATCTAACTCACAAACAAAAGATAGCGATAGCTCATTCACCTGGTAGAATTTCCTGACAATGTTATTAACAATTCCTTGTCGTTCGTAGGTACCCACGTAACACATATTTGACATTTTCATTATCGTTCTTATATTGAGTGACGTAAAATTTCGTCATGCAAACATGAACAATTTATTTACATAATCTTATAACACTCATATGCTACAATATGTTATAAAGTGATCTCAAATACTTATCTAGTCGAGCTGCTATTTTATTTATTGCGTAAAAATATAGAGCAAAAATATACACTTACCCCCAAATTTATAGACGTTTTATAACTTTATAAAACGTCATATAGTATTGCACAAAGCAAAACTCTTGTGCGCAGTACTATATGAAGTTTGATAAAGTTATAAAACATCTATAAATTTGGGGGGTACATAGCTCCCTAGCTTTACGTTAAAGTAATCATGCTCCATCCCGTTCACACTTCACATCACTGTACGTCGACCACGAGTTTAATCTTTATTCGTAAGCTAACCTATACTCTTCTGCCTATATTATACTAGCTGCGCCCCGCGGTGGTACCCGCGTTTACATTTTACCGGGATAAAAAGCCTATGTAAGCCTATGTGCTATTCCAGACTATAATCTATATCTGTGCCAAATTTCATCCAGATCCATTCAGCCGTTCTGGCGTGATTGAGTAACAAACATCCATCCATCCATCCAAACTTTCGCATTTATAATATTAGTGAGATTAGTGAGATAATGAGATTAGTGAGAAGTGAGATTAGTCAACTTTGCAAGGAGAATTGAATGTCATAGATGTTAAACACTAGAGGCGTTATTTCATTTGCCAAACAAAATGACAAATACGAAGACACGCTCTTGCTTATAAATGCCGACAGCGTGTCTTCAAAAAGACCTAAGAAGTACCTGCTAGACACATTGAGCAGTAAATACAAAACAAATAAGCTGACATAAAACTATCGTCAAAACATCGTGTGATACCGAACCTTGTTACACATCAAGTGTGCAATTAAACTGAAAAGTCAATGGTTTCGCGAGTAACGCGGCACAATGGTTAGTTATTAAAGTAATTGAAGTAGGAAGCCCGACGTGGTTGCCATTATTATAGCGCCGCGAGAAAGGGTGGGGTGGGCAGCGAGTACCGTAATTACTGGAGACTGTATGCTGAGCATGTATCAAAAGAATGCCCCTGGGAGGAAAAGAGAGGAGAAAATTGAAATGCCCAATTTTACCACTTATCCTGTTAGTGACACATAATTAATCAAAGAATGAGTTTCCAGGGCGAAAACTTTTAAGGATAAGCAATATAAAACTAAAGTATACATATATGACTAATTGCATATATATAGATAGGATGATAATATGTCCAGATAATAGTTCTACTCCGTTGGGAACGCTTCTATTTGAGTTATAAAACCACTGACTGACAAATTCCACATGTAAGTTGGCAGAAATCATTAGTAGGTATTGAAAGAAGTTAATATTTACGACAAAACGTATGAGCAAATTTATTAAGAACAGTACTCAGTGTTAAATAATTGGCAATTAATAAAACGTTTACCACACAACTCGGACGTACAAAAAAAATCGTGTTATCATAATTAAAAACTATTAATCAAAGTGATCAATAAAAGCGGACGAGTCGGGTATCCGATGCCCCGCCCCACGCTCCCCCAACGACATCGGGGCCTGGTAACCCAATATACGACGAGGGGAGGCTTCCAGTGATGTAAATATCCTGGATGGTGTTAGGTTAGAACAGAATATTTATATTTTTCTGACGAATAAAAAGCAACTTATGTAATATGGCAAAACGATAACCGCGCGATGTCCTTGAAGATTACGTAGAGACAGACAGACTAGCACCCAGATGATCTGATGATATCGTGCAGGTTATCAGTACACGTTGGACTAGACTAGCACAGGACCAGCGCCCCACGTCTGCTAACACAATCGATTCATCAATCGAACATCAACCGCATAGTAACTGTCACTTTTGACAGATATTGTATGGGAAATCAGTCATAAGTGACAGTTATTATGCGGTTACTGTTCGATTATGAATCGACTGTCTTAGCAGACTTGGGGCCCGGAACGAATGCTGTGAAAATGGAGAGGCGAAGAGATAAGAGTTGGAGTGAGACGGGTGGGTAGTAGTTTGAAATAAGTGGTGATAGTTGTTATATCCAGCGATTCTAGGTGCATGTATCAACAAGGGCGTGTGTGTGAACGGGCCGGGCGATCGACCCCGTCACGTTACAGCCGCCACGGGCTATTGCTTGCGAACATTGCGAAATATTTGTCGTTAGACAATTTGCCATGCTCCATTTTTGTACTAGCGTATAAGGAGGCGTATTGGACACATTTTTTTTTCCAAGTGGATGTGCAATTTTCTTCCTTTTAAATTTCAACTCACGCTAAATAAAGATTTCTTCCCGAGAAACTGTTATGTTAATCCGCACCGCCAATATCCTGAAGCATCTTTAATACAAGTGGAGAAAGATTCAATTCCAATACAGATCAAAGGTGCACCATCTTCATGTACGCTCAATCCTGAACGTGCACCTTTACGACGACTGATGAAATCTTATAACGATAATTTTACTGAAATTGACCTATTCTCTTTGACACTTTCTCAGTTCAGGAAGAGCTTGCTTCATAAAACAGAAAATATACATGTATAATATAATTTCCTGTCAAAATACTTCCTAAAAGATGTTCATTGTATTTTTCTATACTAAGTCTATTTTCTACTTTTTATATATATAAATGTGTTTGTTTTCAACATTCTGTGCCATAAGAACATTATTTTGTGGATAACGGTGCTGGTTGCGTAATCGCTCCTATTTGTTAATATTATATACATAGTTTATGCTTTATTACGCAATTGTTTGTTATCCTGAAGAAATAAAAATAAAAAATAAAAAAATCCTCTCTCCAAATGAAAATGAAACAAAAACGCAACCCAAATTCAACAGGTATTCCTCCTAAACAAAGCACCATCTATCGGTCACATCGGTCATTACCGGATCGATGCCACCCCCTAGCTCCTCAGATGTTTGGCTGTCAACAAAACTGGGAATGGATCAAAATCATATTCATTATATATACACAATGGATGCAGCAAAGGGTTCGTCTGAATGAGTCGCGTGCCGTATACACACGTGCGGCGCACACACATTACGGATTATGCTAATTTTGTATTGTCAATAGTCCAGCGCTTTTATTTTTGTAGATACAGTTGAGATTAGAATCGATCTTGCTGATATTATTAGCAACGGATGGCAATCACAGCCTCTTGTCTAATTACATTCGTCTTGTTCTTGTTAGTTTATGAAACCAAATGGAATAAGATGACATACGGCTTCACACACACATAAGTGGGTATTTTGCCACGGTCAAGTATTTAATAGCGATAACAAATTCAATAAATACACATTTAGTGTAAATAAAAAATGGATGACATGAGAAGATAAAAGCGGCGGTTACATGATTGACTCATAATAAACTGTCAATGACATAGTGTTGTCACTTTTGACGGTTTATACACACCTATATAGTAAAACTGTTGATAGTGACAATTACGACTTCATTTTCATTCCATTAAGATTACCTGTGTATCACACATTATAAATCTGACGTACCTACTAAAAACAATCTTGGTTTACGAGAACATATTTCCAATTTGACCCATTCGATTCGGGTCTAAGATATTATATCTGTTATATCTGCCTTCGAATGAAATTTATTCTTATCTATTTTTTATTTTGGATTTCATCTAACGTCTCGCTGATTACAGCATTGCATTTCCACACTGGCCACGTACTTCTTCGCATCAGCGTAGCTTTCACCCCGACAGATGTGTTCCGTTCTCGCCGACTCAAGAATTAATAACGATAACAAATTCGTGAGAACCGCCAAACATAAACAAAACATAACCTAGTGCTATTTATTTAGGTAATACGCAAAATGCGAGCGCACGTGCCAACCCACCCTCGACTAGCCAACCCCTATACTTAAATTCACAACTTGCAGATTTAAACTTTATTCTTTTAATCATAAGGATGTGGGATGCGACATAAAAGGAACAAAACTCGACTCTTTCGGCTCTGAATTAAATATCATTGTTAGCGAGTCTCATTAATGCAATATTTAGATCGGGGATGGCTCTGAAGGGATGGGTTATTGTGTGCAAAATCGACTAAGTTGGTTTTGAATTTTCTGCACATAAGTAGAGGGAATTTTAAAAGTGCTCCAATTATTATGTTACATATCGTGTTTGAGGCGGTTTATTGTCTTCAAAAATAAATAAAAATCAGCACAGTACCTATTGAATTCATACAAATTACCATAATTTTTTCATTTTGCGAAAGATGATAGTGCGCGCGTCATCTATACTAGTCGGCTTCTCCTTCTGTTTTTATAGGCCATCGGCCAGTTTCAAGTAAAATGTTTCATCGTTATTTTAAATATAAGTACCCCTGATAATAATAATTAAGTCGATGACGATGATGATGATGAGATGAATCCTCTATCTTATCAGTAAAGCTGTGGATACTTTAGTGAAAATTTACCAAACATCTTGGGAGAACTCTACAGTCAAGCTGTACTGTTTTATTTTACATTCCTTCAGCCGTTATACGCACAATTTTCAGAAAATAAAATAAAAATTATCAATATATACATGTCAATTAACACTAAAAATCGCACTCTGTAAGCTTAAGATACACTTATCCTAACTTAACGGACCCAGTTCTCGCGATTCAATATCATTTTCTCCAGATTGCAAACACGTGTCACGATCAGAAATTACACAAACGAAGAAATCGTTTGTGTAATTTCTGAGAATTGTGCGTTGCATGTGGTCTTTAGCGTTATTTGTGTTCGCTTTACAAAACGCATCTTTTGTTTGATGTTGACGGACCTTTATTCATTAGCCAGCATTTCGAAATTACCTTGTACGTACTTGTATATAATTATACTTTTTTACAAAGTATTAAAATTATGAAAATGAAATCTATCTTTAAACAGATAGGACTCAACTATGACCATACTTTTGGTCCAATTCGTTTTCTGGAGCAAACTGTCTACAGAGCAATAAATCTATCATAAACTTCGTTTCATCCGTTTTAGTCCTCTCCAGCCAAAACGCGCCAGTTTATTTTGCCTTCAAAGAGCCCTAGATTTTCACTTACGAAAATAATTATTACATTTTAGTTTCAAAAATATAAAAAACTTTTTAACAAAATAAAAACCGTCTTCAAAAAACTAAAAACCCAAAAATAATCTAATCTTGAAATCTACTTGTTTAACTAAATCAAATATTTAACTAATCTGAAGTCGGTGCCAAAACAACACAAATTATACTTTCTGCATGCAAATGCTTGACTTCTTGATGAAAATACCAAAATTGCTATAAAATTTGAGGAGTCCTCTCAATTCCTCATGGATCCCATGATCAGAACAATTTTTTGAAAAAAATGGGACCAATCTGTAAGCATATCCATTCATATCAAAAAATAATTTTCCAAATCGATTCATAAATGACGGAGATCTGAGGTAACAAACATAAACAAAAAAAAAATACAACCTAATTGAGAACCTCCTCCTTTTTTTGAAGTCGGTTAAAAAACCGTTAACACGTGCACGTAACAAATTTAAGGCACAATGCACAACATTTAGCACCGAAAGCGCTGTTGTTGGCATGTTGGCAAGACTGGCAACCAACATTAAGGTCTCGACACATTTTTTTACATGAATTACACCGACGCGATCGCGAGAATGAGCCAGATGGTATCGTATCGATCGAGGGCTGAGCTCGCACGCTCGGCCGGCCCTATTATTGTTAAATCGCAATCACTGCGCGCGATTAGCATAGCCATTGTGCACTACGCACTATACACTACACATGTTGTAATGAATGGACGGCGTCATGTCAAAAACATGTATCATTTAATTCGTCATAAATGTAACTGTAATGTTTGATAAAACTGTAACATTATTATTATATAAATAAAATTGGAGTGTCTGTTTGTAATATTAAAATAACCGCTTTTTACTAATTGCATTTGGATGTATACACGGTACCTATACCAAAACAATTTTTTTTAAATTTTTTGTCTGTCTGTCTGTTTGTTCCGGGTAATCTCTGAAATGGCTGGACCGATTTAGACGGGACTTTCACTGGCAGATAGCTGACGTAACAAGGAGTAACTTAGGCTACTTGTATTTTAGAAAAAAAATAGGATCTCACGAAAAAAAATTAAAACCAATTTTGCAGCGCTGCGCCTGATTAAATTTGATAGCAACAACCTGCAATGCGTCCCGCGGGCTCAGAATGCGCGAGTAGGCAGTTGCCAATGGTTGTGTCTTTGTTAAATACCACGCGGACGAAGTCGCGGGTAACAGCTAGTACTTAGATAATTATAGATCGTATTTACATAAGATTTAAATATTACCACAAACGTATTTTTAAAGCTCTCAATGTTTGATTTTGGTACGAAGAGTTGGAGATAGTCTATTGGTTTTGTTTCTAAATTGTTAATCAACTTAGAAATAGCGCAGTTGGTAGTGACCGTGGTTTCTGTGCCGAGGGTCCCGGGTTCGAATTTTGGTAGGGACAACATTTGTGTGATGAGCACGAATATGTACTCGAGTCATGGATGTTTATGTGTATAACTATAATATACCGAGATCGTCCTCATTGTACCCATAATACAAGCGTTACTTAGTGTGAGACTCTATAGTTGGTGTGTTCGTTTGGCGATATTTATTTATTCATTCACATTCACTCTTCATAATCTCACTATCAAACCACGATAGGAAGCGGAGTGTAGGACTTATCTTATAATCCATCGCGTTGCATACAAACAAAATTAAAAGAGCTAATAAGTGAATAACCAAGTTTAAACCGACCGCTCGGATTCCCACGAGACGACATTCTGCCTTTGATGTTGCGATTCGGGGTAGCTAGTTATTTATTTTCGTCTGGAGTGCATCGCATGTTCAGATTACTCCAGATACAGTAACCATTATTGTCATCTTAACCGTAGTATAAGTTAAGTATGGGTACATCTGGGGCATTCTAGTTAGCGCACCAATTTGAACATCACCATTATATCGATACCAACTATATTACAATAGTATCCATCTATTCCATTATGACCGTTGGTGCACTAGACGGATGGAATAGAATTTAAATATTTTTATTTCACATTGTAAGTGCACCCGTGGGCTGATCCACGTTGAATAACTATTGGTGACATTCAAATCGGCGCGCTAACTGGAATGCCTCCATCATCATGTTTTAAAACCGTTAACGTTAAAAAAATTGCTAGTCGCAAGAGACATTAATCTGCCCTTAATATAGGGGAAAATGTTAGATGGTAACATCGCAATAAGTGCTATAATCCCTAGGACAAAATAAGATAATATGAAGTCTTTTAAACTAAATGTAGATGATGCACCGGCCTTAGTATTTTAACTGTAGACGTAGACGGGGCCGTAGACGTAATGTTGATGAAAGTTAGTGCTCTTATTGAGACTATTAAAACAGCAAGGAACAATAGTTGTTATTTATGTCGACCTACGATTCATTTTCATTAATATAGTCATGATATGATACCATTAAATTTTAACAGGAACATGAACTTCACTTTTCAAACAAACTGATCTAAGGTTAAATACAAACTGGCGACTAATCCTCGCAAAGTCGTTGGAGGCGAGCCCAACGCGACAACTAATTGCAAGTCCGCGGCCTGATAATCCGTTCACAGTGGGAGGGCCTCAAATTAAAAACCCCAGGCCCTGTCCGGTCCGGGATTAGCTCCCACGGTGGGGACACAGCGGCCCCTATCGAAAACACGCGCCAAAATTCGAGGTTACGACTTTGGGGTTCTGTTCTAAGTAAAAGACTTACTTGTGTTTTTTGCAATGAAAATAAAAAAAATACGGATACGGATAGGGTTAAAAGTTTATTATTCATAATTTCTAAAATCAAAATTAGTGTTTTTGTAGTTGACATAACATGAAATGTATCATCAAAATAATTGGCAACACAAAATAATCCATAAGACAAGCTCGATAAAAATAATTGGCGCAAAAAGTACGTTAAGGGTTCTTAATTTAACACCTAACAATTCCAAGAAATACAGTAACCAATTAACTAGTAACCGCAACAAGCCCGGCTAAAATGGGTGAGAAAAAGACTATATCTCTTAAATTTCTGATAGATAAACGCGCTGGAGCAAAAAATGTTCTTTAACCGTTTAGTCACGGGCCCCTAAATACGAGGGGCGATCGAATTCGAAAAGTTCGCGCGAAATTCGAAATCCAGAGATGAAATAGTAATTTATCAAAGGATTTTGAGAGTCCCAAGGAGCGGAAGTGAAGGATGGATGCCCTTTATCGTGAATTGCAGCCCCTGAGCCTATCGGAAATTCCGAAAAATGCTTAAAGCAGCTCTTTGGGTGAGAAAACAACCGGAATGTATTTAAATAATTCACGCTTCTTCTACATCGGTTTTGTATCACGCATATTTTTTTATTGTGTAAGTTTTATTATTTTAACAACTACTTGGAACATTGTCTATAGCAACAGAATGGTTCTCAGAGAAGGTTGTTTTAGCAATGCATAAAGCAAATGATAACTGTAAATGTGGACATCACGTATTCAGTGGTACGACCAGATAATGAAGATAATGGTGATTTATTCCTTGTCTTCATATCGACTTTACACTTTATAACGTCCATCGCCATTACAAAGTCAGATTATTTATAATCCCATAACGGAATAATGTATGCGCGATGCGATGTGCGCCTAAACGAATGCCCCGTCGCATATTAATATTCAAATGGCCTTTGGGCGAGCCGAGTATGAGATCCCATGGTATTAGTCCCATTAACATTGCGGTGCGTCGGTCAGTACTTGTGTAAACACAACGATCGCAGGTTGCCCTTTACGAAATAATAATAAATTCACCACACACCGAGCATGTACCAGCTGCCGGTTTTAAAGCACACGTAAAATTAAAATTAGTGCATCGAAATTAATGGTCGAAACCGCATCTGTAACGGAGTTAACATAGAAATAGATTGAGTCGCGGTGTTCTTATTTTTCATCAGATAGATTACGGCTCTTGCCTTCATGGTATCGAACAGCTGTTGTAATGGTTACGCCCTTATACTTGCACCTGCGCCGCGCCTCGCACCCCCTTTCGGCTTAATTACAATCCTATTAACGAAATCGTCTTGTCGCCTTCCATCGCCCAATTGACATTTAGGGATTGCGATAAATATTTGACCGTCCATACTTCCATCACATTATATGGCATGTTTTCGTTATACATCGCTCCGATACAAAGATAAGAACGAATGATTTTCGAGCTTGTGAACGCCGATGGAACGTTGAGATAACAAAACATTCGTCAAATACTATTCGGAGCTACGTGTTTGTGATTGGTTAAAAAAGATTCGTCGACGTTGCACGTGCGAGGGTACGAATCCACAAAGGGTTGTTTTTTTCTTTCATAGCGCAAAAAAATCCACCGACAATTACGAGATTAGGGATGAAAAGGAGGGGGCAAAGTTTTTTTTGCTTTCAATCGGTTAGTCTTTTTCTTTCGTTTCCCCGTCGGCGGAGAATGTTTTAATTAAAAAAATCTTGGGTTAGCCGGGTGGAGTAACGGTGCGTCGGTAATTCGTATGAAGTGAGGCTGAGTTACAAGCCACGTATTAATCAATGGCACACTAATTAACTGTGCCGAGTCAATCGCGCGGGGGATATGATGGCGGTTTCATTTCGCGAACTGGTTTTTAGATTACAAATAATACATATCTCTCACTTGTTAATCTCTGACAGATATCATCTGGAAACGAACATTTATCTTCTGACTGGAATGATACACAAAGGGTATATGTATTTTGGTAAATAGAAATTATGTTTACGAGATGTTCTTATATATCTTTGCTTACTATGATGTTAGGAAACAGGGGTAGAGGAAAACTGAGGAAGTAAACCCATCAGTGAAATAGAAACATTAAATAGCCGTTCTATAGAACTGAGCTGTTTTGTAAAGCACCGTTTAATAAGAGTGCGGATTCTACAATCTGGCTACGAAATGTAAATTACGTAGAACTACATATATCTACGTGCTGTATACGTTCTAAAATAGTACGTACCGTGATAATGATAAGACATTAACCTTGGAGGTTACAAGTCGCGCGAATGTCAGTATTATCTTGCGTAATATGTGGTCATTTATGAGTGCTATATAATGTAGCACAGCACAATAAGTTATAAAAGTGAAAGAATAGCGAAGTTTTCAGCCATACTTAGATATATCAAGGTGGTGGATATATACTAGGCTTTATTCGCAATAAAAAAATACATGTAGGTGTTGCTAGATAGATGCTATTGAGTAACATATGGCTACACTAAATGACTTCCTAAAATCAATCAAATTCTAATAATGGACCAATAATATATAATTCGTCAGAAGAGGGCCGCAAGGAATGCTGTTAACAGACCGCAGTGAACGACCATAGGACCTGGAGGGAGATATTCTAAATAGACATTATCCTCGGAATCGACAGAACAACAAAAAGTATTGGTAGATAATATGTTTGCTAACAATTCATACTTAGACACTAAAATTATGCAAGCGTTTGATCGATCGGGCCCAATACGCGAGCGGGAGAAATGCGCAGTGTAAGACAAGGTACGCGAAACAACCTAACGAGCGGACTGTAGATAAGTGCACGTAATTTCACTGCGTCCGCTTGCCCGCGGCGCGCACGCACGCGACCGCGTCACTCGGGAGCCGATCATCAAACCCTTCGTACCCATTAATAATAAACTTTACGACCCAGCAAATAAGAGTCATAGACACGCAAGTACAAATTTGAAGTTGTTATAATGATGAGTAGCCGGTCTTCTTTGTGTTCATTAAGTTCTATACCGTTATGTTATGGTAACCGCTTCCGAGTTCGGCATTGTCGATATGGGATTGTTTTGATATTAAAAAAGACAATAAGATAAGTGGCGTTCATTCTTAAATAATGTGTGGTGCACGGTATTCTAAACGAATCATTTTTTTTTGTAATATGAGAACCTTATTTTTTATTCGGCTGTTAATAAAAGAAGAACAGATTTATTTATGTGGCAGAAGAGCGAATTTATAAGTTTTTGGAATGATTTGAATAATGAATAACATTTCGAATGCCTGTCTTGAATTTGGAAACAATTGAATTTCAGACGTTTCCCTTGACTTGGATTAAAAAAAGTTTAGTTAGATTAATCAAACCGAACACAGAATAGATTTTTAAAGCTAAACGAATATCAAGGAGATTACGAAAATTTAAAAATACCAACGATTAACTCAATCAATTCTCGTATCGCTGGCACCATTAACACCGACACTCTGAAAATTGAACCGCGACGAAACTAATGTAATGCCACACCAGCTGCTAAGACCTCGTGTCACTGAAGTCTTCGGAGTTCACACAAAAGACATGAGCCATCGATCGGCGGGCGAGGTTCGTGACTATTGTTCGTCGAACGAATGCACCACCAACGTACATCTGTTTCGTTCCTTTTTCACTCGCCCTGCATAATGAAACCGGCCTATTGTAAGGAAAAACACCCACAAAAGAACACGCACTTTGGCGCTGGGCCTGTATATTATGAGAAAAAATAACAGACGCCCGAAGGCCTAAAAGGTGGGCGTAAACGACGTCGGAAATGAAAAAGTCGATGCAACTGTTATGACATACGCGGTTCGTTAAGTGTTATTGAAAATAAACAACGGTTCGCGCTTTAACGAACATAGATATCCGAGTATTTTTTACGATAGATTTTTTTTCGCGTTGCTTCTATATACGTCATAGCGGCTCGAATTTGTCAAAGGGTCATCGTTACGATACAATAAAGGTTGAAACCAAAAGAATCGCGATTGCCATTCATGATAGTTATCTAATGTTGTTCTTAAAAAGTTACTTGCCACTTGAAACAAATAGTTGCCATGTCTCGGCTTTGATTACGGGTTATTACCGTGTAAATACAATGTCTGGCAGATGTTGGGGTCGACCAGTTGTACAACAGTTGGACATTAAAGGTAAATACCGCAAAATTATTCTCAGTGCAAGCCAAACAGCGATCGTTTCTTTTCAAATTGTTATCTATAAAAAAATGGTGAAAGAAGTTACATAGGTACTGGCAACAATTAAATGTAGAGGTAATTTTTTTGAATATGAATATATTATCAGTCCCTGAATATTTTATTCTTTCTTATTTGCATAGTTACGTTTTCCATATTGTATGAACAGCCTAAATTGATTTAGTGTTAACGTAAGCAATGCCTAACAATAATTTAGCAAAGAAGGAGGCATCATAAAAAGCGTACATTATAAATGCGGGCTCAAATTGTGCTCCCCCGGGCGGAGCGCCTGCGCCGGCGATTAAGTGCACTTAATTCCGTCTAAATGTTGCCCGACGGGGAGTTGGCAACTTACTTCTGGCTCCCTCCGAGGGTACGCAACTCGCGAGCAGGAATTCAATCAAAATATACCTTATCAGAGGTAATGCGAAGACTATTCAAACGGCTATCGTGCTTGGTAAGTGTAATTTACTGGCTGGACCGTGCCGTAATATTACCAGTTTATTGGAAAACGAGCTTAAACCTTAAACTATTACCGATGCAATTGTAATACTTACATCTGTTGCTATATTTTCCATTATGCATTCTCGTAAATCAGGATTTCCACATAGCCAGAAGTAAAGACTAAAATCTCAAGTGTTGTAGATAACCCTTAGGGCTTCTTTAATATACCGTGCCCCTTCTCGCCCCCCTACTTCGCATGGATCACTCCAGCATATTCTAAATCAGTGCTTTAATCAACTTGCGGTATATAGATGCATATCGCAACGAATTACTGGAGCTTAGTTACCGTTCAGCAACGCTTTTTTTATTAAACTCGAGTTATTGATATTTTTTGCTAATATAATGGGAACAAAGTGCATCGTTGCGGAAAGCGGTTGCTTGTTTAGTTCAGGTTCGATTCTTACGGAGATAAGTTCAGCCATGAAATTAAAGATTGAATTTTTCTGAAATAAGAGTTTTTTGAACCTGCAGAATGTATGATTGTCTAATTTATCTTGTCTGAGTAAAAATTTAAATTATATGCTAGTATTTGGACGCTCACAGTTAAATACATTTAAGTTTACACTAAGTTCAGGATATTTTGCAAAGCTATTACAAAACTTCTATTATAAAACGCGATGTTGCGTCCGCATGTTCTTCCCACGGTATTATTCTGGATCACTTTTTGTGATACGTGATCTAAACCAACTATCGCGTGATAATATGTGACGACTATCCATTTCTACCCCGCACACGGACACATGCGAAATGCAGCTCTATGCAATTGCAATAGAGTATGGCCTCATATAGCTAGTGCTTATTCGTTTTTTCCAAGGAGCATGTGATGAATCCATTGCAATCGTATAATTTTCTAGTGATTGATCTGTTATCGGGATTTTTTGTTGCATTTATTGTTTGCTTCCTTATTGTGGAAAGTTTCAGTTGAAACATTAATGTTACGATTTGATTACTAAAATTGTGAATACGAGGGTAGGAAAATCATTTTCAAGGAAGCATATCTAGACATGTTCTCAACTATGTAAGCGGTGGGTCGTAGACTCGATAGCTCCGAGGAAGCATCGTCTAACGAATCTCGTAAAAGTCATGGGGTTACATGAAGACGGCCAACTCATTACACAGCACATGATTAAACTTCAGGTAGAAACTACACACATTAAACTTTTTACGACGTAACCGTTTTGTAGTTAAACCAATAGGTCAGCATATTTTAAAATACCTTTTGAAATATGAACTTCTTTAATCATGACAAATAATATAATGTTTTGAAAAGTTAAGACAACATAATTATTTTTAATGTTTATATACTTCTTTATACCTACTAAAGTTTAGGTATAATATAGATAAGTTGATTTTGAGGGCCTAAGCTAAATTTATTACGCAACAATTAACATAGTTCTGATTATTTCACCGAACATAATTTGAATACATAAATCAAAAAGGCAGATTTTTACAGTTATCTATATCCACATCCATCCATCCATCTACAGCATTGATTCCGGAACTGAACCAGTGATTTAGATACCAAACACTTTCCCTTTGAAAATCTGCCTAAACACTGGAAATCGTGGACATGACATGTTGTATCCAACGCCACGGTGGGCGGGCGCGTCTTATGGTGCGGCGAGACGTCTCAAGTGTCGAGCTACCTGTTCAACTCCTCGTATCGGTACATAATTAATGTTTGTCGAACTGAGATCGCCCTGACTGGGCTACGTCATATAGGGTTGGAACTTAAGAAAATAATGTATTAATTGGTACAATACTTTGTCTAAAGAGAACAGAGAAAGGGGAGAAGGAACGGTCGTGCACCTATTCAATAAGGACCGAGCGTTCAGGGAGAACATTGTAGAAAAAAAAAGTTTTTGCCGAATTTCTGATGGGTTTATTGCAGAACACTTCATGGAAATCTATACGATTTGTTTTAATACTCTTTTTAATGTCCCACTCTTAGGCTGCTCCACACCTCTGTCCTGAACCATCCTACCTGGATGGCTTTGTGGAACAATGAGATTCAATTAATCTCCCCGACTTCTTGATCGGCCTATTAAAATATACAGGACGTTAAACGACGGTAGTCATACACCCCAGCACGGTCTCAGTTATATTATAAAATTCGACCTCTGAATTGGTAGGTATGACCTGCAAATGACTTAAAGCGCTAAGGTCAGATGTCTATCGGTCGATCAAGCTTAAAAACTCACGTCAGATCACGCGCGATTATGAATATTTTAAGAACACATTTTGTAGTTCATTCAAAAATAATTCTTTATAAATAGGTGAGCTGTCTGGCTCAGAGCTACTGCTCTATTGAAGCCTACAATAGTGTCGTGTCATCGATAAAAATCGAATACGTTGGGAAATTAATGACCTCATTTAGGAAAGTCCAGTTCAACACATTCGATAGTATCACATCCCTAACGTTTCTTCATGAACGTGACGCGAATGTTTCAGCTCCTTTTACGGCTTTACAATGAAATTTCGTTATTATGTACGTTGCACCTTGACTTTCATTAACCAAATAAGTCACGTCTCGCCGCCGGTTTTATCGCGGTATCTTAATTTAAGTGACGTATAGACAATGAGACAATTAGAGCCAGTTTATATGCTACCGTGTGCGGCCCCATGGGATTATCTCACAATCACCCGGCTCCAAGAAGAATTATCGCGGGAGAGGGAGCGTGCAACATTAAGCATTAATGTTGCAACACGCATAACTTCAAGACAAAGAGGCAATAATGAGGGCGACGTGGTCTCAATAGAAAACCAGACCCCAGACCCGAACGAAGGTACCAATTTCCATGTGCAAGCATAACTAAAGAAAATTAAAGATTCCTGAGCAGTCAGCGACATAACTGTCCATGTGTAGCGAGGCGGTGCCAGTAAAAACTTCAAGCCTGCATCGCGAATGCCATCTGCAGAGCTCGTCAAGACATTGGCAGGCGATAAAAACGATCGCATCGCGCATGCGAATATCGCGTTACGAAGCGGCATATAAATGGCGAGGATCGTTGCTACCAAGAGGGTGTTTATTTCGAGTGTAACATTCATACTAGTGCTAAACGTGATAATGAACTCTGGCACGGTATATCACTGACGCGTGTTTACGCATAAGCATGAAAAGAACACGAAGTTGAGCGAACGCCGAAAAAACCTTACATAAGCGTCGGACAAGGTCAATGTCGCGGCGAACAAAGATCGCGAAAGTGCTCCAAAGTTACGTAGGCAGCTCTCGGCTGGTACGGATAATTGCGATGTAATCGGCGTAATCCATCCACGAGCCTGGTTTCCTTTTAAGGAGCTCGCAGCTTGCGGCGAAATAGAAGAAACAGCTGACCGGCGGGCACGCGCTTCGAATGCATATTAATGTAGCACCCGCAGCAAAAAAACATGGATAAAATCGAAATGCTACTATGAAACACCGAACCAGTTTGAAGTGCAGGCGCCTCGATTATGTAATCGTCGTTCGAGAACAAGGAATAAATCAAACTGCTAGCGGTCCTTATAATTGTGTAATCGATTACAGTTTATCAAAAGCACGAACTTGGTTTTTCGGGGCAAGCTGCGGCGGCTGGAGTCCTCGAATTTAAGTGTTTGCCGTTATTGACTAATGTCCGGAGGATGTCGTCTAATTTTTGCAGGGAAGCTGTATATGGTTTAGAATAACACGATAATTATAGTGGTGTCATACAATTATAATTATTTGTGATAATTTAATGTTTAGTATCCAAAGCCAGCTGAAGTAGCAAAGGTGTCATCCCATGAACTACAAAAGTCAATTAACAATCCCGGATTAATACCTACTTCACACATTATAATATCTTGACGATATAATCATTCGATTTCGATACTATAAAAAATATATTTATCGGTTCCACAAGAATGCGCCCTACATGTCGAGAACAACAACAGAAAGAGACAACCAGGATTTCAATGTTTTGTCGTCTTTCCCACCTAAAGGAGCAGCTGCCACTCATTACAATTGGCAACAACCACTTTTTACTGGCGTACATTGAAACAATTAGTTGCAAACACGATCTTTTGATAAATTCGTCGTGTGCTAACACTTTCTTTATAGATCGCGCGATAAAGCCGATCCCCTTGGAACAATAATAACAATTTATCAGGCTATTAGTACTAAGGCAGATGTACGACAGCGGGGCACGTACTCATCGCTAATGGACACTAAAGCGATAACCCCGTAGTAGTAGGGGTGGGAGGACAACCGCGCGTGTTACAATAGGATGGTAAACCTCTTCGGTATGTAGTTAATTAAAATGCAACCTTAGGGTAACCTTACAAGATAGATAACGGATCGATAAGAATTGTGATTTATGAAAGTTTTATTACTAAACTAGCGTCAGCCTGTCCAAATTCTGTTTTAATTTACGCAATACCGTAACTTGAGCCGATGTCAGAACAATGTCTTGCCTTTGAATGCTGACTGTCCTCAAACATCATGAATACACAGCGGAGCGTAAAGTAATGGACAATAAACACCCATAATTGACTCAATTTTCCTTTATCATATACAGAACATGGAACATGCGAAGCTTTACCATACAGCGTACATACACTCTTATCTATTAAATTCTTCACGCCACCCCATTTATTCTAGATAGACATGCAATATTTCTAGAAACACTGCAAGGCAGATGCGGCCAGGTCGATGACGTTGGACCTTTCAGCGTCGTGTCGCGTGCCCTAGCACATGGTGGTGTTATTAATACGGCCGGTAGGTGGTACAGCGAGCACCAACATTATCTGTCAGCACTTGCTTTTTATTTGCTGCATATGCAGGCTCTATACGCTCTATAGGCGCTCTATAGGCTCTATAGGCTCTATAGGCTCTATACGCAGTCTTGACGGTGTGTTGTGTGATAAAGAATTGTTAAAATGCATTATACACAATTAGTCCATGCACACGAATTTTATAGTTCAGGCTGTGTCGGGTACTATCACATTTATTTACTTATCTAATTGAGACCTCTAAACTAGGAGAATGATGTCTAGGACTCTTCCTTCGGTTTAAGCAAGAACTTAATATGATATGGTGTGACCCGATCAACTCTTCAAACCTCTATAGAACATAGTCTGAATAAAATGTGAAGGTTTTAGTTTTCCGTAAGTTTTTTTTTGTACTTCTATATTTGGCTCTAGAATCGACTAATTATATCTGATTTTATATTAGTTGCTAATATGAACTAGACAACCCGGAGGTGGATCTCATGATTTTTGGTGTTAAATTGTGATCAATGTAATCATGGGGATTTTCTTGTTTGTTCAAATATTCCTTCTCAGAGTGCCGTCTTCAGAGCGGAGGTAAAACATTACGTTCACGTAATTTAAGAGCAACAAAATACATAACGTCAGATAGTGTACGGCCAGCGTGAGAGCATCTTTGCGTGGATAACGCGTCTATTTTGATATTCCTGTGAAATAAGCAGATGTATCGTCTAATAGCAGTTGTTGAAGGCATGATAAATCGAGGTGCGAAGCAAATGGCAAAATATAGTAAGCGCTTTTGGCTTTCGAATGTATTTTTGATCAGGAACACATATAGTGTTACTATGTTCAAATAGCTCAGTTCTGGTACAAATGACTAGCTGCGTTTTAATGAACTAGGTACCTAAACTTCGTCATCTTCAAGTGAAGACTGTGTGAAGGAATAAATTTCAAAAACCATTGTCTCAGAATGATCGTATAACTTCACATATTTTACACAACAAGGTATAACATAACAGGCCCCGTTAGTGCGGTGATTTGCCAAACCGGCTGTGACACCTGCTCGGACGTCATACAGGGGACACCGGAATAGTTAAGAGGGAATTAGTTATGACGTTTTAAGTTTTAAACAATCCAACACAATATTTCTTAACACTTATAGTACCTATTTTCATAGTATTGATGATATCAGCGTATTTTTTTAGCGTATATTTATAACTAGCTGTTGCCCGCGACTTCGTCCGCGTGGTATTTAACAAAGACAACCGTTGACAACAGCCTGCTCGCCCATTCTGAGCCCGCGGGACGAATTGCAGGTTGTTGCTCTCAAACTTAATCGGGCGCTGCGCTGCAACATTGGTTTTCATTTTTTTCGTGAGATCCTATTTTTTTTTTCTAAAATAAAAGTAGCCTAAGTTACTCCTTGTTACATCAGCTATCTGCCAGTGAAAGTCCCGTCAAAATCGGTCCAGCCATTTCAGAGATTAGCCGGAACAAACAGACAGACAGACAGACAGACAGACAGACAGACAGACGGACAGACGGACAGACAGACAGACAGACAGACAGACAAAAATTGTAAAAAAAGTTGTTTCGGTATAGGTAACGTGTATACATCCAAATGCACTCAGTAAAAAGCGGGTATTTTAATATTACAAACAGACACTCCAATTTTATTTATATTGTTACGATGCGTATAAAAGAGGTATCGATAACTCGAGAAATAGTCATCGAAGCTTCTAGAAACAAAAACGCATTGTTGGGTCCAAGGTCCCCTGTCGATCTGTGAAGAAAGATCTAGAATCGTCAACAATGTTGCAACCGGCTTCCGGAATATACCTCATATTATTTTTATTAAAATTATTATTAGTAAACAAAAGGCGAGGACAATGCAATTCCTGGAACTACGAGTTCTCGGAATAATACCGATTAGACGAATACAGCTACCTACACTAGAACATTCTAGCGCCTCCTTATTACCGTGTACATAAGGTTCATTTTCCTTATGGAACATTTCTGTTTAGTGGGTTTTTATCGACACCTTTCTGGAAAGATCCACCCTCGCTATTTTCGGATTATAAATAGTGTGCAGGACCAGCGACGAGACAGTTTCTATTTGAAAGCGATAGTGAACACATCTCTCGGAAGCGAACTAAGAAGACTATACCGGCGACTCTAGCGAATACTCTGGACAACTGTGTTTCTAAGTGATTTGGTGAATTGTGATTTGAGTGTTTACTAGTTAGTGTACTGGTGTGTACTATTTTTGCCTTCTGTGTGGAGAGCGATTAAAGTAATTTTCACGTAATCGGCATTTGATTACCCCCGCACGTAACAATATGTATAGATTGGCATAATTATACGATGACCACTATTATTGGAAAAGAAACTGGCTGGCAAGATGTTTTTTTTTACAAAAAATAATTATTAATGTAATACATTTACTTAATTCTTAATTCAAATTCACGCCTGCATTATCGGCCCAACTTGTGTGACAAGTGACAATGAGGGGAAACGGCGAACTCGTAATTATAAACAGGGCGAGGTGAATCAAGGTGTCGAGATATCGCGATAATATCGAAATGTGTTCGTTTAACGTTACCAGCGGGTATTTAATCACGGAATTTAATAAAACGGTCAAGCCGGCTCTGGTGTATGCCGATTTATCGCCTTCCTTCGATGGGGCTATCGATATAAAATTCTTCCAGGGTGGATATCGATTAAAATATATTATCGGGTTTCGATTTTTAATCTGTATGCGATTATTTGGGACACAATTATAGGCTGTAAACATTGAACTTGAACGCAATTTTTCGCAAGGAAACGCTAAATAGTGTAAAAAATCTATTTTTTATAAACGTGTTAGAAATATTTATTCACAGGTTCGGTGATTGTGCGAAGACTAACAGCACTGTGGTAGCGGTAACGGAAAGATATGAGATAAGAGGTAAATTTGGTAAGTTAATGTGTCACGTGTAACGTTTCGAAGTAATCAACAAATACCAGGCAACGATGAAAGGGGGACAGAAATGGTAATACCAAGATTCATGATATCGCGAGACAAGTATTAACATAATTTAAGTAACGCTCAACTCAAGCATTTGTTTCCAATTTGCTGTTTTTTTTTTAATAATATTAACTATGTATAAGTAATAGCATAAGTTGGTAGAACGCTTGCCTCAGTAACGAAGATGGTGCTCATCTGATAATTCTGGATTTCATGTGCGAATCTCATTCTCAATCATGGTTTCAATTTCAATTGCTTAACGGTGAAGAAAAACATCTTGAGGAAGCCTGCCTGTCTCCCTCGAAAGCCGTGTCAAATCCGCCAAAAAGCACTACGCCAGTGAGGTGGACTATGGCCTATTCTCAACGTAGGAGTGGGACATTAAATAAGGCTAGTATTATTATTATAATGTATAGGTAAAATAAATTCTTCATTGCGTAGAATAATTATTGGCTATCATACGGAAAAAGTCCTAATACCGAGTCGCTTATCATTACACGCTTATTAGATATCTAATAACACGTATGTTCCTGACGTCACAATGGGGATAAAGATAGCACACAAAATCATTATTCATATTTAAACTCACTATCAAATATTAAATGGTTTACCACAGTTACATCAGTAAATAAAAATCCTGAAATTTTCTTCCTCATACATGTCGACACTATCGAGCGTAATTGAGAATCGTAAACTTCAAACAAGCTGAAAAGTTCGTCTACGAAGTTTCCTGAACGTTGAAACGGGTAATATTTCAGAGCTACTGAAAAGCACTCTCCTCATGAACCGTCAAGTCAGCAGAACAAATGACAAGCATGAAGAAGCAATATTGAACATGGTAAGGGACTTTCTTGGAAAAAAGTTTAAACCATTAGCGACCCGAATTCCCCTCAAATTGTATCGTTGTTGTATTTTAAGTTGTGTGAATGTATTTATGTCATCAATCATTTGGATCAATATCGAGCGAAGCAGATGTGATGTTATCAGGTATCACATATTCATTCATGGATAAATTTAAGTAAAACTAAATCTATCGTGCGCTTATCAAATTTAAAATTCATTGCTCCGTCATGGGTTAGTTGCCGTTTTAAGTTCCTGTCTGTTAACTGCTAATAAGGGTCAGCAATGCAGATAGTCATAAGGTCTAATATGTTGATGGCACTGTATAAACAAACCTATTGGAACTAAAAGGTTTCCTATCCAATTTGATCGATACTCGAACAAACAATGAACTAAAAAGAAAAATATATTAGCCCCGCGTGACGTCCATTCACGGAGCCCCTCCGCGAGCGCCCTCTTTTGGCCGAATGCATCGGAAGCAGTAGAAATGCAGGATTATGGAGCAATCTGCCATCAGAGGGCGCCCCCACCCCTGGCAACGTATCGTGTTGCCAGGATTAATTGGTGTTTGCCCCAAGGCCCGGGGCAAATATCCTTGTATTATATCACGCAAAATTAGCGAGCAGCGTAATGCAAAATTAATAATACTCCGTAACGTTGAAACGTACAATTTTGAGGTTGAAAGGGACTCCGGGGCTTGCGGGGTACGATCAAACAAAAATGATTTTGCATATAATTTTAATTAGCTGATCAAAATAGTTTTTCCCATTCAAACGCCAAGCAAATGATGTGTTACTGGCGTGCAGAAATCAGGAATACTGGCAGATTATTCGAAGATATATAAACAAAAGTACGAACGAACTAAATAATACCGGTTAAAAACAATCAACAATATGATGGGCCCTTTTGCTCCATATTTCGCAATAAAGCTCCTATTTCCTCAATTCAATCATGTCCCGTTGTTAACAGATCATTGACCGTAGCACTGCGATCTATTCCTACGTACATATGGTACCAAATACTGTGCCTTTTAATCAATGGGAGGTCATAATGAAAGAACTAAGAGTGCAAATGCAATTCAAATTTCTCAGCTTACCAGTAGTGGCATAATAAGCATACCATACAAACTTTTTACGAACATTTTAATATTCTTGCTTTGCCAAATATTTGATTATTTAACTAACGTAACTCTAGTTAAATAGAACGTCCAAATAGTTACCTTTTGATACACAAAATTAAATCATATTCACCTATAAAACCATAAATCACGCAAGTTAATTTACTATCTACTTATTTCCTATATAGTAATAATAGTGAGAACTTGTGGGACATATTATTAAATAATTTGTCTCACTGAATTCCTAGCCAGTATATGGGGAATGCAATAGGACGTTATGGCGTCCATCTTGATGGATGGGCTCCAATAAATTGTTGACTTAGCTGCCTATTCGTCGGGGCCCTTGGATGCCTATACGGTCGTGAACATGGATGTACAGAATTTGGATGTAACTTTCAAGTGAGATTGAAAAGTTTGAAGCAAACATGTCACACTTTTCGACTTATGCTGGTTTTATTTGTGAATCATTGTAAAACTACACAATCTCAAAGGTGAGTTTGGATGAAAAAACTAATTAAATCTATTTATCGTAAGTGGTGAGGCCCCTGATCTGGTAGGTAGTACGACCTGTCTTCAGTACAATGAATTAGATAACTGAGCTATTTCTTTTTTTGTAAATTGGTACAACAATCAAAGACAGACTATTTTCTGTATAGCTATAGTACATTCTCTACGCTCTGAGTCGGAAGGTGAAATGCACTCGGCATTGTCTAACAGCGATTTCCCGACGGGATGTCTAAATGGAATTCGGAAGACATCTTCCATTGTCTGCTAGTTGCCTGAATACTATACTAGATAAATTGAACTATCGTCGTCTGTTAATTAAACATTATTATTTATAAAGTCATATGAATAACATAAGCTTGATAATTATAAAGCTAAAAATAGACAACGGTTCGACACAAAAAGTCGTCCTTGTACGTCCTTCAATAGGAACTAGATAAAAAATATCACGGAACCGCCGTCTAAAAATGCACGACTGATGCAGAATGCACGCGTCGCCGCAGGAGATATATTTGGTAGACTAATCGTTTATAATTTAGATAATAACAAAGGGTTACCTCACCACCGAACCGTTCGGAATAAATCGACCGATCGTGCACTAATTACAGATCCCGCTGTAGCTAACCCTTTATTTTGTTTAGATATTTAAAGTTTTAATAATCATTGTGTCAAGACACAACTTCAAAATAAAAATTCTGTGGAACGACTCGCTGTGGGAGTTCTACTTAGAAAGATGTTAATCGTAGTATTTCGAAACAAAGAAGATAGTCGCCCATTAAAAAGTAGTTCGTGACATGTGTACGAGTCAATTACATCGGGCGTGGGCAGTGGAGGGCCGGTACAAAGAAGCTACTAAAAACTTTTAAACTGTTATTTTATAGAATTTATTAAGACTATAAATAATCGGAAGGCCATAAAATTTTTGTCAAATGTCAGAGGTGAAAGAGACTGGGACAAGCGGAGCAGGTGTGTGCCGAGCGCCCGGGAGCAGCTGCCAGGCACGGTGGCGCTGCTAAAAAGAAACATACGTCATTATAATCCACTATCGATATAAGCGTTGATATAATTGCACAGTATAATCTAGGTACATATTTTACAGCATTTAATTATCCTGGCAGCAAAAACAAAGGATGGGGATTCTGAGAATGTGAGCGAAGTGTATGAACCTACGTGAATTCGACGAGCTCAAAAACCAAAGAACTATAATCCTGCACAGGCAGACCGGCTCGAATCGATGGCTATTAAATTCTTTAGTACCCAAATCAAGAAACAATTGATTTTTTATCGATACTGCCCACACTCGAGAACTAGTCCTTTGACATTGTACCAACATCATAACCACAAATTACTAAAAGACATTATCTCGCTTCATACGTTAGACTTTTAAATTCAAGATTTCCGACCATCGCATCGCCGTGACGAATTCTAGAGATATGTCTGATGATTACCACAGCATCCGGTTGGTTTTCCCGAATTTCTTTCCAGTTAGGGGCGAATCATCAGATTCACCATCAGCGCTTTTATCATTTTTGACTGATCATTCGGAGCAATGAGCTTTGTGGTATGCTTAAGCAGAAGTTAGGTACTTTCAACATTTGAGTGTTCATAATATTTTAAATTCAATGACTAATATTTTATTTGGACGATTAGCTAGTTATTTTGTACGTGTATTTGAATTTTAATCAGCAATGAAACAAATGCTCAATTTTTCAATCTAACAAAGCTCTCAAAGGTACCAAAGTTCCCTACACAGCTCACCTTCGCATCTGATCACTGAGAAAGGTCCAAACGGGCCAACCGATAATTGCATTAGCGTAGAACCAGTTTCTTCATCGCATGCCCTTTGACTGCACTCATTCTTCCTGACGTGTAACATGAGAACCGCCGTGTGGGTGTTAAATTGATAACGTGTGTTAGATCAATGTATCCACTCATTGTTCATACAATGGAAGATAGTAGTATATAGTGATTTCATTGAATTGATGTTGATATCTTCTTGACCTTTTAACAATAGTTGATTTGGGAATTGATCAATTAATATTTTATAGCTGGGAATATGAATGCTATAGAAATGAAGTCATCAGAACACACATTAGAAACGATACTACAGCCGTTGGAAACATTATACTAATCTCTATATATTGAATTACTATAATTAGTGTTGCACTTCTGCAAATTAATATGAAAATTTAGATTAACATAAATAGTAAGTATAGGTTCAAACAGTATAATGAATAATCAGAGTAATGGTTATGTCGTCATATAAGAGAATGGTTTACGTAGGTTACTGGGAATATAGGTAATCTATTGCAGGAAGGATGTGGTTCAATAAATTAATAATTCAAAAAGGTTAATGATGTTAAATATAAGTAAATTTAGCATTAGCGGTGGGTTTTCCTTAAAACGTAATTTAATTATATAAATTAAAAGACTAATGAAACAACAAAAGCCGTGTATCGAACATTAGTTTAAGTCAACAGTGTCTGCAATTACCTGCATCTTCTTAAGTAGTGAGTCGATGTCTACGGATGTTTTATTCTTACTACAAAGTTAAATCATCACCACATAGCTCATAAATCACACACCAATCATCATCAATTATTATAGGTACACCGTATTTCGATACAAAAAGCACGCAGTAAACCATAAAATATATGCACAAAGAACGATGTCTGATTTCTGCATATGACAGTCGACATTTCGATTCCTAAATAAATAAACAAATACATAGGTACATAGATCGACATGTATTGTCCAAGGTTGTTCACATTCCACGTTCACAGAGCCTGCCTGGTTTCGTTCCACATGCAATAGACATGATTTAAGATCTGTTACAAAACAGTTATACATTACCGTCATGTGAAATTTGACGAATTACACGGCGGCTTAACTATACTTTAACATAACTTTTACCAAGGACTTCCGACACCAGCACACTCAAGTAGTTGTATACTATATATTGTATACGTACAACAAAAAGACAAGACGAATACGGGCCATTATCA
Source organism: Pheosia tremula (assembly GCA_905333125.1). Classification (NCBI taxonomy): domain Eukaryota; kingdom Metazoa; phylum Arthropoda; class Insecta; order Lepidoptera; family Notodontidae; genus Pheosia; species Pheosia tremula. The sequence goes on along the minus strand of HG995403.1, from coordinate 1,594,562 downwards.
TAAAAACAATTTGGGACAGGGACTTACAATTCACCCTCGGCGTGCCAACCTCTGCGATTATAAACCTAACTAGCAGATCGACAAAATGCCACCTAAACTGAACTCCTCGAAAGGTCTTCTTCTTCATTCATCATATCATATCATGTCATGCTATCTTGCCGTCTAACATTAGAAAAAAATATTTGCTGTAAAATAATACATAAGCTGTAGGCTATAAACCCGTGATAAAGAATTACCGTATTCCATAGTACTGAAAATGAAATTGGATTGTAACTAAATGATTCACGTACTGACATAATCAACCTATTGCGCAAAGATAACGTATTATCTGATAGCAAATATGAAAAATCATTTTGAAACGTGAATAGCCCAATGCTGAGTATTTAGTTATCTAAGACTAGTGTTAGTTGAATACTTATGTAAGCCAAGTAGAATGTACGAGCAATAAAATAGTACATTGTAGAATGATAGGACTTCATAACTGGAAATACTTAGCTTTCTTTAACTATCAATATATCATTTCGACTAACGGAGCCTTCTCTTCACAAAGCCATCTTGGCTCACTTAAAGCAATGACTATTTCTGTGAAGTCTTAAAAAATTATTGGTAAAGTTCACGTTCAGTCAGTATTGAATGGTTAACGTATGGCGGCAATGCGCACGCGTCAAACTCCGTACAATAAAAATATAAATAAACAATAATGAAAGTTGAACGACCAAGCTCCGCGCTGATGACTCAGTATCTACCTGACCGGACCTTGTCTTTTTATTACAAACTTGTCTGTGATCATCACAAAGCAAGGAATTCGTTATCATCTCCGCTGTAACTCTCGTTCGTGTGTTCGCAGCGCTGTTTAATGTTAGTCGCGGGTTTATGTGCGCCCTTTGTGTTCTGTCGTGGAACTTGTAATTTATATCAATCGACTTTCACTGTCGTACCGTTGTCGGCTTTATGGTGCCCTAGTACTCCGAATATACGATACGTTGTTTACTCGTGTTGGATCTTAACTCTCTACAGACGGATGACTGATCTCATGCCCAAGTATGAGAAGGTTATAAATAATGTAACAATAATAATAATATCGAATGGTCCCAACTAAGCAACTCCCGTATTATAGGTATCGTACAATGAACTAAGGGCGAACTCAGTATATAATAATGATATAGATATTAAACATTCATGATTGGGGTACAAAGCTTGCCCCTACCAGGATTCGAACCCGGGACTACCAACACTACTACCAATCGGCTAATCAAGTCGTCGTGTAATGATTATGTGATGTTAACGTTCCGGTATAGCGATGTAAAAAAAATTGGTCCCAACAAAATGAAAATTTTAATTGAGAATAATAAATGGCATCGAAATTCTGACTTCACATAATGATAACAAATGCGAGCAGGTTTAAGGTTTAGTATACCCTATCTGAATTACCATGTAATGGGTCCATGGACCATGGATCGGGACGGACCCAGATCTCTGGAGGATTTAATGATATTTCCGTAGACATTGTACTCGTACTGAAACAAACATTAAGGCCCACTATGTCCGATATTTCTATCTTTGCAATTAAAATTCCCTTTTGAATATTCTCAACATCTGTGATCATTCGATACTTTTGAGGTTTTATTGGCATTTTAAAAGATCTTGTCTCAGAGGAGAGCTGTACCCAAATTTAAAACAAATCAGTTGGACGGTTCCTGAGCCCATAAGTCGTGGCATGCGCAACGGCCGAGGGCCAATGCGCTTGCGCACGCTTCTAATGACAGGGGGGGGGGGGGGGGTGGGAACGCGGGGAGAGCGGAACCGGTCGCATGGTGCAGCGAGGTAGGTAGCCGTTTCACGTACTTTGGACACAGCTGATTTTATTTTTAATGCCAGCTGATCATTATAGTAACATGATATTAAGTGATTACATACTTGATATAGAAATGAATAACGACTAGTCAGGACTTTACTTAAATTCTAATGTATTCGCTTCGTTCGGATTGGTGAACTGATTATGCGACGCTTTTGAACTGAACGCAATCATGGTTTGGGTATACTTACATACTTACGCATAATTAGCGTATACAACCCAAATTAGTAATTTTTTTTTGGTATCAAAATTGTGACAGCGACATGACTGTCTCAGTTTTACGCCCGAATTCGCCAAATCATGCGCTAAACAAACTTCAAATATTGATAAGTTTAAATTAGTTTTCTAGTTTGAATACACCAAGGTCGACGAAGACATCGAATACCAATTTTCCACTCGTTTTGTCATGTTTTTTGCTATAACAAAAAAAAAAATTCATGGTGCAAAAACCATCATAGATTCGTAGTTCAGTGCCCGTAGGCTGCTATTATGCGAATAGTATTTTCTTATACCTGGATTTATACTCTGCCATTAAATCTTACGTTGATTTGGTCTGAGCTAAAAAATATTTCCAGTATGATCCAGTAAGTAAGGGATAATTATTTCTATTTTACTTCTACAAGTATTTCATTGAAAATTTACTTGGTAACGTATATTACGTCGGGTGATACAGCAACATACCTCGCCGCGACCGGGAACCCGTTCGGTGTCCCCCGGCGCGCCCGGTTAGAACTCCTAACTTTTTATTTTTCCACTCACCCTTTGTGGCTTAGGTTCGCGTGAACGCCCTACTACCTACCAAACCAGCAACTGACTTAGTTTGTTTCTTTTCTATCGTGCTTCCTCGTGAATTGTTGGATGTTTTGTGCCAGTATTATAGGTTTGTACAGACCGATCGTGCAGCCTCGCAAGCCTGACTCGGGGACGTATCTGGTCTGGGCTGACAGCGACATAAATGGCATACGACACTGCTCGCCATGGGCGAGACAGCGCGAGCGTTTCCCCTGGGCGAGCGCTGTCGTCTGTCATTTACCTCGTTGTCAGCCCGTGTGCGAAACGTCCAGAGCCCGCTTCACGAGGCTGCGCGGTCGGTCTGCACGCCGTTATTTAAGCAAGCACCTTAATTTATTATTTTAATTCATTTAGGGATGAAAGATGTACCAGGTTCTACGTATCATTCATTGAAGATTTATATTTTTTTTCTGCAAAGGCAAAAAAAAACTGTATAGTAGTAGTACTAAGTAAGTACGTATTATTATGTTACACCTATTTATTTAATAATGATATCAAATTTCTTGCAATCATTTTTGTAAGAAAAATGAATATTTTTCTTGTCTTGTCAGGACCAGCGTTTTACATCGTCAGAACAGAACTATCGTAAGCGTGAGTTTTTACGTAGCGTTACGGTAATATAAACGTGTTCCGTCCCGCTCAGACCACAGATTTCAGGAATATGAACAACAGTGACAGCATGCTTTCTAGATAATCATACCATTTATATTAGTAACTGGAAGACAGGTCGGCATTAAGCGCAAGCGAATCAGCTTACAGGTACTAATTAGTAACACAACATCCAAAGAAATTATTATAAAAAAGTTTTTTTTTCTAAATCTATGACACATCACTATTTTATTAGATAATAGAAAAAAACACACACACAGATTACAGTTACTATGCTAAAGGTATTATTTATCGATAAAACAGTTACGTGCGTGGCGCGATAAATGCCTACAACTCGGTGTAGTTCAAGTGTCTCTTATCGATATATTGAACACTTGATAACGATTACCGATTGATATGGAGGGGTAAACGATACAGTTTAATAGAATCGCGGGCTATGTAAACAACGGGTATGTAGGTGAGTGGGTGAAATTGGTGAGTTTTTAATGTTACAGATATGAACAAAACAAACCAATGAAAAAACATGGTACAAGCAGATTACGGCTGACTTGACGGTGTGGCTGGCAGAGTGGAGATAGAACATAATGATACCCCGTAGACAGGTACCTACTATATCAGCTCACAAGATGTGGCCCGTTGTCCGACCGACAGCACCTGATCATCTATACATATAAATAAAATTGGAGTGTCTGTTTGTAATATTAAAATAACCGCTTTTTACTAAGTGCATTTGGATGTATACACGGTACCTATACCAAAAGAACATTTTTTTACAATTTTTGTCTGTCTGTCTGTTTGTTCCGGCTAATCTCTGAAATGGCTGGACCGATTTTGACTGGACTTTCACTGGCAAATAGCTGATGTAACAAGGAGTAACTTAGGCTACTTTTATTTTAGAATAAAAATAGGCTCTCACGAAAAAAAATTAAAACCAATGTTGCAGCGCTGCGCCTGATTAAGTTTGATAGCAACAACCTGCAGCAATGAGTCCCGCGGGCTCAGAACGTGCGAGAAGGCTGTTGCCAACGGGTGTGTCTTTGTTAAATACCACGCGGACGAAATCGCGGGTAACAGCTAGTTTTGAATATAACTACGCATAATGTACTAGGTATATTAATAACTGTTAAGTCACATGATCATCGGTAAGTTCAACTATCCTACATGCATCGCAAAGATAATGCTGAGAGGAATGGGGTAGGGGAGCAGTAGACAATATATTGGGAATAATTATAAGTAAATAACAGCTTTGGTTTTCACACATGCAAGTAAACTGGATAAACATTAGCGTTCTTCTTGTATGTGACGTCACGCCCTGTAAATTAGTGTTTGCGTTCACGAGAAAAAAAAGCAAAACAATAAAACGATTTTTAGAAACATTAAAACCATCGCAGTGTTGTCGTTGACGTAGCAATGTGTAGTTGTTTAGGACGAATGATTACTAGGTATGATTGCGAATGATTACTAGCTAATAATTTGTTGTGGAATAGGGACCTAACTTCCAAGGCAAGGCGAAATAGGTGTTTTCCTATTTAATAGGCCCAATTTTCTCTGCGTTAAGGTCGGTACTCCACGTGATTAATCATCCCACTCCAGTTGTCAATGAATTCTAGTTGGGCTACAAAAGTACAAACAACACAAGTGCATCTCAGTTCACCGACATCATATAATTCTTATGTCAACATGAGTAACCGCTTTGATTACAAGTATTGAACTAATAGGTAAGAATATACAAAATTTAGCGACTCATAATAATTCCTATAAAAATAATGCAAACATTAAATTAGAGCTTATGCAGTCCTGGACCTACCCGCCCCCCCAAAATCTGATCCTTTAATGCCAAAAAGTCTCATTTACCTCTCTCAAACATTTATATATGTATATTTAAAATAGACCCCAAAAAGTTTCCCCTATTAATGGGTGAGTGGGCATTTTTTTGCGGGTTCACCGGGATGCGTTGCTATATCCAGGGATACAGTAGGTAGGTCCAGACCGTCTCCTTCATGTGTCACATAGGTCAACAGGAGAGGTTGACAGCTGACTTGAATGAACACTGAGCTGAACTTGCAAGACAAAATTACTTTAGGTATTTTTATAACAGTGCGGCATTATTTTATTTATCGTACGAATGGAGATCAAATTCAAACAATTGGCGATCAACGGTCGATGCAAATTGATCAAACTCTGCCCACACCCGAACCGCACCCAAAACACGCCACTCGCTGCGTTATCACCAGTCATGCATGGGTGACCCATATATGACAACTTATCCATTATCGAAGTGTATCAAGCGCGCGCGTTCCAAATTGGTGCTGCCTTGGATTGGAACTGAGCGACAATCGTTTTGTTATAAAACAATTAATAAACGAAATCTATCTACCTACTTATGTCCATATAAAGCAATACTAAATAAATTATTTGAGAATTTGAAATACAAATATTGTATGTACCTGTACATTAGGGCGATATTAAACTATCGTAATACATGTTATATCTTTGACATGGATCTAGGATCGATCGATTTCAGGGACAAAAACTATCCTAATGTTAACCCGGATTGAATACTATACCGTGCTAAGTTTCATCAAAATCCATGCAATAGTTTTTCCCTGATACGGGAACAGACGGACTGACAGACAAAAGAGCCTATGTGGTAGCAAGGCTTCGGTATCGAAAATAAAAGCCACAGGCAAATTTGTTCAATAAGGACACAAGTAATTCTTATAATATGTAGATGACTTAAGTAAGTAGGTACTTAAGAGTATCTTTTCTGTAGGAACCTACCTACAAACTAATAGGTTAGGTCTACTAATCCTTAAGGCATCATCATAAAAGAAATGAAATGGAATGTGTTCCATAACAAGAACATCCTTTGTTATATCATCCGTAACTTGAAAAGCAACAAAAACTACTTCTCACCAACCATTTAAATAAAAGGAATGTTAGGCAATAATAGACCGTAAAGTTAGATGTTATTGCGAGAATTTGGACTCTATTCGGAATGCATTAGAATGCAATATCTGTGTCTTATCATAGCAGGATAGCACATTATTACAAAACAATTTGGTGCATGCAGGTTCTAATTGATGTTACATTTTATGGCAAACTACAGATGCCTCGCTTTTTTATACCTACTACACTTTTTCCAGGTTCCTTAGACACGTGAAAAACATGATTATAATACTGTAGGTATTGAAATAAGACTAATTATAAGGATTTTATCACGTTTATTTCATGTTTTTACGTTCCCGAAGTTTCGGCTGCATTACGGCAGCCATGGTCACAGGAGGACTGAGGTGTTTGTGTTATAGTTAGAACTGGGGTACGCTCATATTTGTTGTTGTTAGCGATAACATTCTTAAAATTAGTTTTATTTGAAGGTGTAGTATTCGCGTAAATATAATAAATCAATATTACTCAAGGTAGTTAGATAGACCTACTGGCATTGAGGCCATTGGCTAATAGAGGCATGCATAGGGCTTTACCTAATCATATTTGAACATAATAAATTCCCTATTGCAGCGAGGGGAAGTATGCTTAGTATGATCGCTTTAGGCTCACGTCTTTTTACATTAAGACCAAATTAGTGCCACCAATGCAATTCGATAAGCATACTGCAGTATACTTCTGCCTACCCCTTTGGGTATAATAAGCAACACAAGCGTGATGATGGGTTTATTAAGTTGAAAAGGACAACAGGAACGGTAGGTAGTGTCAGCAAAAGAGATCTTTGTGACTTCATAATGAGCATTAGCCTACACAACAGGATTTAAAAAAAAAAATGTTCATTTCAATCTATCTGTCAGAAATTAATAAAATCATGATTTTGATCAACACTGAACGAATCTGTTTTTATGTTTGGTATGTTTAAACCACCATTTATAGCCAAATATAAGATTTTTTTATAAATATATTTTTTTTTATCATCCCTACCCTTATATTTATTGTTTACACATTTGCTTTATGCCATTTAATTATGAGTCAATTGTGGAATACATTCCATATTCCACTATGTTGGGTCAATTGTTGCAAATTTTGCAGGCCAACATAAGTACTATAAACTGCGGTACTACATTCAATAATCAAGACACAAATTTATATTGTTATCAGATAATGAAATCAGTGTTGCTAATGTCTTCCTTGATATCTAAAAGACAGGCAATAGGAGATTATATTCTTTTATCTTAAATTTACGTCATGCATGATAATGACCAACATTTACCTTGATATGAAAATACGAGTCAAGTTCATTGTTAGAGGTAAGGCTTTATCCAAAAAATATTAGGTACTTATCACTACACTATCTTTAATTGTAAGTTTCTTGTATGTACTAGCTGCAAAAATTATGTCCTTTTTACCGAGATAAAAAATAGCCTATGTGCTATTCCAGACTATAATCTAACTCTGTGCCAAATTTCATCCTGATCCGTTCAGCCGCTCTGGCGTGATTGAGCAACAAACATCCATCCATCCAAACTTTCACATTTATAATCAGTGGGATGGGATTAGTGTGATAAGTGTGATATAGTAATATAGTAATTAGGAATAAACATTATACACAAAATGGTATGGCAAGGGAAAATGTAGAGTTCAACATACATAATTCTGTATCAAGTTATCAACGGGGTGATTGCACTGCTAAGGCCTTAGTTTGTCTAACTATTCAACTACCTGTATACTAAGGCATTCTATGCCCTAGAGAATCTACTTACTATTTCAGTAGAGACAGCATAGGTAGAGTAGAGTAAGAAAACCATAATTCTGGCATTTATCAATTAAGGTTTTGGCCACATTCTCCGGGAATATTGGAGTATTTTTAGGAGCTTGCTGTAGATCTTGGTTTACAAGAGCTACATACAGTAGTTTATTTTCTGTAAGTAGGTAGAAGTGGCACTTACTTTCAAGAATGTATAATTGCTATCAAGTGTATAAATGTATGTATGTAAGAATAATAAGTTAAATTGGGTGAAGATATCTCTTTGGTAGAACATGAATGCAAAGAGGTGAGGATGGTGCGATCAATAGCATACTTTAGATGTGAACTTCATCCAGAAGTAGAAATATTTAGAAGTAATAAGACTGATGATGTTATTTTTTTAGAGATTTTCAGTATACCTAGCGTGGAATCATCATATTTTAGTGGACACTATGCTTTGTTTAGATAAGTAGGTACCTTCTACCTATTTGCTTACAGATGTTGATTTTTCTGGTGCACACATAATATCCCGAATATTTTTGAGACATGGCTTACCTACTTATTGAACTTAGAATTACTATAACACCTAGGTAGATTACTCACAAAAACAACTACTCCTTAGTTTGTAAAACTGTATCGCGAAATATTCAAAAGTAAATGTTTGAATTAGCTTTTACTCTCAGCAAAGATTTTTACTTTTGGCAGCCAACAATCGATGTGGGATGTTGCGATCTAAAAGAATAAGTATCGATTAGATGATATGGGCTACATAATAGTAATATTATTTGTAAAATTGTCACGTTTTCTAATAACACTGCCTGACTGACTGCTACGATCATCTGAATTTTTAATGCCGACTCTGTATCCATTTACAAATCAAATGGTAATTCGTCGCGTCGCGTCTCTGCAGCCCAGCATTCTATTCCGAGGTCGTTCAACCGCACCGAGCCAGCTTAGCAACACCGAAATTTTTCACAATGGCCATGACATCGAAATAAAACAGCCTCCGGTCACTGGAGCATTGACTCGTAGAGAACATCGCAAACAAACTAGCTAAACCAATGCGAGCACGCGTTTTACTAACATAAACTTGACTTCGACTCACCTGTCAGAGGACTCGGAGCTGTCGTATCTGTCGATGCATCTTTTCTTTCTATCCTCGCCGTCCGCGGTGCTCGCATCTGACGAATTTCGGGAATACGTACCGACGACCGCCGCGCGATTAGCGGCCACGCCGCGCGTTTCACTTTTCTCACACGATACACTAGTTTCTAGTTCTTTATAGAACGATAACTTCACACAACCGATGTCAAATGTTTTGCCACTGCACTTTTCTGTGTTACTATGTCCTTTGGCAGGCGCGGAAAAAGTTAAATCGTTCAATTGTTTCGGGCCGGCACGGTCCTCGGACGACCCATCCGCCATCTTTGAGCGCACGAGTGTTTTGTCGCGAGTTTCAGTGCGACGCCACGGGCAGCATGGGCGCTGGTGTCGCGCATTGCAGGCGCAAGGGGCGGCGGGCAGGGGTGTGACGTCACGGCGGCTGCGCGGCCGCGGGGGCAGACCGCGGTGACGTAACGACTCCGCCCCGTGCATGTGCAGGGACGCTGTCATTGGCCGCGCGTTACGCAACGCGCGGGCCTATTCAAATACTCGCGCGAGAAGGGAGCGTAGCGTAGCGTAGGACTCGACGGCGATAGAGACAGGCCCATCCCAGCCCTAATGTTACAAATAATGCACGTAATGACGGTGCACACAGGCACAACGAGCGAACACACACGCACAGCCAATAACAAGTGCATCCAAATTAATGACACGTTCCACCCTCCACCATTTGGAATATTATGATAATTTCCGATTACACACTTAACGGGTTATTATTTGTAAATTACATAATGCCGGTCCGTCTTTTTTATTTAAAGGTCGTTATGTTAGCACCTCAAAATATTTTCTTGGTAGGTAAGTAAACCTACCTAGTGAGGTAAGACCTTAAATTAAAAATCGATCACAGCTAAGTACCTACCTAAATGCCTAATAGTTTACAGTATACATCTTGTACTGTAAGAAGAGTAACGATGGGTAAGATTCTGTCAATCTACCCCTATAAGCATTTGTTGTCTCTTTCACCCTCTTGTAGTGTATCTCCTGTAGGTACACGCCGAAAAAGTGTGAACGGGACTGACTAGGTATGTAGCTTCAGTCTTCTTCAGGTTGTAAACTGGTACATTGTGATTATTGTTAGACTTCAACTTAGTTGAAGTAATTTCACGTATTTATTTAGGAGTAAAGCTTTATTCACTAGCGTCTTCTATGAAGTTATAATGAATATTTTTTGATTTCATTGTTTGTTTTACTATTCGATGCTGGTCCATAGAATATATGATTATACAAATAAATATTGGGGGGGGGGGGGGCATTTCCACTGAATTCTGAATTATATTGCAGCCAGCGACATCTAATGTCATACAACTTATTCTCGAAAACATCCAGTAATGTCGTCCAATTCAACGTTTAAAATATAGCCAGCTGGTTTTCCAACTTCTTTGTGAATTCAATAGATGGCGCTTTTTGAAACTAAAAAGAGCTCAGATAATAGCCGACTAAACAGCAATCTCGCGGAAGGCGGGCGCACAGGGCAGGGTCTATGCAGTATGTAGGGTCCCACAATGGGCCTTCATGATGTACGAGCACCTAACACTTTAAAATACTTACCGTAGTAATTATTTAAAGCAATTTTTAATTATTTTCATTGTTGTCCATGGCGAAGTTTATGCTCTAAATATCTCGAGAAGGGTCACTTCAACCTTAGTGTCCCCTATCCATATATATTATATACGCACAACTTAAAAAAATTGTGGCCGCGCCGGGTGGATACCTATGCCAGACAGCATACAGAAAAACTTCCAAACCCCTTTAAATTACCTAGGTACTCTTGAAGACTAAGGTATAACAATATTATGACATAACGCTTCTTCGGTGGAAAAAAGAACTTTACGAAATAAATGATTTGCGTGAGGAGCATGAAGGGGAGGCGGCAATAATACAAAATGTATTACAAGACAACACAATATAATTTGATTCAACAGACAATAGTCCATCATAAGCAAACTAATATTCACATAATATAGACATAGACATATTCAAAATTTTATTATTTTTAAATAAAGTCGTTATAAATAAAAACATTATTTGCACCTTACAGGTTTCATAATCTCGACAATAACATATTACGTTGATAAATGGTAAAATTATAATTTTGTTAAAATAATTATTATGGACCCTCAGACGAAGAAATAATACAGACGGCAGTGTCGCAAATAACATTTGAAAGCACAATAAATAAACAAACAAATTTCTACACGCGGATACAATGAGGGGGGGGGATGTAAACGATTGAATTCCCCCCCCCCCCCTTCACCACACACATGATTTTAATTGTGTGTCCCCTCCTTAACAAAAACCTGGATCCGCCCTTGCGCGAGCACATCTACACATCCAATTTTTTTTTATTCATCTATAACCTAGCTGCAAATTCTCTATGATTTAACTTTTTATTAAATACTAATGTAATTTGCGTGTGCGGCACAATTCGGCTTAGTTTTTTCTGCTTTAAAAGGCTACTTGCAAAGCTCCGTCTTACTATGTCATCTTCCAAGTATGTGACTTACAAAATACAAGTTTAGTAATACAGCCAGTTATGTATTGGCTAAGCTTCTATCGTTTATAGCCTCAATAAAGCTATACAATAAGCTGACACCACACCAAAAGAGACGCTTGATTTATTTATCACATAGCAATTATTGATTACTTATATTTACGCTACTAATACACATTGAAATAAAACAAATTTTAATGGATTTTATCGCATTTATTTTATGTTTGTACGGGAGGACCTCCCGTGATCATGGTTGCCGTAAAGCAGCCGAAACGTCGGGAACGTAAAAACATAAAATAAACGCGAGAAAATCCGTTAAAAATAGTTTTATTTCCACATAGCAATTAATTCATAGTTATTGTGATTATTATCTACTTAATGTTGGCTACGTTTGCATACTTAGTTAATATGGTCAATTTTATTAAAAATACAATCTTTGTTAAAATAAATAGGTAAGTACTAAGTTTGTTTTAATATTGTAATCATGTGTATAAATATTTATTTTTATGAAATCATCACAGAATTGTAAGCAAATGTACTAACATAATAACAACCAATGTTATAAGAGCCACTTTACGTGCAAGTGTGTTGAAAAGTATAATACTTAAGGTGGAAGCTCAGGGTCAGGGCGCGAAATTCAAAATGTCAATGGTTTTTATTTTTTTACGAAAAATTTGGACAACTTTATTGTATATGTAGTATTGTATCGCTTTAGGTATTTTTTAAGCAAACTTAATACATCGAGACATCTAATGCAGAATGCTAATATCGCAAAACACTAAATTACATCGTAAAGTTGTCCAAATTTTTCGTAAAAAAATAAAAACCATTGACATTTTGAATTTCGCGCCCTGGCCCTGAGCTTCCTCCTTAAACTAAAATTTATGTTGGAATTTTCGAGTTGTAATTATTATTAATTGACTTTATAGTAGTCTGATTTTATTTCTGCGGTGGTGTATAATTGGAATGTTTCAAAATAGGCAGGTACTTACTTATTAAAAAAACATATACAATGTAAGTATTCAAGACTTCAAAAGGAACGCATTTATTATGGTATCGGGAAAATCCATAATTTCTGAATGTCATAACTTAATGCTGGTCAGAGAGTAACTCTTTATTAAGTTTTTTTTTACCCGTATTTTAATACTTCTACGTATCATTCTACCAATGCCTACCAATACAATTTATATTAACGAATTAGCCTGATTATCAATACGGAATAAGCGCATTTTTATTATTAATAGCAGTGACACATTTTTAATGAAAAAAAAAAACCAAAGCATTGCAGTGACATTAGGACTTTTTGGCGGGAAGATGAAAATTGAAGTTGTCATTTTCTTTTTATTTTCTGAATATAAAACAAAATTGACAACAATGATATTAACCACTGTGTGTTCATAAACGTGCACAACTGAAGGAAAGTAAATTATAACAGTCTAGCTTGGCTTTTCGAGTTCTCCCAAGATGTCATTTTTCAGTAAAGTACCCGCAGCTTTGCTGATAGGGGTAGGGGTTTAATTTCATCTTCATCACTATTATCATTATCATCAGTGGTACTAATATGTTTAATACACGAAGAAACTTTTTACTTGACACTGGCAAAAGTGGCACTATTTTGTAGCGGATTGCCAACATAAAAAAAAACATAACATTACCGGCATAAGTGAGAGCGGGTGCGACAGAGAAAGAGCATAGCCACAGCCTCTCTCCACTACTTGCTTTATCTTCGAAATTACGTAACTTTCACAGTATTAATATCATAAAATATATGATTTAAACAGAAATATTGAAAATAAAAATACGCTTCCATATTCCGTATTGCAAAAGTTATGTTGGAATGGATGACCGGATTATGCACTAAGTACCTAATTTAATATCAACTCATAGCTACGTATTGTATAATTACTATATGACCCGATTTCCACCAAAGCGGTGAGGAGCAAATCGAAGGGAAATAGAGCAATCAGATTGTTTGGAATCCATCGCTGCGGTTTTTAAACAATAGTCTATTATATTGATTTCTTATATTTACGCGAATACTACACATTGAAATAAAACTAATCTTAAGGATTTTATCGCGGGTTATTTTTTATTCTACGTTTCGCTCCTCTCCGCTTTGGTGTAAGCCGGGCCTAATGCCGGCTACACTCTTAAGTATTTATTAAACAACAATTTGTCATAAGATTGGTAATTGAAGTATGAATTACCATTTGGGATATAAATTTCATTCAGCTATTATTAGTAATATAATTATCATAAGAAAATGTAGATCTTACATCTAGATATAAATATAGTAAAATATTCATCTTATAAAGCCCATTTATAGAATAGAATAGAATATTTATTTCAATTAATATTTCACAGATTATTTTAGAAAAATATTTGGCTATTATATATATATTTATGAACAGAATAGAAAAATAAACATACTCCATTCATTTAGATCGACAGTTTCATAAAATCTCAATAAATCATTTTTATTCATTTCACGCAAATTTAAGCTTTAAAAAATATATGGTGTCATTTATATTGTCCAACAACGACGGCAGATTGAATATAAGAGGTAATATTCAAAATGTAAACAGTTATTGATGTTATGAGAAACAAGAAATAGTAATTTCTTCGCAGGTAAGAACAATCATTCAGCCAAACCTACACATTTTTTTTTAATTACATTATAGGCAAGTATTATGTATACACATGTATTTTAGTTTCACCCCCATCTTACTACGGATCTCAATCAAATAATTTAAAGCACCATATAACTTATACATCAACATGATTTTTCAATAACAAGTTAACCATATATTTTTAATGCGATATGAATTCTAACTCCGTGTAATTAAAGTTCAAATTGCAATTAAACTAGTTAACTTACAATCAGGTCCAAAGCGACGTCGGCATCATTCCTTCCATCGACGTGTTTCTTGGAGTGAGGACTTCGTTGCAAAGGAAATCCAGCGGCATATCGACCAAATAGCCTTGAATAAGGTCGATTTTTCTGTTCGCAAGTGCTGGATCTGAATGCCATAAGGTTTCGCAGTGCTCTTCTTGGTATTTCTTTAGTTCAGCGAAGGAATGGACGGAGTCTGTCGGTATGGTGTGGAAGACCTGGGATGAAGAATTAAATATCATTACGCCAATATTCCCCGATAGCATGAGCATATAAAGGATGAATTTTTCAACGGATGACCAAATCCGTAACTACAGGGAATATCGAAAAATACTTCAAGAACTTTTGAGGCCGATTTTGATGAAAACTAAATCTGTATCATTAGATTTTTGAAAAAATAATTTCACTAGTTTGAAAACAATATACTGTATTATTGCACCTGCCGATAAGGTAGCTAATAAGCATTAAGTAAATCATTTTTAAAAATTGTCATTAACTTTCTGTAATCTGGGCAACTCAAATAACTCAAAATTAGTTAAAAGAAATACTACGGCGGGAGTTAATCTTAGTCTATATTTATTGATTTTGATGCAACTTAATCAAGGCGTCCATAGTGCCGTGGGCCTTGTTCTTTAACCGAATAAATAATTAATTATACCCGAATAGTACTATGTACTTACTTCCTCATACACTTCAGTGTTCCGCGTCGAAGTGGCTTTCCACATGTCCCTATAGAACTGGTCGCAGCACGGGTCGTCCAGCGATATGCCCAGCCTGTCCAGGTCCTCGCCCATGAGGCCGAGGTGTTCCCTGAACAGCCGCTTCCTGAGCGCGCCCGCGACGCGCCCACAAGGGAACGCTTCGCCGTTCATCGTACCGTCTGTGAATTGTTCGTCCTGCGAAAGATGCCATCGATTATTACACCATCAAGCTCGTATTCCGCGATAAGGTGGTGACATGCAGGTCAAATTAGTATGAGACGAGCATATTGCTATAGTACCGGGAATCTCCTCTTCTTATGTTAGTATAAACCGGCTTTATTGGCCGTAAAAATAGCTTAATACATTTTATTTATGTAGTTTCGACCCACTGCAAGAAAAGGAGGAGGTTCTCAATTCGGCACCAACTTCACATTCGTTAAACATTTGAATTATTCTAAACTTTTTAGTTTTTTGATGACAGTTTTTTTTCGTCTATTCGAATTGGCATGACCTAGCTGTTTGCATCAGAAAAGTGCTTTGTAAATTAATTTAAAATTTGGAGGATTCCCGGCAAATTTTGAGGTCAGTAATCTAGTTGAATTTTAGTACCAACCGAATAAGCTCAATGTTCGCACTTACTTGCAACAACACAGCAATTTCAGAATCCCTCGTCCCAATCATGGACCGATCGTTAATATTGGCGCTGCCACAAATGATGGTCTTATCATCCGCTATCAGCAGCTTCGAGTGCACGTACACCAGCTCGGTGACCGGCTCCCCGCCCAGGGTCGAGTGGGTTCGGAGCCCGTGGAACGTGATGTACTCAGAGGGATCGGGAACACCAGCCTCGTAGAGCCGGGTTATTATTGCTTCGCGCGATCTAAGATAAATGCAAACAAAATTGATTTATTCCTTTGAAATAAAACTATTTTTTCCCGACATTTTGGATGCTTTACAGCAACCATGGTCACGGGAGGACTGAGGTGAGTGTCATAAGTTGAACCGGGGTACCCTCATATTTAGTTGTCGCTTACGGTCCGATCTACGTAGAAAGTGCTCACAGTGTCTTGAGATCTCGCAATGGTGCGCTTGGTTTTGGATTTAATTATATGATTTACTGGATGCCAAGTCGGTGGTAGCGCCCAGCAATCTTCCCTATTGAAATTAGGATACTTTTTAATTTCAATGGCAATTTCATCCATGGTCGGGGAAAAAAATGTTTTATTAATTGTATAGTATTCGCGTAAATAGAAGAAATCAAGATTTTTTCAGCACATTAATAGTAAAATTAAATTAGCAACTGTAGCCTCCAATTTAACCAAAATAATGCCGGTATTAGGAGACCATGGCTACGAGGGGCAGCAGGGGCAGCAGCCCGAGCGACACATGGCAGTGTGAACAGCTACGTACCTGCTGATGCTCTGGTAGTTCCAGTGCGTGACGGCGTCCAGCGAGGAGCCGGACACATGGCAGTGTGAACAGCTACGTACCTGCTGATGCTCTGGTAGTTCCAGTGCGTGACGGCGTGCAGCGAGGAGCCGGACACATGGCAGTGTGAACAGCTACGTACCTGCTGATGCTCTGGTAGTTCCAGTGCGTGACGGCGTGCAGCGAGGAGCCGGACACATGGCAGTGTGAACAGCTACGTACCTGCTGATGCTCTGGTAGTTCCAGTGCGTGACGGCGTGCAGCGAGGTGCCGGAGGGCGCGCCCACCTCCCCCTCGAAGCCGGGCAGCAGCGGCATCACCACTATCGCTCGGAACCGAGTCTTGGAGCGATACGCGCGCATGATCCGGTTGTACAGCGCCTCGCCTATCTACCAGCATTATTTATCAGGGTTAGCAGAATATCACATCATCATTGATCGCGGATCATTTCTATGATCATAGAGGAAATGTTTGAAACTATGATCGTTGCGGGCAAGAGCTAGTACAAAAAAATTCTAGACGAAATAAAATCAACTATAGCAAAATAAATGTTTAATTAATAAGATAATAATAATAGAAATCGGCAACCCTTCTAATAGTCCTATCTCATGTCCAACTAAGCCTCAAGCCATAGTCCCAATTTAGTACCTGGATAATAATCTATGAAAAATGCTCTATATAATGTTCACTATGGTTTTCATTGACTTCTCTATGGCGCCTCCTTGGCATCGTTTGTTTTAAAAAGTGTTGTATTTAATTAAATTATGATTAGAGAGAAGTCTATAATTTCCACCCCAGGGCCCACGGTATATTTACCAGTACCTACTACAACAAAACCGTTAGTGCCGGGCTTCCTAACCTTTTTTGCATGGTGCCTCCCCGGATTTAAAAAGAAAAGAAAAGGGGGGGGGGGGGGGAGAGGCACGCCCCACCGGTTGGGAAGTCCTGCGTTATTGAATGATAAAACTGAAAACTATCTCGTTCCTCACCTGATTCCGAACAGTCTGGCTGGACCTCGAGAGCGTGATGAAGAACTGGTTCTCGATGTAGACGTAGTGCTGCGCGCGCGTGATGGTGTCCACGTACGCCTCGTGGATGCTCTGCTCCACCGTGTCCGGGTCCAGGAAGCCGCACGACCAGCTCGACACGATTCGCAACACCTGACAAATTAAAAAAAAAAAGATCGCCTATAATCTCTGATTGGGGTACATTTCGGGTATGGGCTTTGGTCTTAATGTAATATGGAGGAACCTATTTTCATCACGATGAACACTCAGGACGATACGAGGTATAGTCCCCTATGGAAGTCCAGTGCGCGGGATGAGAAGTTTCTAAAATTCAAGACATGCATGTTCCATTACGATGTTTGCCCTTGCCTTTCAGCGGGAGATCATAAGAACGTTTACTGAAAATTAGATTCGCACCTAAAATTTCAGATTCCAATTCCAGAGGTATAATGTATTCAAAGGACTGTGGGTATTTTGGTGCCACCTACCAACATTTTTGCGGACGGAATAAAGACCAAAATCGCATGGCTCGAATGTCTCACCTGACAAGACACGTTGTTTATATCGCAGTCGAGAACCTTGTCCAGATCTGCTAGCGGTTTGATGTCGGCGTAAGACTTCGGCACTAAATACGGGTAGCTTATATTTTGTCTGGAAATATAACAATAAATAATTACTGCTTCTCCCTTCTTTTTTTATTTATTCCTTTTATTTAAGTTGTGTTTTTTGTTTGGGGGTATACAAACGTCACTAAGCTTGCTCCCTAATTTTGTTAAATGAACGCTTGCCGCCTCTTGTCAGTGTTACCAACGTTCCGAACAGGTCATGTATTCTGACTATTCGTAAGTTTATTTTAGCATCAGGTGAGATCGAGATCAAATACTTGCCTATACTGCAATAAAAAAAAAAAAAAAAAAAGCTTTACAAAGCCTGAAGGCAAGCACTGAAGTCTTCCAATAATGAATTCAGATATCTAAGCTTAGATAACTTATAAGTACTATTCAGTAAAGTGGACAGGTTAAGAAAACTTAGTCTAGTCTACTCTGTGCACTGAAGTAGCTATGAAAAGACTCGTTTTCAGTCAGCTCCAAGGTTTAGCTGGACCTTGTCAAGCTAATTTCACTCCAATACCTGTACATTAAAAGTGTATATTACCTAGCCTTCTCCAGTTTAATAGCGTTCCACCGCTGTATGAAATGCCGCGCGACGTCTCTCGCGGCATGACCCTGTACCATAACTCCGACGTCATGCCAGGGCATTCTGGGCGTTGAGTTTCTATCTACTAGGTCTGAAATACAATGATTGATATTGACATCAATAAAAGGAACACTTTCTTTCAATATAATTTGTTGAGAGCTAGAAATGAAGAGTTATAAAAAATGGGTTATATACTCTTATAGAAATTTGAAAGTGATATTGTTAGTTTGATTAAGGATCAAGCAAAAACGATTAATGGTTTGGGATGAAATTTGATATAGAGGTAGGTTTAGAATAAAATCTTCTTAATGCCTGCTGGGGTCACTGGCCCAGTTTAGGTTGGTGGACTACACAGGTCTTTTCAAAACTGGTTAGGTTATCTCAGATATGCAGATTTCCTCACAATTTTTTCCTTCATCGTTTAGCAAATGATATCTAGAAATCTCAGGTGTGAGCCGACATAATATGAACCTGGGAGGCGTGTAGCTAAGGCTTGTAAAAAATATATCACCAAAATTTATATTAAGTTTTCGTCTATTTACAAAGCCATTACAATCACTGTTCTTCTGAATAAAATTCAGGCGAACATCAAATATTACAACTTATTAATGGCGCAGTTAAGTATATATTAATTCAATTCACTCACCCACAAAAGGCAGATCTAAATTATTGAAATCCTTAACAATAAAATTTGTGTAGTCCTTCCCGATCCACAATTTCGAATTGCCCTCAAAATCCTCCAAAACATCTTTAGATTTCTCCGTAATCACTCTACCTTCGACCACTTCTGCTAACGGCGTCGGTTGACTGACATTTCTTTTTACTTCAGTCACTTTAAGTCCTAGAGCGTCTGTTAGTAACACTTGATCCGTAGATAGAGCGTATTTTTCCGCCTTCTTCCTTTCAGAATCATCGAATTTCTGCTCATTTCGTTCCTCCTCGTATGGGGGGTATAAAATACTGATTATATCTTTTCCCCTGTCGGTTATTTTGTTAAGTACGTTCCTTTTTTGGACTTCGTGAGTTTCGTATATGCTTAATTCTTGAGAATGTGGGTTCGTGATGAGGAGTTGATCTCCTGGCTCTAAGACCGGTAGGGTTTCTGTTTGTGGAGTGTCTGTCTCGTTTTCCGGTACTGGTAGAGGTTCTTTTGGAGTTTTCTCTTGTAATGAGCTACTGTAAGAAGGAATATATTTTTATTTTGGTCCGTACAAGCTACAATGGCCGCATAATAAAATTGATAATCTGGATGAAGTTTGGCACAGAGAACGATTATAGTCTGGAATAGCACATACTACTTTTTACTACTTTTTATCCCGGCTACCGGCCGGCTACTTTTTATCCCGGTTAAATATATGGTTCCCGTGGGATATGAGATTTGTTTAATTTTTTCATAGAGTACCAATAAATACATTTTCTCATGCATTTGATTCTGAGGCGGTACGAAGTTCGCAGGGACGACTAGTATCTATATATACTGGGCTCGCCCCCAGTATATTGTACGCTACCCATTATACAAGCTTTGCCTAGTGTGGGACCGTCTAGTTGATGTGTCTGGCGGTATTATTATAAAATATAAAGAAAAAATGTCTAAAGTAGTTCGGTCGTTGAGGTACTTACTCGTTTAAACTTATGACTAAATCCTTAGAGCTTTTAGCCAGTTCCAATGTGGCTTCCAAGCCGTTCGCTTGCGGCGCGTACAGCCCGCCTCCCGGCGAGCTAGACGTCTTCTTCTTAGTACGTAATAGCATTTTCGGTTGCGTGATACTGCCTAGATCTGTCAACCTGTGGGAGATTAATATAGATCGGTGCTTGTTGACAATTGCGATTGCCAGTCGATTGTGAGTCCATTGTTCAAGTGTGTTTGTGTAAGCTGATTTGAAGCTCGGACGCAGGAAAATTCTAACTGATTTAATACTTAGGGGAACAGTAGTTCCACTGTAAGGAATTTCGCAGCTCGTCCGTCGTACTGTCAATTTTAGGGTTCCGTATCGAAATGGTAAAAATGTAGTAGTTGTTACGAAAGCAAAAAAAGACTCTTCTCAGTTGAGGTTGCGTTCCGATCCGATTATAGAGTTAAGAAGAAAAATGTTAATAACAATTTTTAAGTGCCCCCGTAGGCCTATACGAAATAACAGATTTAAGAGATCACAGTTCCGGTGCAGTTCACTTCGGATTCAAAGGCTCATAGTTGGATACGCGGGGTCTTGTGGTAGAAACGCACTCACTTTCGGGTTGATAGAGACAGATACATCACATGCAACATTATTAAGAGAACACCCTGCTCAACGATGCGATCAATGACCATCTCTGCTATCACACTGAGATCCACAATATCTACTCACTGCAACCTAACACTTTCTATTGTAGTATCTACCGACTTTAAGTTCTTTACTTTTTCATGTAAGTACGTACCTATTTGTGTACCTTTGTGTGTTCTTTACTTTTACTTTTTCATGTAAATGTACCAATTTGTGTATCTCTGTGTCTGTGTCGAATAAACTTTTTCTTTCTTTCTTTCTATTGGCCACAAAAATACCTGTGTTTATGATCGTCCCATCTGCCGTAGCACAGGTCGATGCCGCCGAGAAAAGCGACAGTTTGATCCACGCACACGATCTTCTCGTGGTGAGCCCAGAACAACACGCCCGCTTTCGCGTGGTCTGGATGGCGGAATACCTGAAACAAATAACATAGTTTTGCGTTAATTCCTTTTTCTAGTTTCTGTCCTTCCTATTTTCTATCCTTTTCGCTCCCTTCTTGCCATCTCGCTTGTACACGGTGCGATTGCCTACTGCGTTCAAAAACTCATTTAGTGGAACTAGACACCGATAATCTGAGCTCTGATTCCCTAATGCCTGCTGCGTTTTGTGCTAATTTTTTTTTACAAAAAACCGCATACAGGCAACATTTTATGTCGATACAACAGATCACAGAACTGGGTACAATACCCTGCTCCTCATTACCCGCGTAAGGGGAAAATGGTTAGATTGTTGTTGAGCAAATGACGCGTTGGAGACGCTGCTTAAGAATGACACTTAAGACTGGGAAGCTTAAAGTGCCCTGCTCAGGACGAATGTCAGGTTTACTAACTCGGTTACCAATCGACACGAAAAAGGAAGAAACGCTCCCCTCATCAGTACGCCAAATCTTTTAAACCTTAATTACAATATAATCAACAACTATGATAGGTAAAATAACGTCAATGAAAGCATAATGGAAAATGTTGAAGTTTGTATGGTTACATAAGTTACAAGATTCATCTTACCTTGATATACTCGCTCGCTAGCCGCGACTTGCTGTAGAAGCTGTTGATGCCGAGAGCCATTTCCACTTCCTTGTACAGCATCACGAATATTTTTACGCCTTGTGCCTTAAAAAAAAGTTTTGTATACTTCCACGCACTGTACATAATAAATACTAGCTGTGCTAAAACTTCGTAGTTCGCCTATCCCGGGGGATACTTCCATTTTGCCGCATATAAAGCACCGTATACATAGACCCGGTGTTAATGTGTTCACAAAGTTATACTAAAATCCTTTCATTGAATTCTGAGAATTTTAAATGTCCGTATTCGGACGAATAATCGGTTAATGCGCCAAAAACGGTTGGTTAGTTGTTTGTCCTAAAAAGACCTACAAGATTTTGTAAAAATATTATTAAAAAAAATGGCAAATAACCGGCTCATCTGTAATAGGCACTCACCGCTTTCCTCTTCAATATAGTGTCCAGCCGCCAATAGGTGCCGTTGAGCGAGGGCCGCTTCATGTAGATCTCGGGGCTGAGCCACCAGTCGGCGATGAAGATCTCCTCGCGCGCCAGCTCCATGGCGTCGGCGGCGGCCGCCAGGTACGCGGAGCCGTCCGCCAGCGCCGCCGCCCGCGTGGCCGCGCGCGGCGGCGCGAACGAGTGGTGCACGTTCGGGCTCGTGAAATCCCGAGCTGTGGGCCGTGGGGTAACTATATATCTCTCTCTATCGTCGGTCCCTCATGTCTGAAGCCTCAGCCTCGAGCCTCGAATTTAGCGGGCAGCGGGAGCGGGAGCGGCAGGATCTTATGCGTAAAATCAAATGGACCGGTTCTCGAAAACAGCGGCGCGGGCCGGCCAACGAGCCCCGCTCCCGCGCCACCGGCGCCGCCGCCCCGCTGCCCGCTAAATTCGAGGCTGAGGCCTGAGGATCGCGATCATCGTTGGATAGTTAAGTCACAGTCAAAGTCAAATCATTTAATCGTATAGGCCTACGGGGGCACTTACAAATTGTCATTACATTTTTTTCGTTAACTCTACAACCGGATCCGAACGCGACCTCAACTGAGAAGATCCGGCAAGAAACTCAGCGGGCTTGTCTTTTTTTTTAACCATTATTTTTAAATAATGGATAGTCCACACTTGGATCGAACGATTATTATATAGGTCGTATAATTACACGTGATTACGAAAACTTTTGGGTAAACGTCACACTTAACGCGTATAATAAAATTATAAAAATAATTATGTCGGAAGTCATAAATATTGTCATTGTGAGCGCGCAATGTATCGTAAGCAACGCGATCACGATAGCACGTTCCGCGCGATAGCCGACACGCTTGAGTTACGAGCGCGCTCAAGCATTTCGAGTTTTAGTTTACATTGCAGTTTGAGGTCTATTTATTTATAATCACGTTGAGATAGATCTTCTATGATTTGATGAAATGGCCAGAGCTGCAGAACGGCAATTTCATAGTTGTAGACCTAATAAATTATTTTTTCATTAATCTAATGATGCAGTTTTAGTTTTCATTACAGTTCATATGAAATTACAATTACAGACTGAAACAAAATACTAACTAGTGGAACCTTTTCACAGATGACAAGTTAGAAGCCAAATACTTAAATTTACGGGAAATAAGAGTACCTAGCACGAATCCCAGATTAAGTAATCGAACACATACCAGTCTGATTAGCCACAGTCTTCAAGTAGGTCATCCACTCCTTGCTCTTCCGTTTCGTCCAGCACTTGATAACCACTTGTCTGCTCTGGTTCAATATTTGAAGACCATGGTTCAAACCCGTGGAGTACATTCCGCTTGACACTTCGAATCTACAAAAACAGGTGCAAGTGAGAACGCCATTTTCATATCATCATATCACATCCATTATTTTATTTATAATGTGTATTTATTGAATGTGTTATTGCTATTAATTACTTGACATTTACGAAATACCCGCTAAGTTGTGAGTGAGGCCATATTCATATCCATTTTATTTCATCGCATATCATTTCGTAAAGATGAAGAAGTTTGTTTGTCAATGTCACTTGCACGACATTGACAAACAAATAACGATATATCGCTTTAAATTGGTCAAATAAATTTAATAAAGCTTATGAATATTCATTATTTATAAACATTGTATTAATATAACAATTGTTATTGAGAAATGGAGGCCATATACGGAAAAAAATAATCAGATGCAGAATGTTTTATCCATGCGAAAAATTAAGTACAGTACTTATGAATCGTCAAAATAGTTACAAAATGATAAGCTACAACTTTACCATCCGTTTGGAATGTCGTTCCTATGGAGAAGAACGGGCAAGAAACTCTTTTTAAAAAGATCCGTTACATTTTTGAGCAGTTCATTGTTATGGGTATGTGAGAACAATGTAGGAACGGCTCGGCAGACTTTAGCAGCTGATAAAAAAAGTACTAACTAAGTATACAATTACATGTTAATGGTTACATGGTTCCTGCATTTACAAATCATTTTATGTGTATGAAAACTAAGTATGTAGTTTCATTTATACTATGCTATTACTTGTGCAACTAAGTGGTACCCACAATCAATGCTTCAATATTGTTAATAATAAGCTATGAACACACGCAATACGAAATACTCACTTTTATATACGCTGCGTGTAATAAAAGAAAAATGAAGATTAATGTTCCCAATGAAATAGTACGGAAATATTTTTAAAAGTTGCATAAGTTCAAAGTAAACAGCTAAAATGTTTGTGTTCTTACCCTTGATCGAACAGCATAATAGCTTTTATAACGCCATCTCTCGGTCGTATGTATCCGAAGAAGGTGTCTTTCACGAAGAACCATCGCTCCTGCCATTTAGCACAGACTAGACCAGTGCAGAAATAGTTACACCTGTAATATTGGGTTCAGTAAGTTCAGAAAATTGCTTTACATAAATTACATCAGGGCCTTTGTGTACATTTTGAACGGATTTAAATACCGATCGAGATATCGAACATTTACATAACATAATATAACGGCAGCGCCCCAAGCGGACACGTCCAGCTTTACTGGGCCCCAAGTCTGCTAACACAATCGATTCATAATCGAATAGCAACCGCATATTAACTGTCACTTTTGACAGATATTGTATGGGTTATCTGTCAAAAGTGAAATTCGTGTGATGTAATTTACGGATGGCCCCTAAAGGCAATTTTTTTTTATTAGTATCGATGGTGTATGTCAATTAGGTGTATACCTCACACACACCATGTTCCCCAGCAGTCCGAAGCAGTTGCAGCCCGCCTGGCCCGGCTGCGTGGAGCCCGTGCGCTTCTGAATCATGCCCTCCTTGCCCTTGGTGCCCAGCTCCGATATGAAAGAGAGGTTCGATACTTCCAGGAACTTCACCTGGAAAGTACATTTTTTTTTTGTATAGGCCTACGGGGGCATTTGCAAATTGTCGTTACATTTTTTTTTTCTCAAGTCTACATCCGGATTGGAACGCGAACTGAGAAGATCCGGCAAGAAACTCAGCGGGCTTGTCTTTTTTTTTAAATTCATTATTTTTACAAAATAAAATATAAAAGTAAGCTCCAGTGTGTTGCCATGCCAATATCACCCGAACACAGGCTATACGACACCAAATAAAGAAACGCTTGTGTTATGGGTACCGTACGATGGACTGAGGGCGAACTCAGTATATAATACTTATATACATATTAAACATCCATGACTCGGGTACAAACATTCGTGCTCATCACACAAAGCTTGTGTCCCTACCAGGATTCGAGCCCGGGACCCTCGGCGCAGAAAGCAGAGTCACTACCACTGCGCTAATCAGGCCGTCGTTATGGGTACCGTATAGTGGTCTCGGAGACCAGTATATTAATACTGGTATAGATATTTAGCATTTATGTCTCGGGTAGAAACATTCATGCTAATCGCAGAGTTAGTCCCTACCAAGATTCAAAACTAGACCCTCAGCGTAGAAGGCAGGGTCGCTACGAACTGAGCTTATTATGTCTTTTTAATCTGTGAACATTGTTTATGGATGTTATACAATGTAAGGATTTTACTAAAACTTCGTCTTTAATATTGGACATCCAATTCAACAAATCCAATTCAAAAATAAATCCGTTTAATAAGTACCTACTCTTATTTTTATTGTCTAAGGTCGTGGGTAAAAAAAAGATTTTTTCATTGTTGTATTGGCTGTCTCTACAACTTACTGTTTCGTGATGATTCCTGTATATTGATATGTTTAGAAGATTATAGAGGTATTCCTCTAGCTGCTTCATCCTCAGCTGGATGCCTTCGTATGTGATCATCACTTCTGGCTTCTTTGGAAACCTAAAAATTAAATATAATGATATGTTTTAGAGCTTGCTATGTAAATCTGACAATGTAATTGTTTATTGTTAGTATGTAGGTTTGATGTAACGATGTTTTTTTTATTAAATTTTACCAACTTTTGCAGCCTTAATTGTTTTATTACTATACAATGAAATGATCGTCGCATGTACTTGAGCAGACCCGAAATAAAAAAAAAGGAAATCTGGCATTAAAAATACACTATTCTAATTGTGACAAAAAACGATGGGAGCCATAACGACTTCAAAAGTGAAGTGACATTTCTCCGTAACTTTTATGGATTCAAATATCCTCATCCAGGCCTAGTTTAAAAAAAACATGACGCCTAAACTGAACTGAACTTCTACTCTACATTTCATACTTACTTAAGAAAAAAAACCTGATGCGTCCAACCTTGTTCTGAGTGCTTCCTTCCGTTTACATTGAATCTTTTTATTTGAATAGCAGCCGACAGAGCCATTGAAGCATTCACTTCCTCATTGTAACGCCGACACTTACAACAACTTGCGGAATGTTTTAACGCAGATTCAATATTTATAATGACACTAGCTGCGCCCCGCGGTGTTACCCGCGATTGAAAAGTATATCCCTATGTCATTTTCTGACCCCTAAACTACCGCTACCTATACAAAAAATCATGTCGATCCTTTGCTTTATGAAAAATACATTTTACCGGGATAAAAAGTAGCCTATGTCCTATTCTAGACTATAATCTTTCTCTCTGCCAAATTCCATCCAGATCCGTTCAGCCGTTCTGGCGTGATTGAGTAACACACATCCATCCATCCATCCAAACTTTCACATTTATAATATTGGTGGGAATTAGTGGGATAAGACACCCGCTACAGCGTATTTATCGAAGAGTATAGCATTGCCCTAGTTTTTTTTTTTCGTCTAACTAACACCAACTATACGTTCCCACACTAATCAACGCTTGTATGACGGGTACAGTGACTTTATAATTACCTCGGCAACGCCCCCCTCCTCTTCCTCGGTCTTGCCTCCCTCCTTTTAGAATTACTCCTCGGCACAGCCTGCAGTGCAATCCTCTCAGCCTTCTCCTCCGTATCGACGGTATTCTTGAAGCTAGCTCGTCTGGTCTTATGGGTCTTCGTAGGGAAAGGCACGTTGAGGGAGGCTCGGTATAGCGTGAGCTGTTGATGAAGGTATAGTATGTGCTTGTAGCGTTTCTTGATCGTCCAGCTGAAGTCACCATGTTGGAGCGAGATTTTGTATCTGAGGAGATAATGCATCTAGATGTATGTACTTTTAAGATTAGGTATCTTATTCACAGAATGATATATTTCTATATTCAGATCCTAAGTCTTATCAAAATAACAATGATAAATTATAATCTAGATGATAGAAATCAAAATATTTTTTTGTTGATAATCCAACTAAGAAATAAATTAATAGTTAGTTGCTTATAATTTAAACAATAAATAACTAACCCTCGAATACTATTAAAGGTAACTATACTGAAGATGTTACTACGATATGAATATTTTGTTACTTACAGATTAGGATTCAGCAAATGTGTGGTAACGCTTCTCTCGTTCTCCATTAATCTGACCTTTATTTCGACACCCGGAATGAACACTTTCCTGTGCACTGAGTTGAACTTCACTGGAGGATTGTGAATCGCACTAAATGGCACTGCACTCGTTGTTTTATCTGAAAAATAAAAGTAGGTTTGTACTATAGGAACATTCTTATTTGTTGTATGAACGAAAAACTGCACATCAGTATAGTAAAAATGCAAAAAATGTCCATCCTATATTCATAATAAGCAACAAAATCTAATCAAGGCAGATTGTATATTGGTTATTCAATCCAGACCTAAATCATATTAGTTACTTATGAACATGTATGTACATAGGTATCAGTCGAACATACCAAATTTAAATTAAAAAAAAAAGTGACAATTAATATTACAAGCATTTAAAATAACACGAACAAAGATGATTCGGCATGCGCAGAGCCGCCATCTTTGACTACAAACATACTAAATGGTTAATTTCCTTTCTTGGTCCATGTCTACTATTACATGTAAGTACCTCAATTACTGCCTACAATGTGTAAGGTTATAGCATCCGTCCATGGCATGTAGGTACCAATTTATATTTATAGAACTAGCCGCCTTTTATGGTTTGTTCAAGTTAATTCTCCTCGCTTCGAGCCAGATTAATAACAATTAAATCATTGTTTTTAGAGTCACGTGAATTAACCTATTAGATTAGAGATAGATGCTTCTAGAATGGTCGGGATGCGGAGTCGGGAGCAAAAGGCTAGTTACAAATATATGCTCATTTAAGAGATGGGCATTGAGTACTAGTTCTTTGGACACAATCTAAAATATATATGAAAAAAAAAAAACTTTCTGTAGGGTAAGCAGGAACTCCTAATGTAATCGTAACGTCATCGAGACGGCATGATGTCTTTGTCAAACTCATTTATGAATCTGCGGTGTAAGATGGATGGAAGACGATACGTTACTGAAACGGTACGTAAGAAGGATTGTAATTGACGTTATTGTCGATACAGGAAGAGAATTCGCATTTTTTTTTATTTCTGTTAATTTGTCTATTTGCACATCACGGAAACTACGCAATAGATTTTGATGAAATTTGACATTGTAATAGCTTATAACCCTGATAAATGAATACTTACCATGGTGATAGCTAATAACAAGATCGACAACTAGGATATAGTTGCCTCGGAGAATGCTTGGGTTTCCCCGAGTTATCCAAAAAGCCAAAGTACATGCGTACGAAATCGCAATCAATGCTAGTTGACTGCTAGATTTAGACAAATCAGAATCAGATTTTTTTTCATGTAAATCATTAAGTACAGTACTTATGAATTGTCAAAAAAGTTATAAAATGCTAAGCAACATCTTTACCACCCGTTCGGAATGCCGTTCCTATGGAGAAGAACGGCCAACAAATTCCAAGGTTGCTCTTATACGCTTAAAAAGCGTATAAATAATAACGCGTTTCTGTAAGTACCTACATCAAATACACAACACAATACCAGTTGTGTGTACGACGTTTATAGTTAGGTACAAGGTATAAGAATGGAAGTTGAACTCTATAATATAATATAATATTGCCAGACGAAAACACCAACATTGACATTCCTTCGGTACGTACTAAGCGGTTTGCTTCTACTTTCATCGTGTGAACTGCCAAGGAATGGAACACGCTACCGGCGTCTTTGTTCCCCGTCGACTATTTTTTTTTTTTTTTTTTTTATCTCATTTTAGTAGTAATATATCAAATATCAAATATCAAATCAGTATATTAACAAAAATAAAACAGATTTACAGATTTTTTATTTTTTTTATTTTTTTTATTGCAGTATAGGCAAGTATTTGATCTCGATCTCACCTGATGTTAAGTGACGATGAGATCTACGATGTAGCATACTTGCCTAGAAGGTACCTGTTCACTCTCGACTTGAAAACACCCAGATTGTAGTCAACGGGGAACAAAGACGCCGGTAGCGTGTTCCATTCCTTGGCAGTACGCACGATGAAAGTAGAAGCAAAAACGTTAGTGCGTACCGAAGGAATGTCCACAGTGTACGGATGACACTTGTCCGTGCGTCTTGTCGACCGACGATAGAATGGAGATGGGGGAATTAACTCGTGTAATTCCGTCGCACACTCTCCGAAATGTATTCTGTAGAAAACTGATAGGCTGGCAACCCTACGTCGGTGTTCCAGGCTCTGTAGCTTGGCCTGCACTAGGGTCTCGTTGCCAATGAGCTTTCTAGCCCGCCTGTCTATGGAGTCCAAAGCCTCCAGCTGATACTTAGCAGACCCATCCCAGAGATGGCTGCAGTATTCCATGCTACATACAGATATTTAATGTATACTATAGTCTGGGTGTTTTCAAGTCGAGAGTGAACCTTCTAGGCAAGTATGCTACATCGTAGATCTCATCTTCACCTACCATCAGGTGAGATCGAGATCAAATACTTGCCTATATCGTAACAAAAAAAAAAACAACAGTGTGTCCAAATGGACAACAAAAATCAGAATAGCTATTAAAACATTGGAAAAATTCACAAAAAATAAAGATAATTCTCATACATTTGATTCTGAGGCGGTCCGAAGTTCCCCGGGACAGCTAGTACTTACAATAAATATACATGACTCGGGTACAAAAATTCGTGCTCATCACACAAAGTTTGACCACGATTCGAAACCAGAACCATCGGCACAGAATGTAGAGTCGCAGAGTTACTTACTGTACGTGGGTTATTTCCCACATAAGTACCTACCACCAGTGTTCCACTATGACGAACATGCAGTACATTTCAATAAGCATAATTCAATTACATCTATACATATAAATAAAATTGGAGTGTCTGTTTGTAATATTAAAATAACCGCTTTTTACTAAGTGCATTTGGATGTATACACGTTACCTATACCGAAACAACATTTTTTACAATTTTTGTCTGTCTGTCTGTCTGTCTGTCTGTCTGTTTGTTCCGGGTAATCTCTGAAATGGCTGGACGGATTTTGACGGGAATTTCACTGGCAGATAGGTGATGTAACAAGGAGTAACATAGGCTACTTTTATTTTAGAAAAAAAAATTGGACCTCTCGAAAAAAAATTAAAACCAATGTTGCAGCGCAGCGCCTGATTAAGTTTGATAGCAATAACCTGCAATGCGTCCCGCGGGCTCAGAATTGACGAGCAGGCTGTTGTCAACGGTTGTCTTTGTTAAATACCACGCGGACGAAGTCGCGGGCAACAGCTAGTATAACATATTACAAAAGGCCGCCTCATGTCCTCTTAAAGACCACTTTGTATGACTAATGGTAGAGACTGATAATATTGATTATTATCTCAGTTGAAAGTAATGCACGTCAGTGCCTCAGGGTTCATATAAAATTGTGTCGTCCGTTGGATAAGTATACAGTCAGATCTGATAATATGTGAATATTTAGTTTGTAATATAACACATTACTATAAAAAGTCAAAGTAAATAAAATAACGACATTGTATAATAAAAATAAAATTATATACATAAAAATGCCTCTACATCGTAGTCGATGCCAAAAGTGCCCAGCAGGCTGGCCGCGTTTCCGCGCCGAATAGCGAGGCTCACTCTCTAAAGTTAAATCATATATTTTTTGAAGGCCTATACAAGAAGTTATTTTTTTTATTATCTCGACAACCGTATCCAAACTCGACCTTCCCAACTGAGGTTAGGGAAGAAACTACGACTTGTCTTTTTTTTGCCAATTATTATAAAATTCAATAAGAAAGTGTACCTATTACTTCTATTATGTTGCCCTCCGAAGTAAACTAACATGCTGAAAACTGCGAAATTCTATAACATTTTGCACAGAGTTTAGAGGCAAGTCTCAGATATTATTTTGGAAGTTTATTGTTAAAGCATATAGCAATTCGTCTTCACAGATCAAGAGAATGAGTTTTTCTGTGAAGACGAATTACATTTATGGATAGGTAGCACTTGTTCTGTGTTTATGAAATGAGTCATATTTTTTTTTCAAAATTGTTAAGTACCTTATTATTTTTTATAACACACATTGTATGAATACTTAACTAGGAGCAGACAATTATTAGTATCTCATAAACGACTAAATTAACACAAAAACTGTATACTTTGGTTTAAGAAACTTTCCTCATTATTAATGAAGTCAACTGTACTATTTATCAACATTTTGATAAGACATGATAAGGGTCATTCTTTGAATGATAACTATTTCTTGCGCATTTATTTGTTTAGGTTTTCAATACTTATTATCGGAACAATAACACGCTTATCTATAACAACTTAAGGCCCTTATTTACTGGTTATTTTACATAGCTAGTGATACGGTAACACAAGCAAGTTCCATCCCACTCAAACTACAAATTTCATCAATAAGAATGACAGTGACATCACATATCACACTTCCCCTATGAAGTTACAATTATATTAAGAGTGCCTTCCGGGCACACTGGTTACAAAAGTCATGATAAGGATTATTTTAAGCAACTATATCAATTCCTAGGAAATATAAACAAATCCTTGCCTTATCACATGTTGTAATAGAATTATAAAACACACAAGTTTAGGGTCCGAGTAGCAGTTGTGAGAAGAAAAGCCGACTTGAGACATGGCAGACAGCCTGCCAACCCTCACTGGGCTAGAGTCTTGGACCCCACACACAGAAGCGGCCAATGCTTAGCATTATTACTAGTTATGACAGGTCAACCGCTGACTTCAGTTCGTGAGGTTGTACCGTATGAAAATGCAGGCCATTCAGCTTTCGTAGGAACCAAAATAATATTCAAAAGACTCACCATTGATATCATTTTCATCTTTATTATCCACCTTCTCCACATCAATTATAGACAGTGACTCTGGAACAGCGAGGCTCTCATCGAAGTCCGAGTCTAACGTGGGACTCAGGGAGTCGATCTGCTGGAAGAATCCCGGAAGACAGTCGCCGGGTGTGGTCGCTGGTGTTGGGGTGTCCATGCCGTAGTTTGTGAACCCGTATAGTTGCTCATCTGAAAGAGAAATAAATAATAAGCCATTTTTGATGAACCATCCCTAAAGATGTATAGTGGGAGTAAGTTAGAATAAATAAGGAGTATACTATAATAAACAATGGCAGGAACAATGTAGATGCGATAGGCCCCAAGACCTATAATTATGGAGTACTAGGGGGATGCCAGTTCTAAAAACAATTTCCCAATTAATAAACATTGAGAAAAACAAATACAAAAAAACAGAGTTTGTAATATTAACAAAGGCTAATATAATTAAATAATAGACCTAACATTATGACAAATGGTAAGGTAATATTGGGAAGTTTATTGCCAGCAATATCTTTTTTAAAATGCCTTATGTACAGTATGGTAATATAAAAACTATGGTCTTATAATTAGAATGCAATATCCATACATGCCTGAAACAATAAAACATAATAATAGTGAAACTCACAATTATGGTAACTAATCTAAAAATCATTATCGAGATATTTAGATGCATAAATAAATTGCAACCATACTTTATTTCACCACTGAAATAATTCTTATATTTTCTTAACCAATAAATACTGCCACTTGTAATGTAAAAAAATCTAACAATCACGGGAACCACACTCTGCTTACACAATAATTCACAAGTTATAATTAATTAGCAATCAAATATTAACATCAAAACAAACGGAAAAAGTATTACAGTATATTAAAAAACATTATTAATAAATCCACAGTTAACAATGAGAAATAAATCACTTTATAATCCTTATTTAACTCACCATACTATGTACATACTGGACATAAGCCTAAGCATTAAAAACAAAACACAAATTTATTTCAAAAACCGAACACACTACCTCGTTTGATTAAATTGTGGAAGCTCAATGTCAGCTCTTTACGTTCCATACGTTTGCTGGTAATATTATTTTCGTTGTATTCACTTTTAATCACACGGTACCCATCGGGGTGCTGGTAAGTAATGTGTTGTCCATTACACGGTACTATAGTGACACTTGTGTACATAATCTGTGTGATAAGATAATAATATCACGCTCTTTTTAGTGCAATTTTGACTGCCGCAGCAAGAGGTTGCATTATGATAATACACTATTTTTATGGCAAAAGTTACGAACGACAGTGACTCGTAATTCACGGCTGAGTGAGCAAGACCTTTTAACTTTTTTACGGTTGGATTATTGAAATCTTTACTTACTTACTAATATTGTTTTGTTTAGGAAATGGTCTTCCGGAGATACATGACGACGCAACGCTGATTAAAACAAAGGCTTCTAAAGCCTGGATGAACTAATGTTTGAATCATTCGCGTATAATTACTAGTTCAAGGATGTCAGCCTAGTATGAAAAAAAAACTTAAAAGTGACGTAATGAAATTACAATCAATGGAATGACTATTATAATTTAGGGGAGACAAACATTTTGCTAATTATGGAAAATACGACTCGACACGACCTACGAGACCCATGTTATTTGAGTTAATCTTTCTTTTAACTTACATATTAGATAACTTCATAATTTATTTGGTTCATAGTTAGGTACATTTCCAAGTTCTCTTTATTCGCGAGAAGTAATGGGCATAAAAATATTGAGTATAATAACAATGTAATTCTAAAAAAATGTTTATAGTCCCTGTTTGAAGTGCCGGTGACGTCATTAACTAAATGTCAAAATTCCGCTTGACGTAGCATGATACGATTAGAAACTAAAACAGTGACGTTTATAGTTCGTTCAGAATTCAAAATAAGACAATGCGATTCTATGCCTATGTTGAGCCACCGAAGGTTATCCAATTTATTTGTAGTCTGGTGATGTAGTTACATTTAATAAATAGGATACACCTATGATTAACAGGATGTAACTGGCCGCACCTAGTTTTAGCCGGCTAAACATACTTATCAAAATGAGAAGCCGCAACTACCTTTAAAAACAGTAAAATGCTAATTTCAGAACATTCGTTCGTATTTTACCTATACTTTTCTTTTCAGAAAGAAAAGTATAGGAGATCTCAAATATATTTTTTAAAATTTTCTTTTCACCCACTAAAAAGCTAGGTTGTCATGATTTTTTTTTTCAGGAAGAAAGATGGCTTTTTGTCTTTCTTTGTAAATGGAATGGCTTGTCGCCAAAAGTATTTAAAATAAACAGTACAAATAAGGTCTCTGAAGACAGGGATGTTATTGAAAAAACAGTAAATCTACAGTAAAACTGAAGGGTTCTCAGCACTGGCTAGGCGCAACCGTACTTTTGCATTTAGCCGAAACATAATGAAGTAGGTTTTTGTTTTTTGTAAGATGTCCTTTTAAAAATATATGAGCAAACATTTTGTGAGGCAACAAAACATAATGAGCAGGCGTCACTCACAATATTCCAGGGATTAACGCTGACTTACGTTAAAATAATGTAACTACGTTAACTTAGTAATTAATTTTCATTGTTTTTTCCATAATAAGTTATCATTGTTTTTATTTAATGGTATGTTTATGAAATTTTCAATCTTAATAGTTACAATTATTATGTATGTTTGTCTTGACACCACGTAATTACATTAAGTGGAAGTAGATCCTTTAAGTAGGTATTTACTTAATATAATTCATAAGAAAGTATCTAGGTACTATACTTTCGGTTAGTTATGTACCTACTTATCAGTAAAGTGTAATAACCTAGTTATAATCCAATCACAACATTTCAAGGTCCAAAATAGAGATTAATTAGTTCGCCACCTGTATTTGTGGTTATTGGCAGTTCTAAGATTACATTATAACAGTCATCAGTAACCGCAATTAGTTAGGGTTGTCAATCTTTTAGGTCAAATTATTAACTATCTACTAATGCAGCTTCCCTTGCAATCAACCTAGATGCCCTCAATAGATTCACATCTAGTGTAGCAGACCAGCGAAGTCCATAAACTATAAGACTATACAAAACTTAAGCGAGGTTTGTCCTTGGTGGCGGTAAATGGTCGGTCTGTGGTGATTGGGACCTTCGGCACAACCCTTACCTTTGTGTCAAAAAGAACTGAATATATACTCGTACGTAATATCTTATTACTAGATGGCGTTGTCTTAGTATTACGGCTCATAGTGCGCAAGAGCATAAACATCTATAGATCGTGCGTATTATTTGTTATTCGTTGAAACTTTCTATGAGATGGCGCTAAATTCGACGGTTTCATCTTATTGTAATTTACATGGATCAGCACCTATAAGACGAAATAGTTAGAGGGTGGTTTCATTATAGTACCTAAGTAATCAGAAATTATATTCCTCGTTTGTATCAGCTGCTTCCTCGGCGTGGGTTGATTGCAACAAAATCTCTCGATCCTTCGTCCGAATTCTGTTTATTGGGACAGCTTGAAGTGAAGTTTCATAATTTTATTTTGACGCATTCCTTTTGCACTCTTGTCAATATCCTACAAGCAAGCCAAGCCAAGCCAAGCCAAGTAGCAAGATCTAGTTACTCTACTTATATACTTACTGAATTTATTCTAGAGGCAGATAAGGTCGATACATAACTAAAGTTCAACTTCTGTAAAATGTCAACTAGAGAAAAAATAGCAGCCTATTTTTTGACAAAACCAAGGTAATAAAGTGAAAAATAAAATGAACGAAATTGAATAAACTTAATAATGAACTTAAATACAAACTTTGTATTGATTTAATAACATGCCGATCAAACACGATAATAATCACTATTATAAATAAGTAGTCTGAACTGATTTGTATTTTTTTATTTTGTTTAAATCATCTTACACAACTCGATATACAAATATAAAGAATGTTGTTTTTTTGTTGTAACATAAATACTCTCTTCCACCTTTATTCTTATCTTCCAAGCGAAATTGAAAAAAAATATAAATTAAACTATTTTTATCATTCGTTATTTACGCAAAATGCATGGTAACATTTTTGAAACTGTCAAATGACTGAGTAGAATTAAAAGTCTTACTTCAGATGTGTTTCTATAAACGCATAGGTACTATGGAAACATTAGCAAACACACACACACAATTGCAATACACGCCCACAATCATGTCTGTATTTAGGCAACGAGAGAAACCCGTACGTTCTAAATCCTCTAAGGATAAATTAGCAGAAGAAACCACTGCTATAATTTACTGACAGAACATTACCTACCTATTGTAGATACGTAAGTAGGTACAGTCTTTAGCAGGCGGGCAATTGTAGTCTCCCAACGTAACAGTCGTTATTTTTCAAAAAATGAGGTTAAATGTGCCAGTGTTTTGTTATCTTCGCTAAGCTCATATCTCGAAACATGCTTACCCATTGTTTTACGTAACCGAGGATGAGTGTGGCATAGCAAAATATGTCAGCATTTATGTAAGCACGCACTACTTTCAGTTTTGAAACTAGACTGAAAAATTGTAGCTGAAAGCGGGCATTGTGCGCGCGCAAACGCGACCTGCCTATCTCTTTATGGCACGCCCAATATACCGTGACCTGTTTTCTGCTAATTGTATAACACAAAGTGAATGTA
Source organism: Pheosia tremula (assembly GCA_905333125.1). Lineage (NCBI taxonomy): Eukaryota > Metazoa > Arthropoda > Insecta > Lepidoptera > Notodontidae > Pheosia > Pheosia tremula. The sequence continues at coordinate 1,557,110 of HG995403.1, read as the reverse complement.
GTAGGGGTTGTTATGCCGAATGCAACGGTCCAACATCGATTGGTTGTACTAAATAATATCACGGATTAACATTTACACATGCGGCCAGCGGTGGGCAGAGAGTGTCGCGACAGAACCAGTGACCGCAGTCGCTTTTCGCGCACCGGCCTCCGCGTACATTTCCGAACGCACGTTCTCAACGTAACACACTCTTCCCGCTAAAATTCAAATCAAAGTCCCTATTTGAAAATCGAATCGAAATAATTATTTTTGTCCATTGCGAACCGAGTGCACTCGCGCGTAAAGTCCGAGCCGACGGCGACACTTGCCCGTCAGTGTCCGGATTGCGCTGAGGACGTTGACATCGAGCTAGTGATTCGGAACTCGATCTATCGATATAATTTACCGAATATGTAGAATTTTGGCGGGTAGTGTGTGTTAACAGATTTTCATTGAACCGCAGTGAGGGTGGTATCGGTGTTTGCAACAAGTGTCAGATGGAATAATGGTGAATTCCACTTAGAAATTGATTGGTGTTTTTTATTATTGCAATCAAGTTGAAGACAGTTTGATATTACTGAAAGGTAAGTTAATTTTTTTGCGATTGTTTAACTTTACAAATTAATAAGATTTTGCTTTCTAAAAGTCTCGACCATGATTATGGCCGCTATATATTGAATATTTGTCACTGGATAAAATATTAACTTAAAATTTGTGAATATTTTATACCGATACTGTATACGCAAGCTTTAAATATATCTGTCGGTAAAGTTTTGCAAAGTCGAGCTTGTGCGAAAACCGGTTAAATGAAAGTAAACGGTGGATACCCTATATCACGGCACTGTTGCGACATTTCGCTCTAGAGATACTTATTAAATTTTGCTTTAATCAACACAGACTTAATTTCGAATCAAAACTCATATCGTTCCTCATATTTTGATGATAAATCTACGAGCGTGATAAGTAGAAAAAACACTATGATTTCCCAAAATTGCGAAAGCAAAAACCATATATTCTACTCTATAGAGATATATTTACAATTTTTAAAATGTTCAATACATTAAAACCAAAAGCGAATAAAATTAAACAGTTGCAGCTAAGGCCGCACGAGCAACAAGAGTTTTAATGCAAAAAAGCCGAATAGATTGGGTTTGAATTTAAAATTCATAGAAAATTGCTTTACTGAGGCTATGTTGTGTCTAATTCGATGGAGAAAATCCGTTAAGGGGAGCAATCAAGCAAAAGTATACAAAAAATCTGCATTTGTAACGTTTTCCTTAGCATTTAGGTAATTACTTCTAGTTTTCTGCACATTCCTCAGCACTTGATGTAAAGAAACTTTGAAACCTCAGACGAAAACGACGATTAGATATTTATGATCGTGACAATAGAGTTCTAATTGTGTTAAAAATGCAAATTTATAAAATCTCCGTGGGTTTTTATGCACGTGGCGTTTCTCTCTGGCGTTGATGATTTGTTTGTTTGAGTCGTCAATCTGTGTTTTATAATAAGAATGCGCTTTCGTGCTTCTTCTCAGATAAAAATATATATAAGTGAATCCATTGGATGTGACATGATAATATGAAAATGGCGTGTCAAAAATATATTATTAAGATAATTTATTCTAAGGTACGAAGGAGGTAAAAAGTGCACCGGGATAGCTTGTCAAATTTATAGTTTTAGGTATATCGCAATAAATATTATATTCTTTGATAGGGTGTCCATAGTATAATTTATACGAAAAAATACTGTCGTAAAGTACTGAGGTCTGAGGAAGTTACGCGTATACTTTGTTAAGCGTCGATTTCTGCTAGAACATTTCAAGCTACAGTTTTGTTAAACGTAATCAATTTTGTACGGATCAAATTCGTTTCTACGACTAACCAAATTCGCATAAAAGAGCTTGAAAAAAATATTTTCTCAATGCAATTCTCAGTTTATTTCAAGAGTAATATTAAAATCTTTACGCTTTGCGACCGGATTCCAAACAGCTGCTACATAGTAAAATATCGAGGTTTCTATTGGTCAATGCGAATTAGATTTTATCTCGGGTCTTTGTTACCGACAACTTACTGTATTGGTAGCACATAAATATTATAGTTACGTATTAAGTACAGTCGTGTATAGACCTTGCTCGTAATTATAACCCAATGTCGGACTTTTAGCCTTTTTTTGAAAAGGCACGCAGCCGTTATGAAATGTACTATCCGTTCCAATCTACGGTGGCCTAAATTTTAATTGTTTCTTGGCTGCCGCACAATTCGGCTTTGTGTATCTTTAATACACAATCAACAGTCACAAGTATTAATATTAAGTAAGTGTATACGTTTAAGCATTCTACTATAATCGATTACTTTCTTTGCTCAAAAGGGATCAGTCAAGTTTTCAAAATTATTTTCTGTTTGAAAGTTGTACGCGTACCTACCTCTATGGTTTTAATTTGAATGAAAAATATATTGTTGCTCCTGTAATAAAAAAAAACAGTATAGTTAAGATATTTTAGATGTTAGATTAGATACATACTAAAACATTGCTCTATCTTAGTCTATAAGTAAGTTAACAAAGATCAAAGCATGTATTCTATGTTGAGAGTTTGATTTAAGTTAGTATTTCACAATTTTATTTTAATAATTATGTAAATTGAACACGGAATGTGCAATCAGTCAGTAAAATTATAACAACATTCACGCAATACTTTCCCCTATTATTATTGTTTACTACTGGTAATTTTATCAGTTGTGTATAAAAACCTGCATGCCTCACACCGATTCTGAATCGTTCGATTGATATAGAAAGTGAATGCGTATGGCGAGCCGGTAGCCCGGCCATTTCACTGCAACTGTTGGTTATATCGAGAATCGATTTGTCTCGTCTATAAATCGAGATTTTAATAAACAAAATTCGTATCTTTTAACGAAGGCCATGTTTCAAGTTGCGTTAAGTACCTCAGAGAGAAATGTTGCGATATTGCTTTTCAATTTGAATACTTTTTTTCTTGAATTTGTTTGTGACACACAGTGTGAGCGATCAATTTCGTAAATGTATTTGGAAATTTACTATTTTTTGGATGTAAATTTGTTTAGATTGTAGAAAGGCTACATTGATTAGTCTTGCTAGATGGCGAAGGAGTAATAATTACAATTATTAATCAAAATTTTATGGACCGCTCCTAAAGATCCGTTATCAGAATCTACCCTGGTAATATAATGTATGATTAATTTATGAATATGTTAATTTTACGTACCCATAACATTTATCTTCTTCAACCACATGACGTAACTTCAATAAAACAATCTTGATACCATAAAAATGTAGATGTCTCTATGCTGACATTCTTATCATTTGTTTTGCTGATTGAGATACCGATATAGATAAGACGCTATATGTAACTATCGCACAAGATCGCTCTCGCGTGCTACAGACACATCAGAACGACTGGGTAATATTGTATTGGGGATTTGGTGTTGTACGTATTATAACATTTTTAATTCGCGTGAAATGTGTAACGGTATACGAAATGGGTAATCAAGTCGCTGTACAATGAGTACGGCAATAATATAGACGGTCAGGATGGAAATGTACTGCAAACATCTATTTTCTTCTGCTGCGAATGAGGTAATTACTTGAAATAAATGCCTGAAATATACATGCTACTATATTGCAACAAACAAATTAGCACGTGTATTTCATTCTTCTGCTGTAACTATTCAGCAGATAATATATATAAATAAATTGATATATATTTCAGCTCCGTAAGTTTGTGTTAATATATTGTACCAGTATATCTCCCATATATCTCTCAATATTAACTGTGCTGTTTACATCATCAATACAGTTCTTGATTCGCATCACAGGATCATGATCATGATTCTTGCGCTACCATCAAAATTGCCATGATATGGATCGCGATAATCTTATCTGCTTAATGCTGACTGTATGAACGGAGTTTACGGTATACACAGAAATAACTTAGCTACCTCATATAGATTATGAAATTTCAAGTTCTGAAATCATCATTATATTCATACGGTTACGCAATACAGTGATTACATTTCTATCACCATTACAGAAGCAAGTAAACAGATGGGAAACAAAGCATTTTCAACAATAGACACGTGTCATTAGGAGGGGATATTAGACGGATGAAATATTCGAATTCGATTTTAATTACCATCCGAGACTCGGGTTCATGGTTTTCTTGATGTGTGGACAAACAATAGGAGTGTGCAACAGGCGAATAATGGCGATGAAGGTTTTCGGAAACGATCAACAATGTATCTCAGACAAATAAATAAAACAGACGGATCTCGTGAACTAAGCCGATTTGTATAGTGCGCGCGAATTACATACACATATGCATCAAATTTATTTAGGCATTTAACTGAGACACTACCTTCCTGTATATTAGTGTTGATTTTACTTCTAAACCTTCGACAAATGAATATATTACGTTCGTAATTCGCGTGTATTACACAAATCAGATACCATTTTGTACTTCAATATGTGGTCACACTCCGACTATTTTATGGAGATAATAGTTAAACAATTTTAGTTCTACGAGAGTATTTTGAAATGATCGAGCTATTGGATCGCTCTCAATCATTCCTTAGAAGTTTGAGCAGGCGAAAAACCGTGAGACTGGACGAGGCAACTGCAAATTTTGAGACGATAGAGCACACGTTCTTCTATACGTAAAAATGTTTGCAAAAACTGGATATTACAAAACCGTTCAACTATTCGGAATGTCTCTATCCCACCCTTCAAGTATTAAAGTCGTGATGTTTATTATGTATGCACCAACAATTATTCATTCATAATCTAACTTTTACGTAACATTGTCTAGCATGAGCTTGTTACAAATCAACTGGCCAAAATAAAATTCTCATCATTTGGAAAGTAAAGAGGTTCTTGTACCTATAGCTATACATCTATTATAGTTTATTTTACAAGTATGATGGCAATAGGGTCATCAACGCTACCTACCCCTACCGGGATTACAGGTGTGATGGTGACTTTGGTATCCATCTATCGATTAGTCAGAAGACTTCGACTGCTAGAAGTAAAATCCTCACAAGACGTAATTAATATAATTCACAGTATATACACAGTAAACCCCTCGAAAGATGTGTGAAGTCCACCAACCCGTACTGGGCCAGCGTGGTGGACTATGGCCTAATCCTCCTCGCATTGAGGGGAGGTCCGTGCCCAGTGGGACATTAAAAAGGGCTGGTATTATTATACACAGTAATTTGCTTGCAAATTAAAATTCCAGTATACAAGTAATATTTTGCCCGGAAATTTCGCAAGTTTTGGTTTAATTTGAAAGCACTGAGCCATAGCGCAATTAGTTGATGTATATTATAAAGTCACGTTCTCTCCATCGCATCGCATCGTCACGCCTTCGATACACGTAATCCTTATATCCGTCTGCTTTGATAAAGCGTCAGCAGTGAAAGTTGCGTCTACGTCCTTCTTTCGATTTGCACTAGAGCCATCAGATTCTCAGTAAATGTCAGTCCGCTTTTATGATTAAATATGTAAGCTATATTTATGGGCTACTTATATTGGAATGTATTTAGGGTAACTTGTGTTTCTGAAATTTAGAGTTCAAAAGAAATGAATAAATACAAAATTATGGGGTTATTTTTTAGGCTCAAATTGTAAAATAATAAAATAAATAAATAATTCGAATAAGGCAATAAATTATGTTAATAAAATTTAGTTCGATATGATATATATCTAAATAAAACATATTAAAGCATTGGTAAGCGCATCACTTAGGAGCGGCTGGACCGATTTAAAATAAGGAAAATAAGATGTGTACAGAAATAAAAATAAAAATGGTTATATATTAAAATTTGGGCACGCAAAAGCAGCTACATAAAAAAATCGGAATGGGTGGTAAAGTTTGGTTGTAATAGTTTACATGAATAAAATAAAAAAGATAATATTCTGCACCAATGTAATCTTTACGTGCATAGTACAGCTCAGTAAATCTCCCATCTAAAAGACTTCAACGCGCGCCACAACGCACCGTGTGACACTTTGAACATCATTTCAATTAGATAAGGAGTCAAGGCCGCTGTCTGCCATTTCACCACTTTCATCGTTAGTATTGAAAATGACGTTTATTAATCAATTTATTCATATTATTTTAATTAGCTTTTTATTCATTTCAAAACCTGTTTTTGTCTCATAATTAACTTTCTTTGAACTTCTATTCGGTGTGTAATGGTTTTATTTCCTTTCTACTCAACTTAAACATTATTTTCCTATTTCCGGGTTGGTTGGATATAAATCGAATACAACATTATAAAATGTATGACGTACTTGCTGACATAAAATAAAACATATCCTTGATTGAATAATTAATGTTATAATTTAATTGGACCCAAATACTAGTTTTATATAGATTAAAATTATTATGTTAATTTGTATTTAAAAAAACATTATTGCACTATGTATAATACCGGCACTATTATTAATTTTGTTACTTAAAATCAAATTACAGCACAATAATAATCTTACTTTTCAGTCAGGCTTCGCGATTGTTTTTCCTATTCTCTTAGTCTTATATTTATACAAGCCCTACATAAGACCGCTGCTGAAAATGGTTAAACAAAAAACTAAACAACTCTCTGACGTCACTATGAGTTGAGTAAAATCCGCTCAACTGCGCGCAGCGGTCAGACGAAAAAAGTTTCTATTTTATATCACTATAGAGGCGAATATAAAAAAAAATATCGTCGTGTAGATTTCTGAACCAAAATAGGTATGCTAAGTGTATTGTTGAAATAAAGTATAATTATTTTGTAGTTACATTTTAGCTATGATCATTTTATTAAGTTGAATTTATACTTTGTAATATTATGTCCGGTATAATGATGATATAACATCGAAATATTCATATTCCATATGAATTCGATATGATATATTCATACATTACTTAACTCTACTGTCTCAAAATCTTAAATCAATCAAATCTATACTTATGCTAAAACAAATAATAAATCCGTTTCCCAAAACTAAAAGAGAGTCAGTTATTTCAGAACAGAGATTGTCTTTAAAAATCTTCACTATATATATAAACAGTCGTGTTAGTTACACAATTTATAACTCAATAGCGAAGGAGCCGATAATTTTTTTTTATTTCTACGCCGTCGAATAGCATCATAACGACTAAAACACGAGAAAAATACACTAAAAAAATAATTAAAATTCATTTTCTCATCGGAGAATGGTACGAAATTCGTAGGAACGGCTCGTAGTAAATAAAATTATATATCTTCATGAAGATATTAATTGAAACCATTATTAGCTACGTTGGTAGTGACCCTGCCTTCTACGCTGAGTACCAGGTTCGAACCCTGGTAGGGACAAACTGTATGTGATCCACGAATGTTTGTACCGGTTTCATGAATGTTTAATATCTATATTAGTTTCCTTCCAGTACGGCACCTGTAATACAAGCGTTGCTTAGTATTGGACCGTATACTGATATTCTTATGTAAATTCTACTGAAACGTTTATCAACCTTTGTCTGTAACAAGTTATAGTAATCCACTTTCTACTTGTTATTGCAGCTCGTTTCAACTTGACCTACATACAATCTAAATTAACATCTGTTATCTATCATAATACTTTAGTTATAATACACAGGAATTGTATTATGGATGTTAAGAACGCAATTTATATAATGGAATCCATTTGAAGTCATATTATTTTTTCAAGCTTTGTATGTAGCTGTTATAAAGCGGTAAGAGTGGTAGTGTTACAGCGATGGTCTACAAGACAATGACACTAAGTACAGATTATGTAATTTTTCACGAGTGCTACTTAAAGTTTGTCTAATTTTAAACAATTGGTAAAAATAAAATATGTAATAGTAATGTTTTATAGGTAGAGTACTCATATTTGATTTATTAATTTCAAAGATATCCATGAAATATACTAAATAACATTCAAAAACGTGAATAAAATTATTTAGGTATTTACTTAAACTTACCGGCTACCAGTCTCGCGGCACTTAACATTAAAAGACAGGATAGATAATTGTAATAAAATCAGTTAATACGTCAATTAGTACTTATATGAATTGTAATCGTCGAAGATAAATTATTTAGCACGTTTTACTCATTTATGTTATCTATCGATTAATGACTTAAACTTCTTTGTCTATGTTTTCACGTCACTAATTTTATATGTGACGATATGATTGGGGCAGAAAGAGATGAAAAATTGGCACTCTGGTAAGCGCAAATGGTGCAGATTGCTCATTTAGTACATTTGGCATCAAAATGTCAAAAACCCAAAATTGTGCACTAGCATCATTGTCTTCTAGACCATCGTACAAGTAGATTTTAGAATTATGTACTAAACATACAATAAGCTGTATAAATATTCATAATTTTGGCAATGTACATTTTTTGTTTGCTGTTACCTACTATTAGACTGTAAGGACAAAGAATTAGATACAAGTTTGATGTTGGAGATTGTTATCCGTGCTGCTTTATTATAGAATTGATTGACAGAGTGATTATTAATAAATATCGGCACCTAAAAAACACATATATTGTATATTATTATTTATTTAAAAATGTAGTCATGTTACACTCGAAACTATTGAGAGACAGGATAAGTATATTGCAAAATAAAGAAATTGAAGTAAAATTTCACAAAAGAAACAAAACTAACAATACCAAAACGAGGCACAACACAATATTCCGGAGCAATGTCGGTGAGAAATTCTCTCACATTTCGCCTGTCATCGTTCAGTCAACTTGCAACGGTAAGTCCACGGTATTACGTTACTATTACGAGCGGGGAAAGTGTCATTGATATGTTATAACGGTAAAATAAAGCAGACTTTTGCTCACTTGCTCTGCTGACGCGCCACAGAATAGAAATACCAGTGTAGGAATGACATAATTTTGCATTCACTCACGAATTTGTAATTGTTTTGTAAGACTATAAATTGAATACTTGTTGTTCGTTAGTGATTGGGTCATACGAATACAATAGTAAATGCAATTTATCTATCCCTCGATGTCAAAAAGGATTGATTCGATTGTGCAGTTACTAAATGCATCTGACTGGTGCATTATCTTATACAATATGTTATCATAATCTTTGTGCCTCAATTTGATTGATTGCTCTCGTTAGGTTTTGTGTAAATTAATATCAGACATGATTCTAGACGTAGATAAGAACTATTTAAAATTAACATTTAGGAACTTTAAGTTTTAAATTGAAGTAAGAAAAAAATACTGTCAATCACTTTCTTGACAGTCTGTCGTCTTGCTAATTGCTAAAATAAAACAAAACTGATGTTGTAAAGTAGCTACGTTATATTGTTTTAATACTACTTAAATTTAATAGTATTAATAGGTTCTAATTATTTTATAACGTACGTAATTGAATTTTCTATGTTATTTACACAATTTTAACAATATTGACTTTTAAAGTTTAGTTAAACAAAATAATCCAGAGAGAGCAGGTGGGTATTCTTTCCCAGTTTCAAATACATTCACATATAGCTATGACGTTACTGGATATAGTTTTTATCTGAGTGCAAAGCTTAAAACGTCTGTATATATTTAAGTGTTTAAAGACTGGTGGTAGGCTTCGGCCGTGGTTAGTCACCACCCACTGAACAAAGCCATGTCGCCAAGCGGCCTAGCCGTGTTCCGGCATGATGTTCGGTGTTGCCATTCATGGATGGAGGGTCAGATCAGCTGCGCTGCATGTGCCTAGTGAATGTAGCGTCTCGATCTACTGCCGCCTTCCTACCTAGGCAAGTATGCTCCATCGTAGATCTCATCACCACTTACCATCAGGTGAGATAGAGATCAAATACTTGCCTATAATGTAATAAAAAAAAAGACTTCTTAAAAAACTTTTCAATGTTACTGTTACTAATCATACCACATACTCGTAATATATGTTTTGATTATTTTTATTTTTTCAAATTAATAACACACATTAATGACACACCATACACTATAAAAACGGTGATTGGTAATTAATCCTTAATGATTGAATGCCCATTCTCATAGCGTCATTCATAGTGTCATCTTAAGAGTATTTTCTTAATGAACGAGTGTTATCACACCGTTACACTTACTCTGTGCCCGCCACCGGCGTGGCACTGGTTTAGAAAGTAAACTCTTTTACGCAAACATCCTAAGTTATCGTTAACGTTACAAGATTCCAGTGTGATATTAATCTTGTTAAGGGCCCTCTGTTTCGTGCTCCTATTAATTGAATGGGAAATCTTTTTGTTTTTAACGAGATTTAACAATGATACATTGCCGATAAGAGCTATTATTACGTGACGCAATTCGATGACCGTTTATGAATATCCAAAGTGCTCCGTAACTCTTTCCATCGGACCATAGCTTTGTTTGTTGTGCAATTATTTTTTTTTTTTTTTTTTTTTTATATTAGAAGTCGCGCTATCACGAAACTCGTAAGATAAATGTCCGTAAATTTTTTTTTATAATAATTTGTCTAAAATGAAACAAAAGTTGCCCTATTGAAACCCAACCAAGATTACCTGATTGTTCGATATTAAATCTACCAACAAATGTATCTCATCTCAAACCATGTATTATCTATAATCAACAAAGCTTCCTAAAACTAGACACGAGTATAGAAAGGTCATGAATAGTTGGCCGCGTCTTCCTTCAATTGTTGCCATTGAATTGATCGTGCTCGTACATTAGCATACAAAGCACACACTTGTATTACCTCGCGTTGTATAATTGAGGTGTCAAAGCTGCTATCACTAAATTGAATCTTAAATGAACACTTGTAGCTTTAATTCACGCGTTGCATCCGTGATGAATAAGGTTGTTTTTGTTTTTTTTTTTTTATTACATTGTAGGCAAGTATTTGATCTCGATCTCACCCGATGGTAAGTGACGATGAGATCTACGATGGAGCATACTTGCCTAGGTAGGAAGGCGGCAGTAGATAGAGACGCTACATTCACTAGGCACATGCAGCGCAACTGATCTGACCCGCCATCCATGAATGGCAACACCGAACATCATGCCAGAACACGGCTAGGCCGCTTGGCGACATGGCTTTGTTTGTATTCATTTTGGGGTGAGCAGATGTCAGTGTCATCAAATTTATTATTGCTGTTATCAGGACTATTTGCATAGAGTTATATTAATATCAATATCGCCAGACGAACACTACAATACGGTCCTAAATGAAGAAATACTTGTACAATGGACTGGGAGCGAACCCAATATAAAAAAAAAATAGACATTTTAAACATACATGGGCTACAAACATTTTTGCCAACAAAGAAAAAATAACGCCTACCGCAATTCGAACCCAGAACTCTCGGTACATAGAGCGGGATTACTATACTATACTAACTATTACAGCTATGCTAATACAGTTGTCAGTGATAAATGGTTGGCCTATGATGATTTACATAATACATATTATAATGAAATTTGTAACATCCTCTGTCAGTTTTTATAAATTATTTTCTAGCACTTTTTGCTCAGATTCGATTTGCTTTATCTTGCATAGGATATTAACTTATGACTTCCATTTCAATCGAGACACGCAAGGTAAAAAAATACGTACAATGAAACGAAAAATATCGCCTATCTTATAAACGGTTTTTTTTTATTTCAATAAATTATATACAATAGTTATGTACATGGAAAAAAACTAAAAAATACTTATTACTAGGACATTGAAAAATAAAATCAAAATAAAATTATATACACAAAAATGCCTCCACATCGTCGTCGATGCCAAAAGTGCCGAGTAGGCTGGCCGCGTTTCCGCGCTGAATAGCGAGGCTCACTCTCTGCGCGAAATAGAGGACAGCCCGCCGGTCATAAACTACAAAATATCTTTAATATGTTAAGATACAACATTTGGTTTGTGCATGCAATTTTCTAGATGTTAAACTCGGAATGAATGAATGAGAAAATTAACACTGATGCTATCAGAAGGATATTTGAGATTTCAATCACCATGTAATCTCCGCGTCTGTCTGATCAACTATTAGTGTAAAGATCCATTGTGTACACAAGGCTAAAGGATGTTTTACGATGATTGCGGTGATGTTGTACCATTATCGAAAACAACTGAATTGTGTATTGTTTATTATAAGTCACTCGAGTACTATCAGCGAAATCTATTCTAGTGAGCACAAAAGATGATAAATTAGAAATAATGCTTTATACGAAGAGTTATTAACAAATTACCTGTATAGTAAGTGTCATACGTATTCCATTTCAATGTAATATATCTTCACCAACTAATAAGTAGATAACTAATAACAAAACCTCAATCCATAGTCCCAATTATCTTTCCATATTCCTATAATAGTTCCTCCGCCTGCTGAGGTCGATTCGCTGGTTATGCTATAATTTTCATCAGTTGACACCAACTGGTGGATAACATAACATTTAAATTCTCGAAAAGAACCTCTATGTGTGCACCCATGTCCCCGCGCAAGCATTCCAAAGATCCGGGTATAGCCTGTGTGGTTAGACAGATAACTAATAAGTCCATTATAATGAACTGTCAACAGATTAATTAATTCATCGCTGCAAAGCAAATAATTGTAAAAAAGGGCATCGTCAATATTTTGTGATCAGTGTATGTTAAAAAATAAGCATAGAAATCCGAAACCGTAACAGATCATCATCTGACCTAAATGTGAATCTAATAGGTCAATTATTCTCAATCTATCATACCCACAAGGTTGTGGGATGTCGATAACGTATTCGTTTTATTGTGCACTGTTTGCTAGCAAATGGTTTGTTTAGCTAAGGTTGGCATGCTTGGTAAATTCGGCCAAGGCGTGGGTAATTTGTTAGGGCTGGTGATGGTGACTTTCAAATGAAATTTAAGAAGTTGAGTACAGAATATATCCATAACAAATATAATGAATAAATATAACAAAAAATATAATTAGCCATAGCCATTAACATGTAATTATATAGGTACTTAATGTTAGTACTTTTTTAACCAGAGACTTGAGCTCGCCTAGCCGTTCCTACATTGTTCTCACATACTCATAATAATTTCCCAACTCAAAGTTTATAGAGAATAGTGCCATCAACATATCACGTTCCATGGTACGCCTTCGGTAATTACCATGGGCAATTATAATTAATTTCACCGCGTGTCTTGTGTGAGCCCCGTAATTATGCAATTAATAAAACTAACGATGAATACATAAAAATAAGCAGTAAAATTCAGACGTGTTATGGTATACAACGACAGTGTTCTAATGACTTTGTATCTTGGGTCGGTAAATTATTAAGGTCACATCTACATTAATAATAATATTGCCAGACGAGCACACCAGCTGTCCCGTCCCGAAGTAAGCAACGCTTGTACAATGGGTACCGTACAATGGACTGGGGGCATTAACAGTTTAAAAACAATAATTTAACGTCCATGACTCGGGTACCAACATTCGTGGTCATCATAGATAGTTTTCTCCTACGAGGATTCGAACCCAGGAGCCACGGCACAGAAGGCAGGGTCACTACCAATTGAGATCGTAAGATTGTTTTAATTCTGTAGTCATTTTTTTATTGGTTTTACAATATAATGCTTAGTTATATTTATTAGTCACTTCACTCTTCACTCAATAATTTTACTTTCAGTGTAAATCGGAGGTACAATGTTTCGCGTTAACTCAACAAACACTTTGTGTTCATAAATATGTTCCTACTTTCGCCAAAGTATCAAAGTATCACGAAGCGTAAATTTCGTGCCATATGGGGCCATTCTCTCTCCCATTACATTTTACGGCTATTTTCTTTGAACAAAAGTGTTGTTATAGCTATATTGAGAATTTGTTGCCAATGCTCGTATGTTTTTGACGAGCTGTAACTTTTTGGTGTTATATGGCATTATGTATGTATAAATAACTCACCAACTATATGATCCCACACTAAGCAAATCTTATATTATGAGTACCGTATAATTGACTGGGGGCGAACCCAGTATATATTACTTACATAGATATTAAACCCATGACTTGGGTACAAAAAATCGTGCTCATCACACAAAGTATGTCCCTACCAGGATTTGAACCCGTACCCTCGGCACAGGAAGCAGGGTCACTACCAACTGCACTAATCGGGCCGTCGAAATATTTATTTTTGTTTACAATTTCTATGTAGCAGAATATGAGTGCCCAAAGGACATTTAATATCACAATCAATCATGTTGGGTAGCTACATTTAATTCAACGCGTTCAAATGCTAAGCCAATTTAGTTCTAAATGATTTGGCCATCACCATTCACAATAATCCTTCAACATAACGCAGGTAGTCTATACTGAGGCCTACGGCTATCACCAGGACAGATGGCAGAGCTCAGGCAAGGCAGCGCGAGGGTTTGCCTAAGGCGAACACTCTCATACGTCATTTGTTTCACGACTTCAGTCCCCGCGAGGCATGCCTCCGTGCCACTATCAAGGCTGTACAGTCGGTCTGGATACGGCTACTTAAATATTTACGATTGTTTGGAAAGATGATAAATAACTTTGTTTATTCTGTGTGGCTTCATTCGACGATTGTAAAATTGTAAATAAAGCGTGGAGTATGTGCGTTAGTCACGACATCTCGATTAAGTACTTTGTTGCTATCTGTTCATCTTTATTAAATCTCGTTCAGAACACAGCCGAATTAGTTTCTTCCTACGGCATTTATTTTTATTTATTTCTTTAGAAGAAGAAACAAAATGTCATGAATACGAATTCTTAGAGTATTAAGTAATCAAAACGGACCTATTGTTTTCTTAATTTTTACCAAGTTTACATATTTGCAACTATGGTATGGTAGGCAGCATGTGCTGTGTTGATTTCGTTTTTACTTGAGTCAGCCCTTCGCACTCTTTTGTTACTGTTATTCTATTAAACTAGGCCCTTGAGTGGTCACACTGAGGCTGCCCGTCACGATGGTCTGAATTTCTATGCAAATCTAAGTTCCCTTGAAACCACAAATTTATTCAGAAGAAAAAACGGAGTAATTGGGAAGAATTACTTTCCGTTAGGTATAGCAAAAATAACTATTTGTATGGGGTTATTGTCATAGAACACTGTTAATTCTATACGGTGCCCAATTGTTAAATACTATTGATGTTACTGAAGTACAAATATATAGTAACAATCTTGTTAGTCCGGTACCCGATATAGTTAACGAATAACGTCTATATTTAAACGGATCATTAGTCTTCTTTTTCCGAGCCACTGATATGACCGTGGCATTTGTTCGCATTCCGGTTCCGGAATTGACAAATATTGTCATGACAATATAATGTCAATTGTTCAATTAATGTTCGCTATTGGTAGTTAAATGGCAGTATTTGTTATTCGGACGATCTTATCTGTATGTAAGAAAAAATGGTATTAATATATCAATGATGGTTAAAATTTTTTTTTTTTTTTTTATTACTTTATAGGCAAGTATTTGATCTCGATCTCACCTGATGGTAAGTGACGATGAGATCTACGATGGAGCATACTTGCCTAGGTAGGAAGGCGGCAGTAGATCGAGACGCTACATTCACTAGGCACATGCAGCGCAGCTGATCTGACCCGCCATCCATGAATGGCAACACCGAACATCATGCCGGAACACGGCTAGGCCGCTTGGCGACATGGTTTCATGGTTGTGTTGTTATTTCATGCGTGTTTAATAGATAGTATTAAAACATTAAGGGGACCATGCCCATAAATGGTAACAATAATTCTGTGTCATCTGCTCTCCCGTTCAGTGTCAGTATTTTTTTATCTTATTTTTACACCACTTGCAAAAGAAATGTCCGTTTTGATTAGAGAACTTCATTCAAGTCCGTAAAACTATTATTTGATCTGTGATTTAAGCTATAAAAAATAATAAATTAGCTGGTCTGCGTTTGTTGCGTTTGCAATAGTATTCCTATATCATTGAAGTTGAGATTTAATTTAGTTTTATGTCAATAACTGTGGATCCCGGCACACTATCGGAACACGTAGCTCAAGCATATTTCCGACAAAGTATTAGAAATAAATAAGTATATTCTAGGGCCTCATAACGAAAGTAGGGAGCTAAAAAAAAGCTACAGTGTACTGACCGAAACGTAATCAAAACTGGGCCAGCACATTAATATACTCGTATTTTTGCACAATACAACTCACGTAACCGTGCGCCGATAAATTTGTGATACTTTTAACATGTTACTGAGTGCGTTCCGTTTCGCGGAAGTGGTAAAAATATTTATTGCATATATTGACGACCATATATGTATATTGACGATTAGCGCAGTTGGTAGTGACCCTGCTTTCTGCGTCGAGGATCCGGGTACGAACCCTGGTTGGGACAAACTTTGTGTGATGAGCACGAATGTTTGTACCCGAGTCACGGATGTTTAATATCTATAATACGTATTCACTGCTGAGTTCAGTTCAAGTCCATTGTACGGTACCCATAATACAAGCGTTGCTTAGTGTGGGACCGTATAGTTATTGCGTTCGTCTGGCGATACTATTAATATGATTGATATAATTTTGATTACATCATACCTGTATTCCTGATCATGTAGGCAGAAGAACACACCTGCATTTAACAGATGATACTAGATTAGGTTTCAATATGAAAGCATGTATTTATAGGCGCAAGCCTATTACGATTTGTCGGAGACACTTTCAGACAACTTCTGCGATTTTTACAGTGTTCTGCGAATACAACTCTTCTGATAAAACAGACTTTATGGTATTGTAATTACAGACGTTGTATATAACGATTTCTTAACATATCCTTTAGATAATAGTAGTGGAAGTCCCAGTAGATAAACAAAATAGATCTATCTGTTTGTACTTCTAAAGCCACCACTGCAATATTGAGTATCTTAAGTTAAAGATCCGTTAAGTGCCTCTCATCTTCAGTAATTACAGTTCGGTGTAACCTCCATCTAAGTACTATTACTGGACTATTGAACTCAATATGTCGTAACCTGAAGGCCGTGAATCCGCTGCGTTTGCTTAATAAGCCGTAAATAGCATTCTGTTTGCGCTAAAAATATTCCGCTAAATGATTTTGCAATTCGTTAAACACTTACCCCCAAATTTATGGACAGTTATAATAGATCCGAATGGCATTACAACGTACTTTTCAGGGAAAAAAATGTGTTATAATAGCTTTATAATCCATTATAACTTTTTATAAATTTTATATACCATCGGTACAATTTAGGTATATAATGTTATGTTTACCTTAATGTTACATGAAAGTAAATAGTAATTTAACTTAGATTTGGGTAGTTCATACATATTAAGTTGATAAGGTAGGTACTTATGTGTATCCCACTAAAATTATAAATGTGAATGTTTGGATGGGATGGATAGACGTTTATTACTCAATCACGCCAGAACGGCTGAACGGATCTGGATGAAATGAGGCACAGAGATAGATGATAGTCTGGAATAGCACATAGGCTACTTTATATCCTGATAAAATGTATGGTTCCCGTGGGATAGACATAGTTTTTAATCGCGGGTAACGCCGCGGGGCTCAGTTTGTAATACGAGTATATCTAAAATGTTGAGTATCTAATGATTTTATGTCTCACATAAAGGACTGGACCAAGACGTATTAGAGATGTTAAAAGTACTACCTACTTAGAGTGTTTATGAGTAGTTGCTATTAGTGTTTCATGGTATATTAATACGTGGATGCTAGTAATTGCACAGTAAAACAATCGGTTGCATCAGAGCACGTCGCTCCACATAGCATGTAGGTGCTTTGGTCACCTCTAGAAAGTGCGTTGCATCGCATACCGTTGCGATAATTGATCAGGCTGCAAGTATTGCGTGTTGGGTATGTAAAAAATCATCGGTTGAAGACGATATGGGATGATTTTGCATGAAGTATGTCGAGTGGACGTTCGAATATTTGTCAGAATGTCAGTTGTCAAAGGTGTTACTCTGCAAAGTTTTGTAAACGTATGCGCTATTCGTTGCACTTGTTGTAAGCGCTCCGTGTGAGACTATTTTGGGTTTTGTAATATTAAAAAGATGATACATAGTTGTTTGTTGTGGCCTAAGGTTACTAAAGGTTGTACTTTAATCTATAGGTATAACGAATGTGGGAAGCTAACTTGTCGTAAGTATGAAACATTTTGATGGTAGTTTACATAAAGTGGAGTATCGATCACTTAAAGTGGCAATAGTGTAAATAAATATCGCCAGACAAACATACCAACTATACGGTCCCACGCTAAGTACCGTTTCTATCACTGGTACCGTACAATGGACTGAGGGCGAGCCCAGTATATACTACTTATATAGATGTTAAACACCCATGACTTGGGTACAAACCTTCGTACTCATCACACAAAGTTTGTCCCTTCCAAAATTCGATCCCGGGACCTTTAGCATAGAAACCAGAGTCACTACCAACTGCGCGTATCAGGCCGCCAATGCGAAGAACGTTGAGTGCTAATAGCTATGTGGAGGAATTGTCAGTTGTAGCATGTTTTGTAACTGCATTTTGATTACCTAATTAACCAGTTGATCCATGTAACTTTGTTATAGATTACTTCATTATCAAGATCATTCATCAAGTTCAGTGAACGTGTAACGGTGTAATAATATTTTTATCATAGTTTTGTGATATTTTCGACGATTTATTACATGACTAAAAATATTCTGATTCTGACCCATTTTCCAGCAAACAATGATCTACTAGTTTTTTTTAATAATTTCGTTTTGACTTATATTATCTGTGTTAGATATTATATTGTTTTTCTTGGCATACTATCCCAATATTGTTTGGTGAAACTCCTATATATTATGTTCTATATTTTTTCAAAATTAAGATACTTCAATCCATAACCTACGACATTGAACTATATACGATACCAAAACGTAAGTAGTTAAATCAAAGCACCTACATTAATTGTCATAGTACATTAATTGAGTTGATTATATTATAAACCTACGACGTAGGTACCTACAAACACATTTATAATATCAGCGGTGGAATATATCCGTCGAAAATGAAAGCTGTCGTATATTTTGAGAGTGAAAGTAGTCGATGTACGAAGTGACTGATTTATCGGAAAGACGAGAGCCGTATAACGATCGCATAATGCTGACACTTTGATGCTTACTGTAAATACTTTGAAGCAAGTATCTATAAATATATTCTAGTCTTGCTTTTACTGGAAACATTACCCATCTGTGAGACAGCATCTAAATCTGGTTTCATTTCGTCCATATTTTTAGTTTCAAATAAAATATCCTATCAAGCGATGTGTCTTCCGAATGTTAAATTAATGAAGTGATAACAATATTTTTGCCACTGAAGGTCTTTTACACTATCGTCTCTCTGTGTGTTGCCAGAAAAATTAATTTAAATGTCATAACAGTCTGTTTGTTACAATCTTAAGGATAACAGCCACAATTAGCCATGTTTCAAGTATTTTACTAACTTCAAGATACAACAGCATCCAGTGTAAATAATGTTATTTGTAAATCTAATTATCTTTCCAAGAGTTTTTTTTATTACAACCACCACATAAACAATAGTGCAAATACAAAATGGTGATCATTCAAAAGCTGAAAGTGTTAAGAAAAGCTGTTTTAAATGTCAATGGACAATCTCGCTGAAACAAGCGACTGCAAATAATTGATCTGAAAGTCAATTGAGAGGCATAAGGTCAGGGCCCCTTAGTTAGCGAGTGTTGGACACGATCGTCAAAACTTAACAAACAGATTGCTGATAAAAATTGATTGGATTACGAACTTTTAGCCATACGAATTTACTTTTTACGTATATGTTTTTTAAGGAATAGGACAGGATATAAAAAAAATTGTGACTATTTGTATTCAGATCCATGAAAATTTTCATGATTACGATTCGAACCCAGGATCCCATTATTGAGAGACAGCGCTTGCAACTGCCAATAAAGAAATCTGAAAGTGAATAATTAATACAATCAAAACAAGCAGGTTTTTCTCTGACAACTTTTCTTTGTCTAATTTACTGTCAGACACTAAGCGACGCTTGTATAATGTAGCGATCCCACTATATACTTACTTATATGTATATTATTAAACCATGTCTCTGGTACAAAAAATCTTTCTCATCACTAAGACCCTACCGGGATTCGGGACGAGCAACACAGAAAGCAGACTAACTACTAACTGTGCCAATTAAATCATCAAATAATATTCATTAAAAATATTTTTCTTAAATCGCTTGCAGAGGTACCACACCTAAACGTTAGCGCCAATTATTGACACTAAACGCGTTAACGAGAGCCTCACACCGACTAACAAAACGATTCAATATTTGTATAACGGTATGCTAATTTGTTTGTTGCAGTGCACGAGGATGCGAGCCGGTGTGTGGTGGAGCGCGGCTGCGCTTGCGCTGCTCGCCGTCACTGGCGCCCTTCGTACCACGCAGGTATGTGGTTGACATATCATGTACAACACAACTGGACAAAGAATGATAATTGACCGGTATTGACGTTACTCTTACATCGGTAAATACCGCAATCGGCTTAAACATTACCGATTTATCTGAGTGGAATTCGTTCCTTTTCTTTTACAAATTGCCAGCTCATTATCTTCATATTAAATAATGTGTACGATAAGTTTTGTTGAAGCCAAATTAATTCAATATGTGTGAATATAAATCTCAGTTCATTTGGCTCCATGTAATAGGATAGGCTAGTGTCATGAGCTATTAGTTAGAATATAATCTGATAGTTACAGCTACCTACTACTTTTGTAAAGTAATTTCAAGCACTATTATATATTTTAGATTTATATTTGTTTGCAAGTAACCAAGTATAATACCAACGCTTATTTCTGTGTTCTATTGGGCACGGGCCTCCCATCAATGTGAGGGGGATTAGGCCATAGTCCACCACGCTGGCGCAGTGTGGGTTGGCGAACTTTACACATCTTTAGAGGTGTTCTCACACATGCAGGTTTCCTCACGATGTTTTCCTTCACCATATGGCAAATGATAATTATGGTTGAAAATGAGATTAGCACGTGAAGTCGTGAAACCCCAGAGGTGCGAGCCGGAGTTTGAACCTGCGATTGTCGTTACCGAGGCAAGCGTTCTACCGACTTGACTATCACTGCTTAAGTAAGTCGTTATATTTTATTGAAAAAAAAATATTATGAACAATGTAGTGATTCAGTCGTAATCTAGTCACCAACTATAAACTGTACTTTAAATACCAATGTATGTATACATACATCATAATGACGAATTCCATCCTAAATTTGGTAATCAAAGCGAAAGCTCCCGTAATGATCACCAATCATCCCAAATAAGTAAACCCAATTGACATTTAAAATTACTCTGAAACATTTTAAAGTCAACAATTAAAATGTATAACAATTAAACGTGCGCAGGCGCAGGTTGCGACACGGCTACATAACCACCGACGTTGACAGCCAGCTCGGTCAACTATCAAGGTTGCGTGACAGATCGACGATAATATTCAGAAATGTATTGCACTGTTAAATAACTAGCTTAAATAGTTTTAAAACACTGCCAGGAAGTTTGTGTGAATCGTAGAGACTGATTATAAACACATTGAATACATATTGATTTTGCTCCCTGAAAGGGGTAGCTCTACGTAATTTCGGCAATCGGACCTTGAATGATATAGGTCCTATAAACAAAGATAACTTTCCGTACCAAATATCTTTCCGTATTAGTTGGTTGGATTTTTTTATGTTGTTCTTTATAAAACGCCCGCCCGAGTATTGACTCTACTTCTTGTACCCTATAGATAAAACAAATATACATTATTCGTGTAGTTAAGGACACCAATGCTCTCCTTGTAATACTGTATTAAAGAAGATACTATAGTTATTATTTAGAGTCTAACTACAAGTAGTCGTAGCGTTAGCGGACTATTTGGTAGAGCTACGAATACGAGGCATATTTGTGTCGCGCCAACACTTTGACACCAACTCTGATGGCCACAAATTACGATTTAAATAAGACCACTAATAAATTGTTGTCCGACGCGATACACGCACGAGCAAGGAATAGTATGTGTATCATAAAAAAAACAACCATAGTATGTGATAGTACTAACACTATCTATATCTCTACATATAATGAGTAGTCTGAACTTATATATATATCTGTACATTGAATATCTTTAGAAGAAAACAGTCTTAAGACACACAATCTTAGATACGCCAAATTCGCATTTTTTGGATATTTTGACTCTCTGTCTGTTCGCGCATAATTGGAAAACGACTAAAATAATACAATTGAAATTCCGCATGGTGGTAGGTTATAACCCCAGCCAAGATGTAGAATACTTTTAATCCCCGGAAAAGAATGATTTCCCCTTATATAGCCCTAAGTCTGAAGTCAATGACTGGAAATCTCGAGCAATTTTATACTTTGGTAGGTATTTTCTATAGTCACAACCGCAGCAGGTAAACCTGTCTCTCTGATAACGTTGTGTGTAACAGATATTGTCTCCGGGTCGCCATCAAGGTCAGCGACAGCTCGCTCTGATATTGTTGTCTTGATATGGTTTACTCGCGCCAGTGCACCGAGATCACTGTTCATTTAATCTTGTTATTAAACTGTTGGGTTAAGAATAGTCTCATATAAAGTTAGCTAGGTGTGTTACCAATTTAATCCTTAAACAAGGAATAGCTAAATAAAATGCAGAATTACCCGAGATATTGGAATATTGGACTTAGAAACAAGGATCGCAGGTCCAAACCCCGCTTGGAATTTAAATTTCATTCATGATTTACTTGTTAATCGGTGGAGGAAAACGCCGTGAGGAAACTTGCATACTGTAAGAGAAGCTGAAAAGTTCTAGAAGGCCGTGTGAATTCCGCCAACCTGCACTGGACTAGTGTGGTGGAACATGGCCTGAATACTCCTCCCACTGAGGGGAGGTCCGTGCCCTACAGTGGGATATTAAAGGACTAATTTATTATCAATTGTTTAAGCACAGGTGCAGGGTGTAAGGGGCTTGGTAACAAAAACTTTGGGGAAAGGTGACAGTTTTTGCATATAATAATATTATAGAAATCATTAATGTCGAAAATCTTGGGTTACAAATGTTGTTGTTTTTTGGCGCGCAATGTATCGTAACCCACGCGATCGCAACATAACGCTTCGCGTGATATCCAACTCATGCGAGTGACGAGCGCGCTCGCGCGTATCAAGTTTTAATATACATTTCAGTTATACGTAACTAGTAATTACGTTCATCTAGTAATTTAGGATCCTTCATTAAAAACATCACGTTGAGATAGACTTCTATAATGATTTCATGATAACATCAACTTAAAAATAATAAAAAAGCATGCGTTTATTTTTTTTTATCTATGGTATCACTCTTCGTTACGAAGCCATTCGCAACCTGTATAAGTATACTAAAACGGTTACTTCATAACTCCATGCGTTTAGAGTATTAAATTATTCACTAAAGCCCCACTAACTGTGCAATGAGACTGAACTAAACCGGTCCGAACACGTAACAGGGCGGATAATAATCAACCTATTGGATATAATATTACACCAAACGAATATTCACCGTTTGTGGGTTAGTAATAAGGTTTAAATATATACTACCTACCTACCTACCTAAATAGTTTAACTACATCAGGGCCCCAAGTCTGCTGACACAATCGATTCATAATCGAACAGCAACCGCATAGTAACTGTCATTTTTGACAGATATTGTTGTTAATGATAGAATGATAGCTGAGGAGATAGGGTGAAGAAAAGGGATATGAAAGGGAAAAAGACGATATTATACCACGAATATTATAATCACAAGGCAGCAACCAAAACACAACTCGGTAATGACATAGAACAAAATATAAAAGAATACAATTTAAAAATAGAGTAAAACTAAAAAGAGGTCCAATCACCCACATTCTATGGGATATCTGTCAAAAGTGACAGTTACTATGCGGTTGTCCTATTTACGGTATTTATGCTTTCACAAACTTTGAACTTATAGGAAAAAATGCTAACATATTATTGAAATATGTATTTAAGGGGGAAGCTCAGGGTCAGGGCGCGAAATTCAAAATGTCAATGGTTTTTATTTTTTTTTACGAAAAATGTAGACATCTTTACGATGTAATTTAGTGTTTTGCGATATTAGCATTCTGCATTGGATGTCTCGATGTATTAAGTTTGCTTAAAAAAGTACCTAATCTGATACAATACCATAAGGTTTGTAAAAACCGCCACTTTTACTAACTTTATGGTGTTGTATCGCTTTAGGTATTTTTTAAGCAAACTTAATACATCGAGACATCCAATGCAGAATGCTAATATCGCAAAACATTAAATTACATCGTAAAGATGTCCAAATTTTTCGTAAAAAAATAAAAACCATTGACATTTTGAATTTCGCGCCATGACCCTGAGCTTCCACCTTAAGAGAGGGTTTACAGCACTTGTGTGAGCTTGCGTACGCAAGCATCTTGCATAAATCGTAAATTTAAATGTTATTATCTTTACACATTCAGAGTTCAGAGTCGAGACCCTAGGTCCATGGGGTTCAACCGCCATTAAAAATATACAAAACCGATCAAAAAGCTAGTTCGACGCAACCGGCGACCCAAGGCGTTACTGATGACGTTTGATATTAACCTATAAGAGCAGAAGTACGTTAATATAGTCAAGCATTTAACGTGCAAATTTTAATGACTTAATTAAGGCGTATATTGGACTTAACATTACACTAAAGTTAACCCAGATATAGCCGAAGCATAATAGACTTGTTTAGGCCTGTATCCTCTGGGTCGTAATGATAATAACTTTATATATATTAAAATTAAATACTTTTTGGTGTTATTTACAATACGACAAATATTTACATAAGCTCCAAAGATATATGTGACCGCTTTTAATCAAGATCTTTCATTTATGGATACAAAGACGTCACAGTAATCTAGATACACATTTTTAAAGTTGAATTCATTAGCATTAAATATAACTTAAAGCCGGTGAAAGTTAAACTAACATATATATTTTTAAATATATGAGTTGTAAAGAATGCGATATTAAAACTAAGTGTGAATCAGAATCAGAATATAATTTTATTCATGTTAACCAACGTGTAACGTGACCATGGTTGCTGTAAAGCAGCCGAAACGTCGGGAACGTAAAAACATGATATAAGCGCGATAAAATCCTTTAAATCAGTTTTATTCCAATGTATAATATTCGCGTAAATACAAGAAATCAATATGCGAACTTCTATCGTCACATCTCTAATAAGAAAATGTAAATGTATAATGAAACTGAGATTCCTTGGCGGTCGATGCATCGAGCGCGCGAACAATATTATTCAATCCATGTGCACGTTACAGCACTTTCGACACTTGCATGACACGCGCGCGGTGTTTTTCAGGGCAATATTTTCAGTCGCGTGTTGAAGTGGACAACGTCATCTAGTGATCAAAATTGTTACTATTTTTTTCAGAAAAAATACGTGTACAGATACATAATATTGGTCATAGTAGAAAAACATTTCCAAGTTTATAAAAATCTGAATCGACTTACAATAGCATTAGGAGGTATTTTTTACAATAAAAGTGGTATTTAAAGTAATTTTAAATTTACAATACAGGACTTTGCTGAACATTACGATGTGGGTAAATGCTTATCATTAACCAGGCCCCTATGAAACCATCAAGGAAAATCATTAATACATTCCATAGGAAATTAACAATAGGATCGTTTAATTTCTTCCGCGAAATCTTAAAGTAATTATATTGACTATTTACTCGCTGTCCAACTACATTCAAGTTAAATACTAGACTCTAGAGGTATCTAGAGGTCTAATAGTAATTAATAGTTATTGTCAATACTTACAATATAAATTAACTACATTACAAATATAATGTTACCCGAGTCTTCCTGATTTCTATTCTATAATTGGTTACTTAACAAACAACGGTTATTGACCGCGGTGTCCAGCTCAACAATGAATACATTATCACGCTACGTCTGCGCTGCGCGTGCGCCGATGCGCCGCCGCGTCCGCGATGCGACGACCTCAATCCTCAATACTAGAGACGATGACACGCAACATTATAGCTATACTTAATCTTTTCCAATTTGCGTAAAGATTGATTTTCAGCCTAACATGATTTGGATAATTACTCATATTTACACAAAGCAATACCGCCTGCCCTACGAGACCAAATCTAAAGGTAATTCTGAACCTAATAGGTATATCTATACAAATAAATAAAATTGGAGTGTCTGTTTGTAATATTCAAATAACCGCTTTTTACTAAGTGCATTTGTATGTATACACAGTAATATACCAAAACATTTTTTAAAATTTTTGTCTGTATGTTTGTTTGTTTCGGCTAATCTCTGAAATGGCTGGACCGATTTTGACGGGTCTTTCACTGGCAGATAGCTGATGTAACGAGGAGTAACTTAAGCTACTTATATTTTAGATAAAAGAAAATAGGATCTCACGAAAAAATACAACGCGGACGAAGTCGCGGGTAACAGCTAGTAGTTAATAAGGAACACACTTTGAAATAAAACTATTTTTAAGGATTTTATCGCGTTTATTTTTGTTATTACGTTCCCGACGTTTCGAAATAGTTTTATTTCAATGTGGTATTCGCGTAAATATAAGAAATCAATAAGGAACATACCGTTTTGGAGTTAATATAGATCACATAATATATCATTATAATATAAGACTGTAGCTTTGGTGCCATACGAGAGATGAGTTTTAAAAGTTAATCTAAAGGTAGCCTAATAATTTGAGCAACAAGCAATTTTACAGCTATTTACGAGAAGTATACTTTGTGGTAAAATTATATCATTATTTTTAAATGGTTTGCCTAGATTGGGTAGAGTTTGAACGAGTCTTTGTAATAGATCATTACTTTGTTATCTTTGGGTAATTTACTATAATAGGTATCTATTGGATTACTTCATGTTAGCGTTAAATTAAAGGCTGCTTAAACAGCTATATTGGCTTTAGAATTATGAAAACCAAATTATCTAACATAATTATGATAGATAAGACCAACATTTTATAAACTCTGTCTCGGCCAACTCGAAAGTTCATTCCATTTTTTAATCGTTAGGTAAAGAGGGTTGTCCATACGGCGTATGTAAGCTTGATTTATACCGGCGTGACATGAACTATTAAAGCAATTGTTGGCTAATCAAAAAACGTCCTTTACATGAGGTTTCAAATAGCGAAGGTCTATTAAAGTCCTGAGGACATGTTGATGTTATGCATGCTGTATCATATATGTTAAGTATATCCAAAACGATATTTTAAACTCATAATAATACTATTATATTCAAATCTGTCATCCAAGTCTTGAATGGATTGTGACAACACGATTGTATACAGAAAGAACAAGCTGTTTGGATGTTTCTTTCGCACGCATCTTCAAGGTACGTTCACAGGTTCCATTGTGAACCATTGTAATGATACCGCCATGAACTTTGTGCTATGACCTAGTGGAGACAATGAATCAGTACTGACAACGGCTCGGGGTAGGATGTAATATTATTTTCGAGGGTAACTTTTACTATATTTTATAGCGTGATGGGCGGATTTAAAAAATAATACTAAATCGTCTGAGTATGTCTGATGAGTCTGATGAATTCTATTTTTATAAGTACTGAGACGAAGAAAAATATAGACAAGGTGTCGCGAACAACATATTGACGCATAAACAACCAAGCCGACTTGTGTAGCACAGACGAATTCGCGTGAACAATTCAAGTCCAAAATTCGCGTGTAGTACAAAAATCGCCTTGTTTTAGTTTTCTTCGTCTATGGTACTAAAATGATTGACTGTATACAGAATATATCATGCGTAAAACATTAGTATAGTCAACGTGTTTCAATCCGAGAGGTTTCCATCAGAAAGGTACTTGAATGGCGGGTGGCCTCAGCACTAAGATTGCTCAATTACCTACTCGTTAAATCTCAGATACGTGTCAGGCATCAATATTAGTTTTATGGATGACAGTTTACGAGCGTAATATTCCCCTGGTTGCACATAGCACGATGAATGATATTATTATTTAATGCTAAATAGAGATCCATTGGAAGCAGTGATAACCAAGTGGGTAGAACGCTTGCCTCGGTAACGAGAATCGCAAGTTCAAACCCCGGCTCGCACCACTGGGATTTCTGGATTTCATGTGCGAATCTCATTGCTAAACGGTGCAGGAAAACATCGCGAGAAACCTCTATTTCTGAGAGAACCCCTCGAAAGACGTGTGAAGTCTTCCAACCAGTACTGGGCCAGCGTGCTGGACTATGGCCTAATCCCCCTCGCATTGAGGGGAGGCCCGTGCCCAACAGTGGGACTTTAAAAAGGCTGGTATTATTATTATTATAGAGATCCGTTTTGGTTAATATATTTGTGTTAAGTTTTTCTTATTACATAGAAAGACAGAATCCGTAGGGTCACAGCTAGAAACAGGTTAAGACCAGGATTTTGTTAAGGGGTGGGGGAGGGCTATTTTTGTGTATGAATTTATCTATCTTTCAGAAAAAAAAATCTAATTGGGGGGTATCGTCAAATATCGCGAACAATCTATATATCTATTACCCATTCACATTAATTAAGAGGCTGAAGCATAAAACAGTATCCGAAACTAAACTGATTTGTTTGAGATTTTTCACACAGTCAGTTGCGATAAATTGACATGAGTTTTTTTCCGATACAAGGACATAATATCGCTTTGAGCCTTTCATTTTACGAAGGTCATAACAATTGAAAACACATTAAGCACTAACATTTTGGACCTGCATTTTACTTAGGGCCGGCCCTTTTCACAACTCATTTGACTGATAGGCCACACAAATTCTGTTAAATAAGTTTTAGACAAGGTTTATAACACTGCGAAACTTTGATCTGAAACCTACACTAAAATATATTTACTCTTTTAGCTCAAACCTGTATTGCATTGCCTTTCTAAGTCCGATTCTTGGCCAACGTACTTTAGAACTATACATGTAAATGCATCATCCTTCTCATTATTGCTCGTGCCAATGATACTAAGATATCAGGCATCATATTTCACCAGAAACTGGTACTGGTGGTAGGCTTCGGCCGTGGCTAGTCACCACCCACTGAACAAAGCCATGTCGCCAAGCGGCCTAGCCGTGTTCCGGCATGATGTTCGGTGTTGCCATTCATGGATGGCGGGTCAGATCAGTTGCGCTGCATGTGCCTAGTGAATGTAGCGTCTCGATCTACTGCCGCCTTCCTACCTAGGCAAGTATGCTCCATCGTAGATCTCATCGTCACTTACCATCAGGTGAGATCGAGATCAAATACTTGCCTATAATGTAATAAAAAAATAAAAAAAAACAATTATTTTTATGTCCCAATCAATATGGTAATGAAACGTGATTCAATTTGTAAACGCAACATTGTAATTTCAATTGCGTTGCAGTCTCCGTTTTTTTTTCTAGCCTAAGATACATCTGTATGATATTAATATTATTAGTAGCTACTATCTGAACAATCTTGATAACTGCTATTAATACACCGAAGGTCGTTATAGTAACGTTGAGAAAGGCAACAAAATGCAAGGCAATAACTCCTGTTAAGAGATCTTATAAAAAGTTCCTGGTTCCAAAATTTTAGGTCACCCAATCACTCTCAATGTACTGCACGTAGGCGGTCGCATATGCAGGTGGCAGTGCATGTTACATACATACTGCACTTAATCGTATCCGGTCATAAAATTATGCATATTAATCTGTACAGCACCGATTTAAAGTACTAAATTAATATGTAGTTCTAGTACAACTTTATATTTATGTCAATCTATGACATTTGTGTCAGATTAAAGGTCAAATGAAACTGAAAACAATTAAACAACAAATAATAACAACTGCTTATTTATGTGTAAATATATATTTTTCTGTCATACATTTTAAATTTGATAGCCAAGTTGTCAGAACGCTTGCCTCGGTGATAGCCAAGATGTCAGAACGCTTGCCCCGGCTCGTATCTCTGGGATTTTATGTGCGAATCTTATTATCAACCATGATTATCACTTGCTAAACGTTGAAGGACAAACATCATAAGAACCCTCGAAAATATGTTTGTTCGCCAACCCGCACTGGGCCAGCGTGGTGGACTATGGCCTAATCCCCATCGCATTGGTGGGAGGCCCGTGCCCAGTAGTGGGACATTAAAAGGGCTGGTATAATTATTATATTATTCCCGACATCAATTAGTTAAATATTATCTTGTTAGTTATTTGAGTGTGTCTTAAAATAGGCTTAAACATCCAGAGGATGCGACTCTCTAATATCTTTTTATAATTGAGTGTAGTACATAGCGTGAATAATTTAATTTTCTGCACCATACTTAACGGAACGTAGAATCAAAATAAAAACGCAATAAAAACCTTAAAATATGTTTCATTTCAAAACCATACTTTCTTTAATTTTTACAGGGTGATCTGATAATTCATATATAAATAAGGATAAATATGTCTATAAGTATAGTTAGTATGAATGTAACACGAATGTAGGACTGGTTTTAAACCTGGTTTTAAGCCTGTCAATTCAGTCTGGGCATTGATTAGACACTAATAAATCCACGGAATTTAAAACGAACCACTTTTCACAATAATTAAAATCACTTCCTTCATAATTAATTCAGATCAATTAACTACCAATCACAAAATACCAGTTTACATTAAAGCTATTTAGCATCGCACTTACCATGATATCATATTCCGAGTCAACGATAATCGAGCTGTAACATCGATCGGAACTAATTAATCGATATAAATACCGAGCTCTCGATTTTTTTGTGTCGTACTATTCTATGTCAATGTTAATACTAATTGTTGGTTGCAACATTCATTAAGTATTTTTTGTTGCCTGTTCGATAAAAGTGGGCTTAACATTGATGACGAATTAGTGGAGATGACACAATATTTTGTTTCGTTGAAATGTAGCTAAATCTTGTACATTTAAAAAGTAGATATGCTACATTTCAGAAATTGCATATAAAGCCTATCCAGAACTGGAAGTACAGCCGGCTGTAATAAGATAACATGTGAGATAAATAGAGTTTGTCTCTTGCCCTCGTATGAATCAAATATATACTCTTAGATCATTCTTTATTGTACACAAGTAATGCCCAGACGTTACAAAAGAGACAAAAGTAACGAAATAATAGCAGTGCACATTAGACAGACAGTCTTGCCTTTTACGAAAGGGAGAGAGCGACTCGGTGCGACATTATCCGTGACATAGGTTTCGTATAAACCTACGTGCTAGCCCTTCTTTAAGTTGTCGATAGCGTTAATAAATACGTTATGAAATAGGCCCTTTTACATGTGAATTTAAGACATATTCTTTTATTCAGATAATTGCTATAGGTACCAATTGAAAACTTGATACGAAACAGCCATTTCCGGTAATTTTGCACCATAGTCATAGAAATGTTACATGACTAACTTATGAACGGAAACTATGCGTTTACCACACCTATGCTTGTAAAAAAGGTTGTCGACCTGCTGTAAATTTTTCTCACACATTTTTAATTTATTTTTATTTATTTATTTAGTTGATTCGTACTTCAATTTTACTTTTGTATGCAGTAATATTAAACCTTATACATTGAAATAAGAAATATAGATTTCTATGGATATGAGTATGTGTTTTTATGATAAAATATATAGCACACTTGTTTGACCGTATCATTATCTTCTGTTCGGATCTTCTCTGTTAAGGTCGCGTTCTGATTCAGTTGTATATTTAAAAGTGCCCCAGTAGACCTATAAGCAATAATGTTTTGACTTTGACCTTGGTATTATACAGGTATTATTTGGTCAACTAATTTCACTATCTACCTAATATACCAAATTATGCACTTAAAATGGTTAATCCGACGAAAAACAACGGCAGATAATTAATTAGCATAAGACAAACGAACCACAGCCTCCATTCTTATTGCGCAAGTATTTTACTTAGAAAGTTTATTACTGTAGCGGGCACAGAGCAATAAACTGAGTTTAATGCAATCATAACGACGATTACATCTTCTTATTAATATTGTTTGGGTTCCTGTTGTAGTATCTTATTAATATTGTTTGGGTTCCTGTTGTATCATATTAATATTGTTTGGGTTTCTGTTGTAGTATCTTATTAATATTGTTTGGGTTCCTGTTGTATCTTATTAATATTGTTTGGGTTCCTGTTGTAGTGTGTATCTTAGTGTAATTTGTTTCCACACGCACAATAAGACAGCATAGGTGGTAAGCGTTAACATTTCACGACCTAATTAGCGCAGTTGGTAATGACCCTGTTTTCTGCGCCGAAGGTCCTAGGTTCGAATCCTGATAGGAAAAAGCTTTGTGTGACGAGCATGAATGTTTATATCCGAGTCATTGATGTTTAATGTGTATATAAGTATTATATACTGAGTTCGCCCACAGTCCATTGTACGGTACCCGTAATACTTGTATAAGCGTTGCTTAGTGTGGGACTGTACAGTTGGTGTGGTCGTCTGGCGATTTTATATATTATTTTTAATTGTTTATGTGAATACTGACGACAAAACTAATGGAGAGTTCGACAGGTACTGTGCAATGTTTTATAGAATTTAAATCCGTATGAATTCGAACATAGCTTGTTTATTCTCCTGTTACGTATAGCGTGGGGTACCTTAAACAGTAACAAACATATTATTGATTCTCTTCAGATTGTACTGAACGCAGGGTGACACAATTCCAAAGTATCTAAGAGGAGATTGTTCTTGTATATGGGTTGACTTTCTATAAAATAACTGCCGGCGAGGACTGCATTAAATGTAGAGATGTTTGACGCGAATGAAATGAAGATAATACCCAGCATAATTCTTGAAGTATTTTTTTACCATCGCGCTTAATCTTATTACCGTATTTTTGTATCACCAAATATCTGGTTATCATACCCCTTATGACTGACGATATGCGTACTCTACTCCAAGATGTTGCTGATACTCGAACTAGTTGGAAATTGAAAGTAACCACAGGTAAACTACAGTAGCCATTCGTATCACGTTCACGAGTGTCAAAATAGTTGGCTCCGAGCAAAGGCTCATTGTTTGTACTTAAAGGATTTTTAGGTCAATGCGATTTCTTAAAAAATCTATAGTAGTTGTATGTGCTTGCTCGGTGCAAATGCCAGCATATGCTGAAATGATATCCAGACGGTTTATGCTCGGAGCCCTGGTGATACTTATTTAAACTTATACTTATTTCAATAGAACCTATATTTCGAAAGCATTCACATTTTATGCGATACTGGCCAAATAATGATAATCGTCTTCTCACTCCCGTAGTCTGGGGGTAAATGTAATGGGCAAGAGTCAATTGTATAGTAGCGAACCATAGTACTAACGTTGCTCAGTTTGGTGCCTATAAGAAGTGCATTTATCTGTCAAAATAATATGTTATCAAACAGGTCATTAGTGCAAATAGACTGCGTCCTACATTTTGAACATTGAGCCTTCGGTGGAACACCTAAAGATGTAAATTGCTGTCAGTTGCAAGGGTCGATGCCCAATCCTAGGTTACATCTCATTGCGCGGTCTAGAACTCTTGCTCGAGTTGTCAGTTCAGTTTATAATGCAGTTATTCCAATTGGCTAACCAATTAAGCTATGTACTTCTACACTATGATTGGTCCTTACAGTAACCAATCAGGTGATTTCAAACACAAATTCACAATTTCGCATGTTATCTGTCCGCTCCACTTATTTTAAGCTGTTTTATATTCGGAGCGCTTGCTAGACTATGTATTACTAGATATAAGCGCTAAAACTGGTATCCAGTGTTGTTATATTGTGTTTAAAATACGGTATTCATACGGTATTCTTGAGTTATAAATTGTGTAACTAACGCAACTTTGTTTTATATATATAAATTCTACTCTATAGATAGATGCAAAGCTGTAAATTAAAAAATCTGTGGCTTTATTTAATAGCCCATCATACGTAGGCATTATATGATAATGTTTCATAAAATAAGCTCTTTATGGACTCTTGTAAGTAACGATCATCAAATGATGATAATAATGCATTGAGCGACCTATCAATGATCATTACATCGGCGAATATTTAATGATTTTTGAAAAGGTTAATGGCATGTAGTTTGCTGACATTTTATATTATAGACAATAATTCAGGTCATCTTCTTTGTATCATAATCATTTGTTGAAGGAGTGGAGTAAATATATCGAGTCAGGGTTCGATCTTCAAATTACTATATTGCATTGACATTTACGAGGAGTGTATTTATCTATGGTTACCAGGATCTCGTGATAAAGTCAAGTGGTAATTACAATTCGATGAGGGAATCGAGCAAATGCATCGACTTTGGGTTCGTTAGATTAGACTTGAAGAGTACTTTGGTTACACATAGTTGCCAGAGTTGCCTACAACTGATAATTAATATGTTTAACTTTTCTACGCAGAAGAAGCTGTGCGCAACAGGTAGTTTCAATATAAATATTCATACCGTAGTGTAGTTGTCGGCAATATAACATTAAATATTCTAGGAGTTTTTATAACTTGTGGTTGGCAGCCCTGTTTGGTTAACCATTTATGACAAGCAATGTATGAATACGAAAGGTAATGCCGTCTTAAATGGAATTATATATGTTATCAAATAAGCTGATGTAAATTATAAGCCAGCCAGTTTAAAATTATAAAAAAAAACTCCTATATTATTTTATGTTGTGCTGCCACCACTAGTGTCCAAGATACAGGGAATTTCAGTTTTTATTAGATCAATACTTATATGAAAAAGTTAGCAGAATAAAAAAAAACATGATCAGTACAACAAATGTATAATTTATTCGTAACGCGGCTGCTGAATGGCGTCATTACGATCCACTCGGTGCTGAGTGAAAGTGAATCTAAAACCACGGTTAGACGACTTTTAATTGAATAACACGTAACGGTCCGCCGCTGAACTACTATGCAATAAAAACAGCCTTATCACGACGTGATAAGGGTCATAAGATGTGAAAATGATGGCTTACCTTGTTATTACATATTACATATTCAAATTAGGGAGCTTTCTTTTGGAAATGCGGTTATCTGAACTAATTATAATGTTCTTGTACCAATATCATATTTTGGGTTAAAACAATATTATCAGCCCTTTTAATGACTCACGGTGGGGCACGGGCCTCCTCTCCATGCGAGGGGGATTAGGCCATAGTCCACCACGCTGGCGCAGTGCGAGTTGGCGCACTTCACACGTCTTTATAGAGGTTCTCTCAGAAGTGCAGGTTCCCTCACGATTTATTTCTTCACTATATAGCAAGTAAAATATATAGAATGTTTGGTAAATATCTTTATAAAAAAGAATATACCTGACATAAAGGTAAACATTGGCTACGCTAAGCTATAATTTGGAGTTACTGCATTAGCCTATACACACCTTTGAGAGCTAAAACATAACAAATGTCAAGTGCATTTACGATAATAGCATACTATTTTCAGCACTTATACGTGCTCCGTATTCACAAGATTAAGGTCGCACCAGATCTGATATGAAAGTTTGACATTTAGACTTAACAGCCGAGCAGAATGACAATGCATCACACCTCGCCATCCTTGAGTGGAGTTGTTGATAAATTACTAGATGGTTACTAGATCTAGAATAATATATTTAAAGTCTCGCAAGGTCGTAGAGCTAAGTGTCAAGTGTATGAACGTGTCAAGAGAGTTTAATATTTTATTAAATTTTCTACTGACTAAAAAAGGTGGTTCTCAGTTCGACACGTATAATTTTTTTTTTAAATTAATATACGCTAGGAAAAAAGTTGGACCGGTATCAAGGGAACGTTTCCGTAATATCTTGCGGCGTTAGAGCTCAGTATTGCTCTACTAAAATGACCTTTAAATGTCCAGACAGTATTTTCCTCGATAGTACATATGACAAAAAATACTAAGTTTTATCCGTGGTTTTAATAGCTACACGATACATTTTATATATAGAAATCTACTCAACGACAAATTTCATTCAAACCAATTTGCATTTATTATAATGAATAGTCTATGATCGGTTGTAACCAAAATATCAATGAAAGTATTAATAATAGATTTTGTTTGTGATATTGAATAATAAAAATCACATAGGAACAATGAAAATCTTTGCAAGACAATCTAATTCAACGTCTATATTAAACACTGTGGAAAGCATTCAAATAAAACTATTTTTAAGGATTTTATCACGTATATTTTTGTTTTTACGTTCCGCGATAAACGCGATAAAATCCTTAAAAAATAGTTTTATTTCAATGTGTAGTATTCGCGTAAATATAAGAAATCAATACCTTGGAAAGCATTCAGTAATTTTAAACGGCTTTGTGTAAATATTGATTTCTTATATTTATACGTAATACTACACATTGAAATAAAACCAATCTTACGGATTTTATCGCGTTTATTTTTTAAATTACCATGCCACCTGTGACTGTGGTTGCTGTAAAGCAGCCGAAACGTCGGAAACGTAAAAACAAAATAAATACGATAAAATCCGTAAGCTTGGTTTTATTTCAACGGCTTTGTAAATTTAAAAACATTGTCAGTATCTAAGAGCCACAGAAGTACAGGTAGTGAAATAATTTGAATGCATTTTGACAGCTGAACAATTTGCCGGTGCACGCGTCGTGAATGCTAGCCTAGCAATAACGCTTCTATAAATATACTTTCACGCGTTTTTGTTGTTCCAGCTAACCTTTTGTTGCTATTGTTGTGTCAAGAGTTTATTGTTGTTTTTTTTTATATTTCCAAAGGAATTTCCTGATGCAATATTAAATACCATTACGTATATATATATATCGGGGTCGAGTCACCTTCGTCCGTAGGAGAATTAAGTACCCTCGAGATACCCTACACGTGACCCCGGGTGGTGCCAACCAGGTGACAACTCTACTGGTGGTAGGCTTCGGCCGTGGCTAGTCACCACCCACTGAACAAAGCCATGTCGCCAAGCGGCCAAGCCGTGTTCCGGCATGATGTTCGGTGTTGCCATTCATGGATGGCGGGTCAGATCAGTTGCGCTGCATGTGCCTAGTGAATGTAGCGTCTCTATCTACTGCCGCGATTCCTACCTAGGCAGGTATGCTCCATCGTAGATCTCATCATCACTTACCATCAGGTGAGATCGAGATCAAATACTTGCCTATAATGTCATAAAAAAAATATATATATGTATATTTATTGTGGTTATCATGAGTTATAGGTAGTGTCAGCCCCGCCAGGCATACCACCCGCGTGGCTGGAAAATCTTCCCATTTTCACTAAACGGTATTCCCAAGGCGACTAGTCCACCAACTGGGCTATAGTACTGTTCTCAAAGTACTATTTACAGCAATAACTTGATAATTTCAATTTTATATTGGCATTACCCAAAAAAGATTTAAAAATAAACACATAAAACCACATGCTCACGTCTAAATCATTTATCCAATTAAATCATTACTTATGGCTTTTCTTAACTAGCTCATAATAATATGCACGAGCTTAGAAAAAACATTAAAAGCGATAATAAAACGTATTTCCTTAGTTTTTGTTCGTAGAACAATCACTAGCTGTTTTAAGAGCTCTCTTGACACAAATATAATGTGATTGCACTTAATAATAGTGATGTGTAAGTATATCTGTGCGTTCACTTTACGTAACGATGCTCTAATAGGTCACGCGAGATGTGTCTGTGAGATGAATGTGACTGGTCAAGTCATGTTACATTTAGAACTAGTAAATACAGTGACTTTGAGTTTTTAACGTTAAAGTACTTTAATTGCAGTCGTAAATTAGTCAGCAAATTCTACAAAAAAATGGGGGTAAATATAAATATTTGACTTCTTAAAAAAATAAAATTCTTACTTCAAATTTTATTCCAAAAAAATGGTTGTAAATAAAAAAAATACTTCATAAAAAAATAATCTCTTTACGATAAAATTAATTGGCTGGTTATGTTTTTTAAATTTCAAAGGTAGTTTACAGAAATATGCGGACAAAAGTTGGCTTTTGTGGGAAGTTAGACAGGCCATTTATTATAACAATTTTAAATTGTAGTCTATTAAATAATCGAGAATCGGACGATCACTGCACCTTTGACACCGTCCGCAGAAACCGTTCTGTATTGTGCAATCGACGGTACAGTTAGCAACAAAAGCGGTCATAATATTTTATTCCTACAATATAACTGATCTAGTCCTTCACCACGTAATTATATACTTTGTGTACATAATACCAGGGTACATTATTAGATGCATGTGTACAATTTAAGGATTATTTTGACTTTCTATACCATGCGGAACTGGACCTCAAGTGTAATCTTTTTTACGTCTTCCATCTCTCTCACACCACTGATTTTATTAATAAGTATGACCGTGACAGCATGTTTTCGCGATGACGTTACGATTACACAAGAATTTCCTGCATAACCTACTGAAGTCCAAGGAATAAAATAATTATTATCAAGCCTTTTATCTTTATTGAGATCTGATTTATAAGCTGTAAGCTTTTAAAGAGCAAATCAATTCACAAATTTGCTTTGCTGACCGTACCTGCCATCTCCGATGACCTACAGTTTAATGGACGTTCCCTTTCTATACTGCACATGTTTTTTTTTTTAAATTATGTATTAATATCCGCTCAATACCGGTAACCTTTCGGTCTAGGAAGCGATTAGTTCGAATAAATAGGCCAACATTTGGCATAATTATTTCGAATAATTATACGAGTATGCGTCGGTAATGTGTTGCCTTGGTATAGTGATTGGATGCTTTTAGTTTAGTGCTTTGGTAATATATATTTATAGAGATAATATTATCTATGTTATGTCTAGATGAGTGTGTTTTAAAAACATAAGTCTATTTAATAGAAGTACCTAACTTACGTAATTTTAGCGGCATCGAAGATTCGAAGCGGAAAATAAGAAATATATAAGATATGATTATTTTTTGTTTTTTAAGTCGGACTTTTCGTTTAAAAGTTTTTTATTGTAACAGGCACTAAAGCGCCCATTACATTATCCAATTTGCAGAGCGTTAGCTAGCGCGCTAAATTTGTATTGTGTAAAGGCACTTAGACAGGTTGTGATCCAATTTAGTGCAATCGCATGGACTCTGCCGCACTAGCGCATCCCGTACACTAGCTAGCGCACCAAATAGCATGGTGTAAAGCGGACTAGCGTGCTTTTTGGAATTTTAAATAAGAACAAATAACTACGTTTTACGATCAAATTAAGTACTTCACCATCGAGCCATTAAAGCATAGTAGCCATTAATGAACGGTCTATAGATCCTCTAAATAATTGCTCTAAAATGGATCCAATATTATAAAGATCCTTCAGACCGCCGACGCGCGATCTGCAGTGAAAGGGAGACAGATATGGACGAAGATTTAAGAGATAACAACATAATAGGTGTGTTGCAAAACTGTATCATTATGTGTATCTTACTCGCTTGTAGTGTAGTAATTGTTTCGTTATCGTCTGGAACTCTGAATCAGAATCAGAATCAGAATATTTTTTATTCACGTAGACCATTATTGTACACTACTTATGAATCGTCAAAAGTTACAAAAACATTATGCTACTGCTTTACCACCCGTTCGGAATGCCGTTCCTATGGAGAAGAACGGGCAAGAAACATTATTGAGCAATACATTGTTATAGGTATGTGAGAACAATGTAGGAACGGCTAATCAGACTTGAGCACAGGTCAAAAAAAACAAAAAGTACTAACTAAGTACTGTAAATGATAGGTAAGTAATATAAGTAAGTTCCAAATTGTGAAATCGTAATTATTAATATTCCAGAGGATTTGATGAAGATGATATTGTAAACTTATTTAGTAAGTAGTATATCTAATAATTGGGTTCTCAAATCCAGGACTTCTGTCCTTTTTACGTACCGTTTCGGTAACGTAACGTCATCCATCCCTTTCACACACAGATTTCATAAATAAGTATAACAGTGATAGCAAGTTTATTCGATGATGTTGCGATTACATTAGAAGTTACTGCTTACCCTGGGTAGGGGAAAACTTTGTGGGACGAGCACGAATGTTTGTACCCGAGTCAGGGATGTTTTATGTAATTGAATGGTCCCTAATCCATTGTACGAACCCGTATCAAATCGCGGGATACGCCAATCTAGGCCTCAAAGTACTCATCTTACAAAACAATATAAGAAAAAATTTACACTCCTGCGATCAAAAGCTTAATAAAAAAAACCATTGTACGGTACCCAAAACACAAGCGTTGCTGAGTCTACTATACAATTGTTAAGCTAGGCAGTACGTACTCACTGAGCGATTAGGATGTCAAGTGCGAGATTATACTTAAGCTCATCTTATACTTCATAGTCTACGTATTTAGTCACATTAGATAAATATCGCCAGACGAACACACTATCTGTATGGCCCCAAACTAAGCAACGCTTGTATTATAGGTACCGTACAATGGATTGAGGGCGATCCTAGTAACGCCCAGATCAGAGCAAATTTCGAAAAATGTTTAAAAGCATTCAATCGTTTGATCAGTATTTGAATACCCGCGTTCAAAACTCGTACTAAGTGGATTGTTACTTTGTAAACACGTACCTGTAATCATACTCGTTATTATAAAGTAACAGAGTAGGTACTCATAAGTTATGTGGTACGCAGCTGGTCTATTTTGGAGTATTGAAAGGACAACAAGTAACATTTGCTGGGTGACTGCGTGCTCGAATTACAAGTACTACCAAAGCATAGGTGGACATTTTTATAAATATAATAATACTAGCTGACTCAGCAAACGTTGTTTTGCCATATACATAATGTCTAGGAAATATTCATATCGTTAAATATTTGCGACTATAAATTGAGATATAAACTATCCTATCTTTCAAGTTGGATAAAACTGCACACAGTGTGCAACATTTTGTTTAAATCGGTTTAGTAGTTTAGGAGTTCATAGCGGACAAACACCGTGACACGTCATTTATATATATTAAGATGAACATTTGTATTAATATTTTTTTAGTTTGTACAACAGGTAGGTTACCTACGGACCTGTAGCAAACCGTAAGCATGTTAGCTAAGCTATCTGTATAAATAAAGATGAAATGCGTTTGTTGGGAAGCGCGTGCGCAACTTGTGGACGGCTTAACGGATGGATTCACCCATCCACGCCCTCTTACAAAAATCACAATGTATGTCAGTACATACATGCTTTACTTAGATTAAAGTATTCATTTAATGCGTAAAATATATCTTCTTCTTCTTCACGAAATGAAATGCGATGAAATAATTTACATATGAATATGGCCTCACCCAAAACTTTTTTTTTTAATTTGGCATCACCATAGGTATTTTGCCAGTGTCAAGAATAAAAATTATTTCTGTTTTTGAGCATACGCACAGGCCCAAGTAAAATACCCCCCATCCCGCAATCAGTAAAGCGATAGATACTTTACTGAAATATTTTCATGGATTTTTTGTGAGAAACTGAAAAGCCATGTTTCGTCACTCTGTTTCAATTACCTACACTTGTGCACTTTACCGAACCCATAATGGTTAATATTCCACTTATATCACTCACTATAACTCGCAGGAACACTAGTTTTAGACATTAAAACATAACTGACGCCATGACTTTTCAGTTTCCCGCCAAAAAGTCCACCCACAATTTAGTGGGTATTTTGCCAATGTCTAGTAATTAATAGCAATAACACATCAATAAATACAAATTATGAATAAAATAATGGATGTGACATGAAGGTATGAAAATTACGCCCCGTAAGATATATCACAATTGATCAACACCAATCGATCATTGACAGTTGACATTTGAATTTGACAGCTAACCACAGAGCAAAAACATGACCACAGATTACGCAATACATAAACCAAAACTGAAATGTGTGATTTCAGCGCGATACGAATTCAGTCACGATCTAAGGCTATTGTTCCGTTACGGACCAATCATCTTACATTATTGAAAATACGCAATAACGTTTTAAACGGATGCAATATGTTGTATTAAATTCTGACTTACATTTTAAAGTGTAGAGTTCAATTTGCATCGCAATGTTTCAATAGTTGACGTGTGAGTGCATTCGGACTAAATTCATTCGTATTTTGTTACCAACCGTTTAATTGCTTCGACATAATTGTCCATTTTGCTATCCATTACAAAACCTCGGTTCAGTGTTTATCTGATGTGCTGTTTAGAAATATTACAGCGTTTAAAAAAATAGTAGTGGGTGAAGAGGTCAATCTTTATATTGGCCTCATATTTATTGTTAATTACTGGAATCGATTGTTGAGAATATTCGATTATTAATAATATTATATCGTTATTGATTGAAAATACCGTATCTATGTTGCAACGGTATTGTAATGATTTAACTGCTAATAGATTTTAATGCGTTTGCAAACCACCAAAATAATAGTTTAAATGAATGTTTATCGATGAATCCCGATTTTGATCCCATTGCACACAACATAGCACGGATGAGTTTATATTACAGTGCCAAAGAAAGATTTTATCAACAAAATTATCTTCCCATGGTATTTAAATCACATGTAAATATTGCAAAATTCTTTACACTTTCACTGTTACTAATGAATTTGTCAAACGGCTAATCATCATTGAGCACGCAACTACATACTCACACGCAATCTCTGATGATCGAGTCATTACCTATTATTAGCTTATTAGCATTTTTAATTGGGGGCTGTACCTTAAAGTCTTTTTGTCTGGCAATGGTCTTCGTCTGGTCCCTTTTTAACTGATCTATTACTGATGGAAATAAAACTAATTTTACGGAGTTTATCGCGTTTATATTATGTTTTTTACGTCCCGAGTCCTCCCGTGGCTATATTTGCTGTAATGCAGCCGAAATGTCGGGAACGTAAAAAACATATATAATATATATACATATACAATACTAAACATTGAAATAAAACTACTTTTTAAGTATTTAATCGCGTTTATTTTTTGTTTTTACGTTCCCGACGTTTCGGCTACTTGACAGCAACCATGGTCACGGGAGGACTGTCGTGGTTGACGTCCTAGTGTCATAGTTTGACGGGAATACCCTCATATTTAGTTGATACTTACGGTCCGATCTACGCAGAAAGAGCTCACCGTGTGAGCTCTTTCTGCGTTTTTCAATCGCTTTATTTTATTAAATATAGAAGAGCTTACCAGTCCACGAGCTGACGATCGAAGGTATTTATGGTTGCAATGTTTGAATGACAGGAATAGTTCACTCCCGGTCCGTTCGCCTCGAGTAGTTATTGCAGTGACATTAACGATAATACTATTTGGTCAGCCGCGACGACGAGGCCTCGCTTGTGCAAATTTAATTGTGATCTATGGGTCTCTGCGGCTAGTTTCGGTGATTATTTGGTAATCGTTTTTTTTTACCAAACTTTCCCACAGTTGGGCAAACCGTCCTCCCTTGTCCTCACAATAAAAAGGGAGAGAACGTGATTACATTGATTTTTTAATTTCTTTTCTCGGCTGTGCCGGTATACCAAACAAGCACGAGCATCAAGCTAAGTGTCAGCTGGGGAGGTTGTTATTTTTAATGGGGTTGATTTTCGGTTCGCTCCAATTTGGTTTCTGAGTCATAGTTTTCATTAAGGTTTATGCTTGTAATACTTATTACTAAAAATGATTAATACAAACTAGGGTGGATATATAGTGAATTAGCTCCAATAATAAAACACTGGATTGTTTTAAAAATCATATCGATGAGGTTGGAGGTAATGAAAGCGCATGACAGAAGACCGAAATGAATTTGTAGCTCTTATTAATTTCACAAAAAGTAAAGTAAGTTAACTAAATTCGTGTAGTATAACACAAATGTAGTCAGCAACCTACTGTCTAAAATAACCGTGATAGTAATTTACCAAAACCCATGATTGTTTGATCAGTTATTCGGTAGCATTGTGCAATAAAATAATTTCTTTCATGGTTTCGCGGTTTTAGATTCGGTCCAATGATTCTGGCGTGTTCTGTTCACGTCTACGCGTTCAAAACAGTCGGACGCGTTCCGAATGTGCGTTTGGTAAACTTGATAAGATTTTTAGTGAAGCAAAAGTAAGTATAATTCACAAATCAGTCAACTTTCATCATTTTCTTATTTGTCTTACCCTAT
This sequence comes from Pheosia tremula, assembly GCA_905333125.1. Taxonomy (NCBI): domain Eukaryota; kingdom Metazoa; phylum Arthropoda; class Insecta; order Lepidoptera; family Notodontidae; genus Pheosia; species Pheosia tremula. The sequence goes on along the minus strand of HG995403.1, from coordinate 1,512,934 downwards.
GTTGATTTCTTATATTTACGCGAATACTTCACATTAAAATAAAACTATTTTAAGGATTTTTTCGCGTTATTATGGCTTTAAATGTTTTTTACTTGATAGTTGCATAAGACTACATCGATCTACATAAAGTGAAAAATACGTGGATTACAATGTACGTAGGGGTATTAATATTAGATAAGAGACTGGCCGGTGGTTCGCCTTGTCCTTTCTGATCTGGTGGTATTACTTTGATATGTATTAAGTTTATTTATCGAAGCCGTTATACTTCAAAACAAATAACAGCAAAACAAAATGTAAATGTGTGGGTGAAATAGTTGTATTTCATGCAAGTATTGAGTTATTTGTTCGATATTAGCTCCCCCCACAAAATTATTAAAAAGCAGACCGATATATTATTTTGTTTGTTAAAAAAAAAATATTCTTTTACAATTGTAATATTTCTGCACAACAACGCAGTTCTTATTAAAACAAAATTATTGGTTTTAAAAAAATATTGATCTTAACTATAAGTATAATTTCTATCTTCATATTCAAAGCTCTACAAAATATTGTACAAAAATAAAACCTGTGAGAACAATAACGTAAAACCTAGGCTGTACAAAGGTGAACCAGTACAGTGCTCACGCATGTTTTTTACGCAACTATAGCATAAACGTCTCACATCCCACTCACACCGCAGATTACACAAATAAGAGTGATAGTGACGGAATTATTTCTCGCTAACGTTGCAATTACATCAGGAGTTCCTGCTTACCCTACAGCTCGTTTCATTATGTGACATAATGTTATTTGTATAGAGTTGTTATTGCTTTATCTTCAAATGACAAACTTGTATTTTTTATTCTACTTGTAATTTTATTTCTAGCAGATAATCGTGCAATAAATCAACGCCTATGTTATATTTGTTTTTTCAGGATGTTAATAATAATACTGAATTTAAATTGTTCTAATATAAGGTGTATTTTCTTTTGCAGGTAAATTGAACGAGAATGATGCGACATGAAAATATTCTGTGGTATGTTTTATTATGAGTGTAACAAGTTTACCTCAAATTTAAAAATAATTGCTCACAAAAAAATAACATGCGTCTTATTGTTTAGGACATAAGTTACTTTTTAAGTCGAGGTATCAAAATTCTCTTTTTACATAACAATTACAAATGCGGTGAACCTTCTTTAAGGTTCAAGACTTATCCTTTTCTCAATCATTCTGTATATTAGGATTTTCTATAATAAAGACACCGTGTCGATAACATTTGTTACCTGCCTAATTTGAGGATGCTATATTCTTTCAATAAAATAGGATATCACAGATTGTATAGCATGGAAAACTACTTAAGGCTACAATAAAGAAATAAAATACACACATTAAAAAAAGTTGGCTTTGTTTTAGATACTATATTTTAGGGGCTATAAAAACATAAACTTTTATTGATCGTAATAACATTGAACAATTTATTAGATACACGAGTCTTAAAGTAGGTACATCTAAGTGTCACACCAAATTAATACCGGTTCATGAGCATGTAAAATTTAAATAAGGAAATGATCAAGGCAAGGAATGACGCTAAATTATGTAAAGGTCATATAAGTTTGGCAAGTTTGCTGTTTTTTTTTAATTTCTATAAGCCATGACTACTTTATAACTGAATTTGGATTCGTGGTTTTATGACCAATTTGGTTTTCAATAGCATTGTTAGGTAACTGGATTTTATATGCTTCGATAATGATTACGGTTTTAATCATCGCGGAATGATGATGAGCTTAAATTGCTCAAGCAGCAAAGCTTATTTGACCCCCATCACCCCCCCACCCAATCTCACTGATTTTTTTATCCATTGATGGCATTATAAGGAAGTATATATGCAAAGCATAATTTGAGGTTACATTTCATTTTAGCATAGCAATGAATATTTTATTAGTGTAATTCCAATTAACCGCAATGGCTTCTGAGAAAAACTCGTGAAAGATTCAAACATACATTTTAATTATTAAGTTTCCAATAGTAGTTATAGCCAACTTGGTAGAAAGCCGCCCCGATTCAAGCCCCGGCTTGCACCTGAAGGATTTCTAAATTTCGTGTGCGAATCTCATTTTCAACCATGATTATCACTTGCTAAACGGTGAAGGAAAACATCGTGAGGATACCTGCATATCTATGAGAACCACTAGCAAGACGTGTGAAGTCCGCCAACTGGGCCAGCATAGTGGACTATGGCCTAATTCCCTTCGCGTTGAAGGAAGGCCGGTGCCCGACAGTGGAACATTAAGAGGGCTGGTATATTTTTTTATAAGTTTCCAATAACGGTATAACAGAATTTAACAGTAGTCAAAAGTTAACCAAATACACCGTAATAGATAAACACCATGCAATTAACACACCTTCATGGTGATTTCACGGTCAATAAGATCGCACCATAGCTTGTGATGCATCAGACTGGAACATTTATAGGTATGGGCTTCAGAATGTTGTAGCAATTGACGTTCCGTGCTAAACTTTATTTAAATCTACATAAGAGCGTAAAAACACGTGTTGACATATTGATTTCTTATATTTACGCGAATACTACACATTGAAATAAAACTATTTTTAAGGATTTCATCGCGTTTAACAAAAAATAGACGCGATAAAATCCTTAAAAAATAGTTGTATTTTCAAAACACGTGTTAAGTTGTCTGTATGGAATCTAGGAAATTTAAACAGGAGTATGAAACTTTTTTTTTTTTATGAAAACGAAGTGTATATTAGTAACTTTCACAATTTACATTAAGGAAATTGTCGCACAAGCTTTTTTTATTAAAAATGAAATATTGTGTAATCATTTTGAATTTTTGATCTTTATTGACATACTTATGTACTTACATCTAAATAAGGTGCATTATTCTTTATTTATATCTATACTAATATAATTAATTTTTATTCCAATAAATTATATACAATAGTTATGTACATGGAAAAACAAAAAACTAAAAAATGCTTATTACTAGGACATTGAAAAATAAAATAAAAATAAAATTATATACACAAAAATAAAATAAAAATAAAATTATATACACAAAAATGCCTCCACATCGTCGCATCGTATCGTCGCAGGTGCATTGTGTAATATTGTTGTCTCAAAAAATATTACAAAATTATTTTTGGTGTGCGCATATATAGTTAAGGTGCGGCGCTGAATCTTTTGATGCTGCATAACTTGTTATAAAACAAAGAATATCACGTTTAAAATTCTTGAGAAATGTCATAGACATTATTACATAATAGAAATAATATTTATTACAGAATCGTATCCTTCTTGGATTGCAGTTTGATAAAAAGGTCAATTGAACTAGTACCGTTTTTTTTATAATTACATAAATCACTGGTTGAATTAATTTCACGATTATTATTAAAGCAATTACATTTATAACAACCATTAATCTAATGCTATTTTCCTGATACGTGTACAGACAGAACGACAGAAAAAAAAATAGCGATTTTTTTTCTAATCGCACATTGCACCGGTAAGGTAACAACGGCTAGGCATCAAACTTATTATATGTATAAACTAGTATCTTCTCGCGGTTTCCGCTGCGGTACCTTAATAAAACACCCAAAATAGCCTAGAGCACTCAGCTACAATGTAGAGGTCTGTCAGTGGAACCATTTTCAAGAACGAATCTGTTGCTCCAGAGATATAAGTATAAATTATCACTCATTTTTAAGCATTAGTTGGGTATTACTCTAATAGTTTTGACATCCTTACGAATCGAAATTGAGAGTCTCTCTCGTACGATGTTATGAGAACAGTTCAAAAGTTACTGGTACAATCCATCCTTCATACTTCGCTGTACATTCCTGCATAAATTGAGGGGTTAAGTGGCTATTAAAATTATGTAAATCAACAATTTACCGGCATTTTCATTACCTACACTAATATTACGAACGAATTTTGCTATTTCATTCGTTACATTAGTATAATACATGGTCTAGGAATAATATGTGACTGTCATATAAGAAACTGATTTATAATATTACGTAGTTTTCGACTTCTTCATTTAAAAAGCCGTGATGTTACATATATTTTATACTAGCTGTCCCAGTAAACTTTGTACCGCCTCAGAATTAAATATCGAAGACCTATTTTTTTCGTGACTGTTCCCATGTTTTAATAGTTATTCTGCTATTTGGGACGGAGACAAATTTAAATGGTGGATCAATTGCTTCTAGGAAACGCCTTAATTCTGATCTTGCTAATTTACTAGCTAATTATAATATTGAAGGTAAACACATTTCTAGATCTGTAGACTCAGACTAAAAGAGATCAATTTAGAATTTAATCGATACTAGCAAAAGGTCAATACAAAAAACCTATAAGTACTCTAATGAATATTATTTTAATTATCTAATGGCTATCAACCTTGATCGAGTGGAATAAAATAAAATACTTACTCAAATATATTAATACGCGTAGGTATGTTGTCTTTATATACATTTTGAAAAGAAATCGTCTTGTCTATATTTATGTTATATTAAACAAAAGATAAAAAAGGTTTTTCGTATTTATAGTACAAGGAAGTAACAGATAAATATAAAAATAAAGGAAGCTCAATATTGCAATGACAAGTTATTGACTACATAAGGTTAACAATAGTACCGTAAAAGATCATCAAATTATTTGAAATTTTAACAAAAACACTACATACTAAGTCCGCAATGAAATAGTACCGTCTCACTGTTTCACAGTAAAATTATGTGTAAAAATAATACACATATTTTTATACACAAAAGTGATCTTCATCACCTAATTCTCAACCCCTTAAAATATTTGACACTATTTTTGTTACACCTTGAATAAATGAGACTATAATAAACCATTAACAAGTAGCGATAATGTTTACATAAATAAATTAAAGGGCTCATGACTAAAATGTTAATTAAAACGGTATTGTTTCCATAGGGTTCCGCAGTTGAAGTGGAAAGCCTTATAGCTTCGCCATGTTCGTCTGTCCAACTTTCCGGGTCATTTTATTCAGTGATTATTAGGACTAATTAGCATAATTATAAACTTTTATTTACAAATATAATAATAATCTAAGTACTAGTGTCACGAGAACATCGATTGTTAGATAAAAAATATCGAAGTTATGAAATATTTTAAACATATATGAACGATAGAGCAAGCGAAGCAAGGAGCAATCTGTGTCTACCGGAGAACGCAACAGGTATTAAAAAAAAGAGGAGCGGGTGTCCTCGCGGTAAATACCACTTGATCTTGGACTTCCCTCGGTAAATGATAATATGTGGAGCAATTGAACTGATTTTTTCGATGGATTATCTTGATAAAAACTTTGAGTGAACCAAATGGCTATCCTATCTTGATGGTATTTAGGTTTTGAATAATTTGTACATATTTTAACTATATACATAAGTATGTACAGTTGATTGGTTCATGGTCCCATTAAAAATTTAAATATTTAATAACAGCTGTTGCCCGCGACTTCGTCGGCGTGTTTATATTGATCTATATGTTTATATTGATCTATATATTTTTATTTAAGAACTGATAGAAATAAAACAAAACTTAAATTTTGCGCGACATGAAACAAAAACTAAGTGAAGCTTACTACAATACATTAGTAAACTGCACCAAATTTGGTGAAGCCGTTTCTAAGATTAGCGCGCACAAACGCACATGTAAACAGATAAACACACAACAATTCTAACAATCATTGCTCTGGGTTCTATTGCGTTGATAAAGACCCCCAATAATAGTTGTTGTTATATATCTTTACATGTGGCGCTGCCACTTCTTATATTTAATTCTCTGATTGGACGCGACGATACGGACGTTGTATACGTTGTAAAATTGTACCCAAAGACATTTAAATCCATAAACTTTGCATAGCCGCTGTGTTAATGGAACAAAACATTTTCTTATAGCACAATTACAACGTAGTAACAGTTGTCCATCACTGCTTAATTAAGGAGCGCATTGCAAGGGCTCGAGTGTAAAGCGACAATGCATTAAACTTCAGGCAATGAAAACATTTTTTTTTTACATTTTCAAGGGTGCCATAATTATGAATTTGTTAATGTAGGTTGTCCTACGTTTATTGGTTAAAAATATCATCTGTTGTACAATTTAGCTCAATATATCTGTGTAGCCTTAATATCTAAACGTACCGAAAACGCTTAATTTGTACCTGTAGGTGTTGATGATAGAGCTCATTTTCATATGTGCCTAAGAGATTTTAAGTTGTTGGCCTTCAATGATGTGGAAAATGTATATATTGTCATAGATAGCATGTTTTTTTTTTAATGTTGTATGTAAGTGTGTGCTAAATATCAAAGGTAAAAACCATTTTTAAAATTTTCCTGATATTACATCCTCCTTGTTATTTGCTTTTAAGTATTCGTAATAATGTGAATGCAATTTAGGCTATATCTAATAAGTAGGATTCCTTTAAGCCGGGTCCATTTTATATATATTAAACTTTTAGATTGAATTCAATAAGCTATACAAATTGGGGGAAGAGGAACCCACCACCGGACCTTCGGCTTGTCAACTTTTCCAATTATAAACCAAATAAGTTGATCGATAATTAAAGAAGCTAGTAACACCGAACTCTTCCAAGATGTTAGTCAAGAACTGTCTGTCACAAGTGTCGGGACCCCAATTAATATGTAATTCTCCGCGAAACAATGCGAATCTAAATAATATTCCACGCGTGTTTCATCTCTAAACGAGGCATCGGCAAGACGGCTGCGTTACAAATGAGAATACGAAAGAGATGAATGTTTGTTTAAAAATGGATTTTTCGCCAAGTATCGCCTAGTTCTATCAATACAATAAGCTATATAAGATAATTTAGTTTATACAATAATGATAATTATGGTGCACGTCAATGCCCCCGCCCATGTCAAGCAAACTACATGTGTACGGCTGTACCGTCCTTTTCTCGAAGCAGCTCTCGACACTTTTAAGCCCCTTGTATATTAGTTGTCGGTAAAGCTAGAAGGCCTTTATTCAATCTATTATTTTGCTAAAGATTGTGCGACTACAAAAGTTGTCAGCCTTTATGTAACATACATATAAATTAAATTCAGTCTGGCCAGTTAGAAACAATAATATAGAATTAGAAATTTTATCAGAAATAGATTGTTTAAAGATAATTAAAGCTAAGGTCTAGTTAGTCATAGGTGAACGGCGGATTACGGCTGTAAGTAATAAATCTTGTACCTACTAGTTGCAGACCAAATCATGTTCAACAAGTCGGTAATTTACAAAGTAAATAAAATTACCCAGTGTACAAAGGTGCTTTATGGGACATATTATAGTCACTGAAATAATATTAAATTAAAGATAAATGTGTAAAACTAATTTTCGTGTTCCAACGCGCAACTTATGCCTGATGCGGACATTTTAGTGACTAGTTTGTTCAGTAAACATTACGTTAGTAACGTCTTGTTAATTTGACTTGAAATTAAGATTAACAAAATTAAATTTACAGCGGGTGTGCCTGGCAATTTTATATTTTAACGCAATATATTTAGATCCTACTAGAAAATAATTTATCTGGTTTCAACACATTGTCGGTAAAATTACAATTACTACAGAGTGAGACAAAGTTCTATTTAGCGGGATTTTCGTCGTTGACATTATACAGGTGACACATTTTGGGCCGGGAAGTGAACTGCCTGGTAATAAGAGCTCATAATACGCCCCCTGTATGTAATTTTGTTTTTTTCCAATGATCGTCGTGTGACGCAATCAAATGTCATTTGTCCGAAAAGTCAACTGTCAGACTGATTTTCTTCCTGCTCGTAAGCAATACTTGGATGCTATTATAAACTGACCTTTAGGATGGTTTTACCAGTGTTTTGTTTGGTCATTTATAATTATAAGAAGTATTTTTCAGTAGAGTTTAAGTTCTAGGAATTTTAAATGCTATTAAATGTTAATTGCTTGATAATGTGATGAAATATTGCTATTGCTCTAAAAATACGGTAAACATCAATAATGGCGGAATAGAAATCCATTTTATAAACTAATTCGATTTTCAAAATTGTTTAAAATGAATTGTATGACATCATTTTTTATTTCAATTCTCATAACTTTTAACTACGAGTTGAGAATGTAATACTTTTATTATCATTAATGTATGCTAATATTTAAATAAAAGATAGGTCACTAAAACAAAGTATAATGTAAACTAATCTATGCCTACATCTTGACCTTTGAAATAAATGGATGAAACCGGATTTTTACTGTCCTATTTCTATAAAGAAATTTGAATTAATGTGAGAACATAACCCGTATTTTATTGCCTAGACTATTTTATGTATGTAATTTTGTATGAAACATGATTTTTTAAAATATACTTAATTATAATTCAAAAATGCATCCGGGATCAATATGGGCGCCGCATTTTTAAATTAAATATTATTTTACACTTTTTGAAGGATTATTGCGTCGAATCTTTTAATTTTATTAGTATTGCATATCATAATATCTATGTAAGTCAAAAGTCATACAAATAGTTTCATACACTGAATTTAATGCAAACACGACCTTTTCAATAACATATATGTATCATATAATAATTACAAAATGATTATTCATTACGTTTTAACATTTAAAATGCTTGATAGGTCGACCACGAAGCTATGTAGCCTCGAGGTGTAGAAAGGATGGTCAGGTAATGTTTTCTGTAGCGGAACAAGGACTGAGTCGGTGCGATTGATGTTACATACCATTTTGCGGTTAATAAATATCTATATATATATTTAATAAGAACACTAGTTTGTGTTCATGGCTATGCCCACGGTACCTTAATGAAACATAGCTTATGTGCTTTATAAGATATTGTAGCTTTGTAATAGTAAAATATTTTTTAGAATTAGATCAGTTGATCCAGAGATTGTGATTGTCAAAGTGGTTTTCCAGGGGTCGACATAAACGAAAACTGCTTTTGGGGATCGACGAGGTCTCAAAATGGACCCCTAAAAATTACCAAGTTCTTATTTGAATCTTTCAAGATACTGTATAAGCTGTGCTACGTGTACCAATTTGTTATAATAATAGCTTATATTTTACTACGAGTAGATTTACTTTTAAAAGTTCTATAATTCGATAAGTGTGCACAAGTTCGTACAAAATCAAATTATTATTATGCAATAATTTGTATGAGTAGGAAAAAATCTAGAGATAGGATTTTTAAAGTAATTTGGCTATGGGGGTCTTAGGTTTCAGTTAACTTTGGACATGGGCTCTCTGGCCCAAAATAGTTTGGGAATTCCTGGTTTAGATAGATATAATTAAATCCAGTTGTATTTAAAAAGTTCCCACATTAATAATTAATCAACATCATTAATTTTCAAACGAATTTTATGAGTTTATAATGTAAATCATCTTATTAAACTGCATACTAATTTAAAATTAGAACATTGAGCTGTCAGCGCGCGCAACCAATGACCTTACAAAACAAACAAAAATTCAACTAATCAGAAAGTGTTTAAAAACAATCTCAGCTGCAATTGGGTTGCTGCAACGTGTCCAGCTGTCAAGATGGTCAGAGGCCATCCTGCGTTAAGGTCGTCTGCCATTTCAGTGAACCTGTTCGGTAAAAAGGTTGCTCATTAATACTTTTCGGTAAAGGTCGGCGAAACTGTGTCCATATTAAATGTGTAAAAAGGTGCATTGCAAGTAGGTAGGTACACCATCAGTGCGGTGCATTCTTTATGCTCGCGATGCCGAAAAAAAGAAGTTGTATAATTTGTTGAATATTTACGTAACCTGTATTCACCGGAGGACGCTCGAGATGTCTTTAGTGTCACCAAAAGTTGAGTGGTATTTATGTAGGTATTTTGTGCGAAGATTTCTAAAATTCCATTCGTGGCTTATTCATAAAGAATATCAAATTTCCAGTTTCTAAACCAGTGTTTTTATCTGTGATCATTAGTTTTTACAGATTAAAATAATTCCACTTTCTTCCAATTCAACTAGGCAGTCATCAGAATAATATGTGAAGTCCGCCAGCCGGTTGAGTCAGCATGGTGGACTATGGCCTGAATCTCCCTAGCATGGAGGCTCGCGCTCAGCTCTGAGTTATGGAAAGGACTAAATAATGGACAACATTATGTTCCATTTTTGTTTCTAAACTATATTATAAGGTACATTTGTGTGTTTGGTTGTAAGGGGTAATCTCTGCAACTACTGAACCGATTCTAAAAAATATTGTGTGTAGTGCTATATACTATATTTCATCCAGTTACTGCGGGGCGGAGCCGCGGACAAAAGCTAGTATTTATAATGTACTTTCATTGTGTCACAAATTGTGCAGCATTGCGAGCAAATGCAAAACTAAGAAGTGCAAAAAAAAAGCTGTATTTGTAATAAAATTACGGTAACAATTCACAAAACGGGTTCATCTTCACGAAAACTGCGAATCGATTGACTCGATTATATCGATGACTGTTGCATTCGATCATATTATGAAGCCTGCATAATCGAATCTATACACAACAAATCGATGATATTCTTACAATTCTGTTGTTGATTGCACTGAGTCTAATTTTATTTGAACGAGAATTGAATCATTTTTAATATATTACGATCTGTTGAAATTTCAGAAGTTACATTTATCTATCATCATTGCAAAGAATCCTTGTAGCAATATTACACGTATTCTTTCCATTTTTCTGTTGCGGTAATTACCAAGCTCAAGTTTACTGCAGCCGAACGGCCACATGTACTAAGATGGATTGTTCGTCATCCCCCGTACGCTTACTTAGCAAAATGACTCGTAACTGTTACTGGCATGACAGCGTTGTTGTCTCAAATAACTGATGACGGGGATTCGCCATTTTGATCTTTTCATGTCATCATCCATTATTTTATTTATAATGCGTATTTATTAAATGTTTTATTGCTATTAATTACTTGAGATTGGCAAAATACCCGCTAAGTTGTGGCTGAGGCCATATTCATAGCCATTTTATTTCATCGCATCTCATTTCGTAAAGAAAGAAGAAGAAGAACTGATGACGGATCATTTAGTAGAATGATTGGCGTTCATACGCGGGCATGGCATGGGATGGGATGGGTGAGCTATACTTTAACAAAATAATCTACAGGTGTCAGATTACGGGTCAGTAGTCGACATTTTCGTAATTCGGTCAATTGCCTTGGCACCTCTGACATGCCCTGACGACCAATGTCATCGGGTAAAGCACGACTGACCGCTTATCGTGCCCTCCGAAGCATTTGAGGTCAGGTCTTACAAATTAGCTACCCATCCATAAATTGGACTGGTCAAGTGGTTGCCCTTGGATTGGCGCATTATTGTTATTTGTGTGGATCACATTCATTTGAATGTTTTGGTGTCGCATAGCCATAGAAATATCAGGCAAGTGGCCCTTCATAAATACAAAAGAGTTGTTACACTCAGATAGGAACACATATCTGAAGTGTCACACTGTTTCATAATGAGCTGTTAAAACCTATCCACATTTTATTTAACAAAATGTGTATAGTTAATCTGCGATATTTATTCCCGCGACCATTATCTATACATACATTTAAATAAAATTGGAGTGTCTGTTTGTAATATTAAAATAACAGCTTTTTACTAATTGCATTTGGATGTATACACGTTACCTATACCGAAACCACATTTTTAAAAAAAATTGTCTGTCTGTCCGTCTGTCTGTCTGTCTGTTTGTTCCGGCTAATCTCTGAAATGGCCGGACCGATTTTGACGGGACTTTCACTGGCAGATAGCTGATGTAACAAGGAGTAACTTAGGCTACTTTTATTTAGAAAAAACAAATCTCACGAAAAAAATTAAAACCAATGTTGCAGCGCAGCGCCTGATGAAGTTTGATAGCAATAACCTGCAATGCGTCCCGCGGGCTCAGAATTGGCGAGCAGGCTGTTGTCAACGGTTGTCTTTGTTAAATACCACGTGGACGATGTCGCGGGCAACAGCTAGTCGTAACATATAATTGATAGAACTAGGCGATACTTGGCGGAAATCCATTGTTAACCTATGGGGAAAGAGGGGGTATGAGGGGGGGTGTTGCTGGCTTCTTTAATTATCGATCAAACTTGTTTGGTTTTCAACAAGCAGTGGGTTCCTCTTTCCCCATTTGTTTAATAATTGTAAGAGTGAGTTATAAACTCTGTTGAAAGAAGATGATGATGATGATTTAACAATGGTTATAAAATTATACGAGTACACTGATTGGGCTAAACTAGCAATTGTAACCTTTCCGTACATTACAAAACGTCAGTAGAATATCTGAAGTAAGTCTGCAATTTGGTACGAAAACACTCACCTTCTTATTAAACTACAGATGGCATTCTGTGAAAGGATCTTTATGTTACGTATTGATGACGATGACGCAATCATTACTCAGATAACGAGACAGATTTTTCGAAAATGATTTGCTTGTCATCTTAATTATAACTTAGTGGTTCTGAGTAGGTCAATTGTTATTTTATTCGATAATATACAAAGCACTTGAAAGGAGAAACGGTTAATAAAACCTATATTGCGTAAGTTTGGAACTTTTGAGTGAGTCTAGATTATAACTCGTAATGTTTTAAAGTACGTATAGACGAAGAACGAAGAATTCGTCGTTTCACACCATGGTGCGAACCGCTTGGGGTGTGAAACGACGAAGTACTCGAAGACTCAACATTCGGTCTATTAGGCCCAGTGTCGGTGTGTGTACACTGCCTAGACTCCGTGTTCAGATCTCAATTCATCTCGTTTCTAAGTAGCATATAGTCTCCGCCGACATTAGTGTCAAGTCTTAATTTCGTTGTGTACATATGCCATTGTTCTTTAATTAAGTACAACATATTGATTTGTTATATTTACGCGAATACCACACATTGAAATAAAACTATTTTTTAATAACACAAAACAACATCCATCATTTTGATACCGTGAGAAATTTCTGCGTAGATCGGACCGCAAGCAACAACTAAATATGAGGGTACCCCAGTTCAAACTTTGACACTAGGACGTCAACCAATTCAGTCCTCGCGTGACCATGGTTGCTGTAAAGCAGCCGAAACGTTGGGAACGTAAAAGCATAAAATAAACGCGATAAATCCGAAAAAATAGTTTTATATCAATAAGTACAACATAATTATTCATATTGCTAACTATTTACATCTAAACTTTGTTAAGTTTACCATCAGTATGAAGCTATATTTAGACTGGATCCGAAGTACCTCAGCTGAGATGTAATAGCATCATAGCTGAGGTTCAACTACCAATAACTATCCTGATGCTATCAAACCAAGACCGGAAGAAACACTATGGGATTAACCAGACCAGACCATTACATAATTACTAAAGTACTAGTGTTACCAAGTCGACAAAAGCCAATAGCTTCCATGTGTAATGCAAGTCGGACTTGAAGTCGTGATCGGCCTGTAACCTCATTCATATGTTGAAAAGTGAAGGTAAAAATCGTTTAGATTTGCCCGGTATACACATGTACGAGTAATAGATAGATAATTAAAAGATGATCAGGCTTATTTCGTATTTGAACTAACCTACATAGAATAATAAATCACTGTCAATGACCTGTTTCGACATGTTTTTTTATTGCAGAAGTCATTCGAAACTATATATAAATAGACGCTCTCATTCAAAACTAATACAGCTTACTATAACACCGCTAAAATCTTTTGGAAAACATTAAAACATGTTTAAATATTTCCTTCGATGTTTGGAACAATAAAACATGTTAGAAAAATGTTGTTTGTTTTTTTATTTATATAATATGAAATAGAAGTTCTCTTTCTTAACTTATAGAGCTTGCTATAACCTCACATTAACATTTAAATGTTTATTATGGAAACAATAAAACATGTTGAAAATGTCATTCGGTGTTTGAAACAATGCATAAAATAGAAGCTCTATTTCAAAACTGTTAGAGCTTACTATTAGCTCACATTTTCATGTTGAAAGCACCGGTCTTTTTATTCTATTCAATGTGTTTTTTGAAATCATACAATCTCCGTGCGCCGTACATTCATCTTTATTGCCCATCCCACGGTTGCCCAACAGTGGGCTCCTGGTATACAATTATGTGCCGATTACTTTATGTAGTTACCTCACACTGATGTGAAGGGTAAAAAAAGTAAAGTTGGTGATTGTTTTGTTCATAGTTCATAAGGCGGTAAAGTGTAACCCCCAAATATATAAAAGTTTACCATGGTATCAGAATGCTTTTTACTGGTGCTTTGTAATTCCATTGACATTATTTTTTATAGAGGCGGACTCTACCAAAAATAATGTCCCGTACGACTTTTTTTTTTCTTTTCATGTAAAGCAAAAATTATAAAGAATATTCAGAAACTTATTTTAGTTAGTAATAGAAACCGGGATTAAACTCAATGCACAACTGTAGCACAGAGATTGAAAAACATAAAAAAATATTATGAGCTAAGAATCTGTGTAAGATTTTTTTAATTAATTGTACATATTTAGTTTTATTAGGTATAGTCGCGGACTTTAATTTGGGACTTTTAAGGTTGAATATCGTACAGCAAACGTCTACCATAAGATTTCTCTTTTGATATATAATAAGGAAAAAAAACGATAATAAATAAATATTATAAGAAAAAAAAAATATAAATAAATATGTGACTTTATACTTTGTCAGTAAACAGATTTAAAAATGCACATACTTAATCTTAATTACTTATTATTAAGAGTGAAGAAATTAAGATCATTACATAAGAAATAATTCTAAATTCAAACTGCTTATGCCTCCCGTTATAACTGGTCTAGTGACTGGTTACCTAACATAACTGAATCTGGTTTAGTCTAGCATTCTTCATCTCTACATTATAATGGATTGACGGTGCATTCTTACTGAGCAATGTAATGAACATCAAAGCATTTGAGATAAACGTTGATTAAGATATAAATATATAGTAATTATTGTTAAATTTGAAATTTCAAGTTGGTCTAATGATAATGTAGTTTAAAGCATAGTCGTAGAGTTGAATCTTGTCGAGCAAATTCAAAATATTAACATAGTTTCTTTGCGAATTTATTACAAACTAGCTGCGCCCGAGATGTTCCTTGCGTGTATATTTTACCGAGATAAAAAGTAGCCTATGTGCTATTCCAGACTATAATCTATCTCTGTGCCAAATGTTATCCAGATCCGTTCAGCCGTTCTGGCGTGATTGAGTAACAAACATCCATCCATCCATCCATCCATCCAAACTTTCACATTAATAATATTAGTGGGATGTGACGTAATGAGACATTTATGGGAATGTTGGTCAGTGTATCCCGGCCAGATGTAACTTAAAGTCAATAGGTACCTGTCTAATGTTATGTTGCAATATTTCCATTAGATATAATGTTGCCTTCTTAAATATAACTTAGCAATCCATTAGTTTTGTATTAACACACTATTTGGTAATCAAACATCGTAGAATGATGCATTCAATACCATCTCTCGGTTTTATTTGCAATTATATTAAGGTTGATTTTGAAATGAGTCTTACTTGTAGTTTATTTAGCGGTTGTGTCCTGCAAATGTCTGTGAGAATTTTTAATGTATATAAAGTTATCTTTTATCGAAGTCAAAGTCAAATCGTTTATTTCGTATAAACCTACGGTGGCACTTACAAATTGACATTAACATTTTTTTTACCTCTTCAAACGGATCGGAACGCAACCTCAACTGAGAAGATCCGGCGAGAAACTCAGCGGGCTTGTCTTTTTTTTAAAGCCAACATTTTACAAAATAAAAAAAAAGTAAGCTCCAGTGTGTTGCCATACGAGGCGAACACACGCTACACTTTGACATTTACATTATGATTTATGAAATAGATCCTTAAAGAATATCTACCATAAGGTGGAGATTCCATTTGTTGTTCGATTAATTATGGTCTTATATACTGGTAAGAACCCCTGGCAGAACATTTAATGTGAGTAGGTACTCAATTATGTTGTTTTTAAATTCAGTTGTATACAATAAGACATCAGGAAACTTCTGATTACCTAGAGGACATTCTTTTGAAACCACAAATAGCAAAAATATATACTTAAGTATATATTATTTGTTGTTTTTGTAAATCGAAATACGGATGCTGATTTCGATCGCTGGACCATTTTAAGGTCTGGTTTGATTGTGATTATGACTCATAATGTGTAAATGTCTATATCCAAAATTAAATTTTAATTAGTTTACTGTATTGATTCGGAATAGGGTTGGCGCTACCGTCAAATATTTTGCTCTACCTAATAGTTTTCGACTGTGCCCCAGTTTTGGCAAGGAATATTGGCTGATTGGCGCGCAAATGAATACATCCTTGTATCTCGTGTCCGTAAACGTTTTCTGTCTTACTCACACATCATTCTTGATACATCAGAATGACAGTGATAGCATGTTTTCTCAACAACGATCGAGCTACGGCTTATCTTACTGCAGTAGGTGTTAAACAAAGCTACATAGCCTTTCGGGTATAGAAATAGACAGTCTATATTTATAACCGATGATAATTAGGTACATTTTTTGCTAAACTATGACATAGTAAAGTTGAATTTTTTTGGATGTGTGTTCGACCTTTATTGTTACCCATGTGGTAAGTGCTAACCCTAGTCGAATATAAGTGCTTACACTTAAAAATGGTTAAGTCCGTGGGTGAACGTGTTACGAAATCGTGAAGGTCGCATCTTCACTGTTATTAAATAGCGCAGGTCACGTTGTCTACATTCTAAATTAAACATTAACAAGTTTGTTAATAAGGATATCTGACAACAAATTCAGTAGGTCATTAATTTAACTGGGATATTTAAATAAAGTCGCAGTTTATTTATTTATATAAAATAATATTTTTAAACTTTACTCTTTTGTAGAGACCGCGGAGAACTGGGTTCCTGAGGCTCCTGGTATGGTGAATTATATTTCACGCAAACAAATTGATGCCTAAAGAGTCCATAGAAGCTGGTAGTGGCTTTTTTCACGGGATAGGCTTGGTCATCCAAAGAGAAAATGCTGCCAGTCGTCTCGGTATCCTTTCCTGTGACGACGATAGCGGAATATTTTACAGTAGAGCCTAAATATCTTCTATATGGTATTTATGTTTTTCTGTTTGTCTGTCCATGGCATTGTAGTCGCCAAACGCTTGGACCGATTTCAACGAAGTCTCCCATATTTTATATGCTCAACAGTCCCCAACGCCATTAATGATTAAAAATAAAAATATTTGATTTATTATAAAAAAATATTTCGTTACTTAAAATGTTAATAGGAGTATCTGTGTATGAGTGCGTGTCAATAATCCTTTCAAAACGAATCAACACAATATGAATTTTGTCTATCTCTGTGTCGGGGCTTTTTTAATTTGTTCTTAATCTCGTGTTATACCTCTTATTTATTATTACTAATTATTTTGGCATACAATTAACTTCAGTAGCAGGTTTCGTTTCGAGATGAAACGACATGTTTACAAGTTACATCAACTACGCTCATCATTACAGCATCGTTCAACATGTAGGCCTGTCGTGAATCTTCTGCCACGAGGAAACCTCTGTCACGAACTTAATATTACGACAGATCTTTTAAGTACTTGTTATCTAGACTATTAATCACGAAATCACCGGAACTTGCTTGTTTCACTTGACTTGTATTTAATCATATCGCCAGACGAACACGCCAACCGTACAGTCCCAGACTAAGCAACGCTTATATTATGGGTACTGTACAGTGTATTGGAGCGATCCCAGTTCGTATTTATTTACTTATAAGGAATGATTCACGAAGGGTATTCTAAACTTTGAAGCTGCACTTGAATAGTGCATTCTATTAATTATGGTTATGTTAGACTTTCGATTATGTCAATAAAAAAAAATTGCTGTTTCGGGAACAAACTAACATAAACTAAAACTAAATTAATCTAGCGTATAGATGGCATATAAAAATACATTAAATTATGTTATATACATAATTTATCAGCATATTGTGCAACAGGCCTTTCGCCTGTAGAATATTTTGTTAAATGATTAATTGGTTGAGTCAGTGCACTTAAAGGTTATCTTAACACTTACATATTTGAGTAGCCTTTCAGTAGGTATATGACCGCATGAATCATAAAAACGGTATACCATGTGGAAAACTATTACATCCTACATATGATCATATTCCTCTTACAGACAACAATAACATTATATCCTATACTTTTAGTTGTGACATTTGAAACGAGCCCAATTTGTATATAATTATTCATGAATCAATAAAAATCAGCTTAATCTTTCCAAATACGCACCGTATGCGAAATGTCAAGGAGTTTCTATGGTTTATAAATTAAAATAGAAAGGATCTATGGGATGACTATGGCCCTACGGACCCACAACTCAATCTATGGCACTATTTACTACCAAAAAAAAAAGATTTGACACAAAAAAAAAATAATTACATAAATAGTATTTTTTTACAACTGAATGTATGCGTAATAGATGCATATAAAAACGAACGCTAACTATTTTTTCTTTTTTTTTATACATTATAGGCAAGTATTTGATCTCGATCTCACCTGATGGTAAGTGACGATGAGATCTACGATGGAGCATACTTGCCTAGGTAGGAAGGCGGCAGTAGATCGATACGCTACATTCACTAGGCACCTGCAGCGCAGCTGATCTGACCCGCCATCCATGAATGGCAACACCGAACATCATGCTGGAACACGGCTAGGCCGCTTGGCGACATGGCTTTGTTCAGTGGGTGGTGACTAACCACGGCCGAAGCCTACCACCAGCAGAGTTGTCACCTGGTTGGCACCACTCAGGGTCACGTGTAGGGTATCTCGAGGGTACTTAATTCTCCTACGGACGAAGGTGACTCGACTCCAAAACTGGTTCGAAATAAAGTAATTTATTGATTTGATATTAAAAAACATTTATGCAAGGATATTTTTAAGTGCATTCTTTAGAAAATTAAAATTTCAAATACATAAATTAATTCGCATCAATGAACATTCTTCGCGTGCCACACAAATGTCAGTCATTCATTAAATTGACACAATATGGATCATTATTCATAAATTCAATTGATGTTATGTGGACCGAAACGGGTTATCAAAACGTAAAGGTCTCAACATAGATAACTGCATCTTGGAAACTAGCACACAAAACCTAGTAGGTAAATCTTTCAGGTGTATGTAGAAAACCTAATAAGCAAAAGAATATGATAAAGTTAAATATTATACCGACAGAGACCACTCTAAAATTGAGTCCTCTTTACACTGTGCTTAAGTGTGGACGCAAATTATGGAGGACTTGTCAATGTAATAGTCGGATATTTCGGTCAGACAAAAATTTTGACACAGCCACAGAGCACAGTTAGTCACAGATGACTAACAAAACTGACTTCGTATATCGCCGCATTTAATTTATTTAGTGTTGACAAGCATTCTAAATATTTATACAGGTTGGTTAAGTAAGGGTATACTTATCCCTGGACCCGCGATTCTAGAGCACACTTGCAATCATAATTAAAAAAATATATATTGCTCACATAATATCACAAGTGTCATTTAGGTTTTTTTTTTTTAAATCAACATAGGTATTCAAATATTTCCTTCTCATAATTAATTATTTTTAATCCACCGCAGGTTTAAATGTTGGTAAGTATACCGTTTTAGGGAAAAAAAAATATATCAAAATTATTAGAACGTGGACATTACAAAGTCTGCTAGTTAATCATAACATATGATCGTTTATTGTTTTTATATATTGACAATTAAAATTCACACCCGACTTGAGCCGACTACGATTAGTAATCTTTCACCGAATGGTTTGCCCGCAAAAGGACCTGTTTTCAGTAGGCCGATCGGCTTTGCCGACTGAATCGGTTTCGACATACCTCCACGAATATGGTTAATGTGAAAGTTGTAGGTATGTGTCATGTCTTAACGTTAACACTAACTTGGTTACTACGTAGGCTAACTTGTCGAGGTCATTCGAAAATTACTCAAATTAAAAAGAGTTGTAAGGTTTTACTTGAAATGTTTAGTAACTTCAATACCTAGCATCACAACTTGCAACTTGCGCTTATTTAGGGCAATTTAATCGTTATGGAAAATTAGAATTTCTAAGATAATTAAAAAAAAAAACAAAAAATCACAAATATCATTTTGTTGGGGACAAAATTATGTTTGTGGAAATGCGCAAAAAATGCACATTTTCAGGGATTAAATTATACACTTTCTGAACCACCATGTATTCAGTGACTTCAACAAAAATAACAATTTCAAAATACCGGGACGTAGTTGCAAAGATTTCTTAAGTCTCTTTTAAATACAGATAATTATTTTCCAAGTTTACACTGTTAACAAAATTTTGGAATATCTTAAAAATACGTGTGCCGCATGCTTAGTCGGGATAATCACTAGTGCAATAGCTGAAAAACAGAACAAAGTATCTGCCATTATCTTTTCAGGTTAACACCCGTTTATTATTCAACAAAAACACATAATAGACGGATTTCAGGTGTTAAGTATGACAATGAAATGTATGTTCAGTGTAGGCGTACACGGTCTGAATGCAAGTGATGTTACACTTGTTAACTTACAGCTGTTGATCCTACGCATACGATTAGCCTAGTTAGAGACAAAAGGATAGTATGATGAAAAAACTTTTTTGTTAGTTACTTTGTTTTGAAGTGTAGCAGTGGATTTATTAATTTTAAAACGATTGCGCAATGCACTGTGGGCCTAAATGTGACACATTGGTTAGAGACGATCAAGTTTAACACAACATAATTGAACCAAATCATTTTCTACAGACCAAATCTGATTAGCGCAGTTGGTAGTGACCCTGCATTCTGTGCTAAGGATCCTGGGTTCGAATCCTGGTAGGGACAATCTTGTTGTGATGAGCAAGATTATTTATATATATATATAAGATAATCTATCATACTAATCTCAGATACATCCCGACGCCTGTATTCTCCAATCTTGCAATAAACGATTCTAATACCTATGCTATAGAGAACAATGAACTTATACAAATAAAACCAATCCGTCTGTCTGTGATTTTGAAACCTAATGTCACTATTTCAGTTTTGTTTGTATGTAAGAAAATTCGTGTAAGGCACAAAATCACAAAACCATGGAACTTTAGAAGATTTCTCATAATGTCCACAGACGAAGCCGCAAACAAAAGTTAGTCGCTCATAACAATCGATGCTCTACGCGTAATAAAATGCACAAAAGACATTGCTTTTGACCTACATAACGGTACAGGCACTTAAAATATCTAGTCTAGTTACGCAACCGGACAGAATCGCCATTTTCTATGCGGGATTAAGTTTGAAAAACATTCTCAGAGACGTTTGCCAAAATACTGTTACGGATTAAGTTGGGAGGTTCAACAGGTGGTGTAAGATGCTTTGGCATCCCTGATTAGGATTGATTAGTTTTGTCTTAGATGTGGTTGTGAAATGGTACGATTAAGACATAGCAACTTATGTTATACTAAGCATGTGCCGTGTTGTAACTTCGATGAAACTTAAAATTGGCCCAATTAGGGGTTAAATTAAGAATAATCCCTTAGTTGTGCACCTCAAGGATAGTCAACAAAAGCCACGGATTTTGGGTTTCTAGATCCACCGAGTGTGCGTTTTTTAAGTGTTAATAATTGTATAAAATATATTGCCCGCTCTGTCTTTGCCAGAGGTTTTTATAGCCGTTGCACTTTATGATCATTTGAACTATTATGTGTCGCATATGTTTTTATGTGTGTCACGTCTCGAAGGAGTAGGCAGAAGTGAACGGTTACCCACCCTATATTTTGCCGATAGTATTAGGTTCAATTGCAATAATTAACCGGTAAATAACGATATTATTAGACCCTGGGGATTGTTTAAACCTGTCTTTGAATTATTCGAACATGAATAAATATATCAATTACTAAAAACTCAAACTTACTACAAACTCAAACTTGTTTTGATTTTATTATCAAAAATCGATAGAATCTAGCAACAGTAGTTTTTTAATCAAAACAACTGGGAGAATTTCTCTGATCGCAATCTTTAGTAGATTGTTAGCATTCGCGATTCCTATCATCTTCAAGTCACGGATTCTAAGAACGTGTCATGCTGTAGAGTTTGTAACGAGATAAATCTAAAGATGAGCCCCCATTCATAATATGTGGGACAATCATACTTTATTTTAATTGTTTTATATAGTAACTAGATGTGACTTAACAGTTAATAGCGGTTTCATGGGATAATCCTTTTATCTGCCAAGATAAAGATGACCGGGGATAATAATATGAAGACTCGACTGAACCGAGGGTCCTGATTCGAATATCGGCTAACTTTGTGTGATAAGCAGAAATGTTTGTACCAATGTCATAGATAGGTATTTAAGATAAACCTGGTAATACTCTTAATATATACCTAGTATTACTAATCAATTATAATAGCTACTAGGATCGCACCCAGTCCATTGTACAGTACTCATTATAGCATTCCTTAGTTTGGGACTTGGATACTATTAATAATAAACCTGTGATAACCATCTAAACAGCTTGGAACAGAATTATCAAATAATCTTAACACTTAAAATAATTATTAATAAAACTTAGTCACTATCATAAAAGGATATAACCCAAGGTTCCCTACTAATGAAAGGGCCTCGCTCGACCCCCGCTGTAACAGTTTGTACGTGCCGACTTGATCCGTTAGCACAGGTCAGTAATTGTTTCAATTGATAGTTAACTGTGCAGCATATTAGATTAGGTGCATTAACTAACTACAGCTTTTATTACGACTTCGACTAGAAAATAAGTGTTAGGTTTAATTGTACCATTACAGTTGTGGCCATATAAAAAGGTACCATATTCGTCTTAAAATTCTACTACACTCGGGAGCATCAAATAAAATGTTATGTTCAAGAAACTAAGAATGCTAGTTATTTAAATATTTTATTATTTATATTATTATTTAAATAAAACATATTTTATAGATCAATTCTACTCAAATAAAACCTCAATAGCAAAAGCTACATCCTTCTTCTAATGATTTTATAAAGTTAAGCCAACTTTTTTATAACGTGTAAATATAATAGTGACGGCCTGAAATAATGTTTTTTTTTAGAATATGACCTTTATAATTTATCAAACCCTCTTAAGATATATATAGACACTCTTATTGTTACGACCATAAGTAGCAAAATTATTGCGACATCTGTTATCAACATCGTTGTAAACACTTGCGACCAAAGGCACTTAGGTCCCGGAAAGCCCCCAATGAGCGAGAACAAGGCTTTGTCACTTTCGGCGCGCGCAACCTTGAACGCCTTACGAACTTTGGCCCAAGCGATAAGAGACATTAGAATATTATGCATCTAAACTGCGACAAAAAATACCCGTATTTACTTGTGTTAATAACTACATAGATATAGATATATCTATATAGATATAGATGCATTGGCCCTATTCTTATCACAAACATAGCTTAACTTACCAAAATGTGATGGAATCCATCCTGGTAATGTATCCTTATGTATGTTTTTAATTAATATAAAATTCTAGCATTTTCCCTTTTTTATCTCCCTTCTTCTTCTTAGCTTTTTTCTAATTTATTCAGTTGGTGGTTCTAGCTTTGGTCAGGTGATTCCAAGTGATTCTGGCGTTTTGAATAGACGAACACTTTCAAAAAGTGCGTTCGGAAAGGTTAATAACATTGGTAATGTAAATGAATTCTAATTATCAAATCAATAACTTCTCATCATTTTCTTCTTTTCTTTATCGTATTGGGACCGATTTTCATGTTTACCCTGATTTGGCTTGAAGATAGAGGTTAGTTTCGTTATAATTTTACTGTAAGCATTTGCGAAAGTATTTCGTATTGTTTATCTATGCCGAGGTTGAAGAAATACTTCAACGTGCGAATCTTTTGATCATAATCATATATTTTGATTGACAATAAAAAATATAAATTTGTAATAAAATAAATTTATAGAATTAATTACTTGCATTGTTCCAAATGTTAATATACCTACCTCACCTATTCCGCAATCAAATAACAATAAACAGATACACATGATTACTTTTTAAACAACCGACATAAATATTTATTGATGTGCTAGAATCTTTTGGCATACTAACCGTGAACCGCATTTCGCTTACATATTGGACCACAATTCACCCGACACCCGCAATATTACATTATATCGAAGAAAGCCAACTGGTTTTACATGAAAGCGATCTCGAATAGGTTGCTTTCGATATAATGATGATGAGAAAATACCTATAAATATGGCCGGTCATTTTCATCGGCAGACGCGTGTACAAGTTCAAACTTTACGTAATTAAATACCTACCTATGCGGCTATAATTGAGTTACGGAAGCAGTTAGTCATGGTCACATTGATAGCAATATCGTTGGGAATGCCTTTCGTTGAACTACAAAGTTAATAAGTAGAAGATATCTGCGACTAATGACGGGCTATTTACCGTGAAAAAAGGATATGAGTTGAAAAAGATGTTTCTACTGATAAAACGCCATAATTTAAACTCTAAGGAAGTTATGTTAAAGTCTAAAACAATTAACTTTCCATACCTACTAATTATTTCGCTTGAATGGGTGCCAGTATTCTCTTTTAGAGAGCCGTAACTTACAAATTTGACCGAACCCATTGTTAAAATTATGGTCTATCCATTAAATTATTTAAACAATACACAAGAGGAAATAAATACATTGTTATGGCCTAGTTACTTTACGACACTAACAATTGAACAAGTTATGGAAATTTAAATAAAACTATTTTTAAGGATTCTATCGCGTTTATCTTTAAAATATATTTAAAAAAATGCTGCCCAAAACTTTAAGTATAATATTTAGAAAATATAAGATAAATAAGTCTATGGTGTTTGTTTTTTTTCAAAATCGATAATCGAATGAATAAAGTTATGATGCTTTTAAATGTATAGTTTATGTTGCTGGTAATGTGACCTTTATTCTTAAACTAAACACAGACCCCAATGTTTAGCATAGCTAGGAATGGATGGTCATTGTTTCTCAAAGATTGAGAAATAATTGCCATTCCGGACTAATATTCCAAGAACTACTATAATACGTAAGACCAATTTGTTGACTTGTGTCTTCGTCATCAAGGCGACATCTCTAATCCAAATCGACACATCGATTGATATTTAATAGATTTCTCAACTCGGATATTACATCAATACATCGCGCATTAGATTGTAATGCTAATGCCATTGAACACCGACAGCCACTCGCAAGATGCGAAATTGCCAAACTTTTAATCTGTAATAAAAATAGTTAGGCTTAAAATGTTATTAGTTACCGACAAGTGCCTTGGCATTTTAAAAATGATGATATTTTTGGTTTACATGTAGTAGTTGCTTATTTAGTTGATTATATTAGGTAATATTTAGTAATTATTCAAATAAATACCAATGTGGATTAATGTTCTTCATCGCATAGGTCAAGTTCAAAACACTCTAAATTTGCATAAATATATGAAAATGGTAGAAGCAAAGACAGGAAAGTCACAGTCACTTACAAATTCTCATTGACATGTTTTATTTTTCTTAACTCCACAACCTCAACTGAGAAGATCTGGCGAGAACTTATTCAATATTATACTTATTGATATTTAACAATTTTCCATTTCAAACGAAATTTTAGTATTTTATATATATTCATAATAGCTTTGGCAAAAACTATAAAATAAAGGTTATGACTATGACATACCTAAACCTACTGTAATTGATTTTATAAATTCGTTGTTTATTTACTTAAATCAATTGGAGGGTACTGTAAAAGGATAAATTAAATAAATATCGCCATACGAACACACCAACTACACGGTCCCACATTAAGCAACGCTTGTGTTATGGGTAACGTACAATGGACTGAGAGCGAACTCAGTATATATTACTTATATACATATTAAACATCCATGACTCGGGTACAAACATTCGTGCTGTTCACACATAGCTTGTGTCCCTACCAGGATTCAAACCCTGGACCCTCGGCGCAGAAAGCAGAGAGTTCCTACCACTGCGCTAATCAGGCCGTCATACAAATTATAGTTTAAATAAGCTTATTTTATCACATCGAATAGTGTTTAGTTCCGATAGTACCTACAAATTCTCAGAATAACAGTGCAAGTCTAGTCTGTTACATAAACCGCTGTCACGCTATGCGCTGGCGCATTGCCTGTTTCATTCATGCCGTAAGTCATCAGCTGATAGGGTAGCGATAAACTAACAATATTTTGATTGTTGAGTTCTTTGGTGATAAATTTCAGTTCAAGTATTTATCGAAATATTTTTTGTTGAGAAACACTGGTTGAGCACTGAATAAAATGAATAAATATCGCTAGACCCACATACCATATGTATGGTCCCTGACTAAGAAATCCTTTCGTGATGTTACCGTAAAATCGACTGAAGACGATAGAAGGCAAATTGCGAAAATATGATTTCTGAAATTTGTACAGACACATGTAATATATCGGTTTTATTTCCAAATTGGCAGAACGCTAGCCTCGGTAACGAGGATCGCAGGTTCAAGCCCTAGCGCACCTCTGGGATTTCTAGAGTTCAAATGCGAATCTCATTTACAACCATGATTATCACTCGCTAAACGGGAAGGAAAACATCGCGAGGAAATCTGCACGTCTGAAAGAACCCCTGTAAGGACGTGTGAAGTCCGCCAACCCGCACGGAGCT
This sequence comes from Pheosia tremula, assembly GCA_905333125.1. NCBI lineage: Eukaryota > Metazoa > Arthropoda > Insecta > Lepidoptera > Notodontidae > Pheosia > Pheosia tremula. The sequence continues at coordinate 1,486,196 of HG995403.1, read as the reverse complement.
AGCATGGTGGACTATGGCCTAATCCCCCTCGCACTGAGGGGAGGTGAGGCCTTATTATTATTTATGCAATCCTTTAAGTATGAAAACCACATTTCATAAAAAAATCTAGCGACGTTTTTCTTCAGCTGTGTTGTTGAATAAATCATCGATCAAATCATCATTAATTATGTGCATTATGCATTATGTCTTATCTTAAATGTCTTTGCAACAAAGTAGTAAGAGCCATCTGGGATTTCTTAAATCTACTCAAACACAATAATTACCATTAAAGTATTACGTAACCAGATTACATCAATTTAATAATTTTAGCAGCTATAGTAACAATTAAAGCTTCTGTCTACTACTTGTATCGCGTGTAAATGTGGCAACACCTTGCCCATTGCGGTTCACTTGTTCGTGCGTGTGCAAGGAAACTTGTCGCGTTGGCTAAAAGCCGCAGTTCTAAGATATTGGTGAATCATAGTCATTGCTCTTGGTGCTGGATCTTAAATATATGTATTCCTAATAATTTCAGTCTTACGACAAATCAATGACGGCCTATGAGGTCTTATCCCATTATTATTTCGTTCCTGATTCTAGCAATTTATATTCTTTACTCAACCGAAAGCAGTTAGTTTATTTTATATTCCTAATTATCCCTCGAGTATGATTAACTTGAACGATCCATTTGCTTTCACAGTCCACGAATCTCGTTACTAAGTATACTTTTATTATACTTCGTTGGTTGTTTATTTGGTGCTGATTTCAAATTAGTTTGCAATAATACAACCGAATTGAGAGCCTCCTCCCTTTTGAAGTCGGTCAAAAACAAAAGTCGACGCCATCTGGCGTTAAATCTGTAATACAATACATCACTAAGCGAAAGCACGAGTATTTTTTTACAAGCGGCAACCGGTCTCCCCAAACCACTTTCCCATGACAGTAACAGACCTTGACACTTCAGTGCACGCATTCTGGGCCCTCGGCCCTCGGTTTTCGGCTTTCGGCTTTCGGCTTTACACGTCTTATTGCCTAACCGAAGGACATTTTGAATATCCTGCTAGGCTTTGGAACGATAGTGGAATTTTACCAAAAAAATTTGAAGAATGTTGAATGATTCGTTTGGCATGTAAGTTTATTATTAATAGTATATGTAGAATGAGCTGTGTTTATAGATCTCGAGACTGTCTTTAAAAGAGTCATAATTTTGTTTTTTTTTATGCAAGTAAAAAAACATCTAGTAGATGTTTTTTTCCTATATTCGCGTTTAATTATTCAGTTGACATAGTGAATAATTGGAATAATGAGATTTCTGCCCAACTGAAAACTATTGAGGGCTAAAGAAAGATGAACACTAGTAATCGTATCCCACATATATATGTAGGATTAGTTATACCTACTTTCAATCTTACATTAAATTAAACGACGATCATCAAGCTTAATTTGTAACCATAATTTAAATGTGACTAAACAAAGCCTTATAAAAACCATCTCACATAACGTGAACTGATTATGATTAATCATTCACCCAGTGGAACAAAGCCGGCGCGTGCGCATATCGCTGCTGCAGCGGGGGAGGAGGGGGGGAAGGGGGGGGGGTCGTGAAAGGCGACAAGGTGACGGTTTGATAAGTTCAATTGCGAATTATGAATTAAACCTGTTAGTTTGAGTGCATGTTATTAATTAAACCCCCTTTTTGCTACTAGTTTTAAGATTTGAAAATAATAACGTCTTTGATGTAGTGACAATGACAATGACATTAATATTTTGATGACGCAACTCTAGGTGGTTGACAAATAGAGCTCTACGATCTGCATCAATGAAAAAATGTAATTCGGATAATAATAGAGCTCTTCAACAGTTCTGTAGTGTGTTATAGTGAGTTCTTCTCACGACCACGTAGAGTTGGTCTACCGATAAAATACTCGTAATAAGCTTATCATAAGTAAACTATTTGGTTTCACACTACGCTTGTATTACGAGTACCATACAATGGAGTAAGGGCGACCTTAGGTACTAGATATTAAACATCGGACTTGGGTACAAAAAGTCATGTTCATTCGATTCGAACCCAGGAATACACATGTTTGTTAAAAAGGAGTAAAAAAAATTGACAAGCCCGCTGAGTTTCTCGTCGGATCTTCTTAGTTGAGGTCGCGTTCCGATCCGGTTGTAGAGTTAAGAAAAAAACATGTTATGACCATATGTAAGTGCCCCTGTTGGCTTATACGAAATAAATGATTTGACTTTGACTTTGCGCTAATCAGGTGGTCATAAATGTAGTACCTACACATAACTATGATTTGTTTAACTTTATAATAATATGCCACAGGGATTTATGTAACTTTGTCGTTGGGTAAGTGTACCTACATCGATACGATCTCGCAAAATTACCCAATCAACGGTCTGCGTCATTCTATTGGACAAAAACGAATAACACGTTTATTATTGATCTTTATGTATATAGATAATTGTAAGGACCTTTCTGATTATCCTTTTAGTGTGAACACCGGTTCGGACTTTTTATTTGATTTCCTTCGGACTTTGAGCGGTATTTAAGACTTGTGGTTAATTCATTTTATTTGTCATAATAGGTCAAGATTCGACAAATTGTCATTTTTCCATTAAATCCAAAATGTCAATCGATTACGTTACATATAGCAAATATGGAAGTTGCAAGAAATTCTCTATCTCATCTTTCATCTCTTTCACGCTCTACGAAGCGCCCTTTGGGCATGGGCAATGGTTACGAGGATGCTGACTTTTGTTTTGTAACTGGCACTCAGAAAATATTCGTCAAAATCCCCGCCCTAGATCCGTTTCCGGAATCGTGACTTAGTCGATAATAATTTATCATAATCAATAAACGAGTGTCTGGCCATTGTTATCGTATTTTGTGATAGGGGATAATAATTATATTATTATTATAAATGGTGGCAAATTCACGTATGCGTATACGTTGCTAAGTTTATGTTATACTGAGACATCGGTTAAACGCTTCTTACATTTAAACGGTCAATCATGTCTAACTGTACAGCGTGAATCAGAAAGAGTATACACATAGTTAACTCTGTGCTTCTTTAGCGTATTTGTGTAGTCAGAATTAGGATATGATTCTAAAAAAATCATTTCGTTCCCAACTAAATGATAATTGTGATTTTTTGTGAGCAACTTTTTAATAAAATTGTAATATCGAATATCTAACTACAAATGCGCTAACGAAAGTTCAAATGCTAGTATTCCCGTTATTAATCACGCTTTATACATACAATATACCCATTAAGCACATACAATATAATTAAAAACAGAAAATCTAAACTACACTTAATTGTAAATAATCAAGCAAAGTTACACCTTGTTGCTTTTGACATACGATTTATTTCTGCTCACGTCGACGAATCGCAATAGTTCAAGTTGCACGCCAAACATTGACCTTGTTATAATTAACCTGTATCTATAACAATCTGTATTTGATTGTCAAATTGGATATATTGACAGTTGGATAAATGTCATGTCAAGTTTATCTTTAATTGCACAATCTAAGATGCATACGTAATGATTATTTATGTGAGGATTCATTAATACAATAATTAAGACATTATTTTGATAGCATTTAATTTTGAAGAAATTTTAAAGTAATTTAATTTTGAATATCACTTGCTCACATTGACGACATTTTAATGTAAGTACATTATGAGACAAGTAAACAAGTTTTTTTTAACATAAAAATAAAGTCAACCAAGTTCACACTCTAGCTAGACTGTATTAAATTGCATTGGTTTTGAGTTCCCTTTACCTTGACGGGAGGCTTCAGAAGATTTAATCTTTGTTCTCACATCCATAGGTGCTATTATTGAATTTTATTGATTGACCCACATCAATATACTCTACGATTCATTTTTACGATAACTATTCTTGACTGCCATTATTATAGTATTAAATCTATACATATAAATAAAATTGGAGTGTCTGTTTGTAATATTAAAATAACCGCTTTTTACTAAGTGCATTTGGATGTATACACGTTACCTATACCGAAACAACATTTTTTACAATTTTTGTCTGTCTGTCTGTCTGTCCGTCTGTCTGTCTCTCTGTCTGTCTGTTTGTTCCGGCTAATCTCTGAAATGGCTGGACCGATTTTGACGGGACTTTCACTGGCAGATAGCTGATGTAACAAGGAGTAACTTAGGCTACTTTTATTTTAGAAAAAACATAGGATCTCACGAAAAAAAAATTAAAACCAATGTTGTAGCGCAGCGCCTGATTAAGTTTGATAGCAACAACCTGCAATGCGTCCCACGGGCTCAGAATGGGCGAGCAGGCTGTTGTCAACGGTTGTCTTTGTTAAATACCACGCGGACGAAGTCGCGGGCAACAGCTAGTTTTAAATATCGAACAAGCAAAATTTCGCAACCGACATATAAATTAGCTGACATTATTGCAGGATAAATTAGTAATGTTTAATGTCAGTTGTCAGAGTGTGTGTATGGCTTTAAAATATCTTATACGGAGTGACATATGGAGGTATTGTAGAGTCGTGGCGCGAAGTAGCGGCCGATATTCAGTCGTGACCACTGTACCGCGCCCGGTGGCTGAAGGCCGACTATAGAAATATTCAGTGAAAACTACTATTATTGGGACATTACGAAATAATTATGAATTATGAAAATATTTGTTGCCTAGTTGATACAATAGAACGTCTCTACATATACGACTATAACTGGTCTTGTCTATATTTTGTTTTTTTTCAGGTTATTAAATTTTAGATGTTTTTAGTCAGCGGTGGGTTCCTCTTCCCCGATTTGTTTTAATTTATTTTCGATACATAGCTCAAATATTCGATTGATAGATTTTTTTACTGTCTGCATTTTAGTGGATCACTGGACAACAACTGGACGTATTTTGGAAAAAATCCTTGCTTGGTGATAATTTATACAACCATTTATCACACACAATTAACGATATGTTTAACCTCAACGACATTGGCCACTTGGATTTACTTAAACCTAACATAACATTAAGTGTAACGCACGTGTTCTCACGAGGGCTTAATAAGGGCACACGGATAATATGCCTCTCACTTTGAATATTCGACATTGGCTGATCACATACCAGCCGTGCCGCCTCGCGAGGCTGACTGGAACACACGTCATAAGTAGTAGCTTAGGTATAGTGAGGCATATAAATGACAGCGCTCGGGCGAGACTGTGCGTGCGTGTGCCTCGGGCTTTTTTATTATTTAAATATCGTCGGACGAACACACCAGCTATACGGTCCCACACTAAGCAACGCTTGTATTATGGTTACCGTACAATGGACTGAGGACGAACTCAGTCAGAACAGTGTAATATAATACTTATATAGATTTTAAAAATCCATTACTCGGGTACATTCATGCTTATCACACAAAGATTGTTCCCTACCAAGATTCAAACCTGGGACCCTCGGCTCAGAAAGCAGAGTCACAAACCAACGGCAACTGTGCTAATCATTAATTCAAGAGGCAGCCTTGTGAGGCAGTGCGGTTGGTCTGTACACGGTCATTGACTAATGATGGAGGGCTATGTATAATAATATATCGTGCGATACGTCAGGTGAGCTTGTTTCAAGCTTATCGATACAAAATTGTAGCTTATACACTTGTACTACGTATATGTTAAATTTACTCGTAACTTATTGGTAGTATGATTTGTAATCTCGGGGCTTAGTACTAGTTTTGACAGCATTCAATACTGGAGAAGTGATCGAATGTGTCCATTCTTTTAGCGACCTGATTAGCGCAGTTGGTTGTGACCCCGCTGTCTATGCCGAGGGTCCTGGTTTTGAATCCCGGTCACAAACTTTGTGTGATTATCACGAATTATTGCATATAATATCGCAAGACGAACACACCAACTATACTTTCCCAAACTAAGCAACGCTTTTAGTATGGGTACAATGTACTGAGGGCGAACTCAGTATATAATAGATGCAATATCCATGACTCAGTTACCAACATTGACGCTCATCACACACAGTTTGGCCCTACCAGGAATCGGACCCGGGAGCCTTGGCACAAAAAGCGGGTTTACTCCCAACTGCGCTTATCAGGTCATCAGCCAACATAGTACAAATTAGCTAATGTCTTATTTAATCTGTCTCACGTAGATTTATTTAATCACGATATATAGCAACTTAATAACGAATCACATAATATTTTGTGACACACGATCTCAAGTTCAATCACTCTTTATTGTAGCCCAGTCATGTGTGAAATTGGCAACACGAGCTGCCGAAACAGTGTTCGATGAATTGATATAATAGTTTGAGTGCAAATAGTACGTCAAGTGCGAGATTACTCGTAAACTAGCCGTATACTTTATAGTCTACCGTAATTAGACATTTTGCATTGAGAATTGAATGTTTTAAATATCGTCCGCTAGAGGCACTCTTCAATTTGCCATACACAATTGCAGTACGTCAATTGCCAGATTATTCGTAACTCGTCGTCTAAATACGCACCCCCGAAATTATAGACGGTGTTTAGTTTTATTAAATATCATATAGTACTCAGAGTTTTGCTTTGCATATTACTATATGACGTTTGATAAAGTTATAAAACATCTTCTTCTTCTTCTTTCTTTACGAAATGAAATGCGATGAAGTAAAATGGATATGAATATGGCCTCACCCGCAACTTAGCGGGTATTTTGCCAGTGTCAAGTAATTAATAGCAATATTAAATTCAATAAATACACATTATAAATAAAATAATGGATGTGACATGAACAAATGAAAATGGCGTGCCCTATAAAATATCTATAAATTCTGGGTGTAGTCCATAAAGTATACAACCAAAGTACATAACAAACAATAATGTGGCACTTGATATACTGCTTAAGAAAACTCTTTTCTACGCGGCAAAATTACTCTATGCAATTTCTACGTTATGTCACATGAAATAACTGAATTATTAGTTCCACTGTCCGCGCGGCCGGCATTGTTCTAGCGCAGTACGTACATGCACTTTCTTTGTACAAGATGTTCAACTCTACTAGGTTTCATTATTATGTACTAAATTGTTGCGACTCATTATGGCACTTTCCATTTCGGTACAATTCCTGCGTCTGCGTAAATCGCTTGTCTCCAAGACATTCGTGAGCAGATTCCTCACCAAAGCATCTCCATCTGTACCCGTATAACCACAATATACCATTACAGAAGTATTGTTTTAATTACAGGTGGAAGGTGCGACGAGGGTCGGCAGAAGGTTACCAACGGCATCAGCTCCTGACGGCAATAGTGTAGCAGGTTCTGGACCTGAAGCCGTGCAGCCTACACTCAGGCCGAGGAGTAGTAGGAGGCGAGAAGAACCTCCTTCAGCTCCATCCCGTGGTGTCATCCGAACTAGGAGTAGAAGACCAGAGCCCGTCCAAGATGTTGAAAAATCACAAACACCAAGTGGAAATAACGAACGATTTGATTCGAGAAGAACAAGCAGTCGAACACGCAGTCGTCCAGAAAACGAAGCTAGTACTGAAACTACTTCACTAACAAGAGATAACGTCATCCGAACTAGAAGTAAGGCAGGCGGCAGACGACCTACATTAACCACTTCGACTACCCTTGCCCCAATTGAAGCGAGTTCATCGTCTATCGATGAGGGCAAGCTAGAACTAATCAATTCTAACCTTGATGATATTACAAAAATTCCCAAAGAGGACACAGCAACAACACAATTGAAAAGACGGAGCTCTATAGTTCAAACAACTGAGAGTATCGCGCCAAAAAGACCAAGAGGCCGTATCAATAGCCGCACTAACGCCAGGTCCCTTGATCTCGCTGTAGCAGGGACTACAAATTCACTATCTATCGCGGAGAAAGCACCAACGACTGATAGAACAGCAGCCGATGCAAGGAATTCAAGGAAATTAAGGTACCGGACTCGACCTTCCGAAACTGATACAAATTTAACAAGCGAAGGACTTGCAACAAACGAAGTCATAAAGTCTAGTCAGATTAAAGAACGTGTCACTAGTCAATCGGGTACCCAATCTGCTGGTCCAGTCGTAGTTGAAAGGATTGTTCAGCAAAGTACAGAACCTAACAAATTGAAGACCTCTACAATCAAAGTTACGAAAGTAGTAAGACGTCCATTGTCGAGAGGTAAACCAAATTTGCGGCCCACTGTATCTATACCCAAAACTAAGAAAGGAGTCTCAGATGAAATTGACCAAGATGATAACTATCCGGAAAGTTTTAAAGCATTGATACAGGCTAAGAATGCATCGGTAAGATGAATCGTTAACATACATTTATATCCTTCTATGCCAAGCCTTCGGTTTGAGTTTAAGTAACTTCGAGGATTTTCAACATGTCAGAACTATGCATGTGTCGATCGTTCAATTTAAGCGATCTGGATCAATACTGATCCGTTGTCAAAACGAACCGGTTCGTACGACCCGATCAATTGATCGATTGGTTCAGTTCCGGATAGGAATGTAATCGATTGATTGATTTCGTTTCGGAAACCAGATTATAGTGTCAGATCCGATCCGACTGATCAATAACCGCAGGTCGCCGGGTCACTATATTTTTAAGGTTATAAAATTCATGATATTACGATACTACGTAATTTGCCAATTCCAAAAATAAACCTTAATAACGTTAATTTAAGGTAGACATACGAATTCGTAGTAATTTACAGTAATGCATTTTTCTTAGGGGCGGTCACCCAAATTACAAATTTCGACCATGTTTTGTAAAACTTATTGCGTAGGTATCTACCTATTAGATTAAGCTCCCATTCAAGCAAATGTTTCCTCAAGTATATATTTTAGGTATTATAGGTAAATATATAACTTTTTACCGGTTTCAAAATAACGACACGACATCAATGACCGCAGGTCGCCCGCGCCGGGTTACTAAATTGACGAGTAGTGCAATTGATTTGAAAACAATGAAATTGCAGATCGTTTTAACTATTTACCTATATTTTTATTTTAAGCTTTATTTCTAAGAAAATAAAATTCATGATTCTAGGATACTACATTCGCCAATTCCAAAAATAAACCTTAGGGTAGTTAATATAAGGTAGATTATTTCGTTGTAATTTACAGCCAATAATGCATTTTTCTTTGGGGCGGTCACACCGCGATCGGCTGTGGCTCGCTCTCGCTCGTTCAAATTAATCTGACCCATGCTATCTCAGTCGCACGATAAGATCGCGATCTGTAGGATCCGTGACAGCGGGACTGATTGCAGCCGCGGCTCAGTTCAAAATTCGAATGAACGAATCGTATTCGCCGCGGCGACCCGATCATTCGCGTGGTTCTCGCGAACCGGATCATTTGATTCGGTCAATCGCGAACGACTCAAGGCTAGTCAGAACATTATCCTTTTGAAGTATTTGGAATGTTGATGTTGTAGTAATTATAGTTGATTTACAATCATTGGAAATTTAAATAATTGTTACTGAGTAGTTTTACAATTACGAAGTATAAAGCGTTGACTTAATACAATTACCCCGAAGATATAATACAACTCATTACAAATTTCAGACAGAGACGAGCTCTCCACCCAGCGAGAATTTGTCACTGAAGGCATCACAAAAAGTATACAAAACTTACACAACATCATCACAGTCCACACAGTCGGAACCTGGCATAAACAAAATTTCGAGGGTAATTAACAAAAAGGGCTACTACATACTAACAACATAATATCACAAACATTCATAACTTGTTTTTAAAGACATAATTTTATTACTAATTGCAGCCTACCTAGTATAAGACTAAGTATTTATTTTCAAAATTGTGATTACACTTCCGTTTAGCACAATTTTATATAATACTATCGATGGCAAGTTTTTTCTTCGTATTTATGTTTCTATATTCCAAGCCATTTAGCAAACTAATTTAATAGTAAATCTAAATCCAAAATCTTACATTACATATAAAAATTTACAGCTTCGCAATAAACAAGCAGAGGGTGTAACAAAACACGAAAACAAAGAAGAAAGCAAGCCTGTTGAAGTGACGATAACATCACAAGAAACAAAACCGAAGACTTCTGAATACCGGCTTCGAGGAACGTACAGCTCTAGAACCCGAAAAGCAGCAATCACCTCATCAACTACACAAAGCACGACTATTGGCAAAAGTTCAGAAAAACCTTCGTTTAAATACAACAGAAAATTTAAAGCTTCCACAACACAGGCTCCCAATACTGAAAATGTTAAAAATAAAACTGTTGAACCTAGTAACGCTTTAAAGAAACCCTTAGTCAGACCTCCATTTTATGCAAGAAAACTTAAAGGGGTGGATGCTGTTAGCACCGAAGCTACAACTGCACCAGAGCCTAAAAACAGGCAAAATAGCCCAACCCTTCCTCAAAAAAAGATACTTCCAAGAACATCTTACTACTCAAGATTGAGAACCAACAAGAATAATGTAGCGTCAACGGAGGTTGCAAACAAGGTAGAGACTGAGCAGATGATTAAGAAATCGGATGATACAGTTGAAGCACCGCTAGTTTTGACTTTATTGGACAATTCGGAAGGAGCATCTCAGAGAACAAACACACAACCAGAAAGTAATGAAAATCAATTTTTAATATCAGTCACCAGTAAGGAATCTCTGGAAAGTAATAATAATGAAGTTTCTAATACAGCAGAAGAAAATGAGAATAAGTCTGTTATCAAACTTTCTACTAATGTGCCGTCGAAGCAAGAGACAGATAAGAACAAATTTCACTCGAATTACAAAGTTCAACAATCAAATGTTGAAAAACCAAAAATCTCATCAACAGTAGTACCTCCGGTGAGAAATCTGCAAACGAGAAAGTATGGACGCCATTTTAAGGTTAAGGCCAAGGAGGATATCCCAGCAACTACTCCTGAACCTCAGGAAAGGTCTATTAAGAAATTTAGTGAAGCGTTTTCAAAGACAACAGAGGCTTCTAACAATGGGGTAAGTTTATTCAATAATATTTTTAGCAGAAAAAAATAATTGTATACACACATGTTTACGACATTTTTGACGAAAATTTTACAGATATCACCAGAGCCTGAAAAATCTAAAAGTAGGTTCAGTTCTAAATACAGAGCTTCGTACATTGATAAACCATTTTACAAACCCACTGTACCTACTGTCACATCATCAACTGTAAGTAACATAACAAAAACCTAATAACAATTTAACCAAAACAGATTGAACCAAATATTCTTTTCAAAATTTTACCTCAATTATACAAAGAAATGCGTTCACAACTTGATGATTCAAGTTTGAACAAAGCCCCTTTATAAAATTGGCATTAAATATTTAGCATATAAGTATCTGTCATAAATATAACCATAAGAGTTATTATTGATCAAATTTCCTTAATAATTTTTTCTCCTTATATTATTATTTATGAGACGAGATCAAAAGTAATTCCTTATGGGCATTTAACAAATCATTATAACAATATAAACATTATAATCATCAAAGACATTTCATTAACGAAAATAACGAAAAATTTCTCGTTGCTAAAGGCTTGGCTGAAATTCTACGTCACTGATCACCTGTTGACAAAGTCTGTAGAAGAGCCTAACTGGGTCGATGGGGACGATCATGCCACAGAGTCGATGTCAAGACAGAACAAAACGCTACCATACACTCACCAGTCATCTATAGATATGGTTAATGGAATCATATAGTTAACATTCTCTAAATTAATATCACGATCATGCGTGTCTCTATAATTCACTAGACTATTGTAAATGGATCTTGGTTTAATTTTAAAGAGATAGCTTTTAAGGGCATTTAATTAATGGACATTTAAGTTTGTAGCTGTAGATTTATTTTCATTTCTTTTGAACATTATTCTCTTTAAAACAAAACTTTACATCTGAAAATATATGGGTTGTATACGTTTTTTCTAATGCACTTTGTAAAAAAAAATATGACAAAACGCATATATTTAATAAACTTGTGTTCGTACATGTAGAGTAGAGTTCACTAACATACCATTAAAATAATACATTAAATATTGTATACATTTTACATCTTGTTTTAATACTTATTATTTTCTATTACTAACTTTCATTTCATGGAACACTAACTTCAATGCATTCCCACCCTAATACTTAAATTCAAATTTATAAAGAGGCTTTGGTCTTTGCACAAATTTAATAATTATACTTTCAATCAGTTTTCTAATGTTTATTTTTCACAAAATGCTATTTTTCTGTTTATATGGGTGAGATTACTTCTTATTTCAGGAAGTGGGAGAAGAGATACAATTAGGGCCAGATGTGAACGCTATTTCCTTTACTCAAACACGAAGGACACTGTCCTCGGCCGACTTGAGACTATCCGAGAGTCTGGTGAAGCCATCACACGTGATGAACGTTGAGGCATCTCAGCATTCACCATCAGTTACAATATCTATATTTGATGCTCTAGCTGAAATACTCACGTCAACACCCAAACCACGATTGTCTACAACAACCGAAGTCATGAAAATACAAAACCTTAATACTGATGTTAAACCGATACTCAATGGCGTGAGTAATGCTAATGTAAATAGTGTCAGAGGCTTAGTGAGTCAGGACACGTTTGTTTCGTCGAGCGCTGATGTAAGCACAACTACTAAATCTGTACAGACCACTGTTCAGAACACACCAAATGTGATTAACAGTATTTCGGTCGGGGGACCTGTCACACAGTCACTAAGCGTAGAAGAAGGCAATGTAACTCCTGTGAATACACCGCAAACTCCCACACTTCCTCCCACGACTCCTGTTTCCGCGAGGAGACCTTTCGCTATAAAAGTTTTGTACTCCAACATAGATTTGCCAACAGACAATCCTACGACTGCATCTACACCAACACAAGCGTCGACTGACAACCCAAAAATGGTATATAACACAGTGTCTGATCTTTTGTTGTCCAATAATAACGTAGTGTCCTCGGAACTAACTAGCATGTTGTCTAATAATATTAGAAATATTATCCAAAATATGGATGAGAATAGTAAATCAAGGTTGTCTGTAGACATGACAAACTTATTAAAGACGTTGATACCGAGAGCCTTAGATGGACTATCGACTGCACTTGACAACTCTGATTCCATACCAAACACAACTCCCTACAGTTTGGAGGACATTAAGGACACTGAAAATGTAAACATCGATGGCGGTGACTCTGGTAATGCCCTCCAAAATGTAGCTATTGACAATAATGTAAATATCACAGTAGCTAATAGAAATGCTCTTTTAAATGTTACACCAAACCCCACCCAGGCTGTAAATAGCTCTGTTACACAGGGGGTTACTGTGAGCACTGTGTCTGTATCTAACAGCCCGATGACGACATCTAGACCAACTACAACAATAAGTGCTAGCTCTGCACAACCTCTTTTAAGTGCTTCACCAGCTGCATCTAGTACTACACCCGTAAATATGGTTGCTACGTCACCTGTCTCTTTGGAAACAGACGCTGTAAATGTAGATAGTGTTATTGGAAGATTAGGATCGACGTCTAGTGATCCTACTAACAAGCCTGTTCCTGTTCCTTTCCTTACAAATTTCCGGACATTCGATTTCACTTCTAGTGATTTGGATGCTAACAGCACTGAAAACGCACAAACAATATCCTTACCCTCGTTGACTCCATCAGTAATACCATTATCAAGAGATAGTAGCACTTCTGTTCAGGTTCAAAATCCAAACCAAAATCAAGGCCAAATATCGCCATTTCAATTATGGGTGCTCTCAAAGAAAGCTAACGTATTGAAAATGATTGAAGATCTTATAAGACGACACAATGATGAACTAGCCACCGCGCCACCATTGACCGACTTTGTTAGCCCTTCTGGTAATGTGAACTTATCAGAACGCTTGACAGATATCATGAACACTATGATTGCCACGACTGAATCTGTGACTACATCTAGTGACGACATGACTTCTCCTTTACCTCCTCCCATTATAGCAAATCCTCTTTCAATCAATATCCTTGATGCAACCACAAGCCAAAGTACAGCAAATGTCCTCACCGCAACTGAAGCAGCAACTAACCCAGTGACAACGACTAGCGCTCCTTCCAATAATCCGATTTCTTCCGAAATATCCTCTGTAATTAGTACTACTGAAGCAACTGGTAGCACAACGGGTTCGTCTTCTGACACTACTGTAGTTACAATAGCGGCTACAACAGCTGTAACAGCTAATGACGTGACCAGTACTACTACAGCACCTACAACTGTACCTGTCCAAGTATTAAGCAGACTTCAAGATATCACGGCCACAACCATGGCGAGTATAGAGGCACCTCTAAGCACGACCGCAAGTAATATAGAAACTACTACGGCTGCAGCTAACACAGAAACTACGACGGTTGTAGCTAACACAGAAACTACGACGGTTGCAGCTAACACAGAAACTACGACGCAGTTGAACACTGAAACTACGACACAGTTAAACACTGAAACTACGACACAGTTGAATACTGAAACTACTACAATTGTCGCTGCTACACAATCGACAACCGCTGCTCCTCAAACAAATCAACCTTCAACCGTTAGTAATATCGTCACGACACCTTATATTCCGAAAAAAGATTTTGTTATATTCGGAATTTTGCCAAATAATACAGTGGTACGTAAAGATCCTAATGATGATGTACTGGAAACATTAACAGAAGCGAGCCCATACATCGTTTACGGTGTGCTACCTAATAACACAGTAATTCGTAAATTCCCCAACGGAACTAGAGTGCCGCGAGTCATGCAAAAAATTGACATACTACCAATCAGCCCATGGAGTTTGAGAAATCCATACAGCCCCATCCATAATAATCCGGCCATCGTCAGACCACAGTCTAACCCCATCCGAGTATCCACTAATACTGTGACATCCACAGACACATCAAATAACGGAACGGAAAGTTTAACCAACGACACTGTAAATAACCAACAAACAATGGTATTGACTTTATGTTGTTTAGCTTGACCGCCCCGCTTTGGTGCTTTGTTTTCACTAGCAGCTGCAACGTCTCTGGAGCGGACAGCGCATGCGACTGGGTCTTCTGGTGTCTTCGTGAGCCCTGCATGCTATGCAGTATAACCGCTTTGAACAATGGTGCAAGGTGGTAACATTTTATTTCATAATTGCAGATATCTTCATCGGCACTTAATATTAAAAGCAGTAACGGTATAACTACCACAAATAAGCCGTTTGCTGAAAAAAGCACTGCCTCGCATGTATTGAGTTTACGCACAACTACAATGCTACCTTCTATTGATGAGATTCTGCTTAATAGTATATCTTCGGCCGCTAGACAGGAGATGGTCATATCGGAAATGACAAGCTCTACTCGCGAACCAAGAATATTAACACTGGATATTGATCCGGAGGTATAATAATTATTTATATAGACGTTTTCTTATTTATATATCACTTTTCTCTAAGGTACCTTATGTCCACAATTATTTTATCACTTATTATCATACGCAATTTTAACACCTGGACTTGGTTAAATAACCTAGTGTGTAATGACTGCTGAATTGAGTTTAAGGTAAGTGGTGAAGGTTTTAACCGGCCACTATTTTTGCAATAAGAATCTGTTAAATTATTTTCAAATGACATTTTGCCGTGACAAAATTCTAACATACAATAAAACAAATTACAGACACAACAAATACGCACGGAAAGCCCAAGTGTAGGTGACAGAAGCGCTGTATTCAAATTCATACCAATAGATGAAGTGAGTGTGTCACAACAGAATTCAAACGTACAAAAACTGGCTTCAACTAAGGCACCGTCAACAACGGATATGGCAACAGTAACAGTAACTGAGAGTACTCAGACGACTCAAATACAAACATCTGTAAATGATGCAACAACCGCACAAGGAACCACTAGCGTCAATCCGGAAACAACTGTAGTATCGTCTGCATTTACTAATGCACCTGAAACGACACCTGTGTCGGTATCTACGACCATCGCAATGACTACATTAGCTGCAACAACAACTACTACACCAGTACCTACAACTACTGTAGCGCCAACAACCACTACAACTGTAGCACCAACGACAACAACTACTCCAGCCACGACAACCACAACACTGGCACCAACAACAACTACAACACAGGCTCCAACAACTACAACACTGGCTCCTACAACTACACAGGTACCAACAACATTAATGCCCAGATCTATAGAATCAACGACGCCAGTTCTATCCACAAACCCAACAACAACAATAAGTATTGAAGAGGAGTTGAGAAGATATCAGGAAGATATACAATTGTTACAAACTCTACTTAAAGCGACGGGCCGTGATCCTAAAAACCTGAACTTACAAGGCAATGCAAATCTATTGTTCGGCGATATTAAAACTTCTAATCCAACAACCACAGTACCAACAACAGTACCAATAACAGTACCAACAACAGTACCAACCACAGTACCAACAACAATACCAACCACAGTACCGACAACTACCACAACAACTACAGCTAGATCAACCACTACAACAGCGCCAACTACTACTGCTAGACCAATAACGACGACGCTACAAAACGATCCAGCAAAGTTATTGCAAGCATTGCTTTCCGGCCAAGCAAACCAATTATCCTTAACAAATCTAGGTGGTAACATTGGAATGGCATCTACTCAACAACCTTCAACAACAGAACGAACATTAGAAGACGATATCAAACAGTTCGAGGAAGATACAAAATTATTACAAGCCTTGTTACAAGTCACCGGCCAAAACCCTGCTTCTCTTAACATACCTGGCTTAGATAGATTAATAACAACTTTAGCCCCCACAACAACAATACCAACAACAACCACACCAACAACAACAACTGCACCAACAACAACAACTGCACCAACAACAACAACTAGGCCTACAACAACAACTCGGCCGTCAACAACACAATCGATAGAGGATGATTTAAAACAGTTCCAAGAAGACACAAAACTTTTACAGGCTCTGTTACAGGCGACAGGACAGAATCCAGGCAATTTAAACATTCCAATCATATCTGGCATAACTTCAAACGTGAGGATAGCCTCAAATCCTCAAACTACGTCGATAGGATCAAACCCAACAACACCGTTAAACGTTAGGCCGGTGTACACAACGGCTCAGCCTAACCCTGTGTTTAAGACAAATGCACCAAGAGCTATTACGTCCACGTTACAGCCTGTGACTGATATTGGGATATCAACAACATTCACACTGTTTGACCAAACGCGAATGCCGACCGCGACAGCGAGAAGCGTCACCCCGACAACCCCGGTTACGGGTTTCACAATGTCTACTGAAATACCAAGCACTTCAACTTTCTCGGTTCAAGAAGATTTAGCTTTCCTTCAAAACTTGGTAAGTGTATAGAATGCTGTGAAAAAAGAAAAATGTATAACAGCCTCGGTATAAAAAAACTGAAAACTGATTTATGTATAATTATATATTTTTTATTTTCAGAAATCGGTATTGAACACCAGCCCAAATGAAGATCCAGAAGGTGCTCTAGCCAATCGCATCATAGCACTTGCTGTCGAAAAGAGTCTCAACGAAATTCAATCTGGCGATTCCGATACAGTTCGTACCGGGAAAAAATTAGATAACAGCCCTAACAATCTCATACCGACAACTACTCTTAAACCAGCTACTACAACTACAACTACAACGACGACAACGACAACAACAACAACACCACGACCAACAACCACACAACGTCCAACTACAACCCAGAGATTAGTAACAACAACATTCGACGGACCATCCATTCAGGACGATATCAGACAATTCCAGGAGGACACTAAACTACTCCAAGCATTAATCAAAGCAACCGGCCAAGATCCATCCAAATTTAATATACCTACACTACCGAACACTAATCTAAATGTGAGTCCAAATCTGCCAAACGGTGTTAATGATGATTTGAAATTACTTTCGAATCTTCTGGCTTTGCCATCGCCGTTAAACGAACCTTTTGACCCTCTCACACCGGAACCTCTCATTAATTACAACGGAGGCCTTAAAACAAATGTCCCAACGACGGCTTTGCCTCTCGGTGCAAAAATAGCTGTTAAAGATGATCCGAAGAATGTTCAAGATGACGGGAAGTTGTTACAAACTTTGATCAAATTACAGGGTGCACAAGAGACCACGACGCAAAAGAGTAAACTCACTATAACAGGTAAAACTATTAATACTTATATGATGTATTTAATGTGCTCTCTCGTTATAAGCATAACGATAACTTAAGATTACCTTAGATAGGAGAGGTTTTAATTTTGGCAATTAAATTGATTGAATGATTTTCACTTGTCTAATCAATATTATTTAAGTATGTATTATCCGTGCAAGCATCAAAATATCTTAGTTGGAAAATACTCAATTTAAAATTAAACATTTCCAGGCCAATCTTCCGACGAAGCTCTACAGAAATTGATTCAGCAGCAGCAAACAAAAGCAACGGGCATGGTCTCGGAAGCTACAAGAGCGCCTATTTCTTTGAGCACCGAGTATGGAAAAAGCAACGATGCATTGCTAGCCGCGTTACTGAAGGAGCAGGGTTTCGGTCCAACCACGGCAAGTTCTTTGGATGAGCAACTCCGACTCGCAGTTAGTCTTAACTTTTCTTACTTTCGCCCCTAATTCTTCGGGAGAAGTCTAAAACACTTCTCCCGAAGCATTCCTAACTTCATTATCATTCATGCGATCAATCAGTAACTTCACTCCGCTTGCGGCACCGTATTCATTATTATCTACTTTCGAAGCTTCATCTCATTCCATTTCATCTTTAATATTTATATGTCATTCATTAGGAACTCTAGCATTAACTGTCACCTCGTAGGCTTTACTCAACCAAGTGGTAGTGACGCCAAAAGCGAGAAGGACGACGACGACGCCAGCGCCGCCACCAGCACCGGCGCAGAGGAGGCCCTTACTAGACGGGCTGGCGTGGCTGTGGCAGCAGTGGAGGGACACGGCGCCTGGCTCAGCGCCGCCGAGGCCAGAAAGGCGGCCAGCCCCGGCGCCCGTCGCCAGGCCCGTGGCCAGGCCCGCTGCAGCCCCAGCCCCGGCCCCGTCACCGTCAGCCCAGACGACGGGTACTCGAGCCAACTGGTTGGGTTCTGGCCCGTTCGTCGGCAACGCCGATGACAAACCAGCGAATAGAGTGGGTTTTGCATCGTTACTACTTAGATTATGTGACTGGGGTTGAGGTGAAGGGAACAGGCTTTAGATTAAAAGTAACAGATTTGTTTTCAAATTAAACTTAATAATTGTACCTTTCGATTTTTTTAATAAGTTGTTCCTATTTAATCTAAGTCTGGTTTGTGTTGTGAGGAAATCGGGTTAGATTGTATATAGTGAGAAATGAATTGAGATAGTGTTTTCTTTCTGTGTATTCTTTGTGTTTTATTTTCTCTTAGTTAAATTATTTATTACGAATTGGCTTTATCGGCTTGTACATAATGTTTTGTGCCCTAAAATAGCGAGATTTTTTGTTTTGTAAAATAAAGTGTTTAATTTATAATTTTGTATGTGTCGTTTGTGTTTTGTCATTTTATTGTACTGATCATCACGGGTTCCATTGCACATTGTAATGTATATAACAAGAGATCTATCTCAAAATGGACTAGACTGTATCTTGATTTATGATCTGCTGCATTGCTATATTTTTTTTATATTTCATTCAATAAAGTCTAGTCCAATTGAGCCCATCCTCTCCAATGTCCATTTAACATTTCACCGACCCATTATCATACCCAAGGGATTCGCTAACAAACACGAATTATATCGTTACACACTTTGTAGATTATGTAAAAAAAGTAGATAGTTTTTTCTTTTCAGACAGAATAATGTAAATTTTGTATATTTTTACATACATAGTTTAAGAGTGGTTTTGTAAATATTGCAAAGTGAGTGTGAAGTGTATATATACATAATTTGGTGAGTAAACGCAATGAACGATTGGCTTTTAAATAATAACACAATGACATTTTCTAAATTGCACATGTATATTTTTTTGCTCAAACGCTAGCCTATTAAAAGTACTGATCAAATGTCTAATAAAACATACTTTTTGAACAAAGTTATATAACAATCTTTAATGTATATAAAAATACAGTAAATAACATCTCCTGTACGAAATACAAAATCTTTTTTTCAGCATGATTTGACTAACATTTCACGTACACTGTTTCACTTTCATTAACATTTTTCTTGTATATAATATTTTGTGAATATCTGTAAGTATTGTCTATAATATTTCTTTATCTACATCTTCACGTATTTTGCACGAAAAAGTGGTTTTTGCATTACCTAACTTTTATTAAATAATTTTCAAACAGTGTGATTCTACACTGATTTTTTTTTAAACTCTCTTAGTTTATGGTTCTCTACACAAGTAGCGGCGATGTATCTATAAATAGAAAATATTAATGCAAAAATCAACAAATGCACAGCTCACTGCCTAAGCGTCACCATTAATGCGCTCAATACACCATAACATCGACTATGAACTAACTTTTAACCCTCATGACTTCATCTAGATACCTCTGGAGCCACCGAGGGCCGCGACGTCAGAGCAAGGTCCGGGTAGGGGGCAGCTCGTGTCAGCGGCCATTAACGTAACGCGAGCCTTCTCGCAGTTCCTAGGAGCAGCGATACAGGTAAATAATATCATGTATAGAGCATGATGACTTTGTAATATAAAAAAATATATTTGTAATATGATGATTTTGTAATGTAAAAATGTGTATTAGGAACGAATATTCCAAAATTTTAATTATAATGGTAGGTTTGTCGTATACTTTATTGTTTTAGACGAAAAAGAGTTTTATATTTTTATTTGTGAGTTTTTTTAAGGATAGCTTAGAGAAAAATTGGCTGATAAAGGAGAGTGTTGTAAGTGGTCTCGATCTAACCATATCATTTCATAAATTAATTTTTCACTCCAAATCTAATTTTCTAAATAATTTATTTTTATTTTTCATAAAAAAAACATCAATAACTCGTATACTTACTTGATCATTTTCATAAATTAAACTGATTTGTAATCTATTAAAAAAACAACTAAGCAAAAAAAGATCTTATAACGTGTATATTTTAAATTTTCTATTGTATTGCATCCAATGCCTTCCAAATATATTTAATATCTCTCTATATTTCCGAGTAATATAGATACCAAATTATTTATCGAAATGTCTGGACCAATATAGTGAATTGACGGCCTGATTAGCGCAGTGGTAGCGACTCTGCTTTCTGCGCCGAGGGTCCCGGGTTCGAATCCTGGAAGGGACACAAGCTTTGTGTGATTAGCACGAATGTTTGTACCCGAGCCATGGATGTTTAAAATGTATATAAGTATTATATACTGAGTTCGCCCTCAGTCCATTGTACGGTACCCATAATACAAGCGTTAAGCTTAAAGTGGGACCGTATAGTTGGTGTGTTCGTCTGGCGATATTTATAAAAAAAAAAAATATAATTTAGTAATATATAAAAAAACATAATTTTTCTTTCAACTTCCAGGGTGCGGCCCAAACCGTCCAGAACGTGATACGTGCCGGTCAGAAGGCCGCGACGGACGTCTACACCGGTGGCTCGGGAAGCTCCGGGTAGCCGAAGCTGTGTAGCCACGGACTCGAAACTTTTACGAAAGTGTCATAATACGCACCTTGTGTTGCAAGTGCTCAAATGTAAATAGTCGGTTATAAAAATAATAATTTTATGTGTTCTATTTTCAAAACGTCCAATAGATTCGTTCTAGTCAGGGATAATGCAACATCGTGTAATCTCCCAAACGAAACAGACAATAGTAATTTCAAATGCTTAATCATGTAGATGATCTGAAACAACACTGCCTGTTAACGATTTGATTTCCTACTTATATTTTTTTTGTCGAGAAAAAAAAGAAAAAAAACTATTACTTCTTCCTCCAAATTTATAGAAATTGACAAAAACATTGTAAGCTTCTATAAATTTGAGGGTTTACTTTGTCGTAATAAGGTTTAATAGCTTTTTTTTTAAACAATACTATTCTGCCTTTACGTGCTGCTTGTATTCGCTAATTATTTATCCCTGACACTTTTTTTTCAAAACTAAGTTTCCTTAAAATGTTCCTAACGGCTACAGATGTTAAGATAATATTGTAAAGCTCGAATTTATAGACTTTTTTATCCATTTCTAATACAAAGGGTTTTTTGGGGTCCATTAAAATATTATACCTTTAAATTATGAACCGTAAATTGTCATACGAACGACGAAATGCATATTCGACCTAATTCAGAAACCCCTGGCCTTTGTTTAAAACATACAAATATAGCAGACATTTTAATCGGTAGGATAATACCGATTAATATTACTGCTATATGTGTGGCTTCAAACGAAGGCATGCGTTATTTGATGCGAGTTTGCGCACGTAGAAAAATTCCGAAGTGAAAGTTAAAATCGTGTTTTAATCAATGTCTATTGTCTATAAATTCGACTGTATATCTATGGATTGCTTTTTGTAATATCTAATAATCAAAGTTTCAAATTAATTCATCGATCTGAACGTCTGAAATTAGGACTTAGGAAAATAATGTGATGTTAGAACTACCTACTTAGTTTATATTATTTAATTTTTGATGATAATCTTTCTCTACATGACATTTTCATTTTGTAATAAATGATTTACAATTGGGGACCTAAATGATTTGTAATTCAAATAGATTTTTGGAATAGGTTTCGCATTTGTTGTGAAATTTTAACCTCTTAACGATTGGGTTGCGCTTGCGCACTTACAGGGACCTAGATTGATAGCCTCTAACTATAGATATTATCTCTCTGCGTTAAATTAGATTAAATTAAACCTGTATCCGTGATTTTAATTTCCAGTTTCTGAAATCTTGACAAAATTTGTTGAGTTGACCACAAAATGTATGATACAAATTACCTAAATATATCGCATCAAATTATAATATTTTCATATTTTAGTCATTATAAATATAATATTATAATAAATTGCCATTTGTTGTGAGATGACTTAAAAAACAATTTTCAGAAACTGGTTGTTGATACAACAAATACAATTAGATGTTAAGTGAATGTAATCTTAAGCCTAATTACATGTGCCATCTCGCACGTGCTCGTAGTACTCGCTTCTACATTCTTCAGCTTTTATTTATTTATTTAATTCAAAACGTATTGTGTTTAGCCTACAAACACAGATGTTATAAGATATACTCACGGTCAGATTTTGCTAGTAAGTTGGCTAGGTTTAAATAGCGGTTTTTTATGTCCTAGTTTTCAAAATTGAAACGTTCATGACTATCTGAAATTACTTGCAGGCACATACAATGTATGTCTAACATTCTAACGAATATTGTGTCGAACGATAATCGAAGACGAAAATAAATTGAGAATAATGTAATACTGGTTTTAATTTAAATTTTGTGGATGGAGGAATACTCTAAAAACATCTACAATTAAATGTTTGTATATTGTTTCTTGCTTAGCTCTAACAACTTACTAATGAACTGACTGATTGCAAACTGGATACGTTTTAACTTGCGATAACCAAGCCGTTAAGCTTATCACTGCCTCTAAATGTAATGGTTTAATGTAAGGATCGGGTAGTTTAATTATATTAATGCAATCGGGCTAGAATTATTGTTGTTAATTTTATTTACATAATAAAATAAGGCCCGGCGCCCATTGGCAGGGCAGGTCGGCATTGGATCTAGTGTCGCTCTGCCGCTGCCAGTAGGCGCTGGGACTATGCAGTTCCAGGTTCGATTATTGTCTAACATCTATGACAGTTTTGGATTTCACTGACGAAACTCATTTTCTACCACGATTATCACTTGCTAAAGATTTTGGGCAACCTGGTAACCAGTTCTTGAAGGACTTGTGAAGTCTGCTTACTGGTGTTGGGCCAACATGGTGGACCCAAATATGCAGCAATGAAGCAAGCAGTGGGTTTTCAACGATGTAAGCCGGCTAAATTAATGTATCAATTAATATTTTGTTATATACTAAACAACAAACTAAATTCAACATCATTTTATGTTATTTCTGTTAGATATTTATTCAATTTCAATTGAAGATATAAGTAGATATTATTAAAAATAAATAAATCAGCTAGTGAGTTAAATGATCATTAAAAAATTGGTTGTGTTATATATGGTTTATATACTTGGAAGTCCATTTTCCGGAAAAATATTTGATTTCTTATATTTACGCGAATACTACACATTAAAATAAAACTAATTCACAAAACACGGAAGAAAATCTTGAATTTTCAATTAAATACATTCTTAACAAATAAAATTAACAAAAATAAAAACTGCTCTAAAATTACGAATTTATGTAGCAATATTTTTTAAAGTCGTTCTTTCACTGCCACGAATTATGATACATTATTTGAATAGTTTTGGCACATTTCATTATAATTCCATGTATTTTAATACCTAAATTAAGCTAGTATGACAAAAAATTCTTATCTTAATAGCATAAATTCGCTTTAAGCGCTAACTTGTACAGATAACTAGAGACTTAAATGCCTTTGTCATAGGCTTTATATTAAATGAAACGTATTTTATATATTTGTACATTTATACATATAATATTATGTGGGGATTGATAGGAAAATAAATTATTATAAAACTATACGCTTGTTTTACTTATTAACCATTACTTATACAGAATATCTAAGTACCAATACAATAATGAGAGCGCTTAGGGTCTTTGTGGCGAGAAATTGTTTTTTTTATTTTTTTTTTATTGCAGTATAGGCAAGTATTTGATCTCGATCTCACCTGATGTTAAGTGACGATGAGATCTACGATGTAGCATACTTGCCTAGAAGGTACCTGTTCACTCTCGACTTGAAAACACCCAGATTGTAGTCAACGGGGAACAAAGACGCCGCGGCGTAGCGTGTTACGTGTACCGTGAAGTAGTCATTTATTTTTAGACAAAACCTATCGGGAAGATTGGTCGACGCAACCGGTGCACATTTGTTGTAACGTCTGGCGATATTATATATATTAGAATCAGAATTCATGTGAACCATTGAGTACCGTACTTATGAATAATAAAAAATGTCACTAAATGCTAAAATACGACTTTACCACTCGTTCGGAATGCCGTTCGTATGGAGAAGAACGGGCAAGAGACTCCATGGTTGCTCTTTACAAAAAGATCTTATACATATTGACTGTCACAAAAAA
The DNA here is from genome assembly GCA_905333125.1 of Pheosia tremula. Lineage (NCBI taxonomy): Eukaryota > Metazoa > Arthropoda > Insecta > Lepidoptera > Notodontidae > Pheosia > Pheosia tremula. The sequence goes on along the minus strand of HG995403.1, from coordinate 1,461,007 downwards.
TCAACTTATATGAAGGTTTACATAACATGTAAAAGGTATCGTATTCAGTTCAAATCGAAAGCCTTACAATTTGCTTACATCACGTCGCAACTCATAACTTTATGCTCAATATTTTTTTTTAGGCGTTGTTTTTTTTAATCTATGCATATAATACAAACGTAACTTTTCGCCGTAGAATTATTATTACAATGTCGTCGAGATCTACTTGCTTAACTGATACGTAATTGAAACTCCTTAGAGTGCTGACAGTAGGTACCTATTTTAAATCCCTCATGATGCAATGAATCATTCTTTTATATACGGTCGGTCAATTCTTCCAGCCCTTTTTTTTTCTCTTCGCTCCGTGATCAGCCGCCATTTTTTTATTCCTTTATTTAGTTGAATTAGCTTTTCCTCGTTCGGTCTGAAAGTTTGAAATGTATGTTATATCTTTAAGCTCGAACGATTGATGCAACCCAAATTCCAAAAGAATATAATATAAGCAGTGATAGCCATGTTGGTAGAATGCTTGCCTCAGTAACGAGGATCAACTGTTAAAACCCCGGCTCGCACCTCTGCGATTTCTGGATTTCCTGTGCGAATCACATTTTCAAACATGATCATCACATGATCACTTGCTAAATGATTATCACTTGAAAAAAACGTGAAACCTGCATGTCTCAGAACCCCACGAAAGATGTGTATGAAGTCCACAGACTGCGCCAGCGTACGTCTGCGTCATACACACCAACTATAAGATCCCACAGTAAGCAGCGCTTGTATTATGGGTACCGCACAATGGACTGGGGGCGAACCCAATATATATAAACATCCACGATTTGGGTTCATACATTCGTGCTCATCACAAAATTTTGTCCCCACCAGGATTCGAAGCCTGGTGCTTCGGCACAGAAAGCAGGGTCACTACCAACTGCGCTAATCAGGCCGCCAAGACTTATTGAATTCCAAAATATAGGTATTCCAATCACATAAATCTTATTCGCTACCGAGCGACTGGTTGCGAATCGTACGCTATCGTTTGATACATTCGTAATCGAAAGACGTATCGATTATTTCGATTAGTTTTTTCGTGTTTTTCGACCTTGAGGTGCGTGACAACACACGACATTGGCAGTGGACGTTGGTTTTTGTGATCGACTCGTATTTGCGTTTGCTATTATTAGAGTTATATAGAATTGGTTAGGAAACATACAGGTCAGAAGTTTTGGTGCAGACGCGATATAAGAGCGAGACAAAACATATCACTAGTACAGTAAGAAGAGAAATTGTAATTAGAACCTTATGGAAGGCAAGTAAAGAAAAAATAGTACTATTGTTGTAAGACGCACCACCTTGATTTGATTTTCGAATAAAAAATTCATTTCAAATCAGGATTGGAACTTTTTTACGAATTTGCATAAACAAAAGACTAGCTGATTTCTGAATTTGACTTCGAAAATAACGGTTGCGTTATTTTTGGCGGGAAGTTGTCAATTTTGTCTTACTTTTCAAATAATGTGTTTCTGTATAATATTCGTGGGATATTAATTATTGTGTGTTCATAAACGTGCACGAGTGACGGAAATTGAAATAAAATAGTATAACTTGACTTTCAAGTTCTCCCAAGATGTCCGGTAAATTTTCAGTAGAGTATCCACAGCTTTACTGATAGGGGTAGAGAATGAATTTCATCTTTACCATCGTCATCAACATCATCATTACATACTTATAATTCAATAAAATTTATCAAGAAATACTAAACACTGGCAGAAATGGCACTATATTGTAGCCGATTACCGAGCATAAAAAAAAAAACAGTCGCGTTTATGTTTCTCTCTGACTGTCCAGTATGTTTCCATAGCTATCGTCTGCTACTTCGTACCGCACTTATTACCAAATCGAAATCAATTTGTCATAAAATATATTTCATTATTGCGAGTAATTTGATTTTCTATTAAATTCTAATCCAGCAAAAAATAAGACTAAGTCTCGTTTTGTACCTATTCGCGTTATATTTGGACAGCGTTACTTGCGATTTGAAACAGGAAAACGTGGGCTATTGGAAATTGTGCATTTAGTGACCTTGTCTTAACATAGAGGAAATGCAGTTTTTATTTGACTTTAGTAAACAAAGGAACAATAAAGCTTATGCACTTGAGAATATAAATAAACCATATTAATCTTTAAGTAATAATAATAATACCAGCCCTTTTTAATGTCCCACCGCTGGGTACGGGCATCCCCTCAATGCGAGGGGGATTAAGCCATAGTCCACCGCGTTGGCCCAGTACATACCAAGCATTCATGACTCGGGTACTACACCAGTCCATTCACTGTTACAAGAAGAGTAAAACATACCCTAAATTTATATAACAACTTTTCAAACATTCATAGAGCAACGTAACGGCCGATTTGACCCGACCAATCACCATGTAAATGACTAGCTAGATTGCTTCTTAATTTGCCAATTTGTAGGGACTCTACAAATCGGCCATACAGATTTGGTGCGAAGTTGGCTCGCTCGTAAGGGCTCCTGCACACGATGCCGTCACCGCGCCGTCGCCGCGCCGACGCCGCACAATTACACTGTAGATACGAGTCGCGCGAAGCCCGCCACCGCGCCGCCGCCGCGCCGCCACCGCGCGCGTTCCCTCTGTTTGATTCATTCCATTGTACATTCCAGTGCACGTTCGTACGCAGCCGGTAATGGAATGAATCAAACAGTATCGTCTCAATCGTCGTATCTACAGTGTAATTGTGCGGCGTCGGCGCGGCGACGGCGCGGTGACGGCATCGTGTGCAGGAGCCCTAAAGGCTATCAGAGAATCGTTAATTATTTAATTACCCCTCATAATCGGATCTGATAAATCTTACGGTCGCTTCGGGGTAATTCACACAGAATATTAGCCCCAATGATGCAGACTGGACGTTTTATTAATGTTGCCCATTTTTGCGATGTGTGTCGTTGACATTAGATTGAATGTGCACATTCAAATAAGTGGATATGCTTATACATATATTAACAAGCATGTCTTTGTGGCTGTGGTGTTCAAAGAGTTAATCAGATACACCTACCTATTATTATGTATTCTAATAGGGAACATTTACTATTTACCAAAATAAACGCGATAAAATCTGTAAAATTAGTTTTATTTCAATGTGTAGTATTCGCGTAAATATAAGAAATCAATAATATATATATATTTACACTAAATACTTTCAGGATTCACGCACGGCATTCACACTCGAATATGAGATCAAAACTTACCTATAAATATAGCATACATTTACTAATTAAGTATCTATATAAATAATAAATATCTTATATGTCACAAAGTGTTTCAGGTAAAATTTATCAAAAACAGTAAACAAATAAATATAAGGTTGTTAATTCATGGATCCCATAAAGAAGAGTTAGCCCATAATAACATGGTAGCGGAGTCACCCCCACTTATTTTAACATACTTAGAGTTTGATAAAAATAACTTATCGCTGTCTGTACGCGGAGATATATGAGAAAAACTATTATTGGGGGCCTTTATCAACGCAATATACTCCATAACAATGATTGTTAAAATTGTATGTGTTATCTGTGCGTTTGTGCGCGCTAATCTCAGAAACGGCTAAGTCAATTGGGATATGATCTTCACTAATGTGTAGTGGTTAGCTTCACTTAAAATGTAATGTTTGTTTTATTTCAATCAGTTCAGAATTATAAAATATATATAAATTTAAAGACGCGGACGAAGTCGCAGGCAACAGCTAGTTCACAGTATAGGTAGCCAATCAACGAGACTCATAAAAAAATCTAAGCGTCGATGAAATCAACTAATAGGTAAACACCTAAATCACAATCCACATTTTAATTTATTATTAAATGCTTATAATTAACAAGACAAAAATACAATTTTAATATACATGAACCATTAAAATATTTTCCAGTAAAAACCCAACTTTGAAATCAAAGAAAATAAAATGTAATCAGTCAGACTGTGAACCTTGTCAAGCAACTTTTACGTCGCTTTTTTGCACGAAACTTCTTACAAACGAGTTAATAAATTAATCATTTGGATATTTTATTGCAATTTGGACATGCCTATTATAAATACTCGAGGCGGCAGCAGGTGTCTACTGATTAGATGAACGAAAGAAGTATATTAGGGGTTGAATGGATATTTATTGGTGTTTTATTCTGTGGACAATACTGATATAATATCAAGTATTTAGTTAGTATTTCATCATATTAGTTGGTATCGCAGGAGTTCCGAACCGCTTACCCCAGAATGTGTACTCCGGATTGACAGTGTGAAAGGTGCCATTATGCGAATGTTTTAGGAAATCAGTACTTTCATTATCAATGGTACTTCAACCGATACAAGCAGCTTAAGTTTTCATTGAAAGCATAGGGAAATAATCATTACATTTCTGCATGCATGTTCTTTTGTTTTAATCTATGCCGCCATCACTCACTTCGACCTCTGTTTCTCCTGTAAGCCATGATCTACCATAGGTGATCAACGAGGATACGGCGCTTTGACCTTCAGGAGTCCCAAAGAAAAGCTAATTGTCATGGAACCTGCAACTAATGTAATCAAAACAAAAGATGGAAAGAGTTCGATAAAAATTAAGTCAGATATACTTACCTTAAAAATTATGCCTTATGTTATAAAGACATACCTACCAACCCATCCATATATTGGAATACTAGCTGTTGCCCGCGACTTGGTCCGCGTGGTATTTAACAAAGACAACCGTTGACAACAGCCTGCTCGCCCATTCTGAGCCCCCGGGACGCATTGCAGGTTGTTGCTATCAAATTTAATCTGGCGCTGCGCTGCAACATTGGTTTTAATATTTTTTTTGTGAGATCCTATTTTTTTTTCTAAAATAAAAGTAGCCTAAGTTACTCCTTGTTATATCAGCTATCTGCCAGTGAAAGTCCCGTCAAAATCGGTCCAGCCATTTCAGAGATTACCCGGAACAAACAGACAGACAGACAGACAGACAGACAGACGGACAGACAGACAGACGGACAAAAAATGTAAAAAATGTTGTTTCGGTATAGGTAACGTGTATACATCCAAATGCACTTAGTAAAAAGCGGTTATTTTAATATTACAAACAGACACTCCAATTTTATTTATATGTATAGATAAATAATCTGCTCATCCCTGCATCGTATGGAGAACAAATATATATTCCTTAGTATATTTAAAAGTACCTAATAAATAGTAGATTTCTCTAAAGTTATTAGATCTAAAATACATTTTCATTTGATACGAACAAGAAGTACCTAAGTATTATACATTAATGTCATTGGAATATTTATTAATATAAATAATTCAAATTATGTGGATCTGATATCAAAATGTCAGTTGACCTACAAGCAATTAAAATAGATTGATTTAGTCAAACGTTGTTTTAGAATCAGAATCAAAATATATTTGTATTCGTGTAAACCATCAAGTACATTACTTAAACTTGATCGTCAAAATTAAGTAATAAATAAATATCGCCAAACGAACATACCAACTATACGGTCTCATACTAAGCAACGCTTGTATTAAGGGTGCCGTAAAATGGACTGAGGGCGAACTCAGGATATAATACGTATATAGATATTAAACATCCATGACTCGGGTACAAACATTCGTACTCAACACACAAAGATTGTTCCCTACCAAGATTCGAACCCGGGACCAACGGCACAGACAGCAGGGTCACTACCAACTGCGCTAATCGGGTCGTCAAATTGGTACAAAATGCTGAGATATAGATTTTTTTTGAGCAGCTACTAATGTCTGCCTAGCCGTTCCGACATTGTTCTCACATACCAATAACTATGTACTGCTCAAAAATCTAACGGATCTTTTTAAAAAGAGCAACCATGGAGTCTCTTGCCCGTTCTTCTCCATAGGAACGGCATTGTTCTCTCATACCTATAACAATGTATTGCTCAAAAATGTAAAATATATATTTAAAAAAAGAGCAACCATGGAGTTTCTTGCCCGTTCTTCTCCATAGGAACGGCATTCCGAATGGGTGGTAAAGCAGTAGCATAATATTTTTGTAACTTTACTGTAAAATGGTCTACGTGAATAAAAAATATTCTGATTCTCATTCTTCATTCCGACGACGGTGACGACCATTTTGACGACGATGATAATGATGATTTTAAGTGAGTGAAAGCATAGTATACCCTTTCTGAATCACCCTGTATATTTATCGCTATTAATGTATCTTACAAAACGATTGCCAATTCAATTGCATACGGCGTGCATACGAAATGTCAAAAGTTTATTTATAGAAGTTGACAAAGGCTTCGCTGTCTTGAGTGGGAAATTCCCACTTGTCGTCGGTCATATTGAACTGCTGCCCACAGTACCTGTGAGTTGGCAAAACAACTGCCTAATTATGTTTGTACCTAACTACTTGTAATTCTTTTAAATATAAAATAGTTCTTATCTTTCCTTTTTCCAAAACTACTGGCTTTACTGCAATTACGAAGGTAAAATACAGAAAGCGGGGTTTATTTTCTGGAAAATGTTGGTTACATATTATGTTTTTTCCCGTGCTAAAAAATGATTTTTACCATATTTATTTTGAGTATTTTCCATTTATATATATTTTGAGCATTGCTTATAATTGTGGAATAGACAGGAAATTCGTTAATTAAACAGGTTTCTTTTAAAATAATAAGTTACATTATGTTATTATAACCCAGTATTTTAATTTTGAATTGTATCTCAAAGTCCCTGGCAATGCTTTTCAAAGTTGTCTTTCTCAGAATTTCATAGTGGTACGTACGTTTTTAAAAGGTCAAGGCAGAAGCACGTGCTGAAAGTTCTTTGCGTACATAATTCGATGACGCGCGACGCCATTGTGTACAATTACTTATTCTTAACTTATCTAAAGCTTTACTTAACTTATATTATACTAGCTGCGCCCCACGGTGTTACCCGCCATTAATAAGTACCTATTTTTCCTCTATGTCCTTTTCTGTAAGTCATGTCGATCCTTTGCTCTATGAAAAATTTACACAAATATATCCCACAGGAACCGTACATTTTACCGGGATAAAAAGTAGCCTATATGCTATTCCAGACTATAATCTATCTCTGTGCCAAATTTCATCCAGATCCGTTCAGCCGTTCTGGCGTGATTGAGTAACAAACATCCATCCATCCAAACTTTCACATTTATAATATTAGTGGGATGGGATAGTGGGATGATCCTTAGAATATACTTTTATACATAAAAAATATATTCAACCAAGACAAAACAATATAATTTCTGTTGGTTTATGGGGCCTACTTGGCCACTAATGCCCTGATAACTTAGTTATATAACCTCCAAAGCGTGTAAGCATCGTGGTAACAAAAAACATGGGTAAATCATTTATGTCAAAACTTATGGGTCACAAATGTTGTTTTTTTTGTGCGCGCAATGTATCGTTAACCAGGCGATCAGAACACAACGCACCACCCAATTACCGACTCGTGCGCGTGACGAGTGCTCTTAAACGTATCGAGTTTTAATTTGCATTGCAGTTTCAGATCTAAATTAGTATTTTTTTTTTATTTCAAACATGTCGAGGTGGTCATTTAAAATGATATTATACTGTATCAATAAAAAAATGCATATATTCATGAAAAGGTCGACGTCAAATTCCATCTCTGAGTTGTCCAGAATCATGAGTTGACTGTGTTCTTCATCTATGGTATCCGTTTTCATTACGAGGCCACTTACACCCTGTATTGCTAGAAGGTGTCATTGGCTGAGACCCACGGCATAGTACTTCCCAAGGTACCTACCTATCATATCTGCATACGAGTATTATATTTAAAAAATACGAGTACTTACCCACCGCAAACTCATACGTACCTAAGTACAATGTAATAATAAATATTCAATGCGGGCTTTTCCTATGAATTGCGTTTTTTATGAACTAGGATCAAGTTGCGGATGCTAAGCTCGAGTTTCGACTAGACGACTACCTGTGGAACTCGAACGAGTTTTAATGGGTTGATAATATCGTATAGTAGAAAAATGGGAAAAAAACACAAAAAAATAATATTTTTTTAATAATAATAGCTAAGGGAGCGTTCAAGTATTACATAATGAATTTGGGGGGAAGGGGGGGGGGGTTCTTCTGAAACGTTACGATGCGTTACAGGGGCGAGAGGGGGGTTTTGAAATACGCATTACCTACGTAACATCTCATGCATTTTTAAAAGGTTTTTTTATTTCTTAAAATTTCGTGTTAAATATTAAAAATTTAATTCGAATATATTAGCGACTTTCAGGTACTTTTTACCCTTTTTTACTTTTACACCACATAATTGTGACTTTCAGGTAGCGGTCACTTGGTGGTGGTTAGTTAACGTTATACTATGGGGGGGCGAGGGTAACGGCGCGTTACGGCGCGTTACATGGGGAAGTAGGGGGGGGTCAAAATCTCCAAAAATTTCGTTATGTAATGACTTGAACGCTCCCTAAATAAAGGACAGCTTGTGGCAAGCTGTTGGTGAGTGTGTGACGACTGTGACGACTTATTTTTTCAGAGCCAGTATATATGGCGCCTACCATAAAATTATCTAGTTTGGAGCCAGCGAATTATTATACAATAGTACGCACTGGATCTAATCTTGATCTATCACAGATTTTGACGCAAGGGGTCATACCTCAAGCGGCTTCTGAGAACTGTATTAGCTACGTCTATTATAAATGCTCCGTGAAGCGGGTTTGGCCACTAGCGCGCCACTGAGAACATATATCAAAATTGATTATATATGATTAATAGCTATTACCCGCGACTTCGTTCGCATGGTATTTAACAAAGACACAACCGTTGGCAACAGCCTGCTCGCACGTTCTGACCGCGGGACGCATTTCAGGTTGTTGCTATCAAACTTAATCAGGCGCAACGCTGCAACATTGGTTTTAATTTTTTTTCGTGAGATCCTATGTTTTTTTCTAAAATAAAAGTAGCCTAAGTTACTCCTAGTTACATCAGCTATCTGCCAGTGAAAGTCCCGTTAAAATCGGTCCAGCCATTTCAGAGATTACCCGGAACAAACAGACAGACAGACAGACAGACAGACAGACAGAAAGACAGACAGATAGACAGACAAAAATTGTAAAAAATATTGTTTTAGTATAGGTACCGTGTATACATCCAAATGCACTTAGTAAAAAGCGGTTATTTTAATATTACAAACAGACACTCCAATTTATTTATGTTCAATTTTATTTATGTTCTGTAAGTTATTAGGGAAGGGAGTTAGAATGTAGTCTTAATTAGAGTCATTATATTTCATCATAGTATGTTTTAGTTATAAGTCACATAACTTTTATAATAGGTAATATTAATTAATGTTTTTCTTTATATATGCTGCCCGTATGTTATAGTGGAGATAGGAGTTTATAGGTACCTAATAAAAGGTTATACCTACGTATATAAAAACAGCATAATTTTATGCGACAATAAAGTTTGGTTGCCTAGCTGGTCTATAAAATATTACGAAAATAAATCAAATAAATAATTTATCGTGCAAAAACATGTTTTAGTCTGGCCATCTGGCAACAAGATCAAACCGGTCCCATGTAGATTTATTAAAAATCTTCAAACATTATCTTATCTCAAATTTGACCTTTGACTATTCTAATTTTCTGTGTTTAAACACCCCTCAACGAACTAATAGAATGTAGACAAAGCAGATAACACGAAATTGTTATAAGTAGTACATAAACGGTGCAAAAAGCATTTACTAGTTTTTGTCATGTAGCGGCCAGACCACCTAAGCACATAACATACGCCTATATAGGCAACATTTCATCGGAAAATGCGAAAAAAATCGCCGTTCGACCGCAGCGATTCGATGTAGAACAAAGTAGGTCGGGCAACATCGGCGATCGTCGGGCGGCTTCGTGCGTCCTCGGGCGTCGGCGTGCGCGCACACAGCATCGAGACACCGCCCCGGTCGCAGTTGCGCTTGTGCTTTGGCAAAAGTTTTTCCCAACTATTACGTCACGGGATGAAAGCTGCGTTCACTGAATTATATCGCGCCGCTATGGACTGATATTTTCGCCGAATGAGCTACGATCACTTGGAAAAAAAATCTACGCATTAATATATTTTTTTGTGAATCGTGTTGGACTGTTTGCACCTAAAACATGTTGTGGGAGACTGGTTTTATTGAGGAGTCGGATACAGTGAGTATTTATTTTTTATTATACTTTTATAGAAATGTTTTATTGATTTAATACGTGCCTACAATTATGAAATCAAGATGCACACACACACTGTGCACGTACGTACAGTCGAGATTTGTTTGTGTGCGTTAACTTTCTAGTTTTCGCTCGACGCTCGAACGTATTTACATAAAACGTGAACAGTTTTTCATAATATAAACCACATGGAAGCGTTTAAGGAGTATTTTAACGTGTAAATATTCATCGTGCGAGTCCCACGCTGTGACGGGACTGGGAATAGCTTTATTTCATGTAAATAAAATGGTCATGTTGACGGGTTGACTTGATTTGAGCCGCTAAAACGCTGCTCGTTTTGCGCACCGTTCATTCTTGCAGCATTTTAGGTGCTTTTTGTTTGGAGCTTCAGTTAGAAAACGTTTTTGTGTGTATGAATTATGCACGTGTTGTATGAAACTATTGTATGGATATTACCAAACTGTATGTAACTGTTAGGTACGCATTTGTATGTTTTGTGTTTTAATTTCAGGCTTTTTTCATATAGGTACCTGCATTATTAATTATGACACAATTAATATAGTAATTAGCAATTAGTGTCATACCGCACTACAAAAATCTAATTAATATTCACACCACGTGTTACATTTGGAATTTATACATGAGTATAAGTAACCTTTATCTATTGAATATCGTAAAATTATATGACTCATGCTATAGTTAAATATATCAAACGCAAGTAACTTTACCCGTCAAATAATGAAGAACGTGACGTGGTGAATGCATTTAATATTATTATAATTGTTTAAAAAAAATGTTTTTTTAAACAATGCTAATAACATACAAGGGATCTTGCATATGCACCTCACTAAGCTTCAAAGTTTAAATGAATCTGAACTAGTCTCAATTTCAAGGGAAAAGTCCCAATGCACTGCTGATTCTTATTATCTGGTATGACAATGGTATTGCCTGCTCACATACCGTCGATTTCCCTGGGAATGTATGTATACCTCTTTGTTATGGGGTTCCGTAGCAAAACTGGGAACCCTTGTAGTATCGCCATGTCTGTCATTTCGGGGTCACAGTCAATTTATTGAGAAACTTAAGACTATATATAATGAGAGCAAAATTGCATAGAAAATTGTCCAAATATGAAAAAAAGGAAATAACTGATTTCCCTACATGGAAATGAAGAAATGGAAACGAATGTTTATACCCAAGTCATGGATGTTGAACATATATATAAGTAATATATACTGGCTTCGCCCCAGTCCATTGTACGGTACCCATAAATAATACAATATAGTTGGTGTGTTCGTCTGGCGATATGTATTTTAACTTTTCAGTTTAAAATACCAGCATCCTATAACCGTGATCGGTATGACTCGGTACTCGTTAACCTATTGAAATATTTTACACTATTTTCGTTAAACCCTACACAAACAAGATTGTAATTAATTTAATTACTACACTGATAAAAATAATAATCCTTTCAGAAACTCTTAATTATTTCTACCTACTTCCATTCCATCCAATTAAATCTTAATGAATATATGTATAGGTATAGGGTATAGGGTAGGTAGTAGGTATAGGTACAGGTAGTCAGGTAGGTAGTAGGTATAGGTAGTAGGGTAGCTATAGGTATTTATATCAGGATGATTTAGAAAGGGTTTATATACTAATCTTCTTTTTTTTAATCAACGTGTTAAGTCGGAATTTCGAAACATACTTTTTGGTTTCAAATATTTTGTTTACAATTTTCACTTAGCGCGGAACTATTTTGATTGGTAAAGCGTTAAAGAACCATTAAGTAAGAGAACGAGCACTAAGCTAAATACTATATACAGTTATGTAGTGAATACATAATTTGATAATAGTAGAAGTCGTAGCTTAAAAAAATGAGATTCTTCATACAAACTTTGACCCCGCATTTGACCCCCTTAGGGGTCGAATTTCCAAAGTTCTTAGTGCACCTCTAGGGTACTCAAGAACTATATTCTCCAAATTTTCAATCTTTAGGCCCATCAAGTGTGTGTTATCAGTCAGTCAGTGTTAAGAATGTAAACCCTATCAACAACCTATTTCACACAAATTGTATAGGCCATCTGTCAAATAAGGAAGCAATACGGCGACGATAAGACGGTGTTTACAACTGTAAAATAACACGTTTTATTACTTATAGACGTGAGATAATAATTTCAAATGTTTATCATTCCCACCCCCTCACTCCCGTTGCATATTGTATTATTGATCTCTATTTAATGTGCGCTAAACGGGCTAGATAACAGCGCAGCGCAGCTATGCGCCATTGGACCAACGTCGTATAATTAACGATGCGCTTTCTCGACAAATAATACAGGCATTACAATTGCGCACCCTAATTGAGTAAATATAGTTTACGTTATAGACTAGATCAGGGGTTCCCAATTTTTTTTTGTCTACTGTCCACTTTGAATTATTTTTGACGCCCCAATTTTTTCAGCTACTTAAGAACCACTATAACTTCAAATTAAATTAATTACAGTAAGTCTCTACACAACGCTCCCATTTTTTTTCTGGGTCTCTTACCGCCCCCCTTTAGGCCTGCAGCGCCCACAAGGGGGCTTCAAAGGTGACTATACCGTTTCTGAATCACGGTGTACAATTATCAAATAGTGAATTAAATACATATTATTATAATTAACTGCCTATTTTGATATCATTTATACAAATCTGTTCCTGATTCTAGTGAAGGGTGAAATAGGTCAGGACTGAACCGAGCCGGGCTCAAAGTATATATCGTTGTAAACAAACAACTATGACATCATTCTGCCTGCACTTTAATCTATTATCATTGAGATTGCTATACTAAACAGCAGTGACAGCAAAATTGGTAGAACGCTTGCCTCGGTAACAATGATTGCAGGTTCAAACCCAAGCTCGCACCTCTGGGATTTCTGGATTTCATGTGCAAATCTCATATTCAACCACGATTATCACTTTCTAAACGCTGATGGAAAACATCGTGAGCAAACCTGCCTGTCTGAGAGAACACCATAAAAGACGTGTGAAGTCCGCCAACCCGCTCTGGGCCAGCGTGGTGGACTATGGCCTAATCCCCCTCGCATTGAGGGGAGGCCCGTGCCCAGCAGTGGGACATTAAAAGGGGACATTGCAATACGTATACAACGTGATAAAGAAAGGGTACAAAAAATCCGCTTCTTAGCGCATCTGTTAATCATTATGCGCGAAGTCAGAATATTAATGTTGATTTTAAAATTGACATATTGAAAATATGACTTCACATAACATTACAAAAACGCTGAAAACCCGCAGGTTCAAAGCTTAGTAAACCCTTATTAACCGACTTCAAAAAGGAGGAGGTTCTCAATACGGTTGGTTTTTTTTTAATCAGCCTGTACTATAAATATAATTTATGGCTATTATTATTAAAGTTAGTCCTGTAAAACTTTCAAAGGGCCGCTATAGTTCGCGGCGCGCGCACTACACGATGTGAGTATCGGAATAACGCCTATATCTGAACGGCGTTTTCGATAAACGTATTACCATAACAACAATGCAATAACAATGTTTCAGATCATTGATCACTTCCGACATTATATGAGACTCGTGCGCAGTGGGCACCGCGAGCTGGACTTTGTTTTTTTTCTGTCATTTTAAAGGTGAACGACATCGTTATTAATATAAAGCTTAGTGGTAGTAGCCATTGTGTTCGTTTATTGTCAGGTAGTGAGTATTCAGCTTTATATTACAAAAACAATATTGGAACTTTGCCATTAAATAATTATTTATTACATACTAACTTAATTGTTAAGTTCGTTTTTTAATGCCCATAATGTGTTCCACTGTCGGACAAACAAAGGCTGTAGAAACAAAAAGGAAATATTCATTTGATTACTGAAATGGATTTATATTTTTGATATATAGAGATGCTAATCAATAATTGCTTATTGAAATTCGAAATAACAACATTATTGATTTAAAAAAACAAAATTAAATTAATAAAGTTTTTAAATTCAAAAGGTCATATAAATCTAACTAAAATCTTGTGTTGTACTGAGTATTCTAAAAATGAATGTACGGTATTTTTTCTGTTGATGCTCAAAGTGAAATATAGTCCTTTTGACCAAACTTTGGTCACAGATTCTAGCCATGTGCGCAGGAGATATTATAGTGGACAATTGTGTCTTCCCTCAATCTCATAGTCCGATGGGACGGCAATACTACACGACCGGAGAAAGATCAGGTACAGGACCGACGGCTTTACGTGGTCTCCGAGGCACGAGCCATTGATAATCATTGTTGAAAATGAGATTCGCACATGAAATGCAGAAATCCCAGAAGTGCGAAACCAGGGATTAAACGCATGACCCTCGATACTGAGGCGAGCGTTCTACCAATTTGATTATCACTGCTTTTTTTTCTGTCTGTAAACATGTTTGTAGTCGTATACAAGTTTTGAGCTTTAAGAACTCGGAAGCAATCCCTCTGAAGGTTGAACGTAAACAGATTACTATAGTAGAAAACGATTACTATCATGCCACGCCAAATTAAATTATATATCCTCAGAAATAGAGCATAATTTACAACATGTATCCGCAGGTATATTTTTAAAGCATATTGTATTAAATTGTATGCAAGCACAGACTCACAGACTTGTTTTTATAGAAAAGAGCACGAGTTTGTTTCGCTTTTATTGTTTAAACCATAAAGTCCAAAGTTAATTAAAACCTGTTGTTTTAAAGGTTGGGTAAAATAACCATTACGAAGCTCTTTTTGACCTTTAATATACAGAATACCTACTCTTAAAACGTATTATAGTACAGCAATTAGGTATAATTCAATTATCATTATCTCAGTCTAATTATTGTGTTTATGTTTATGCAATTATTTTTATTGATATCATAAGGTCACAAAAATATTATAAAATGAACAATCCAAATTATATTTTTTTTTATTTTTGAAATCCACATTTTTCTGATAAGCTATGAAACCTAAAGATATATAGATTTGAATATCGTTCTGTTCCTTTAAAAAAATAGGTTTGTTTATGAAAATGCACCTTATATTTAAGCCTATCAATTTCGTTGAAATTATCATAGACAAGTTCTTTTATCTAGAAATACAGACAAGCAAAAAATGATATAAAAAAGGTGTTCCTCAGAAATGTATTTTTAGTTACCAAAGATTTTTTCCTATTTATGTAACTCAACTAGAGGCGATTATTTTTCACACAAAAACTGCTGTGACGAATACTTTTTCAAGCCTAGTGACATTTAAAATAGAGTGGTGTGGTGTGGTGGAGTGGAGTGGGTTCGGTGCAAGTAACATATATACAAGATCCCGATAATAACCGTCGGGGCATAGCGGCCGCCCCGCCAGGCATACCACCCGCCTGGCTGGAAGATCTTCCCTTTTCCGCCAAAGACCCTCAAAAAAGCGATTTGTAAATTTTAACAAATATATTGTAAAATATTTTAAGGGGTTATCAAGTAGGTGATAACGATCACGTTTATGTATAAAACATATCTATACATATAATTAAAATTGGAGTGTCTGTTTGTAATATTAAAATAACCGCTTTTTACTAAGTGCATTTGGATGTATACACGTTACCTATACCGAAACAACATTTTTTACAATTTTTGTCTGTCTGTCTGTCCGTCTGTCTGTCTGTCCGTCTGTCTGTCTGTCTGTCTGTCTGTCTGTTTGTTCCGGGTAATCTCTGAAATGGCTGGACCGATTTTGACGGGATTTTCACTGGCAGATAGCTGATGTAACAAGGAGTAACTTAGGCTACTTTTATTTTAGAAAAAAAAATTGGATCTCTCGAAAAAAAATTAAAACCAATGTTGCAGCGCTGCGCCTGCTTAAAGTTTGATAGCAACAATCTGCAATGCGTCCCGCGGGATCAGAACGCGAGCAGGCTGTTGCCAACGGTTGAGACGTTGTTAAATACCACGCGGACGAAGTCGCGGGCAACAGCTAGTATATATATATATACAGTGTTTGATTTTTTTGTGAGAACGTAAGCCAGTACCGTTAATTTCATATTTGTTTGCGGGCTTTATAGCCTACCGATGGACCCTTTAAAATAGTTTACACAATTATTGGTAATTATTATATGCATAGATTTTCCTTTTTAGCGTTCTACACCTTAATGCTTTTGTCTTGGAAACGATAATAGCGTGGCGATTTTGTAAACGTGTCAAATTTCTTATTTGAACAGATCTCTATATTATAATTAAATCGAGTGACCGTTTAGTTTCAGTTCAAATCCACGCTCTATTGCACCATCTATTTACTGCGACGGCTTCTGTATTTACTTAGTATAAATAAGACAAAAAAAATAACAATAATGAAAACATAGTTTTCGTTTCAATAAAAAAAAAAAATCTCGTTTCAAGTCAATGACATTTTAAATTCGTTAATATCAGTTTAGTTACGGTAAAACTCTTTTATGTTATGGTATATAAATTAATAGCTTAGGCTCAAAAAGGCAAAAATAATAATTATATGCTACCAGCAATGTGATCTTTTTTTATTATTGTAGTGACCTCAGTAGCCTCGCTACAAGATACATAGATGGCGCTGACGATTCTGCAAACCAAAGGCTGAAACACGCTATGAAAGTTTTCGGACTCGTAACATATATACCCCGACAGCTATCGTCGACGCATAGCGTCCGCCCCGCCAGGCATTCCATCCGGGCGGCTGGAAGTTCTTCCCTTCCCTTTATTAAACCAAAACTGGATTCCATCCATCCATCCTTCAGTCGAAACACGTCGCTGCGGGACATAGCCCCCCCCCCCCCCCCCCCAATAACTTCAAGGTCTCAACTTCAAGGTCCTTCGCCATTCATATCCAAAGGCATCCCGGGACGCGTATGATAACATCCGTCGTCCTACACATTAGACTTTGGACTCGTAATCGCTGTCATAGAACTATAATAAAATATGACAATAAAAAAATGTTGAAGACAAAAGCTCTGCTAATAGACGTAGTATTTGTAGTTAAAAGGCAACACATTCGGCAAGGCTTGGATGTGTGATGTCTTTGTAATTCATGTGTACTACGCAAGAATATGTACTTCAGTAGCTACTTAACTAGCTGGTACTTATATGAAAACTAATTAATACAGACTTTCGAATTTTCTTCGCACGCAATTAACCCTTCAAATGCGACAGTCTCACTGGGCACAATTTAAATGCCAAGCAAATTGTCACACAACGAGCGCGCATGCGCCACATATTTTTTACTGTACTAGTGGCACATTATATGCCGTTCATATTTTCATATACTTCATGTTGTTCATATACTTTCTTCACTAAATGTTACCAAGAAAAAAATATAATATCATAAGTTATTTTGATAAAAATGCAGAGACACTTTGTTAAATATATTTTTTTTTGGTTTAGACAGCAATGTTCGCCAACCTCGTATAAGTATATTGAATTAACGTACGTACTTATTTTGTTAACGAAACAAAAATACCGTCTCGTGTTGCGACACCATCTGTAAATATACAAAAAAATGCTCACAAAAATTTAAAAAATACGTACTGGCAAAAATGCCACTATTTTGTAGCCGATTGCCAGCCTAAAAAAATAAGAAAAAGACAATAAAGTATTTATATCATATAATTACATTTATATTTAACTCGGTTAGGTAAAACAGAGCCTTACAAAGTAATACATACATTTATCTATACATATAAATAAAATTGGAGTGTCTGTTTGTAATATTAAAATAACCGCTTTTTACTAAGTGCATTTGGATGTATACACGTTACCTATACCGAAACAACATTTTTTACAATTTTTGTCTGTCTGTCTGTCTGTCTGTCTGTCTGTCCGTCTGTCTGTCTGTCCGTCTGTCTGTCTGTCTGTCTGTTTGTTCCGGGTAATCTCTGAAATGGCTGGACCGATTTTGACGGGAATTTCACTGGCAGATAGCTGATGTAACAAGGAGTAACTTAGGCTACTTTTATTTTAGAAAAAAAAATTGGATCTCTCGAAAAAAAATTAAAACCAATGTTGCAGCGCTGCGCCTGCTTAAAGTTTGATAGCAACAATCTGCAATGCGTCCCGCGGGATCAGAACGCGAGCAGGCTGTTGCCAACGGTTGTGTCTTTGTTAAATACCACGCGGACGAAGTCGCGGGCAACAGCTAGTTGTTAATATATCCAACTGAGACCAACAATAATTCATAGAGAATTGATAGCAATGCTTGTACAACTAAAAGTCTGTGTGTTTATCAAGAATTGGTATGATGAAATATGTATGGAAACGGGACTGAACGCTTCCACCTTAACAGTACCATTTATGACTCATACAATATGCTGAATACTTTCAAAATGACAAACGCGAAAGACCATAGTTTCATAACATTGGTCTTAAGTGTATTGTCATTATTAGCGGTTCGATTTTCACTTATTTGGGTCGAGGACGCGGCGCCTTCTGTGTGAGATTTACAAGAATGTGTTACTCTTTAGATGCGGTGTTATTGCTAGTATTGAACTGTCTGTAGTTAACTTGCTTATTAGTTATATTCGTTTCATCATACGTCATTATTTTTAATGTGGTCATAGACAATGTTTCATTTAATACACAAGCCAACTAGTATTCATTATTCATGATATGTCTTGCCAATGATTATAAGCACAACCTTAATCAACCTTCTGGTTTTTTTTCTAGTAACAAAACAAAACAAAACACAACTGCTTTTGACATTTGTTGCATTTTCAATCATTCTAATGTAGTATACTAGTAACTAACATAAAGAGCTCTTGATAATTTAACTACGATATATTTTATATCACAAAAGATGTTGCTGATTTTATTTTTGTTAATCTCCTTTAATAATAAGGTGTGGTTAACAAATACCGAGAAATAGTAATGAGCAAGCATAATAATAGGGGAAAAATATTATCATATCTAGGAAGTGTACTTTTTTTTTTGTTCTCTAGCCAAGCGTGCTTTGTTTTTATTGATACGATTGTAAGGTTTGTATGTGCTGAGTATTAATTACAAATACATACACAGATATATTTTCATGTAATAACCGGTCGGACAGGAAGAAGTTGCACAAGGCTTCATTGTCTAATGCTTTGTTGATTATTATTTATTGTACTATTTATAGAATCACGATTATATGGTTATAGCGAGGCATTAACTTATTAGATTTAAATTAAATTAAACATTTTCATGAGTATTTACTGTACGTCTTAAATACGATTAGATGAAAAAGACTGAAATAATATTTATTTAATTAAGTAATTAAAATTCTTAGTTTTAAATTGAATCTAAAATCGGCTAGAAAACAAATAAAATATCTATATGGATCCCAAATATATTTTTTAAATTTTCCGTTTAATGTGTAACAACATTAAAAATGAACCATTAGCTAAATAAAAATAGTAAACATTCGACTAAATAAATGACAGCAAGTAATTATATAATAATAGTCGAAGGCTAATAGCTCCGTAATTTTCTAAGAAGTTCTCAGCTCACAAGACCAGTGATTCCGATCACGCAGACTCTGATTCACTGCGTTGCGAAAGTGGACAGTGCGAAACAGGAAAAATGTGAAAGAATCAACTGTGGCCAACTCAATTCGGGTAGTCGGTGTTGAAACCGACTGTGAGTCAAGCCGACATAATTGCAGAGTTGTTTGACGTTTATCCATTGCGTCATTATGAATTGTTGAGATTTGGTTAGGAAATTTATGGAAAATGCGTTTAGAAGTCTACTTTTATTTCAAAAATCAACAGGTTCCTACAATTTTTGTAAATTAAAGCTACCATTCGTGATGTCGTATCGTTTGAAAATTTAATTTTTTCTTGTATAGAAGATTTTTTTCATTGCGTCCCATTGAGTAGGTTGCGGTTACGTATCTACAAACGGTTATTAATAGTAACTTTATGCAATATTGTGCAGTATGCCTTCTAGTAAATATATCATTAACATGTACTTATTTGATGTTCTTTGACGTAAATCGCCCCTCCATTGCGTACATGTTCCATTATCGTCTATTTAAGGGACACATCCATTGGTCATATTAACACGTTCCATTGCGTGTAGCGTGTCTGTGTTAATTTGACTGGAAGTGGAATATTACAACCAATTGAGAAGATCTTTTCATTGTGACTATTTTCTAAATTTTATTTTTTAGGGATTTTTCAAATTTTAATTGTGTTCGATTTCCAGTCCGTCTGTTGATAGTGGTCAATACTATCGTATGATAACAATATGGGACAACCTCACTTAATAGCCTAAGTAGGGTTGGTCCTGACATCTATATAGAGTCAGTTTGTATTGTCGAATTATTAATAAGAGCTACAGTACAGATTTCAAGATAAATATATTACTCTTTGTACCATTCCTAAAAACTATTAATTTTTAAGTCAGTTTTTTTATAAATAACCTAGAATAGCACCTAAGTAAAGATAAAGATAACAAGTATTTCTTTACATTGACCACCCATTTTAAAATCACTAATGTTATTCCGCGCAAGAATCATAGCTAACAAAAAATAGAGTCATTATGGCGTTAATCAATTTTAGCATTTAACAATCGTTTAACACCAAACAAAGGCGCCAAAACATCGAGCACAAATGATATCTATCGATACTCATAATCGATGGTGGGCGTTCGATTTTATGTATCGAATGCGCCTGGGCAGCCCAATCGCGGCGGTGAAAGGGAAACTCGTTTGCGTCACAGGCTATATAATATTATGTTCCGTTATACGTATGTTCGTTCGACCCTGTTATGTATAATTACGTATTTAACTTGAGCCTCGTTTGTATTAATTGGCCTTAATAGGCCAAATAATAAATAATTATTTTTAATAATACAAAATAAACTTTATAATATTCTTTTTTATAAGTAATGGATATTTTTATTATATAGTTCTATAACTTAATAATAGTAAATTATTATTTACATAATTAGGTTAATATATGTTAATGAGAGTCATAAATGTTTAAGAATATAATATTCAAACTACTCCTAAAAATAATAATTTGCGGCATTCACTTAAAATAAATCGATAATAAATGTATTTAATATCAAGCTTTTTTTATTTATATCGGAATTGCCACATTTATTATTGTAATACTTGCTAGGAACACTACGAATTAGTAAAATAACTTTTTTTAAGTTTTCGTTCACTATAAGAATTATTTGACCAATTATGAACATAAAAAGCGCCTAATTAGTTCACCCGTTTTAAAAGTGATGCGCTAAATATCGAACAGCATTTATTTTTTGTTTAGATTTTTAGATTTTAAACAAAATATTTGTACCACTATCGCCATCTATTAGCTATTTACCGAAGCTTGGAGTAAAATCGTGAACGTGTCGGCCCGCAGTACTTGAGGAATAGTAATAAGCTCGTGCCACTATTTTGAACCTTATACCGTGAAAAACCTAAACCTCCTTCAGAAAATACGTGTACTTATTTAGATTTATAAATATTCAAATAAAAAAATAAGTTGGAATAAATGGAATAGCCTCAATTTGGAACGGACACGTGCATCCATTACTTAATCGTTGTGTCTCATAATCCATTTCGTATTCAAAAATGTTTTAATATTGCATAATTCATCCGCCATTGTTGAGTTCGATTCTTGCATATGTAATAGACATCCTCGTTTGTGGCATGCCTTGGTGTTATTAATTCCTTGGAAATTATAATGGGTGGCTTTGGTGGGCTGCCATTATTTAAAATAACTACCTATGATGTTTTTTGAAACAGTAGAAGTACGAAATCAATGGTCGAATTTGGATATATAATTTTGTCTTTTGTTTTATTGATGTGAACAATATAAGAACAACAAAATGAGTTTTAAATAAATAATTAATTTGTTGTTTTTTCCGTATATACAAAATAAATATGTATTTCTTTTTTCTTGAGTAATAATTATAATATGCAACTTAACTAAATTAC
The DNA here is from genome assembly GCA_905333125.1 of Pheosia tremula. Lineage (NCBI taxonomy): Eukaryota > Metazoa > Arthropoda > Insecta > Lepidoptera > Notodontidae > Pheosia > Pheosia tremula. Next base: position 1,438,867 of record HG995403.1, on the reverse strand, counting down.
AATGCACTTATAATATAATTACATTAGTAGGTACTTAAACACTTATATTGACGATAAAACTAAATACTTCATTGAGAATAAAATAAAAAAATATCGCAACACAAATACTACCCACTTTTTTTTTATTTATAATTTTAGAGCGTTATTGTTTTTCTCAAAGTGTCGTTTGCATAACTAAAAGCATCTAAGCTAGCAACAGTCAATCGTGCAATAATCAGACTGGTATATAAATCCGCCATTTTGTAAGCGGCGAACGGGCGGCGGGAAAACCGAGGACCTTGACAACCGGTTCCGCTCACCGCGCCTGCGCACGACGTGTCTCACAGTGTGCACAGATATTTTAATACCAGTTAATTTCGAGCTTTTTGAACTTGGTTTATGCATATTTATAATCAGACTCAGGATCTGTTTGGGCCTAAAATACGACGAACGTCTACGGAATTTTCAGTACCTTTTAAGTAAGTAGGTAGTAGTCAATTTTGCATTTTTACCAAAAATAGAAACTTAATTATATTCAGGTTTTAAACATTTACTTTTATATTTTTCTTTTTATTCATGATACCTACAAAACAACGAAAGGAAAATATTTAAAAAAATACATTCGACGTTTATGTCTTTAGTATGAAGCATAACGTTTTTTTTTTTCTTTTGCTTTGCATTTGTATATAACTCATGAGAGTATTATATTGCTTAGAAAAAAGCATTACTCACCTTGTGAATGCCGTAATTAAATATTAAAAGAAAAACAATATAGACATAGTAGTTTAAAACGCTGTATTCAAAATAGGGCTTACATGTTACTAGGACACTTGGTTCAAATTTGCGAAACTTTTCTTCCTTCCACTTTTCTTTCTTAGGAACCTTATAAAACGTCGTAGATATAATATGAGAGTCGGCTTCTGAAGAACACTTGTTCACCTTACAAAGTAGTTATGTATTATGTAACTATAAATTGTTTTTGTTACATCAAGTAGCCATTTGTTCAACAAGCTTTCAATAACTGGCCCATGCCTCGGCAAAAAACGTGATTGATTTAAATTGTACAGAGTTACCTGCGGTTCAATTGACTACAGTTGGTTGCTGTGACTCTCGTCTATCAATAATAAGGCGTGCATATTTATTTCTTATATTTACACGAATACTACACATTGAAATAAAAGTAATTTTGCGTCGGGAACGTAAAAACATAAAATAAACGCGATAAATTCCGCAAAATTTGTTTTATTTCAATAATGCATGCATTTATAAAATTTCGCTGGAAACCAATTGAAATGTATTAGTTCAAAATTATTTTTAAATATAGTTAAATTATTATTTTGTCATGTAAATTATTAATTATGATAGATAGAGAATAAATGGTTAATGTTTCAACGATAGTTAGGTAGCGATATTTTTTTTTTAAATATATTCAAATGTGTACAAGTTTAAAATAACGATAAAGCAACACCCGCTGTACAAGGTCGTTTGAATCATCCTTAGTGGTACGTGTTAAATATAATCTTTTCAGATCATGAGCATATACTATAAAATTGTGGAACTCTATAAAAAATCGGTAAATGCATGAAAACCGTGTGAAATTAAGGCTATGTTTAATTACTATCATACCGGTTTTATTACGTTTACATTGTCTCAGTATTGTTTATTCGAAACGGTTATGTAACTATGTATTTTATACACCTATTGTTGGTAAAGCTTACATAGAAGCTCAAATTGTAACGTGTAATGATGTAACTTTATCACTTCTCAAAAACTGAGCTTTACCGAGAATGTTAAAATGGGTAGTTCCAATATTAATTCTATACAGGAATTATGTGTATTTTATAACATTCCGGAGCGGAATGTATTTTTTTTTAAGATTACTAGTAAAGTGGTATAACACATTGCCAGTTTAATTTTAAGCTTCTGCCACTTAGCTTAAATTTAAAAACTTAACAACAAACTTAAACTAATTTTATTAAATACACTTTTTCAAAGGCCGCGGCGGGGATTGAACCAGACTATTGATGCTTGAAAATGATACTCTATTCAGTAGTTGATGTGCAGGTGGCAAGTGCATACTATCATACTAATTACACTGTAATTCATTATTTTGTAGACAATATAATTGGTGTTAATAACCCATTCTCATCGTAGTAGGTACATATATATATAATAATGAATCCAAAATAATATAATTATAATGTTTTTGTATTTTGGGTTGCATTAAGGCATTCATTCCTTATTAAAACAAAACACAAAAGAAGTTAGACTTTAGTCTTGTTGCGCACAAACAAGATAATTTTACACCGCCCAAGGATTTATACGACCTTAAACATGACAGTATTCACGTAAACCAGTTCAGAAACGCCATTCAAAGATAAAACCTGCATTGTCGCACCGATGATATTATCCCTAAAAATAAATTATGCTTTAGTACACTTGTTACCTTATAAGGCCGCAATGTACCGATAACGACCGCTATCTAATCTGTACGAACTTTGCTCCTCAAGATAAATTGCACTCCGATAAAACAATACGTTGTAGAAATAAATAACGATATACTTGAATAGTGTTACGTATTAACGCTTCGAACGTGAAGATTAACGGTTGTCATAAAAAATAATAAATACTCTTAATTTATTTTTGTGAAAAAATATTTTAGTGAAATAATTTTGGATGCTTGTTGGTTTCTGTTATAATCCTATCCTAAATTATAAATTCAGTTATTGTGAAGTCAATTTAGGACTTATTTTGTGTGAGTTCTTGGACTTATTGTTGTAATTATGACATCTGTGTGGGATAATTATCGGAGATACTATGAGGAGACGTGCTATCCCATTGAAGATTATAAGGTAAGATGAATCAATATATTTTAATAAAGCAATGTTTTCACTGGTATTTGATAAATATATTAATGTATATATTTTTCGTTTATTTAAAAGTGAATACAATGATTTAAAATTGGTTTATCCAGAATAGAGAACCTGTTAGACGATTTTTAAAAAAGGGGTTTATATATATATATTTAAACAATACAAGCATTATGACGCCACTTCTAAGATTTGTAAAAGTCTGTTATACGCACGGCAACCGCACGCGGACTTAAAGGCACACCGGCATCTAGCAACCATAGAGCTATTAATTAATTAGAACATCCAACTTATCCAAATCTGCAAGTACCTTTTACGGCAGTGCGTGAAAAAATTACTAAATGAACCAATTTATATATACATCTATACATATAAATAAAATTGGAGTGTCTGTTTGTAATATTAAAATAACCGCTTTTTACTAAGTGCATTTGGATGTATCCACGTTACCTATACCGAAACAACATTTTTTACAATTTTTGTCTGTCTGTCTGTCCGTCTGTCTGTCTGTTTGTTCCGGCTAATCTCTGAAATGGCTGGACCGATTTTGACGGGACTTTCACTGGCAGATAGCTGATGTAACAAGGAGTAACTTAGGCTACTTTTATTTTAGAAAAAAACATAGGATCTCACGAAAAAAAAATTAAAACCAATGTTGCAGCGCAGCGCCTGATTAAGTTTGATAGCAACAACCTGCAATGCGTCCCGCGGGCTCAGAATGGGCGAGCAGGCTGTTGTCAACGGTTGTCTTTGTTAAATACCACGCGGACGAAGTCGCGGGCAACAGCTAGTTGTAACTAAAATAAAATGGCTGAGGTTTAGTGTTATATCTCGGCCGATGACGGCCTGATTAGCGCAGTTGGTAAAGACTCTGCTTTCTGCGCCGAGGGTCCCGGGTTTGAATCCTGGTAGGGACAAGCTTTATGTGATGAGCACGAATGTTTATACCCGTGTCATGGATGTTTGATATGTATATAAGTATTATATTCTGAGTTCGCCATCGGTCCATTGTACGGTACCCATAACACAAGCGTTGCTTAATGTGGGACCGTATAGTTGGTGTGTTCGGTGTTTAATCAATTTGTTACTCTCAATTTCCTTATGAGGTCGTAGTAAGAGTACGTCATCAACTGTATGAAATGCCGTCCTAATTTGGTTAAAAAACAAATGACGTTAAGTAAAAGGGCATTCTCATTATATTAACTTTCCGTGCGGAAACCTCAACACTTAATTGTTCACAATTAAATTGTGAAAGTTGATATCAATGTTCAAATTTGTCACCCTCTCAATTGACATTGACATTGTGAAGACAATATGACACATGCTGGGTTGTGACGTCATGAGGTGGGGCAACTTAAATTAGGCTTTTTCAAATATATTCAGAGGCTAAGGCCCAAATGACTGGAATGACCTAGAGAAATTCCTATTTTTTGTGTTCTTATTATTCGTTTTTTTATTACATTATAGGCAAGTATTTGATCTCGATCTCACCTGATGGTAAGTGATGATGAGATCTACGATGGAGCATACTTGCCTAGAAGGTACCTGTTCACTCTCGAATTGACATATTGTGTGAGTGTGACAGGTAGGAAGGCGGCAGTAGATCGATTTTGATATATCAATGAAAAGGTGATGATTATATTGAGGAATAATAAAAATGTAAGTAAGGCATACAACTCTACATGCTTGAAAGATATGTGGAAGTTTGCACTGGCCCCGCGTAGTTGACGGTACGGTCCCGAGAAGAGATCGGTGCCCAGCAGTAGAACATAAATAGACTATTATTATTTATTCATCTATTTCTTGTATCTTTTGCGCAAGTGGTTCAAATTTTAACCTAACTCGCAAATTCATATAACCAACTTATTAACATATTACACAATGTCATGATCAAATTATTTTTTTAACACCGAAAAAACTAATTAAAACATTATGTAGCCATCTTTATACCACAATACAAGACCCATTCAGTTCACCAAATATTACACAGCACTGAAACGCTCTATACAGTTTAAGAGTATCGTCATAGGTCTGAAACTAGGGATCAGATTTTGCTGGATACGTAACATAATATACGAGATTCCTGCCTGGAAAACCTTCTCTGTAGTCAAAAACATTCATTTAAATTGGGGTCTTAAAGTTTACCCTACAATATTTGTACTTCAACATTATCTTCACAAAGACTCGACCTGATTATGGTGAAGTTGTTAGTGACCTTACTTTCTGAACCGAGGGTCCCGGGCTCGAATCCCGGTAGAGGCAAAGTATGTGTTAAGAGCATGAAAGTGTGTAGCTGAGTATTGCATATTTAATATCTTTTTAAGTAATTATATAATAGTTTTATGCTCATCCATTGTAAGGTACCCATAATTCAAGCGATGTTTAGTGTGGGACCATACAGCTAGTGGGTACGTCTGGCGATTATTATTTAAAAAAGACTATGGTCTGTAAACTCGGTCATCAGTCGGTGTTTGCATAGACAATATTGAATGTTTTTTGTATGAAATTTGTAAGGTGTGAGCAACATATGAATGGGTTTTAGCAATGACATAAGGCGACAATTGGTTACTCAGTCGGCATTCCCGCTTACATAACTTAATGGTTTATAAATAGCATTATGCAAATGATTACAGTATTGTCACGTTGCGTTGTCGAATGGTGAAGTATATAAATATTATGTGCAATTGTTTTGTAATGATATTTACGAAATAATGATAAACTACATTTTGGTTAAAGCTACAATTGACTTTCGTTAAGAGGAAGCTTTTATTTCGCTGACAGTATAACGCTACAATATTTAGTACTTAATTATACAGGATGTTAGTAGCTACATTACGAAAACCAAGGATTTAGATCGTGATTCTGAACTCCCACAGATGGAATTTCCCGTCGATCTTTTCATTGATTTTAGCATACAATTCTTAATAGATATCTATTTCAACTAGATTTCGTCGTAGGCCTACTCCACCATTGACGTTTATTACAGTATACCCATTTTTTTAAGCTATCGCCAATCCGTATAACTTTGACTTTATAAAAATGTCAATCTTCTCTATATCAAACTCTTCTTCAAATTAATTATTTATTAACAAAAAAATTTAAATTTAAAATTGTGTACCGTTGATGTCTTTAAAACTGCATTCGAATTTTGAACACCCCGCATAATAACCTAATCATCCGCTAAATAAATTATTATTATTGCTTTTTAAATTAAGAACGTGAGACCCAATTGTTTTCTCACATGTTCTGTGAGCGTCTGAGGTGTCCTCTGTGTGTGTGAGTGTGTAAGCTAACCACAAGTCTTTTGTCTGTATGCTGTCATTACAGTATGAATGAAGTGCGGAAGGCGCTCGCGCACTTGCCGTGACGTCATTGTCTCGATCTCGATGCACGAACTGATTAGCTACGTACAAAGATGAGATTATGTAAGGGTGGATTAACCCTTACTGAAGAGCCTCGTCATTTTTGTTGATGTTAGTATATTTTCCTGATTTTTCTATTGAGAAAACAAAATAGTTTATGCTATAATTTTTGATGGTAAGGACGTAGAAACATCCTGGTTGGAGATTAAATGTATTTACATAGTTATACCATTAACATAGAATATGTGGATTTGTTCTAGGAAGTGTTCCAGGACTTACATTTTTGTGTTTTTAAGTAATTTTCGTGATCTTTTGAACTTTATCGTCATTTATGACGATATACATATTATTCTTGTATTAACGCCAATACTACACATTGCAATAAACCTAATGTGGTTAATTTGATCGCATTTATTTTATATTTTCCTTTCCCGGCGTTTCGGCTGATTTACAGCAACCATAATCACGGGAGAACTGCGGTGTTTGGCGTCTTAGTGTCATAGTTTGAACTGGGGTACCCTCATATTTACTTGTTGTTTGTGGACGTAAAAATAAACGCGATAAAATCCGCAAAATTTGTTTTAGCCCAATTTATCGTCATTCCTAAAATAACTCTAATGTCTACAATATTAAGTTGATTGTATATCTTCTGCTTATCACGTTTTATAGGTACTTGTTTATCACATATACGTCTGTAGTGAGCTTAGTTTTTCACGGAAAATTTATAATACATCGATCGCTTAAACTACTTACCTAAATTAAATCACGTACAGGACACAATACACATCAACGCCCAATTAAACTACACATAATTACTTTTTAATTTTCTTCAACGTCACAAAAACAATCTAATCTATACATATAAATAAAATTGAAGTGTCTGTTTGTAATATTAAAATAACCGCTTTTTACTATGTGCATTTGGATGTATACACGTTACCTATACCGAAACAACATTTTTTAAAATTTTTGTCTGTCTGTCTGTCCGTCTGTCTGTCTGTCTGTCTGTCTGTCTGTCTGTTTGTTCCGGCTAATCTCTGAAATGGCTGGACCGATTTTGACGGGACTTTCACTTGCAGATAGCTGATGTAACAAGGAGTAACTTAGGCTACTTTTATTTTAGAAAAAAAAATAGGATCTCACGAAAAAAAATTAAAACCAATGTTGCAGCGCAGCGCCTGATTAAGTTTGATAGCAAAACCCTTCAATGCGTCCCGCGGGCTCAGAATGGGCGAGCAGGCTGTTGTCAACGGTTGTCTTTGTTAAATACCACGCGGATGAAGTCGCGGGCAACAGCTAGTTAAATATATATCGTGACGTCGTCGTAGCGTTTCGATAGAATTCTATATAACTTTAGTAGCGTACTTCCCGCAGTGACGTAGGCGCTCATTGAGGCAAAGCCTTCGTGCGCGGGCGCAAGAGCTCAGTGGCTGTGTGATCTATCCGTCGTACACACGCACTCATGTTACCAACAACCAAAATAAAAACTACATAACTCTTTAATGGCTGTTAACAAAAAAAAACATTATAATTTGTTGAGTTCGTAACAGTGTGGGGACTTGCAAGCCGGCCGGCTGATTGTAACACCAACTTGCAATGGCCGCGACGTGATTCGCGCATCCATCGACGGTGTTTCGCGACTGTGTGAGTGCGGTTTTTGTTTTGTACATTTGAAGTGACAATGGAGGATGAAAGTGTGCGGTGTCATGTGAGTTTATCAGTTAATCACTGAAATACACGTGGTGATGTGTGGAGGGGCGGGGGAAGGCTGTTGTCACGCTCATTGTTTAGTATGCACGGTTCACCGAGGGTCAAACCTCGACGTTTTCGTTGGTCGCCGCTGTGGATATTGGCTTACAGAAGCAACAGCGTTGGTAGTGTGTGGGGGGCCAAGTCGCAATTATTAAATCGATTTTACAACTTATGCCTTACATGACACATCTATTACATTTTATGTATTTAGGTATTTTAGTGTTTCAAGCTACAAAAACTCTCCAGCTACTCTGGGATTTTATTGAATAATTTGGATTAGAAAGAGCAAAGTGCCGTTAAAATTTACTAGTACTATGCGATTTTAATACTATATAAGATTATTTTATGCTCATTTCTTTATACACTTTTATGGCTCTCGAAAAGTATATAAGATTTGTATCTGGAGTGTAAGTCCGTAAGGATGGAGTGTATATCCTAAAGTATATTTCCCTTAACGACAAAGAAATACAGCACAGAGTAAGAATTGACAAACAGAATATAACAGAGGGCTATCCAAGCTAAAAGAAGTGTAAAAACCCCTTCCCCCCAATCTCAATAGGTATATATCGCATACAAGAGGTCCAGTCCAAAAAAATGTGGGTGTAGTGAAAAATAAAACAATTTATTTTCCGTTACAACATCCTATATTTGACAATAAAAATACCAAGACGACGATAAATTTATCACCCGACATCTCTATAATTCACATCTGGGAAATACCAAGTCTCGATCCGTCTAGTTCTAGTCCATAGGTGAATAAAAAAATAAATAAAACACAGTATAATTATACGGGACTGACACGTGAGTTCTGTACTGATGGTAAGCAGGATGCAATGGTTTTATATGCCACAGGGAATTACTGCATGAGCTGATATGAAGACCGTTGCTTTGAGATAGATTATCAGAAAGAGATGACAAATATCTCTATTCGTAGCTCATCCCACTAATATTATAAATGTGAAAGTTTGGATGGATGGATGTTTGTAATGATCTGGATGAAATTTGGCACAAAGATAGATTATAGTCTGGAATAGCACATAGGCTACTTTTCATCCCGGTAAAATGTATGGTTCCCGTGGGATAGATTTGTTTTAATATATCATACTTTTTAATCGCGGGTAACACCGCGGGGCGCAGCTCGTAAACCATAGATTAGAAGTATGTCCAAATTTGCTTTAACCTAATAAGGGACCTTTTTTTCACGTGGTCATACTCAAAATTAATGTTCCAATACCATCTACCTTTGTCGTCAAATAGGATAAGATATATTGGACAACCTACTTAGCTAGTTTTACATACTTCTTTGGCGTATAGGATTCGTATTTTGAAATTATCTTATAAAGTACTTGAATTTGGACGATCAGAATGCGGTTTGTAGTTCTTCTAATGACTTCGGCTTGAGGCGACACACACAGAATCTTAATGAGTTTAGTACTCAGATTGATGATATAACACATTGAGAAGAATTACTGAGACAACTATGAAGATATAACCGAGAATTTAAGTGGCAATCTTAATAGAATTATCGCGGATTTGGTTTTATTTAGCCTACATTTTCTAACTATTGACTAAGTTAAAGTTAAGAAGAGTCGCGTGAAAAATCGAATCGTTTATTTCGTATAGGCCTACGGGGGCACTTACAAATGTATTAGAGTATTGTATTGTCTTGGGTAACTAGCTATTTATATGTCTTCAGTTTAGCACTTTTAAATAATTTTAGGCTCTACACCAATATAATTTTACCAAAAGTTTATAAGATTACAAGGAGCAACTACTTAAACTAGTCTCTACAACTCTATATTAAGAAGAAATTCAAGGATATTTTTATACACAACCCATAACTTAGTGTAATGGGCAACTCGGGCTTAATCTCTGTCTGCCATCTTGTACGAGTGTGGTCTTGTTACGCGAATACGTCCAACGAAACGTAGACTCCCTAGAATTCATAGATGTTTTATAATTTTAACAAACGCCTTATAGTACTGCGCACAAGAGTTTTGCTTTGCGCAGTACTATATGACGTTTAATAAAGTTAGTACGTCTATATATTCGTAGGTAAATGTGCCGCATAACTTGAGTTCATTTGTCGAGTTTATATAGTTTTTTTTAAGGAGATGGCTCCATAATTTAGTAGAGTCGGTTACGTTAAGTATATCTTTCATGACGATTAATAAAATAGTTATTATATCGATAAATATGACACTGCATGATTCTATGGACTTGAAGTATGTACGAAATTGTTTTCATATTGTTGATCAGTATTCAAATGGTATGATCATTGATATTAATCGATCATTGCAACGATTCTTTATTAAATCACTTGCAATTTAAAATTTGGTTCCAAATAAATTTCACCTAATCATGAAACGTTATTTTGCTATTGGAATGTAACATTTATCGTCATTGTTATAAGACTTACAACTATAATTGGTTAGTGTTTATACAGCGTTGTGCGAGTCGATCGTAAACTAAACTAAATAGTAATATATAATGGAAAAGTATTTGTTTATTGGTATATACGTTTATATAAAGCCAGATAGCAACTCCAGTATGTTATATTAGGAATGCCGTAAAACTTAACACAAATCGTGAGTACTTAACTCGTGGCGATTTATTAATTACTAACTGTCTCGGCAAAAAGTTCACTAGCTGCGCCCGGCGGTGTTACCCACGATAAAAATTATGAAAAATTCAAACATCTATTCCACGGGAATCATACATTTTACCGGGATAGCCTATGTGCTATTCCAGACTATATCTCTGTGCCAAATTTCATCCAGATCCGTTCAGCCGTTCGGGCGTGAAAGAGTAACAAACATCCATCCATCCATCATTTCAAAGCTCATTGGCAACGAGACCCCAGTGCAGGCCAAGCTACAGATCCTGGAACACCGACGTAGGGTTGCCAGCCTATCAGTTTTCTACAGAATACATTTTGGAGAGTGTGCGACGGAATTACACGAGTTAATTCCCCCATCTCCATTCTATCGTCGGTCGACAAGACGCACGGATAAGTGTCATCCGTACACTGTGGACATTCCTGCGGTACGCACTAAGCGTTTTGCTTCTACTTTCATCGTGCGTACTGCCAAGGAATGGAACACGCTACCGGCGTCTTTGTTCCCCGTTGACTACAATCTGGGTGTTTTCAAGTCGAGAGTGAACAGGTACCTTCTAGGCAAGTATGCTACATCGTAGATCTCATCGTCACTTAACATCAGGTGAGATCGAGATCAAATACTTGCCTATACTGCAATAAAAAAAAATAAAAAACTATCCATCCATCCAAACATTCACATTTATAATATTAGTATAGATAACACACCTTATCTGATAGTTAACTCCTACATTACTGTTTGGCAGTGCTATAGTAAATTTTATTACTGAAAGTATTCCGCTCACGTGATCTTTGCAGTGCTTCAGTAAATGTTATTAATAAAAGTAATCGACTCACGTGATGTATATAAATAATGGTGTGTGCATCGATACACAGATCGCTTCCCTCGCTACAATACAATGATTAATGAATGAAATCGCAGTCGAGAATACGTAAAAATAGTTCAGTTTGCTTTCAGCATTATTCAGCGTCTCGCTCTAGAAAATAGCAAAATGCATTCTACGCTCGCCAATTCATTCACAACTTTTAATAGATCAACTGGCTAAAGCCAGCAATTGATAGATATATATATATATGACTTAGAACTTATGCATGAGGCCAACTATACCCAAATAACTGATTATTTTTAGTTTATTAAATTACACCCGACCACATATAGGTTTAGATTCGTTCAATGCAGTTTATGCCACATAAAAAAAAACAATATATATTGTTGTTCTTTTTTCAAATGCCGAATTTGAAACCCCAGGTTGTGAAAACCCCAAGGTTGGTTTAAAACTGTAACAGGAGGCTGAGTTTTCTGTCACGGCGCGGCGCGCGCGCATTCGCCGTATATCGCCAGCCGATACAATGCCGTGACGTCATTAGCCGATTCATTGCCGCTTTTTGCTGGAGAACGGACTTCCTATAGTTTTATCTACAATCTTAAAGAGGTTACGCGCATTGTAATGCATGTTGTGATTGTTTGAATCAGGTCATATATTTTTTGTACGTTTAATTAATTGAGTACTGTACTCTCATTATATGTAGCTCTAAGTGGGTATATCTATAATATTATATCAAATTCAAATCAACCTGATTAGTTCAGTTGGTAGTGATCATGTTTATTATCCCGCGGGTCAGACATTTGTATCCTGGTAGGGACAAATTTTGAGTGATGGGCACGAATGTTTGTACATGAGTTATGGATTATTAGACCGTCCTAATTATAGACCTTCTAAGCTTATAATGATATAATGGTGATATCTAATGTCAATACATAGATAGGTATATCTCAAATTTTGCGATCGATGGCTCAAGCATTATATTTTTACGTTGCGTCGCGGTAGCGCAAGCGTCTTCCGTGCTGCTCACTCCATGGCTTTCTTAAATATGAACTAGCTGTTGCCCACGACTTCGTCCGCGTGGTATTTAACAAAGACTCAGCCGTTGGCAACAGCCTGCTCGCGTTCTGATCCCGCGGGACGCATTGCAGATTGTTGCTATCAAACTTTAATCAGGCGCAGCGCTGCAACATTGGTTTTAATTTTTTTTCGAGAGATCCAAATTTTTTTTTCTAAAATAAAAGTAGCCTATGTTACTCCTTGTTACATCAGCTATCTGCCAGTGAAATTCCCGTCAAAATCGGTCCAGCCATTTCAGAGATTACCCGGAACAAACAAACAGACAGACAGACAGACAGACAGACAGACAGACAGACAGACAGACAGACAGACGGACAGACAGACAGACAGACAGACAAAAATTGTAAAAAATGTTGTTTCGGTATAGGTAACGTGTATACATCCAAATGCACTTAGTAAAAAGCGGTTATTTTAATATTACAAACAGACACTCCAATTTTATTTATATGTATAGATGAGAGTGGCAGCATGCTTTCTTGATGAAGTTATAAACGTTCCTGCTTACCCTACACGTAAATTTATCTCACGATCGATAAACCCTAAACAATGACGTGAGAAACACGTTCTCAATTGTTTCTTTACAAAAAGCTGTTGGAAAATTATGAAGCCATGATTATGTGAATGAACCGGTTCAATCTGAGGTCTGTTGGTTGCAAGCGAATGGTTGGTATCAATGCAGTTGGTGATTTGATGTGGCCGCGATGGGTTTGTCTATGCTAAGAGTGAGTTTATTTTTTTATATCAACAAACCTACTTTTTATTTTGATGTACCTTTAACCGGCTACAACGTTTCGGAACTCTCCTAAAATGTGACAGGATTCTTATCTCCCACAAAATGTACAATTTATATATGGAGGATGACTTAAAAAAAAACCGTAGTCCTACATATTGATGATCATTCGACGAAGCAATATAAAATCAACCGTGGGGTTAGAATATCATATACTTATTTATTATCCGCCAAATTACAAACGAAGACACACATATCACATATTCCGATCACTTCACAGCACGAATTATTAGCAAATAATTTACATATATTTGTATAGTTTTTCAAACAACTCAACTGCTTCTAAAAAGCAACTACATCGTGAGATGTTAATAACAACGCTCGAATAAACTACAGAATGTTAACAAATTTCAAAAAATAATCCTCTTTAGCTATTAACGTATGCCCATTAATATATGTATTTTGTTTCGCGACGCGTTTTGTTTTGTTTTGTTTTGTTTCGAGATCAAATACTTGCCTATAATGTAATAAAAATAAAAATAAAAAAAGCGTATGTTACAATACGCGCTATTAGTCACTACTAAGTATAGACCGTTGGCGTAAAGATTACATAAACAAACAAAGCCTGGAGATGTGTTTTGGACATCTGGATATGTCGTGACGCCGGCGGACGTTCCATTGAATTATTCGCGTCACTTCCATTCCATTTGCAGCCGTCTCTAGATCAGTACATAAACTCGCAAACCGTGAAAGCCCCAGTTCATAGACCCGGCAGAAACAATATAAAACATGACACTCGACAAATATTTGTCGAAACATCAACTGTGATTAACACTTGCTCTGTAGGCACGTGTGCGAAATCTAAGAAATAATGAATGTTATGACGCAAATAAATGTTGATAATAGTGTCAAATAGATGGATGAGTCAGACCGCTTATTGTATTTTCCGTTGTCCACAGATGCCACAAACAGTGCCGCGGTCAGGGTGCAGCCCGCCGTCAGCGTCGCAGGGCGAGCGCCAAGTCCCCGCCTCCCCGGCCGATCTCCAACACCTACTGCGTCTGCTTGGCGCTGCATCCCCCCCAGAACCGATGCTGCACTCCCCACCAAACCCACACACAAAACCGCCTCCACCATACCCTGAAGACAATACAAACAACGTCTTCTTAGAGCGCTTGTATGACTTCGAGGGCTACCCGACACCATCGCCGTCGTCAGACGAGGGATCAATACCTGCAGTCGCTCTACAGCCCCCATCCCCATACTCCGTTCATTACAACTCTCCACAAGTATACATCAAAGAGGAGCCCAACAGACTCACAGTCCCCGGCTTTGCGTCACCTTACCCACTCTCCCCTTCCGGATCCTGCGTATCCTACGGCAGTTACAACCACTACTCACACTCCCCACAACACATAGAGGAGTACATAGATATTGAGGAGCTACTCAAAGAGAACCAGATCCTGCAAGACAGTGTTCAGCACAACTATCTCACACCGAAAATCGAAGTAGACGAGCCAAGAGATCACATTCTGCTCAGATCGGCGTTAGAAGACACAACTTTCCAGAAGCGACTGAATCTCAGACCTATTCCGTTGGAATTGGGCAGTGTCAAAATGGAGGAGAGCAGCGGAGGTGATGACGCGTTGGTTGCGCCGGACATCGATCGTGTGTTGTCCATGGCTATTGAACAAACTAAACGGGACGTCGACAATACCTGCACAGTACTTGGGATTTCACCAGGTAAGTCAAAAGTCAAGATACCTATGCGAAGACGAAAAATCTTCTCTTGAGTCTTATTTTGTTTCCATAGACACGCGAGTAGTCTCCGAATTATGCTTAAGCCCGGTACGTTTCTAAAATCAATTTGACAGCGTTTTATCAGCTTAGGTCTAGAAATACAATCATCGTCATCGCTTGTAATACAAACGTATGAACAATCATGTCATCACGTATGATTTACAACGGCATGTCATGGGAATGTTGTAGCCATTCGCATAACATGATCGCTAAGTAATTAACAATGACGTCATTTAAATCTCTGATCAGTGAAAAAAACGTATTTCTGCGTCAAGAACATGTTAGCTACTGCTTAAGCGTTGCGCCATTATAAATATTAAATTATTTCTGAGAAGTCAGTTCAAATGGCTGATTACGTAAGCAGCTGTTTGTGTTACTTCAGCGATGATCTTGTCTGATCCATGTGACGTGTTAGTCTCGCTTTAATTGTATATGCAAATATATCGCGCTTGCATAGGTACTCGAGGAGCGTCTCCGCATCTTCTAGTCTGCATTATGGATTAAGTCATTGCTATGCCATTCTATTAAATTAGACTTTATAGCACTATAAGATCAACTTACACGGCTACAGCTATACAGTAGACCAAATGTAGTAATAAGCAAAATATGACGAGGACCCGAGCTAGATGCCAAATCTATGGTTGTGCAAAATATGCTTTTATCAAACAACTATATATTATAGTGACGACCTGATTAACGCAGTGGGTAGTGATCTTGCAGTCCGTGCTGCGGGTCCCGGATTTGAATCCTGGTAGGGAAAAACTTTGTGTGATACGCACGAATATTTTTACCCGAGTTATAGATATTTATTATCTATATAAGTAAGAACGAAAGAAAGAAAGAAAGAAAGTATTTATTTGGCAAAGAAATAGCTACACACAATTAAATATATAACAACGCTGATATTTTGCCAAAAGGGTCAACAGCTCAGCTTATTGTTGAATGGCAATAAATGCGCACCCAACGCTGATTTTCAGCTGCAACCCGCGGGTGACGGGAGCACGTAACTAAAACTAACTTAAGTAATTACAAAATAAAGATGCTTATGCTAATAACCCCACAGACTTAAACATGAGTCGGTACATATATGTTAATTATTATTTTTTTACATTCACAAAATTTAAATCTATATATTATTATCTTTAATTATTAATAGAACATTATTATACAATAAAATAAATACAATGGTGTGTTTGATTGAGTATCGACGAAAAGTCGATTAAGACTAGTAAAATGAGAAACTACCGCTATAACACGGAAACATTCGCACGTATGTTTTCACAATTCTTCTGATGACTTAATAAAAATTGTTTTAGATTGGCTTTAAGTGTCGTAACAGTGTCAGTGTCAGTATTATATACTGAGTTCACCCTCAGTACGGTAACCATAATACAAGCGTTGCTTAGTGTGGGACCGTATAGTTGGTGGGTGTAAAGCGAATTAAGGTCCATTAGAGAATGATCTTTGAATATAGTTAATAACAGAGGTTTAAATAAAATAAGGATTGGGTCCATTAGTATCGTTGGTGATAATGTTTATTTCTCCAGATCCAATGCTATGGAGCACCGGCGATGTGAAGGCATGGGTGATGTTCACATTGCAACATTACAATTTGCCGCTGGTGCCGACAGATAACTTCACAATGGACGGCGCAGCCCTGGTGGGATTGAGTGAAGAAGAATTCAACCAGAGAGCACCCCAGGTAACCATCTACTTCTAAACACAAAAAAAAACAAGCCCGCTGATTTTCTCGCCGAATCTTCGCAGTTGAGGTCGCGTTACAATCCGGTTGTAGAATTAAGAAAAAAAAAATGTCAATTTGTAAGTGCCCCCGTAGGCCTATACGAAATAACCGACTTGACTTTGACTATCCTCGTCTTTTCTACTCTGTAGTTTGAAAGAGGAGAATGAAAAAACAGCTAAATGGAATGAATGAAATATGGATAGATGCTAGTATTTGAACAAATCGTTAACAAGATCAAAATAAAATGAAGTAACTAAAGTGTAGTACAGTTCTCTGTTGACATACCTCTCGGAAACACCTGAATCGATTTTGATAAGGCTTCGTATGGGATAGATAGATAGCGTGTTCATGGAAGATACTTTACTATTCGAAAACATTAACGTTTCCTTCAGCATAGTAAAAAGAAGTTGCGAACGGACATCTAGGTAACTAATAAAATAATCTGTACTACTGAGAGCATTATCATATGTTAGGGCAAAGTCTCCACATTACAACTGATAAAATACAATGTAATACAGTGCGTTGTGGTTACAACAGTTGCTAAAGAGAAATATCGACGATACATATCTATACATATAAATAAAATTGGAGTGTCTGTTTGTAATATTAAAATAACCGCTTTTTACTAAGTGCATTTGGATGTACACACGTTACCTATACCGAAACAACATTTTTTACATTTTTTGTTTGTCTGTCTGTCTGTCCGTCTGTCTGTCTGTCTGTCTGTCTGTCTGTCTGTCTGTCTGTCCGTCTGTCTGTCTGTCTGTCTGTCTGTCTGTCTGTCTGTCTGTCTGTTTGTTCCGGCTAATCTCTGAAATGGCTGGACCGATTTTGACGGGACTTTTACTGGCAGATAGCTGATGTAACAAGGAGTAACTTAGGCTACTTTTATTTTAGAAAAAAAAATAGGATCTCACGAAAAAAAATTAAAACCAATGTTGCAGCGCAGCGCCTGATTAAGTTTGATAGCAACAACCTGCAATGCGTCCCGCGGGCTCAGAATGGGCGAGCAGGCTGTTGTCAACGGTTGTCTTTGTTAAATACCACGCGGACGAAGTCGCGGGCAACAGCTAGTTATAATAATATATGTTGTTATCTCATAAATTCCTCCGGCCACGTGTCAGTGGAGGTCACCAGATACAGCACTATCGTTCGCTATCATGACGTAGTCATTTTAATGTTTCGGTTTTGAAATATGTTATCGAAATATCATTGTTAAGCGACCAGCCCCCTGTTTTACAACGTAAAGACCAATCATGTATCAGCCTATTCCATTAATTGCAACTTGCGATACGAAATGAACTCTGTAAAAACAATTGCAACACGAGTTGAACCGTTCGTTCGCGTAGTCGTATCGAATTTTCGAGACGGTATGAGAACGGCTCTGAAAAATATATATGGCACTGGAAATATGTATACTATTTCCATGATACGATAAAACCGTAAGAAAATCATTATAAATTTGGAGTTGTTAAGGAATCATTTTATCATTGATTCTACTATAGAGTGTTGATGAAAATGAATGATTATTTCAATAACAGTATATTTTTTTTGTATTCCATCACTTATCAAATGTCGTAGCTTCGGCCTTTGTTGAGATAACACTATCATCGCTCGGTATTCGAACGAACAATGAACAACAATTCAACTATAATTTCAATATTGTAATGATGTAATGGATGTTGTTTTGTCAATAATTACGAAATCTTATCATTTTAAATTTTATCATTTAAGATTTTAAAGTCCATATTGCTATTTCACGTCCTATTTTGCAAAGTTCAATTTTAATTGCGCTTATGTAATTAAAAGTCTATAGTAAGGACGACGAAAGTAAGGAAATCCGTGTGTATGGTGAATATTATGCAACACGATCCACTTAATAGCTCGTTTATTTTAACCAATTTATGTTTTTTAATAATTGTTACGTCATATTCACTTTTCCTTGTCAATGTAATAGGTAACTAGTAGTTAAAAAAAATATGATAAATCCAGATTCGAATATCTACAAAAGCGTTGAAGCAACACCTTACAAGAAATCATTTTTTATTTTTTCAAATACTCACGAAAAAAAGCACCCGAATGTTATTAATGTTCCGAAAACTTTTTCATTTTTTCCCCCTAAAACGTGATTTGAACTGTTAAAAACATTTACAAGAATAACCAAATAAAAATACCAACAAAAAATATGGTATGTTTTTAATAGATTATATTTCTCACTTTACTATTTCGTGGTTCAAATGTTATGGTATTCCTTCATTAACCGTTGGTTATACTATTAACAGACCATTCTTAAGAACAATAATAGTAAGTATGCTTGTTTAGTCCACAACTTTGTAATCGTACGCGCCGCTTCCTCGACTTTCTCTAAGGCCGATGAAAGTCATGGCATCGCACCCGGCCGTTCCTCATCAGACCAGTCTGCATACAAATCGTTTCTGGTTTGTTTTATTGCGACACATGCTCAGATAAATCCTTGGACTGATCTATCCCTCGTTGAATGCTTTGCAGATTACGTGTTGTGGGGATTCCCTAGATCATTGAATATAAAATTATGTGTCCGTCTTCATTTACAAAATTGTATTGATATTTAATCTCGTTCTGATTTTGGACTTATGCAAGAGAATTCATGTAATTAATTATGATACTCTCTATATAATAAAGCGTCATCCTTTGTTTGTCTACATTATAATCTAAGCGTTGTTATGTTACCTAAATTTACCTTTCAACAATATAGAACGGGCTATCATTCAAGATTTTTTATTAAATTCTAGTGGCCCTTCCAAATATTTAACCGTTCACATTGCCATAAATACTGAACATCTATTTAAAGTTGCCGATGAAAACCCGTTTCTTAAATAAGATCCCAGACTCGTGTTTGCAATTAAAGATATAAATAGAATTTTTAATCAATACCGTAGTGCTGTTTTGAATAACGACGCCGATGTTACCGAATGACGAAACGCACCAGATTTCGTGGAAAATACAACATTCTTCTTAGAAATGTATAGTTTGGCAAAAGAGCAGCGTAGTTATTCGTCAATTAATCAGTGTTTATGTGTTGGTACAGGCTGGCAGCACGCTTTACGCTCAGTTGGAAATCTGGAGAACATCACAACGACCTGATCATCAACAAATAGCATCATCACCGAACCCGACGCCCGCCGGTTTACCGTCAGCCGACGACATGAGCGATGGTACGTATATCTTATCACTGAAAACTATATTTTTACAATCCAACCTCATAAATTTTAAATAATATTTCACTAAATCTTATCTACAATAAAACCACTAAAACTCTAACGTCACCACAAATAATGCATTTTAATCCAGGATTAATTTTATTATCACTGGGCTTAGAATTTAAAAAAATATGGTTAGTAATATTACTGAAAGATAATAGCTTTAAATCAAGCTTAAGGTTGTCAAGTAATACTGACTAGTATGGCACTTAAGATGTACATGATTTAGAAGTAGATATGGCAGAACATGGCCGAATGTGGCACAGCAATGCATCAGTCGCATTGTGCATCGACCGTTACCCGATGCAGCCGACACACATACAGACTTGGTGCAGACAAACTAGCTAATGATGTATGTACGACCAGGCTTCGCACGTAGTTGTATACATTACGAGAGAATTAAAAGTGACTATGTATTAAGACAGAATGGGGACAGGTGGACACAACAGTATTGACGGCAAATGATAAAAACATGTTTAAAGATAATGCATTGTAAATTATTATGATATTACTATTATTTTGGGGTCGAGTCACCTTCGTCCGTAGGAGAATTAAGTACCCTCGAGATACCCTACACGTGACCCTGGGTGGTGCCAACCAGGTGACAACTCTACTGGTGGTAGGCTTCGGCCGTGGCTAGTCACCACCCACTGAACAAAGCCATGTCGCCAAGCGGCCTAGCCATGTCGCCAAGCGGCCTAGCCGTGTTCCGGCATGATGTTCGGTGTTGCCATTCATGGATGGCGGGTCAGATCAGTTGCGCTGCATGTGCCTAGTGAATGTAGCGTCTCTTATCTACTGCCGCCTTCCCACCTAGGCAAGTATGCTCCATCGTAGATCTCATCGTCACTTACCATCAGGTGAGATCGAGATCAAATACTTGCCTATAATGTAATAAAAAAAAAAAAAAAAAATATTAGAAATTATGAAAAATGTTATGCAACACTTCAAAGACATTACTGCTGACAAAACCAATAAAATACTTAGAATGGAATCAATAAGGGATTAAGCAATCGATATTTGAAAAGATAATAGTGTATACATTATACTTGAAATGAATTAGAATAATGAAGATAAGAAAATGAGACACTCAGACCCGAGCCCTTAAAGGCTGAACAGTTAGCTTATAAATATAAAAAAGTATCAGATAGTGGCACAGGAAATAGCGATCGACAATTATCCGCGGCTCAGTTGTCAGTCCACACATGTTGCGTTTGACACGAAGATTTATATCAGAAAGGCGATATACAGCCGGTAAAAGAGGTCAGTGTGTTGCACATTGAATTCAAAATTCAATTAGATTCTTTAAATGCAGATAGCGTAGAGGTATTTGAGGAAAAGAATAAGATTCCAATTGGTGAATGCAAAAGCATGATAAATAAATTATGTAGTTGACACTGATGAACTTCAAGTACAGTAAGGTTTAAATTGCACTATGCATTGGTAGTATCAGAAGTAACACTATTCAGTTTTAATACAGCTGCCATACTTTCAAAAAGATCTGGTTACCCATAGTTTTGCATAACTGCAATTTGGATAAATACTTGCTTTATTCAAGTTGCATGTGTAAATGAAAACATGAATTGGTAGATTTGATTTAATTTACAATACAGTTGCTGTGCCGCAAGTTTTTGTTCCATTATAAATGAAAAAAAAGTAAAGTTAATTGTCTTCAACTTAGGTTCAAAGTGATAGTCTACCAAGTTTAATATGAATTTTATTGTAAAAGGTTGCAATTTATTAGGTTCTGTATCTCGTTAGCAAAGCATACAAAAACTGGTGTTGGTATATAGATGATATTATCGTCTGAAGTTATACAGCTTCACCTACTTACAGTTAAACCATCAATCAGACGTTTGTCGTCCTATTGCCATTCTGCCCCCTACATGTCTGCAGCTCGGCACCCATATACGTCAAGTCAAGTTTTTGTTTCGTTTCCCGAAGACCTAGTTCACGCCACCGGACTCGCAAGGTCGTATTCGACGACTGCAGATTTGCAGTTTCACTCCTTGAAACTAGTATCTATCATCTATACATACGGCACAAAATACGCCGCATTCCTTTTAGCATCCATAATTTACGCTTTTGCAACTTGTCTTGTCTGTTTTAGTATGTTTAATCTCGTTACTGTTGCACTAGCAGTTTCAACTTTATCGTCTGCTGTATAGGCAATAAAATCTTTTGGAGTATCAAGATGCCAATTTTCCCTTGATGCGTCTGCAGCAATCCGTTCAGCACTTGGATTTCTTCTTTAAATAGCATGTTGCTATTTAACAGTTTCAAGTGCAGCGTTTTGTTTATACGATTTCGTTTGAATGTCAGTGTGTTTACACGTCTAGAACTGAAGGTCGGATGCTATTAATTTGGATACTGTTTATGCTATCCGTGTAAAAATAACTTGTTGGCTAAAACATTGTAAGACTTTTTATATAAATTCTCCTAGTTTTTTTAGAACTCACTCGGTATTTAGTTCAAACAAGTCTACGCTAGGAACATGGTTTCTTGGTAGCTATGAATTATTACTATACGTTGCAAACAAAAAAAGGATAGGATCGCGTTGGCTACCTCAGTAGTAGCTACTTGAACCGCTATAGAGCCTTAAGCGACATTGTAGACGCTTAAAAGCATTCTAAATTATTTAATAATTACTATTATGTATGTATGTGGGTCATGCGTGCACGATGACACACACATTTCTGATAACGACTAAAACATTTTTTTAAAGTTTATCAGTAATGATAACGTTGAAAAAATGTGTGTAACATAAATAAGCAGATTCTTATCACGATTCGGCATACGTTGTTTCACCATTTAAAAAAATATAATTTGTTTTTAATTTAATTAATGTTGCATAATTTGTAACAATAATAGTGTAAAATGTTTTAACAGGGCCAGCAGAAGGTTATAGAGAAACAAACAAATAAATCAAATTATTTGACATTTAAAAAATTTACACATTTATATTTTATACATCAACGTGATCGCCCCTATAAAATATTTGACATAATTATTGTTATACCTTATATCATTATATATAATTAATATTATAAAATATCGAAGTAATTACATAAAACTTGCTAACAACCACCACACAATTTTAAACTCTCACTCCATCTTTTAAAAACTGAATTCGTTTCTCAACCACCTCCTTTTTCAACAGACGATGACTCAGAATCAGCTGGCACAAGTACGATACCAACGAGCACGAAAGCCAAAACTGGTAGCACCCATATACACTTGTGGCAGTTCTTAAAGGAGCTATTGGCGTCACCACACCTCCACGGCTCCGCCATACGGTGGTTAGATCGAAGTAAGTATGATTTATTGTACAAGCAGTGATATCCAAGTTGGTATAACGCTTGCCTCGGTAACGAGGATCGCAGGTTCAAACCCCCCGGCTCACACCTCTGGATTTCATCGTCGTGAATCTCATTTTCATACACGATTATCACTTGCTAAACGGTAAAGGAAACCATCTTGAGGAATCCTGCATATCTGAGAGAACCCCTCGAAAGATGTGTGAAGTCCGCCAACTCGCACAGGGCCAGTGTGGTGGACTATGGCCTAATCCCCCTCGAATTGAAGGGAGGTCTGTGCCCAGCAGTGGGACATTAAAAAGGGCTGGTATTATTATTATTACATAGTAATGAAAAGAGTCTAGTATTGGGTTAGGATGATGAAATAACTTAAAAAGAGTTGGGTCATGATTGGTCTTCCGGGTGCATCCTTAAACGAAACTTTGAGGGCTACCCGATGGTAACGTGTCATACGCATATATGCAAGACACTGCCGTTGTAATTGGTACTCATTGATTTGAGTAACGTTTGAGAGTTAAATAAGCTAAAGTTTCTAAGGTCGTTGGAGTTTTAGATTGGCAAACGCTTTTGGCGAAAGGTTATCTAAAATCCTTTATTTCAAGATATAACACCTAAGGCTGCTTGAGACAGTCTGTGTGTGTCTTTACATAGAAAGTGGAATTTTATCTCGAGGCTTTCTCTTTATTGCCCTACCGATGAGGCGCCAAGTTAAGACATTGGTCGTGTTGATGATCGTATACGTGGGTGTTATGCCCATTCTAGGATCACCACTGGAGATGTTTAGTAAGCTGATGGAAAATATATGGGCGCAGTTATAAAAGTACCGTTTGCTGTTCAAATTATTTACGAATAAGTTTTGTAATACATATAATAAAATTCTGATGACGATGATAAATTGAATTATGGTAGATCTTAATAGTATTTTTAAAAGTTAGTTGCAGAATTATCTTTGTATCTGTAGTTCAAGATTTTAGAATTGATTAATAAGTTATATAATTATGTATAGTATACAGTCGACCATGAAAGTTCTTTGTCAGTTTAGACAACAATTTTTATTTAATAAAATTATTTCTTAGGCTGAGATTTATAATACGCTTTCACCTAAGTCACTCGAAGCCACGAAGATTCTAACCAAAAAAATACATTTTTTTTTTAAATAAATAGACAATATAAATCTCTTTAAAGCATAGACAGTAATCAATCTCCTCGTGTTAATTTGAAGACCAAATTTTTTTCCTTTTTCTTTCATTAATTCACCTTGTATGTTTATCAGTTCTATTTTTGAATTAATAACACTGGCCGCTAACGTTATACACGATATAGACAGCAAAATCGTCACAGCAATATATTGTCACTTTGATCATGCAAACGAAAATAGGCCTTGCGCTTATAATGTGAGAATGATATTCGGTCTGAAGGTGGTAAAGAACTTTCTTGGTTGACATTTAAATAATTGGCACAATATCATTTGCTAAAACTACTCAAAAACACGAAGGCACGTTGTTTGTTTAAAATTGGTACGAGTTAGGAAAAAAATCTTATCTAAATACGTAAACGAGTACCGTCATTCCTATTTATAACTATTGCGTTACATAGATACTGTTTATTGAGAATGCAGCGATATAATATCTTTTTAACCGACTTCAAAAAAAAGGAGGAGGTTCTCAATTCGGTTGTATTTTTTTTTTTTTTTTTGATATCAAAATAATGATTGACGTAAGAAGTTTTTTTTTTTACTAGAAATTGTAACACCGGACTTTTTGGCGGGAAGTTGAATCGTGAAGTTGTCAATTTTGTTTCAATTTCCAAAAACCGTATTTATTCGATAAATAATGTGTAATATTCGTGGGATATTTACCATTGTGTGCTCCTAAATCAAATAGTATAACTTGACTTTTCAAGTTCTCCCAAGATGTCCGGTACATTTTCAGTAAAGTATCCACAGTTTTACTGATAGGCGTAGATTATTAATGTCATCATCATCGTCATCATGAACATTATTATTATCATGAGGGGTAAAAATATAAAGGATTACTCGACACTGGCATAAATGGCACTATTTCGTAGCTGATTGCCAGCCTAAAAAAGAGAAGAACCTTTATTCTCTATAAGATGTAAATTGTAGAATTTAAATGAGAAAATAAAAGTAGAACTGATATTCTAATATAATTAGTGGTTATTCTACATCAGCATTAATGTCACCGAACAAACACATATTTATTATTTACCGTGTCAACTCATAAACTGGAATAATAAGTTATGCACAAACATCAACGAGTAAACGCACCGGGTATCGCGATTATATCTAACTAATTAACAAAGCCACGATTTTAAAATCTACATAAACAATCAGATAACTACCGATTAAGATTCCTTTTGTTGGCTTGACAACTAATGAAATAAACTTATATTTTTTGTAGAGTTAAAGTTTTCGGTTAACGAAATAAATAATTAAATTAAAATAAAATATTTTGTTTTGCTATTTACTTAAACATTAATTGTAAAGATTTAAATTTCAATATAATATGATATTTTAAAAATAAAAACGAAAATGTAGAGTTGTTTCATTGTTCATAAAAACTCTTAACGTTAGCCACATTTTGTTAGGTAACTGTTAACGGTATTTCACCGCAGTTGTATCAACCCTTACATGAACCACCCCAAGTGTTGCTACACATTTCTTGCTAAGATAAGCCACTTCAGCAATTAACGAAATGGGCAGAATTATATTTTATAGTTCCAAAAATATTAAAAAAAAGGATTTTATTATCAGTATTTAAAACGCTAAATTTACTCGTAGCTAATAACAATGATTGATTAATCTTTAATCGAAATCAGTTTATCAAAGTAAGATTTTCTGTTCATTAAAAAAAAAGTAATGAGACTGTTATATATTTTTTTTTATTTTTTTTTTGAGACAATGAGACAATGAATGTTATTTTATAAAGTTAAGCTAATATAATATCATAATACAAACGTAAAGATATCTAGTAGCTACGGTTACCCACCAGAATCTTATCTGAGCCTTGAAATAGTTATTTTAATAGGTAAGTATTATATCAAACAATGACACAACAACAGTACAATGAACCGAGATACTTAAATTTATTCCCAGAACTGCCAATTTACAAATAGTATTGTATGTATCAAAGTATAGGTACCAATTTAGCATATCAAATATTATTCGTGACTTAAAACCGAAAAAGGAGAAACCCTGAATGATCTATAAATCGTAACGTCGTAACAATGTGTCGACTATCGTCCCGGCGAGTCACGAACTAACCTTTACTTAAAACTATTCAATAGAGCACTCGAGTAACTGGCTCGCTCACCTTGGCTCGGAATGCGTTGTTTCAATGAATTTTCTATAAAAAAAAAATTGTATACGATCGGATGTACAATATTAAGATCCAATCTATACTCTATACATATAAATAAAATTGGAGTGTCTGTTTGTAATATTAAAATAACCGCTTTTTACAAAGTGCATTTGGATGTATACACGTTACCTATACCGAAACAACATTTTTTACAATTTTTGTCTGTCTGTCTGTCTGTCTGTCTGTCTGTCTGTCTGTCTGTCCGTCTGTCTGTCTGTCTGTCTGTCTGTCTGTCTGTCTGTCTGTCTGTCTGTCTGTCTGTCTGTTTGTTCCGGGTAATCTCTGAAATGGCTGGACCGATTTTGACGGGAATTTCACTGGCAGATAGCTGATGTAACAAGGAGTAACATAGGCTACTTTTATTTTAGAAAAAAAAAATTGGATCTCTGAAAAAAAATTAAAACCAATGTTGCAGCGCTGCGCCTGATTAAAGTTTGATAGCAACAATCTGCAATGCGTCCCGCGGGATCAGAACGCGAGCAGGCTGTTGCCAACGGCTGAGTCTTTGTTAAATACCACGCGGACGAAGTCGCGGGCAACAGCTAGTTAAAAATATGTTTGTTACTACGTGGAAAATATGCCCCCCAACAAGGTTATATTGACTTTGGTTGGATTGTAATGAGATTAAGTAAATAGTTTTAATATGACCGCTATTCAATCGCCGATTCTTTTGTTTAGAAATATAACGAAATTGAATTAGTTGATGTCCCAATTCCATCCAATTATTAATTACCCGAAAATGCTGTTATAAATGTAGTTATTATTTTGACAACCTTCTTTGAACAAGTATCTCTGTAATCATTTAATTATGGAATTTATTTGGTACCGTAGCTAAGTAGGTAATTTAATTAGGTACCTACCTGATTTTACTTAGTATTGGTACTTAAATATTCTAAATACAAAAAGGTACACTATTAAATTGCTTTACGAATCACGACGTGCGAACAACGAAGTGCTCGTGCGAATTAAGAATATAATTAGGTAGATACTAAGTACCTCTACTAGAAACGTGAAGATTTTGCATTTAATTGTAATTATATTCAATTTTAAGAGTAGATACTTAGATTGAATAAATCTCAGCCGGCCTCTGTTGGCTTAGGACGCATCACACGCACAAACAAATTGATTCCTCAAAACTCCAACGACCTCTAAAGATATTTTAAAATATTCATCGTCTAATCTTCTCTCTAAAAATAAAACTCTCAAACACTACGTTTTTATCGTTACCTACATATGGTTAATTCATGGTGCGGTTCACAGGTAACGGAGTGTTCAAGATTGAGGATTCAGTGCGCGTCGCTAAGCTCTGGGGCAAGAGAAAGAACAGGCCGGCCATGAACTACGACAAACTGTCGAGAAGCATCAGACAGTACTACAAGAAAGGCATCATGAAGAAAACTGAGAGGAGTCAGAGGCTCGTCTACCAGTTCTGTCATCCGTACTGCTTATAAATACTCTAGTAATTATAAGTAATGTAAATAATTTATTGTTGTACATAAGGGTGTTTGAGCCGCGGTAATGCGGACGATACGACGACTGGCTGCGTTTTGCGTTGCGCTCGCAAAACGTCGCGCAGTCACAGAGTTTGTTGACAGCCGAATTTTCTACGGCCTCTGTGGACGACTTGCGAGTCGCGAGACCGGGAATTATTAGGCGTCGTGTACACTATCCCTCCATATAATTCGGGAAAGGTAATTTTCCCTGGAATTCTATTGGACGGGACTATAAGCTGTGTTATGTGTTAAGATTTTTTTTTACCAGTGACTAGGCTAGACGGTCCGTTTTATGTGGTGTCTACACAGGACCGTCTCCGTCGAAAACTGGTAATGTTTATCCCATATATCTATGATATATTTCTAGTATGTTCTATGAACTTTTAGGTAGTTAAGAATTGTTGTGTAAATATAGTAAGTACCCCTTTCGTTCGGTACTCGAAAAAGTGATCTAAAAGAGATTATTCTCGATTATAAGTTTTGTAAAACACGTTGCATTATTTTTAATGCGGCAAAAAAAATGTGAAAAAAAAGTTTGTGTATTTTTTTATATTAAAAATATTTTAAAATGGCGAGTTACGTCATTCATTGCAATATTCTAATAAGTTAAGTTTTTATTTTTATTTTAAACGGCGGCTGAGAATTAAAACTATGTAGTTTCGGAATGCAATTGTAAATTTTAATTTTGTACCAAATAGACGAATGGAATTTATTCGGGACAAGATTGTCATGTGAATTGTGAATAAATTGGATGCCCGCCGATGTAAATACCTTGTGTGTAATACGTTTGCAATATTCGGTGTTGGGATTATAGTTTAAAAAAATAAATAAGTAATAAAAAATAAATAAGTATGTTAATAAATAATAACAATTATTCTATTGTGTTGAACGCAGTTAGCGTCAGAATATTTTAAATTTGAATACTTATAGAACCAAACTAATGTAGATTTTACGAACCAATTTAATGTCGTAATAAAATTAAATGGCCATTGAAACTGTTATTTTATTTCCTCCCCCCCTCCCTCCTAAACATTCAGCGAATGTAACTTTTAACTATCTATAATTTATATCGTATAATCGATATAAGAAGGAAGATAAGATTTTTATAATGGATAAAGATTTTAATTGGATGCTAAAAAACAAAAACATGTTCGTCGACTTAATTAAAGTTATTTAATTATCTTCGGGACTATATTAGATATATAGTAGGTACACATAATATTATCTATACCTATTTCATCACTTAAAAGGAAAATACAAAAAAAAAAACAAGATGGGACACATTTTTCCTACAAACGTACTCGACCCTTGTGTTCTCGTCACTACTTCATAGTAGTATAGCCACCTATACTTTTACCTATTATGTAAACGAAAAAAAAAACTTTTCCCGTCCGGTACGAAAAAATAATCATCACGTATACAAGGGCCCAAATGGGATAGATAAGTATATACTGTTGAAACAAAAAAACAATAAGTAACACATTTTAAATATGGAACGCGTTGCATCACGTTGCGCAAAATTGACGTCACTAACCGCCAACTGCCAAATTCCAAGAGTGAAAGTGCCTTTCGCCGGCCTCGGGAGGGGAGGACGACCTCGAGCGGGGGGGGGGGGGAGGGGGCAGGTGTGAGGGACGCTAGCAGGGAAATTGTGTAATAATAGCTTTAGATATTATTCTAATTATCATTATCTTTGTTCTAAGGGTATCTACCTAAATATATAAATACGGTACCCGTACCAAAAACCAGTACTAACTCACTCGCCTACTCATTGACTCACGAAATCTCCAGAACTAAGTAGTTAGGTACAAGCCGAACTTAAAATTTGGGAGCGTAGGTACCTACCTAAGTGGATACCTCTAGGACTGGGTGGTTACTATGAAAGGTTTCTTCGAAATTCAAACTCTGACCACAAAATTTACAATAAATTCCAAATACAAAGCCCTTTTCAGAAAAAAATGTCACATAATACCTAATAACTTATGATTTGTTTTTTTTCTGATAAACGCTTAGATTTGTATTGAATGTTTTAATTATCGTATAATTATATCCAGGAAAGTAGTGAGTTGTTTCAATTTTTTTTCAAGTTGCCAAATGGTATTCTTGAATCGATTTCAATTGCGCTCTTTATAAAAAAAAGAATAACCATTGACTTTCTTGCCGGCTCTTCGCAGAGGTACCAATATTCCGACCAAGTGGTAGATTCTTTTTTTTTTCCCTCTAATGGCCTTTACTAATTTATGGTAGATTCTTAATAGGTAGTTATTCATTATTATATTTTTGATGGACGTCAATAAAATATAATCAAGTGTGAAAGACAGACAGACGGACATAATGGAACCATAAGCTTTTCGCTTTTACCATTTTAATATGGAATCCTAAAATTGTTTATGATTCAGGAAAATAAAAATCACTGGCGCCCCACAGATATACTAATACCCAGACGGTGATGCTGTAGGAATAGGTATCAGTAAATACCTATGGAGATGAGTCAATGATTACTCAGCTATTAATGTTAGTTGATAAGCAAAAAATATATGGAAAGTTATACAGCACACCCATTCTACTAAAATTGTATGAGATTAGCCTATAAATTATCTATATGAATATCCAATCAATGACCATATTCATGGAAGTAATAAAAAAATGTTTACCTATTTCGTATATTAGTATAGCCACAATTCAAACACACCAGTACACTTACATATCGTAATGTAAGTACCAAAACAATACTCTTTCTGTTTCCATGCTGAAATATACCAGCCCTTTTTAATGTCCCACTGCTTGGCACGAGCCTCCACTCAATTCGAGGGGGATTAGGCCATTGTCCGCCACGCTGGCCCAGTGCGGGTTGGTGGACTTAACACATCTTTCGAAGGGTTCTCTCAGACATGTAGGTTTCCTCACAATGTTTTCCTTCACCTTTTAAGTGATATTCGTGGTTGAATATGAGATGCGCACATTAAATCCAAAAATCCCAGAGGTGTGAGCCGGGGTTTGAACCTGCGAACCTCGTTACCGAGGCAAGCGTTCTACCAACTTGGCTATTACTGCTCTGCTATGCTGATATAACGTGACCCATATCGATACAATAGAGATATCCTAGTGCGCTACCGCGCGCACGTAGATCCTCGAGACATTTCTAGAGTCCATATAATCTCTAAAAAATAAGAGGTACCTACAGTAGGTTCTAGCCCCTAACGCAATATCCATCAAGTGTTATAAGTGACGGTTTTATTTATCTGTGCCATTGTGGCTTTAAAGGATTAAACTACTATATGTCAGAATTTTGGTGGTTCTTACAATCTATCAGACATGCTAAAAAATATTTAGGGTGACCGAAACGCGCCATATTAACGTACTCTCCATATATACCTACCTACTAACATTTACTTAAAATTACCTGCTTAGGTACTTGTTTATTATTTATGATTGTATATAAATTTACGAGGTAGGTACTTAACCTACCAAACCACTTAACACTCGACTTAAATTGATTAAATATACAAATATCTTTTTAATATTATTACTTCGATAGTTAGCAGATGTTCACAAAATTTAATAAGAAGATTTCCTATGATAATCGTTAATTTTGTACAACAAAGGATTGGCTTGTTGGTCTGTGAATAATAATTACCGTCACCGACCATAGGTCAGTCGTATTCGGACAGTCTGGTCGTAAATAACTTAGTTAATAGTTCGGAGCGATATTAAAAACACTTGGTAGTCATTTGAATATAATGTCCTATGTATTTTTGTATGGTCTAAGAACTAAGAAATAGCGGGTCAGTACTGAAATGAATGGATTAGGTACATAAATTATTAGACTTTTAAATGGGACAGGTGGGTTATTTTAAATAATTCGGAATCGACATCAGAAACGGATTTGAAACTTTTCGATGTTGGATTCGCCCCCGACGAGCTTTCCGAAACTTTCCGATACTTTTTGAAAAAAACTATTTGGTATTGACATCGAAGATAATCAAATTCGGAAAATTTCATAGCGATTCCGATAATCCAGCTTGGAAGGTTTCGATACCGTTTCCGATATCGATTTCAAATGGTTTAAAATAAACACGCAGGCCAGCCTCATATTCCCACCATTTTTACTCCTGTAATGCAAAGTTCCATATTAGTGTGCAACGAAAACACCGAGGTTTGACCCCGAAAAAATACTATATATAGTACTATACTGATTTAAAATATTAAATTGTCAGGCAGTTTAGTGTCCTGGCAATAACCAAAAGTTCGTAGTACACCCCGAGAGGCTACTGATATTTTTATTCAGTTAGTACTCGTAAGTACGTGAATCGTTGTCGCTCTTCGCTTGTCGTTTTCACCGTGCTCGAAGTCGTTGCAAGGTCGCCTACATTCCGAATTTCTTAGTCGAGTCGACTGGTACGGTTGTCACGGGCGTCCTACCTAATACAACACATATACCTACCTAATCTTATTATTATGTAGGTATTTACATTTACAAATGCCCCATGATGATAGTGAGTAGTTTTTATGTTCGTACATAGCTGATACACGTCGCGTAGATAGCGTCATTGGGCTTGTTTGACGGTTGCAAGCAGCGTAATGTTGTTGTATAACTTATTGTCATATTGTATGTCCCGTTAGAATTGAGTACCCCTCAACAGTATCTTCTCAGTACAATTAATTAATGAGGGCCCTCAAAAGTTATTTTCTGCGACTCGCAATAAGTCGCTTAATAAATACGAGCGCTTCACGTTTAGGCCTAGGTATAAGTACTTAATAATGTTTAATACCTACCTACGTTTATGTAGTTCGCCTTATAGCTTGATAAGTCGAAGGGGCGGGACTCGGTAGTGATCAAAATCGGTTGAATTATAAAAAAAATATTTTGTCCTGAACTATAACATTTTGTCAAGAGCAGTCAGGCCGGGGTAAAAATATGTATGATATACAACTATATATGAAATGCAGCGTCATCTAGCGATAGAAAAATAAAACTTCAAACATGCTTGCAACGACCTTTACCCCTGGAGTAATGTAGGAATATATTATTGCTGTTTAGTGAGCGGCCTCTATGGAATTGTCTAGTTATTTTTTATCAGATTTTTCTTAATGAATAGGAAGCTTGAAACTTAAAAAATAATAATATTAAGCAGAACGTTGAATGGAACGCAATATCTTGCGTAGGCAGGCGCTATGACGTCACAATGCTGACGTCAATAGCGTTGACATTTGACATTTCGAACGAAAGCGATCGCCTTTGTTTTGTAAAATTTCAAATTCATTAAAAAACACTAAAATGTGTTAAAGAATTTTACAAAGATGTAGTTCATATTATTTACTTATTATTTGCTACAACTGCGAAAACTAATTCTAAAATAAATGTGTTTAGTGTGTGTATGATATAAATAAAATAAAAAAATTGTTTGAACTTTACGGAGGCTTTTCATAAAAATCTTTCGAAAATGAAGCCTGGAAAGAGTGGAGAAATAAAGGAGGAGATAGCAGAAGTCCATTCCACTGGCCGTTCTCCTTCCCCGAAACAAAAGAACAAGAGATCTCGCAGTAGATCGGGATCCCGTAAAGAATCTCGTAAGATGTCTAATGGGCATACAGACCCCGATGAAAACACCGAGGAACAGACAGATAAGTCGAAAAGGGACAGTTGGATTAAATCTGAACACGAATCGCTGGATACCGAGTTGCCTATCCATGATCAAATAAAGCAAGGTAGGTACTTAAAACCTTCTTTTCTAGAATTTTCCAATTTATATTTTATTCTGGGGTGTATCAGTCTACCCAGATTTTAGCAACTTTGGTAAAATGTTTGCATAATCTATGCCTATTCTGTTGTTATATAAATCTAGTTTTATTTTATAATATTATTATTATTAATATTTTTTACAGGGATACTGGGTTTTGTCGAGAAAGAAATTAAAAAGTCCGATAAGAATCCTTCATTTGTGTTCTACTCCCATGATCCAAATCATCTAGATGAGAAGCTCATGAAGTCATTGTCGAGACCTTCGAGTGGTCACAAGGAGAAAAGGAGTCCGTCTTACAGGAAGAAGAAGCGTCAATCGTCGAGGCACAGAGATAGAGATCTGCATGACTTTGAAATACCGGGTTCTAGTCTTAGTGCTTTAGAAAAAGTAAGTTATATTTATGTATCTTTGATTGAATCCTAACACAGCGGCATATTTTTTTTATAATATCCATTATGCTTGGTTTGGTCCTTTATTGTCAATGAACCTTGTACTGCCATTATAACAATAGTTTTAAATTTCTTTATGCCATGTACCATCCATCATATATGTAGACTCAAGTCCAAGAAGTCATATTTCTTGTAAATAGGTGCAATATATTATTGAAATCATTATTATTTCCATCAATTATATCAAAAATTCCAGGTTGACGATTACCTCAAAGAATATAATAACGAGGAAGTGATAACTCTAAGCGGAGAATTAGAGATAGAAGCAAATGACATGGAGAACAACAATGGTATATCCAACCTCCGACACAAACCTCGTAAAACTAGACGGAGAACCAGAGATGAAAGGCAGGATAGCAACGCTAATGGCAGGGATATTAGCCCTAAAGTTTTTAAAAGCAAGACTAAAGCAAGCTCTAGGCCAGGTAATTGGTTTATTGAATATAAAAAGTTATTTGAAATGACAACTAGCGACATCTAGTGTGTAATGCGGTTCATAAATTTTAATAGATTGATTTATTTCATTTATATGTTCTAGTTTGAAATAGTTGTTAGTAAAGTATAAAAAGGCTGTGAGTTGTTAGTGTCACTTTGTGTAATTTGGTTTTTAAAGTGTTTCAAATTTTACATTTTCATATTATGTGTATTCCAGCTCGCCCCACAGACCTAACAACAATGCTAGAAACTTTAGAGTCGAGTATGCAGTACCACGATCAATACATAGACAATCCATTCTCATCACCTTCACCGGTAACATCACCAAATGATGATAAAACAGATCCGTTCAGATCCAGAAAACCCGGGAAGATATACTTGCAAGGTGGTGGGACGTTCAGTGCTGTATCCCGGGACAGAATCCTAGAGTCGCAGCAATCCAGAGACGGCGATAAATATCTTAGGTAAGGTCTAAGAGAAATTATTGTTTACATTTTGTCATTTTAACATTATTTAGTATTGCTGCCATGAATTCTATTGATAAATTGTCATAATTATTACCAGCTGGAAGATAGCAGTGATTATGTCACAGAGAGTATGAACGCACCCGCTAAGTTGCGGGTGAGGCCATTTGCATATCCATTTTATTTCATCTCATTTCATTTCGTAAAAGAAGAAGAAGAGTATGAACGCTATCATTCTGTCATTTACCCTGCTGTCAGGCATGTGCCCGAGCCAGGCTCGCAAAGCTAGGCTATTAGTCTGAATACGGCTATTTATAAGAGTCATAAAAAGAACTATAAAACATCATGCTTGTAATCTCCTAGAGTTATTGACGGTTGGTAGTGACCCTGCGTTCTGTGCCAATGGCTTTGAATCCTGATAGGGGCCAACTTTGTGATGAGCACGAATCTTTGTACCCGAGTCATGGATGTTTAATATCTATATTAATATTAATATACTTGGTTCGCCCCCAGTCCATTGTACGGTACAAATAATAGAAGCGTTGCTTAGTTTTTTTTATATACTTATCGCGTGACAAACTCCAACTATACTGTTCTACACCAAGCAACGCTTTATGGGTACCGTAAAATAGACTGGGGTCGAACCAATTATATATCATTCTTATATAGATATTAGTCATCCATGACTTGGGTGCAAACATTTCTGCTCACAACACAGTTTGTTCTCTACAAAGATTCGAACCGAGACCCTCGGCCCAGAAGGCTGGGTCACTACTAATTAAGCTAACCAGGCCGTCAGGTCGTTGGGATAATACAATTTTTATTATTGATCGTTCCAGACTAGGCGACCTAACGCCTCTGGACATAGCCTTGACGTTGCAAAAGGCGTGGCGTAACAGTGCCTCGGCGTGGCACGGCGCGCTGGGCGGGCTGTCGCTCATGCACCTGCTGCTCATCAGCTACTCCGACGGGCTGGACGCCGGCCATCTGTCCTTCCACGCCGTCGTCACGATGCCCTATGTGGCCGCATATTACTTCATATGCGTCATGTGTTTGCTATCTGTATTAGATCGGTAAGTTGCTGGCAGTGCTCTATTCTGGTAGGTTTTTTTGTCTATACATTTATACTGCAAATAAATAAAATTGTAGTGTCTGTTTGTAATATTAAAATAACCGCTTTTTACTACGTGCATTTGGATGTATACACGGTACATATACCAAAACAACATGTTTGACAATTTTTGTCTGTCTGTCTGTTTGTTCGGGCTAATCTCTGAAATGGCTGGACCGATTTTGACGGGACTTTCACTGGCAGATAGCTGATGTAACAAGGAGTAACTTAGGCTACTTTAAATACCACGCGGACGAAGTCGCGGGCAACAGCTAGTTTAAAATAAGAACATTCAAATAAGGTTTCGTTCTATTCCATCAATCAATTTGGGCAATTTTCATCTCTCTTTCAGTTTGGACGTAACAAGTCTGGATCTGACCCGCGGTCTGCACCCATACTTCCAGCCAATTGTGTTGGTGATATTATACATGGCATGCCTCCTGGTGTGCACAGCCGCGAGGATGTACGACGAGCTCATGGTGTACCAGTACGCACCACTGGTTGGCAACATCACTGGCAACGTTACCACTGTGAGTATACTGAGCGACCGTGGACTTGTGTGATACATAAATAAATATCGCCAGGAAAATATAAACTGTATGGTTATGGGTATCGTTCAATGGATTAGAGACGATCCCAATATCATAATCTATAAACAGTATGTAAGGGACATAATAACGAACATTGGGTAAAGGATTCACTTAATGCCTATAATTTTGGAGTACGTAATGTATAGTAAAAACGCGATCACAACAGCGTTCCGCGCGATACCCAACGCATGCGAGTGACTAGCGCGTTCGAGCGTGTGCAGTTTTAATTTCCATTGTAGTTCTGGGCCTTAATTAGTAATTTTGTTTTTTGTATTAAAAATGCTAAAATCAATTTAATATATATATTGAAAAAAATGCCCATGAAAAGATCGACACATCATTCCTACTCTTGAATTCCAGAATCATGAGTTGAATCCATGGTATCAGTATTCGTTACGAAGCAATTTACACTGTATATGTAAAAAAAAAGTCGTGTAACCGTCAGTCCGCCGCGCGCCGCCAACTCTCTTTCCTACCCCGCCCCCCCACCACGCCCCGCATTCCTAGAGCGCAGTACAGCGGTAGTGGTCAAACTATAGTTACACCATTTATAACTCAAATGTGGAACTACATGGAGACGCTCGACGAGGCTCTTCAAATTGGAACATTTATTTTTATAATTTTGTAGTGTTAATCCAGTTCAGTAGTAATATTATGTCAATGACTCCACCCCGTTTCAGGTTTTTGTTTATTTTTTACAGCCAACAATACCAACGTTCTACCACACATGGACACACTTTTCAATATGGCGAGCGGTCCTGTCTATTCTCGGTCTTGTTTACTTTATAATATCAAATCCGCAAGACTTGGTTTACGCCAATCTCAGCAAGCTGTTACAATTCAAGCATTCCTTGCAGAGTATTGGATGATTCTTCCTATTTTTTTGTATTTTAGATTTGCAATAATGATGGTTAAATTTAATTTGATTCTCTTAAAAATATTGTTATTCTGTTACAGATTGATTTTCTACCGATGAGAATCATCCGATATAGTCAAATTGACATCGGTATAAAATTGGTCTGAAATAGAGTAGGTTTATAAATATAAGCTGAACTAAAGTAGGCATAATTTATCAGATATAACCAAAGATATTTATGTATTGCGAGACGATAGTTAGGAGTGAAAATGTAGGTGGGTACTTACATATTAATATAATAAGGAACTAAGTTAAACTTTTAAATTGGTATGAGAATCTCATTTGCTGTCTTATTTTTGATGAGAGAAGAATGATTTTTTATTTCGTAAAGTACCTAAAACCTAAGGTATGACATATTTATTTAGGCACTACGCCTTGAAACATTTAAATTAACACGTGCTTTCGTTCGATTTTTAATCGATTTTTTTGGGTTCTGATTGTGGTTTTATGTTATTCTTCATAAAGACAGTAGAGTCGCATTTTATTTGGGCCTTAATTTGTAGTCTAGGTCGCATTTATAGTACTTAAGTAATTCTAAGCAAATTAATTATATGATTTATCATATCCAAAACGTTGTATATTATAATATAAATAAATATTCTAGTCATAATTATACCAACTGCTATAAGTACTGAATTAAATAATTTATTTTTATTTGCATGATAGCTGTATACCCGCTAAAATATAATTGCAGTAATAATAATAAAAACTACAGTGAATTTTGCCAAATTTATAAAAAATAACATTATATATTTTTATAATAAATAAATATAGATTAGCCACCCTTATTAGATCGTTTATTAATTTTGAAATTGATATAAGTGATATACTCATTCGTAATAGGTATGTACGTGGATTTATTTTTATTTATAATGATAATTGTCTAGTCATTATTTTAAGGGACCATTGCTGAATTGATATATTGCTACAGTTAAAATAAATACAGTGCGCAAAGTGTAACTAAAGTTACACATTTTGAAATCCCCATGAAAACCGGTTGTCTCTTTCTCCCACGGACTAAAACCCCATGAGTCCATCTCTTGAATAGTGGGACATGAACATAATTTCGCAAACATCCCTTACACGCTATTTCGCTTGTACGTAAGTACGAAATTCGCATGTGATATTCAAATCGGCTTGGTTTTGTTTGGTCTGTATTTTTTACTTGTCTTACTCTAGTCGTGGCTGTATAACGACGTAAGATAAAATATGCTACATAAAATTGGGTCATTTCAAATTGAATGTTCTAAGCAATTACCGTGGGGGATGTTATAACTATCATGTATCTGTAACAAAGATTTCGGACGTCATATTAATATGAAAATGTCATTTAGTAATTGCTATCTATGATCATAATTTCCATTAGTTACACGCTGTCTATGGTCACATATGACCCCAGATCTATGTCATACATACATGATAATGTAATATCGCCCTATGGCTATGATCAAATCTTGTTTCACTGATATCGTGATACTTATCAATATAAACAAATGACTATAATAGATGTTATAGTTTTAACGATATTCTTAAACGTTTGGAATTGTAATGATATTGATTGTTGGTAAATTTAATTCAATAAACAATTGTTTTGTGATAAACTAACGTTTCGTTTCACTTACCTGGTCTGTCTTTAAGTGTCTTACACACAACTATACCGCACAAATCTACTACCGACAACGGTAGTTCAGGGCCCTAAGTATGCTAACACAATCGATTCATAATCGAACAGCAACCGCATAGAAACTGTCACTTTTGACTTATATTGTATGGGATATCTGTCAAAAGTGACAGTTTCTATGCGGTTAACCTTACCTTCTCGTATATTGACAGTCGACGACACTACCCTCAAATATAATAATAAATTAAAATTTAAAATAAACTCTAATCAACTTTAAGTCGTGGTCTTTGTATACATTTAAGTTATTTTGAAGCAAACAACAAAAACACGATAACTAATACTTATATTTTTTACACTCATTTAAACAATTCCTTCATTCATATTTAATTCTCTATACAAGTAGGTATTTAAAATAATATAACTTAACTGAACTTAGCAACAATTGCACTAACAGCGGAATAGCATCCTGATAATAAAACAATTAAATAAAACATCAACAATATTACGTTCTTCCACAGTATGTAGTAGTATTTGCCCAGTCCTTTCTCCCAACGGTGGACTGTTTGGACTACTACTGGTATGAGAAGACCGAGGGTTGAGAAGAAGATGGCGCCGACGAGGCCTATCAGAAGCTCCAGATCTGGAACCGCCACGGCCAGGATTACTGAAAATACACGAACGAATGTTAGTAATATATTTATAAGCTGTTACTATCGGTCGTGATTGTGATAGACAACAATATCAATGTGCTTATAAACTTTTATTTGAATGATGGGAGAGGAGTATTTTATAAACAACGAGCAAAAGCATTAGGAACTAGAGGACCTCATAGGCATAGGCCGTGGGGCCCTGGGCACTTGTCTAAAGTCTCCAATGGAAAATATAGACCTGCATGAAATAAAATTCCTAGCGATGCAAGCTAGGGTTTGACCTGAAATCCTCGTTTCCAAAGCTAACGTTCTAGCAACATGGCTGTTACTTCTTACTCGCATGACTTACCAGTTAATAAAACACTAAGCGTTCTCAATACTATCTGGCTGATGTTCTGGTACTCCTTGCTTATGCTGGCCCTGATGCGGGTCCATATGATGTCCATGGGAGCGTACATCTGCAGGCAGTACGTGAAGAACACCGCCACAGCCACTAGGATCTTAGCTACTAGCGCCAAACTGAAACATTGACAAATGAAAATCTATTAAAACACTCTTTGAAAAAAAAATAACGGCCCTTAAATCTTGTCTTTGAATTGTGAACGAAAAAATATGTTGATTTAGATTGAAAAATTAAAATAAATTAATTATGGAAATTTGCTATACATATACCTATATTGCTATGGAGGGTAAGAACATACATTGCATCAATGATCACTATAATTTATTATACATACTAGTTGCGCCCCGCGGTGTTACCCGTGATTAAAAAGTATGAAACATTAAAACAAATCCATCCCACGGGCACCATACATCTTACCGGGATAAATAGTAGCCTATGTGCTATTCCAGACTATAATCTATCAATGTGCCCAATTGAATCCAGATCTGTTCAGCCGTTCTGGTGTGATTAAGTAACAAACATCCATCCAACCTAACTTTCACATTTATAATGTGGGATTAGTACGTGAAGGAAAGTTTCCCTGGAACAATCGGGACCTAGGTCCTTATAAGGAGTCCAAGAGCCTCGATCCCATCGCAGCTGCCTCCCTCTACCCCCCCCCCCCCTTGGTGACGCCCTGCTGTTCGATGTGTAGACACATATAATACAATTGTTATTAAAACGGAAACTGTTCCCTAAATTTAACTTACATTTTATCCTGTGGTAGATTCAGAGTGATACTTCCGAGCACTCCATCGCCATACTTGATATATCCAAACACACCGACAATGCCATACAGTACAGCAACGAAAACCATGGTTACGTTCAACACGCTGGGACAGCCGAGGAAGTGTTGCGGTTTCGCCATCTCATTCTCAACTGGCATAACAACGTTGATGCCTTCCATTGCGAATATTGCTGTGCTATAAAAAAAAATACATCGCACGCTTAATAATAGACTGACCTAACTCAAAAAAGCTGTTTGTTGGGAAATCGCAAAAACGTTTTGTCATTTACAACTTGTCTGACATTATTACTTATATCTCAATGAAAATAGCGTAATAATAATAAATGATGTATTGTAAGAATACTTGATTAAGTAATTATTGATACTAAAATGTAATTTTGAAGAAATTTTAGTATTATTTATAATTATTTATAGCTTTTAAAATGTTGTCCCTGAGATACGTCTGTTTATGAATAAAATCAATAATATATTTCTGTACTAGTGATGACACTTTTTGTTATATGTCTGTATTTTATTAAACATTTCATTAAAACCCTTTCTCTTTTATGTTATAAGTCTATACTTGATAAAATAATAACATATTATTTTTATGTAGTATTGATTTTTAAGTTCAGAAACATGAATGGGTCACTATAATATAAAAGCACCGCGAGTTGACTGTCGCAATCTCAGACGCATTATGATATATGTCACTTTCATGTTAAAAGTTTTGTCAAAATTTGTATAAGTAAAAAAGACAACATATTCGTAACTCAGTCTAGGAATAAGATATCGTAAAAATTCTGAGATTGGTAGATAGATAACGTTGGAATAAATCTATCTGTGTTCTTATCTCACTTTGGGCTTAAACCCTAATTGGTCAGTCTATTATTAAGCGTGCGACATGGTTGTGGCATAGAGGTTTGATGTTATAACCGAATAAAATTTTCTTATTTATGCTTGGTGAGGGACTCAAGTCTTGGGTAGACAATCTCAAGTCCTGGTGTTGGTATCACTTCGCGATTCTTACTCCAAGAATTCTGGATACTTACAAAAAATTGAGTATCTTGTGTGATGAGCACGAATGTTTCTACCTGTGTCATGGATGCCATATCTATATTAAGTAATATAAACTGGGTTTGCCCTAATACAAGCGTTGCTTAGTGCGGGACCGTATAGTTCGTGTGTTCGTCTGGCTATATTTATTTATTTCATAAAATTATTTCTAGATCTTTAGTTATGCGGAGTTTTTGAAATTGTTTTCGATTTAATAAAATTTTGAGTTCATATTAACTAGTATAGAGCATATATAATCTCGTTGTATGGAGCTCACCTTAAAAATAGTGGCCAGGTATCAACATTAGCGACCAACTTCTCATTGTCGAGTGGTGGTATATCGGTAAACGTGTAATAACAAGTAACACCGAACGTCACCACCAGACAGGCGTTGGCGAGAACCGAGAATGGCACCAGGAACTTGAGGTGACGTATCTGAGTGATCAGCACCAACGGCAGTAACAGCATCCAGCAGTATACTTCCACTTTGTAAGTGCTGAAGATCTGAAAAGGACCATCTGTGTTAATATAAATTCTTCTTCTTTCTTTACGAAATGAGATGCGATGAAATAAAATAGATATGAATATGGCCTCACCCACAACTTAGCGGGTATTTTGCCAATGTCAAGTAATTCATAGCAATAAAACATTCTTCTTTCTTTACGAAATGAAATGCGATGAAATAAAATGGATATGAATATGGCCTCACCCGCAACTTAGCGGGTATTTTGCCAGTGTCAAGTAATTAATAGCAATATTAAATTCAATAAATACACATTATAAATAAAATAATGGATGTGACATGATGAAATGAAAATGGCGTCCCCAAATTCAAATTAACATGTAGTTTGTGACTTTCTATTTTGACATTGCTTTATCTGTCATATGTATTTTATTTTTTATTATCTGTAAACACTTGGAAAACAGATAGTGTTCAGGTCATAAAAGAGCTCGATAAGGCCACCCTTAATCTAAATCCAACACTTAGAATGATTCAAAGAAGTACTTGTAGTATTTTTTTTAAATTCTGGTCCTTCGGTCAGATGCAACAGGAGATACTCACGTTTTCTAGCGAGGAAGCAATGAATATAACATAAACGCTGGTGCCGCCGAGACACACTCCCGCCATGGCGGAGTC
This sequence comes from Pheosia tremula, assembly GCA_905333125.1. Taxonomy (NCBI): domain Eukaryota; kingdom Metazoa; phylum Arthropoda; class Insecta; order Lepidoptera; family Notodontidae; genus Pheosia; species Pheosia tremula. The sequence goes on along the minus strand of HG995403.1, from coordinate 1,395,337 downwards.
TACGAAGTGCCTGCAATCGTAAGCAGGCCCTTTAACATAATTTCATTTAAAAAAAAAGATATTGGTCTATCCTTTCAAGATATGGCATTCTGTATTTTTAAAAAATGCAAAGACAGTTTACCGTGTTATATAAGGTTTACAAAAATAGTGTAGCATATTAATAAGTGGTTAACAAAAAGGTGATAACGATCACGTTTACGTATAAAATATATCTGTATACAGTTTTTTTGTGAGATAGCGAGCCAGTACTACCACTACCATTACAGAATTTTAAATTATCGAAAATATGAGGCTTACAAGTATAGCCTACTAATAGTTCCCTTAAAATATGTTCTACTAGTATTGTTAAACCTTGGTATTATATGCCTGGGTAGTTGGAGTAATAAACTTTTGAATACTGACGACTCGAAGTAAGTAGTCTCAGTATAAGTATTTTATAATCAAAACTAAAGGATGAACAAAGTTATTTAAGTATACGAGTACTACTTTAGTACTCGTAGTACTCTTTTAGCCAGAATTTAAATAGGCCAGGTTAACTTTATTAGGTAAGTTAACTAAATCATAATTGCCTCACTGGTTGTTCATACCTTACAAAAGTTGAGTATGGTCTTAGTTTCTTCGGGCCATGTTTAAACACGCTTTCACATGTGTCCGTGTAACTCAGGGATGCCACCCGACTTTGCTTACATGTTGCACGCGAAGTGGATACCTTGAACAATAAATGGATTATAAATAGTTCTTAGTCACAATATCTTCTCAGGCAAATACTGATCTTGACGTATCGGTATAAGTATGAAAATCGCATATGGGTCACCAAAAATAGAATAAATTATGATTCTCGTATTCCATAAAATTATTACGAGAAAATCGTTTCCAAAATTAATTTAACAAGCTAATTAAAAAAATATCTATCGCCAGAGGAACACACACAAACACTAAGCAACGCTTGTGTTATGGGTGCCGTACAATGGACCATACAATGAACCCAGTATATACGGATACAAATCTTGTCGCTACCAGGATTCGAACCCAGGACCCGCAGCAGAGAAAGCAGTGTCACTACCCACTGAGCTAATCAGGTCGTCAAATAAATTCACAACCATTACTGATCGTATAAATCGGTAATAATTTATTTTAATTTGGACATAAGACCAAAATTGTGTCAAAACTTATTCATGAGTTCTCTTGAATATTGAATAATTTACGGTAACTTTACAGACCTGTTTATAACGGACATTCATTTTATGAGCGTTTATATTTGCAAAAACTTTTTCTGTTGAACCTACCCATTTTTACCAAAGTTAACTAATTTATTTAAAACAATGTCCAAGTTAATGGAACAATAAAGGATATTTAAATACTAGACTACTTTAAATACAATGCTAAGTATACAAATAAAAATAAAACAAAATTAGTTTTATTTGCGGTAGGTACAAAAAATGTTTTGCTTTATATCACTTAAAGTAAAATTACTGCCTGTAGTTTTATAAAGCTATGATTTGTTTTTCTTACCAAAATATGTACACAATGTGTGGCTATGATTGCAACCAGCACTGTGCCAATACATCCAGGTATTAATCCTGCGCATTTGAAGGCAACTGGCATCGCTAGCAAGCCAGATCCCAGCGACGACTTGAGCAGATGGAAGAACGCACCAAGTGTTCTAAAAAGATAATTCAAACGCAATTAACAACGGGTCAAGAGTAAACTGTAGTTCAGTTCGGTTACATGCAATATTACGAGAGATTGGGTACGTAAAATTTTGTGTTAAGGGGGAAGCGCAAGATCAGGGCGCGAAATTAAAAATGTCAATGGTTTTTACGAAAAATTTGGACATCTTTATAATGTAATTTAGTTTTCACATCCAATGCAGAATACTAATATCGCAAACAACTAAATTACATCGTAAAGATGTCCAAACTTTTCGTAAATAAATAAAAACCATTGGAATTTCGCGCCCTGACCTTGCGCTTCCACCTTAAGAATGGTAAGAGTACCTGTTGGACAGTTAAAAAGAAACCTCAGCAAAATTGTAAAACCATTGACCAATCAACTAATAGAATCTAATCGCTACGAGTCAATAACGTCAGTGACGCGAAAATGAGTTATTACTATTAGTTGACCGCTCGAAAGCTAAATATATTCCTCACTCTCTCTCATTTTGCGTAAGGGGTCTAATAGTCTATTGCTATAGACATGCCAGCATTTGACTGCGCCTTGTTAAACGACATACAGTCAAAACCGGATATAACGACATTGAAGGGACCATAATATTCAGACGTTTTATCCGATAGTTGTTATAAGCAATATACACAAATAGTCATATGTATGTATAGAATTTTTAATGAAAATGTTTATTCTGAAAAACTTGCAGTACCACAGTACAGCTTATAGACTACAGTCAGTTTTTAAAGTAAGCGGTCATTACGCTCTGTTTTTTTTAAGCTGAGTCTCAAATGTGTTTTGCATTTTACGTTTCATTCTCGTCAGGATTGCTTGATTATCATCAGCATTCAAGTCTTCGGTAAAAGCAAACATTTTTTGATTTAGATTAGAATAAGTTTGAAATTTGTTCTTATTATTTTATTTTGCTGGTACAAGCACGGTTGGTCGTTATAGCCGATGAATATCGATAATTTTGGTCGTTCTAAGTGATATGTCGCTGTATCTGATGTTGTTATAGGCGGTATGTTTACTTAACTGTTTATTAGCGATTCGGCCGGGACCTTGCCATTCGGTCGTAATAACCGACCCTTGTTATAAAAGGTGTCGTTATATCCGGTTTTGACTATATATATAACAAGCGAATACTTACGATGTAGGATGCTGTACAGATCTGTGCTCAAACGGATCGTATTCATCGTTTATGTCACTCTCCTTTCTGTCCAGCGTGACGGTGGATTGTGTCGTCGACTGTACATTCTCACAACTGCTTTGTACACTAAAAAAATATGTAGATAATTATTATCCTTATTTTGAAACAAATGTACTTACATTTATTTTTACAGCAGACCATCTTAAACGCAACTTTAAACTGCTTTTAATGACTTACAAGAACCGAAAGTTAGTCAAACGTTCGCCTCGGCAACAGCAGTCACATCTGACCCTCGGCTTGTAAACTTTTCCAATTATAAACCAAACAAGATGATCGATAATTAAAGAAGCCAGCAATACTGAACTCCTTTAAGAAATTAGTCGAGAGACTGTCTATCACGAGTGTCGGGACTCCAAATTATATGCAACTCTCCGCGAAAAGAAGCGATTGTAAAAAAATAATTTTGATTCCTCTTCCCCCTTCATTAAAACTTTAATAAATAAGTTTTAATATTGATTCTGCTATTCGGGGCAGAGACAAATTTAAAAAAAAGAAAGATCATAAATATCGGCCCACCCCTCTCGAGATATAAATGGTGTGACGAACACGTCTTTGTTATATCTATAGATTATCACTGTCTAGATGGCGAATGATAAAAACGTGAGGAAATCTGCATGTCTGGAGAGAACCAACAACCAGTTCTCCAAACTTGTGTGATGTGTGAATGTTGCCAATCTGCACTAGACCAGCACGGTGCCTGGGTGAGCTATGGCCAAATTTTCTTATAATATCAATGTAACTCAACTCATTATTAATTCACTACACTTCAATTCAAACGCAATTGACAACAGCTTGGGCTAGTGGTTTAAGTGTAGGCCGGTCAGGTCACTGCACCGGTTTGTTGCGGGTTCGATTCCCACCTGGGCAAATTGGAAACAATCGTTTGGTAATTTGCCCTGGTCTGGGTGTTACCGGGAACGCCCCCAGTCCATTGTACGGTACCATACAAGCGTTGCTTAGTTTGGGGCCATACAGTTGGTGAATTCGTGTGGCGATATTTATTTATTAATTAAAATGGTAAATTATATTATACAAACAAAATAATAAATAGGACAAGTATTAAATACTTATTAAGAAGTTCTTAAATATTTAAGTTCTGTTTAAGTATTTGGTCGACCGTTTCTGTATTATACTTAAGTATTATTATCTCGTCAGCTTATTATTGGATTTTCCGAAGTTGTCTAATTGTGTAAATTTCAAACAGTTAGCGACCTTGTTTGCATTCCGTAAATTGTATAATTACATTTTGACGAATGCTCTGGCGTCTAGTTCCAATTTCAAATGATTACGATTCAAAGTAGAACTAGAATCCGAAGTGGCATCTATTTTGATGTTAATTTGTATCTTTCAAAATTTAATCTTCACTGAAAGTGGAACACTAGGGTACAATTATACAAAGCATTATTTTGAATATTATTATACCGTTGTAAGTTTAGTATTTGTTTTATTCAGGTACAATTTATTTTTTGTTTTGTGCATAAGTTTTTTGGCAAAGCCCGGGGGTTACCAAAATACAACAATTTCCCGGGAAAAGTATATTATCTGTTGGTTGATTTGGTGTATCACAGTGCCCATAGGTGTCATCAAAATCGGTCTGGTAGATTTCCCGTGACGCAGAAACAGTCAGAAAAACATGCCTGAGTCGACCTCTGTATCGGAACCAATGATTATATTTCTTTTAAAAAATATGCACCTAATTACCGACCAAGTTACAGTCTTATTATGTACAGGTGGATTCAGAAAAGTTATACTAAACCTTGAGCCTGTGCTTTTCGGCGCGGCTTTTTGATCGTTATGTGAAGTCAAAAATTTAATAATCTGTCAAAAAAAAGACAAAAACCACAATTGTTATTTTGTTAGAAACAAAACTGTTTTTTTATTGACATGTACAAATTCGAAAAGTAATAAAAATAAAGAAGCGCGGGTTTAACGCTAAGTATACCCTCAATCACCTGTATATATGTATACATAAAAAGATTGAATACTATCTGATTATCAGAGTAAATATATACGTCAGGTAGTCAAGCTCTTCACGGCGCGATGAGTTTCAGTTTACTGATCAATATTAATAGTTGTTTTTGTTTAGCGAATGCCAGTTATACTCTTCCGATGAATTATTAATATAATTATTATTGCATGATAGGAGTAGTGAACAATACAGAGGTGGCAGCCTTGGTTGTAAAAATGCCCGATAGATTGCGTGGCTCATTTGAACCTTGAATGGATGATTGAATTATAGCAGCCCTTCTCGCTTCTTCTTCTTCTTTTTATACGAAATGAAATAAAATGGATAAGTATATGGCCTCATCCACAACTTAGCGGGCATTTTGCCAATGTCAAGTAATTAATAGCAATAACACATTCAATAAATACACGTTATAAATAAAATAATGGATGTGACATGATGATATGAAAATGGCGACCTCCTCCTCGCCTCAGAGGGCGGTGTGACTACTGACAGTTGTAAAGAGAAGTCTGAAATCTCGTTGTCAATTTGTCTCAATGTTAGGTGAGCAGTTGTACCCCTAGTTGGATGCGCCATTTTCATCGCTTCATGTCCTCATATTTTTTTTTATTTATGATGTGTTTTTATTGATATTGATTTGTTGTATTTACGCGAATACATTGAAGTAAAACTAATTTTACGGATTTTATCGCGTTTATTTTATGTTAACATAAAATAAATTGTACCCATAATACAGCGTGAGACCGTATAGTTGACGTGTTTATCTGGCAATATTTTTTTATTAATTAAGGGGGAAGCTCAGGGTCAGTGCGCGAAATTCAAAATGTCAATGGTTTTTATTTTTTTACGAAAAATTTGGACATCTTTAAGATGTAATTTAGTGTTTTGTGATATTAGCATTCTGCATTGGATGTCTCGATGTATTAAGTTTGCTTAAAAAAATACCTAATCCGACACACACTTCACTGGTGGTAGGCCTCGGCCGCGGTTAGTCACCACCCACTGAACAAAGCCATGTCGCCAAGCGGCCTAGCCGTGTTCCGGCATGATGTTCGGTGTTGCCATTCATGGATGGCGGGTCAGATCAGCTACCATCGGGTAGCTGATCGGGGATGGCGGCAGTAGATCGCTACTGCCGCCATCCTACCTAGGCAAGTATGCTCCATCATAGATCTCATCATCACTTACCATCAGGTGAGATCGAGATCAAATACTTGCCTATAATGTAATAAAAAATAAAAAAAACAATACCATACCAAAACACTAAATTACATAGTAAAGATGTCCAAATTTTTCGTAAAAAAATAAATACCGTTGACATTTTGAATTTCGCGCCCTGACCCTGAGCTTCACCCTTAAACACTTACCTGTTCAATGATACCCCACGTGGCATAGTTCATCGACCTTAATTTTTTATCTGTTTTAAAATGTGACGTCTGTTTGCCGCCATATTTAATTGTTATTACTGCCATATCTTTAGTGACCCTCGCAAGATTAATACTAATCGATTGACGTAAGAATCATCAAAATCGGCCCACGCGTTTGGTCTCTATAACGGTCACAAAGGAACATACATACATAGGCTGGTAAACACATTACCCTCTTTTGCGTCGCGCAATCAGGTAAAAATAAAGACACAGACAGTTTCTTTGTAGTTTTTCATCTCCATATAGCAAGGTCAGACCTACTATAAAGTCAATTTTAGTGTGAGAAATTTCTCACAATTAAAAATTGATTACAAAGCAAATGTACTTCATACAAACGGAATTACGTTAGTCTTTTTTAATGTGTTTAGTATTCACTATGTTCGCAAATACGAGTGTCATTGGCATTTAAAATAAATATTTGTGTTCTGTCTGTCAAATTAAGTTAATCCGCGAATGATAAGAAACTATGACATAGAAGAGACGAATAGAAGGTTCTTCGCACAATTTCTTTTATAAATAAACTGTATAAGAGATAAATGATTTAATTTTACATGCATACTTAATGCTTTTCCCTCAGAGTGTGGGATGTCAAGGCCTATTTTTTTTGTAAAATGTCTACCTGGCAAACGTTCTAATTATTTAGTTTCCTAACTCAATTACCATATCGGAACGCGATCTCGAGTGACAAGAGCCGGATAAAAACTCACGACGGGCATATCTTTTTACCGTGTTTTTTATCGCCAAAGTTCACCCACTATAAAATTGGGACCTTAAGCATCAGCGGAATGGTAAAACTAACACGTTGGATTTGTCATAAACCTGCTTATGCATACTAATACCCAAATATGTGGTATATCAGCCCTGGCGGGCGGTTGCGCGTGCACAGGATGTTGTTAGGGCTGGCAAATAATCTTTTCAACAGCGATTGGGCCTTTACTGCGAACACAACCCAATCAGTTCCAAATTTAATTGATATATATATCATATTAAATGTAATTTATTACAGTTCTTGTGCGAGAAATCCGCGAAATATGATACTAGATCATTGCCATTTACTTTCGAGGCGATCAGACGTACTATTTTGCCTATTAGAAAGTTATATCAGTAAAAAGGTCAGCGCGTCGATTCAGACCTTTTCGAGAAATATCCGAATCGATTCGATTAGACCACTCGCTGTGTTTACATAGTACATTTTATAATGTAGGTTTCAATTAATAACCGAATCGGTCGATAGAAGACTTGTCGTCAGGTTGTGAATCGGGGGGCTGATTATGGTCATCTGTCTTGTCAGTTAGAAGTCGTATGCACTGCTGGCTGGCCCAGAGGTCCTGGACTAATTCCCGAACCTTGCAAGGTGTTTTTTTGCATCTCATTATTATAATGAAACTTTGTGTAAGTAACTAAATAACAAACTATTAAATGGTGGTGGTGAGGTAGTAAATACATTTTGTATGAAAGTGAGTACATTGTTGACATAATTGATTTATAATTGGGGGAAATCCATTGTTAAACAAATGGGGAAGAGGCATCCTCAGGACGTCCTGAGGATGCCTTGTTTAGAGAAGCGAAACACGTGTCAAATTCGCTTCATTTCGCGGAGAATTGCAAATTATTTGGGCTCCCGACACTCGTGACAGATAATTTCTCGGCTAACATCTTAGACGAGTTCGGTGTTGCTGGCTTCTTTAATTATCAATCGACTTGTTTGGTGTATTTGTTGTATTGTAAAAGTTGACAAGGCGAGGTTCAGTGGTGGGTTCCTCTTCCCTCATTTGTTTATAATTGTTGGTAATACTACGGATTTCAGGATGAGTGAGAATGAATTACGTTTTTTATGTACCTACTTACGTATACTATTCAATTAAGTAAGAAATTCTTTTTCCTTAAATTATCTCAAATTCCACGGGAATTAGTGTTTTGAAATATTTACTATTTTTTTTATCCATCGCTACAGGTTTTTCGTCACATATGTTAACTTTGTTTTATTTTTACTCACGTTAATTCGTAGGTCTAAATATTAAACGGTTAGATCACCTAGAAACCGAGATTTAGATCAATAAACATTATCAAAATGAGCACCGGCTGCCTGTTTAATCTAGCTAGATTGATCTTAAGATGATTCATTAACCGACTTTCACTGTCTTCCATATCTAAACTAAACTGTCTCCTATAAATTAACGACAGATTACCTTCCATTTTCCGGATCCATTTCCACAAAACACACAAAACTGGAATGTACTTTAATAATATTAAAACACGGTTGTATTTCGAGAGGCACACATTTTGAAGAGAGCACAAGTGCCTAGCGGCGCTGACTGTCTGACTAGATACCTGTTATTTGATGTAAGTAATCGTATAATGCGATTTTCATTCCTTTGTGAACGCGGGTGGGGAGTGAATGAGTGAATGACTTATTTCCTGCTTGACTGGTTATTGGAGCTATGTTATGAAGTTGTGATAGCACTAATAAAAATCTACTTAGTGCGTATTGATTTCTTATTTTTTACGAAGCGTCGGGAACGTAAAAACAAAAAATGAACGCGATAAAATCCTTAGAAATAGTTTTATTTCAATACTTAAGTGGTGCGTATCAAATACTTGAGAAGAATTATTTAATTATCATGAAGTTATGATTCTTAAATAATGAAAAATAAATAAAGAATAAAAATAAATAGTTGACATAATAATTATAGCTATTATAACCTTTAGTCCATTTGTCTGCCGGTATTTATAAAACTAGCGGTGCTTAGTTTGGTACCATAAAGTATATGTGTGTATAGTGATATAATATGTGATTATACATAATCGTATCGTACATTATAGTTTAATGATATTTTTATACAATACGTATTTGTTTTTGTAATATTTATATTTGAAATAGGTTAACGTTTATTTTCTGATTTGTCTTGCAAGATTTATAATGTCAAACATTGAGATTATCTAGAAGATAGTGGAAGTCATCGTTTAAGATAAATGTAATCAGTAAAGACACATATTTCATAATAATACAGAGATGAAATAAGCTATATATGCTAGATGCGGCGTACGTCGTACCGCCTCAGAATTATTACCGCCTCAGAATCACGTATGAAAAAAATTATTATCTATTATTATTTTGTGTGATGTTTTCCGCTGTTTTAATAGTTATTCTGATTTTTAGGGCGGAGCAAAATTCAAAAACTGTAAGTTCCTGCAAATCGCCTTGGAAAATGTTTTTATTAAATCAGAACTTAACAGGTGGTTAGGTGCTGGTCCGGCTCCTCAGGAATACAACTGACCTTGTTCAAGGGGACTATTAAGATGTTGTTTTTCTCCTCTTCCTTCTACTTTCATTTACAAAAGTAATTTGTAAATGTGGGAACCATGTCGCCATTCACTTGTTAATATATTTAAGTTTTTTTTTACCAGTTATTAAAATCTGTCTAGTCGTTCCTACATTGTTCTCACATACCCATAATAATATTCTGCTCAAAAGAGTAAAGGATCTTTTTAATATAAAGCAACTATGTCGTGCCTCGCCCGTTCTTCTCCATAGCAACGGCATTCAGAACGGGTGATAAAGTTGTAGCTTAGCATATTGTAACTATTATGACGATTCTTAAGTACTGACTTAATGGTTTACATGAATAAAAATATTCTATATACTGAGCACGACGTATTTGTGCAAAGATTTGCGCATTTTGGTCACAACAAAATAAACCTATTTACATACGACTAAAGTTTGTTTTGGCAATGTAAAGTATTGCCATAGAATATTAAATTGATTCTATATATTTTGTTTGTAGTATATAAGCTACATGAGTCAGATAAAAGAAAGGATCGGTGTCATGTCATATAGGGAGGTGAAAGAAGCTGCTCTAGATAGAGACAGGTGGAAAGAGCTTCATTAGCTACACCGACAAGGGTCAAACCCTTAAATTAGAAGAAGAAGAATATAAAAGCTACCCATTAACTATCGACCAACATTACCTTACCTTCTGTAAAGATGATTTCAAATATACTTTGTGTGAATTACTGTGTGTACATTACGTGAATAAGCTTCTTGTGGGCAACTTGTCACGCGTCTGAAGACAAAAACCGCGCGACGTAGCGTACAAGACACGTACGTCGCATTTTTCAGACGGATGGGCGGATGAAAATAGTGGAGAAATGCTGAAATTGGATGCGGTGTGATGTTATAAAATGAAATTTAGTTATTCAGAACATAACAACCTAAAGAAGATAAATGGTCAAACATTGCGCCTAAATTGCGATATTAGGCTCAGTATACGGCGTGGTTCAGGATGGCTGTACTAACTCTTAAAACTGCGATTCTTTAGCGTATTTGTAATCATTATGAAATTCTGAATTCATATAATTATTTTATACTCTTCTGAATCACGCTGGAAACTACTATCGATCATAGAAACTTTTAATATCGGTCTATGCTATAGCGTACCATCACAGTACATCCCTGAGTCTTATCCCTGAATTTATAGACGTTCTATAACTTTATCAAACCCGGGACCGGTTAAATAAAGTTCGTCCACACCTTTTCCTGGTTAGTTATGAAATTATTATTGATACTCACAAAAAAAATTACATAGAAAAGTGTTTCCTGTTATATTAACCCTAAATCTGTCATTCAGTTTTTTCAGCAAAGCTTTTCAGTTCTCATGTTACGTATGAAAACAACAACACGAATCTATTTCAACAGTCGTTCATTTATTTAGAAAAAGTTGTACGTAACACATAACTTTGGGTTAGCGTCAAAAGTCTGAATTATTTTTGTAACAAATACTTGACTTGAGAACGATGAATAGGGTTTTGATAAGACTGAGTGGAGAATTGATTTACTGAAATACTGTATTAAACTCGGCCATTAAAGTGGTCTATCAGTTTTGATAACAGCTCCTAGTTAATTAAATGTTCACCAAGGCTGAAATTTAGTATAGTCTTAGTTCAAATTAATAACAAATGACGAAAATAGACCTTGCCATCCTATAATGTGCAAACGATATTCGACCTTTAGGTCATAACGGAACGCGTGCAGGTTCAAGCCCAGTCGACTCGCAGCGCATGGAATTTTAGGTTATAATGTGCTAATTTCAATAACCATTATCATTTGCATACCAAATTGTGAAGGCAATCATCGCTTGGAAACCTAAACATCTTTTGGAATCCGGGTTATGTTAGCTAATCCTTACTGAGCTAGCGTAATGAAATGTAGCCCGAATTCGTCTCACAATAGAAATGCCTATGTCATTGTAAATTGATTATAAGTTCTATAAATTTGTAAGTGACAGTGAATAGTGTTACTTACCAAAGTTGCCCGATTCATGAAGTGGTAATTGTCGAGTAAAAGCGATCAATCTTAAACTAAGTGCCGCTCTGTTGTTGAAGGATGTCAGCTCCTTACTTTTTTGTTTGGAGCCTAAGCAACTTTAATTCTACAGTCTGACTGTGATCTTTCTTTTGCCTGGTACTTTGCTTCTCATTAGTTTGTAGCAGGTGGTATTTTTAAGTTCCTATCACGTGGCAACGGTAGGCTCTTTCGTTGTTTTTGTGTCTGAGTTCAAATGTCTTACGCGTGCGCTCTAAACGTTGGGAACATTCTGTTCAACTGTGATAAAGAATTTAGCGAGAGGACCGCATCTTAAATTCTTTTTACTACTCGCTGATCTGAAATCACAATCCCTTTTACGTACCGTTACGGTACGTAAGAACTCTCGTAACAACCCTCTTCCCCTCACAAACTTCATAAATAAGTATGACAGAGATAGCATTTTTTCTCGATGACGTTACGATTACTTTGGAAGTTCCTGCTCACCCTACAGTTGCTATCTTTTTAATGTAATGACGTGATACAGGGATCGTTGTTTGTTCTGTGAAGACACCAAATATTGGTTGAATAGCAATACACGTGTAGAACTATTTTGATATCGTCATTGCAAATAGCAATATATCTTTTTAATGAAACCTTTTTGATGTATAGAGACTTTGATTTTATCATAGGTTTTCATTTCATTTCTAATTCGTATTTGTTTGAATAAAGAAATATTTGTTATACTATGTAGGTTTTCTTTTCGTGAATTTAGATACATAATTTTGACGATCCTTTATTTAGAAGGCAAGCCATTATTTTTTACCATTCTCAAATACTCTTTGTTACTTTCAGGTCCTGACCTGCTTCAGCCTTTATTGAAAGTTTTATTTTGTTATCGAGAGGGCCGTATTGCCATAACAGCGGATATCAAAGAAATATTTCCCCAGGTTCGGATCAGGGAGCAGGACAGGGACGCTCTCCGGTACCTATGGAGACCGGACAGAGCAAAATTTATCAAGGAGTTCAGGATGACGGCTGTCATCTTCGGTGAGTGTTGGGAATAAAACAGTAACAAAAGAGTTTGCAACATATTTTTATGAAGGATAGAATAAAAACATATCTTGTCCATTTTGTTTTTTTATTGAAAATCGAACATCGATTATTTTTGGTGGGTACGTATTTGTGTTGGGCACATTAGTGACCCAAGCAATGGGTTACTTATTACATTTAATTTTAGGCTATTGAAAATTATGTTACATTCATTGAACAGTTATCTACACGAATAGTGCTTTATAATTATAGCTCTCATCCTCAGACGAAGAAATAAAATAGTCGGAGTGTCGTGAAAAACATGTTCAACCACAAAAAACCAAGCAGATTTGTCTAGCACAAGCAAATTCGCGTGTACTTAAGGTTGCAATTCGAGTGTACTAATCGGCTTGATTTTTTGTTCTTCAATATATTGTTCATGCCCCTTCGTCCGTATTATTATTTGTTCGTCTTAAACTCACATCTTTTATAAAAAAAACCAAAATCGCTCGTCTGCAAAATTGCTTAAGTATAATCAAATCATTTATTTCGTATAGGCCTACTTACAAATTGTCATTTTACATAGATTTTCTTAACTTTACAATCGGATCGGAACGTGACCTCAACTGAGAGGATCCAGCAAGAAACTAAGCTGGCTTGTCTTTTGTACAGATTTTTTTTATAGCCAGTCTATACCGTCATGCAAGTTCCAAAATATTAATATTTTCCTTAGCTCCAGTGTGTTCCCTTTCGAGGAGCACATAAGGTACATTTTGGCATGTCATAGACGTTAAATATATGAGCGTTCACTGCCAAGCTGCTTCATCATCCAAATAATCCGCCATTCTCTAGTAACGCTGTTGACAGAGTCCAGTTTTGCATAGCAGGTTTAAATTCATTAAGAGGAAAATCTCTGATATGATTGAGAAGTTTATTGTAGAATCGTATACATTGCCCCATAAATGTATTTATTCTGTGGCCACGAGCTGCATGTACGGATGGCTTGTGCTTATTCCGTGTGTTTAAGGAAATAGCATCAATCCTTTTTTTAAATGTTATTGTTTTTTTTTATATTTATAAAAAAGTACCTATTAGGTACGATATTGAAACGAATAATGTAACGCGTAATAGCGTAGCATGTTTCAAATAAAACGAAATATATGTATTCAACATACGTTGAATATTTTAATTAAATAAACTTTTTTGTGTAGTTTTATCTAAAATTGCAAGCGATTTTGCAAAGTTCTTGTTCTTTTTTTCGCTAAAATGAAATAATTAAATTTAGGTTTTAATTATTTACATTATATACTAAGGAAATAATATATTATACAAATAATTATTATCACACGACATTTTGAGCTCCATAAACGTGTTTGAAACACATTCATAATACAGCCTACATTCTATTCATAGCAATGTAGTAACGAACACGTAATTAAGTATATACCTAAAAGTATTAATTATAGTTATACAACTCCTTATTTTAAGTACGATAAGGTAGAAAATTACTTAGTTAAAGGTTGCGTAGACTGAGCTTTGACAACATAATACATTTGGAAAATGTTGTAAGGTGTTGTCAAGTATTATGTGTTACCTGACTTTCTCATTAGAAGGGTTCATTTTCTATGTTATAAATTGTCTGACACAGGGAACACGAGAACTTTAGGGATGACACTTTTAGGGGCGTACATGTTAAACTTTAGTATACATATTTAAGTGACTATAACTTATTACACTGTAATGCGTTGCTTATTCTCTTCAACTCCAAAACTGGTATAGTTTGGTCTCAAGACCAAGACCAGACCAAGACCAGAGTCATGCTCTACGACAAGACACGACAAGGAACATAAGTGTCCAGGATAGATTTCCATAAAATTTCGAAGTGCGTTCTTGGTACGTCGCTACTTGTCACTTGCGTACTGTCCTCGTGTAAGCCGAGCATAAGAATAAGTTAGTGTAATATTTTTTTGTTGTCTCTTATTGAAATTGTATTTTTTAAAATAAACGACACTTATTAATTCCAACCACTCAATAAAAATGCAACTATACGGTACAGTTTTAAGGTTTAAGTTCGCACGTCACTGACACAGACAAAGTGTTCTTCACTCATAAAGTGGTTGTATGGGTCCACTGGTCTTTGACAGCCCCGTTCTCGCCCACGTGATGCGGTACAGGAACTGGCTTCCTTCTTCGCCTGTTTCGATGACCTGGTGGCAAAATGTAAAACTCAAAGCTATTCCCAGATTCCACTGACCACCTCATTCATCTCGGAAACTCCAAAACAATATCGTGTTAGCGGTTCCTATCAAATTATATTAAAAAATATATGCACTAGGAATCGAGGGTAGATTTAATTAATTAATAAGAATCACATGAAAACATGTAATTAAAAACGAACAAACTCAATTCTTCAATATTTGAACACTAATATAAATAATTCAAATTTAACAAATCCTACGAGCTATAACACGACTTATCGGTACAAAATTTGGAGAGTGCTCTCCGAATTTAGTAAATCTACCCTCGGTTCCTCGTGCATATATATTTTTTAATACAATTCGATAGGAACCGCTAAGAATAGTTTAAAAACTTATTTATCACTAGCTGTTACCCGCGACTTCGTTCGCGTGGTATTTAACAAAGACACAACCGTTGGCAACAGCCTGCTCGCGCTTTCTGAGCCCGCGGGACGCATTTCAGGTTGTTGCTATCAAACTTAATCAGGCGCAACGCTGTAACATTGGTTTTAATTTTTTTTTTTCGTGAGATCCTATGTTTTTTTTCTCAAATAAAAGTAGCCTAAGTTACTCCTTGTTACATCAGCTATCTGCGAGTGAAAGTCCCGTCAAAATCGGACCAGCCATTTCAGATTACCCAGAACAAACAGACAGACAGACAAAAATTGTAAAAAATGTTGTTTTGGTATAGGTACCGTACATACATCCAAATGCACTTAGTAAAAAGCGGTTATTTTAATATTACAAACAGACACTCCAATTTTATTTATACAGATAGATAATATTATACTCATGACTGGTAGTTGCTTCAGTCCCAATTACACTTTGAGGAGTTATAAAATAACTTAGGGGAAGCATCCACCCGTCTACCAATCTAGGCGTGCCAACGTCCTCAATTAAAGAGAAATAGGTTGATCGATATTAAAAGAGGCTCTAGCAAAACCGATAATTCAAGAGTCTGATCGCCATGCAAGAGGTTAAAAAATAATTCTCAGCGTGTTTGGTACACCATCACGTCTGTATTCCTCGAAGGGGAAGGCAGAGGTACACTGTAGTGCACCCATATTTTTGGGGTCGAGTCACCTTCGTCCGTAGGAGAATTAAATACCCTCGAGTTACCCTACACGTGACCCTGGGTGGTGCCAACTAGGTGACAACTCTACTGGTGGTAGGCTTCGGCCGTGGTTAGTCACCACCCACCGAACAAAGCCATGTCGCCAAGCGGCCTAGCCGTGTTCCGGCATGATGTTCGGTGTTGCCGTTCATGGATGGCGGGTCAGATCATCTGCGCTGCATGTGCCTAGTGAATGTAGCGTCTCGATCTACTGCCGCCTTCCTACCTAGGCAAGTATGCTCCATCGTAGATCTCATCATCACTTACCATCAGGTGAGATCGAGATCAAATACTTGCCTATAATGTATTAAAAAAAAAAAAAAAAACAATTTCGCTAGTGGTATTTTTGTAGCCTTTATACCGGGTACATACCTTCTCAATCTTAATATGGAGGGATTTAGGCCATAGTTTACTACGCTGGTCCAGTGCAGTTTGGTGAACTTGACACGACTTTTAACAGAGGCGTAGGCTTCCTTGTTCACCGTCCAGCAAGTGACAAACATTATTAAAAAAAATGATTCAAACATAAAAAATCGAAAATCACTTTTAAACTGCACACATTGTTCCAAAGACGACTGTTTTAACAACTTGGCTATCACTGCTTGATCATGTTTTGCCTCGTCAACAATAATAATGACGTCACTATACCTGTGTTATGGGCCGCGCGACCGCGGGCGCGGGCAGCGCGGGGTGCGAGCCGCTTCCCAATACCGTGCTTTGTGAACCGCTGCTAAACACAATCCTCTCCCTCCAGTCCCTCCAGCTCTGGAAAAAGACACTTTGTCAAGACGGAATAAAGACTTAAATTCTTAATGAGTAAACATTATAAAGGACGACGAGGGATAGCTTATGGTAGCATTATTAACCAGCAGAGCAAATAATCACTTACCATCAGGTGAGCTCGAGATCAAATACTTGCCTATAACGTAACCAAAAAAAAATCGATGGGTAAGCAGACGGAGCCGCAGGCAAAAGCTAGTCGAATATAATAATAAAAAAAACGTGGAGAATGTCGTGGTTCTAACAAAATTGAGTATTATTTTATTGAAATCAACTCAAAGCGCCTTCTGTTTACCCGATATTGCTTGTTAAATAGGTATGTTGTTACAAGTACCGAATGGAAAGTTAGAGTATTATATGAAATACTAAACTTATTCAAGTCAACTTAAGTATGGCTAGCAGATTAACTTGGCATGCTGCCAGGGTTTGCGTAGCACCCTAATAAGCCCGTTTATATACGGAATGGTTCATCAAGTCTGGTAATTAGGCCAGAATGTCCATTTTGTGAGGTAGGCTACACTGGCTATACTTGTTCATACTTTGGCTGGGTCAACTGTTATTTCCCGCGATATATTCTTTATCTTTGATAATAGCCAAGTTGGTAGAACGCTTGCCTAGGTAACGAGGATCGCTGTTTCAAACCCCAGCTTACACCTCTCGGATTTCTGGATTTCCGGTGCGAATCTCATTTTCAATCATGATTATCACTTGCTTAACGGTGAGGGAAAAGATCGCGAGGAAACCTGCATGTCTGAGACAACCCCTCGAAAGACGTGTGAAGTCCGCCAACTCGCACTGAGGCAGCGTGGTGGACTATGGCATTCTATGCACCATGTATGCTTCGCGCCACGTTCAATTTGAATAATCTAATAATATTTTTAGCGGAAAAGGGAAGGTCTTCCAGGCGGCTAGTATGCCTTTCGGGGCGGCCGCCGTGCCCCGACGGTTATTGTCGAGATCTTGTATATATGTTACGTGCTCTGAAATCTCTCATAGCGCGTTTCAGCATTGTATGAAGAATTTTCAATAGTTGTGAATGCGTCTGCAGCGCCATCTGTGTGGCTTGCGTTGAGGTCGAAGAGGTCGCTACAATATAAAAGGTTTGTCTTCATCATTGGCAGGTTTCATTCCTAGTGGAATTAATACTGTATGCACTCACCTCTTAGCTATGTTACATATCATAAAGATATTTTGGGTTCATTTCACATTCACATTAAACCCTTAGATGAAGAAATGATACAGACGGAATATCGCAACCAACATATTGAATCACAAAAATTATACCGATTTGTGGAATACACGCGAATTCGCCTGGTTTTTATCGTCTGGGTACATACCATGCAATTTTTGTGAAGCACGTAACATCATCATACCTGTACGTCCAGTGTGGCAACCCCTTATCATGCAAGCCGTAGCATCCTGGCTGGAGCTGACAGGAGGGGGGACAGCCTGCTTGCACTCGGACTTCTCACGGAAACAAGACCTGAAACACTAGTTCCCTTCAGTAACATGCGGCAAATAAATTTAACGTATCGGTGATGATATATATATGTATAATACCTACTTAGAAGTAAAACATGTGACTTGTATAAGTTATATACCTATAGTTAACATTATTTCGGATTCGGTCTGAGCGCGGAAGATAAGGGCCCAAGCCGGAGAAAATGTCTTTTTTTTTTTTTTATTACATTATAGGCAAGTATTTGATCTCGATCTCACCTGATGGTAAGTGACGATGAGATCTACGATGGAGCATACTTGCCTAGGTAGGAAGGCGGCAGTAGATAAGAGACGCTACATTAAACTAAACATACATATATACATTAATTTTCTGTAGGTAAACAATTGAACTGTAAACATTGAATAAGATTGTAGCGATGCTGATGCCTTTTCCCAAGGGTTTGTTACCAACAGCAGTACCTTACTTACGTATACGTTTACGTATACGTATTCATGATGATTCAGAAAGAGTATACTCATCTATGATCAGAAATTTGCTCACAAAAACCATAATTGTGTTTTTGGGAAGTGCATCTTTAAAAGATTGACCCTTGAATCTGCGTTTCTTTACCTTATTTCTAATCAATATAAGAAGCCAGAATGTCAGTGTCAGAGTATTGATAGGTATGGCAATTTAAAAAATAATATTTTATTCCCAACAAAATAACAATTATAATTTTCTGTGAGCAAATTTCTATGTAGAATTGACTTCATATCATGATTACAAATACACCAAAGAAGCGCAGGATCAAAGGCTATAATATATATTCCTTTACCAAATCAGCCTGTATAATAGTAAGCTAAGAAAGATCTTATTTGAGAGTAGAGGATGAGAAACTTAGCAGGTACCTCGCTGTAAAAGCAGGGTTAAATGTAGTGCCATTTCCATTTCAGATTTTCAGAGGCTGAAAGGATTTCCATTGATCGAGGTCTTTGAGAGCAGGCATTAATGTGCCGAGACATTTAAAATGCTGAATTCACGTCGTTAAAGCTATGTGATCTTTAGTGGTGTCATTATAAGGCCTACAATCCTGGACGCTATAAATTTTTCAAAAGTTTGTTCGTCTCTAAAGCTCGTAGCGATGACCACAATTTAAAAGGCTTGGGTCCCTGAAGAGACATTTGTTCCATTTCAGATATATGTGACCTTTTTTGAAATCATACGCATTAATCTGACAAAAGCAGTTTTATTTTATACACGCGAAAAGATAGAATAAATCTAAGATGATATCCTAACTGAAAGTTTAGAAAAACCCGGCAAAATCAAACTGAAAAATTTAAAAATACCATACAACATACGACGCCCGTAATCTCCCAAAGGGTGGGCAGATACATTGCAAGCCCTATTAGTATACCGGGAAAGCCGAGATAGTGGTAAGCTTAATGGCTGCAAAACATGTAATTAACTTGCATATATGGACTTTTATTATGATTTCATGCTAAATTCAATTCATAAAGAACTGAAAAAAATGCGTAACATAAATGAAATGGTTCAAAATCATGATATGAATCAATGGTATCAGTATTCATTACGAAACCACTTACACCCTGAATGTTTTAAGGTATCCGAAAACTCTCATAGCGTGTTTCAGGATTGCTTAGAGAATCGTCACCGCCATTTTGCGGCAAGGTTAAAGTGGGTCGCTACTCAATAGTTATACATTTTCATCAATATACCAATAATGCCAGTACGAAAGAAACCTTTATCGTACCACCGCATAAAAAGTAGATGCGGCCTTATTTCGCTAAACAAATGAAAATGCTAATGTAATGACATTGTGCCTACTCACAATCAATTCACATAGTATAATTGAACTTTGACTGCGATTTTTTTCACGCGAGAGCAAACAAAATCCACTTTCTATCAAAACACACCTAAAAAGTACGTATATGTGAGGTTAAAAGCATGTACAACGGTACCCTTATCCTGTGACGAATAGGCGTCACGAGGAAATTGATGGATCTCCAAATCAGATTAATATATTTGGCAATATGTTATATTAATGGCTTCCGGATTGGTTCCTACGCACCGATCGAATTGTCTCGTTCGTAAATTAATAGGTTTTTTGACATTTGGTTTACAGGAATTAGAGCCTGTATCATTACATGCTGATAAATCTTATCCACAAGTTATTTGACAGAATTTGGTGACCTTTAAACATTGAGAAGCAGGCCCTTATGGCCACATTAATGTTGAACAATTAAGATCTGAACATATAGATTAAAGTAACAAAAATGACCTTTATAGATTTATGGGAATGGTTCCAGCCATAGAAATAATTTATGACCTACATTATAATACTAATAATATCGCCGGACCAATACACAAACTATATTTTTGGGGTCGAGTCACCTTCGTCCGTAGGAGAATTAAGTACCCTCAAGATACCCTACACGTGACCCCGGGTGGTGCCAACCAGGTGACAACTCTACTGGTGGTAGGCTTCGGCCGTGGCTAGTCACCACCCACTGAATAAAGCCATGTCGCCAAGCGGCCTAGCCGTGTTCCGGCATGATGTTCGGTGTTGCCATTCATGGATGGCGGGTCAGATCAGTTGCGCTGCATGTGCCTAGTGAATGTAGCATCTCGATCTACTGCCGCCTTCCTACCTAGGCAAGTATGCTCCATCGTAGATCTCATCGTCACTTACCATCAGGTGAGATCGAGATCAAATACTTGTCTATAATGTATAAAAAAAAAAAAAAAAAAAAAAAAATACGGTCCCACACTAAGCAACGCTTGTATTATGGGTGCCGTATAATGAACTGGGAGCGAACCCAGTATTAAATACTTAAATAGATATTAAACATCCATGACTCGCGTACAAACATTCTTGCTGATGACCCAAAGTTTGTCTCTAACAAGATTCGAACCGAGACCCTCGGCACAGAGAGTAGGGACACTACCCACTGAGCTATTTAGGTCGTCATATACCACAACTATTGCAATAGTATTAACTATTCAATTCGAGGCTTGCTCAATAAACACTTTGTCTACCGAGGAAGATAAATAACGAGAATGAAAGAAATAAAGATAGATAGTTATATAAAGCTAGAGAAAGAAAGAAATAAAGGTATAGGTAAAGCAAATCTCCATTGATAGTCAGCCGACAAGTCTGCTAACACTATCGAATCATAATCGAACGGCAATAGTATGGAAATTCATCACAGTAATTTTAAGTAAGAAAATCAGTCAATCAGTCAAGATTGCCAGTACCATGCTTTTACTAATCGATTATGATTCGATTATGATTCGATTGTGACGGCAGACGTGGCGACTAGATTTTTGTCACATGCAATACCACTGGAATGATTCGTAATAAGATCACGTTCGTGGATAAATGAAAGCTCAAAATTATTAAACATTTTCAACAGCGCAACTTTCTTAGATTTTATTTATTTACGTCGTCTTTCTTGCGTAGCCGGGTGAGAAATTAAAAACGTGACATGATGGATTACAGAAGAATTTGGGTGTCTAAAATTAATTCCAAAGAAGTAATGCCTATCATAAATTGTTGATGCAAGATTACAGTGACTTTGAATAAAATTAATGTTTATTCAATGAGTGACTTATTTTACAGACTAGTTGAAGAATGGAGGCGGTATGTTGGATTCGATAAGAAAATATTGCGATCATTTTACAAAAAATGGTATAATAAGAAACTAAAATGTTAGTAAAACTTTGCGAAAATTTTATTAATATTATAAGATTCTACCGCTCGCTCCGGTGTAAAATATGAATTTGTTCTTTTTCTTTTTTTAGGTTGGCGATCGGCTGCAAAATAGAGGCATTTTGCCAGTGTCTTGTATTGCTTTATGGTTGCTATAAAATGATCAGTAGTCTCCCGTGGCTACAAGTTTTATGATTACAAGTCAAACATGAATTTTAACCATATTATTGCTATCTCATTCATAACTTCGGGGTTTAAAGTATTGCTCTTTCGCTCTAGTCTGCATAGGAGAATTTGTGGCAGCCTAGCAGAGTAATTATATCAAAGTAAATATACAAAAAAATATTGTAATAGGGAACCTAATAGCAACGAAACATTAAAGTCGATAGTAGCAACTCCGATCTATATATATAGGAGTCTATAATTGACCCATATTAAAATTACTAATTATTTTAACAATATAAGGTGTAGGTACCAAAAATATATCTTTTAATTATTGTACTTTTACAGCATATTACGATTAAATAAATAGACAAAAAAGGTTCATTTTTCATTGAACTCCTGATAGTTAATATAACAAGATTTATTTTAACGAACCAAGCTTCCTAGTTGGAGCGGCAGGAACATCAGATAGGCGAAACCCCATGAGGAAAAAGTGTAATTGTTTTAATTAAGAGCATTTGTTGCCGTCGCGTAAGGAGCTTTTTCAGTTAAGTATACCTTTATGTTGGTATTTTCTTGCCGATCACCGAAAAAAATAAAAATGGTACTTATAAATTTTCCAACATGAATAAAAATATATATAATATAATATAGCTACGCCCGGCGGTGTTACCCGCGATAAAAAGTGTGAAAAATTCAAACATCTATCCCACGGGAACCATACATTTTACCGGGATAAAAAGTAGCCTCTGTGCTATTCCAGACTATAATCTATATCTGTGACAAATTTCATCTAGATCCGTTCAGCCGTTCGGGCGTGAAAGAGTAACAAACATCCATCCATCTATCCATCCATCCATCCAAACTTTCACATTTATAATATATTAGTATTAGTATTAGTGGCTTATCAAATCTGATATAATGGCGGGTGCGATCTTGTACATGTTCACAGATTGCAGACTTCGTGGAGCGCCGGTGTTTCACGTCAGCGATGTGTTCTTTTACGCGGGTTTTTATTGCTCTTTTAGTTTGTCCTATGGATTCATTCCTTGGGATCCAGTGATTAATATTATTAAATCGAAAACCAAGCGTACCATTGCAAGACCTCAAGATACTGTGAGCACTTTCTGCGTAGATCGGACCACAATCAACAATTAAATATGAGGGTAGCCCGTTTCTAACTATGACACCAGGACGTCAACCACCTCAGTCCTCCCGTGACCATGGTTGCTGTAAAGCAGCCGAAACGTCGGGAACGTAAAAACGAAAAATAAACGCGATAAAATCCTTAAAAAATAGTTTTATTTCAATGTGTAGTATTCGCGTAAATATAAGAAATCAATATTAGTATTAGTATTAGTATAGATTTAAGAGAATGATCCTATCTATCTATCTATATATATATTTCGGCGTCTATCATATACATTGTGATTCAGAAAGTGTATACTGCCATTTGAACGTGCTCCTTTAAGCGCACTTAAAATCATTATGTAAATTTTTAGTTTTGAGGTGAATAAAAAAAAATATTTCGGTATCGTGAACCACATCGTTTTACATTGTGTTTTTTTTATAATGTTCATCCGTAGATAGGAGACCACATAATCCTGCATACGAAAGGCATTAATTCCTAGGTGATAGAGTAATAAACAATATTACCTGAACAACTTGCAAGTCTTGAACAGGCTTATAAACGCCTGCCTAAATTTGCGGTTCATGAAGCAGTAGGTGATCGGGTTGCAGCACGACGAGCAGTAGGCTAGCAGCTGCAGTAAAACCACACCTTTAGGTCCTATGTAGTTGTATAACTCTTCTGGGTAGAATAGGTAGATCTGTGGGCAAAATGTTAATGATCTACATATTCATTTCTTATATTTACGCGAATATAACACATTGAAATAAAACTAATTTTGTCGATTTTATCGCGTATATTTTATGTTTTCTACGTTCCCGACGTTTCGGCTGCTTTACAGCAACCATGATCATCTCCCGAGAAAAACATAAAATAAACGCGATAAAATCCTGACAATTATTTATATTTCAATGGTAATGGATCATTAAAAAAATAGATTTCTTGAAATTTGAGATAATCACATTAATAAATAATAAATATCGCCAGGCGAACACACTATACGGTAACGCTTGTGTTATGTGTACCGTACAATTGACTGGTGCGAACAATGGTGGGGATTGAACCCATATCTGTTGATTATCACTGTGTAATTTAATATACTAGCTATGAGTAGGTACCGGTAAAACGCGTAGGACATTTAAGTACCTAGTTACGGTTATAGAATCTGTGCTATAGTAAAGGATAGCCTTTTATAATAGTACTACCGGACCAAACCTGAACATTAATACATGGTCACTTAAGTTCATTTTCACGTATCAATGCCTAGTTAGCTCTGGTGCAACTATTTGCTACGGGTGAACTCCTGTGCCCGTTCAATCCAAAACATCCAGTAAGCAATTAAGTTTTCGATAGTACCTACATACGAAACCATAACTCCGAGAGTCTTTTTCAGAAACAAAATACAAAAATCTATAGCATCATTATATAGCCTTCTAAATCTATGGCATCATTATATAGCCTTAATATCTAGCTCCGAGAAAATGGATGAATAGATAGACACTGATACTATTTTGATCCATGAAATATTTCATCGTCAAACAGTAATCTTTTAGTAGGTGTAGCCGAAGAAAAAATCCATCAATGAGATGGCTGAAAAATCGGATCATAGATATTTCAGTCACTATAATAAGTTATTTTATTTATTGTTTGATCCGCCTACTTGCACACTTCAACTACATAGTAATAGTGATATTCTAAATATCGCCAGACAAACACACGAACTAGGTACATGGTTCCACACTATGCAACGCTGGTATTATGGGTACCGTACAATGGATTGAGGGCGAATATATAATACTTTTATAGATATTAAACATCCATGACTCGGGTATAAACATTCATGCTCATCACACAAAGCTTGTCCGTACTTTCGATTCGATCCCGGGACCCGCGGCGCAGAGATTAGGCTCAGTACCAACTGCGCTAATTAGGTCGTCAAAATAATATAATATATAAATTGATTCCATTTATTTTCTATTGAAAAGAATCAAAATGGTATAAGTGAAGTAAATAAAACGGGATAAGTTATACTGGGCGTATATTCCCTTGTAATTCCAGAATAGTCTTAACACCAAGCCTGTGTGATTAGGGTGTAAGCTCTATATAATGGAGTTTCACTAATCCATATATACTTACTTATTATTAGGTTGGATTATGAATCTCAATATAAAAGGGTTTAACATAAATAGTGTAAACTTTTTTAACAGGCCATAAAGATCACATACTACACCTAGATCACATACTAAGCGTTTTGCTTCTACTTTCATCGTCCGAACTGCCAAGGAATGGAACACGGTACTGGCGTCTTTGTTCCCCGTTGACTATAATCTGGGTGTTTTCAAGTCGAGAGTGAACAAGTAGCTTCTAGGCAAGTATGCTACATCGTAGATCTCATCGTCACTTACCATCAGGTGAGATCGAGATCAAACACTTGCCTATATTGTAATAAATAAAAACATTACCGAAAGAATAATCAAATTATTATAAAAATAAACACTATGTACTAAGTGCGCGGTGAAACGGTACTGGCTAGCTTTCTCAGAGAAAAATCAAACACTGTTAACCCATACCTTGTATACATAAACGTGATCGTTATGACCTACTTGTTAGCCCCTTAAAATATTTTACACTATTTTTGTTATACCTTGTATAATATAACGTTAGAACGATAATCAGCAAGTTGCCGAGTCAACTTCACCTCAAAACTGTTACATATAGAATTCAGAAAATCTATACTAAGGCTTGAACCATTAGCGCATTATATGAAGTGAAATGTTTTATATGTCGACTTAAAAAATTAAGTAATCTTCCAACATAGTGTTGGAAGATTTCTTCAATTGTGATTTTTTATTAGTAAAATATGAACCCAGAAGACCTCAATTTATTTTCACGCATAACGGACCTTTACTAGTCGCATCCAGAGACGCGTAATATATATGTAGCCAGTTAACCTATAGGGGGAGGGAGGGACATCCCACTACCTTTTCCGGCTAGTGATCCCAATTCTAGAGCCAGACAAGGATACCTACTTTACCGATATCGTCTAACTAAATAATATAATTCTTTAGTATTCCTTTACACTGCAGCTGAGGCTGTTGCAAAGATGAAGCAATTATTTTCCTATTCATTTCTTATGTTTACGCGAATACTACACATTGAACCTACCTACACCTAAACTAAACATATTTACACAGATTTTATCGCATTTATTTTATGTGTTTACGCTCCCGACGTTTTGCCTGGGCCCCAAGTCTGCTAACACAATTGATTCATAATCGAACAGCAACCGAATAGTAACAGTCACTTTTGACAGATATCCCATACAATATCTGTCAAAAGTGACAGTTACTATGCGGTTGCTGTTCGATTGTGTTAGCAGACTCGGGGCCCTGCTTTACAGCAACTTCCCGCAGTAGTCCACCCGAGGCCATGGTTGCTGTAAAGCAGCTGAAACATCGGGAACATAAAAACATAATATGAACGCGATAAAATCTGTAACATGACTTTTATTTCAATTATCTTTGTATTGCAATAGAGCCTCGACTTTACTCGCGAAACAAAATGTAGGTATATCAAGTCGAGCCAAACCATAACGACTTTGCATCAAACAAAAAACTCAAGTGGAACGCTTTATACTGGCGTTTTAATGGGTACAGTCTATTTTCACGCGTCTTATATAAACGGCAATCTATGTATTTGTGAATTCCTTTAGATATATATGCATATTCGTTTAAAGGGGTAATGTGGGAGCCTGAGGCTATTGTATCTGTTTCTATATGTTCGTGTGTGTGTGTGTTTATAATCATGTACACCCACGTGTTCACACACATATCTCTTTTGAGTCCTCTAGTCGAGATGTATTGGTGAGGGCTTTTGTTTGAGGGTGTTTGAAATGAAATAGACGAGTATGCAAAACCAGTCCCTTTGGTAACCGTTTCAGTTAATCGAATCTAAGAGATGTGTGTCATCGATACTTATTTATACACTTACTTATAGTAAAGAAGATTCCAGATAAAATGATGAAGTCAGGTATTTCATGAAATCTCAAACGCGTTTAGTGAAGGCAAAAATAACATTTCGAAGGTAATATAAAAGTAGCTTGAGTTATCGCTAAATCCCTCAGGGGTTTTGTAAAATTCCTGATTTTATTATTTTACTTTTATTATATAAAGTTTAACCGCATTTCTTTTGAACATACAAAGTAAGCAAGGCAAATGATAGTCAATGTGTTTATTATTAGCCCCGTAGCGACTGACTGAGCAGCTTCGCAAGCATGCTCGCTCAGTCAGTATGTGACTCGCGATAACTTGTATAAGATGTAAAAATAATAGTGTAAAATTTTTGAACAGGGCTAACTGTAGGTTATGAAGATAACATTCCAAAAAAAATAATTACACATTTTAAAAATGACATCCTGTACTGAGCGCACATCAAACAGCTACTGGGTCACCTTGTTCAGACCTGATTTTAACAATTGACGATGCCATTTTCATTTCATCATGTCACATTCATTATTTTATTTATAATATGTATTTATTGAATGTTTTATTGCTGCTAATTACTTGACATTGGCAAAATACCCGCTAAGTTGTGGGTGAGGCCATTTGTATACGATGAAATAAAATGGATATGCATTTTATTTCATCGTATATCATTTCGTGAAAAAAGAACAGAAGAAACAATTGTTTTATATATAAAAGTACGTAACGTAACGTACATATAAGTTACTGATTCATCGGTTCAAATATTTTACGCAATTTTTGTTGTACCTTATATGTTACTCACAAAATAGTTCGACATGAACTTAATGACGCTAGGAGGATTTATATCACCCGCAAACGGTGTCAATGGTAATAAATCTTACCGTATTTATAACATGTAATGGCGCCCAACACACGAAGAACTCCAATATAATCACAAACAACATACGTATTACCTGGGAAGAGATACCAACATTAATATGTTTTGTGTTCAGTAAAAAATATAAATAAAATATTAATACCAGCCCTTTTAATGTCCCACTGTTGGGCACGGGTCCCCCTCTATGCGAGGAGGATTAGGCCATAGTCCACGACGCTGGCTCAGTGCGAGTTGGCGAACTTCACACGTCTTTCGAGGGGTTCTTTCAGACATGCAGGTTTCCTCGCGATGTGTTCGTTTACCGTTTAGCAAGTGATAATCATGGTTGAAAATGAGATTCGCACTTGAAATCGAAATCCCAGAGGTGCGAGCCGGGTTGAATCTGCGATTCTCGTTACCGAGGCAAGTTTTCTACCAACTTGGCTATCACTGCTTCTATAGGAACAAATTCTATTATATTTTTATTGACAGTCACAATCAATTTGACGAGATCAATTTACGATGAAGACATGTCTGAAATTGGCTCCGCATTGGAATTGAATTTGCGAGCGCATTGATCCAGTGAGTCAAGACTATGCGATATATATTTGTAAATACCATGTACGTGTAATAGTTGCATCCCAGAATTTAGCAAATTTAAATTCAAATAAAATATATCAAAGTTGTTAAACTCACTTTTCTCTTAGCTTCTATGCTTTTATCGATGTGTGTTGATCTGACAACGTGTCGGAATTCTAGGTCCACTGTGTGCATACAGTATGACTGCGTACTCTTGGTTTCCATGTCCATTCGCTCTTCAGCTTCCTGAGAACAACATATGACATAGATAAAACTTCTTCCGAGATCGCTAAAATACCGCTTATGGTTTAAAGTTAACAAAACACCGTCACTCAAAACAAAAGCCTTAAACAATAAAAAAAAACCCCCGATTCGAACAATCAACGTTAAAAAATATTTTAAAATTGCGTCGAGGGCTTTAAAATTTAATTAAACATGCTAGTAAAATGTGGCTCATTGCACACACAAGAGCTGGCATTTCGTGTTAATTTGATTCACATGCCGGCTGCACGCATAGCGACTAGCGGTTAACACTGACATGCTTCACCATCCCTACGATACCGCTACTCGAATGCTCTGAATAAAACGCCTAGCAATATGCTGGTATACTGTGAATGTATTTGTATCTTTCATCATGAAATACTCACGAAGGTTGCTGGAATTTTCATTTCTAGTTGCTGGTTGTTTTGTATCAATTTAATTAATTAATATTATTATTAACATTAATACTTACAGAAGAACAAACCAACTGTACGAAACTACGCAATATTTGTATTATAGATATACTACAGTACAACAGACTGACGGCGATGCCACTACATAATTACTCATATAATTAAAAATCTATGACCTAGATACAAATATGTATACTCATCACGCAAATTTTCCCGTACCAAGATGTGAACCCGGAACCCTCGGTACAGAAAGCAGGGTCACTACCAACTGAGCTACAATCATCATTATTATAATAGAACCTTGTGTATGTCCCTAAGAAGGCGCCCTTAAGATGATTTGCATGAAAACAATTTATTATCAATTTACTCTAGTCACGTAAGGGATAAATTAACTCGAAAGATGAATAAACAGGGTTGGATTCTCATTTCTTTTAATAATTGTCTCTGAACAGCACAATTTAAAATGTTGGGGTTGAAACAGTCATTATTGTTTCTTGTGGACTTTTTTATCTCGTCGATAAATGTTCACGTCAATTACTTAATTATTTTTAAACTAACCGTATATTTCATTGTCTACGTATTTGATTCGAACAGCGCCTCTAGCGGACGGTATTTAAAACTTTCAATTCTCCATACAGAAAGTCTAAATACATAACTATGAAGTATACGGTTAGCTTACGAATAATCTCGTGCTGTAGAAGTGATTAAGTATAAGTACTTATACTATGCAACTTAAGTTAGTACTTAAGTTGCAGTTGCATACAATATTTATCGAAATCGGTGCCTACGTACGGACATATTTTCTTCAATATCTTTACTGTAAAAAAAATACAATCGAATTGAGAAATTCCTCCACCCATTTTTTTTTGACCAGCTGCTAATGTCTGCCTAGCCGTTCCTACATTGTTCTCACATACTCATAACAATGTACTGCTCAAAAATGTAACGAATCTTTTTAAAAAGAGAAACCATGGAGTTTATTGACCGTTCTTCTCCATAGGAACGACAGAACGGTAAAGTTGTTTATTCATAAGTAGTGTACTTAATGGTTTACTTGAATATTAAAAAAAATATTCTGATTCCACCTTTTTTGTAGTCAATTAATTATAGAACATTGTGGCCCATTGTATTTTCTTTGTGCTCTACAACTGAAATATAATAAGTATCATTTACTAGGTCTCGGCTGATTTTGCTAAAAATGAAACATCTATTATGTTAACATTTGCACGTTAATCAGGCGTATGATCCGATTACGTTCATATATTCGGCATTATCTTTGTTGTATTATCAAAAATGTTAGCATTATTATATTTCTGTTTAAAAAATACGATGGTAATATAATACTCTTGATGGGCTTATTTAACGAATGTGGGATGTATTTATTTTGAAATACGGCGAAATGAAATTAATTATTTACATTCATATTTAATTTAAGACTGGAGCAAATGTTAAACCAAACAATGTGGCACCGAGATGCGAACTAAACGTATCATAATTTTTTGTAATTTGTTATTGGTACACCCAATTTATATAACGTACGCCCACTAAAGTGGCATAAGAAGGACGCATAAGCTGCTAACATATTGTTACGTGCGGGGGTAATCAAATGCCGATTACGTGAAAAATACTTTAATCGCTCTCCACACAGAAGGCAAAAATAGTACACACCAGAACACTAACTAGTAAACACTCAAATCACAATACACCAAATCACTTTGTAACACAGTTGTCCACAGTATTCGCTAGAGTCGCCGGTATAGTCTTCTTGGTTCGCTTCCGAGAGATGTGTTCACTATCGCTTTCAAATAGAAACTGTGTCGTCGCTGGTCCTGCACACTATTTATAATCCGAAAATAGCGAGGGTGGATCTTTCCAGAAAGGTGTCGACAAAAACCCACAAAACAGAAATGTTCCATAAGGAAAATGAACCTTATGTACACGGTAATAAGGAGGCGCTAGAATGTTCTAGTGTACGTAGCTGTATTCGTCTAATCGGTATTATTCCGAGAACTCGTAGTTCCAGGAATTGCATTGTCCTCGCCTTTTGTTTACTAATAATAATTTTAATAAAAATAATGTGAGGTATATTCCGGAAGCCGGTTGCAACATTGTTGGCGATTCTAGATCTTTCTTCACAGATCGATAGGAGACCTTGGACCCGACAATGCGTTTTTGTTTCCAGAAGCTTCGATGTCTATTTCAAGAGTTATCGATACCTCTTTTATACGCATCGTAACATTACCCCCCTCTTAGTCATGCTCGTCCCGAGCATCATTCGACCCATGATATCGCGCTAACCAGTCCACATGGACTACCTTTGGTTTTCCTCTACTTCTTATCTGCGGGCCTTTAACTGAAGCACAAGCTGTGCACTTACGGCACCAATCCTCGACATCTTCCCGACAACGGACCCAGTAGAACCGTTGTCTCACTTTAACTAAGGTCTTCTTGACTCCAAGATGTCCACCTGAAACACGATTGTGAATGTGCCGTAAAAGAGGGACCACCTTTCTCTGAGGTACTATGACTTGCATGGTTACTTCTTTTCCATCGTTTGATTCCCATTTTCTACATAGTACACCATCTTCCAGAGTCAAACTGTCCCACTGAGCCCAATAACATTTAGTGATCGAACTATGAGCAGACATATCACTCCATTGGGGTTTGTTCCCAAGTCGTTTCCAGTCCAGTATAGGTCGAAGGTCATCGTCCTCTTCTTGGGCCTTCTTCATGTTAGCTCCAGCCCATTCGTCGTCAAGTTCGGGAGTCCTAATGACTTTGATCTCTTCCTGCACTTCATTGTTCTGACAGTGCTTGCAGTCTTCGGTCATTGTGACTTTCGGAGCCTTATCTCGACTAACCTGTACTTCCCTTACGGTTCTGACGACGTTTTGATTCTCAAACCAATGTTGTTCCGTTTGGGTCGCAACTTCCACGGCCCTCCGTTTTCTAGGACATTCCAACTGAATGTGCCCCTTTCTTCCACACACATAGCATGTTGGCTCAAACCGAAGCTTCCCCTTTCTTTTCGGACATTCCGGCCGAACATGCCCTTTGTCTCCACACTCATAGCACGTGGGGACAAACCGAGACTTTTTCTCTTCTGGTATCATCGTTCTCACTTTATGTAGCCTCGTGTCTTGCTGCACTGCTTCCACCTCGAGAGCATGAGTCAGTGCGTTCCTTAAGGTCTCATGGTGACCCAATCGCACAGCAGCTCTAACTTCTGGATCTCGTATTCCGTCTACGAATGCCTGCAGCAAGTACACTTTGATAACTTGTGGTGCCGATGAGTAAGCTCGACGAACCAGCCTTTCAATTTCCTGAGCCCACTGCTGGAGGCTTTCACCAGCCTTCTGTGATCGCTCACGGAGTTGCACTCGGTAGACATGCTCCAGGTGCTTATCACTGTAGCGCATGTCTAACGCTTCCATTAATGTCTCCAGCGTCCTTATTTCAGGCGGTAGGTTTTCGAGAATTATTAAAGCATCCCCTCGTAGAGCAAGCGTAAGAGCCATAAAAGATTGCTCATTGCTCCAGCCATTACCACTTGCAAGTACCTCGAACTGGTACTTGAACGCTGACCACGACGAAGTCCCATCGAAGCGTGGTAGGTCAAGTTTTACCGATGATGGTGAAGCCACTGCAATAGATCCCTGTGTTCTTAGTTTCATCACCTCCTTACTAAGTTCTTGCACGTGGTCTTCCAAAGTTTCATTCTTCAGAGTTACTTCTTGTAAGCGGTCTTCGAGCTTCGTTATCTTCATCGTAACCTCTTTGTTAAGCACTTGTAAGCGTTCCTTTAAGGTATTTACTTCTTCGCCGAGAGCTGTGATACCTACGCTGATTTTTCCTAGGACAGCTTCCTGGCTGGCCTGCACCATTTCCTTAATCTCCCGATGCGTAGCCTCTTGGTTAGCCTGCATCATCTCCTGCATGGAAGCCATTTTCTGATTGGCCTCTACAACATTCTTTATCTCCTGCCGTGTAGCCTCTTGATTGGCCTGCATCAGTTGTTTGAGCTCCTGCCGACTGACTTCTTGGTTGGCCCTCATCATTTCTTGCAAAGAAGCCAGCAGTGCTGACATATTCATGTCAGGTGAGCTAACCCCTGGTGCTGCCATAGGTTCCGCTGGAATCTCAGCACCAGCCCGAGGCTCTTCCTCTTCACGGATACGTTGACGTGCAGCATCCATTTCCACTTGCCGTCTGGTTCGTGGAGTACGCCCTTCGTCTTCACGTGGTAATAACGGCATTCCGCTTCTGACACCAATTGTTACGTGCGGGGGTAATTAAATGCCGATTACGTGAAAAATACTTTAATCGCTCTCCACACAGAAGGCAAAAATAGTACACACCAGAACACTAACTAGTAAACACTCAAATCACAATACACCAAATCACTTTGTAACACAGTTGTCCACAGTATTCGCTAGAGTCGCCGGTATAGTCTTCTTGGTTCGCTTCCGAGAGATGTGTTCACTATCGCTTTCAAATAGAAACTGTGTCGTCGCTGGTCCTGCACACTATTTATAATCCGAAAATAGCGAGGGTGGATCTTTCCAGAAAGGTGTCGACAAAAACCCACAAAACAGAAATGTTCCATAAGGAAAATGAACCTTATGTACACGGTAATAAGGAGGCGCTAGAATGTTCTAGTGTACGTAGCTGTATTCGTCTAATCGGTATTATTCCGAGAACTCGTAGTTCCAGGAATTGCATTGTCCTCGCCTTTTGTTTACTAATAATAATTTTAATAAAAATAATGTGAGGTATATTCCGGAAGCCGGTTGCAACATTGTTGGCGATTCTAGATCTTTCTTCACAGATCGATAGGAGACCTTGGACCCGACAATGCGTTTTTGTTTCCAGAAGCTTCGGTGTCTATTTCAAGAGTTATCGATACCTCTTTTATACGCATCGTAACAATATCATCTAGATAAAAAATCAAAGCAATACCAAATGACGGCGATCGAGAGTGGCCAGTTAAACGTGCAACTTTAAGTCTTATGGTCACTGCTTTTATCAGATGGGTAGTCCTTTCGACGTCATGCCCAGGCTATTTGGTCTGAGTTCCAAATGTCAGCCAGGGTGCTTGGCGTTCATTTTATACTGGGCTCCAGGTTGAGGTTATATGGAGTTACATGAAGTCGCTGACACTTGGCTGTGGCTGCGGCTGTGCAACTATAGTTGCATTTAGTTGCATTCACTCACCCTCTGTGGTTTCCTGGCGTACCATTTCTTGCTGCAGATGTCTGTTGCAGAAGTGTTTATGATCGGCGTTGGCGGTACCAGGTGGTCGCTCTTACAGCTACTCCGACTGGCCACTGTGGGTACAATACAGAATGTTAGGCTTAATTGATACCTTTATATTACATTGTATTCATTTTATAATAGAATAATAATATAGCCAGACGAACACACCAACTATACGGTATTACACCAAGCAACGCTTGTATTATGGGCACCGTACAATGGACTGGGGGGTGAACTCAGTATATAATACTCATATTGATATTAAACATGACTCAGGTACAAACATTCGTGCTCATCACAGAGTTTGTCGCTACCAGGATTCGAACTCCAGGATCCTCAGCGCAGAAGGCAAGGTCACTACCAACCGCTTGTTTTCATATTAATAAGTAATATATGCTGGGTTCGCCCCCAGTCTATGGTACGGCACCCATAATACAAGCGTTGCTTAGGATGGGATCGTATAGCTGGTGTGTTCGTCTGGCGATATTTTATTTTATACAATAAATCATTTTAGTACGGATAGATATTTAAAATTTATGGGTGGACCCACTTTACATTATGCTGCAATGTCAAGTAGCCCTAAAACGTTCAATTTCAATTTGTTATTTAATCTAATATAAAAATATTGATATACATCTAGCAGCTCCAAAAATATTTCAGAGAGCCATATCCCTCTACAGCCTATTTATATACGCCTCCACAATTATACGGTACACGATATATCTCTATCCATCACTGCTACGCTCACGATACAATCGAGATATTACTCCCTTGCCCACTTTTGAACTTTTTCGTTTGAAAGGTACTGGCATTGAGCATTAGTAAGACTAAGCGCTGTACCTTAGTATGTTTATATTTTTTTTATTTAATAAATCATATACAATAGTTATATACATGGAAAAACAAAAAACTAAAAAATACTTATTATGTTAATATGTTAGTATGTTCATGCGAAAATGTCCTTAAGGCGAACAGGGAATACCTTGGTGTAGATGTTAACATCTTCATAAGTCTTCAGAAGTCTAAACTAGTTTCATATTAATCTTTTATTATATACAATAATTACGAAGAAAATAGCATAAATATTTACAAACTAACAAAAAATTAAAAAGAGTATAGAAAAGCTACAAAAAGTTTAAAAAAATTGGCCCATGCGGTAGCGTTCCCAGGATGCTGGCCGCATTTCCTCGCTGAGCGAGGAAATGCCCAGCCGCAGGTCGCCGGTTGCGTCGACCAATCTTCTAGAAAGATTTTCTTTTTTCGGTCTCAACTCCGAACGGAACTAGTTTTACATTACTTTTCGCAAGTAAATACTATAAAAACCCCATGGCTATTCGATAGATAATAGAATAGATTTATACTCTACATTAGCAAATTATACCCAGCGGCAAATGGGCTCGACTTAGCTTCACCTTTGTGCGGACAATGGGCTTCAATCTCATCATCAATCACCAACAATAAACGTAACCTTTTAGTTTAACGTATTGAAAACGGATTTTTGAACTATTTAATTGGAAGGGTAGGTATTAAGCTCATTAGTTTCACAACGCAAATTATAGATTTACGACCTTTGTCGCAGTGTGCTGTTAAAACTTATACGCAACTTATTTGGCAAGTGGTCCGCTTACAATTCCGTCAGTTAAGTTGTGGATAGATTTTATAAGACCACTGTGAAACAGGCTCCTAAAGAAAATATCGCCAGACAAATACTCGACATAGCATACCTACTCAGAATAAGTAAGCTGTGGCCTTTACAGATTTGGGCTCACAATGGTAAAAGCCTATAAAAAGGCATAGGTACTATAAAACCCAGTTGTATTTGATATGCAGACAGATAGCTGACATAACTCAATCAACATAAATGAAGGGCAAAATTGTGTTCTTGAGTTGAACGGTTGACCGTACATTTGCATATAAAAACACTGAAAAAAAATTGTTCTGTTCTTTTAACTTGGAAAAAATGTTCTTCTTGTTTTTCGTTAAAATAGAGTTATTTTTGCTAGTTTATCATGTAAAATTTCGCGAGCATTATTAATCTCGAAGATAACGATAAAATAAATAAATTGTCCAAACCTGTGATATTTTGGAAGAACTTGAAAATATAAGTTATAGTATTCAGTTTAAATTCCCATCACTCATGTACGTTCAGTATTATTTACTAGTATCACCTAGTCCATTGTACTGTACCGATAATACAAGCGTTGGTTAGCTTGGGACCGTACAGGTGATGTGTTTGTCCGGCACAGCCAATTCATCGAGAACCTTTTTTTTATTCAAAAACAACAACAACACAAACACCGACAACACCAACGACAAAAAATAATACGACAACAATCGTATTGATAACTCCAGTTCAAAACGACTTCGCGCTCAAAAGTGCGTAAATAATATTGAAGATTGTATTATATAAAGAAAATCAAACTTATCAAGTTACACAAGCACTTGTCTCTTATCAGTGCGTTTAAATGCTAAGTACTCTTTACTCTAAATTATTCTCTAAATTACGTTGATATAGACTCTAAACTACGTTGATCACACTACATCTATTATGTTTTGATGCTATATCATTAAAAAAATACTGAAGGTTTCAGCTGTAGGGGTCCAGAATCATGAGCTGAATCTATGGTATCAGTTTTCGTAACGAATCCACTTACACCCTGTATATATAAAACAAAATCGTGCTAGTTACCATTTATGAATCAAGATCGGGTGGGATTTCTATGATCTTTGATCGTTTGAAGTTGTCTCCGCCCCGAATAGCAAAATTACTGAACTAACAATGGAACTAACACGACATTGTATTATATATATATATAGATATTATAATACAAAGGAAAATATATATTAAGCTCGAATATGACCTTTATTGACAAGGTCACCTGTCACCTAATAGAAATCTATTTTCCTGCCACTAACATACACGTAGATGAATGGCTTCGAAAGTCATTGTCCTTCTTGTCTGCGAAGGATGCAAAATTAACCTGATTCCTATATCTACTTACAATAAGACACAAGTCGTGTCTATTGATACATTTAATAATTTGTTAAAAACAAATGACGGTAACGACGAAATATCACGGTAAATCCTCCATTTATGCAACTTTGACCCGTATCCGATCTTTCAAATGGATTTAATATAGTTTGGCATGGGCGAAATCAATATAATATACCATCACGCCTGTAATCCCGGAGGGGTAGGCAGAGAGGTACTGCATTGCACACCCACATTTTGCCGGTGGTATTTTGGTCCCAATGTAATAGGGGGCGAGCCTATTGCCATTATACCCGGCACTTTCTGTCAACATATAAGATAGTTATTAAACCGGGACATAGTTTTGTTCCCACAGGTTACCCAATGGACAAATTCATAAGCTTTATTAGGAAATGCTGAGGTTGGTGTTTTTTTGTGCAGGCTATACCCCGAGCGCCGTTATACGCTGTTTGATGAGAGCAGTGCGATATCGCGAATCGCTGAACCAAATTCAGGAAAGTCGAAATATTTCAATTTTGTCATAAAATTGTCTAGGTTGCACCGCAATTGCAGCGCAATATTAATGAAATGCTCTGAAGCCCACAGGAATAGTAGGGAGGAGCGTGGATTTTATGTTACAGCATAAACATATTTTCACACTTATTGCGAGCTTTGATAAATCTGCAAAATATGGTCCCACTATCGGGAGAGCTATTCTTTTATTTTATTAAAATCGTTTCAAATGACAGGGCCAATGGTATTTCATAAAATTTATTGAATTCTTTTATCAGATGAATGTTTGAAATTCGAACAGAGCGCCTCAATTAACCATACCACATGTCTAAAAACGTAGACTCAAGAACATTCTTGCACTTAAGGCTATGTGCCTCTTGCTAACTATGAAACATAATTCTGCTTGGTTTGCCAGAGAAAACACTATCAAAGTAAAAGATGGATAACTTGGTCGCGTTCATTACACTGCGTTGAAAATTAGCAATGTCATGATTTATATGATATGATATGATGCGATAAAACTAATTTGCAATATACCAATTTTGAATCAGAAATTGAGTCATGAAATACATGAAAAGATCAAAGACTGTACGTTATATTCAAGATTACAGCTTCTAAGTTATCTGATACATTGCGATGTGTTCTTGTTT
This sequence comes from Pheosia tremula, assembly GCA_905333125.1. Lineage (NCBI taxonomy): Eukaryota > Metazoa > Arthropoda > Insecta > Lepidoptera > Notodontidae > Pheosia > Pheosia tremula. Next base: position 1,356,660 of record HG995403.1, on the reverse strand, counting down.
ACGAGTAAACCCTGTTATTCTGTCATATAAATTCAACTAACTGCAAATAAAATTGGTTGTATATTAATTGCTAGAAGTAGTTTGTTATTTTTGTGTGACAGGCCTAATATGAATCTTCACGCGGCTAAGAATAATATGAATGAAAATAATTATAAAAAAAGAAACATAACCCGGATTAAACCGAATATTATGGATAACCACAACGCGGCTAGTTAGCCGTACACGAATTTATTATGTTAACTACCATAATAAATTCGTTAAGCCTTAAAATATTAACGGGCAATAAATTCCTTATAATCCCTTAAGTGATGCGGAACTGTTTTAGCGTCTTAGCACAGATTAATTGATTGTTATAAACTTTATACAGCGTAATTCAGAAATGATATATTCACCTTGAAATCTGTGCTACTCTAGCGCTTTTGTAAACACTATGTGTAGTCAGAATTTCGATATGTCGAATAACAAAAAATGGTCGCAGAAAATCAGAATTGTAGAGAACACATTTTTTTTTTAAAGTCGACTTCGAAACTCTGACTTGATGTAGTGTTAAAAATACGCAAAAGAAGTGGTAGGCTTAGAGCTTAGTATACTCTTTCTTCGGAATAATCCTGTAAATTAACAGCACTGAAGTTAATGTTCTACTGTCTTTGATATCAGTTAAATATTCGGATATAAGAATAAGAATAGTTTATTACAAGTAACATCGACAACAACGAAGTATTGGTGAGCTACAGACATTGTCTGTATCTTGGAGCTCACCAAGTAATTAGGGTACCGCTCCAAGATACAGACATTGTTGTTGTGTGTTGGATCGGTACACTAATTAAGGTACACGTATAATGTTACATGTTATAGATATTCTTAAAATAAAACATAAAATCAAAGTGAAACACTATAACAAAAAGTATTAAATAAACATGTGTTTCTGATTACTTACAACTACTATATGAATAAACGCAAATAATTTTGTTTGGAATAAAGAAGTTTCTAATTAAATTTGAAGCCGTAAATAATACTTTATATATACAATTAAATTATATATACAAACGAGACTTCCCGCGTAAAGTTGTGCATTTCATGGTTTAATTTTATTCAAGTTATGAATTTGACGATAACATTCATAATATATTAATATATACCCATTATATCAATTGGTGCATTTTTCTAAATACATAAAAACTGTAATGAAGATTTCAATTAATTTTGTAAATCTGATCATAATCATTCGGGCTGTCGAAAGTTCTTTTATTACCTAAGGGTGAAATTTTATTTATAGTTAATCTCTACATACTATACTAAAACTATAATCATGGTGAGTGTGCTTAGTTCAGATATACTCACAATGTCTCTGCCAGTTAAAGTTATGTTGGATCTCATGACGCATGCCTCTCCACAGTTTGGTGACGATCAGACAGTATGCACAGGACATTATGAAGAACGGAATGAGCAGGAGTCCAGCGTCCAAGCCCAGGTTGAAAGCTCTTTCCAACTCCAAACTTGTCCAGACTTCGCGGCATTTGAATGCTGAAAGATAGAATGTTATTGAACTCTGCACTTTACTTAAAATATATAAGATGTATCGATAATAGTGTAAAATATTTGAAGGGCGTTCCTAAAGAAATAAATCAAATGATTAAACATTTAAAAATGACATCTTGAACTGAGCGCACAGCCTAACGTAGCTACTGACTAGCCTTGTTTGAAAAAAAATTCAAATAATATTTACACATTTTCTGTTAAAACGTATATAGCATCAACATAAATAGCGTAGAATATGTTGACAACATTTAGTAACAAAGATTCGAAGTTATCTACTTTTATATATTTAAAAACATCTCAGATTATTGAGTAAATGCCAATTAAGCTTAAAAAAAACATTACATATACAATAGACAATAATATGAAGAAATAAATTATCTTTCTTATTATTATTTTAGTGTTTTTTTTTCAATATTTTAATAGTTATTCTGCTAATCGGGTCGGTGACAAATCGAAAATAATAAGTACTTTTACTATTATATATATTTAAGGAAAATGAAAAATAATTATCAATCACTCTTATTTTCTTTGTACGAACAATTTGTCAAAAAATTTTTTGAAATTCACGTGTCACATTCCAAATAAAATAATAAAGTGGACATAGATTAATGACGCTGTTTTATTTACAATAGACAAACTATTAAGTATTTTTTTATCACAGACAATTCAGTTTGTTTTAACACAAACGAGACAAGGCTCCTATGAGACGTGCCAGTAATATTATTAAATTAGCTGTCCCAGTGAACTTCGTAACGTCTCAGAATCAAATGTATAAGAAAATGAATTGTCTTTATTATTGTTTATTTTCGATATGAAGCAGTGATAGCCAAGTTGGTAGAACGCCTGCCTCGGTAACGAGGATTGCAGGTTCAAACCCCGGCTCGCACCTCTGGGATTTTTCATGTGCGAATCTCATTTTCAACCAAGATTATCACTTGCTAAACGGTGAAGGAAAACATCGGGAGGAAACCTGCATGTCTGAGAGAACCCCTCGAAAGATGTGTGAAGTCTGCCAACCCGCTCTGGGCCAGCGTGGTGGACTATGGCCTAAACCCCCTTGCATTGAGGGGAGGCCCGTGCCCAGCAGTGGGACATAAAAAAGGGCTGGAATTATTATATTGTTTATTTTTAGTGATTTTTACCATATTAAAATAGTTATGCTGCTATTCGGGGCGGAGACAAATTAAAAAAGAAAGATCATAAAAATCGGCCCACCCATTCTTGAGTTATAAATGTTGTTACTAACACGACTTTGTTTTATGTACAAATAATGAGAATAATTGGAGTAGTGTGTTATCTTGATACGATCGGATCGATTGTAGGCAATCACAATCTAGCAAGATCACTATTATAGGTGCTAATTCTGTTGATACACTAACTAAACTTTACTAATCTAAAAGTTTTGCTGTCCTTTTTATACCTAGTCTAAATGAGTGAGCGTTTTTGAGCTAGAACCTTTCGGTAATGAGGATAGCAATTCTAACCACGGGGCTGTTGACGCGTTTGCTGATCATCATACTATGTACCGTTTCTTAGAAATGTCTTCACTGCTCTTGTTATATTTTGACGACCCAATTAGCGCAGTTGGTAGTGACCCAGCTTTCTACGCCGAGGGTCCCGGGTTCGATTCCTGGTAGGGACAAGCTTTGTGTGATGTGCATGAATGTTTGTATCTGAGTCATGGAAGTTTAATATCTGTATAAGTATTTTATACTGAGTTCGCATTCAGTCTATTTCCCGGTATCCATAACATAAGCGTTGCTTAGTGTGGGACCGTATAGTTGATGTATTCGTCTGGCGATATTATATTATGGTTATCTACAAGTACTCAACTTATTTATCCTGCAGTGTTTATATAGCTGAGCCAAGGCAACGAATATAACATGTTCACTACAAAGCTTAGTGCTATTAACATGTATGATGAAATTGAAATTAAAACACTGTATATGTGTGTGTGTGAATTTTAAATCGTACCAGCATGGCGTTTTGTTCGCACTTCCCACGAATTCAATGTTTACCCACAAATTTACATAAAGTTTTCGTCCATATATTAAATTCTTCCTAAAAATAAATGTAGGTTTTGAAGGGCTGGAAAAATGTTGTACGATAAAAAATACGTGTTTTGAATACGTTTTATCTCTAAAAAGCGAGTAATCGCGGTTTAATATTAAGTTTTTTTAAACCTACGTTCAACACGGCATGTGTAATTGTTTGTGGTACGTCAGGCGTTTCACAAATAATAGCTCTTTGGACAAGTTAAAAAAAATCTTATAAAATATGTATAAAAACGTCAAATTCGCCCGCGAAATTAAAAAGTCATTTGTACTCTACGAAGTTGTATTTGAGAATCAACTGGCAACCATAGACTTGTTTTGAAGTTTAGACGCAGAGTTCTCATAAGTACAGGGCAGCCACTTTTTCAATACATTTGAAATGGTAAATGATACCACATACAAAACTATTTGCCTAGTTCATGGTCCGGCTAATAAACTCGCGGTTTAACTAGCTAAGAAGTTCTGGACATAGTTTTTGGATATGTGTGTGCGTGTGCTTACATGCTAGACTAGTTTTTTGAGGCTTCACTTGTAGCGCACGCCGAGTGTCGTCTGAATATTCTATTAAGTCTGTGGTGACAACCGAATGAATGGATATTCAAAAATGATAATATTTTAAAGTTTACAACAGTAGGCACATATTTATATACCTACTATTTCATAATGTTTTTGCTACAAAACCCTTATTAAATCACCGACATTGAAATGCTTTTAAATATCGGTGACAAGGGAATCCCCAATAGTTAAATCCAAAAGCTTATCAGACCTTTACATACTGTCCCCTGGCCTCACCGGAGGCATGGAATTAAATTACCAATACAGCCCAGTCCTTCCACTCGGAAATTGAGTGAACGTTATCAAGTAGTTCGTTCTGAACAGGATAAGTTCGGAAGATATATCTATACAACTATTCATCATCATCATCATCATCATCATCTATACATAAAAATAAAATTGGAGTGTCTGTTTGTAATATTAAAATAACCGCTTTTTACTAAGTGCATTTGGATGTATACACGGTAGGTACCGTGTATACATACACGTGACTTCGTTCACGTGGTATTTAATAAACACAACCGTTGGCAACAGCCTGCTCGCACGTTCTGAGCCCGCGGGACGCATTTCAGGTTGTTGCCATCAAACTTAATCAGGCGCAGCGCTGCAACATTGGTTTAATTTTTTTCCGAGAGATCCTATTTTTTTTTTCTAAAATAAAAGTAGCCTAAGTTACTCCTTGTTACATCAGCTATCTGCCAGTGAAAGTCCCGTCAAAATCGGTCCAGCCATTTCAGAGATTACCCGGAACAAACAGACAGACAGACAGACGGACAGACAGACAGACAGACAGACAGACAGACAGACAGACAGACAGACGGACAGACAGACAGACAGACAAAAATGTTGTTTCGGTATAGGTAACGTGTATACATCCAAATGCACTTAGTAAAAAGCGGTTATTTTAATATTACAAACAGACACTCCAATTTTATTTATATGTATAGATGAGAATTACAGTATGTACTAAATTTTTTTATGTTATAACGAGTGACTTCTTAAAATTATTTTTTGAGTACGATTCACATAAGATCCAAATTGAGTGACTCATTAAAGTATTTTTTTAAGATCACTAAGGTGCTTACAATACTTTTGTATTCCAATCTCCAATCATTTAAGAGTTAAACGATGACTAGATAAATTACTTGATTGTTATTTTTTGTTTATTAGTATTAACAAAAATGGGGTAAAATATTTTAACCGTTTAATCTTTTTTTTTTTTTTTTATTACATTATAGGCAAGTATTTGATCTCGATCTCACCTGATGGTAAGTGATGATGAGATCTACGATGGAGTATACTTGCCTAGGTAGGAAGGCGGCAGTAGATCGATACGCTACATTCACTAGGCACATGCAGCGCAGCTGATCTGACCCGCCATCCATGAATGGCAACACCGAACAATGTTTTTTAAACGGCAATGTTTTGATGTTTAAAATAATTGTGTAAATGATGTGTGATTTTTTTAAGCAAATTGAACTCTTAAGATGCGTTGGGCCATGCGCCTAGTACGGGATGTAATTTTTTTAATGTCTACTAATTTGTTTGATTTCCTTGCGATTCTTATCTTTATAACCTACTCATACCCATGTTAAAATATTTTAAACTATTATGTTCAAATGCCCATATATTTCGTTTTTGTTTCGATTTTTTTTTTATTTCATGATAACTATTTTGACAGATTATTTTGACTTCTAGCTAAGTATCACGAAATTTGGTAAACGATATTTGAATACATCTTATATGGTAAGTAGCAGTATGAATCAATATCAAAATACCCACATAATAAAAAGGAACTCATTTAATAGAAACCAAAGACCTAACTCTGGAAAAAATGTAATATCGACATTTTCCAAATTTTTCCCAAACCTTGCTCCAAAACACATCGATATTGCCTTAGGGCTGCCATTACAAGGGATTGGCACATTGAATGATAGTGAAATACGATAATGCAAAAGTAGGCTGCCTAAGTACAGATCCATGAAAATGTCCTGAAACGATTTTCCTGTAAATTGGTTTTATTTCCTTATTCATTGTACCAGAGAACCTTCGTATAGACATGAATAGACATGATGATTGGTAAATAATGAGATTATATAGATTATATTATTAAATTAAAATCTTAAATGTTAAAAAAATCGAGTCATGGGTTCTTGTGGTGTTCCATCACACACAGTTTGGATTCGAATCTAGGATTCTTGATACAAGAGTAGAGTTACCAAACAATTGTGACAGTCGGTATGTCAAATCAAGTGAGCCAACACACCAAAGGGCTGAATGATACACACACACAGTAAATCTGTGTCACAACTACATGTGTGTACAAAAAATAATTTGTGTGTGGGTAGAATCCCAGAAATACCGAAGCCTTAGTACTTCAACAATATAGCAAGCGGCAAAACACCGCGCAAGGACAAACCTCACACAAAAAAATACTCAAAGTAGCGGTAAAATAACTTTTACTCTTCCGTCACTTTGAGTTTTAGCGATCAAAATGTAAAACGGAAAATTTGATTTCATTAAGATTTTCAGAGTGTTTCCGGTACGTGAATGACCTATTGCGTATAATTTGTTCATAATACATTATTCTACTGGCGTAGCCGTTGACTACGGTCGTATTGAAAAAAAAAACATCTTTGACTGTTAAAAAAGAAATTGACAAATGCTATTCCGTTCTTACACGCACAACGCGTGAAAAGCAACACTTTATCTACGGTTTCATTTTACATGAATGGCTGTCTGAGTCTAGATTAATGATAAAATCCACATTGTACGTGTACCATGTAGATTTAATCAGTAATCAGTTATAAATTATATCTAGGGTTAATTTACAGGTTTCAATATCGAGAAGGTCAAATAATAATAATATCGCACCAACACCAACTATACGCTCCCACACTAAGCAACGCTTGTATTATGGGTACCGTACAAAGGACTGAGGGCGAACTCAGTATATAATAACTATATAGATATTAGACATCCATGACTCGAGTTTATGCTCATCGCATAAAGCCTGTCCCTAACAGGATTCGAAGCCGAGACCCACGGCACAGAAAGCAAGGTAATTGCGATAATCAGGCCGTCGACTACATAGTCAAATCAGTTTGCATAGGCATTTCACTTATTTTTTTCCTGGACTCTACAAACAGATTGCAAACTGACCTCTGCTGATAAGAGGTCATGGATTCAAATCCTAGACGGGCGTCTAATCTTAAATTGGCCAGCATAACGATTTAGTAATATCGCTTCTGTACATATTCAGCAGACTGAAAGCTGGGCCTGAAATTCATTAATGATGCCATTTTCGTTCCAGACACTATTGTTGACAGAATTGAGTTTAAATTGACTGATTTTTGATCTCAGTCTGCTGGAAGTCTTAATTTAAAAATGGAATTTGATTTATTTGTCCGTCCCAGGTGGGTAATCTTGGTCGTCGCTTAGATAAGAGACCATCAAGTTTCTTGTTTATCTAGGTAAGTACATACTTCATATGTACTACTGTTATGAAGTGAGTAAGTTTGGCGCCTCTTTCCATTAACTAGGTATCACAGACACGTGTATCTTGTTCTTTTATTAACCGATTTCAAAAGAAAAAACTCAAGTACTCTGTGGATTTTGTTAAGCCACATAAAAAAAACTATCTGATTTTATTAATTATATTTTGTTTAGTTGGTACAATTATTTAAGTCTTTATTTTTCTAGTAGATTTATAATTAATCTACTTTTGATGATAAGATTACCGATATTTACAGGGAACGCAAATGTTGGTAATTTATGTTTTAATAAAATTTATCCAATTAAATCTATTCGTTTATCTTCTGTTACCAAAGACCGAACTAGCGCAAGTACCGGTAACCTAAAGTAAAGAACAACTTTTTAGAATTTTCAAGCCCTCAGCTGTGATAATATACTAAAACTAGCTGTTACCCGCGACTTCGTCCGCGTGATATTTAACAAAAAGCGGTCGAAGCTGCGGGTAACCGCTAGTCTAAAATAAAAGTAGCCTAAGTTACTCCTTGTTACATCAGCTATCTGCCAGTGAAAGTCCCGTCAAAATAGGTCCAGCCATTTCGGAGATTAGCCGGAACAAACAGACAGACTGACAAAATTTTTAAAAAGATTTGTTTTGGTATAGGTACCGTGTATACATCCAAATTCATTTAGTAAAAAGCGGTTATTTTAATATTACAAACAGACACTCCAATTTTATATATTTGTATATGTAGATATAGAGATAGTGAGTACTACTCACCATCCCCTCGCATCGGTTGCAGGGTAGACACGATGAGTATTGGCGAATTGAGTATGATTGACAGTATCCAGACCATGGCAATCATCTTGTACGCGTGGCACTGGGTCTGCCATTTCCTAGACTTGAGTGGTCGGCAGATGGCGAAATACCGCTCTAAAGATATCGCCACTAAGGTCCACACGTCAACTGATACAGATACAGCTGTAAAAAAATATATCATAATTTAGGGATGCGATATACTTGTATAATTAAATACCAGGGCTTCCAAGTACAACTATGTTTATTTGGCAAAAAGACAATATTATTTCTTGGTTCTCAAAACGTAAACATTATAAACAATTTTTGTCTCGGATACTTTTTAAATACAAGATCAAAAATAAAGTGCGATCCAGAAAACAATAACACAAAACACTCACCCTGTAAGAATGGTATTAGTTTACACAGCAATGCTCCAAATAGAAACCGCCTGTATATTTGTCCAACCAATGTGAAGGGTAGACAAAACACGCCGAGCAAGAAGTCCGATATAGCCTGGAACAAACAAATATTTTATGTGAACCTACGGTTGATTTATTAAAAATAATAACATTACAAAGTGATAGGAATATGGGTACTATTGTACTGGAATAGGCATACATTTTCTTAAATATTGCTATAAACCTCCGAACGCAGGTATAAAGATTAGGCATTAAATCCAACCCACATTCGTCTGAATGTTAGAATTTAATAGTCACTATTTTGTACCGAAATTTATTTGACCAGCATTAATGTTTTCGTAAATTTATTAAATTCGTTTCAAAATAGGAATAATAAGTGTTGCGGAGAATTGCATTTTATTTGAGGTCCCGTCACTCGTGATAGATAGTTTCTCGATTGACATCTTAGAGGAGTTCGGGTGTTGTTGGCTTCTTTTACTATCGATCAAACTTGTTTGGTTTATAATCGAAGAAGTTGACAAGCCGAGTGTCAGTTTTGGGTCCTCTTTCCCCATAGGTTAGGAATAATAAGGTTCTAAATAGTGTGGCAAATGTTCACCGTTATTACAATGGGCCTGATACCATCGACAAAATATTGGTACACATCATATCTATGTCCTTTGCCCCACATTGGATTCTCTACGGCTGATAGATTAATATAATAATACCTGCCCTTTTTAATGTCCCACTGCTGGGCACGGGCCTCCCGTTAATGCGAGGGGGATTCGGCCATAGTCCACCACGCTGGCCCAATAAGGATTGGCGAACTTCACACGTCTTTTAAGGGGTTCTCTCAGACATGCAGGTTTCCTCGCGATGTTTTCCGTCTCCGTTTAGCAATTGATAATCGTGGTTAAAAATGAGATTCGCACATGAAAATACCGAAAACCTGCGATCTTCGTTACCGAGGCAAGCGTTCTACCCACTTGGCTATCAATGCTGGATTAATATTGCACATCTAATCACATATTTGGGGTATCACGTTAAACTATAGAAGGCGGATTTTGTTCAAAATATTTGGCATACTAGTTTCAAGCTCGAGTCATGATATAGGATATTTTTTGCCCCAGCAAATTGAAGCTTTCTAGGCAATTGTCAAAGAATCTTTCAATTAACTCTTCATAACGATAATTGTCATAGTATGAAAGGAAGCACATCATACGGAAAATGAAAGAGCTATTTCAGGATTAGTGTTGCCCAAAGCCTCGGTCTTGGTCTTGCATTTTCGCAAAACCAAGGACATTGGGCAACACTACCCGGGATGATGAAAATTCGAAAGCTGGTGCGTACGAAGTTATGGGCATTACTAGTTTATATATATATATATATATATATATATACATATATATATATATATATATATATATATATATTATCATAGGCTTGGTTAGGTCCATGGTTAGCGTAGCCGCGATTTATTTATTATTAATTCTACAAAATGTAAAATGAAAGATGTTTACATAAACGTTTTTTACATTAAAATACGATTCACATTAAATTAACCAAAGCCTCATCCAATCAGAGAGGTTTGAAGTTATATCTTGATTAACTGATTTATTATTGGAACTGATTGCATAATTTTAAACCAAAACAAACGCAAGACTCATGCATTATTTATATAAGATTTAATAAAATTACAAATTTATTTTCTGAACAAAACTGCTTTCAAATTGCATTGTTATAACGGACAAAATCATTCTATAAAATTGCAGGTCATAGTTTAATCAGAATTCTGAGCAGTATGGGAATAAGGTTTACAGTTCACAAAGAATCTCAATTGGTTGTAAAAGTCAGATGATTAATAAAAAATATATATTTTTAATTTAATAGTAGTAAAATGCTTGTGGCTGCTACATGGAGAGTAACGTGCAAATTTTAAAAGAGTTTATCCATTTTCTTTTCTTTGAAATTATTTTTATACGCGTCTCACGTTCGGCAAAATGACACCTTTTTCTTTTTTACGAAATGAAATTCGATGAAATACAGCCTCACCCAGAAATTTGTGGATATTTTGCCAATATCGACTATTTAAAAACGATATCTAATAATAATTACGCTACGATAAAATCGAGCTTTAATCAAAATAATATATCCTTAATAGAAGAAGAAAAACATTTATTTGCCCAATAAGACAATACAAATACAAGAAAACAATTTTTTATAATATCAGCCCTTTTGATGTCCCACTGTTGGTCACGGGCCTGATCAGGTCATTGTCCACCTCGCCGAGTCAGCGGATTGGTTGACTCGCACATCTTTTGAGAGGTTCTCACAGATATACAGGCTTCCTCGGGATGGTTTTCTTCACCGTTTAGCAAGCGACATTCATGTTTAAAATGTGATGTGCACATGAAATTCAGAAATCCCAGAGGTGCGAGTTGGAGTTTTAACCTGGTCACCCTTATTCTATTTTTCATTTTCATTTGGTTGATTACTGATATTTGAAATAGATGAAAGGGTATAAATGAAATATTAATTTGATTAATAATAAAAAGTTTATTTGGATATCAATTAAATTCACTAAATGCCTGAGTTAATTAAAATAAACGACGAAAACACAAATAGAGACTCTATTTTCAAATGTGACCATTCATGGATAGGTTAGGGCGTATAAATAAAGCTAGCACCACCGAAGGGCATTGAGTTTTGGAATATTTAGTTATCGTCCAAATTAAATTTCAATCGGGCTTTGAAAATTAATGAAATTTTATGGACACAGTCAAATTAAGCTTAAAATGTATGTTTGCTTTTAAATCATCTTTTAAAGTTTGTTTTTAGCTTAGTTTTAACAGAAGCATTGTACATTGTTTGCTTGGCTTTCATTAAGCTTGGACTTGAATATAAAATACTAAACAATGGATGACAGTTATTTTTTTATTTGCGTTCGAGATTTCACATGAAAGGCTACAAAAAAAACAATTTCCATTTATAGATAACTTTTAAGGGGTTATTCGTAAAAAGACCCTGGCACGTCGGTGATTATAACTATAGGCATAATTGTAGAAGTATATATTTCTATATAGTTCTATTTTACATTATAAATAGAACTATCACCGACAAATTATACCAATTGAACAATATACAACAAGATTTACAGCAAGCCATGCATCTCAGAGAACTTCAAACGTCTTAACAAAACCATTGCCCATTCATCAGCAAACGAAACTAAACTGAAGCCAGATGAATGACGCAGTGAGGGGATAGGGAACAGGTGACTAAATATAACTATTTCAGATTAGTCGATCCCACAAACGTTTTCCTGTCCAAAGTCCCATTGAAAACACTTTCAGCAATTCCCGAATTTTCCTAATTATTTTCATTTAGTTGGGAGCACTTTTTTAAATGTTGATTTACTATGTTTCGATTTTTTTTTTGATACATTGTATTCTTTTCTATTGGCAAATAATTACAATAATAGATGCCTTACCTATTCACATTTCAAAAGGCAGGCTTAGACAGCTACGAAAATATATACATTTTCAGTGTAACGGGCTTAGAAGAGGCATTCAGCGGCTGAATTTATAGTAAATAACTGGAATTCCAAAGGTTTTAACTATGACATTTTAAGTAAACGCTCTTATATATAAATCTAAACAAATATCTATACACGTTGTACTTACAGGTAATTTTGCTACGGCAAATTTAAATTTATGAATCGTAGAATATTTTCAGGGAACCCGGGCAATAATATTAGTAATAATATTGACTTGCAATGGAATGACAATGACATCGTCATTTTAACTTGTGTGTAAGTATTTGGGGAAATTTATCAAAACAATATTCTATGCCCCAAATTAATAGACAGTTATATTAAATAAATAATAATAATGGCATTACAATCCATTATAACTTTCTATAAATTTGAGTGGAATGGTTTATGTCTAAGTATAACTAATATTATAAAGATGTGTTGTTAGAGGTGGGGTGAGAGGGAAGAGGGGATTTCAAACATTCGTTGCAAACTATGTGTTCATTGGTCTTACATTAGTTTTAGTACTTATGACATAGCGGCCTTCTTTAAGCATTGCAATGTTAAGGGGTTAGTTCTATCTATTAAACACGATTCTTAAATACTAGGTACAGGATGGAACAGGAACAGGTACAGCAACATGTCAATAGAGTTGTTAGTTTGTGAGTTTAAATGTACGGAATAATCTCCAGATTTACTGGTCCAATCAAAAATATTTCATTATTAGGAAGCAAAATTTTCCCTGAGTGCTTCAGGCTATGTTTCAACGAGATACCGCGGGCAGAGTATAGTAAAATATTTTAATAGGTACATTGGTAGGTTACGAAGATAAGATTGCCAAAGAAATAAATCAAAGATTATTAGCAGTTTACAAATAACTAAGTGAACAAAGGAACTTTATTTTGTACATAAACATAATATTACCTACGCATTAACCTTTTGTAATAATTTACTATATTCTTGTTACACCGTATATACTTATATACATAAAAAAATAAAACTATCGAAACGAGAAACAGTAAGTTAAACGTTCTGGTATCCACAATAGTAATCCCTGTGTTGTGGCGAATGGAATTCTTATACAATATACGTATACAAAATATATCTTAGTGAAAATCTTATACACGAGGGCGTGCCTGTGTGTGTGTGTGTGTAATAATTATATATGTGAGTGTTTTATGTATGTGTTTAAGGTATGGTCATTATTATTATGTCTCTCACCACACGGGCTATACCCGGATCTTTGGAAAGTTTGCGTGGGGACATGGGTTCAACCCGTGGAGGCCGTTTTTGAGAATTTTAATGTTATGTTATCCACCTGCTGGGGTCAACTGCTGAAAATGATAGCGAAAATAAATTATAGCATTAACAGTAAATTAACCTCAGCAGGCGGAGGAACTATTGAATGTACGGTCCCAAACTAAGCAATGATTATGGGTACAGCACAGTTCAATTGACAGACCGTAGTATATAATTAGGTACTTATACAAAGTCTATAAAAAAGATTGGTCGACGCAACCGGCGAACCAAGTGCCAGGCATTTCCTCGCTCAGCGAGTAGCTTTGGCTATTCAGCGAGGAAATGCGGCCAGCATCTTAGGTACGCTACCGCATGGGCCAATTTTTATTAGTCTTTATAAATATTAAGTCGATAAGCTTTTCCAATCCCTTTTTAATTTATATTTGCGTTGTACATATTTTCACCTAGCGGGACTATAGCCAAAGTATGTAGTAGTGGTAGAAAGTCTAGAATTTAAGGCGTTTACAAATGCGGAATATTGCTAGCTTAATGTGCTAAATGGCTCGTAGAGGCTATAAAAATGTACATTGCTGGTGAGCACACCGCGGCAATATTTACGGTAATACGCTTGTGCTATAAAAATAGTTAAATCTTTGCTTTTATTATAGGGAGATTCAGAAGTATACTGAGCCTGGAACCTGGACTTGTGTGCGGATTTGTACACATTATATGAAGTCAGAATTTCGATATATTAAATTTTAAAAATACAGTTTCACCAAATTCTTGTCAAGTTTGAGGCATCCAAATTCTGACTTCACATGAGAAGCGCAAGTTAAAAGCTTAGTTCTTATTTCTGAATTACCCTATATATTCAACAAATGTTTGGACTGGTAATATGGCACTATAACAAAGCGGGCTAAATGTCTTTAGTCGAGTGATTAGATAGGCATCACTTCCAACTGTGAGGTTCCGGGTTCGATTCCTAACCTGGCCATTAAACTATCGACGTGAGCCTACTTCTATTACAAGATTTATCTTAATTGGAGGATAACGAAGTACCTACAAGTAATTTAAGTAATTACCTAATAGTAATCTTTTTACTAGGCCCGCCACACACTCCCACCACTGCTACTCCTGTAAGCCTAATAGTAATCTGTCAAGTTTTCTTTAAAAACAGTTTTCGGTAGTCCACACAATAATAATAATAAATATCACCAGACGAAAACAATAAATGTCCGGTCCCAAGCCCAGCAAAGTTTGAATTATGAGCCGGTACCGTACAATTAATGGACTGAGGACGAACCCGGTATATAATAACTTATAATGATTATTAAATCTCTGAGATCACAAATATTCTAACCCGGGACCCTCGGCATAGCAAGCGGGATAACCACCAACTGGACCAAATATTTTGTCGTAATTTATTTAGCAGTGATAGTCAAGTCGGTAGAACGCTTTGCTCGGTAATGAGAATCGCAGGTTCTAACCCCGGCTCTCACATCTCGAATTTCCGGATTTCATGTGCGAATCTCATTCAACCATGATTATCACTTGCTAAACGGTGAAGGAAAACTACGCGAGGAAATCTGCATGTCTGAGAATACCCCTTGAAAGACGTGTGAAGGCCGCCAACCCTCACTGGGCCAGCGTGGTGGACTATGGCCTAATCCCCCTGACATTGAGGGGAGACCCGTGCCCAGCAGTAGTGGGACATTAAAAAGGGCTGGTATATTATTATATGAATATTATATAATTAATAAACAATTATAAAGTAAATACTCACCAAATTCAACAAATAAACGTTCGTAACGGTTCTCATTCTTCTGTTGCTAGCCAGTGTTGCTATAACAAGGCAGTTGCCAGATATCGACAGCATGAAGATCAAAAAGTATGGCGGCAGTATGAACCTCCACTCGTAAGCGTTGCTAGCAACCTTGCTTGCAACGCTCGTGTTGCGAACTGCAACGAACGTCGCAACCGTCGAGGTTTCCCGCATTCGGAGTAACGAGGTGTTGTAAATGGTTTCTAGGTCTTCCATTTTGTTTAGCTGAAACAAAAATGGAATTCAATTAGTACTGGGCATTAACTAGACTTATGCAGAATAGAATGGCTTTCTTTTGGCCGCCTGTGCAAATAACTTACAATAATAAAACTAATTTTTCGTATTTTATTGCGTTTATTTTATGTTTTTTACGCTCCCGACGTTACGGCGACGAATTAGTTTTATTTCAATGTATAGTATTTTTTAATTTTTTTTTATTACATTATAGGCAAGTATTTGATCTCGATCTCACCTGATGGTAAGTGATGATGAGATCTACGATGGAGCATACTTGCCTAGGTAGGAAGACGGCAGTAGATAGAGACGCTACATTAACTAGGCACATGCAGCGCAACTGATCTGACCCGCCATCCATGAATGGCAACACCGAACATCATGCCGGAACACGCCTAGGCCGCTTGGCGACATGGCTTTGTTCAGTGGGTGGTGACTAGCCACGGCCGAAGCCTACCACCAGTAAACTGTGCAAATAACTTACAATAATAAAATCAATTTTGTGGATTTTATTGCGTTTATTTAATTTATTGTACGTTCCCGACGTTACGGCGACGAATTAGTTTTATTTCAATGTGTAGTATTTACGTAAATATTAGAAATCAATTTTAAAAAATAAATTAAAAAAACAAGACACGTAATATGTAGACAGACATAAGCGCTAGGTATTAGATGGATCTATAACACGGGTTTAAGTGGGTCGTGTCTGCACATTAAATATTTATTTAAAAAAGTACAATTACTTTAAAAAATGGCTCTAACTAAAGCCTAACTAATGAAGGCCTAACTTGTCTCGCAATATAGCAAAACTCTGAGCATAACTTTTATTCAGTATTGCCTCGTCCATTGTGAATTCATATAGGTTTAATCCGCAATTTTAAAATTATTGTCTTTGAATGTGCATCACGAGAACACTGGACAATAATCTGTGCAAAATTATCTATATCTATAAGGTTATCTATGGTCTCTCTTCCCTATGGCGTCTTCTCGACATCGTTCGTTTTAAAAAGTGTTCTGAGTATTTAATTTAATAATAAGTTGTATAAATCAAAGAAGTTTATAATTTCACCCCAGGGAACTCGGTATATTTACCAAACACTATTAAATGAATTTTGATGGAACTGAACATCGTTATTATATCGGGTCAACCATACTTTTATCCTGGAAAAGCCATCGGTTTTCCACGAGTAAAGAAAACTAAAACAGATCTACGCGTACGAGATCAAAAACAGAGCTCATCACAGCTGTCTCCAAATAAATGACCAAACTAGAATATTCAACGATTGTTGTTACAAGAGAGATATTAGAGGTCAAAAAAGCTACCTCCTTCCCCAGTCTGAGTCGAGAGTCAGTATGTCAAGAGTGGCAGGGAATTCGATTAAATTATGGTATTTACGTAATTTATTTTAATTGAATACCCACGCAACTCAACCGAATTTAATTAGTTTTTTCTTTACAAAATGAAATAAAATGGACATGAATATGGCCTCAATTAGTTAGGGCCCTGATATTTTGACATAGACTCTAGACTAGGGGTCTAGTCAAGTTGACTTGATACTTGTCAACGAGAATCGTGTGAAAGGAGTGTAAGTTTATCTAGTAGATTGGAATTTATCGGAGGATCTTGAATTTTGATAATAATAATTCCAGCCTTTTTTTAATGTCCCACTGCTGGGCGCGTGCCTCCCTTCAATGCAAGGGAGATAAGGCCATAGTCCACCACGCTAGCCCAGTGTGGGTTGGCGGACTTCACACATCTTTCGAGGGGTTCTCTCAGACATTTTTTTTTTATTACTTTATAGGCAAGTATTTGATCTCGATCTCAACTGATGGTAAGTGATGATGAGATCTACGATGGAGTATACTTGCCTAGGTAGGAAGGCGGCAGTAGATCGAGACGCTACATTCACTAGGCACATGCAGCGCAACTGATCTGACCCGCCATCCATAAATGGCAACACCGAACATCATGCTGGAACACGGCTAGGCCGCTTGGCGACATGGCTTTGTTCAATGGGTGGTGACTAACCACGGCGGAAGCCTACCACCAGTAGAGTTGTCACCTAGTTTGCACCACCCAGGGTCACATGTAGGGTATCTCGAGGGTATTTAATTCTCCTACGGACGAAGGTGACTCGACCCCCCGACCGAAGACATGCAGGTTTCCTCACGATGTTTTCCTTCACCGTTTAGCAAGTGATAATCTTGGTTGATAAATGAAATTCGCACATGGAATCCCAGAGGTGCGAGCAGGGGTTTGAACCTGCAATCCTCGTTACCGAGGCAAGCGTTCTACCAACTTGGCTATCACTGCTATATAAATATTTAACACAGGTAGGGTTAGGTGGGGCCATTGGGCCATTTGAAGTAAGAAAGACGACATTGTTTCTTTCTTAGCCAAAAAAAAGCAGTCCCTATATCGAGTAAAATAATAAGCCTGGCTACGTTAGCTACCCATTAGTCGCTGTGAGATGAATAACTTCTGACATGCTACATGCCAACTTCGCTCGTAAATCTGTCGAACGAGTTGAGTTCTTAATATTTACTCTAAATTGCTTTCGAAGAAAGTTATAACATAAATAAGTAAAGCGCAGTGTAGTAAATATATTGTTAATGATAAATACATCACGATGCTTGCTATATTTATACCTATAAATTTTTAAATTACCCATTTATTGTCGTATTGCTGGGCAAAGGCGTTTCCTTGCTGTCTCTATTGGGCTTGTTGTGGCCACGTTTTACCTACAAAGGTGTCCAAATTGTAGCACCGTCCTCGCCTTGGTCTGCCATGACGTCGGCGGCCATTTTCGAAAGTCCAGGTATACACGCGATTTGCCCACAATTAGGGGTTCATGCGTGCAACGTGGCCGGCTCAATCCCACTTCAGCTTTGCCGTTTTCTCGACTACGTCAGTAATTTGAGTAATTGCGCTTAGGGTGGTGCTTCTGATGCTTTTCGTTCTTTCAACACCAATAATCTGCGTTCCATTGGCCGTTGGCGAACCGTAAGTTTGGAGATAACTCCATCCTCTCCATCATCCACTCCATATTATTATTATATTTGCTTTTTGAAAAATCATAATATAATAAATGTAAGATTCAATATATACTTCTTTGGGGTGTTCGTCGTTTCACACCACAAGCGGTTCACACCATGGTGTGAAACGACGAAGTGTACTTTTTGAAGGCGCTGTTTCACACCATGGTGTGAAACAGCCAATGCTTTTTTAGACTTCGTCGTTTCGCACCATGGTGTGAATCAACCCAGGACTCTTTTTGGCTTCGTCGTTTCGCACCAATGATATTTTGTTATTATTTATTTAATAAAATATAAGCATGCACAAAAGTCGTTCATGGAATTATTTATTTATTTATTCATCCATTCATAATCTGGCACGGAAGCAAGCACTGGAAGCCAGAATTATGTTTAAATTAAAGATCACTAAATATAAGATCATGTAGTGCAGCAAGGTAATTAATATTGTACTAAAGACTCAGTTTTGATATTTGAGACAACAACACGTATCATAATAATTCTCGACGCTCTAAAATTCTCAGGTTAAAGTAATCCATTTCGTGAATAGTCACTCGTCAAATAAAGAATAAAATTATTCTGGGCTAGGAATACATGCTTCTGATTGGCAAATAACAATTATATTATTATTTTGCGTGCCATTGGGTTATCTTTAAGGTTACAGTAAGGAGTTTATATTCAGAGAGTGGTGGTGTTCACGTTGTTTTGTAAATTTGAGTGATTTGTATTAGTTTGAATATATATATATATATACTATAAAGAAATAATATATATATATATATATATATATATTAATAAAAGTATATAAGTATAAGAATAGTTAACTAAATTATTCATTTATAATAAACTTTCATCAAAAAATCATCATAGTAATTAGTTGTTAGATATGCATTTAATATAAATAATACACTATATCACCAGCCATAAAAATCTAGAAGTAAAAATTGTTGGGTGCTATTTAGTCTTCAGCCGCATTTTGTGGTGAAAGCCAAAATGTTGGGTCTTGTCATATTTGCTGCCGAACTTATTGGATGACGGCTGGCAATATGTGATGGAAAAAAGTTCTAACACTACACACATACAGCTCAGCCTGTGATTTTCAATTATTACTTTAATAATGTAAGCATAATGACTATGTAGTAAAAATCGTTATATGTAAAAGGGTAATAGACCCCCCCCCCCGCCGCCTCATCTGTGATTATTAAACGTTTACATTTTTACTATTTACTCTCTTTTATACCTTTAAGTAAAAAATGCAATTATTTTGATTCGTATTAATACTTTATCCAATAACAAAAAAGCTAAGTTATATACCTATTTTGTATTTTATTGCACTATTCATTTTATCAAATAACAGTTTTCTACCCATCTGTACAAAAACACATTATATTTTCAAACTTTTGATATTGGTGCGAAACGACGAAGCCAAAAAGAGTCCTGGGTTGATTCACACCATGGTGCGAAACGACGAAGTCTAAAAAAGCATTGGCTGATTCACACCATGGTGTGAAACAGCGCCTTCAAAAAGTACACTTCGTCGTTTCACACCATGGTGCGAACCGCTTGTGGTGTGAATCGACGAACACCCCACTTCTTTTTCATGGACTTTGCAATGAACTAAATCGAAAAATTACCCTCCACGGGTTGACAGCTCTTTGTAAAGTGGTTATAGTTAGGTCAAGCAGCTTTGTAATCTGATCTGCACATTTTTAAAGATGTGTCAAGTTTTCTAAGCCACTCTAGGTCAACGTACCTATAACCTAATTCCCACATGCATTGAGGGGCAGAGGACCCAGTATAATAGCAATAAGGTCGTACGACCAAATACTATTTATATTGGACTAGGCCCGCCACACACTCCCACCACTGCTACTCCTGTAAGCCAGGATCTACAGTGGTGTCCCATGATGACACCGAGGTTTGACCCCGGCGAGACCCGGGATAAAGTTAATTGTCTTGGAACCCGCACGAAATTAATCGAAAGATAAAAATAGGAGGAGTTGGAAGAAAATTATTCACTTCCCTCAATTGCAAAGTGGGAGTCAAAAAAAATCTGGTAGACAAATTTCCACAGAAGCAAGACTCTTACAACTGGACTAATTCCAGGTGTAAGGCACAATACCTACAAAATACTATTGGCAATAATATTGTGTTCTTGTAGTAAACCTCTACCTAACCCATTGGAAATTACAGGCGTAAGGATGCTTGATTGTTTTGTACGGCTATAAAAATAAAAAAGGTTCACTTCGTAAATAGCATCTTCGTTGCCGCGTCCAAAAAGTAAGATATATATTTTCATTAAATTGTTCTAAGCGCAAAATTAAACTTTCTAACAAGCTTTTCTAGCAATTAATATATTTTCATTTGTATTATGTGTATATTATAATCCTCGCTAAGCCGTTCTTAGAATAAAAATAACTGCGCATAATTGCAGTAAATTTGAGTTATATCTTACTCACAACCCTAAGGTTCGTTCAGAATCGATCGGTAGGCGCTATCATGGACTATTCCTAACTAGGCCTAGTAACCAAGGGGCCAGTAAGTCTTGGCACTAAAACATTTGCATTGCCATGCGAAAATGACCTTAAGGTCCTACCGACCTATTCGCTCCTGCCACCAATACGCGGCTTATCTACATTAACATGGTTAAACCAAGGTTCAAACAAATCCGATAATAAATATCCGGTATTGGATATATTAGGTGTAATAATAAAAGTATAAAATATTTTAACAGAGCCAACATTAGGTTATAAAGACAACATTCCCAAATGAAATAAATGAAATTATTATACATTTAAAGGTGCCTACTTTACTAAAGATAGTATTTAATGGTCAACTAATGTCACTATAGTTTTTTTGAATATTAATACATAATAATATTAATACATATTAATACATATTAATACATACCAAGACTAATGGCATACCGGCATTGCATACGTAATAGAGATTGTTTCGTACCGGATGGGACGGGATGGGACGATACGATTTAAAAAAAAACAATCATTTCGAAGAATAAAGCGAGATTTATCTTGCGAACGTTTTGCGGCGCAATTTAAGCGTATCGCATCCTGCATGGGACAGAATACCGCCTATATCTAAATAGAGCTATACCGCACCTTGACCTTGAGCTACAACAAATTTAAGTTCACAAGTTTTATATTTATTTTATGATATTAATTTTCTAAGTCTGGGTGCCGCAAATAGTGAGCTATTAGCTAACCATTATACTAGATATTAGCTTTGCACTGAATAGGCGCCCCTAACGACGCTGTTTTGCCTCGCTCAGTGAGTACGTGGCTCTCCCGAGACCGGGTACGTGTCTCGCTTGAAGCTGTCGTTAGTCGTTTTCCTCGTATTCATCCTGGCTGTTGATGTCAACTTCTTAAATGGCGTGGCTGCCACGTATGATATGTACCTGAGTCTCACGACACTACACGGTTAGTCAGTACGCGACTAACGTTAATTAGTATTTAAAAAAAGGTATTTAATATACATTTTAATAGTCTGAGTATTATTAACAAATTTTTGCCTGTACCTTGTAATAATAATAGTACCTATTTAATATTTTATGAGGCTACCACGTCATGATGGATCATGTATATGTACAAAAAAAATTGTCAACGGTCCTTCAATTTTTTGAAGTACATATACTTCTCAAACAAATGATTACTACGCATGTTATAGCGCATTTTCATATGTAAATGTTATTGTGACTTATACATTAACCGCTTAATATATGTTTACATATTTGTTACCTGACATTGTTGATGCGTAGAATCGATGTATATTACTTGCCTCTTAAGTGACCCACCTTCGTAATTATTCGGGTATTGACACTTGAGTATTTATTTTGCCATTGAATATATCTTACCTTACCCTTTACTGAGTTTTTAGAAAAATATTCTGCCACTAAATATATCTTACCCTTAACTGAGTTTTTAGAAAAATATCTTGCCATTGAATATACCTTACCCTTTACTGAGTTTTTAGAAAAATATTCGTCAGTAATGACTATTGATAAGTCAATGGATAAATTATGTTTACCCAATAACTTACGGAGACAACATCAATGTGGCATGATTCTAACAGAGCATGTATAATTAAATTACCGTGATGTGGACGTCAAACTAACTAAATCACGAGGGAAACTATTTTTGTACGAATACTACATTAATTAGCTGCCTAAATTTAATTGCAGCATTTGAATTATTTCTGGCTATACCAAATGTCGTCTCTTGTAACGACACGCAAGCCATGTATATTATAATAGAAGTTTTATTTTTAGTAATTCAGTCAGGGCCCACTCGTTGTAAAGGTCGTAAACTGGCAGGAACTGTTTTTTTTTAATGAGACTAGCCCGCCACACACTCCCACCACTGCTACTCTTGCGCTTTTTTTAGCTGTAAGAGTCTTGCATCTGTGGAAATTTGTCTACCAGATCTTTTTTTTTGTCTTCCGCTTTGCAATGGCAGGAACTGTTGTCAAGTCTCCGACAAATGCAAGTAGCTGGCAGCGCGTGGTGAAGCTTGAAATGAATCTACGATGAAGAAATAATGAAGACGGAGTATCGTGAATAACGTCAACAAAAAAATATTATGATTCTGCCGATTTGTGTACGAACATGCGAATTTGAGTGTACGTAATGTCGTAATTCGTGTGTATTACACAAATCGGCTGTCGTCTGTATTATTTCTTTTGTATTAGAAATACATATGTTTTATAACAGCTACACTATATTTCAACTTTTATTAATTACATTACACGCGTAATATTCATACATATTTGTTTTTAAATATTGTCGAAAATTAAAAGTATTTATAACAGCTGTATAAACATATAAAGAAAATTTATTCGAAGGTACATATGTGGCATGGTAACAAAACAATAAAATTCGTGTGACGCAAAAGCTAAATTGCTCTACGGAGAAGCAAATGACCACGTAGAAAGATGGCAAACATTACATTTCACGTTTGAAAACTTTTGCGAACGACTCGAGTGCGCGTCGCTACATTAAATTGAACTTAGCATCACATTACAGACTATGGCCAATATTGGTCGTACGTTGGCTGCAAGTTCCGCAACTTTTGGTCGCAAATGTTTGCGAAGTCCCCCGTCTCGAGGTAGGAGAAAGACCACCATGAAATTTAAGCCAGTAGGTATAAATAAATAATTGAAGCCTATCTTCATTTATTTATTGTACCCGAGTGATGGACGTTTATATATCTATATCTATATCTACAGAGTGATACATAATAAGCCTTACATGTGCGTTGCTTCAGCACATTTTTTATCGTTTTTTCAACTTAGAATTTCGATATTACGTCAATAAAAAAATAATGCCTACAAAACATAATAATTGTCATTATCTTGGCAAGAAAATTTATTTGTATTAATTCAAAGATTGTAGTTATGACTACACATAATAG
This sequence comes from Pheosia tremula, assembly GCA_905333125.1. Lineage (NCBI taxonomy): Eukaryota > Metazoa > Arthropoda > Insecta > Lepidoptera > Notodontidae > Pheosia > Pheosia tremula. Next base: position 1,332,558 of record HG995403.1, on the reverse strand, counting down.
ATATATAACTTTAACCATAAATGTATATTACAAGCCACCAGCGGGCCTTTAACCACCCGTATGTCAAATATCATGAATACTTAAGCATTTTTAACGACATCTTAATTTATAGAAACATTTCCACTTTCATTGAAAGCATCTATAATTAGTCAGTATATTACATAGAATACTGAATTTTAATCACAATTATTATTAATTGGATCAACTATCTGTTTTAGGTTAAAGACAAACCAGTTTTTTTTTTTTTCAATTTCTTTTTTTTTTTTTTTCAAGATAAAACAAATGATTGATATATCAAGACTTTTTCGCCGCGTTTTTAGACACATTGGACTTTAATGTGTAGTTAAGTACTTAGAACTACTCAGCTAGGTAATGTTTAATTATCTATGGACATGCTCTTATTTATCCTATAGCCGTTATCTTAATTTTCCAATAAATGTATAACAGACATTGTTGTTTTCATAATAACGATTTCCTTATAAAGACTTTGTCAAATAGAAAGTTTGTAGTTGTTTTATCAATACAAATTTGACGAACTGATTACCTCAGGCGGTAATGAAAAACTGGTAGGGACAAACTTTGTGCGATCAGCATGAATGTTTGTATCCAAGTCATGGATGATTAATATCTATATAAGCATTATACACTGGGTTCGACCCCAGTCCAATGTAGGGTACCCATAATACAAGCGTTTCTTAGTGTGAGACCGTATACATAGTGTGTTCGTCTGGCGATGTTAAAAAAATTAACACGAAATAATAATAAGTCATGACTATCAAGAAAATGATGTTAAAAACAATACTTACTTTTCAAATAATTTCGGAAATATCACTACTCAACATTCACTTATCAATCGTTTTGTGTTGCATAGTTAAAAACTCACTTACACTTAACATTACACTCCACGCGTATCATATTTAACACTCAGACTTTATCTGTCATGTCACATCACTCGCGATAGTTTTTTTTTCTTTTTCTCTAATGGCCTTTTTCACTCGCGATATAATAAGTTTGGAACTAAGCGCGGCAAGCGTCTCCCGCGATAGCTTCACGTGAACTGGAGGAGGTCGGAATATAATTTGGAATCTAATACGCATGCGCTAAACAAGAAGGCTGTATTCTGTATTCAAATGTAGGTGCTCATGGAGAAACAGGAAATAGTGACCCTCCTTTCTGTGCCGAGGGTCCCGGGTTGTGATCCTGTAGTGACTTATATTCTTTAAAAAAGATCAGAAATCTTAAAAAAATTAAGAATACTTTCTACAAAAAAAACACACCTGTATAGTAGTAGTATATAGTATAGAGCCTAGTGGTTACAGGAGCCGCTTCCGTAATCAGAGGTCACCGGTTTGATTCCCACCTTGTTCATAATGCTTGTAACTAGCAAGGCATGACCTTAATAACACAACATATGCACATTTGTTGTTAATTAATGGTTATTAATTCTATAGTAAACAAAATACAATCGAATTGAGAACAACTTCTTTTTTCGAAGTCGGTTCGAAATAGGTAATCTCGTATCCTTCTAAGTTTGAATTAAAAATGTAAGTTTGCAACGTTCAAAATCGACACGAGCGGGAAAATAACTTAATGTTAACCAAAAAACATATTCTGGATATTATGAATAATTACATCAACGCTCCAACTAGGACTGCAGAATCATAGAAGAGGTGTTTACTTACCTGGAACTTTGAAAATAAAAAATCTATGTGGAGGTATGTATATTTTTCTATTATATTCCTTTATTTTTCTATGTTATGACATCCTAGTACTTCGAAAGTAAAAACATCAAGTTGTCGATAAATTAAATAAGCGACAAGCGTGCGTCAATTTCTACTGTGGTGGTACCAAGAGCAAGAGTATGTCTTCCAACGTAGTGAGCACAAAAGAACGCGTCATACATTCAAATAATTAATAAAAAATTACCTACTCTTGAAACGTATGAAAATTTGAATAAATATTTAATGAACATTGAATATTTGCGGAGTGTCTCAAGGTATATAAACGCCTAACCATCTGCCGATAAACTATAAAGTCGCTAGTCATCGTCACGTTTGCTATAATTGCGAACATGGCTGATATTTACCGGGTGGTTTTAACGGCGTTACTATTTTACAGATGCGCCGCATCTGATATTAGCGATGCGTACTACCCGCGCTACCATCTCGCTCCCTGCAAAGGCTGGATGAACGATCCCAATGGATTCTCTAGAACTGACGACGGACTCTACCACCTGAGCTACCAATACAATCCGGAGACCTGCCATAAAGCAGGAATCGCGCACTGGGGCCACGCCACCAGCCGAGATCTTTTCACCTGGCAACATCAACCCATCGCATTATATCCTAACAACTCTTACGATTCATCTGGAGTGTTTTCGGGCAGTGCTTTAGTCGAAGATGGCAAAATGTATCTATTTTATACTGGCAATGTCAACCATCTAAATGAACAACCAGATCATGAACAACATCAAGCCTTAGCTGTAAGCAGCGACGGAATAACATTCACTAAATATTCAGGGAATCCTATTATAATCGGTGAAGAACATCAGCCTAATATCAGAGATCCTAAAGTTTGGAAGCATGGTGACACGTACTATATGGTGTTAGGAAACTCCTTTAACAACAACACCCTTGGAAGAATACTACTTTATGCATCAGATGATAAAATTACATGGAAACATGTTTCAGTATTGGGTGAGTCAAAAGGATTTATGGGATACATGTGGGAGTGCCCTGACTTCTTCGAGCTAGACGGCTACTTCGTGTTATTATTTTCCCCTCAAGGAATAAAACCAGAAGGTGATAAATACAGGAACCTTTACCAGGTTGGATACATTATTGGCACTTTTGACTACCAAAGCTATTCCTTTAAACCCATTACAGAATTTAGAGAACTCGACTCCGGTCACGATTTCTACGCGACACAAACTATGTTAGATACAAAGCGCAGAATAGTAGTAGCCTGGTTTGATATGTGGGAGCAAGTCTACCCAGAACGTGATACTGGTTTTACAGGCTGCATGACGATGCCCAGAGAACTAGCTCTTGGACCAAACTTTGTATTACACCAAAGACCTATCAAAGAAGTTAATGTAGCTATCGGAAGAAAACTATTCTCAGGAAGAGGTTATCCAGGTCACGTAGTTCGCCTTGAAGATAAAACAGCACAAATAATAATACGGGCTCCAAGGGTGCATGACTTCAAAATGTATATCGAGTCAGATAGTCAATCTGTAGAACTGAGCTACAACTTTATGAGAAGCACGGTGACACTAAATCGTGGTGGGGATGATAGTACACGAAGGACCAAATGGAGGCCTGAGAGGGAACTGCGCTGGAGGATCTTCATCGATGCGAGCTCAGTTGAATTGTTCTGTGGAGATGGTGAGGTTACATTCTCAAGTAGATTCTTCCCTGTTGGTCCAGTGAAAGTGAGGCTTGGAAACAATGTAGTAGTCAATGAATTCACAGTACATACAATGAGGCGAACAGCGCCAAAGCTAGGAGAATGTCAAACGATGTTGTAATGTATGTCGGGCATCAACTTATGTACTCATAAGTACAGTCAAATATAAATAAAATACTGACATAATTTTCCTGAAGTGCTTTTCTTCTTAATGTTACACACCAATTTCTGTAAGATAAGTCCAAGTTGTAATGATAAAATGATATAGTTTTGTTTTAGGTAAGTAATGACCAAGTAATAAGGCTATTTGTAGATACTACCTATAGTATCTATATATCGATGATCGATTATAGATGACATAATAACAAAGTAATAGTAATATCGTCAGACGATGACACCAACAGTACGGCCCCAAACTAATCACCTTAATTAAACTAAACAATTTTTTTATTTTTTTTTATTACATTATAGGCAAGTATTTGATCACGATCTCACCTGATGGTAAGTGATGATGAGATCTACGATGGAGCATACTTGCCAAGGTAGGAAGGCGGCAGTAGATCGAGACGCTACATTCACTAGGCAAATGCAGCGCAACTGATCTGACCCGCCATCCATGAATGGCAACACCGAACATCATGCCGGAACACGGCTAGGCCGCTTGGCGACATGCCTTTGTTCAGTGGGTGGTGACTAACCACGGCCGAAGCCTACCACCAGTGAATTAACCACCTAATCACCTACATTAGCGGTACTGTACAATAAACTGAGGTGAAAACCAGTATGTATGTATAATATGTAAGTATATAGATATTAAACATCCATGACTCGGCGACAAACAATCGTGTCCATCACATAAGGTATAGGTCCCTGTTAGGATTAGAACCAGGGACCCTTTGCAAAGAAGACCAACTGAGTTAATCAGGTTGTCAAAATGAAGGGAGTGAAATGAAAAAAAGTTAATTATTATTTTTGTTGTTATTTATAATGAATAAAATAAATTTGTTAATTTACAAAAACAAATGATAATAAATATTTTCCTAATTACTTAAGTCTATAATACTTTTAGTGCTCATAAAATTTTAACTATACCTACTTAAGTTAATATTTTTATAAATATGTTTTTAAACTAGTTGTTGCCCGCGACTTCGTCCGCGTCTTTAAATTGATATAACTTTTTTATTTATAATCTGATTGAAATAAAACAAACAATACATTCGTGAAAGCCACACCCAAATCGGTCAAGCCGTTTCTGAGATTAGCTCACACAAACACACAAACAGACAAACAATCTAACGATCATTGTTTTGGGTTCTATTCCATTGACAAATGCCCCTAATAATAGGTTTTTCTCATATATCTTCCATATTTTCTATGCATTTTTATTATATGTATAGATAATTAAATTTATTTTTTTATTCTTAAAAGAGCTCACAAAATTCTCATTGAATGTTATTGATAATTTAACACTCATAGGCATGGTGCTAATGACATTATAATAACTATGACACAATGGACTAATTAAAGCCCGCATCCTTCTTATGTAATATCAGGATAATGCGGTGCACATATCAAATTATACACGGTAATCCAGTATACTAAGCCGTGAAGTCAGTATTCCGATATGTCGATTTAAATAAAACCATGTCACATACCACAATTGTCATTACGCTGGGAACAATATATATATATATTTTTAAATCAACAATTCGGATTTCTCATAATTATTAATAGCGCTAAAGGAGCGCAGGTTCAAAGAATAGTATACCCTTTCTGAATCCTTTTGTATATATGGCTATTTTTAACTTATTCTACAGACATCCAAACTGGAGTCAAATCGAACTTAGTCTTTGTCAATCGATGGTACAGTTAAAGATTAAACATACATCGATACACGCTCAATCCAACTCTATCGACTTATGTTTTTTCTTGACTATCTCAACTCATCATAATCGATCGACTTTGATCGTTCGTCGACTGCAATATAGTTTACTTTGTTACTCTTCGCTTAACTAAAAATATATGGTATCACTTGACTAATAAAATAAGCGCTAATGGTAAATTTCAAACACGTGGGATTTACAAATGTTATTTTCATTAATATATACAGCATCCGATACAATGAGATACAGACATTTAATCTCAAATTTATAGAAGTTAACGATGGATTTACAAAGCATTTTTCAGAAGACAATTGGTCGGTATGTCATGCCATTATATAATTCTATAAATTTGAAGGTCAAAGTGTATTTAGTATTACGTTCGTAACATAATGGATCTGCGTAGCTACAATGATTTCAAATAGTAATTGCACATAACACATCATCACATTGAAAAATAAATTACCATAACATTTCCGCCATAATTTGACTTTTGCACCCAACATAATTGTGCGAATAATAATACAAGCATTTCAGCATACAGTCTGCTTATAAAAGATCGTAGAATCCTCCAGATGGTAACAAAAACATTATTCGCACAACTTATGTTGAGTCCAAGGTCAAGCTAATGGGCTCAATTTAACAACAATAAAACTATCACAAACTTTACATTACGACTTTTAAATTCATAATACTCTCGGTAAGTTTTCACTTTTTCAGAATTAAGTATGACTCCCAATTCATGTAAGGGTCTCATTAACATGTATTTCGTGAGTGTCATGACCTCCAAAATCTTCAATCATACCTTGTATAGACACATAAGCGCCAGATACTAAGCATATAATTGATATGATTCCAATAATTACATTCTTCCATAGCACGTAATGACATGGTCCGAGACTTCGATCCCAATGGTATACTGTGTCGACCACAGCTGGTATTAAGAGGCCAAGGGTTGAGAAGAAGACTGCCCCAACGAAGCTGATGACTAGTTCTAAGTTGGGGAAGGCCGCGGCGATGGCAACTGTGGGAAAAGAAAGATTAGACTTGTACTATGGATTACTATGATGTAAATAGCAAGACAACATCATCTACATAGACACAAAAGTTTAAACAATTTATTGGATATGGCGTAATGATAACTTTAGTACAAATTTAGTACTCTAGAAGCTTTAGTGTCATATCTTGAATTTTCAAGTCTAAATAAAGGACTAATTTAATGATAGTGTAACATAAAGAAACTTTACAATATGAAAAAGAACTAGTTCTCAAAAGAGCATTAGTTAGGTGTTCATCTGTTGTATGACTTTTTATTTGAGTAATGATTGTTACTTTAACATTATCAATCTCTAAATTTTTGAGCTTCCAAACTCTGCTTTTACTATGTTATAATAATTAATCAATTATTATTGCCCAATTACACGACTCTACAAAAAAATTTTCGTTCTTTGTCCTAAAGTTTATACTATTATTTTCCAGTTAGTTATGCACAAAAACGAAAAGAAAATACCTTTTTTCGGTATAAAGTTTGCTTTTGTGATAGTTATAATAATAAAGCTGAAAACTACGAAAAGTTGGTTGAGGATATGCTTACAAATTTTAAGGCCATGGGCTGCAGGATGTCATTAAAAGTACATTTGCTGCATGCTCATTTGGATAAATTTAAAAACAATATGGGAGCCTATTCCGAAGAGCAAGGAGAACGTTTCCATCAGGACATCATGAATTTTGAACAATGCTATCAAGGCCAATACAATGAAAACATGATGGACGACTATATTTGGGGTTTATTGAGAGAAAGTAGCTATGAACATAAAAGAAAAAGTAAAAGTGTGCACTTTTAAGTTATTTTCCACTTTTCTGTAAGCTAATTTGATAGTAAAACTTAATAAAAATAATAAACATTTTTATTTCAATAGTTTTATTTTCAATCAAAAATTAATATCCGAGATTTTTAAAAATTTCGTTCAATCAGTCTTCTAAGCACAAAAGCAAAGTTTTTCATGCCATATATTTTTTTTCCGTCTTATTACGACCTAAACTACCGAAATTTAATGCTTTGCAATCAAAGTCAAATTTCATGTTGACCCGTGTTATCATTCGCGTTTCGAAGTCAGACCCAATTTTAACATGAAGACCAAAATGTATTTCCCGCAGGTCGTAAATAAACATCAGTTACGATGGGCTTTTAACAACACCCTGCTTATGCAAATAACAACACCCTGCTTATGCAAATAAAACGTTTGGTCGAATTCCGATATTTCCGCTGTCAAGCGTGAAATAAATAGTTCATCTCAAGGAGGCTGAAAGCTTTTAACTTCATATTGCCTCTAGAAACGTCAATTTCCGGAAAATCTTATAACGTCACGATGGAAACGACTTGGCTTGCTTCTTGTTTGTAAAGTATAAAAATCTTATAAACCTTATTCAACATCTCACATTTCTTATAGCTAATTTGGACTGATCAGGCTCAAGTAGGCCGTTTTGTTTAGTAGTTAATCAATTACAAAAAGTTTTCTAAAGCCCTTTGAGTATTTTTTTAGTGGGTGATATAAATATTAAGAGCCTATTGAGTAGATGTCTTGTTTAGTTACAATACTCTTTGCGATGCCTAAATACTTTAATAAATTCTGAAAGTTCTAAATAGGTTGGATAAGCACAAGCTTCTCTGAGACCCAATTTGTTATTCGTGACTTCTTTGGTTCTAGGCTTACTAAAAAAAGTTGTGGGTGCAATTTATATTCATTTAAAGAAATGTATGTTATCTTTTTATAACGACAAAGCATTTGTATGTGGTAGACTTTAGTAAGCAAGAACTAAGTAACTATCTACATGGTAACTCATATCAGTATTTAGAGCCCTGCTGGTTAGTTGGTGCACTAATCTAATATCTTCATTCCCTTGCTTTTCTTGAGCTTACTTTGCTTATCTGCGATTAAGCAGATATCAAGATTGTTTGAAGTTTTTATGTCCGTCGCCATATATGTTTTTTTTTCAAACTGTAGAATAAGAAAAGTATTCTTATCCATTTTATCAGTAAATCATACGATTTCTACCAAAGGATCTCTTTCAAAATATTCGTATACTATATAATGTATTTACTCTTTATTATTTTAGAACAAGCAAAAAATCAACAAGAAAATGTTGAATTAAGATCATAAATACTTGGGCCGCGTCTGAACTAACACGTGATCTTCTATTTCACAGAGAAAAAGTAAAACATAGAATAGTTATAACAACATTTTAATTTATCATTCATAGCAAGAAGTATGAGATCCATTTTCAAAATAAACACAAGATAAGTTAGGAGTTTTTACTGGTGGTAGGCTTCGGCCGTGGCTAGTCACCACCCACTGAACAAAGCCATGTCGCCAAGCGGCCTAGCCGTGTTCCGGCATGATGTTCGGTGCTGCCATTCATGGATGGCGGGTCAGATCAGTTGCGCTACATGTGCCTAGTGAATGTAGCGTCTCGATCTACTGCCGCCTTCCTACCTAGGCAAGTATGCTCCATCGTAGATCTCATCGTCACTTACGATCAGGTGAGATCGAGATCAAATACTTGCCTATAATGTAATAAAAAAAAATAAAAAAAAGAGTAACGTTAGCAGACTGGTTAGTTTCTTTAGAAATTTCTAAAAACACTTCAAGTTTGATAGTAAAATATAATTATTTCTCACCAGTAATAGTAACAATCAAAGTTCTGATGCCGACTTGGATGACGTTCTCGTACTTGACTGACTCCTTATTTTTCCGTCTTCTAGTGACCATCTCCATGATGACGTAGAACTGGAGCGCGTAGGACAGGAATATCACCAGTGCCATGAGAAGTTTTGCTGTTTGAGCCACTCTAGAAATCGAAAAATCACCATACAACAGAACATTTCCGACTTTTATGGAGCAAAGTAAAAGTAAGTAAAGTCTATTTTATTTTCATTTTAGACATGGCAAAACCCTGTATTTTGGATATCAGATTGAATATTAATTTATAAATAAGCACGTTATTATATTCTTATATAAAAATGAAAATGTAGGTGTTAAATAAAGAAACAAAACTAATTTAACGGACTTTATCGCGTTTATTTTAGGTTTTACGACTGAATCCACCCGTGACCATGGTTGCTGTAAAGCAGCCGAAACGTTAACATAGGAAAAACATAAAATAAACGCGACAAAATCCGTTAAATAAGTTTTATTTCAATATGTAGTAGTAGTATGTAGTATTCGCGTAAATAAGAAACAAGTTAAGACAGAACATTAAATCACAATATACGAAGGCATGTTACTCATTTGGACTAAGTATGTATCACAAGTAAAATTTAATAATTACACATCAGTGAAAATTACCCGTTGGGCGGAACAAAGAGGAATTGTGTTGATGATTGCCAAATTATTTACCCCTGAATTACTTTCGCGACATTTAATTAAATACCTACTCGGAAATGTTATTTCCATTTCCAATAAGGTAATATGTGATCGGTATTCCATTTGCAATATTGTAATATGTGTTTGAAATTCCATTGGATAATAAATTGCCGGGTATACAAACATGGAAAAAATAATGCTGAGAAATACTTAAAAGATTATATTATGGAATTTGATTAAACTCTGAATCGTGATATCGTATAACAAGATTGACGTCTAGGATACTTTTAGCTCTGGAAAGTTAAAGGCTTCCCGGAATACACAAAACACTTCACTCTAAATACCGAGCTCGGATAGTCCTTTCAAAATAAAAAAAAAATCTAGTTGTTAGTAAGCGCATCATTTGAAAACACACACACAAAGTAACGCTTGTATTACGGGTACCGTACAATGGACTGAGGGTGAACTCAGGATATAATAATACTTATACTATAGATATTAATCATCCATGACTCGAGTGCAAACATTTGTGCTCATCACACAAATATTGTTCTTACCAGGATTCGAACCCGGCAACCTCCGCGCAGAACGCAGCGTCACTACCAACTGCGTTAATCAGGACGTCAAATATTCATTATAGCCCGAATATGGTCTTAAGGGCTAAATTGTTTTTTTTTAATTGGGAAATTTGGAACAGCATAGCGTCTATCAGATCAGTTAGTAACAATTAAAATTCAACTCACAGCTCATCCTCCGGTAGGTTTAATGTTACGCTACCCTTCACATTATCCCCGTACTGCACGTAACCGAAAAAGCCGACGATGCCGTACAACGTAATGACGACGATCATGGCCGTGTTGAGCACGCCGGGACAGCCGAGGAACCGCTTCGGGTTGGCCATTTCGTTTTCCACCGGCATAACGACACCGATGCCCTCCATAGCGAATATCACTGTGCTGGGAAATAAAACGAAACAACAATATTATTGAGAACTGATAACGACCGATCGTTACAACTGGCAGTGACTACGAGAAGTGAAAAGTCACTGCTCGGTACAGAAGTCCCAGGGTCTCGGGTTCGAATCCCGGTAAGGATAAAGTCTGGGTGATGAGAACGATCAATGTTTGTATAATACCCCAAGATTATAGGATTTAGAAAGCTTACTATACTGAGCCTTGAATCTGCGTTTTTTTATAATATATGAGGGTACTCCAGTTAAAACTGTGGCATTAGGACGTCTAAGACACCCCGCGCACTAGGCAGCCTGGCTGCGGCAGCCAGTAAATCATATGACGTTGTATGGGAGCCCGCGCACTAGCCAGCCACGAATTCCCGGCTGCGGCAGCCAATAGAACGCGTCTGTTTACACGGCAGCCAGCTGGCTGCGCGCAGCCAGAGCGTGTATAAACGAATGTATGTGGCTGCCGTCAGTCTCCGCGCACTAGTTGTAGCAACCAGACGTATTTTGGGTTCCGAACTTTAAAAAAAAATACTTTCGATACATAGAAACGGAAGGATCTCGAATAGTCGTCGATTGGCTGCTATAACTGGCTGCGCAAATATTCTGGCTGCCGCAGCCTGGCTGCGCAGCCAGGCTGCCTAGTGCGCGGGGGCTCTTACACCTCAGTCCTCCCGTGACCATGGTTGCTGTAGAGCAGCAGAAACGTTTGGAACGTAAAAAACATACAATAAACGCGATAAAATCCGTTAAATTAGTTTAATTTAAATTTACATAATGATTAACAATGCGCTAAGGAAGTGCAGGTTCAAGGTGTAGTATGCACTTTTTGAATCACCTGTATATTGATAGTTGTTGCAATAGTAGTGTCTAATACTTTGAGATGTCCATCGGTGGGTAAATAATACAAAATATTATATACTAGCTGCGCCCCGCGGTGTTACCCGCGCAAAAAATCATATCGATCCTTTGCGCTATGAAAAATTTAAACAAATCTATCCCACGGGAACCATACATTTTACCGGGATAAAAAGTAGCCTATGTGCTATTCCAGACTATAATCTATCTCAGTGCCAAATTTCATCCAGATCCGTTCAGCCGTTCTGGCGTGAAAGAGTAACAAACATCCATCCATCCATCCATCTATCCATCCATCCATCCAAACTTTCACATTTATAATATTAAATAGTAAAATAGTATATAGTATAGTATATATAGTATAGAGTATAGATAGTATAGAAGTATAGATTATAGATGCGCCCGGCGGTGTTACCCGCGATAAAAAGTATGAAAAATTAAAACATCTATCCCACGGGAACCATACATTTTACCGGGATAAAAAGTAGCCTATGTGTTATTCCAGACTATAATCTATCTCTGTGCCAAATTTCATCAAGATCCGTTCAGCCGTTCGGGCGTGAAAGAGGAACAAACATCCATCCATCCATCCATCCATCCAAACTTTCACATTTATAATATTAGTATAGACTAGCTGTCCCGCCGAACTTCGTACCGCCTCAGAATCAAATGTATGAGAAAATGAATTTATTGGTACTCTATGAAAAATTAAAACAAATCTATCCCACAGGAACCATAAATTTTACCGGGATAAAAGGTGCTATTCCAGACTATAATCTATCTCTGTGCCACATTTCATCCAGATCCGTTCAGCCGTTCTGGCGTGATTGAGTAACAAACATCCATCCATCCATCTTTCACATTTATAATATTAGTGTGATTACACCACGCACGTGTCACAGTGCATTTAATCTGATATTTTTTTCTTTGCTTTAGAAATTAGCGGATCGTTTGATGACTCTGCATAATTGGTCACACCTGTTGTACTGACGTTATACAGATGATAATTATTTATGTATTGACTTATGTGTTGCCAGTTGGTATAAGACGATATCAAGCATACCGTGGACATAAAACTGTACGTAATAAGCATATGTTCCAATATTTGCTTTTTCATTTATGAATTTTAATAAGTTACTAAGCAACTGTATCATTTATTGAATTCTAGCGTATTAAATTATGTCGTTTTGACGGTATCGTGAGGGTACCGTGACAGTCTTAAGCAAAATCTATAGGTATATATAAAATAGCAGAATACATTTAAACACGGGAAAAAACACATAAAAAAGAGAATTAATTTTCTCATACATTTGATTTTCGCATTTGAAGTTCGCCGGACAGCTTACCTATGAGTATGCTTTTTTGGTAATTTTAGATAGCAATTTTAATGAAGTTTAGTTGTAAATGTGTGAAAGATTAGGTAGGCGGCGGGTATATTACTGTCACTAAAACTACTGTCCAAAATAGTCCAGTGGGGTCGAGTCACCTACGTTTGTAGGAGAATTAAGTACCCTCGAGATACCCTACACGTGACCCTGGGTGGTGCCAACCAGGTGACAACTCTACTGGTGGTAGGCTTCGGCCGTGGCTATTCACTACCCACTGAACAAAGCCATGTCGCCAAGCGGCCTAGCCGTGTTCCGGCATGATGTTCGGTGTTGCCATTCATGGATGGCGGGTCAGATCAGTTGCGCTGCATGTGCCTAGTGAATGTAGCGTCTCTTTATCTACTGCCGCCTTCCTTCCTAGGCAATTATGCTCCATCGTAGATCTCATCGTCACTTACCATCAGGTGAGATCGAGATCAAATACTTGCCTATAATGTAATAAAAAAATAAAAAAATATGCATCCCGCTCATCAATTATACTGAAACATGCCAAAATGATAGCTTAATCCTCGGTCGGCATCTTTAACACTTTTTATCATGGTGACGTAAGCTAGCTAAATCCCAAAAAGGAAAGAACATCATACAAAAGCTTTTTTTTACTGAATCCACGTGAACATCCTTGGAAAAATATCAATAATCTACATTATATCCATGCGCTTGAGTGGGCAACAAGGGTCACAGATAAAAAACCTGACAGTACGTACATCTGCGAATTATTTTTTTATGTGCAAATCTTATTTCCAACCATGGTTATTACTTGTTAAACGGTAAACGAAACGTCGATAGCAAATTTGCATATTCGAGAGACGAGTTAAGTTTCCGAAGCGCGAGGAATGGCATTTTAACGTAAGAGGGAACATACAGCTAGGGGTGTAGGATGCCTGGCGAGGCTGGGTGCTAATTCGAGTTCTTGTTTATAATATTCCCACTAATATTATAGATGTGAAAGTTTGGATGGATGTATGTTTGTTACGCAATCACGCCAGGACGGCTGAACGGATCTGGATGAAATTTGACACCGAAATAGATTATAGTCTGGAATAGCACATAAGTTACTTTTTATCCCGGTAAAATGTATGGTTTCCGTGGGATAGATTTGTTTTAATTTTTCATAGAGTAAAGGGTTCGACATGATTTTTTGTATAGGTAGTGGTAGTTTAGGGGTAAAGAGAGAGGATATAGAGGAAAAAGAGATACTTTTTAATCGCGGGTAACACCGCGGGGCGCAGCTAGTATATAATATATATATATATATGTTCTCCAAAAACTCTGATAGTGCGTTTCAGGATATTAATAAAAGTCTTCAGCGCCATCTGTGAATCGTCGTCATGATACATGCTTCTTTCAGCGGGTTGGAGAGGCTGGTATAGTCTAAAACCTCGCTCCTACTGGGGGAAAGCTGAAGCCAGCAGTGAGATGTCGTATATCTATTATAAAACCTCAATAGACTCACCTCAAAAACAATGGCCACTGCGTAACACTGGCCACCATCTCCCTATCGCTGACAGCGGGCAGATCCAAGAACACATAGTAGAGCGTTATCACAAAGACCACAAATATAAGTATGTTGGCGATCGCTGAGAATGGCACGAGATACTTTAAATTGCGAATCTGACAGATAAGGGCTAACGGTACGAGGGTCAGCGCGCAGTACGTCTGGATCGATAGCGTGTAGCTTGGTATGTAGACGTCGAGTACCTGTGAAAAAAAACTCGGTTTAAGTCACGTTAGAATAGGTCCTAACTCGTATTGCCGGGGCGCCACGGTAGGTAGTATGCCATGTACGATCCTGTGGCGCCCCACTCGAAGGCGGTGAAGGCGGACCGCGGGGTTTTAGTGGGTATACCGGCACTTTGCCGGGGAGTCCCACAATTACGTATCCCCTTCCGCCCGGGGGGACGAGAGGGGATGCGTAATTGCATTTCCCCACGTAAAAAAAAAGAAAAGGTCCTAACTCGTATGTTCGTCACGGTAATTTGCTCGTAGAGCGATCCCGTGGCGCCCCATAAATAGCAGAGGGGGCAGCGCTGGGTTTTAGTGGGTAGTCTGGACTCGTCCACGAGCCCCACATAACCGTCCAAGTTCCCCTGGGCTTGGGCGGCTTGGCAAAATGCATTTCCCAGCGAAAACAAAAAAAAATATGTCCTAACTCGTACGGAATATAAAAAAACAAGTACTTCTGGTCATCACAGTCTATATCGTATAAGGGCCGATCGGAGTTATTTGTAGAATACCTACATTTATAAATCATTTGATTAAATATCAAATTATAGGTATTGCCCGCGGATCCGTCCGGATATGTTATTTTGTTTAGTATCCAATATATAAACGGATTTCGAAGTTTACTACCTTCGACGAATTAAATTAGTTATTTAGTAATATAGGGTACCTAGCACTTTTCTATTAGCATCTGCCTCCGAATTATGATCTCCCAAATTCATAAAATGAGAAAAAGTTAAATATCCATAAAAGAAGTATTTTTCTGAAGAACGCTGCTGCATTATAAATGGTCGAAATCTTTTAAATGTGACTGTATACCCAAAAGTACATGAATACTTATGAAAATGGTCAATATGAATATTTCAGTCATTATTGCTATTTCAAAAATTGTAGGTGCTTCACATAAAAATACAACACTTTTATTCAAGTACTAGCTGGCCCGGCGAACTTCGTACCACCTCAGAATTAAAGGTATGAGAAAATAAATTATCTTTATTAGTATTTTTGACTGTTCCCATGTTTAAATAGTTATTCTACTATTCGGGGCGGAGACAAATGAAAAAAATCAAAGTTCATAATAATCGGAACACGACTCGGTTTTATATATATACCTAGATTATTATATTTAACTCTATCGCTAGACATTTTTTAAAGGTTATATGTTTATTCTGGTGGCTGGTGGACTAAGTCAAATAAAAACAGCCTTACTTAGAACTTATTTTAATTACCTAAAAGTTTATTTCATAATTACTAACCTCTTTAAATGAAGACCCAATGAATACCACGTAAACACACAAAACGCCAAAATACGCCAAAGCCATTGATATATCCACCACTATCCTGAAACGAAACAACGATATTAGTATTTTTATTTACTATAAATTATGTACAATAGTTATTTACAAAGATATCTACATGAAAAAACAAAAAATTAAAATATACTCATTAATAGGAAAAAATAAACAAAGTAAATAAAATAACGATTACTATTTCATTTTTTTTCATAATTTTCGCTAACTGCTGTCATCATTATAATTGACGATATAGTATTAGATTTTTTTTTTTTGACTTTGACTTTGAAATATAATCTATACTAATATCTATACTATTATTATAAATGTGAAAGTTTGGATGGATGTTTGTTACTCTTTCACGCCCGAACGGCTGAACGAATCTGGATGAAATTTGACACAGAGATAGATTATAGTACTTTTTATCCCGGTAAAATGTAAGGTTCCCGTGGGATAGATGTTTTAATTTTTCATACTTTTTATCGCGGGTAACACCGCCGGGCGCAGCTAGTTAATAATATTTACAACAGGAAAATAAAAAAAACTAGAAATTGATATTCATATCGGAAAATATTTACTAAAACCTCAAATCTGGAATCTCTGCACTACACTATTTCCATGATAAAGTTCAATCAACTTAGCTTACTGCCACAAGAATAGGTTTATAATAAGTGAAGTGAAGTGAAGTCCACGAAGATAATACTTGCTTCATAAAGTTTCCCCAGCTCTGTACTTTCTTCGGTCCGTAAGTGAAGGCCGCAGCGCAAGTTTCAGCGAAACTCATCGATGGTTTTTTCGCGTCAACGCAAACCTCTTGTGACGTTTTTACCTGAAAAATATATTTTATATATTTATTTATGTATGTTAAGATATTGTCTTAATTTTAACGAGTAGATCTATGTTTTTTTTTTATTACTTTATAGGCAAGAATTTGATCTCGAACTCACCTGATGGTAAGTGATCATGAGATCTACGATCGAGCATACTTGCCTAGAAGGTACCTGTTCACTCTCGATAAGTATATAGTATCATGTATTAAACTTGGGTAATATTTAATTAACTGTTGAATGAGCGGTGCCTAACTAAAACACTTAAGTAGTATCATTCATAAAACATTAATCAAAAGTTGATTGATTATACTATAAAAACGGTGTTGGAAAACTTTTGGATAATTAACATTCGCATTCATGAAAATTTCCTCAGTGTTTATAACAAGTCATAATGAAGAAATATACAATTTGTTTACAGTTTTGATTGAATATTTAACATTTAAAGGCTAACCGCCACTTATAAAATGGCATTATAAAGCGATTTTAAAATTTACAGTGTCTTGTAATGCAAATTGGCAAAACAATCACTAAATGTAGGGTATCTCTTATGTCCATTAACTGGTCAAGTTATGCAAGAACAAAAACATTTAGACTATTAAAGCAAACAAAACAATTATGGCAAAATTAATAACTAGTGCGGCTTATTAAAATCCTTTTGATGTTCTCGATATAACCAAAACTGTACAAAACCAAAACTTTGTTGGAAGAAAGCCGTCTAATAAAGTCTTTAAACACCAAAGTTTGATCTGAAGCCACTATATACTTTTTGAGTGTTTATCTTTTGCCTATGGATGAAGGAAAAGCTATGAAGTAAGAAAAAACATAAGTAAAGTTTATCCACTCAAGACACATTCAATTTATTATAATGATATTACATTAAGTATGTGTCTTACAATAAACATACGGAATTATTGTACGGTACGGTAACGTATTTCTTATATTTACGCGAATACATTGAAACAAAACTTATTTTACATATTTTATCGCGTTTATTTTATGTTTTTATACGTTCCCGACATTTCTACTGCTTTACAGCAGCCATGGTAACTAAAGGACTAAAGGACTTGTTTGAAATCCTATTGTCATAGTTTGAACTGGGGTACCCTCATATTTAGTTGTTGCTTGCGGTCCAATCTACGCAGAAAGTACTGTGTCTTTAACGCGATTGATTTTGGATTACGCTTGGGAACGTGAAAACATAAAATAAACGCAATAAAATCTGTACTTCTAATCTTTAGTTTAATATTTACGGTATTATTAACTTACCAGCATATGCACAGTATGCGTACAAATAAACCCAGCTATCAGGGTTCCTATAGACCCGGTGACCAGACCACTGTTCTTGAAGGCTGAAGGCATCGCCAGGATACCCGAGCCAAGACATGCTTTGAGGAGATGAACTATTGATCCGATCGTTCTGTGGAAAACAGGGCGCATATCACTAGAGGTTAAGTAACTATCTAGCAATTATGCCGAGAGCTGAATACTGAGCTAAGTGGCGTACATCATCCTAAAGAAACCTATAGCTGCAACAATAAACTGAGAGAGGATAGGATAAAGACTACTTTGGATAGTTGTGGATTACAATACATTGCGCGCTCAAAAATTACAAGATTTATAATCCAAATAACTTTTGACATAAATGATTTCTTCAACTTTATTATAGACATTAAGTGTAACCTTTACCCAAATATTTCGTTATCACGCCCCCTAAAGCCTGTATAAGGTAGCAGGTTGTTAGAGAAACAGGACAAAGAAATGGCGATCATTGTCAGAATATACTTTTTTACAAAATGAAAATATGCTAAGAATTTCAAATGTTTTTTTGTAATGTGCATGTAGTTACAGTACATGGCAAGGCTTGAAAATCAGTGAGCCATATAAATATATAATTGATTGCTAAACGCAATATGTAATTTTAAACCACTAGCTGTTCTTCCGCATTGCACGTTCCATCCTAGCTGTTGCAACTAATGTATCAAAATATTCTTTGTAATTTTATCACAATGTTGCATTGTATTTATTGACAAAACGTGACTATCCCGTAAATTTTGTGCCACGTGAATGCAACAAATATAGACACCTGTTGCATAGACGTGACAGTATGCTTAGCAGTTCCCGAGATATGGGTCTGGATCCTATCGTTTGATCCAAATCTTCGATTGCATTTTGGAATCGTTCGATCCCAAAATGCTCATTGTTTGTGTTATTGAAACTGAAGCGATCTCAGTTTAAAACAAAAATGATTTAGACCTCAAGCTAAAGCAATTTAGACCTTTTAAGCATATTTTTCGTATCCCTCCCGTCAACAATTGCCAGAAACAAAACAGTAAGTATAGCATATGTTGGCTGTAGGTATTTAACTAATGGAGCCGTAGTTAAATAGCTACTCAAAGTCACAGACATGTTAAAATAATCAGACAACACACAGCGATCGGCAAAAGTGAAGCTTAAAAAACCTCTGGTCTACCATTTAAATTGTACACTAGACCAGAGTTTTCTTAGGCTGCACTTTTAGCGTACGCTGTGTGTTGTCTAAATATGCTAATAAGTCTGTGCTCAAAGTAAATTGTGTATTTTTTTGTCTGAGTGAGACAATATATTGTTTATTTGAGACGGAAGGTACTCACGAGTTAGGATGTTCCACAGTTCGATGCTCGAAGGGATTATACGGCTTTTCAGAATTGACAGGTTTTGATGCTATGCTCAATGATGACTGGAACCCTGGGTTTGCCGTCAGATCAGCTCTGAAAAAAAAAACAATTGCTACTGAAATTCCTTAAAATGTTTTAACGTTAGTAAATTAATGCAACTTTAACTAAGTGTATAAAAGATTGTGATAACTTATTCAGTTTGACTCCAAGTTATTGGTCAATTTATTAAAGTGAACCCGAAACGTATCGTATATAATATACAGGGTGAATCAGAAACAGTATTCAAAGACTGGAACCTGGGGTTTTCTTAGATCATTTGTAAATGCTATGTGAAGTTAGAAATACGATATGCCGAATTTAAAAAGGAATACTATCAAAAAACAGCTGTTATTTTCATGAGCAAAATTTTAATCTTATCGATATCTACATTCGTGACTATAAATAAAACAAATACGTTAAAGAAGCGCTGGTTCAATTGGTAGTACAGGTTTTCAGAATCACATCTAGCAAAGGAAGTGAATCGGCGGTTACCTACACGATTGAACGCCACCAAATCCCATAAACGCAATGGGCTATTACAGGGATCCTAATAGCTTTACCAAAATCAGGAAGGGTCGTAAAATAAACATGTAACATCGTTAAAGGGCTATTATTGTAAATCGTCACATGTGAACACTTGGTGTAATTTGGCTGGACCAGGGCCCCAAGTCTGCTAACACAATCCATTCATAATCGAATAGCAACGGCATAGTAACTGTTACTATTGACAGATATTGTATGGGATATCTGTCAAAAGTGACATATACTATGCCGTTGCTGTTCGATTATGAATCGATTGTGTTAGCAGACTTGGAGCCCAGGCAACGAACCAGAGACTTCTGACCACTAGGCCAATGAGGAAGATGACAAAATGACATTTTATCACGAACTGACTATACAGGCAACATTTTATTAATTGTCAATTTGCCAACTTTCACATATATTTCCATGAGCCCTTCATGGATGCGGGCAAACAAAATACACGATAATACATTAAAAAGATTATTTCGAAACGAGTTGTGCGAGGTAATATCCATAACGAGTTCATATTGAGGTTATCCGTCGACTTGTGTAACCGGTAACTTACCCGCAAGTTCAATAAGGACCAATAGATAAACCTAGGTCATGTCAAAACTAAGTCATATTCCTTTTATACCTATTCATAACATTATTCGTAATAAGCTTTCATTTATTTTGTCTGATGTCACAGTCGAATAGAGATTTGTACTTTAGCTTTGCACTGACTGCAGAAGAAGAGGACAAATATTTATTGGATAAACTGACCAAGCTGACTCGCTAAGCTCAGTTAGTTCGTACCTCGCCCGAGGTAAACTTTACGGCGATTTATTACTCAGGCATTAGTGACGGTTGAAGACACAAGCGTTGCCTGCTAGGTAGCCAAGCAAGGCTTCTATCTCAGTTAATACGTACACGGTTATCAAATTTGTAGAACTCAGAAGTGAGAGCTGGGAATCAAACCACCAAACGCACTCGCTTTTGTTTATATCTTAACTACATTCGTACTCATTAAGGGCCTCTTTCATAATAATGCTGATAAGCCCAATCCACGACATGATTGACATAAATTCTGGGCCCTTTGTCAAATACGTGTGAAGAGGGTCTATCACCATTGTAAAACAGGAGCTATATGTAATAACTTAAAATATAATTTCGCATTTCCAACACAACCTATATACCTATAAATACCTACGGATTACCTCATTGTCATGACCTTGACGAACGTGACGCGATATCCAATCGCGCGGAACGAGGTTTTGCTTTCATTCAATACTGAATGACAAAATTAAAGTACGTACTTTAAATTTCTATTGTTGTTATGCATCAGCGAATCGTGTGTACATTTGCAGTCGGATAAAAAGGGACGCTGGAGAATTAGAAACGGTTGTGGTGTTGTGTGATTATTATTGAGTATTGAATCGAGAAACGCACGCTCAGATTATTGAAAGACAATCTCACTAATATTATAAATGTGAAAGTTTGGATGGATGGATGGCCAGAACAGCCGAACGGATCTGGATGAAACTTGGCGCAGAGATAGATTATAGTCTGGAATAGCACATAGGTACTTTGTATCCCGATAAATGTGGAATAGACTATCTTATATATACTTTTTAATCGCGGGTAGCACCGCGGGGCGCTCCTAGTTCTCATTATAAGCCCAGGTCTGACCTATATCATAGCCTCGCGATGCCTTGGAAACATGGCACGCGCGCTTGCTATCATTTAGATTTTTTTTTTGCGAACGTTCTTTTTTCTTTGAGGAAACGAAGTTGACATAATATCATAGTGAAGCAAATGGTGGATGACAGCCATAGATCATGATCATCTCATATATTTGTGATGACAGCACTAATATTAGGCACGTACTGACTGCGAGAGCAAAGTATCTTCGCAAGGTCGCGCAGTCAATCAATATATGGATTGCAGATATAGACTAGCTTTTAACCCGCGGACTTATCCGCATAGGATTCTAGGTAAAATGTTATTTAGCGAATATTTTCATTACATATCATAGTACTCTGTAAGAAACTTCACTCAAATTTGTCCATTGTTTGTTTGATTGTTTTTGTGATTCTCAGTCAAATTATTATCGTTGCAATCGGACGCCGTTACATTCTACATATCGCATTTAAGTACTCGTAGTAGGTAAATACATTTTTGTCTCAGTACTACAAAGTAATTAATTACTAAACTTTTACTACTCACGTTGACGTGAAGTTGTCTATCTCGATGTCTTTTTTGTCCTTGGACATCTTGCTGGAGTATCTATCTGAAATATTAAGCAAAACATCTGATTAACTATTGCGTAAGCTGGAATGTGAATGTTGATTCTGAAGTTTCTATCTGTACCGTTGCCTAACAAAATAGGTAACAAATCGAATTATGGCAAAATGGTGATTAAGTAAAGTGAATCCTATAGATTAGCGACCGCAAATGCCGTGAGCCGTGTATCACTGCGCGGCCGCTGCTTAGGTACAAGGGTCACCGCCGCTAGCTTACACCTGCAAGCTTCAGACTGCGGCAGGCATACACGAGCCAATTTGTACCGCGTGTTGAAGGAGCGCTTGAATATAATTTAATTGCATAATTCAAGGACACACTTTAAAGATTTTATCTCGAACTAATTATTCACAGTTGTATTTTAATATTATAAATATCCTTAAAATAAAAAAAAGGGATAAAATTGTTATCATATAACAATATAGGTCGCGTCGTTAATATAGTTTGTCGTAGTAGTTGATTCAACTTTATTAATATTAAAGTTGAACCAAGTAGAACTATCAATGAAAAGAAAACGAGTTGAAAGCGGTCCATCCGTTTAGGAGCTACAACGCTGCAGACAGTCGTCATAATGAGTTCAGTCATATGATGCCACATCTAGGTATTACTTTGTCCAAGCCTTCTTCTTATTCTTATAAACAATACTTATACTTTTTTTTTGGTTGGCAATCTGCTACAAAATAGTGCCATTTTTGCCAGTGTCGAGTAATTCTTGATAATTGTTATGGAATTATATGATAATGATAATGTTGATGACGACGGTGATGATGAACTTAATGCCCTACCACTATCAGTAAAGCTGTGGATAATTTACTGAAAATTTACCGGACATCTTAGGAGAACTTGAAAAGACAAGTTATACTATTTTATCTCAATTTCCTTCACTCGTTCACGTTTATGAACACACGATGGTTAATATCCCACTACTATTACACATTATTTATCAAAGAAACGCATTTAAAAAAAAACAGCATTGACAACTTCGAGGTTCAACTTCCCGCCAAAAAGTCTTGTCCAATACTACTCGTATGAGAGCACATTGTTATAGCAAGAAAATAATATTAAAAACATATTTTTCATACGAACACGTACTTACATAGGGAATTAACATAATTATTTATTATGTGTTTTGTATTATCTTAATTATTTCGTTTAAATTTTAAATTTTTCACACCTGACATAACAATGGCCGTGCCTAAATACTTTTGTTACATCTCCATGTACGGCAACAGAGTACTTTTGTTGATGTACAATCGCGGAATGAATTAGTCGGCGTTTGCTTGCAAGAGTTCAAGAACCGTAATACCATCATTCCAGTGCTAAAAACAGTACTGCCAACATTTTAATAAAAGCTAGGCATTTTGACTACAGTCATTGGTTTAGACATGGTTTTGAATCTATGGAATAAAAGTTTTCCTCGCGTTTTGCTTAAGCGCCCATTACATTATCCAATTTGCAGAGCGCTAGATGAAGTAGCGTGCTAAATTTGTATTGTGTAAAGGCAGTTAGACAGCTAGTGATCCAATCTAGTGCGATCATATTGACTCTGCCGCACTAGCGCATCCCGTACACTAGCTAGCGCACCAAATTGCATGGTGTAAAGAGTACTTTACTCCATCCGATCGGTAAAATTCATGAAAACATCTACGAGTATATATATAATACAAAGAAGTGTTAGGTACAGTATTTATTACTCAAGAACGGGCGGGCCGATTTTTATGATCTTTAAGTTGATTAAATTTATCTCCGCACAATAACTATTTAAACGTGAGAAGAGCTCATAAAAAAATAATAATAAAGATAATGATTTTTCTCATAAATTTGATTCTGAGGCGGAACGAAGTTCGCCGGAACAGCTAGTTAATTATTATAATTAGGCCACGTCACGTGATTGGCCCGAAACTACGTCATCGACCATCATGGACCAATTAGCGCAACGTTCAATCCATTGTAGATGTCAATTAATGGCAATACTGATCGTGGCGTAGTCTTGGGCCATCGTCCAAAGAAATTACCTGGCATGTTTTTTATATAATAATAATAATACCAGCCCTTTTTAATGCCCTACTGCTGGGCACGGGCCTCCCCTCAATGCGAGGGGGATTAGGCCATAGTCCACCACGCTGGCCAAGTGTGGGTTGGCGGACATCACACATCTTTCGAGGGGTTCTCTCAGACATGCAGCTTACCTCACGATGTTTTCTTTCACCGTTTAGCAAGTGATAATCGTTGAAAATGAGATTCGCACATGAAATCCAGAAATCCCAGAGGTGCGAGCCGGGGTTTGAACCTGCGATCCTCGCTACCGCGGCAAGCATTCTACCAACTTGGCTATCTCTGCTATTATACCATCAGATTAATATACGTTTTAATAAGACGTCGCCATGTTAGCCATCTTAGTATTTTGCCAGTATTTTGATTAAGCCTCAAATAGCTATTCCTAACAATGCTTCAAGTTTTTCCAGTTCTTTGGCTAGAAATGATTATTGACTGTTTATTTGTCCTTCTATCACGCAACAACGACTTAAAGAATAACAATTATTTTTATTGAAAATAAAAATCGCAATTCTTAATGTCAAACTTCATAATTTGGATTCTTCTCGTTCGTAATAGGACGTCTATATTTCTTTTTGTATTACGTTATTATAATATGTATACAAATAGCTTATTGTTCGAATAGAAATCATTGCTGTCACCTTGGTCATTGAACTTGGTATTACTCAAATTTTAACAACAAACACTTAGTACAATAATACGTGACCAACTCGCACTGGACCTGCTTGATAGACTATGACCTGAATCCCTCCCTCTTTGAGGGGAGTGTACCCGATATAATGGCAATAAGGTAGGTACTTATGAATCGTCTTATATGTCGCCCGAAAACTGATTGAGCAATATAGCGCAGCAATAATGCCAGCGATACTCTCTTGCTGGAGTAATATTGTCAATACCATTATGACAGATTGCCACAAGTGCCGCTGCAATTTAGACGGCAACGCGAAGGCTTTAAAGTTTCAGCTAGAAATTGCCACAATACTAACCCGTTCACGAGGGCCTTAAGATAACATTCTACCGCTCGTTTATATATTACTAGCTGCTACCCGCGACTTCGTCTGCGTGGTACTGCGCACGTTCTGAGCCCGCGGGACGCATTGCAGGTTGTTGCTATCAAACTTAATCAGGCGTTGCTATCAAAATTAATTTTTTTTCGTGAAATCCACAATTTTTTTCTAAAATAGAAGTAGTCTAAGATACTCCTTGTTTCATCAGCTATCTGCCATTGAAAGTCCCGTCAAAATCGGTCCAGCCATGTCAAAGATTAGCCGGAACAAACAGACAGACAGACAGATAGACAGAGAAACAGACGGACAGACAGACAGACAGACAGACAAAAATTGTAAAAAATGTTGTTTCGGTATAGGTACCGTGTATACATCCAAATGCACTTAGTAAAAAGCGGTTATTTTAATATTACAAACAGACACTCCAATTTTAACATTTAAACTATTATACATATTTTAATCTATTTCTAATCCGGTACTATACATTTTGGTGTAGTAACTTTATAGTTATCGATATGGGAGAAAATGTATGTTCTAATGTATGTTGTTGTCTAGACAAGAAGCAAGGATCAATACACGAAATAAAAACAAGCTTAGTTTAAAATAATCACTACGTTAGCTGCAGTGTATATAGCCAATACTGATTTTATCTAACTTAGTACACCAGTACTAAGTTCCGTAGATCCATGAGCATTCTCTATTACATGTAATATTAGGTTAAACTAGACAGGAAGAGTAAGGACGATCTCGTTTACAACAGGATAAATTGATCTGACCTTGTGTTCTCGTATGATATAATACTTGTCTGGTTGAGTTACATTATAATCACGCTAATTTCATTGCAGGTTAGGCAGAGATTCAGATATTATACTTACACTAGCTGCGACCCGCGGTGTTACCCGCAATTAAAAAGTATGTCCTGTTTACCGGGATAAAAAATAGCCAGTGTGCTATTCTAGACTATAATCTATCTGTGTGCCAAATTTCACCCAGATCCGTTCAGCCGTTCTGGTGTGATTGAGTAACTAACATCGTGTGATTAGTGTGATAGTGTGATACATTTTCAATAATTATAATAAATGTCAAATCAACTGCCTGTTCGTTACCGAGGCAATGCATTGCTGAATGACTTACCATAAAACTGTATGGGTTTCCTTTAAAACTAATTAATATGGTAAATGGTTGCATCAGCCCGAAGGTCATCTCACTTGGCGTGCTAAACATTGCTTATTTTATAGCATAATTAGTATTGTTCTAGCTAGTAATAGACAATACGGTTGTGTATTCTTAATGTCAACAAATACACTTTATTGTCTTTCCCATGGTTACTGGTTTAAGAACACTAGAAAATTCATAATTATTTATTGCAAATATAACTGTTTATGTGACCACAACCACTAATTGCAGAACGTGACGTCATTGCACACTATTTTGATGTTTTTTTTTATTTATATTTAAGTATTTATAGAATTTGTTGTCGCCATTAAATACTTGACACTGGCAAAATATCCACTGATTTGTGGTTTAGCACATATTTTTGGTATATGTATATAAAAAAAAAACATAATATATCAGAACTGTCTCTTGGTTGGTAACAAAATTTCACAATAATTATTACAAATGCGCTATAGAAGCGAATGTTTAAATGTTAGTATACTCTTTCTGAATCAGCCTGTAGTTCACTTAGTATCACTCTCAGTGATTCACTATAACGGAAGTATGGGATGTATCGTGCTCGTCCGACTAATAAAAGATTCATCTCACGTCCACGAGTCGAGCCCAGAACGGTTTGACTTGAAATGTCCATTGACCTTAGTGGTAGCTAAACAGACGCTTACTGGTGATAAATATATACCTATCATGATATTATATCGTTCGTATCGAGGAAATGCGAAGGAAAAATAATTATAATATCGACAGACGAAGACACTAGTTGTACTGTCCCAAACTTGATGACGCTGGTGCAATCGTTCGAGGCCACCACACAATTTTTGCCCGTACTGGGATTCAAGCCCAGGACTTTCAGTATAGAAAGCACTACAGACTGTGCAAATCATCCGAAACAAACGCATCAAGTACGGATTGAACTTACGTAGGTTTCTGTAGATACCTACCTCACACGCGTACACACATTCACACACATTCACACACACACACACACACACACACCATCCACTTTACATCTCTCCGATTTCACGATATGAAAAACAACCTGTAACGGACACAAAGTTAGTGCTTTTGTTTTTGATAGTTTTTTTTTTCCTCTTTTTTCTGTTTATAAAATAGGTACTCTGAGTATAAAATGTTTAATTCCTATTAAAGTATTGTGACCTTATCTATGTTACTCACGTGTTTTCTGCGATACAAGCTTGTGCTTAGTGCAGCGGACACAGACAAGTTCCAATATCGTACATGTTTTTATTAGTAGAATATTTTTTTATATTTTTTTTAAATGGAAATAGTAGATATTGAAGCCGACTACTGGCAGTCCGCGTAACGGGAACTTGGTTCAGGACAAGCCACACGTGGAAGCCACACTCAGTTTTGATTAACGAGACAATTGACAAAATTACTGCCAAAAATATTTTTTTAAATACTACTTTTAAAAGTAAGTGTTTGCCTCCGCTAATACAAGTAGATATCTTTTATTAATACGATAAATAAGCCACGCGCGGCAACTCTCAGGTTGTATACGAAATCTGTTGAGAGCGACAGGTACTTTTGGCGGCCTGATTAGCGCTGTTGGTAATTACCCTGCTTTTTGTTCAGAGGGTCCCGGGTTCGAATCCTAGTAGGGACAAACTTTGTGTGATAACCACGAATGTTTGTACCCAAGTCATGGATGATCAATACAATTACATACTGGGTTCGCCCTAGTCCATTGTACAGTACACATAATACAAGCGTTGCTTAGAGTAGGACCGTATAGTTGGTGTGTTCGTCTGGAAATATTTAATGTCATTTTCATCCCATTATGAGTAGATTGTGTTAGCATACTTCGGGCTCTGATTCTCAATCAAAAACGCATAGGCGGCACACGGCACGTTAAAACCAGATTACCTCTCCAATTCCTACTATAGACTGATCAGACGGGACTGGTCCAGCGACTGACCAAGCCAATATTAACCTCTATACAAGTAAGCCCATGTTACATCTTATCTATCAGCCGATAGACGTCCACTGCTGGACATAGGCCTCCCCCAACGACTTCCACACATCACGGTCCTCCGCCACTCGCATCCACCGGCTTCCTGCGACGCGTGTGATATCATCGGTCCACCTTGTGGGGGGCCGTCCTACACTTCGTTTTCCGATTCTTGGTCGCCATTCTAGAATCTTTCTGCCCGGGCCATCGGTTCTGCGAGCTATGTGCCCTGCCCATTGCCACTTCAACTTGGAGATTATTTGAGCTATGTTGGTTACTCCAGTTCGTCTACGGATCTCTTCATTTCTGATTCTATCGCGTAGCGAAACCCCGAGCATAGCTCTCTCCATTGCACGTTGAGCGACCTTGAGCCTTCTTATGCGGCCCATAGTCAGCGTCCACGTCTCGGCACCATATGTCATCACTGTTATATATCGATTCTATATTGTTGCCATCCAACAACTTACTTGTGGACTGTAGTTCAATCACGTGCGCGGTTACCAACAATAGCAATTTAGCATCAAAATGAAACGTCCTCGGTAACGCGATTTAAGAAGTGAAGCCATTTAAATATGAAATGGTTTTAGATTTGAAGACTCGAGAAATTAGCTCGGAGATGGTAAGTTCGCTAAGTTTATTCCGATATGCCTGAACGAAGGCGAGGTAAAAATGTACGTCACTCAAGTTTATACATGATTACTAAGCCAATAAAACAAAATCAGAAAACACGCACACAAATATTGCGGTTAACCTTTTTTTACGCAACGAAATATGTACAAACTTCTGTTTAGATTCTCTAATATTAGAGACCGCGTGCATTCAAATCTATCTACAACAAAGTCTTGTTAGTTACACCACTCAAGACCGGGCGGGCCGATTTTTATGATTTTAGATTTTTTTATATGTCTCCGTCCCGAACAGCATATCTCTTAAAACTTGAAAAAAAAATACAAACATTTAGAGACTAGACTAGACATTTTTAGACATTAAGCCCGTAATAACAAGAAGTAACCATTTGTAACTATCAATATACAGACCGGTATTATGAAAACAGAATTATTTTGAATTCAGACACGTTCAAATAGCCCACAACACTTTTTTCACATTCATAAATATCTTCAGTGTAAGTCACTAGCTTACTAGTACAGATAAGTAATATAAAAAAAACATATATTCTATCATGAGCTCGAGTTACAGCTCAGATAACTAAAAAGTTGAGTGCAAAATGTAACACAAAAATATGTAGAACAGTCAAATGCTTGTGTATAAGGCGGCAAACCGTTGCAAATTCAATAAATTATAGTTTCTGCCTGAAACATACGAGTAGGTATAAATACATTGAACTATTTAGATTATTACGTTGTATTGTATTGGTAAATATATTGTAGACAAGTTGTGTTTTGCTTTCCTTCGTAGTCGGTACCCCCATTATTAGTTCATAGACTGAGGGCGAACTCAGTATATAATACTTATATACATATTAAACATCCATGACTCGGGTACAAACGTTCGTGATCATCACACAAAGCTTGTTCCTACCAGGATTCGAACCCGGGACCCTCGGCGCAGAAAGCAGTCACTACCAACTGCGCTAATCAGGCCGGTAAAATGTGTTTAGTTCTGTTGTCAATGTGTTCTGTCTGACGAGCGGACGGACAGACACAGTACGGTACGGTACGGTAGTGACTCTGCTTTCTGTACCGGTAGGGGCCAACTTTGTGTGGTGAGCATGAATATTTGTACCCGAGTGCTGGACGTTTAATATCTATATTTTTTTTGTCAACATATATATTTACACACGCGACCAAGTTACAGTCTTATTATATTAATATGGTTGTATATAAGGTATAACAAAAATAGTGTAAAACCTTTTAACCGATTTATCAGTAAGTTCTATGGATCACATTGATGTATAATATAATTGTGTAAATTGAGTATTTTTTAAAGGCGAACCAGTAGCACTACACCTTCGCTCAGTACAGGCTGTTATTTTTTTAATGTTTATATTTACTAATTTTTTTGTGAATTTTACTACTGGTGGCCGTGATAAAATAATTTACACTTTTATTGTTACACCTTATATGTATTTATCCAACCATATACATAATAATATATCATCCAGATGTGTGTATATAAGTTCTAACAATAATAAAGTAATAAAAATATGGGTTCAACTAGTAGGTCATAATGATCACATTTATGTGCAAACAATGTTTGTACCTATAAATACACACACATTGAATGTAGGTACCATTATCGCCTATTGAATAAGGGTTTATTTTTTTTAGATGTAATCTTAATACGAAGGTAGCCGCGTTGACCTCTAGAACTATTTTCTATTGCTTTGTGTACGTTTATGTAAATCTAAAATATAGTAATCTATGAAAAATAAAATAAAACATAAAAGAATTGATTCCATCAACGCTTTTATCGCTCATCAAAAAGAGTATTCAATTCATTTATCTGGAAATATGAGATCTTTGTACGCCTTTTCAAACTGATTTTACTTTGATGGCCAACATTATTTTGAGCTATCTAAGAGCAAGCCTCGCTTCGGGATAAGAGAGAGCCAAGTTATGTTAGTCCTATCCTCAAAATAAGGTAAAGTTAAGCTTGTTCCATTCTACATAGGTTTTGCAAGTAGGTACTTTCTGCCCCTTGTGGCCATAGCAAAAGGATGTTAATTAGGTAATTTTTTTGGGGTCGGGCAACCTTTACCAGAGTTATTCGTGTTTTTATTTAATCGTCTCACCCGCCTTAGGGTAGGTATTAAAAGGGGAAGGTTTTTTTATCTATACTAATATTATAAATGTGAAAGTTTGGATGGATGGATGTTTGTTACTCTTTCACGCCCGAACGGCTGAACGGATCTGGATGAAATTTGGCACAGAGATAGATTATAGTCTGGAATAGCACATAGGCTTTTTATCCCGGTAAAATGTATGGTTCCCGTGGGATAGATGTTTTAATTTTTCATACTTTTTATCGCGGGTAACACCGCCGGGTGCAACTAGTATTAAATATGGGAGATTCTATGCAAGCCTAATCCGAAGACTAGGCCTAATAAACCCTTCCTAACCCTATCAGTAAAGATGTGGATACTTTACTGACAAATTACCGAACTTTTTGGGAGAACTGGAAAAGTCGTATTTTACTTTTATTTTCCTACACTCGTGAACTTTTATTAACACATAATGGTTAATATTCTACCAAAATTACACATCAAAATTCGTGTTTGTTATTAAGGACTACATTATGCCCTACCCTCAAATAAAAAAAAAATACCTTCAGCTATACAAATAAATAAAAGAAACTCACCTCTTCTCCTAT
Source organism: Pheosia tremula (assembly GCA_905333125.1). Taxonomy (NCBI): domain Eukaryota; kingdom Metazoa; phylum Arthropoda; class Insecta; order Lepidoptera; family Notodontidae; genus Pheosia; species Pheosia tremula. The sequence goes on along the minus strand of HG995403.1, from coordinate 1,300,829 downwards.
TTAAAATCTAAAATCAGATGCGCGTTATTTACATGAAAACAAAAAAAAATGCACTGTTAACTGCACAGTATGGGCGACACTCGAAAACTGACTGAGTGTGCGCCGGCGCCGATCCGCCTTGCGATTTGTCACAAACCATTATCTCGACACAACCTACTTTGTAACCTCCAATTAATGAGTATTGAGTCGTTTGCCCTGCGAACTTGCCGGCATTATAAAAATGTGCTAGGTACTTAAGTATTTTTTATAATTTCATTGTCACATATTCTGGTTGTTTATACAGCACTCTCACCGCTGATAACTCAAATTTGCGTGCTATTTAATATTAACTACTCATGCACGCCATTTAATATCACATGTTAGGTCTGAGAGTAAGGTTTGAGTTAGTATTGATGAAAATACTTAGCGTAAATACCTGCTCTGCTGAGTTATTGGTCTTTGAAGTTGCGTCTTGCTAGTCGAATAAAGTATACCTCCATAATATGGTTTTGTGGTCAACTTAGAATTATATTGTCCTAAATGAACCATGACTTACTGTGCATTACCATTTATTGACGACGGCTGAAACTAACCGGTGTGAAGTTGGCGGCCAAAAGTTGGCGGCGCATTATTACCCGACTAAATTAAAATGCTCACAAAAATTAATGAAAAATCTGTACAGAATGGCATGTAACGCGGAAAATAATGAAAACTAGGAAATTTTCAGTAAATATTCTATGTGGAAATAAAAAAAAATCAATAAATTTTCGTTATTTTTCCAATAAAGTAAGACCATTGTGTTTATCACATTTTGACTTAGATAACACCCAAGGACGGCATGGGAGTACATGTTTGATAGCTCAAAAGGTAGATCTAGATACAGGCATCCCGCCACCAAAAGCCTAGAGTGGTACTCCGCTCGGTTTAGGTTTTATGAGTCCAGACATAACTGGCGGCCGAAATTTTTTCGGCAGATTTTGACTTAGATAACATCCAAGGACGGCATGGGAGTACATGTTTGATAGCTTAAAAGGTAGATCTAGATACAGGCATCCCGCCACATAAAGCCCAGAGTGATACTCCGCTTGGTTTAGATTTTATGAGTCCAGATATAACTGACGGACGTATTTTTTGGCAGATTTTGACTTAGATAACACCCAAGGACGGCATGGGAGTACATGTTTGATAGCTTAAAAGTTAGATCTAGATACAGGCATCCCGCCACCAAAAGCCTAGAGTGGTATTCCGCTCGGTTTAGGTTTTATGAGTCCAGACATAACTGGCGGCCGAAATTTTTTCGGCAGATTTTGACTTAGATAACATCCAAGGACGGCATGGGAGTACATGTTTGATAGCTTAAAAGGTAGATCTAGATAGAGGCATCCCGCCACATAAAGCCCAGAGTGATACTCCGCTTGGTTTAGATTTTATGAGTCCAGATATAACTGACGGACGTATTTTTTGGCAGATTTTGACTTAGATAACACCCAAGGACGGCATGGGAGTACATGTTTGATAGCTTAAAAGTTAGATCTAGATACAGGCATCCCGCCACCAAAAGCCTAGAGTGGTACTCCGCTCGGTTTAGGTTTTATGAGTCCAGACATAACTGGCGGCCGAAATTTTTTCGGCAGATTTTGACTTAGATAACATCCAAGAACGGCATGGGAGTACATGTTTGATAGCTTAAAAGGTAGATCTAGATACAGGCATCCCGCCACCAAAAGCCTAGAGTGGTACTCCGCTCGGTTTAGGTTTTACGAGTCCAGATATAACTGAAGGACGTATTTTTTGGCAGATTTTGACTGAGATAACAACCAAGGACGGCATGGGAGTACATGTTTGAAAGCTCAAAAGGTAGGTCTAGATACAGGCATCCCGCCACCAAAAGCCTAGAGTGGTACTCCGCTCGGTTTAGGTTTTATGAGTCCAGACATAACTGGCGGCCGAAATTTTTTCGGCAGATTTTGACTTAGATAACACCCTAGGACGGCATGGGAGTACATGTTTGATAGCTTAAAAGGTAGATCTAGATACAGGCATCCCGCCACATAAAGCCCAGAGTGATACTCCGCTTGGTTCTGATTTTATGAGTCCAGATATAACTGACGGACGTATTTTTTGGCAGATTTTGACTTAGATAACACCCAAGGACGGCATGGGAGTACATGTTTGATAGCTCAAAAGGTAGATCTAGATACAGGCATCCCGCCACCAAAAGCCTAGAGTGGTACTCCGCTCGGTTTAGGTTTTATGAGTCCAGATATAACTGACGGACGTATTTTTTGGCAGATTTTGACTGAGATAACACCCAAGGACGGCATGGGAGTACATGTTTGATAGCTCAAAAGGTAGATCTAGATACAGACATCCCGCCACCAAAAGCCTAGAGTGGTACTCCGCTCGGTTTAAGTTTTATGAGTCCAGACATAACTGGCGGCCGAAATTTTTTCGGCAGATTTTGACTTAGATAACATCCAAGAACGGCATGGGAGTACATGTTTGATAGCTTAAAAGGTAGATCTAGATACAGGCATCTCGCCACCAAAAGCCTAGAGTGGTACTCCGCTCGGTTTAGGTTTTATGAGTCCAGATATAACTGACGGACGTATTTTTTGGCAGATTTTGACTTAGATAACACCCAAGGATGGCATGGGAGTACATGTTTGATAGCTCAAAAGGTAGGTCTAGATACAGGCATCCCGCCACATAAAGCCTAGAGTTGTACTCCACTCCGTTTAGGTTTTATGAGTCCAGACATAACTGACGGCCAAAATTTTTTCGGCAGATTTTGACCACTCTAGGCTTTATGTGGCGGCATGCCTGTATCTAGACCTTCCTTTTGAGCTATCAAACATGTACTCCCATGCCGTCCTTGGGTGTTATCTAAGTCAAAATCTGCAAAAAAAATTTCGCCCGCTAGTTATGTCTGGACTCATAAAACCTAAACCGAGCGCAGTACCACTCTAGGCTTTTGGTGGCGGGATGCCTGTATCTAGACCTACCTTTTGAGCTATCAAACATGTACTCCCATGCCGTCCTTGGGTGTTATCTAAGTCAAAATCTGCCAAAAAATACGTCCGTCAGTTATATCTGGACTCATAAAATCTAAACCAAGTGGATTACCACTCTAGGCTTTATGTGGCGGGATGCCTGTATCTAGATCTACCTTTTAAGCTATCAAACATGTACTCCCATGCCGTCCTTGGGTGTTATCTAAGTCAAAATCTGCCAAAAAGTTCGGCCGCCAGTTATGTCTGGACTCATAAAAGCTAAACCAGGTGAGGTACCAATCTAGGCTTTATGTGGCGGGATGCCTGTATCTTGGTCTACCTTTTAAGCTATCAAACATGTACTCCTATGCCGTCCTTGGGTGTTATCTAAGTCAAAATCTGCCAAAAAATACGTCCGTCAGTTATATCTGGACTCATAAAAGCTAAACCAGGCGAGGTACCACTCTAGGCTTTATGTGGCGGGATGCCTGTATCTAGATCTACCTTTTAAGCTATCAAACATGTACTCCCATGCCGTACTTGGGTGTTATCTAAGTCAAAATGTGCCGAAAAAATTTCGGCCGCCAGTTATGTCTGAACTCATAAAACCTAAACCGAGCGGAGTACCACTCTAGGCTTTTGGTGGCGGGATGCCTGTATCTAGACCTACCTTTTGAGCTATCAAACATGTACTCCCATGCCGTCCTTGGGTGTTATTTAAGTCAAAATCTGCCAAAAAATACGTCCGTCAGTTATATCTGGACTCATAAAAGCTAAACCAGGTGAGGTACCACTCTAGGCTTTATGTGGCGGGATGCCTGTATCTAGATCTACCTTTTAAGCTATCAAACATGTACTCCCATGCCGTCCTTGGGTGTTATCTAAGTCAAAATCTGCCGAAAAAATTTCGGCCGCCAGTTATGTCTGGACTCATAAAACCTAAACCGAGCGGAGTACCACTCTAGGCTTTTGGTGGCAGGATTCCTGTATCTAGACCTACCTTTTGAGCTATCAAACATGTACTCCCATGCCGTCCTTGGGTGTTATTTAAGTCAAAATCTGCCAAAAAATACGTCCGTCAGTTATATCTGGACTCATAAAAGCTAAACCAGGTGAGGTACCACTCTAGGCTTTATGTGGCGGGATGCCTGTATCTAGATCTACATTTTAAGCTATCAAACATGTACTCCCATGCCGTCCTTGGGTGTTATCTAAGTCAAAATCTGCCGAAAAAATTTCGGCCGCCAGTTATGTCTGGACTCATAAAACCTAAACCGAGCGGAGTACCACTCTAGGCTTTTGTTGGCGGGATGCCTGTATCTAGACCTACCTTTTGAGCTATCAAACATGTACTCCCATGCCGTCCTTGGGTGTTATTTAAGTCAAAATCTGCCAAAAAATACGTCCGTCAGTTATATCTGGACTCATAAAAGCTAAACCAGGTGAGGTACCACTCTAGGCTTTATGTGGCGGGATGCCTGTATCTAGATCTACCTTTTAAGCTATCAAACATGTACTCCCATGCCGTCCTTGGGTGTTATCTAAGTCAAAATCTGCCGAAAAAATTTCGGCCGCCAGTTATGTCTGGACTCATAAAACCTAAACCGAGCGGAGTACCACTCTAGGCTTTTGGTGGCGGGATGCCTGTATCTAGACCTACCTTTTAAGCTATCAAACATGTACTCCCATGCCGTCCTTGGGTGTTATTTAAGTCAAAATCTGCCAAAAAATACGTCCGTCAGTTATATCTGGACTCATAAAAGCTAAACCAGGCGAGGTACCACTCTAGGCTTTATGTGGCGGGATGCCTGTATCTAGATCTACCTTTTAAGCTATCAAACATGTACTCCCATGCCGTCCTTGGGTGTTATCTAAGTCAAAATCTGCCGAAAAAATTTCGGCCGCCAGTTATGTCTGGACTCATAAAACCTAAACCGAGCGGAGTACCACTCTAGGCTTTTGGTGGCGGGATGCCTGTATCTAGATCTACCTTTTGAGCTATCAAACATGTACTCCCATGCCGTCCTTGGGTGTTATCTAAGTCAAAATGTGATAAACACAATGGTCTTACTTTATTGGAAAAATAACGAAAATTTATTGATTTTTTTTTATTTCCACATAGAATATGTACTGAAAATTTCCTAGTTTTCATTATTTTCCGCGTTACATGCCATTCTGTACAGATTTTTCATTAATTTTTGTGAGCATTTTAATTTAGTCGGGTAATAATGCGCCGCCAACTTTTGGCCGCCAACTTCACACCGGTCTGAAACTAGTGGCTTGAGTGTAGACCACTTGGCTCACAACACGGATGGTTGCGGATTCGATTTCCACCTGGGCAAATTTTTCGCAAGCTTCCAATATATTTTTTTGAATAGTTTTTATGATTTATGTTTTGGAAAGTATTGATACATTTTGATCTTTATTATGGTCCTTAATATTTTTGTCTCCCTGCTAGTGGATACAGAGAACCTTACAATCATTCGTTTTATGTCGACCGATATGGTTAATAAATGCAACATACATTATGAAATGTACTCTGTATAAACACAAAGAGTGGTCGGTTAAACCGATCGTTAGTGAAGTCGTATCGAATCTTCGATTCGGTTATTAAGAATGGCTCTAAAATATTTCTTCGACATGAGATTTTTTTTAATCGAATAGATTCAGTTACTTATCGAAACATTCTAAATCGAGGGTTGCTAGTGCTTGTTTTATGTGTGGTACTAATTTTCGACCATGATTATCACTTGCTAAATAGTGAAGGAAAACATCGCGAGGAAACCTGCATGGCTGAGAGAACCCCTCGAATGACGTGTGAAGTCCGCCAACCCGCACTGGCCAGATTGGTGGACTATGGCCTGCTCCCCCTCGCATTGAGGAGAGGCCCGTGCCCAACAATTGGACATTAAAAAGGGCTGGTATTATGATATTAGTATTGAAAAACTAATAATCATTGTGGCTCTTTAAACCAAGAACACCCTTCTTAGTATAATTTGCTATTCAGAAGAAATTGGACCAATTATTATTTATTACTAGCTGTTGCCCGCGACTTCGTCCGCGTGGTATTTAACAAAGACAACTGTTGACAACAGCCTGCTCGCCCATTCTGAGCCCGCGGGACGCATTGCAGGTTTGTGGCTATCAAACTTAATCAGACGCTGCGCTGCAACATTGGTTTTATTTTTTTTTCCCGAGTTCCTATTTTTTTTTTATAAAATAAAAGTAGCCTAAGTTACTCCTTGTTACATCAGCTATCTGCCAGTGAAATTCCCGTCAAAATCAGTCGAGCCATTTCAGAGATTAGCCGGAACAAACAGACAGACAGACGGACATACAGACAGACAGACAAAAATTGTAAAAAATGTTGTTTCGGTATAGGTAACGTGTATACATCCAAATGCACTTAGTAAAAAGCGGTTATTTTAATATTACAAACAGACACTCCAATTTTATTTAGATGTATAGATTTAAACTTTCCAGCATATTATCCTACAAAAGTATCAGTCAAAGTAGTTTTGAAAGTAGACCAGGTAAATTGACGAAAGACTCGTTTAAGCTATTGTTCTGTAATGTGGAGTAATTAAGGATTGCATGTTTAGACGACCCTGACATGTGTACAACAGAATACTCTATAGAAAACAGCCGTTGAGTTGGGTTTAGTTCGAGGCATCCTTTACATTATACAGGGTGTTAGGTCCATGATCACGAAATCTTAGAGTAAAGGTTATAGAAATAATTTATGTTGAAAATCATGGCTTACAAATGTTATAATTTTTGAGCGCGCAATGTATCGTAAACAACGCGATCACAACACAACGCTTCGCGCGATGCCCGTCGCGTGCGATTGACGAGCGCGCTCAACCGTATCAAATTTTAATTTAAATTGCAGCTTAGATCTCAATAAGTAATTATGTTTTTTTATTTATAACCACGTTGAGATGTATTTTTGTTAAGATTTCATGCTAAAATCAATTATAAATAACTGTAAAAATATAAAAAAATCTTCGAAAACGATCGACGGAGAATTCCAACTCTGGGGCGTTCAGAATCATAAGTTGAATGAATATGCTAATCAGATCTTCTATAATAGTTCATTAATTAAGATCATATAATAAGTAATTAGTCTTTAGATAGGATTGTGAATTCTATGTCACTCCCGACTGGGAGCGTCTTTAAAATAACATAAGAATTGCTGGTTAAGGATTTTCATAATTATTTTGTGCGCTTTATACTTTATACTGAAATGCAGCCAATTTGATGCGAGATAAAATCCGTGAAATTTATTTAAATTCAATATTTAGCTAGGTGGTAAGTTTAGTTATATTTTAAAAACGTGACAGACTTACTTATTGTCAAGGATCTTACATAAAGATGTCTACCAAAACTTATTTCGTATGCAAATGTATGTAAGTCTTACGTTATAATAAGACTTTAACTTGGTCGTGTTTATACATTGAATATTTTTGGAAATTAATAATCGTTCATGACATTACTTTCGACACGGAACCTGGATCTACTGGCATGCCAGCAACCAGCATGGTGATTGCTTATACTGAGATTAATATCCAAGAAAATTTACCCTGAAAATAGGCGAGTTCCCTTACACTAAAGCCCGAGTATACAAAATCGAGTGCACATCCAGTCTATGATTACAATACTTTTAATAACAGACGAATAGACCAGACAAACACACCAGTTGTACGGTCCCAAATTAAGCAACGCTTGCATTACGGGTACCGTACCATGGATTGGGGGCGAACTCAGTATAAATAATCTATACTTACTAATATTATAAATGTGAAAGTTTGGATGGATGGATAGATGGATGGATGGATGTTTGTTACTCTTTCACGCCAGAACGGCAAACGGATCTGGATGAAATTTGGCACAGAGATAGATTATTGTCTGGAATAGCACATAGGCTACATGTTTTCCCGGTAAAATGTATGGTTCCCGTGGGATAGATTTGTTTTAATTTTTCATACTCTTTAATCGCGGGTAACACCGCGGGGCGCAGCTAGTATTTATATATTTTTAACATCCGTGACTCGGGCAATAACATCCATGTTCATCACACAAATTTAGTCCCTAACTGAATTTGAACCCGGGACCCTCAGTGCAGAAAGCGGGGCACTACTCACTGAGTTAGTCAGGTCGTTAACTTAGTTACAGATATCGTCAAGATTTAAATCCAACAAGATAACGCTACTGATACATAAGATTGATTCAGCTTATCAATGCAACACCTATCTACATATAAAATTATCGGTTTGTCTTAGCTTTGCATATGTAACCTATAGTATTGGTTTTACTTCCTAATATTATATATGGTTATATAAGGTATAATAAAAATAGTGTAAAATATTTTAACAGATGAATCAGTAAGTTATATGGATCATGTTGATGTAATAATAGTGGAAATGATGTTTGTTTTTATTTAAATAAGATATTTACAATGTTATTATTACACCTTATATATAATTATAAGCAGTAATAGCTAAGTTGGTAGAACGCTCGCCTCGGTATCGACGGTCGAATGTCCTAACCTCGGCTGGCACCTCTGGGATTCTGGATTTCATGTGCGAATGTCATTTTCAACCATGATTTTCACTCGATCGTGTCTTGAAGAGCACATAAAGCCGTCGGCCCTGCGCCTGGTATCTCTTAGATCATATCAGAATGCCATCTCATCGGACTACGCGAGTTAGGGAAGAGAGTGTGCATCTGCGATTGTACACACACTGATGCACTATAATATCTCCTGCGCAGATCGCTGGTCAATGTTAAGATTAGCCGCGCTGACCAAAATTGATTCAGGAGGACCACTATATAATTATAGAAATCAATATATAATAAATTAACATACATAACCACACTAATTGATAATAAACATACACTGATTGTAATACGGTTTCGTTTAAACAACGCTAATATTGGCTAGGGTGCAATCCCAGTTCCATTCCACTTTGGACGGTTACCACGTCTGCGAATGTTCAAGCAGGGCAAACCGCGCGTAAATCATAGTAGCGACTACTGATATAACTCTGACGAAATAAATAGGTATTTGTCATATATTATTCAATTATTTATCTTGTTATTATTCTGGATATACCTTACGACATTTCGCCATACCGTCTTAGGATAAATGTATTAGTAAATTGCTTATCTTGTTTATATTACACTGATATAGCAACATCTCGAGCTACTATTTGAGAATACCACTTGAGATCAAGGTTGGTTCTTTCACAAGTTTAGTAATGATAACAAAAAAACGACAGAAATCACTGATTCGTTGCCAAACTAAGTTAGATTGACTGTGAGAAAAATGGAAACTGTAATAAATTATAATAAATATCGCCAGACTAACACACCAACTATACGGTCTTACACTAAGCAACGCTTGTATTATGGGTACCGTAATATTAACTGAGGGCGAACTTATATAGATATTAAACATCCATGAGTCGGGTACAACATTCGTGCTCATCACACACAGTTTGTTCCTAGCAGGATTCGAACCCGGTCGATATAATATTGAATTCCTTACTCAATCTTAAGTTCCAAAATGCAGGCCATGTAACAATGCCGCGACGAGCATGCGCAAGCGATCCCGCAGCTCTGGCATCAGGCAGTGGAAGGACACCAGGGGGTTTTTAGTCCGTGCGAGTCGGACATACCCACCCCGCCGTACCCTCGGCGGAGTGGCATGCGTAGGCATTTTCAAAAAAAGGTGCAGATCGTCGCTCCATCTACCGGGGATCGCCCTACACGGACTTTACCACAATTTTTTTTCATCTCATGGACTTTTTCCATTGAGTCAGGCTCAACGTGATTCTGTCATTGATGACGTAGTGGAGGATGGGATACCTACTTCCAACTCTGGTTTTTAAGATTGATCGGTTAGTAGAGTAGAAATTACCTAATATAATACATAATAAGAAATACACATGGGATACAGCCGTCACAAGTGAATACAAAACAAACTAAAAAGTTGATACTTACTTAAATATTAGAATCTTACATTAGGAGTTGTTATATATTTCTTCAATAGATTGATAAAGGGAAAATCCATCCATTTACCTCTTGTTATCTGACCTACAAAGCCTGAAAGTCTGACCTTGTTACTTTTGTAACTGTCAATTGTAATTGGATAATGTGTCCACTGGTCTGGTCTTTACAAATAATAATAACCTAAGTATCACAAATTACTTACTCTACTAAATAGATAATATGTCAAGGTGCAACATTTAGTTGAGTTTTTTTTGTTTTTGACGGCCTGATTAGCGCAGCTTTGTGTGATGAGCACGAATGTTTGTACCCGTGTCATGGATGTTCCATATGTAGGTATATAAGTATTATATACTGAGTTCGCCCTCAGTCCATTGTACGGTACCGATAACACAAGCGTTGCTTAATGTGGGACCGTATAGTTGGTGTGTTCGTATGGCGATATTTATTTATTTATTTGTTGTGACATTGTATGATAAAATAGATCGTTATTTCCTAGGGTTCATGGGGCTACATCAAATTAGATACGACGAAAGAAACCCTTATTTTGTTAACATTTATAACATAAGAGGAATCGTTCAAATTGCGGTAACTGGTTTTGATATAAACGCCTTCATAATAATTTATAGCAATGTTAAGCTATTACACTTTTGCTATTTATCTTATATAATTCAGACTTGTGTCTAGTTTAGCTCGTCCCTCTTAATGCATTCCTTTTGCTTGCTTAATAAATCTTGTTAGCGTTCTACCATAAAATGATTGGTAAATCTTTAATAGTTTATATGAGCATGGGCATGGCACTGCCTACATTAGTGTGTTTTTAAGATAAATAGTACAAATAAAGATTTGATCTTCTTAAGTTTACGTGTCAAGGTATCTATATGAAAATATTGAAGATACGGCCTCAAAAAAAAAATACAGATTAATATTTCAGGATTTCAAATATATATTTAATTATGATTCCTGCAGCCATTTAATTATGATTCCTGCAGCCATTTAAATGTTAGATTTCTGCTGCTAATGATTATATAGCTACTCTGCACTACATTCTAAGTCATTTAGAAGCTCTTGGACAATACACGGAACTTATAAATACTTAGGTAGCCCTTATCTTAATCATCTGGAAACTCAAGTAGATGTCATACAAGAATATTGCAATTGTGATTTATCAGGCGCTCTCTACCAATTTCAATTCGCTAGTCCAATGAGGTTGATCCACAGAATACGCTATAAAAATTAACCACATGTCGCTATTTAAGCCGAAAAGAACCGGGCCGCTCGGCAAAATTACAAACAAAATACACATCCAAAGCTTGTCGATTGCGTTCAGTGGCGTTTGGGCTTGTGAGTAAGTATATATATAAAAACTGTGCTAATAACTATGGCTTCAACTGTTGCTAACGACTCCTTTTTTTAATGTTACTCTGATATTGCGAATTAAGTACTTCTATCATAGACCGAAGATGTTTTGTCTATCTATTGATTTCTTATATTTGCACGAATATTACACATTGAAATAAAACAAATTTTAAGGATTTTATCGCGTTTGTATTATGATTATTACGCTCGTATTATGAAGTTTACCATGGTTGCTGTAAAGCAGCCGAAACGTCGGGAACGTAAAAATCATAATACAAAACGCGATAAAATCCTTAAAATTAGTTTTATTTTAATATTAAAGTAATAAAAGTGATGCTTTCTTTTTGACAATACAGTTTTGTCTAGCGATATTATATTTGTTTAAATCTTGAATTTATAATAATTTAATCAAATAAAACATAGTAGGTAGGTAACGAATGGAAGAGGTATATAGGAAGTGGAAGAAAGCGTGAAAGTGTGTTTGCTAATTAAACATTTCAGACAAAAATCGCTCGTAAAACTGTGACTAACTCACGAGAGCGACTAATTTCGGCTAACTTATTAACTATTAACACAATCAAGCAAATTTAAATCTTACCAATCTATGTTAAAGATAATAGTCAAATGTTAGTTGAAAACATAATTTATGAGTATTTTTACGTAATCAGAGTGTTGCAATACTTTTACAAGATTTTACAATTTAACGTCATCTTATATTTGTGTTAGCATTGCCTAGATGCTTAGAAACTTTTACAGGTGTTTTTTCAAATTGGCGATATTACCACATACATGTTAACTGGAAGAACAAAGCTAGCGTAGGTTATCAGTTTTTGCATGTCTTAAGCCGCGTACTGACTGACCGAGGAGCGTCGCGAGATTGCTTTGCTGTCTTGCCCGATAAGGCAATTGCTTACGCTGCCTCACTCGAGTGCATCATTTGTCATTTGTCTTGCCACCAACTCTGTATGTGCCAATTTCTGTCTACCAGACCGCTCGGGTCAAAACTGAGACCGCTCTGAGTTAGTGGAGCGTATGGCGAGCGAGGCTGAGCGTTTAATCGGTACGCAGCTATTACGTTATGATATTCTTTATTGTCTTAAGAAAATAATAGTGTGCTGCCAATGAAGACCATGTTAAATACACATATCCAAAGAACTGTTTATAAGCAATGGATAACAAAAATCGCGAAATGTTGTGTTCTAAATGAACTGGGCCAGCATGGTGGACTACGGCCTAAATCCTCGTTATATTGAGGAGGAAAGTGTCCGGTATAATGGCAATACCCTCTTGATGGATGATGGTGACAAGCCAAATATCAGCTAGTGTCCGAACATATTTAAACATAGTGGAATGCAAATAAAGCTATTGTTAAAGTAGCGCCGCGCTAAAAACAACGCATATTGTCCAAAACCGACAGTTACAAAAATCTTAAGTGAAAGTCTGTAGCATTGTTTCAAGTGACCTTTAGACGAATGTGCACATTGATAAGGCACATCGTTGAGATGTTTTATAGCTAGTTTTATATCACACTAGCGGTGTTACCCGCGCAAAAAATCATGTCAATCCTTTGCGCTATGAAAAATTAAAACAAATCTATCCCACGGGAACCATACATTTTACCGGGATAAAAAGTAGCCTATGTGCTATTCCTATCTCTGTGACCATCCAAATGACTATATGAAAAGACTATAATCTATCTTTGTGCCAAATTTCATCCAGATCCATTCAGCCGTTCTGGCGTGATTGAGTAACATACATCCATCCATCCATCTATCCATCCATCCAAACTTTCACATTTATAATATTATATATAGTATAGTATTAGTATAGATAGAGAATTGTATAGCTGTTATATAAATGTCTCGCTAAATTGATTGATTGAACACTTTTTACCCGACTGTGCGGCGCAAAGGAGTTAACTCGTTTGATAACTTTTAATTGATCTACGAGTGACATTTATTATCATCATTCAAATTTGTTTTGATCTAGATTGATTCAATAACTCTGCGGTTTCGATATTAATTGTGATTTTTATGATTGATTAGCGCCGTTGGTAGTGACCTAGCTTTCTGCGCTGCGGGTCCCGGGTTCGAATCCTGGTATCGCGTTTATTTTATGTTTTTACGATCGCGACGTTTCGACGTTCGTAAAAACATAAAATAAACGCGATTCAATCCGAAAATAATAGTTTTATTTCAATGTGTAGTATTGGCGTTGATATAATAAATCAATATATATATAATACTTACAGTATTATATTTTAATATATACGGATACTTTCATCGCGTTATGTGCAAAGGGCTTAGAATGTCCACTTAATCCAATTTTCCCCTGTCCACAAAAAAACTTGTCTTCCCGGACCGGTTTTGATACGATTCTGCGTCACGATATCCTAAACCGTCTTGTATCGACGTCTCTTGAACTTCAGTAACAATACGTACGTTAAGCACGTTTTACCAATAAATTTATTTTTATTCTTCGTGAGACTCCTTTTTATGGGATGAAAATCCATAAAATGAATTTATTGTATCTACCTTTATTAATATACTAGCCGTTACCCGCGACTTCGTCCGCGTGGTATTTAACAAAGACACAACCGTTGGCAACAGCCTGCTCGCGCGTTCTGATCCCGCGGGACGCATTGTTGCTATCAAAACTTAATCAGGCGCAGCACTGCAACATTGGTTTTAATTTTTTTTCGAGAGATCCTATTTTTTTTTCTAAAATAAAAGTAGCCTAGGTTACTCCTTGTTACATCAGCTATCTGCCAGTGAAATTCCCGTGAAAATCGGTCCAGCCATTTCAGAGATTACCCGGAACAAACAGACAGACAGACAGACAGACGGACAGACAGACAGACAGACAGACAGACAGACGGACAGACATATAAAATTTTTAAAAAATGTTGTTTCGGTATAGGTAACGTGTATACATCCAAATGCACTTAGTAAAAAGCGGTTATTTTAATATTACAAACAGACACTCCAATTTTATTTATATGTATAGATGTATAGATTTTATAGTAGGTATGTATCACCTCTAAAAGTTGATTTCGAGGATGTGTAGTCAACTTTGTACTGAATTCTAAATAAACCTAACCCACTTTATTTGTAACGGTTAAAATATTAATTAGGTATTAGATACTTTATTTAGAAGACCACAGGCGGGATTTTTGTTTAGATCGCTAGAACATGTCAAATGTACGGTCTTAAACTAAGCAATGCTTGTATTATGGGTGCCGTACAATGGACTGGGGGAGAAATCTGTACATGTAATACTTATATAGACATTAAACGTCCATGGCCCGGGTACAAACATTCGCGCTCATCGCACAACGTGTTTCCGTACCAGGATTCGAACCCGAGACCCTGAGCATAGAAAGCAGGTCCACTAACCAATGACCTAACCGCCACCACCGGTCGTTGTATTAAAAAAAACATGAGGAAAGTATTTCAAACGAAATTATTAATGTGATGCGTCTTATCATTGATGACCTCTTGACATCAGCGTTTAGTGTTATTCATTAGAATATCCGACTAATATTAAAATTGTGAAAGTTTGGATGGATGGATGTTTGTTACTCAATCACGCCAGAACGGCTGAACGGATCTGGATGAAATTAAGCACAGAGATAGATTATAGTCTGGAATAGCACATTGGCTACTTTTTATCCCGGTAAAATGAAAACGCGGGTAACAGCGCGGGGCGAAGCTAGTATAAAATAAAAGTTTCTTTTGAAATCCATTAAGCAAAATATGTCCAGTTTATGAGTGTTAGTGCAACTACAACAACAATAAAAACTATGATAGAAGTTTATCTATAAAATAAGGATTGATTGCCAGCGCTAATATGATATTACAAGTTCACGGCTTACGCTTGCAGGTGTAAAACAGTGGCGACCTTTGTTTGTTGGGCCGCGTGACGCCCGAAACGGCAGCGAGGCGGTGTGATAGATAGATAGATAGATAACTCTTTATTGCACACCGATTTCATAAACATTTTATATGGTATTAATACAGTGTACAGTGGGCGGTCTTATCGCTAGCTGCGATCTCTACCACAACCTTAGGATGGAGAAGATTCTTAATAATTTAACACGGTGGAAGCCAGTGGTGCGCCAAGAATAAATAATATACTTAGATATAATATATTGATATACCTACATATATAATATATTAATATACATACATAAACATATTATATTTTAAATGTTAATAGATACTGAGGATAGTAAATAGTGCATATATATATAGTGCATCATGTAGGAAAAGACACATACATATTGTGACCAAGATTTATTTGCTGAAGCAGTGAGTAAAAGTAACTAGTAAGAAGAAATAAAATAAAAAAAGTAAAAGTTATAATAAGTGATTACTGATTTTTACGAGGACAAATAGTGATTTGTGGTGTGATACTGATATAGTACATGCAATTAATCACATCTTTAAATCAACAATAATAAGTATGGGTTCGTGACGTCAATACAACTGGATGTGCGCCATAAAAAAAAACACAACCGAATCGAGAACCTCCTCTTTTTTGAAGTCGATTAAAAAAACATCAAATACGCAGCCTGCTTTGGTGCCGCATATTTAATGGGTTCTGGGAGTCCCCCAAAGGTAGGTTTAGGGTACCCGATTACTTTTTTTTGGTCGTTGATTGATAAGATTGGGGAAAACAGATTCACGAAACAATTCAAGCAAACTAATTCGTAGACGTATTTACTGCTCCTTTGAAAATTTTAAACTATTTAGTCTGTGTCTAACTTTGTGATATTCATCGTTTCAGAATGGCAATACCAAGCTTCAATACCAAGAATTTGTAAATCCAGATTCAGAATATACATAATCATATTATTATCAAATGCTTACCATCACAATGAAACATGTTATAATATATGCAAAGTTCACATATAAGTCGCATGCAAAGTCTAAAACGCAACCGACGGCGGATTTAATGTGGATTCAACCATTCTATAAAATTATCTCAATTCATTGTTAATAATTAAAGTAATTTCATTAGTTAAACCATTAAGTATACTTGAATCGTCACAAATGACATATAATATTAAGCTACTGCTTTACCACCCGTTCGGAATGCCGTTCCTATGGAGAAGAACGGACAAGAAACCCCGTGGTTGCTCTTGTACATAGGATGTTAAATATTTTTCAAATTATTATTTTGTTTAATTAAGATACCAAGGTCAATGATTTCAAGTAACTCTTATACTTAGTTCATTTTTTATTCTTGTTTCTTAGTTTTTTGTCGCTATTTAGGTATATTTAATCAGGTACCAATGAGCCCTTGCAAGATTAAGTATTGGGTGCTGGGCGAAAAAAAATTTTTGATCGATCAAGCAAGGAGTCAATACCTATGTAAATATACCAAGTATTATTTAAACGTAATAAGATAACTAAACTATAATGAGACTGTGCTTTATTCATGTCTGTACGTTGAATATTTTTGAAAAAATGAATTAGTATTTTGATACTATTTAAAGCTGAATAGGATATCTTATAACCCGGGTTATAGATTATTCTTTTACGGAAAATGTCAAAGTCAAAGTCAAATCGTTTATTTCGTATAGGCCTACGGGGGCACTTACAAATTGTCATTACATTCTTTTTTCTTAACTCAAAAACCAGATCGGAACGCGACCTCAACTGAGAAGAGAAAGAGAGGAAGAGAAAGGGAAGGTCTTACAGTTAGACGGGTGGTATATCTGGCGGTGCTATGGCCAACGGTTGTTACCAGGCTCTTGTATATACGTTACGTGTTCCGAAAACTCTCATAGCGCGTTTCAGTATTTTATTGAGAATCGTCATTTGTTCTGAAATGTCGTCTGCAGTGCCATCTGTGTAGCTTGTAGCGAGGTTGAAGAGACTACAATTCTTAAATATCGGGCGAGGGATGGGTTCCCGTGCGAAAATCTAAAGGGTGCATTTGAAATTAAAGGAATGGTGACAGCTAATAACATTTAACAATCTCACTTATTGTCACCGGCCAATGAGAAGGTTCCCGGTAAAGTTTAAAACCTAAAGTGAACGCGCGCAATGCGCGGGAATAACTAGTTTAAATAAAAGCAGGCACATTCGTTTGGGAAAGGCAATAAATGCCGCGATGCGATTATATCGTTGGGCGTTCTGAGCGGAACAGGTAATCCACGTACACGGCTAAAGTATTTGACCTCGTAAAATACTTAAGTACGTCATCAGCCGCGTACCAACTGACTGCGCAGCTTCGTGAGCCAGCATGGTACAAGTGTCACCTGTGGCAGCCTTCATATGAACTGTAGGGTAAATAGGGTAAACATCATTAAGAAAGCATTCTGTCACTGTCATACTTATTAATGAAATCTCATGTGTGGGCAAGATAGAAGACGCTTACGTTGCCAAAACGCTGCGTAGAAATTAAATGTGAGCTACTGTGCTATTCCAATTCCATTTAAAAACTATGGCTCCATCGTTTACCGATGATTCTGCCATCGACAAGTGTAGAGGAGATTAAAAAAACACGAAAAATAATATTAGTTTGACGTGAAATTTGCATAACAGCTGAGTCTGACAAGAAGGCAAATGACAAATGACAGTGCTAGGGCAAGGTAACGCTAGTTCTTGCTTCAGGCGAGGTACGCACTGACTGAGCGAGGCACAGCAGCCTTGCGTGCCTATTCAGTGAGTCAGTACACAGTACCTATACCGTTCATAATTGTAACAATGAGTATATAGGCAGTGAAAGGTCTTTGTAAATAAAGCTTCTGTAAGCTTAGTACGAGTTTAGACAACATCAATTTCTAATCAAGTGATCAAGCCTTTACGTAATGTTATATCACTATGCGCTCTCGTGATAATGTGCGGTTCTTCTAGTGAAGGTATGGAAACATTAAACCACTCGTTCGTTAATTGAACATTATTTGGAATTCAGACAAAGGGCAATAAATACACTCCAAAAAACAAATGATCGGTGATTTTGTACTTGAATTCGAGTTGCTCTGTATATGAATGGCATATTAATGCTGAATGTCGATATAGATCAAACGAGCGTTGAACTAAAATCTAAAATGATGATTATTTTAGATAGCCCTTTATTAATGTCCCACTGCTGGGCAGATTTCACGATGCACTAAAAAAATCCCCACCATCGTCGGTAGGGTGGGTGCCCAAAACGCCGGCAGCATTGCCATTCAACGTGGCAATGCTGTCAGCGATGTGTTGGCCAAAATATGTGTCAGCGTTCTGGTCAATTTTATAATTAAGTAACTGAACCGCCAACATATATCTCAATCTATTTACTCAAGAAGCAACACAATGACATCTATTCACGATAAAGAACAAGACCTCCCATGCCTTAAAGCGAACGGATCGAATGCGTGCACAGCGCATATTCCATCGAAAAACGAAAAATAATAATTGTATGTTGTGAAAATTGCACGGGAGACTCCACTCGACGCGACTTTCTTTTGCCATTGACGGTATCAGGCTGTGGGTGTTGATTGGGAGACCTGTTTTATGTGAACTGCATTCAATAAGTATATTGGAATTATTATTTAGTTAGCATTCGTTCTTATCGTTCATTGAATAGTCAACTTCAATCTGAACTATCACCGGTTGACTTTATGACTTAATATTTTGACGGTAGCTTTCTTTTGTGACGTCAGCACTTGTTAAGAAATTACTTAGGAAATTCAATCTGTTAGGGGTCAACTTGGGGGTCAATGTTATATAAAGCTGTGAACGCTGAATTAGTACCTTGATGGAAGACTTAAGATCAAAATATAACAAATCCCACTTTATCTGACACACCGTTGTTGAAATTTAATAATGATTAGCCCGTTATAGTTATAAGTTTGTTTGTGTAACTGTAGTGTTTATGTAATCTCGTGTTTTGTGTTATAGCAAAATAAATGTTTTTTTCTTTGTTTGTATTCGAACGCGGTCATCAATTTAAACACTGGCTGAATTTTGTTATAATAATAATAATTCCAGCCCTTTTTTTTTATGTGCCACTGCTGGGCACGGGCCTCCCCTCAATGCGATGGGGGATTAGGCCATAGTCCACCACGCTGGCCCAGTGCGGATTGGCGGACTTCACACATCTTCGAGGGGTTCTCTCAGACATGCAGGTTTCCCCACGATGTTTTCCTTCACCGTTTTAGCAAGTAATAATCATGGTTGAAAATGAGATTCGCACTTGAAAAATCCCAAAGGTGCGAGCCGGGGTTTGAACCTGTAATCCTCGTTACCGAGGCAAGCGTTCTACCAACTTGGCTATCACTGCTTCTGTTTTTGCATTCATGCATTGCATGTCTGATTTTGTTATACGATACTTGTATTCAAACCAATAACTATAAATTAGTAATTAATAAAAAAAAGATTTCTTATGGTCATAAACCCAGGGGATCAACATAAGATCTCGCTAACAACTGCCACGATGCATGCACGCAGTGTTCCATGGAACCAACGAAGAAAGGTTTTTAATTATACCCCGACATTATTTTAAAAAGGAAAGTAGAACAGCCAAAATTCACCCATCGAAGCCATTAAAATGGTTCTCTTTGCACCGAATTATTTTCACTGCTCCAGATTCTGACCGACATTTTAATAAACAAGATTATAAAACTTGCTTCACGGTAAAAACTGGTTAGTCATTGTATTGGAAGTAAAGTCGTAAACTTTTTATTAAAAAATGCCTTTTGCGTATTCTCAAATAACAGAGTCGAAAATATTTTGACGATACGTCAGTTTGGTTTAAAGGTGTGAGCGTAGGCCGGCCGGCTAACTACACCTAATGGTAGCGGGTTCACTTCATGCCGAGATAAATTTCGAAAATGATGTTCATGTAACGGCAATGCTATACTGGGATCACACCCAGTCCATTGTACGGTACAAGCGTCGCCTGGTTTGTGACAGTTGGTGTATTCGTCTGGCGATATTTATTTATTGATTCTTTCATGTATCTATACATATAAATAAAATTGGAGTGTCTGTTTGTAATATTAAAATAACCGCTTTTTACTAAGTGCATTTGGATGTATACACGTTACCTATACCGAAACAAATTTTTTTACCATTTTTGTCTGTCTGTCTGTCTGTCTGTCTGTCTGTCCGTCTGTCTGTCTGTCTGTCTGTCTGTCTGTCTGTTTGTTCCGGCTAATCTCTGTAATGGCTGGACCGATTTTGACGGGACTTTCACTGGCAGATAGCTGATGTAACAAGGAGTAACTTAGGCTACTTTTATTTTAGAAAAAAAAATAGGATCTCACGAAAAAAAAATGAAAACCAATGTTACAGCGCAGCGCCTGATTAAGTTTGATAGCAACACCTGCAATGCTTTCCGCGATCTCAGAATGGGCGGGCAGGCTGTTGTCAATGGTTGTCTTTGTTAAATACCACGCGGACGAAGTCGCGGGCAACAGCTAGTATGTTAATAAAAGTCACTTAGTTGTTTGAGACATCTATGACTGTATCTAAGACACTCAAATTGGTTGCGTTTGAGTCTTCTGCGGGTAGTCGTTAACCTATAAATCCTTTACACGACTCTCGTGATTTAAAGTTATGTAGTCAAGATCTCTTAAACCAAACTCAAGTGAATTTCCGCCTTACGAGTTCTCAGTTATGCAATAATGACATGGACGATTAAAATTCTCTCGTGTTCAAGCAAGCTTCAAATAATCGTATGCTTTTGTTGTTACATTCAACTTTTTTTATAATATGTTCATTTAGGACATTAACATTTTCAATTTAGAATCACGATTTTAGGACATATTTTGGAGGATATGATGTTTTATTGGCAGTGTGTTTAATCGGACGTATTGAAAAGGGATGACACTTCTTAGACGTCTTTCTCTCTCGCGGTTTCCAACTCATTCTCTCTCTATCACTGTCTCCTGCTGAAGTGAACAAAGACCCTTTGTTTTTCAGTTTGTTATAACGTTGCAATACCATTCATTTCGTTAAAAATATATTATCTATGAGCCATTCCCATCGGTGGTATGAAAATGAGCGGTCACTATTAGGCTGATGACTTGAAATACGGATGTAGAATTTAAATAAAACATCTGGGTACGCATTGTTGTTTTTTCAGTGGTTCATTGAATTAACGCAATTAAAACGCAGGTAAGTAGTTACATTATAATTGGCTAGAAACCATTATTATTTAAATTAAATTAAATAATCTAAAATTCACAGTTTAACGTCACATTTACGCCATTTTAGTTTTTTATGTTGTTTTACATCAATCGTGGGTAGTTTGTTTTTGCGGAATTCTTCGAGATTTAATTAAGATAATATAGCATCTGGAATAAATTTCCCACGGGTATTTAGATATAATTGGTGCATTGTTTTGACTGTCAACTATTTAACTCAACTTCGGTATCTAGTCACTCAACTATTGACTCGCGTGTTACCAACTGAAACAACTGGTACAGTTGCCACCAAACGTAGCGTTGCCAACAAAAACAAAACCCCAAAGGTTAATTGTAAGGGTCACGCAATTTTTAAGATTTTAGAGAGATTTTTTACCCCCCCCCCCCCCCCATGTAACACGCCGTAACGTTTTTCTTTACGACCTCCCCCTCCCCTAGTAAAACGTAAAGTCTCTACGCGACCATTCTCAAGGGTTAAAACAATGTTACGTTAATGCGTAGTTCAAACCCCCCCCCCCCTCACACTCCTGTAACGCATCGCAACGTTTCAGAGGACCCCCCCCCCCCTCCCCCAAATTTGTTACTTTTTTTTTTTTTTCATTATAGGCAAGTATTTGATCTCGATCTCACTCGGTAAGTGATGATGAGATCTACGATGGAGCATACTTGCCTAGGTAGGAAGGCGGCAGTAGATCGAGACGCTACATTCACTAGGCACATGCAGCGCAGCTGATCTGACCTGCCATCCATGAATGGCAACACCGAACATCATTCCGGAACACGGCTAGGCCGCTTGGCGACATGGCTTTGTTCAGTGGGTGGTGACTAGCCACGGCCGAAGCCTACCACCAGTACACTTGAACGCTCCCTAAAGTAAATAATATAAAATGAAGTAAAAAGGAAAGACAATGTTTAACACGCGCCATGGGCCTCTCTGAGCAAAGTTTTGCACATCAGATGTTTGTAGAAGAGTGTACAGATAGCTAAATACAAGTTCCGGTGTCGCAACAGCGAGTCGAAAGCAAGTGGCATTCCATAGCCTTTCACTGTTTATACGTTCGACTTTTGTGTATCCGATACTATGAAGCTGGTATATGGCTGGTTGATATTAGTACTAGATATATTTACATAATACGTAAGAAACATAATATAAACGCGATAAAATTAGTTTTATTTCAATAGATATATTTATTTAAATCTCAAATTATTTGGTAGACTTTGCTGATAAGACATTTTTTTTATTTTATTCCAGTGGTAAATTTTAGATCGAAATAAAGAACAAAAGCTACATCCCGCGACGGGGTGCAGAGTAACATTCTAGCAGCTTAAAAAAATCTATTAAATTTCATGTACAGGTCTCATAGTTTTGGATATATCGTGATTAGTGAGTCAGTTGGTGGGTTTCACTTTCACTATTAATGAAGATACAAGAATACGCTAAACCGGTTTAATCGTACACGGCCTACAAAACAATCCAATTCAATTTTCATATCGATAAAATTACTGATATAGAATTCACAACATTTCAGATTTAGGCACATATAAAACAGACTATAAAAAATATTTGGATATTTTTTTTTTGTTTGCTTCTAATATTAATTATTATGAGTCTTCATGCGAAAACAAATTTTATTGTTTGACCCTGGGATTTGGTTTTTTATCATTTATTTTTTATTAATTTATCATGTATTTTAATTAAAACTAGCTGCCCAGCGATTTTTTTGCGAATTGCGAATTGAAAAGAAATTCATCGAAACAAATGTATAAGAAAATCTAAAAAAAAAGGTTTAATAGTTATGTTGCTATTCGGCCCAGAGACAAATTCAAAGAAGCCAAGATCATAAAAATTGGCCCACCTGTTTTGGAGTTATGAATGGTGTAACTAACACGACTTTTTTGTAATATATACTCGTAGATAAGTAAGGTACATTTTTAGTACCAGTCTTGTTAGAATCAGGCAAATAACATAATTTATTAACTTACTACTTACACTTACTTAATATTATAAAGCCAACACAGTGAAAATGATAATTAATATTTTATTTATAAGATACACGGATTACGTATAGTCACTCTACCATATGCATACTTTCATTTTCTTCATAGCCCACATCACGTTCTTACGTAAACCACGTAACATGTGTAAATTGTGTTAGTTTCTATCGAATCAAAGGCCCACACCCCACATACAACTTCGCCTTTTACGTTTGAACAGAAGTTAGTAGTTAAGATTGCGGTCCCAGTTGACTTATCAATGTTTACCGGTAGTCCCATTAGGTGGGACTCGGAGAGCAGATGGCAAATATCAGTAGTTATCTCAATAAAGTAAAGTAAAGTATCCACAGTTTTAATGATAGGGATTCATTTCGTGATCAACATTATCGTTATCATATTGATTTCTTATATTTACGCGAATACTACACATTGAAATAAAACTAATTTTAAGAATTTTATCGCGTACCATTGCAAGACCTCAAGACACAGTGAGCTCTTTCTGCGTAGATCGGACCGCAAGTAACAACTAAATATGAGGGTACCACCGTCAAACTATGACACTAGGACGTCAACCACCTCAGTCCTCCCGTGACCATGGTTGCTGTAAAGCAGCCGAAACGTCGGGAACGTAAAATCAAAAATAAACCGCGATAAAATTCTTAAAATTAGTTTTATTTCAATTATCGTTATCATCAGGGGCACTTATAATTTTATAACAATTATCAAGAATTATTCGACACTGGCATAAATGGCACTATTTTGAAACCGATTTCCGACCTAAAAAAAGAAGAAGAAACTCGTCATATGGACAATGGACATGTCGATTACAGAGTTGAATGAATGATTAAATATCATTTTAGCCCAATCTTCCGCAACAGTCTAGGAAGTGCATAATTCTTAAGCATATTTCTTTTGGCGAAAAACCTGTCCTTACCTTTTTACTACACTCAAAGCAGAATAGTTTTGTTATGACAATAATTGTTGTTCGCTTAGTTTTAAAACTTATAGTGGATGAGAAAAATAAAATGTTTAAAGCAACAAAATATTCAACTTTATTGAAAATATTACTCACAGCTCGAAACGAGCTTTAAGTGTGCCAAACAAATACTCACTTCAAACAACCTTGGGAGTAAAATGTTTTTTTTATTTACTCTCCGCTGCGCTGAAGAAAATAATTAAAGATAAGACTTAAAACTTTTAGCTTGTTGGTCGAAACAACATGCGACTGAAGAATTATAATGCCATTGTATATTAGATTACAATGGCATTATAACGAGCTTTTCAGAATAAAAAATGCGTTATAATAGCTTTATAATCCATTGTAACTTTCTATTAGTTTGATGGTTAATGTACAATGGATACAATACTGCCTTGATAATGGCTAGACCTCATACAATGCCATTGGTATTTCGAGATTTTATCAAGGGCTTACAATCATTATTATTTTCAAGTAAAAAAATCGATTCACTATTCACGATGCAAAAACCATGACATTAAAATACAAATTGTTAATAAAAATCAAACAAGTAAATAGTGCACCAAGATTTCGAGTCTGTTTTTTTTTAATATATATATTTATAAAATTACCTGCCTTATAGTACCCTTTTTTTTTTTTTTTTTTTTTCCGCCGCGTCCAGGCCGAGGCCCGGTCGCAGCGCCCCTCTCCATCCGTCCCCAATAGGTTGGGTCCGCCGCGTCCAAGCACTAGGCCCGGTCGCGGCCCCCCTCCCTTCCACTACCCCTTGCGGGGCTGCCCGCGTGGTGGGTCCGCCGCGTCCAAGCACGAGACCCAAAACCACGGCCTCCCTCCTCCCAGGCGTCCTCCACGAGGTGGGTCCGCCGCGTCCAGGCCGAAGCCCGGTCGCAGCCCCCCTCCCCATCCGTCCCCAATATGGTGGGTACGCCGCGTCCGAGCACAAGGCCCGGTCGCGGCCCCCCTCCCTCCCTCTACCCCTTGCGGGGCTGCCCGAGTGGTGGGTCCGCCGCGTCCGAGCACGAGACCCAGAACCACGACCCCCCTCCTCCCGGGCATCCTCCGAGGGGTGGGCCCGTCGCTACCTCACGCAGCCTCCCTCCCCTCCACGAGGTGGGTCCGCCGCGTCCAGGCCGAAGCCCGGTCGCGGCCCCCCTCCCCATATGTCCCCACGCCAGACTATTAGCCATCGCCGACAATAACCCAGGACAACCTGGAAAATTATCGACGATACCCAGGGTGCACCGGCCCCTCCCATTGTCGTTCCCACAGGCGAACCCGATGGGACTGGCAATGGGAGCAGGCACACGAGGAGGTTGTCTGACCGCGCCACCCCTGCCTTATAGTACCTGCCTTGTCGATAATATATTATTGTTTGTATTATCCGAGTTTTTGCAGCAAAACAAGTTATTTTATGTTGTTGTCCAGTATGTCCAGTATTACATGTTTAAGGTATTGTTAAAGTGTATAAAAACGCATTAATTAGTATTCTTGTCAAACCTCGAACTAAGATAAAGCTTAACTTAGGGGGTCTCGGTTACGGGAACTCCCCTAACCACTACGATAATGATGATTTAATGTCGCTTTGACTTAAGTCACACTGACGTACTGGACAGAGGCCTCTAATTTACTCTATCTTTAGCTCTATGATGTTAAAAAAGATCTTTTCAGGTGTCCAGACAGAGCGCGCAGCCATACAAGGCGGCTGGTCTGGATACAGCCATTCGGCTGCTACAAACATCTTGACCGGATCAAATACTGGTGTGACTACAATACATGTGGCTTTACAAGTTTTAAGCGAATATTATGTATGTCAAACAAATACTTCCGACGGCCTTCAGAGTTCTTTCATCACTTCCGCGGTTTCCACTCGCTAAAATTTTATCTCAAATTTGATGTAAATTAAAAAATTATAGCTTAAATTTTACACGAGTCCATTTTGATCTCCTTATAGGCCTGCCGAGAGATTTTGTGGCATTTTTTGGTGATCAATTCTGTAGTTATTTTTGTCCACTGTTCTTCTTACATGCATCAGATCAGCTGATCGGATTTTTCACCAAGATTAAATTTGTATCATAGATCCCAGTATAGTATTTCTGATTCAGTCTGTGATCTTGACTCCCTGGATACTTCACTTCATTACTCATTGAATAACCATTAAAGCAGCTTCCACACTAAAATACAGACTTTGTGGACCGTAGGCGAAGATGCAGAGTAGGTATTAAATTAACATATAAAAAACACGAGCTTTAAGATTTTCAAATTAAGAAAACAATGGAATACAAATCCTAATTTAAATATGACAATCTGATAGTAAGTGTACAGGGGCTCAATTCTGCTAATTTACAAACGCTTAGTGTAGTGTCGATAGCGTGTCGATTGAATGATTTTAGACATTTGGTAGGCTACTTGTTTTCCAAGAACAGCGGTTTTCCACTGACCAGCTATTCAACTGCCATTGAACTATTCAGTATTCTGTACTTCAGTCGTGTATCAATATAATGTAGCTAAGTGATGGTATTATACTCGTTATCTGACGTTTCTAGCAGTCGACACACCACCATTGTCACTGAAATGAGACTCCATCAAGATGATATCAAAGTTTTAGTAGAATAGCCATTCTGTCTTAGTCTTAAAGGAACCTCAATAGTGAGTCGCTGGAATGGAAACAGTGTGTCATTTTATTTAAATTAGCAGTGTTATCCAAGTACTTTGAAGGAATGATCGCGAGGTTTCCCGACATGGTGATGGTGATTTTTCACACCGTTAATATACACGGTAAAGACCAACATTCTGAGGAAGTTAACATACAATATTACCCGAATAGGCCAGCGTGCGTAATAAACCTGACCTTAAACAGCTTGCAACTGTGGAAAGCCTGTACCCAGCAATGGCATATTTAAAATTTTGACCAAGCCCTTCATGGTGTATTTTTTTATATATCAGGTGTTATCAGTACATTCGTATGTGAGAACAATGTAGGAACGGCTAGGCAGGTTTTAAGCTCTTTAGCTCGACAAAAAAAGTACTAACTCTAAGTATATCTAATTGATAGAACTAGGCGATACTTGGCGGATATCCATTGTTAAACAAATGGGGGAAGAGGAACCCACCACTGGGCCTCAGTTTGTCAACTTTTCCAATTAGAAATCAAACAGTTTCGTTTCGCGGAGAATTGCATTTAATTTGAGTTCCCATCACTCGTGATAGACAGTTTCTTGACTAACATCTAAGAGGAGTTCGGTGATGCTAGCTTCCTTAATTATCGATAAAAATGTTTGGCTGGTTCCTCTTCACCCATTTTTTTTTCTAAGTATATAATTACAAGTTAATGGCTACATGGTTCCCACATTTACAAATTACTTTTGAATTTTAATATAGCCATCACGTGATATCGTACGTAATATTTACGTTATATAACAGTGGTCATTGAAAAATATCACGAATAACTCGTAACGTTCCACCCCATACCGAAGGTTGAAGCTACATCAAAGTTCCGGCGCTTGCGCTCGCGCAGTTGGGTTTTGTGAGCGCACCGCGTTGGCTGCGCGGGACCAAGTGGCATAGTGAACGTGTTATATATTATTTTTAATTTTGGATATTTTTGTATTTATAAATGTTTAGAAAATAATAAGGTAAGTTCATTACTTTCAAAATGTATTTTTAGTTTGAAGGTATAATCTCTAAATACTAAATATTTTCTGGGTAAATTATTTTACTAACCTTACCTATTTAAATTAAATTATGTATTGGTTATTAAGCCTACGGTAAAATAATCGAGCCAAAAATACTACATCAGCTATTGTCATCCCTAAAAAAAAAATAACATACCCCCATACCCCACCCCATAGTCATAGTTTCTGGCCTGTTGCAGGCCTGCCATCCGTTTATTATTTATCTTTTATTTATCCTCTAATAATTTAAAAAGTAAGTAACAATATTCTAAATGATTATCTAATAAGTAAGCTTATTACATAAATCAATATGAATACAATATTAAAATATAAATATAAATTCTACAAACATAAAATGTATTATTATTATAAATCGCATTATTAAAAAATGCTTACTATCACCATAAAAAGTATTATAATATATGCAAAGTTCACATATTAGTCGCACGCAAAGTTTACTCCGCAACCGACCGCGGATTTAATAATAGGTATTTCACCCATTATATAAAAGAATAACAATGCATTTTTAATAATGAACAATCAGAGTATTTTTTAATAATGTAAACCATTAAGTACATTACTTAGGAATCGTCACAAATGTCACAAAATACTAAGCTACTACTTTACCATGTTTGAAATGCCGTTCCTATGGAGAACAACAGCCAAGAAACTACATGGTTGCTCTTATTAAAAAGGACACACATTTTTGAGCGGTACTTTATTAAGGGTATGTGAGAACAATGTAGGAACGCCTGAAATTATAATAATCAATTTTATCTACACTCACATAACAAAAAGAGAAGAAGTTGAAAGTGAAAATGTACCCTCTAGGTAAGTATGCTCAATCGTGGATCTCATCTTTACTTACCATCAGGTGAGATCGAGATCAAATACTTGCCTATAATGTAATAAAAAAAATCCTGATATGTGAAGTCAAACATACTTTATTAGTGTGCGTATCTAATATCAAAAAAATATGTTTTTTAATTTAAAAAAAGGCCACTTAGCCCCGTAAACTTGTCGTCATCATGAATAGGTCAATGGCTATTATCATTGTCATTTTTCCACGCAAACGAATCCACGGCCAAAAGCTAGTTATGCATAATTTGTTTTCTCGCATAATTATAAACAACACGCCATACTTTGTATAATTATCTGCACAATAAGCCATGACAATTTATAATTATTATCTACCTAACCTTTTTATTCGACCATGCGACGGCCCAGAGGAAGATGGTGGGACCTTAATCGAAGTAAAAAAAAACATGTATGGGATTTCAAATTAGGGGTAAACCTCTACTTGGAATCTCGAGTTAACATTGAACCCATTTTCGGGATCTCAAATGAAGACTGAAACCATATTCGGGACCTCAATTGGGATGGGACCCTTGCTTTTTTAATCTTGAATTAAGATTGCGACCTATATTGAAGAGGGGGAGAGGTTCATAAATTTTTGTTTGCACAACGTGTTAGTTGTAAAAATAGTAGGGAAACCTGAAATTACCTTCTTAGTTTTATCCATTGAATATAGAGTTCGGAATATGAAGAGGGCAAGTTACTTTGACAATAATTAATGACTACAATTATTTTTTTTTTTTTTTCCTAATGGCTTATTATTTTAAATCAGCTGAAAAGAATGAAGTCTATTTTTAAATGTCATTTTAATATTACGTTTAGAATACTTTATTTATTGTTGTTTACAATTAATCACTTACGAGAAATTATACTTATTTAAGCACCTCAATAAAAAGCTTAACGGCATTGTGTAATTAATTTATATTAAAAAAATTATAATAGAGTGGGTAGTTATTTTCAAAATAGCTGGCTCGCTGGGCTTATTAATAACAGTAACGGGGTTTTTGAACGGTCGATAAATTTGATCGGAATTTTATTAAATAAAATGCAAACGCTGTAAGTAGGTACCTTTTTATACAAAGAATATCATGATGTGCCAAAATAAAAAACTCTTGCAATATTTTGAATAAAAAGTCAATACCAAATTGAAATTGAGTTTTCGTTTCACATAGCTTATTGTGTCTTCATACAAGGTACATAATGGATCACATTGGTAATTGAAATTTCAACATATACAGTCATATTGTTATGTAAGGTAAGGTTGAAAATGCAATTGCAACTTATATCTTGATATCAATCAAGAAATTAAAATAGATACCTATTGATTTCTTATATCAACGCGAATACAACACATTGAAATTAAAAAAAAAAACATTCTAATTTCAATGGGGAAGATAGTTGGGTGCGACCACCGACTTGGGATCCAGTAATTAATATAATTAAATCCAAAACCAAGCGCATCATTGCAAGACACTGTGAGCACTTTCTGCGTAGATCGGATCGCAAGTAACAACTAAATATGAGGGTACCCCAATTCAAACTATGGCACTAGGACGTCATCCACCTCAGTCCTCCCGTGACCATGGTTGCTGTAAAGCAGCCGAAACGTCGGGAACGTAAAAATATAAAATAAACGCGATAAAATCCCAAAAAAATGCATTATTTCAATATAAGAAACTGTTAGGAATTTTAAGGTTATGTTGGATATACATGAATACAGTAAGCAAGTAACATAACTCAGTATACTCAAGTGAATAGCTCAGCAAGTACGACAAGCTATAAAATTGCATGTTTTGGAATAGCTACTCTTAAATGTCCAAGTTGAATCTTGTTAAAAGTGTATCTTCTTATAAGTCAGATTGACAGTCTTAAGAAAAAAATCTTACTGTAGTTAAAAATTATTCTTTCTTCGGGTATTCTCAGATAGCAAAAAAAACATCAAATTGGCAAGAAGCGAGTCAAAAGTACTGATGCACCTTGACTACTTGTCGAATCTACAAGCTGTTCATACAAGTCTAGTTATGAGGATGTTTGGCGGGAAACTGAAAAGTCATGGCGTCAGTTATGTTTTAATTTCTAAAACTAGTGTTCCTGCGAGTTATAGTGAGTGAAATAAGTGGAATATTAACCATTATGGGTTCGGTAAAGTGCACAAGTGTAGGTAATTGAAACAGAGTGACGAAACATGGCTTTTCAGATTCTCACAAAAAATCCATTAAAAATCTTTCGGTAAAGTATCCATCACTTTACTGATTGAGGGATGGGGTATTTTACTTGGGCCTAGCCTTTGGGCTTGTGCATATATTCAAAAACAGAAATAATTTACATTACTTGACACTGGCAAAATACCTATGGTGACGCCAAATAAAAAAAAAAAGTCTAGTTATATTGACTTTCCATTCGTCATCTTAACAACTTGTATCGTCTAAACTGGACATAATATAAGAGAGCGTTCCCCGCTATCAACTTATAGTTTTCACCATTGTGTAGTGTGCATTGTCCGGTATAAAACGCTTTGACTTCACTTCAATCGCCATTAATACTGTCATGGCCGTTAATAAAGTTATTCCAATGTTCTGTTTGTCCGGTCGTAATAATGTTAAGAGAGCTAGAAGTGGAAATTCAGAGAACCATTATGATTTTAATGCTTATTCCACGATCTAAAGATTCTTGATTTGAGTTTCCCCTATGCTGCTAGCGTAAAGGGGAGTGTTATTCACTGCAACGTGTAATAATTCGCAACAGAGAGATGACTTGCTCACTTAAGGTAGATGCGCTGAATAAAATGATAATTATTTTTAATCAATACATAATATCAATGAATTATCTATTTACAATTAAAAAATATCATTACCTAACTAACAGAGTATTCGTTGTCTTAATTTTATAATAAATTTGTTTTTTAAAATTGCATAGACTATAAAGTCGAATTATTCTTTGTATACACCTACGAGGACACTTAAGATTATTTTCTTCACTCTCCAAACGGATTTGAATGCAACCTAAGCTGAAAACGGATTTTTATAAAACAAAACCCTGTGCAATGACCATCTTAAGTGGAACCTGTTCACCATGTTTCCAAAATCTTAATTATTCCTTCGATTTGTGTCGGTAAACAACATTATGTGATTTTGTATAGCGGACCTTATCAGAGACGGATAAAAAGTCGCCAATTTTTTTTGCGTTACCTGGATTTCAACGAACCTCTAAAATGTTACTTTTTGTCATTAAGGTATGACAAAAAGTAACAACAATCTGATTTTACGACTTGGTTCAATAACTTCGGTCGCTTGAATTTTCCCAATGAAGCCAAACCTCTCAATAACCCAAATAACAATCTGTGCTTCTAATCTGACCATTTTACCTCTTAATGGACCACTATTGGAGACCTTTTATAATAATTATTTAGTCCCTTAATTGTAGACTTATATTACCTATGGTTCACTCCACGGTAATAGTCCGAGAAATAGTAATCCAAGCTTAAGATTTTCCAAAAAGAAATGGACAACATTCGAAATATCATGCGAGCAGCTATAATATAATCAGCAACTCTTAATATAATGACGTATCTAACGTTATCGAAAATCATGCTGTCACCGTCATTCCTATTAATGAAATCCGTAGTGTGAACGGGACGGATCAGGCTTACGTTAACGATTTGCTACATAAAGATATTGTTCTTGAGACTCAGTTTGAGTTAGTAATAACACAAGATGTAGAAATTGGCTGGCCATGTCACGCGTAAGAGCCCGCAAAGATGAGCAAATATGGTCACCAACCAAATTTCCAATGGCTGTTAAGATTTTAGCTCCGTTGTAACACCATTGAGATGTTTAGAAGTTATGGAGACCAAAGAGAGAGTCATTTAAAAGCCTAAACAAGATGATCAGACATCCAGCGGCGGTAAAAGCTTATACCTATTGTTCTCGGAAAAAAATCGAATTAAGAGCGCCTAGGTCGAGCAATCGGGTATTTTAAGACTCCGTCCAGACTCAAGCCGAATTCCCTTTCCAAGATACAAAGTAGGTAGGTATGCTTATTTCGTAGCATGAATCGTCAAAACGGCTCTACGTAAATTGCGTACGGTAGGCGTACGCTGGTAGCTGTGGATTACTCTTGAGTCTGCATAGGCCTTTTAGATGCCGCTACCATTACATGAGCAAAGTGTATCGCCAGTTGCAGAACAGGTTTGTGTCTCATTCTTGATCCAGATTTAAGTTCGTAAAGATTGAAAAGTTCAGGTTGAATTTCCGGTGGAGCGGAGAAATTGTAGCGACGCAATGTTGATTGAGTTTTAAAGTGAAAGTTCCCGTAGGGTTCCTTCAGTCCTATTGGGTTCTATGTGCTTACCCTTTTAGCGATATAGCTTAGGTACCTACTAATATATTCATATTCAGCACTGGAATGTATGAAATGCTATCATTTTGTTCTTATTTCTTAAAAAGAAATCGTAGTTATATTTTTCGTCTCGTAAATTGTAGTAATATTTTTTTTTTTGCTTAGCCAGTAACGTATCTTTACGTTCTACTTTACGTTCCCGGTTCTGGCTGCTTTACAGCAACCATGGTCACGGGAGGACTGAGGTGTTTGACGTCCTATTGTCATAATTTATATTGGCGTACCCTCATATTTAGTTGCAGCATGAAAATAAACGAGATACATTCGAAAAATAAGTTTAATTTAAATCTGAGCTTTTATTTTACCGTAATTATTGAAGTAAATTTGATACAACCTGATATTTTACAAACATTTAATTTATTATATGGCATAATATTTATTTATAAAAATAAATTATCAAAACGTGTACTCATTAAAACTTGTATAACACCTAATGGGAACCGTGAATGGAACACATCTCAAAACGGTACGTGATTCAGGTAGTATTGCCATCTCTTTTGCACCGGCACGATGTAATTTTTTTATCTCACCGCAGATTTCACTTTCTCTTGACCAATGCTATAGGGAAGTCAGTGACAATGGATGACCGGCATTAGTCGACGTCAGATAGTATTACCTAAGCTCCTATATCAAAGGAATAAACTGTTTAGCCAAAAAGATAATTAAATATACATATAAATAATTAAAAGATTAAAAAAAAATCGATCTGTCTGTAGAGGGGAATTTTGAGGGTGCCTTGTTAACACACCATCTATAATAGCTAAATAATTTAAAAATATAAATATCGCTCGACAAACCTACCAACTATACGTTCCCAAAATAAGCAGCACTTGTGGTATAGGTCTCATACAATGGACTGGGGCTGATACCAGTATATAATACTTATATATAATTTATCCCAGTATATATACTTAAAGATATTAAACATCCATGGCTGGTACAAGTATTCTTGCTCATAACACAATTTTTGCCCCTAACTAGTGACCATTGGCACAGAAAGTAGGGCCGCTACCCCTGTTAATCAGGTCCTCAATACATTCGGATTACTTACGAATAATATTCAGTCATATGCGTTGCTTACATGGATTTCCATTACATTCCAACCGTCTTACAGATAGGAACTTAATAGTAATACTAGCCCTTTTTAATGTCCCACTGTTGGGCACGGGCCTCCCATCAATGCGAGGAGGATTAGGCTATAGTCCACTACGCTGGCCCAGTTCGGATGCACTGACTCACTGATTAGTAAGTGATAATCATAGTTAAAAATGAAATTCGCACATGAAATCCAGAAATCGCAAAGGTGCGGGTTTGAACCTGCGATCTTCGTTACCGAAGTAAGTGTTCTACAAACCCGGCTATCACCACCAAATCTATTAGAAGCTTAAAGTTTACCTATCAACTCTATAACGCTGTAACGGTCATGCAGCCATGTTTTCCAACATGAAATAAAATTGTTCATTTGAAAGTAGCGCAGCGTGGAAGAAAAAGTTACTTATTTACTTACAAAATGTAACGTATTGTTACTGCGCCATTCGTCACACCAAAAAGAAAGAATCAATGGCCATTATTCTCCACGAGCGTTCTACAACAAATATGGATGTTGACATGAAAGCCCACTTTGCCATAATATGTTTGTATGAACAAAAGTAAGAACCGCACGAACTTCGATTGTTTTTACTTCGAAAACGTCACGACGGATCGCTTCAATCTCTACGTAATGAATTGAGAATCAAATATTTACGAGCTTCTAAGTGTAAATCCTTAGCTTTTTACCGTGCTTCTGGATACAATTTTGCCGTCGAATACAGAATGTTTCATTAATGGTATACGAAGGCTTAAGCCTGGGCTTTTTAGCACATGTGTAATAATTATGTGAAGTTAAAATATCAATACATAAATTTGTACAAAAAAAAACAGTATCGGAATTCTGACTTCATAATTTTAAGACACACTATTTTCCACCTAATAAAGCGTAGAGTTTGCTCTACTATTTGTAGAGTAAGCTCTAACAGTAGTAGTAGTAGCAGTAGTCCTAGGAGGTCAATCCATGAAGAAGCTTGACGGTTTGCTGTATCAGTAGAGCCGACTCTATAACGTAATACTACATTGACCCTTAATCAAATGGGCTAACCGGACTTTCCACAAAACTGGTCGTCTCATTATAATATTAATGCAGTTTTCTTATTGCCCATAAAATTTTGGAAGATGCCCAGATGTGTCCAAACGATTTCACCGATGTATCAATAACCCATCGCTTGGACACACCTTATTTATAGCCGCTTTCTAAAGGCTCGTTCATACCACAGCAGCATTTTACATACCGCTCGTTAACAGTTTTTGACGGAGTACAATTACCTATAAATACCCGAAGTGGGTAGAGGATACCTTGTATCTGAATAGCCGTTAAATTTTGCGCACGAAAAAAAGCTTGGGTACAGCAAACTTTAAGGGAATACTGGCAAATTATCATGTGGCCTAGAATGGTAATAAACTTTAAGACAAGGAAATAATCTACAACTCCAACATTGTTTTTTTTCTGTTATTGAACAGAATATTCAAGTTAACTAGGTCGACAATATTTTCTTGCTTACTTTTATTTCTCAGAATCATATATAAATCAGACTGATAGTAATTGATAGAACTAGGCGATACTTGGCGGAAATCCATTGATAACCTATGGGGAAAGAGGACCCACCACTGACCCTCGGCTTGTCAACTTCTTCGATTATAAACGAGTGACGGGACCTCAAATAAAATGCAATTCTCCGCGACACTAAGCGAATCTATAAAAGTATTCGACACGTGTTTCGCCTCTAAACGAGGCATCTTCAGGACCGCTGGGCTACGAATGAGCAGATTGAGGTCCCGTCACTCGTGATAGATAGTTTCTCGATTAACATCTTAGTGGAGTTCGGGTGTTGTTGGCTTCTTTTATTATCGATCAAACTTGTTTGGTTTATAATCGAAGAAGTTGACAAGCCGTGGGTCAGTGGTGGGTCCTCTTTCCCCATAGGTTAGACTGATAGTACAAAACTGCTAAATTATCGGGATTTCAATAAACGGGCGTACCTCCTTCTCCTCCTTATAACAACTATTGTAAAAGCAACTATATCCCTGATCGCTAGATTTAATTAAACACTATACTTATAATAAATATAAAATGGAGAAAAATAGCTTCTACTTTCATCGTGCGAACTGCCAATTAATGGAACACGCTACCGACGTCTTTGTTCCCCGTTGACTTCAATCTGGGTGTATTCAAGTCAAAAGTGAACAGGTACCTTCTAGGCAAGTATGCTCCATTGTAGATCTCATCGTCACTTACCATCAGGTGAGATCGAGATCAAATACTTGCCTATATAATGTAATAAAAAAAAGATCGCCAGATAAACACACCAACTGCTTGTTCCCAAACGCAATGCTTATATTATGGGTACCGCAAAGTGGACTGAGAGCGATACCTGTATTTCCAAATAGTTATATACCGAGATATTAAATATCCATGACTCGGGTGCAAGCGTTCGTGTCCCTACCAGAATTCGAATCAGCCAACCAATCTGAAAAAATATTGGAAATCAAGCCACAGCCTCATTGCTTCTGTACAGGAAATTGTAGTACAGCTTATGGGATTTAAACTTTCATGCATTTACCCAGTTACGATCAGGGTCACTGACCCTGAATGACCCTGAATTTTTTACTTGAAA
Source organism: Pheosia tremula (assembly GCA_905333125.1). Classification (NCBI taxonomy): domain Eukaryota; kingdom Metazoa; phylum Arthropoda; class Insecta; order Lepidoptera; family Notodontidae; genus Pheosia; species Pheosia tremula. The sequence goes on along the minus strand of HG995403.1, from coordinate 1,263,741 downwards.
ACATACATACATTTAAAGCGTAATAGAGTCTACTTCTTCCTACAAAGCTGGACTTAGTATAGGTTCGCATAGACGCGAGGGTCTATGACCGGTACCGCGATTTCCGCCGGAGGGGTGAGGAGGTGCCAGCGCTCGAAGGCATACGCCGGCAGGAGCAGAGACGCGCGTTCGACGAGTGGCGCGCGCGGCTCTCGGAGGAGCGATACGCGCACAAACGCGTCGTCAGCGCCATCCTGCCGGCCCTCGAAGCTTGGGTGAGGAGGAAGACTGGGCGAGTCACCTTTAGGCTTGCGCAGATACTCACTGGACACGGCTGTTTCAGTGATTATCTGTGCAAGATAGGACGCGAGGCAACGACCAATTGCCACCACTGTGGAGGGGACCTGGATTCCGCCCAGCACACGCTGGAGGCGTGTCCCGCGTGGGACGCGGAGCGGGGAATCCTGGTCCAACGGATCGGATCGGATCTCTCCCTCGACAGCGTAGTGTCGGCTATGCTGTCCGGGGAAGCGGCGTGGGGGGCTATGACTGCCTTCTGTGAGACTGTTATGTCCCAGAAGGAGTCAGCCGAGCGGGATCGCGAGAGAGCCGATCCCGCTCGCCGCCGACGAAGACGCCGAGTCGCGCTTCGTCGAGGCCCCCCGGCCCTGATGCCCAGGGCCTTAAATAACGGGCTACCCTCGGGGTCGAGGACGACTGGGGTGTGGGCCCCGGACGTCCGGTGACGATGACGACTCCTGAGGAGGACGGCGGCGGGCGTGGCTCCCCGCCGCCGTGCGCAGCGAGGGCGCAGGGGGAGCAAAGATCTGCTCCCCGAGACGGGCCCCCATAAGGGGGCGAGGCACAAGAGGGGCACCGGTGCGTTCCGTTTGGAGATCCCGGAGCCCCTCCAACATGTGTCGAAGGCGGCCACCGGGGGGGTTTTAGTGGGTAAGAATCCCACATAACCCGGCCCTCTCCCACACAGAGGCCGGGTATCTATAGAAGATTTCCCCCCCGTCAACAAAAAAAAAAAAAAAAAAAGGTTCGCATAGACGAACATCGACGTATGAACGCATCATGTAGGTATGTGATTGGCATGTTAGACTAAAATGTTTCTGACCTAGACTACTAACTATTATGTAAAAAAAATCGCGAGCCCGTGCAAATGATATCAAAAATATCGTGTAGTTAAATGACAACATCCATAAATATACTCGCACTTACTCGAACAATATATAATTTTCAAAATTAAAAATCATTGTAAATAAATAAATATCGCCAGACGAACAAACAAACTATACGGTGCCACACTAAGCAACACTTAAATTATGGGTACCGTACGATGGACTGGGGGTGAACCCATTATATATTACTTACTTACTCGGGTACTAACATTCGTGCTCATCACACAAAGTTTGTCCCTACCAGGATTCGAACCCGGGAGAACCCCTGCACAGACAGCAAGGTCACTACTGCGCTAATCAGGCCGTCAACTAATGGATTATGATGACACCTAAAAACAAACAATTACCAATTTTGTTTAACATTTAATTTGCAAAAGCTCTTGTTCCACTTAAGCTATTCGTAATTGAGAACAGCTGTCGGCTACTTAACTTTGATTATCTTAAATCACCGAGATATTTTTTAAGAAACAAAAATATTTTTTCACAACAAGCTTGCCCGCATTTTTATTATATTTTTTAATATAGTTGAGATAAAATTGTAAATGGGATGCCTTCAAAACCACTTGTTATAATACCTTAAGCTGATTTAGACTATCGTATTTATAAACGGTACGCTTTTGTTACAGATTTTCAACAACAAATCATGGCGAACATAATTATGAATTCGACACAAAGTGTTTTGAAGAACACTTACGATTATTACCTTTGGACTCTATCACTGTCGGGTAAGGTATTATTTGATTTGTATGCCTTGATAATTAATGATGAGCGCTTCCACCTGTTATTTACTTCGTTGACAGCCCGACTGTTTGCAATGACATCGCGCGAAATTATTGCTTGAAGGCTGCCGAGCCATGTGCTCGGCGCAGTCAGATAGATACACACTAACAGACCATAATAGTACATGATGATATATGTGAGCTAAGGTGATCACAGTCTAGGCAAGTTGCAGCCTGAGCCGAAGGCGAGAGCGTAATAGATCCGAGAGTGTAATGACCAATTCTTACGCATGTCATACGACGTTTATCAGCAAACTTTATAATAACGAATATACGTTCCTATGACTTAGGTATGTATGTATTTGGGAAAAAATACCTCAGAAGAAAAAGGCCGGTCAGTTTTTTCACGCACCGGTCAAAAGATAGGCCATGGCCTTACATTAAAAACATAATAAATTGATTATTTTTGTAATTATAACTCTAATCATTGTTAATGTAACGGTAGAAAACAATATAGAAAAGAAAATGATTAATACAATTATCATATTTTAACTAGCACAGTTTATTTAATCACAAAAAAATTAAACAACTTTATTGACAAGAAACTTCTATGCCAAATTTGAAAAAAAAATGTGAAGCGTAAATCATTAATGCGGTAATATAAAAAACAGAAAGTTGGCATATGTAATACACTGCATTATGAACGTAGAAGGTGTGAAATACGAGCCACTTTACGAGCAAGTGTACCGAAAACAATATCTTTTGTTCGTTTCACAGACAACAGAACCAAGGGCTGGCCACTAGTGGATTCACCTCTCCCTACATTCGTGTACACACTAATATACCTCTTCATCGTGTGGATCGGACCGAAGCTCATGAAGAACCGGCGGCCTTTCAAGCTATCCTGGCTGTTGGTGCCATACAACCTATCGATGGCGGCGCTGAACGCGTACATAGCTATAAGACTGCTGACTGCATCGTTTCGACTGAGATATAGTTATATCTGTGAACCGTGCCGCCAGAAGTATGACCCAGATGAGATGCAAGTGAGTTTAGAATGTTTTTCACAAAATTTGATTAAGTTGGAGTAACTGAAAAGAAACCTTTAAACAGTGGTATATCGCTTATTGAATTACATAATACGCTATCCAAAACTCATTTGACAGAATTTGTATGGGCTGTGTGTCAGATAAATTGTGGATCGGGTTTATCAGAACATTTGAAATAGCCCTTGAGCCTTTAGTTAGTGTCCTGACCGAAATTGAGACTTACATAAGCTTAGTTAGAACAATTGTTTGTTCAAATTCCTGACTATCCGTGGCTACTGTCTAAGATTAGTAGAATGACAACCGGGAACGGGAGGAGTTGGACGCCAGGACTCAATGTCGATTCGATCGCCCAACCAAAGTCCAACCTAGCCGCAAACGCACTGAACTATTGAACTTTTTACCAACTGCGCTAGGACTCTCTGTTCCAATGCGCCCAATGGAATATGTTAAATGAAAACAGTTTTTAATTTTACCAAAATATCACCGTTACAGATTGCCGACGCTGTATGGTGGTACTACTTCTCGAAGCTTCTGGAGTTCTGCGACACATTCTTCTTCATCTTACGGAAGAAAGAAGAGCAGCTGACCTTCCTCCATGTATATCATCACTCCACCATGTTCAGCTTTTGGTGGATCGGAATTAAATGGGTGCCTAGTGGATCTAGTAAGTATATTTCATTCTTTCTCTTTAATAATATCACACAGTTTGTCATATTAAGGGTTTTTTAGTTAATCTGCCTAGGCTTTACCCTCCTCTGTGACTGTTAATATATACGAAATACAAAGTCCTATTTCTAAAAAAAAAAAATATGCCTGCTTTGTACTTAACAAAGGCGTTTCTATGTTGACATTGTAGCATTTGTCACGCGTTGAACAAAGTATTCCATTTAAGTATTTACGCATTGTATTGTTATGTATAGGGTTGTGCAAAGGCGGAAAACTGTAGGCACAAAGAACTATCTTTACATTTGTCAAATCATCTACACGTCACTAGCACGTTTCCTAATAGTACAGTGACATCTATGTTGAGACAGGCGAAACTGTTACTTGTAATTACAGTTTTTGTTGGAAGAGGTCGCTACAAATATATTTGTGGATAATCGTAAAGGTTAGATGTCTAAAGCACGGTAGAATGATGCCTGGTCTTGAAATTAAATAATCTTTATGCTGTATCTTCCAGCTATGATTTGTTCAGATTCGTTACCATTAAGGAGAACAATAAACGTAATTTATAAAATTTTGCGATGTGACAGCATCTGGTCATCATTTAAAAATTATGTATGCAATAATGTGTCAAACAAATATAATTCTTTGAAGGAATTTGGAGCTTAAAACTTCGGAGCAAAACGTGAAGTTTCTTGTCGGTCTAAATTCCGTTCACATGACTATGCTAAGACGGGCTAAATTGTAGGTCGTTCCAAACTTAATCAAAGTTAAATTAATCTTTTTTGTGCGAGGAACGGGAATATGCGATGATATTAGTCGAGCAGGATGAAAAAGAAAATGTTCAAGATTATCCAATAAATGTGTTGCCAAATACCATTCCTGTGTGTATCGTGAATTCCAAATAATATCTGTGCGTATGTATTTTGATTTTGAGGCATCTCAGATACTTATTCTTAATATAACTCTAAGTAAAAGGGTGTTACTGCCTAAAACGGACTTGGCTCTCAACATGCAATTATATTCTTTTGTGTTTCCAGCGTTCCTGCCTGCTATGGTGAATAGTGGCATCCATGTACTGATGTACACATACTACGGTCTTTCGGTCTTTGGCCCCACCGTCAGCCAGTATCTGTGGTGGAAGCGATACCTTACCATCTTGCAGCTGGTAAGTGTAGTGAAGTTGGGAAGGAGTAGAATTTAAAAAAAAAATCATGAAAAGCAAAGATTTAGAAGATAAAACTGATTAAAGCACTTACTAAGGAGACAAATCGTCAAGACCATCTTTAATCTAAACTACACATAATGTTAGGTGAGGAGTTTAGAATTCGTGAAGTCGTTAAACTGAATCAGCGTTTGTAGTCACCAATCTGTCAAGAGTATTACAATTCAGCACAAGGAAAATTATAACTATAATGAATAGCAATGTTAGTAGGAATAGCTAAGTCAAAACGTTATTCCTATTTTACTGTTAATGTGACTAGTAATTCCTAATTATATCAATTGCAATTAATAAAACAAGCCATAGGCTATATTTAATATTATTTCAATTAAGGTCATTCATTCATTCATTCATTTCATTTTGCGTCATGATCTTTCAGATCCAGTTCACCTGTGCCCTAGTTCTCGGCGTCAACGGTATCAGGACAGGCTGCGAGTTTCCACTGTGGATGCACTATGTCCTCATCATCTATATGATCTCCTTCATTGTGCTGTTCGGCAACTTTTACATGAAGGCCTATCTTGCAAAGGTGAGAGAAATATTTTACGAAAATTTACATCTTTAGTCCATTATTTGGGATATGGCAACTAGACTACTGCTTTTGTTCTGTAGTATATCTTACTTATATAATTTGTATGTTCATTGACCTCCTTTCTTTCTTTTAACTACAATAGCAAAGTGATTACAATTACATTCATCAACGTCATTTAAACTGTTAAATGTATTATCGTTGTATCCGTCATCATCATTAACTGCCAGCATCTCTCTCCCACTGCTGGGTTTTTTATCATACTATACAAATTGGTTTCGGTTATCTGATCCAACGTATTAATCTATCCATACTCATGGATGCTAATATCCGCCTCAATATTATTATTTTCCAAATTGATTTAGGTAATCATCACATACTCCAACATTAATTATCTTATTTTACATCAACACCTATTGCATATTAAGCAGCATTTATAATAATATACCTAGGTGTTAATTTCGTTTTTAATTGCTTACTAAGATCCACGCAATATAGATCTTATTTAAGACTTGATAGTCCGAATCTCTTACATCATGAATTACCTACGTCTACAACACGTTTTATATGCACTATAAATTAATCAGCTCCATAAACATTAGCACAATTATGTTTTATTTTCTGTTTATCATCGCGACTGACAAACCTAGTCCGGACTAATGGTAACTGTTACGTGAATAGTTAGTTACATAAGTTCCGAGTGAAAGTTCCTCTTGTGCCGAGTTCCGTTATGTCATGGATCACTTTACTTTCCGCCATGGAGATGCTACGAGTGGTAGAAGTTGAAAGTGGCATAAGTAAATATTTCGAGATTACGAAGCGATATAACAAATACCGTTGTCGAACGATGGCGTGTTTGTTTATGAGGTTTCCTTTCAAGTGTTTCAATAAAAATGTTGTCTCAAGTGTTATTGAAATATCCAGGTCCTATATGAAATCTAATAATAACGTGTAATGTATGCGTTCATATTTACTTTCAGCTAGGTCATGTTCCCTTAATCTAGTTCATACATTTTCACAAATGAATTATTAATATAAAAATATCTCGCCAAGATTTTCTTTTCAGTTTATAAAATGAAAAATAAATAGAGATTTATTTGTCGAGATTATTTACTGGACCGGTGATTTCTTATCTTATTTCTTTCAATATACACGAGCGAAGAAAACAATGTGCCTATTCTCAGTCGACATTAGGCACTTTTATGGAAAATACTGGCACATAAATTACGCTTAGTCTGAATGGAATTGGTTACATGTAATTATAATTAAAATCATCAATGCAATACTCTTTTGTCAGTCTAAATCTATATAATATATAAAATAAAGTCACGTTAGTTTCACCATTTATAACTCAAAAATGGGTGGGCGATTTTTAAGATCTTTATATTTTTTTCTCCGCCCCATAATAGCAGGATAACTAATCGAACATGGGAAAAATTCATAAATGAAATAAAATAAAGATTATTAATTTTCTCATACATATCATTCTGTGGCGGACCAAAGGTCGCCAAGACGGCTAGCTTAAAATAAAATAATTTTAGAAATCAACAATCTATACTAATATTATTAATGTGAAAGTTTGGATGGATGGATGGATGGTTGTTAATCTTTCACGCCAGAACGCCTGAACTGATCTGGTTGAAATTTGGCACAGAGATAGATAATAGTCTGGAATAGCACATAGGCTACTTTTTATCCCGGTAAAAGGTATGGTATGGTTCCCGTGGGATAGATTTGTTTAAATTGTTCATAGTACCAATTAATTCATTTTCTCATACATTTGATTCGGAGGCGGTACGAAGTTCGCCGGGACAGCTAGTATTTTTATAAAATTAAATATGTGACTTATAAGGTTGTTTAAACACATTGATAAAGTAATAATTGAGCCAGCGCCAACGGTGTCCTCGGCTTTCTAGCCTCATTGGAAAAATACAATTCAATAGATAAGGCTAATGAGACCCAATTTCATTTGGTCCTAGAACTATGTCAGTCAGCAGTTTCGGTGGCCTAATAGCTATGTAAATATTCGTATAGATAAAGGAAAGAAATTATTCACTGAATCGTCCTAGGGTTGTCCTCATTTAGAAGATAATGCCACGATTTTTTGTTGCCACGGAATAACATTTTAGAGCCAAAAAAATGGTATAATAGGTGCAAGTGTGGTTCATAAAAACGTAGGCAATGCATGACGTCTAAAACAAAATAAGAATCAACACAATCCATGAAATTATTTGCATGGAAAATTTCTGTCATAGATAATAATAAAAACGTAATTTTGCCAGGCCAATATACTAACTGCACGGTCCCAAATAAGCAACGCTTGTATTATGGGTACAAAACAATAGACTGGGGCGATCCCAGTATATAATAATTATACAAATATAAAACATACATGCCTCAGCTACAGAAATTTGTGCTCATCACACAAAGTTTGCCCCTACGCATCAGGGCACCAGCCCTGGACCCTCAGCACCTAATCAGGTCGTAATTTGGTTGGTTAACTTTAATAGTTGATAGCTTATTCCAAAGAGTTGGCCCTTACTATCATTTTCTCTTTACCCTCATCAATCAAGCGAGCTTCAAAACTCGAAGTATACAGAACTTGTGCTTGTAATTACTTGTAAGTCTAGATACATTCAGAATTTAGTAAATTTGCTAAGACTTAGACCCCTATTTGTAAGAAACACGCCATATTTGGACAAATTTGACATATCTTTGAGCCATTAGCCGCAACACGTACTAACTTGGGAAACGTATATTCATCGCAAATTGTTAAGCATAAGTTTTATTTTACTTTGATCAGTTATCTAGTGAATATTTTCGTGCCACAAATATACTTCGTTTCTTGAAATCGTAAGAATATTTTTTTGTGAAAGTAGTCAACAGCTTTTATACAAAATGGGAATGTTTTATGCTGTTGATTTGACTGGAATAATAATGAGCCCAATTTTTGTACTTAGTACTATCAACGATTTGTGGCTAAAGTATAATAAAACATTATTATTACTCTATTTTACATTCTAACTCTTAACATTAAAGCTCAGTTTAGATCACTCTCTAGACCTGTGGAAAGTCTGTCAATTAAAAAAAAACAACTCTGCACGCTACTTGACAATATTCCTAAACTCACTGTCTAATATTTCTAGTATAGATACCTACATAGGAACTGTCCATCAAGGGAAAAGCAACTTAGTATATTGTGTAACAGGTTGCACATTGCAGTGCTCAACCTATACTACCTACCATGTGATTTTACAGGTTAAGCCAAATGTAGGGATAACTTGCCACTCCTTATTTCAAACAAATTGCAAAATTCTGATGAAAAACGAGTGTTTTGGTGATTAATACGTCTAGACTATGGCTTGTTAAGCTTTTCAAATTGTATTGTTTACAATTTAACAATGAAATGTTTGTAGTTAAAAAACAAAGTATTTTTCAAGTAGACTACACTTAAATAGCATAGTATTATATATATCGAACGAGTCTTTTCCGCATAGTATGTTGGCTGCATTACCTAAAACTAGCCCTCTTGTTAACTGTGAAATTAATAAGTTGAAAAAATTGGGAACATCTGCTTGATCTCAATGAGAGAACCACATCCAATATACCGTTGAGCATCCAGTATGCCGTTCTAGGTGGTGAAAAGTGCTGCTAACCTAAAGTTCCTCTGAGATTAATGGGGTTCAACGTGAGTACCTCCACATAAAGACTAGGAGTGGTGCTATTTTAAACCCCACGGGCAAAAATTTTGCAGAATGTGTTTCCGAAGGCATGCCAAGCTGGCAACCCTAAATATTATTCTAACATCTTTGACAATCGATACGGAAGTTAGGAACCAGTAATCGTCTGTCAAGAATATCGTAAACTTTTACAGGATAATTCAGAACGGGTATACTAAACCTGGAATCGACATATCGAAATTCTAACTTCACATCATGATTTAAAAAATGCCTTAATGAAGCCCAGATTCAAGGCTTAGTATACCGTTTCTGAATAACGCTGGTTGGTAGACCCAACACTTATCCCGGAGGATATTTATTGCCCGAAAAAAAAACTAATTGAAGCAGTAAACTGAAAAAAGGAAGGAATAAGGAGACTGGAAAAAAAAATAATAGACAATTTTTTTTATTTTTACAGGGAAGCAAGTGCATGGAAGTCCGATACGGCCAGTGCCTCGACGACGAGGAAACCATAGCTAAGAGAAAGTTAAAAGACAATTAGTGCGGGGATATAGATATTGATAAAAAAACACCTCTCCATAAATATAGAATAATTTATTTGGATGTTAGTATATAAGCTGTGTGTTTTGTAAAGGCTCTCTATAGTGATTGTAGAGGCTTTGTAAACGCAACGTCTAATAAAGGATGGATTAATTTATTTGACTTTTATTTTAATTTTAAACGTCACATTATAATAAAAAAATCCTGGGTGCTATTCTATTTCACAGCCGGCTGAATAAATAGAGTCGAAATTCGAATAAACATAGGTCCGAATCAACCCTCAAAGTGTCGGATCGCAAAACAAACATTTCAGTCAAGAGACCATTAAGATCAACAACTGTGAAAGAATCAAGATTTAACGCTAGAGAAGAAAAATGGTTAACCTTTATTTATCTGCAACGTTTATATTTAAAAAAACAAAAGCAGAATTGAATGAACTACAAGGGTTACCTACCTACTTAGTTTTTTTTCTTTTTATTTAATGGACTGAAGCTTTGTTTTGTGATAAGTACTTGCGTAGCTATATGTTTTTATTACTTACTTGTTTCAGTTGTGATTTTGTTTGACTTAATAACATAGTATAAGGATAGATCTAGGATAAATCATACCACAATATATTTAATTACACGTGGACAATGAAGAGATGGCTGCACGGATCCGGATGAAATTTGGCACAGAGATAGATTTTAGTCTGGAATAGCACATAGGCTTTGTATCGCTAAAAATGCACAGTTCCTATGGGATAGCATACAGGAACCGTGTTTTTTAAACTTAACTTTTTAATCGCTGGTAGTACCGCGAGGCACAACTAGTTGATATATACATATAGTACATATATATATATATATATATATATATATATATTATGTACTTCATACGTTACTCTAGCCTGCGTCTAGCCTAGCGTCATATCGTATATGGTACTACATATGATTGGGCGCACGAAACAATGACTGTGCTCCGCTAAACTGTGGTTCCTGAACCACACTGTATGGAATCTCAATCACAATGTATTTTTTTTTAAATCTCGCACCCCGCGCCGGCTGCTAGCTGAGCATGATCGTTGCTCTGTTTTTTTATTCTAGAGTAACATTATATTTGTAACTAGACCCCAATTGAACGTCTACATCTGCTGGCACTGCGCACGCGCCATATAAGCCACCTTTTGCGCACGCTGCACCACCTCTGGGCATCTCTTGCGCCGAACCAGCCTGCAGTCCTGAAAGAAGCCCTCGTTGCGAGGGAACCCATTGCTGCCGTCACTGAACGTCACCAAGCCTGAAATTGAAAATTACAATATCTTTATATGGTATTTATTATATACATATATCATCACGCTTATATTTACGAAGGGGTAGGTAGAGTTTGTCAATAGAAAAATAAACAAGAGAGTCAACCCTAAGTGTGTGTTAATATAATTGTGCTGTTTAGCAAGTCTGTTGGACTAACATGGGTCCTAATTTATGACCTAGAGCTCAATGTGATATGGATGAACTTAATGTAATTTATCAGGCACAATTCAAGAATTAAACCACGACTGCAACCAACCATTTTTAATAATAAGCTGACAATTTACGCTGTTACTCTTGCAAGATCTTTTCAGTTGAGGTTGCATATCGACACAAAATAGTTATTTAAGCAAGCAGATGAATCAAAATTAAATATCACAAAGTTATGGTCAAAAGACAATAAAATAAAATAATATATCGTACTATTTCTTCTTACCGAGACCCCAAACCCTTCCACCACGGAATTCCCCCTCAAACTTCATGCCGTCAGCGCGCCAGAACACGCCGTGACCGTGGAACCAGCCTTGCATGAACTCGCCTTCGTATCTGAATATAAAAAAATAATATGCAAATGTTTTGGACCTTACTAAATCAGCAAAAGATTTAAGTAAAAATATCTGGCTGGTCTTAAATCTGAATGAGTTCGCATATTGTATTGAGAGCTAATAATAACATTGGGCAAATGTGGTTATTCTAAAGTGCCCTTCTGCCTTTGGGAAACACAGACGTGATAGTATTTATATAAATATGATCAAAGTCATCTTGAAAATTATATAATGGCTACCATAATAGAGCTTAGCTTAAGATCATAAACTTTTCAGTAACTTATCCGCATCTTTCGATGGTCTTAATACGTGAGCGAGACAGCAATATCTTGAGAAGATTCAGATTTAGTTTATTTATTCTTGTATCCATAGGTATGTCAAGAACATAAACTCACTTAGCTCCGTCGGGGAACGCCATTACACCAAGACCTGAGCACAGTCCCCCAATCAACGCGCCATCATATCTGGTACCATCAGGTAATACCAGATGCCCCATTCCATGTTTCTGCCCCTTTGAGTTCCACTCGCCTACATAGCGGGTTCCATCTTCATATTTGTAAGCGCCTGTCTTGACGACGCCTGGATCTACCACTGGGAACACAGTCATGTTAGAAAGCCTTTCCAACATCTACGAAATAGTGACCATAATCCGCTAGCAAGCGTTGCACATCAGAACAACTACACAACTGAGATAAAAGAGCCTTCGTCGGTCACTGTTGAGTGATTGATCCAACTGACTATTAAAGAGTTGCTCAGATATATGTTAAACAGTTGTGCTGACTTTGAAGGTTTTCAACACCAAATTACGTAACAAAGAAATTATATATTTGACCATCGGAACCACTAACATAGAGGTTCGCTTTTTCCTAAAGGAAAGGACGTGCACCAAACTCAGCACAAGCTAATTTTAGAATTCCTCCTGCCTATCTTCAGGGTCGCGGTTACAAAAGGCGGGGTTCCTATCTCTACGAGGATGACGGTATGTTATGGCCCACGGGGAGAAGTCACATAAGATTACGCTATTGGTGCAAGACTCCTACCTTAAAGACGCCATTAAGTCGGAGTCTAATCACCAAAGGTGTTAAGTCATTAATCCGCAAAGGACCCAACATAACAACAGGACTGAAACCCATTCTAGAATATTTGAGCTCTAAATTCTTTATCGTAAGGTACGCACTTAATGCAAGTATATGTATTTAAAGCATATTTCAAAATGACCATGAATGGAAGCAAAAAACGGAAGGACAACCTACAATATTTCTGCCCAAAATACCTCGACGTAGAATGAGGACGAACAACGACCGCTGTTTCGGCTGAAATATTTCAGCTATATTTTGGTACGCGACTCAATATTCCTTGTTTCTTTTGCAAGTCGTCCTTGATGGATACAAACTTATTGTGGTGTGAGAATATCAAGTAGCCCTGAGAGAAGTGGCATATCATAAAAAAATATATCCTCATGTTTCCCAAAAGTCGAAATATTTTTTCAGATCAAAAATATATATTTTTTGTACATCGATTAATATAAGTAAAACGTTAAATGCTTATATACAAGTAACTATAAAGAATAAATACTGCAAGTTATGATTGATTAAACATTCAATTCTTTGACCATACAAAATTCACTAACTCAATTAAGATGAAAATAAATCTAACAAATTGCACTCACCGTCAACCATGTTACAACGCTACGCACTAACTACATAGAGCAGTATTTTAATGGCTTCGTTGAACTTAATCTAATAATGAACCCTGTCTGGTTACTAACTTACGCTACACTATACTTATATGTATACCTAAACATCCAGACGCGGAATAAAGTACTTAAGTCGTGATTCGGGGGGGGGGGGGAGGATTGCACCCATAAACATCCCCACTCCCCTTGTGTACAGCTGTATATATATATCCCAAACTATATAGATGTTTATGTTTGTACCCAATTATTGAATATTGCCTAATTTTTAATCTCAGATACTTTTGTTTCACAACGATGCTGCAGCTTGATCTTGTATATAGAGTTATTCGATTTAATTTAATATTATCTACAGTATATTTCTATATTACATCACTTTATGCAGGATGAATTTTGCAAGTGGGCGTGGATGGCCAAATCTGAATCTAAAGAGAATAGCGAAAAATGTTTAAAGAATTCTCGGGATTGATTATGTTCAAAACTAAAACTGACTGATTAGTTTTTTTTTTAATAATCTCCATAGGCAAGAATTGAACCTGTCAATTTTGAAAGAAAAAGACACAAAATACTCTAATACACCGATAATGTTACTTACGAGGATCAAGTTCTGGGAAGTAAAGACGTACGGCAAACCAAAGAAAAGAGGTTACTGTATCAGCTGATGAAAAGTGCTCATATTTTGTAAAGCAGGAAGCGACAACTTACTTCGTTACGCTAGTTGTTCCTTATGCTATGGAATCAGGAAATAACTGCCATCTACTGATTTCTGCTCGTCACATCTTGATAATACATAACTTGTGCAATTCTTTAATTTACCGAGTCATGTTTAATGTGGGAGCGAGCGTAATTTAGAATTATAATCTCCACTTGTTAACTCAATGACTAATGGCTCAAGAGCCGTGTATAGACCGACTGCGCCGCCTCACAAGGCTTGGCAGAGGACAAATACCGCGCGTGGCAGTCTTGTTCATTCTTTAACTGGCCTCAAATGTCTAACGAAGGCCAACTCTCGCTATCAAGTATTTCATAGCAATAACGAATGAAATTAATTAATGAAAATACATTGAGAATAAAATGGTGGAAGACGATGCTTAAGTTTAGATCTGAGAAAAATGATAGTTGTCCTTTTTCTTTCTTTAAGATATGAAACGTGATTAAATTAAATTGAATCAGATGAAATATGGCCTCACCACAAATGAGTTGGTATTTTGCAAAACATCAAGTATTTAATAGTGATAACAAATTCAGATAATCTGTTTTCTCATACATTTGATTCTGAGGTGGTATGAACTTCGCCTGGATAGCCAGTTATAAATAAGAAATGGATGATGCTGAAAATATGTAAATCATATAACAGTTGGTGTAAGCATATGGCAGCTGACAGCGATTGGGCCTTTGGCTAAGTACCCTTTTCCGTCTACCACTACGCATGCCTAAGTATTTGCCTTGGACAAGACACGAACTTATCAATCAAGGCAAAGCCGCCTCGCGAGACTGCGCACTTAGTGAGTACGCGGCTAATGGAATGTATATAACATCTCGTTAGCACGATCGAAAGTCTCAATATGTAACACGAATCTCAACCTTTTCCCTGAGGGAGCTGTGAAAATTTCCGTCAATTTATCTTAGTTTAGTGATGATTCCGGTATAGGTATCAAGAATTTATCTTTAAGTATAACAATCTTCTTTTAATCTATCTACCCTCAGTCTAAAAGCCCAGACCTTTTTTAATGTCCGACTGCTGGACACGGGCCTCCCCTCAATGCGAAGAGGATTAGGCCATAGTCTACCACGCTGGCCCAGTGCGGGTTGGCAAACTTCACACATCTTTCGACAGGTTCTCTTAGACATGCAGGTTCCCTCACGATTTTTCCTTCACCGTTTAGCAAGTGATAATCATGGTTGAAAATAAGATGCGCTCATGAAATTCCAGAGGTGCGAGCCGGGGTTTGAACCTGCAATCCTCGTTACCCAGGCAAGCGTTCTACCAACTTGGCTATGACTGCTTCTATCTACCCTTAGTCTGTTCTTACTTAAGTAGTATCTGATATAATTACTTTTTTAAATAAATAAATATCAAATATTTTTTGATAATTTTATTAATGGGTATGGGACATAGGCCTTAAGTAAAATAGAGAAGCAGAATACTATTTGGATGTGACATCAACGCTTAACATAAATAACTAACATAAAAACAAGTTTTCTCATAACATTTTCATAAGATCTAAAACAACAAATGAATCGACAGCCTGATTAGCGCAGTTGGTAGTGACCCTGCTTTCTGTACCGAGGGTCCCGCGTTCGAATTCTGGTAGGGACAAACTTTGTGTCATGAGCACGAATATATGTAACTAAGTAAGTATGTCTAAGTATTATATTCTTAGTCCATTGTACGGTACCAATAATACAAGCGTTAATACAAAAAAAAGGAAAAATTATAATACAAAAATAATAATAAATAAATAATGTCGCCTTCCTACGGACCCTATTTACAATAGAATACCTAACTATTAGTATCTAGTGCGTCTAAAGCAAAAGTAATTGTATTCGTTGCTCGATATTGAGCTAAAACTCGACAGGAACCCGAGAATTGTATCCCATATATTTATACTTGCAAATATTTTTTTCGGAATGTCTCGGGAGTCTTTCAGACCGGGGCTATAGGATTTTTTGTAGGGTATCGAAATGAGAGCGTCCCACATTTCAAAATCAATAATAAACTAGTAATATGTAAAAACTAGCCCCAATAGTCCACAAAAATAAATGGTAAATAGTACATCAATAAGTAAAAGGCTGGGAAAATGAGTATCACGAGTCCAAAGAGACGGGAAGTATCGTACGATAAATATTTTCGATGATAACAAAAGCAGTGATATCCAAGTTGGTAGAACACATGCTTCGGTAACTGGGATAGCAGGTTGAACCTGGCTTACACCTCGGGGATTTTTGGATTTCATATGCCAATCTCATTTTCAACTATGATTATCACTTGCTTAGCGGTGCAGGCAAACATCAGGAGGAAACTGAATATCTGAGAGAACCCTTCGATAGATGTGTGTAGTCCGCCAACTCACACGGGTGGTTGACTATGGCCCCGTCGTGTCGCATCGAAGGCGGGTGTGACCAACCAAGGATGTTTACAAAAGGGCTAGGTATTTTTTTAATATATTCATAAATTTACCAGATAACCAGAACAATGAAGATATTTCAGAAACTATCTGGCTGTGGAAAATAAGTATTGAATATTTATTAATTATTATAATTCAGGTTCTTCACCTACACATCTACATAGGTAGGTATTTATTTTAAAAAGGCATACGCCCAGACCTGAAATTTGGACAGTAAGTACCTACATTTTATTATGTGCTTACGTCAAAAAAATAATAAAATATTTTCTTACTAGGTGCTTACCCATTAAGAAATATTATTTGGAAATTCTTATAATACGCAGACAAATCGTGGGTACAGGCTATAACTGTACAATTCATAATACATTTCCTATTTATCACCTATTTCCAATTCAAGAAATAACCAATAAGTACCGCCTGTAACCTATATATTAACCAGAGCGAGTGCTATCAATTCAGGGCACAATTTACAATATTACTTCGTCCGGCTCTTGAAGGAACAACTAAATGATATGCCAACTTTAGCTGTATAGATGCTGCTGATGATTAGCTGTATAGGTGCTGTATAGATAAGCAAATTATGCGCAGACATCATAACACTGACGATTTGCTATGCTATTCTAAAATGTTCATTCGCAAAATCACTGAAATAAAATGCATATCGTGAGAGTGTCTCTCGTGATTTACCTTTTTCATTTTGCCAGCGTCAAATATTGAATATCCATATCAAATTCAATAAAAACTCATCTATACATATAAATAAAATTGGAGTGTCTGTTTGTAATATTAAAATAACCGCTTTTTACTAAGTGCATTTGGATGTATACACGTTACCTATACCGAAACAACATTTTTTACAATTTTTGTCTGTCTGTCTGTCTGTCTGTCTGTCTGTCCGTCTGTCTGTCTGTCCGTCTGTCTGTCTGTCTGTCTGTCTGTCTGTTTGTTCCGGGTAATCTCTGAAATGGCTGGACCGATTTTGACGGGAATTTCACTGGCAGATAGCTGATGTAACAAGGAGTAACTTAGGCTACTTTTATTTTAGAAAAAAAAATTGGATCTCTCGAAAAAAAATTAAAACCAATGGTGCAGCGCTGCGCCTGCTTAAAGTTTGATAGCAACAATCTGCAATGCGTCCCGCGGGATCAGAACGCGAGCAGGCTGTTGCCAACGGTTGAGACGTTGTTAAATACCACGCGGACGAAGTCGCGGGCAACAGCTAGTAATAAATAAAAAAATGGATGATGACGTGAAAATATAAAAGTGAGGAATCCCAATCCAGGATCAAGGATAAAGTACGTTTGACACCTAATGAGAATGACAGCCATGATAAGGTAACCTTAAATATTTTTTCATAATTGTTGTATGAGTTACAGAGTACTTAACGACTACCTAGTTATTACCTGTGCTTAATTTCTCGAATTACTGAGGTGGGCTAGCAGACGGCATAGCTGCAGTGAAGTTGGTCCGGCCACGTTTCACAAATGGACCCGCAAACGTGCAAAGTGGCAAATCGCGTCAATGCCTGAACGCCCGAAGAGGTTCACCGACGTCGTGCCAGAACACAGGGACGATGCGACAATTTAAACTCCATTACGGTAAAACGTGGCTACAACAAGCCCGAGACAAAGTTCTGTGGACAAGGAAAGGAGAGGCCGATGCCTAGCAATGGGACACAACATACTAATAAAAAATTGTCCAGTACTGGAGTGATGTAATGAATTGTCAAATTAATAACTGAACTCCGTCACAAATATAACGCCGTGACAAAGTCACGTCCAATTAACTATAGCCGTAATCGTTGGTTAATAGTCGTTGTGCTGTCGCGACTCGCGTCGCCATATCCTTATTCCAGCGGCGCTACAGTAATTGCCCGCCATTGCTCGGCCCGTTACATTATCGCAAGGTTATATTGTGCAGAAACGATAGTAGGTATATTCGTAACATCCAACTAATTCGCTCGTATTTTATTGACGTCATTACAAAGTTATCGAAAGTAAGTAGACATACTTGTAACTGATGTTGCGTCCTTTATATGATTAAACAAAACGTCATTGTATAGTGTGGAAACAATACAATTGAGGAAATTTGCACGGTGTTTATTTCAGGTCATAAGTGTACTTATTAATTTTTATTTCTACGCATAATAGCTTCATAGTATGCAAAGAACAACGCCAACACAAAGCTATACCAATTCATCTCAGGCTTAAATGAAAATAATACAACTGCTATCTTTCGTACTTTTTACATCTATTCGCAAATTGAATATGGGCCTTGAATAGAGTAAGTATTTCATTAAGTTGATCAATTAGATTCGCTCCTTTGTTACGTTTTAAGTCGTATTCCTAAAGTATTAAAGTTGATTTTAATTTGTTTTATGTCAGTAACTGTCGAATTCTTAACTCGGGCATTGTTCCGAAGAAATTTATAATATTGAACGAACTTATAACATCGTAATCAGGAGATGGTTTGAAAATAAAAACTTCGAAGGTTAATGGGATTGTTGTAGTCGACAGCGTGATCCAGAGAGGGTGTACAACTGTTTCAGGTGCTTATTTAGCACATTTCTAATAATTACGTGAACTCACAGTTTTGATAAAAAAAAATTCTTAAATTTGTTGGGCGCTTTTTTTTTTACTTGAACTATCAGATTTGTGGCGCCAAGTAGCGCGTAGTTCCACCAATTAAATTTATTTTTAATAAGTTTGTATTTCGAACGATACGTAACACGTCTACAAAGTAATTTAATCTATGGTCAACATTGGTCCAGTACATTGGAACCGCGTTCACCTTTTGAATTTACAACAGGCAGCAATCTAGCGTTTCCCGTCGTGTCGCTAGTGAATTGAAGTCAGGCCCGAGCAAGTTCACGGCAAGTGTGCATTGTGATGCGATTTACTGTTATTTGTACAGATGGCTGTGCTGTCTTCGATGATTGGATGATTTACCATCGTCACGGGTGTCATTCCCAGAGGGGTAGGTTGAGGTGCCCTGCAGTGCACCCAAAATTCGGAAATGGTATTTTGTCCCAATGTAATTAATGGCGAACCTGTTGCGATTATACCGGAAACATTCCTATATACTCAACATGTGGAGGATTTTGATCGATGTATTGAAAATTTACATTTACGATTGCTTTCAGTGACTTACTACCTATTTTTATCTTCATAAATATACAAAGTGATAGTGAAATATCGCAGAGGCGATAAGTTTGATCAGAATCTATTAGAATAAAAAAAAAGTTGCTATATTTTGTCTAAAAAAAAAAACCGAATTGAGAACCTCCTCCTTTTTTTTGAAGTCGGTTAAAAATGAGAAATGTCAAGCGCACGCGAGCGTATTATTTGGGAATCCCTGTGTAAAATCAGAATCAGAATCAGAATATTTTTTATTCACGTAGACCATTAAGTACAGTACTTATAAATCGTTACAAAATATTATGCTCCTACTTTACCACCCGTTCGAAATGCCGCTCCTATCGAGAAGAACGGGCATAAAACTCCAGGGTTGTTCATTTTTTTAAGATCTTTTACATTTTTGAGCAAAACATTGTTATAGGTATGTGAGAACAATGTAGGAACGGCTAATCAGACGTTAGCAGCGGGTAGTATAGATATAATATGGCTGTATTTAGATTGGAACTTCAGGTGGATATTTACATGAGCAGAGAGCAGGAGTCGACGACTCCTATCTGAAGAGCGGATATGAAGCTATAAAGCCTGATATTAAGAAACTTATTCATTGTTTGATTAGTACAGAGGAAGTTGTTACTGAAACTTGGGATGCTTATCGCTTATACAGAATGATTCAGAAAGGGTATATGGCCTTGAACTTGCCTTTTAAAAACTTTAAAACCCGCTGTTTTTACTAACTTTATGGTGTTGTATCGCTTTAGGTATTTTTTAAGCAAACTTAATACATCGAGACATCCAATGCAGAATGCTAATATCGCAAAAAAAACTAAATTACATCGTAAAGATGACCAAATTTTTCGTATCAAAATAAAAACCATTTACACTTTTGAATTTCGCGCCCTGACCTGAGCTTCCACCTTAAAAAAATAGTAGAATAAATATACAGTTGTGAATTTTCAGAGATTTTTTTTAATTGGCTCATTATCATTTTCTGAATCAGCCTGTATGTCGGGTTAATGTACACCAATATTATTTACTGCGGGAAATGGAAGGGTTTATTTAGAATAGTCAAACAGCTTAGGTACGGGCACACATATAAACTCACAGGTACAGCTAGTTTATAATAATACTAAACAACTATCTAATCATAACTACTTAAGTAGATTCCGTTGTGTGTGCTCATAAATTCGAGTCTATCAAAAGTAAAACATTTGATTAACCCTATATGAATCCAGGGCTGTCACGCTACACCCCTGCCCAGGTAAGCACTGCCGTCTGGCAGTTGGTGGCGATCGATCTGAACCACGGTCACGCACGCCCAAGGCTTGGCCACACTTGGCAAGGTTAACACATTATATTTAATCAAATACATTGGAGTAAATATGAAAGACCTAACTCGTGACCCTTTTTTTGTAAAGAATATTAGGTTCGGGGAAATATTATATTCTTTTGTTACACACGTCCAGCAGCCTAGTAGTATTATAAAAAAAATATAGTAATATTTTTTTTAATAACGCCCAACGAACACACCAACTATACGGTCCGACTCAAAGTGAACCCAGTATTTAATTCTTATAGAAATATTAAATATCAATGACTCGGGTACAAACATTCATGCTCATCACACAAAGCTTATCCCTAACAGGATTCGAAGGCGGAACCTTCGGCGCAGAATGCAGGGTCACTACCAACTGCATCAATCAGGCCGTCGTAATACGTAAATTCTACTTCATGCTTGTTTAAGATTGACTACAGTTAATATAAAAATATAAATACTATAAGGTGTAAAAAACATGCATCATTTTAATGTCACGTTGTCACGCTGTCACATGTACTGTCACTGTCACTGTGTACATGTATACGTGGTATATTTTGTTTTATGAAAGTAATCCCAGTAATGGATCACCGTGCACTTTATTTTTTAATTTGATTAATCTTTTTGGAACGTGATCTTTTTATTGATCTGTATTCTCGTTGGTTACCACTGAAATTCGTCAGCACTGGGAATTATGTTGTCTCCATTTTTTATATAATAATATGGTGTTGTGTACATTTTGTATAATATCATAGTAACAGCTTATAATAAAATGCGGAGGAGGATTCTTCCATTTCTTAGAGACACCTGAAGGAATTTATTTCGTGGAAATAATAACGTTCCTAAAAAATCTTATCACGGGTAACATCAATCAAACGCTTTATAAAGAAGTGAAATTCCACTTTGCGGAATAAAACCTATTCAAATATTGCGAATGTCTTCCGAGAATACTGCTAACATTGTATTTTCTAAGAGAGACGAATTCATTAAAGGAAATAGCTTATTATTTTTATAGCGATTATAGCAAAATGTCACAGAATAACAGAATTAAATACTACTGACAGATATACAGATGGTAAATAGTACCTACTCAGTATTAATAACCGTTAGACTAAACTTAGTGATTTGATTTATGCATCAATAAATTTGAATATACTATTCTGTACAACAGCTTTCATTTTGAAACTAAAGTTATATCTTACCACAAAACTATAATAATTTCGCGAGAACTTACATATGTTCATCGTTCGTTACCAAAAAAAACTCAAACATCAGAATAATACCTTCAATGTTATCGACCCTTGGTTTTTATAGACAACAAATTTATAGAAGAAGTCTCAAATTATTGTCCTATTATCACATTTAAATACGATTTTATACTAACATTACTTGTAACTTATGAGGAACATATCGTGTTATTTCGTTTGGTACTTACGAAATAATAATAGAAGTAATCTAAGTACAACTTAAATGTAGTTAATTTATTTTTAGATCTCCCCAGACGCCTATTGTTATGCGATCTGCTAATTAGATTTTAATAAGCGTACCAGTTTTATAAACTACTAGCTGTTACCCGCGACTTCGTCCGCGTGGTATTTAACAAAGACAACCGTTGACAACAGCCTGCTCGCCCATTCTGAGCCCGCGGGACGCATTGAAGGGTTTTGCTATCAAACTTAATCAGGCGCTGCGCTGCAACATTGGATTGAATTTTTTTTCGTGAGATCCTATTATTTTTTCTATAATAAAAGTAGCCTAAGTTACTCCTTGTTACATCAGCTATCTACCAGTGAAAGTCCCGTCAAAATCGGTCCAGCCATTTCAGAGATTAGCCGGAACAAACAGACAGACAGACAGACAGACAGACTGACAGACAGACAAAAATTGTAAAAAATGTTGTTTCGGTATAGGTAACGTGTATACATCCAAATGCACTTAGTAGAAAGCGGTTATTTTAATATTACAAACAGACACTCCAATTTTATTTATATGTATAGATTACAAACTCAATCCATATGATCAAAAGACTTCCGTTGGAACTTGTTAAAACTTGATTTCCAAGTAAAACTATTGCCTGAACTCCTATCAGTTACAGCGAATGAACTTCGTGTTATTAAGTTAAGGACTACTTGTTTATCTTTTTCTTTTGTGAACTGAATGATATTGAACAGCCAGTTGTATCTGAGAGATTTGTGGAATAATATTCTTGGGTTTTAGGAACAAAAGTTAAATATCCGTTGCGCTGTTGCAAGTGACAGCGAGACATAGTCTGATCCAGTTGGTAGGGAACACTTTTGACTAGACCGGTATAGCTACTAAAATTCAATTTGGACAAGGGTTCAGAGTTCAAGTTCAAGAGTATTCTTTTGCAGAGTCAATCTGTATTGACTGTTCTTACTCGTTTTAATGTTAGACGAAAAAGGTATATATGTACTAATGTTATAAATGTGGATGGATGGTTGGATGTTTGTTACTCTTTTACACCAGAACGGCTGAACGGATCTAGATGAAATTTGGCACAAAGATAGATTATAGTCTGGAATAGCACTTTTTATCCTGGTAAAATATATGGTTCCTGTGGGATAGATTTGTTTAAATTTTTCATAGAGCAAAGGATCGACATGATTTACAAAAAAAGGACATACTATTTAATCGCGGGTAACACCGCGGGGCGCAGCTAGGAAGTATATAAATAAGTAGCTGTAAATTATTTCTAGCGATTAATTTTAAAGAACCCATAGAATGTTCTTTGTTTGAAAATAAAAATTGAAAATCAATATTTGTTCAGTCAACGTAAAATGAATGCTTACGACCACCTGTGTCCCGCGAGGATAAGCAGATACTAATTGGCCACATGCTATGACTTAAGCACACGTCATACGCCTCATTCGCATACATATATCTTTTAACATCATACATGGCCGTTAATGGAGTAAAAATACACACATTTGTGATATGAGACTTGGGCCAAATACTCCCACCTTACTTCTAAGGCACTATATAATACCAGCCCTTTTTAAGGTCCCACTGTTAGACGCGGGCCTCCCATCAATGCGAGAGGGATTAGGCCATAGTCCACCTAGCTGGCCTAGTGCGGGTTGGCGGACTTCACACATATTACGAGTGGTTCGCTCAGATATGCAGGTTTCCTCGCGATGTTTTCCTTCACCGTTTAGCAAGTGATAATCATGGTTTAAAATGAGATTCGCACATGAAATGGCTCTATAATCGTCAACAAAATATATCAGCAATACTTATATAGGTAATATGGTCAATGTCTGGAGTATGACCGGGCTTGCTACGGCGACGTCGCGGTGCCGCGCGTCGATGTCATATTACCGGCGGAACTACGTTCGTCGCTGGTGGGGTTGGCAACATTTTATTTTATATTTAACGTTTTATTAAATAAGTGTACAATATTTTAAGGAGTCCATCGGTACGCAATAAAGGTCACATTGGGTCATTTAAAATTTTAAAAACATTTCAGTCTAAAACCGCGATGAAACAGCACGCTTTCTTACATAAGTATCAAATATTGTATGCATATATATTTGTATATAACAATGTTAACCCTTTAAAATATGTTACACTTTTTTTATTAAACCTTATATAAGTGTTAGAGTCCCGCTACAAGTATAAATTACTTCCAACTAATAATGTTTAACGTTTTGGATAGTTATTTTACGTAATGAAGAAAGCAATGATTTAAAAAATTGGAAACCCATTAGGAAAAGAGCTTAGTAAATAAATAATACACAGTAATAAACTTCATGAAAAAATCTTCTTCCATTCAAACTATTGACGATACAAGTCTTAATTTTTCCGACAGCTATATATTAAGATTAACATAATTGGATTTAAACCACAGAATGGGTATATATATTGATAATATTAATTCGCCCGTAACTGACTGAGCGGACGAGCATCCCAATTCACCCGTTACCATAGCAACCACCGCATCAACAAACGCCGAATCATAATCCTATACACATTCCACATTTAAAATGGCATTACATTACATTGTGACATTTACCTAGTTTATTGCGTACCTTATGTCTTTATATTTTTAAAGATATATTTGTGTGACGCATCAATGTAGGCACCTATTAAAATGTTTCGTGCAACTGGTCCCGTGGTACCATTGGCCTAAACACGCAAACGACTTTCTGCACCGAGTTTTCAGTTCCAAGCTACATCGAGGACCGACTTGACCGCGGCTCACATAAAAAAATAATAATTAAAAAAATAGTGTCACGGGTCACGCGATAAGTTAGTGCCTTTAGTGTTGTGATGAGTTAAGGAATTTATTGTACCATGGCGTTTAATGGTGGTAAGATAATCCTTTTTTGATATTTCATTGTAGATTTAAGGAAGAAACAAAACATTAACTACAATTTTATTGTGCCTGCAATGTTTATTGAACCATAAGAAAGAATGAATAGATCTGAAAATTAATTGCAAGCTAATCTATAAGTCTATAAAACTGTGCTCGATAAAAAGGGGAATTCTTTCATTATGCGCAAGTAAAAGGACGTCTTTATTAATAAAGATTTTCTTTTACACAGTTAACAAAGTGCCAATCATTTTAATTCCGAAGAGAGCTAGGATAAAGGGATCTTGTGAAGGGGATTCTGTAGAGTTCAAAGTTGTTAACGTCATACAGTACTCACTTTGAACTTTTTTAATGCGATATTTAGATATTTAAATAAATGCTATTACCTTCTTAAATAATGCAAAAAATAATGATTGTTATACAAAATAAAAAATACTGTTAGTAATACTTTGTTAGTTACATTTCAACGTAATTTTGATGTTATTCATTCAATAGGTCTTATCACACGAACAAAATATTCTTACTAGTAAGGAGCATTATTAACCTACTCCGTTTTTTCATCGGATATTTTTTTTAGGTAGGTATTTATTTTGGTAATGAACCTCCTGTTCGGTAATAAAGAATTGTAGCATTTTCTCTTTGTCTCAAGAAGTTGTATTCCATCGTATTTTACTTATTATTCTAGTAAAAGATAAACGAAATAATAGTCGAGTGATTTGAGCGTAAGCTGGTCGGCTCTCTTCGTAGTTAAGAGTTCTATTCCCGCGTGGGCAGATTTCAGAAATATTTTTTCTGTAATTTGCACCAGTCTAAATGTGCGCCCCAGTACGGTACCCATGAAAGGTTACTTGGTTTGGGACCATACAGTTGGTGTATTTATCTGGCGATAATATAAACATATACAAATGATTCAGAAAGGGCATACTAAGCCTAGATAACATTTATTTTTTTAATAGGCATTAAAATTCTGACACATAATGATTTCAAATGCGCTAAAGAAGCACAATTTCAAGGCTTAGTATATACTTTCTGAATCACGCTGTATAGTACTGGAGCTAGCGTAGTCATTACAAACATGTCATTTTTAAAGATATTAGGGCCACGCTGTCACTTAAACTATTTTTTTTTTTTTTTTTTTTCCCTAATGGCCTTTTTCCATTGAGTCAGGCTCAACGACTTAAACTATAAATTATATCGTGAACTGGATGACGGCACTGTTTTCTTTAAACAGATAATACATAATATTATATTAAATTGAGCGAAACGCTGACGTTTGTTGTGACGTACAAAATATTTACTCATTAATTATGAATACTTCAACTTTATTATGAATAGAAACTGAATTTAAGCGAATTTATGCTCTGCTTTTGTTGAAATCTATCAAAACTGTTACCGGACTATTTCTGCATATAAAGTTACATAAAAAAAGTGTTACAATAGTGTGTGTCTGTGTGTTTGAGTTTCACACGAATATTCGATGGTCAGAAACTGGATGCATTCCGAGACACGCTGCTGGTATCGCTGACAGCGTTCACGTTAATATTTTGCGTTCCGATTTGTATATCGCGCTTATGACCGTTGAATTGTCAATAATTCGGAACGCTTATTAGAGCGTTCGGTGTTCATTCATAATCTCAAAAACAAAAACCGATCAGTTTCTCGACTCCGACTATCCCTATTATATAAATCTGGTGTGAGCATTCAAGAATTGATTCCCCAATTAGGCTCGTCGTCTATATTAACTTGAAAACTCACGTTAAAAGAATACTAATCTAAAACAACACAAACGTCAGTTTTGAGTTTGACGGGGCGGCGCTTACGATAATTAGTAATTTTTGTTTGCAGCATAAGCGGTGATATCGCAAAATGTCGGTTGGAATGACGTCATATATGATAACCACAGACCTAAAATTTTTCGTGACAACACTCGCGATCGTGTAGTCGCGCTCACCGTGACTGGGAACGTGTGTTGATATCGATATTAGCGCGTCTCGGAATGCAACTTATAAGTCCATTGGGCATTGTGCTACAGAACAAATCTTTATTTTTTTTACCAATTAAAGGTACTTATGATCGGAAGTTTGGACTTAGACTTATTAAATAGCGTGCCTATCATGATATCATGATTATTGCTGGATTGTGAATCAAATACTTAAATAGTGCGGGTGTACACTAACATCTAGTGACATCCATCGTATTGAATGTGAGTTAGAATACAAAACTAAAGCAATATAAAAGTTTTTTGTAAGGACATTGTAAGGAATGCCTTTGGATAGTCTTTGTAAGGCAATTGTGACGCCATTGTTATGACTGAAACTGAAAGGCTTTTGTAAAGTATATGTATGTTATTTATAAGGTCTCTGTATAACCTTTTGATACCCCTTGATGGATCGATCACAAACGAAATCCATGTTTTTTTTAAAAACACCTCCAATCGTGTTCAAACGAAGCACGATTCAATATTTTTTCTTTACGAATTTCCCAAACGGCTCTACACGAGGTCCTAATCGTCGCGTAGAGCCATTTGGGAAATTCGCGAAGAACGTAGGCATAATATATCATTGGCCAGTTGTCCGCCGTGTGAGATGGTGATCTATTGCGCTACCGGTTAGTCTAGTGCTAGTTACGTGTGTCCGGGAAGGACCAGGACCACTTAAAGGAGAGCCGATTTAACTGCACGCAAACATAGTACCTACGATACCGAGAATTAGGTACAAAGTTGCCTATGTTCAAGGTTATCAATTTACTAAGGCAAGCGGTATAGTGGAAAAGCTAAAGGTATTGTGGCTTTAGTGATAATGTTACCACACGCTACGACTTAGTTGGATCAGAGAGGATTTGATGTATTTTTATGGGATACAGTCGAACAAACCTGTTACTCCTGTGAGCGAAGATAGCATGCATACTACACACTTGATGCTTATCTTAAGGATAAAAATGCTTGGTTAGATGCTGGTCCAGCTCCTCAGAAATATAAATGACCTTGTTCGAGCAGACTATTTAGATTTGTTTTTCTCTTCTTCCTTCTTATTTTCATTTACAAAATTAATTTGTAAATGTGGGAATCATGTAGCCATTAACTTGAAAATATACCTGGAGTTTTTTTAGCAGCTGATCAAGCCTTCCCAGCCGTTCCTACATTGTTCTCATACATGAATATGCGAGAACAAAGCCGTCTTTAAAAAAGAGCAACTATAGAGTTTCTTGCCCGTTCTTCTCCATAGGAGCGGCATTCCAAACTAGCAGCATTTTAAAACTATTTTGACGATTCATAAGTACTGTACTTAACGGTTTACATATATAAAAATATATTCTGATTCTGATTCTAACAGTGGAATTCAACTGTAGTACTGGGAATTGTCCCGAGGCAAAGCTAAATTGTCTCAGAATCGAGAACGATTTTAATCAATGAAATATTGCGTGGTATACGAAATAATTGAAGTCCTCAATATCTCAATTATTGATATAAAAATATTCACAGCCCGGACGGATATAAAGTTACCAGCAATATTAATAGGGTATACTTTTTTATATAAAACCTCATCCAAGACGAGACAAGATTCTCTTAAAAATAGAAATACCTATTAATGGATGGTTTTGGTTTATTCTTAACAAAGGTTTTTTTAATATATAGAGCAGAGAGCGAATTGTACACGAATCCAGGTAATTATTTCTTAAGGCCTTTATTTCGCTTATCCAAGGCCATTTCTCTTTGTCTAGACACAATATTCAGTCCCAGACGCACCCAGTTCATTAGTAGTTACCTAATTACATAATTAACACTCATTAGATCAACATTTCAAATAAGGTAACGAAGAAAATTAAGAATATATATTATGTAGATACATATACTACTGGCTGACCCGGCGAACTTCGCACTGCCTCGTGATTTTTTTCCATGTTTTAATAGTTTGCCGGCGACAAATTCAAAAAATCAAAGTTCATAAAAATCTGCCCACTCGTTCTTGAGTTATAAATGGTGTAACTAACTCAACTTTGTTTTATATATAGATTATAAAAATGTTGCTGGGCTGTATAATGGTATCGCTTTCACAATGAATTGTACATAGAAACGAAAGCGTTATTGATTTTCATAAAATGCTAATATTAGAATACTTATGCTAAAACTCTATAACATCTAACAGATATTTAACAATTGATAATGATATTACTTTCTCTGTTATATATCAAAACGGCTGTATTTGAAGGGCTAAGCGGTTGTTTGTTTAATATATATAGTTAGTTAGTTTGTATCCGAGATCAGCTGAGGCTCCGAGAACATTGTGATAAATAACTGAATCGATTTAAATATTTATATTTACTCATTTTGAGAGATCATCAAGATAAGACTAAACAACTGACTGGTTTGATTTAATCATTCATCGTGTTTATAGAGTACATTTCATAACATAACTTGTAGTTATTATTGAAATAAAACTATTTTTAAGGATTCTCTCGCGTTTATTTTTTGTTTTAACGTTCCCGACGTTGCAGCTGCTTTACAGCAACCATGGTCACGGGAGGACTGAGGTGGTTGACGTCCTAGTGTCATAGTTTGACGGGGGTACCCTCATATTTAGTTGTTACTTGCGGTCCGATCTACGCAGAAAGCGCTCACTGTGTCTTGAGGTCTTGCAATGGTAGGCTTAGTTTTGTAGTTATTAGTACGTAGTTAAAAGACGTATCGAAGGGTTGCGAATCGGCCTTAACCAAATCCGGATCCGGGTTAAACATCACGCTCCAATATGTCATATCTGTGTGTAGTCAACCTAGGTTCATTCCTACAGAAACATTTAATTAATACCTAACTAAATAAAGTAGGTACATAGTACTTTTCAACATGTTTACCTAATAATAGTTTGCGGTTAGTATTAAAATCGAATAGCCATCGAATTTGCATTGAACCAAAGTATCGCATGTATGCCTTAGATTTAGATAAAGTTCAGTATAAAGACCGTGGATGATTGAAATCGGAATGACAGCCGCGTGGTTTAATCTTAAATGTGAATTGTGCGTAGCTAAGTAACAAGTACGCAACAGTTAAAATGTTAGTATTACTCTCGAGATATAATCATTAAAAAAACTAACTTACCATATGCATTATATTAAACATGTGTATTAGTATTTTCATTATTGAGGTTTTTGTATTAGTATATTCGTTTCATTGACGCTAAAATTACATCCCCTTCCTTCAATTGAAAAAAAAAACAATTTTCCAAATCGGTTCATAAATGACGGAGATCTGAGGTAACAAACATAAAAAAAAAATACAACCGAATTGAGAACCTCCTCCTTTTTTGAAGTCGGTTAAAAAGGATATAGATCAGTTTTCAAACTTATAGTTAAACGTCAAAATGACATCAATCACCTTATCGTATCAGTGTTAGATCCTTTATTTAATTACGACAAACTATGAAATTGACAACAAAGTGTATAATTTGGTTCCGAAGAGTGTTTACAACCGTATCATGGAATTGTTTCTACACAAGACCATTAAAAGTTCAGATTTGAATATCGTATTCGAGATTTTCCTGAATACTTTCAGGCTCTTAGAAGTGCTCGTAAATATCCGCCTTTATGTAAATCGAAGCCTTTCAATTAATATGCTGCTCAAGTTATTGGTGCAAAGAGTTTTATTCCAAAAAAAAGAAAAGAGAAAAAGAGTATACAATACTCTTTTTCCCATATTGAGGAAAACTCTTTCGTCTAAACGTCTATTACTAGACCCTGATCGTTTTTTTTCTTTTGTTGTTCCGTAACCCTAAAACAGTATGGATTTTATTGGTATTTATTTTTTTAATTATGTTGTTATATCGACAATTATAGGACGGCCTGATTAGCTCAGTAGGTAGCGACTCTGCTTTCTGCACTGATGGTCCTGGTTTCGAGTCCCGGTAGAGACACGCACTTTGTGTGGTGAGCACAAATTTTTGAACCTAAGTCATTGATGTTTAGTATCTATATAAGTATTATATACTGACTTCGCCCTTAGTCTATTGTACGTTACCCATAATACAAGCATCGCTTAGTGTGGGAACGTATAGTTGGTGTGTTTGTCTGGCGATATTATTATTATATCGGTGGAACTCTTGCAGTACCTATAAAAATGTTTTTATATGACATTTTTATGTGGAAACTATGCAAAATCTGCAGGGTTATTTTAAACCATTCGAAATCGATATCGGAAACGGAATCGAAAACTTCCGAGCTGGATTACCGCAATCGCTATAAAAAATCTAAATTTAACAATCTTCGATATATCTTGATGACAATACCAAATCGTTTTTTCAAAAAGATTCCGTCGGGAAGCTCGTCGGGAGCGACATAAATATCGGAAAGTTTCAAATCCGTTTCCGATGTCGATTCCGAATGATTTAAAATAACCCTGCTGGAGTGGTAGAAGTCTCCGTTCGGAGACATGCGACACGACACCGCTTGTAATATGACGACACACCCTGATAGGCAATCGATTCGAATACGTAATCACGTTCAGAACTACATACATCATACCCACAGATATATTCCCGTGTCGTTCAGGTAAGACCGCGAACTAGATTCAAGTCTCAACAAAAATATGTAAATCTCCACCCCTCCTTTGGTGGATTGGGTTAGGTAGATACCTATTTTTAATAATAGCCAAGAATAGAAAATATTTTCGGGAATATTCTGCCAACAAAATATTTCTTGAAGTAAAGGACTTACAGTAGGCTTTTGATGTTGTTTTGGGTGAAGGGAAAAATGTTAATAGTTCACAAGTTATTTTTTCTACAAAAAATACATACTTATACAAAGGCTCTCATGGATCAAGTAGAGACCACTGATTGCCATAAACCACGTTCTTGATGATCCGTTTGTTGTCCATTAACAGAATCAGAATCAGAATATTTTTTATTCACGTAGACCATTATGTACACAGTATTTATGAATCGTCAAAAGATACAAAAATATTATGCTACTGCTTTATCACCCGTTCGGAATGCCGTTCCTATGGAGAAGAACGGGCAAAAACTCCATTGTTGCTCTTTTTTAAAACATTCATACATCTCCTCAAACACTTCCGTCCGTCGAGTGTGCTACGGACTTCGACTTGGAATTGGTTGAGCTTACTACAAGTCTAGTAAATACCAAGCTTGTGTAAGTCGAAAATTAGTGATGTAGATTTTTTTACGATTTTTATAAATCGGTTCTCGATTTTCTTTTCATGGGTACGAGGCCGAGTCATCTGATCGGAACAAACTTAATATAGAGTAAATGTAAGGTGACCCCTTAAACAAAAGGATCGTGAACAAAGGATAATAACGCTCGAGGAAGTATCCAATTACAGTGAGAGGAGGTCAATACCCTTAGCGAGGAGGAACGAAGATAAAATACCATCTGCCTGCGCTGATAGTCTGAAAACAAACTCGCTTCTGTACCGCGATTTCAGCACGCAAGTGGAGTTGGCAACACTGATTCCTCACTACGTTGATTTAACTGAGAAGAGCTGAAAAGAATTTGAAGGATCTCTTTCTAGCTCAAGACGTACTTTTATGTAGTACTAGCTGCACCGGAGCTACCCGCGATCCGCGATCCGGAGTGTCCCATGGGAACCATACATTTTACCGGGATAAGCCTATGTGCTATTCCAGACTATAATCTATCTCTGTGCCAAATTTCATCAAGATCCGATCATTCTGTTCTGGCGTGATTGAGTAACAAACATACATCCATCCAAACTTTCACATTTATAATATTAGTGGGATTAGTGGGATTAATGGATGGAAACAGTATTTTATGTATTGTTGATTTAGTTTAGAAGCTTATTTGGGGGTACAGTTGTTAAAAAGATTAGCTGGCTATAATATTGAAAGTTCAAATCCTCATTATTTAACTAAACCAATAGAGTGAGTGTTTAACGTATTCAATACGCAAACACCAATCAACGGTTTCCATTCACATTTAGCAAACCGCCTATTTTACTCTCAAAAAGACTCGACCATTCTTTAGTTTGTCAATACGGTCACAACTCATATTAAGCCTTCTTTTGGCGCCCCAAGCCTCAGTTTCAATCTAATCAATCAGTTCTCGTGAACTTTTTAAAATGCAAGGCATATTACAGTTAACAGCACTCAAGCGAGGCACAGTGAATATTTCCTTGGGCGGTATGCGTAAATGCATTTCCCAGCGGAAACAAAAAAAAAAAAAAAAAAAGGCACAGTGAATATTTACCTGGAAGGAGACACGTATTAACTGAGCGAGGCAAACCAGTTTAATGAAGTTAAAATTGTTATCGGGGTTCGATTACCTATAGGCATCGTATTTAACTCTATGTAGACTTGCATAAGAACAAATTAGGAACCCCTGATTCATTACACATTGCACTCTTAAAAATCGTCCTTAAGTACATTAGGTAACGTCCATTACTCTAAGTCCATCATGTATTCTACAAATACAGGTCATTAGGTCGAAGTCGACTCAAGATCGATATGTTTTATTAAATTATTAGCTTTCGGCGCCGGCTCTAGACAGTCGCTAGTCTATCACTGTATTGATATTTTATATGGCCTGTCCCCACTATAACATCCTGTTATTTTTTTACGGGACTCTGGCAAGATAAAGATATATTTATTTGAATCATGGTCATGGTATGGTCAGTAGTCATCTTTTTTTTTTTTATTACAGTATAGGCAAGTATTTGATCTCGATCTCACCTGATGGTAAGTGACGATGAGATCTACGATGGAACATACTTGCCTAGGTAGGAAGGCGGCAGTAGACCGAGACGCTACATTCACGAGGCACATGCAGCGCAACTGATCTGACCTGCCATCCATCTTGCTTTAAAACAAATGCTTACATTAATTTAATGTCTCATTTACGGAATCAGTTTAATACCAATCAGTTTTGCGGGATCCAGATATAAATTAATTATAATGATAATATCGCCAGACGAACACTGTATAGTTCCAGTGCTAGCAACACTTATAGTATAGACACCGTATAATAGGCTGGGATGGTTTCCAGTTTGTAATTACATGTAAATAGTATACGTACATGACTCTGATACAAATGTTCGTGCTGATCACACAATGTTTCCCTCTACCGGGATTCGAACCCTGGACCTTCGGCACAGAAAGCAGAATCACTATCATCTGTACCTATTGGTCCGTATATCATTCCTTTAAAACTAGATGGTCGCGGGACCGTTTATTCAAAAGTTTATTTCAATCAAGCGCAGCGATTTTAGTCTCAAAGCGCTCAGCAACCCATCCAGCGGCTGAACTTATTAAACGTCACTTACCCACGATCCTTGCGCCATGAATAGCTACGCGATCATCAAACGAAAATAATTTACAAAGTTTCAACTTTCAGATCCCTTCAACGGAAAATCACTTAAGCCCAACTGAAATAATTTTCCAAACTCAAATTTAGAGTTAATAAATTAAATTAGATAACAAGGTAATTAATGAGTTTTATGAACCAGAATAAAAAAAGAATGTTCTCAGATAATAATATAAATAATACGAGCCCTTTTAAATGTCCAACTGCTGGGCACGGGCTTCCCCTCAATGCGAGGAGGGGGATTAGGCCATATTCCACCACGCTAGCCCAGTGCGGGTTGGCGGACTTTACACGTCTTTCGTAAAGTTCTCTCAGACATGTAAGTTTCCTCACGATGTTTTCCTTCACCGTATTAGCAAGTGATAATCGTGGTTGAAGATGAGATTCGCACATGAAATCCAGAAATCCCAGAGGTGCGAGCCGCGGTTTTAACCTGCAATCCTCGTTACCGAGGCAAGCGTTCTACCAACTAGGCCATCACTACTTCTTTGTGTTCTCAGATATTCGAGAAAAATAAAAATGTATCGTTTCATATTGAAAAATACTCACAAATGGATTTGAATCGAACATTATGTGTCAGCCGCTAACCCTTCACCCTTATCATGTAGCTACTTGTGACGTATATGAGTATCGTTCGATGACGACATATTATTATGTCATAAGTGTATATCTAACCTACCCGACAGCAGATTCTTTATATATCTCACTAATATAATTCAATGTGTAACGGCTGAATCTGGAGGAAATTTGGCACAAAGTGTGATTATAATCTGGAATAGCACATAGGCTTTTTTTATTTTACCCGGTAAAATGTATGGATTCTGTCGGATAGATTTGTTTTAATTTTGCATACTTTATAATCGCGGGTAATACCGAAGTGCGCAGCTAGTTTCAACATATAGTATCATTCCAAGCGAGAAGATAAGAGGAAGCCTATAAAATGACATCATCACCGCTATCTCCACTCGTTGATAGGGTAGCGACACAAACCTGAAACACTTAACTCAGAAAACCTGATAAGTATGCAAATTAAAACAATTTAAAGGATTTTCACCTCTTCCAAAAGTTAATAAAGAAAATTTTTCAGCCTTTAAATATTTTCTACCGACCTTATACTCGTGTTCAAATATTATTATTTCACCATCTTCCTCAAACCTTTTATTATTTTGGCATCCAGTCTATCATTACTGATATGCCCTCAGAGGCTCAGCTAATTAAATTACCGGTAACCGGTTTTGACAAGATGACAGACTTTTTTCAGTTTTCCGACGGCAAGAAAAGACTGCTCAAAGAAAAATATAAGAAAGACCGCCTGTAAGATTGCTTTAAGAGAAGTACTTAGATTTTAGGATCACAACCGTAACAACACCGGTTTAACAAGCCCTTCAAAGTAATAATAATTCTTACATCAGCTTACAAGTCACCATTTTTGACTACAGCGAAGAAAGCTAGTATAGTCAACTGCTAAGTCTGCAGGCGGTCAGATTTTAAAATACCTGTGTACTCTTGAAGGGCATATTACCCATGCCAACCCAAGAAGGACCTATTACTGCGCTATGATCTCCAATACCTACACAAATATTCTCATTGTTGCAGATAACTTAGCGCCCTTGGAATGACCTCCAAACGGTCATTTGCCTGCCAAGTCCTTGAAGATGATACCCTGCACATGGCCTACGACGTTATTCTTTTTGATATGGTAAGTACCTTTATTTACGGACTCATCGTGCAGTTTCGCGAGATCTGTCTGGTACCTATCGACAGACGTATTGAACGCATTAGCTCTATAAATATTGAGTCAAAACTGTTGTTAGCCATGAGTCTATAAGGATTTATATACTCAAAATAGTGCCCTATACACTTTATACATTTAGCACATGATTAATGATTATTTCTTTCTGTTTTAACATCCGATAATAGACTCTAAGATTGAGGTGTACTGAAAAGGCGCAGGCTGTTCTATTTTAAGTCTGGCAAACATGCAATTGTTATCGCTTGACTTGTTTGGTTTGAATTCCTTAAGTCCTAAGGCCGCTAATCGTCTATCATCTTCATTAACATGTAATACAACCATCTCATCAGGTTTAGGATGAGGGATTAGGGGTGGGCGGCTAGTCACCTAAGCTTGCTTGTATTCGTTTGTCATAATAATACAAGCTCATACTTAATGCTTTTTATTCACAAACAAAGGCGATTGGTATTAAAGGGATGGACAACAGGCATTTTTAATTTTATAAGGGCCTTGATAAGATTCGAATTAAATAAATAAATATCGCCCGACGAATACATCAAATATACGGTTCCACACTAAGCAACGTTTGTATTATGTGTACCGTACAATGGATTGAGGGCGAACTCAGTATATAATATTTATATAGATAATACACATCCATGTCGCGTTCCGATCCGGTTGTAGAGTGAAGAAAAAAAAAATGTAATGACAATTTGTAAGTGCCCCCCGTAAGGCCTATACGAAAAAACGACTTGATTTTGACTTTGACATGACTGGGTTACAAACATTCCTGCTAATCACACAAAGTTTGTCCCTGCCAAGATTCGATCCCGGGACCCGCAGCAAGAAAGTATGGTCACTACCCACTGAGCCAATCAGTTCGTCACATTGAAACAGACAGCAAATGGCGTACGGAAGTTTATACTTTATTGCATAAGACCTATAGTGTGAGACCCCGCAGTCGCGTGTTCGGAAACTATATCGTTTCTTATCAACGAAGGTCGACGGAGTCGTTTAGATTAGGTGGCATATTATCTCACCTGTCCGCACGTGTAGTTTAGGACGAGGTATAGTGCACATTATTATGAACAATCTTTGTAGCAACATATTATAGTTTATCACGGCTAATCGGACAATTTTAATTAAGATAAATAAACATTTTTTTATAAAACTTGCTTATATGTGTGGATAACACTAAATAAAATTAGCTTACGAGTATATGTATGGAGACTTTAATTTAATGTCCGCCAACCCGCACTGGGCCAGCGTGGTGGACTATGGCCTAATCTCCCTCGCTTTGAGGGGAGGCCTGGAATTATTATATATATTATTGTCTTTAATTGTTTCTGGATTTTTATAAAAAAAATACATATTCCAAATTTATAAAAATAATGTGCTTATTCACCAGGTATTCTATTGCCACAATTTGGATACCACAATTTATTCTACCTTGTCCATGTTTTAAATAAAATAAAAAAAAAATAATTCACTCAAGTTGTCTCACAACTGCTTAAACATAAAGTAAAAACAAAACCGTAACACACTTTGCAAAATGAATAAAAAAAAATTTGTTTCTAAAATACTTTCTGCAATTTTATCGCGCCTTTACTATTCTATTACAAAAGTTCAAGGGTAGAGTTAGACTTACCGATCCATCTTATCACTGTACTGTTATCTCATTTTCACCATTTACTAAATTCAGGTCATAAATCGACCTTTATGCCTTCACGCACTATATAATTTACATTTAAACAAACGGAGTTTGAAGCGATTTTATATGTATAAGTGTAGAGACGCGTTCAAGACAATTTTCTTTGAGAACGCTCTTACTAGCTATTACTTTATACTGAAACAGTGCGAGATTATTCGTAAGTATCGTATACTTTAGAGTCTCCGTATTTAGACATTTTGTATGGAGAATTGAAAGTTTTAAATACCGTCCGCTAGAGGCGCTTAACAATTCTCCATGCGTTCTACCAAGTTCACTTGGACTGCTATTACTACCTAACTAATAATTTGTACAAAACAATTAACATGGGAAGCAAAAAGATTTCCTTGTGTTGCGGTGGATACCTCAAGGCGGAATAGAATTAATTACAAGACAAAGGAAGTCAATTATTCCAACCCAAGGTCACACGCCACCCGTAGTGCCCCAAGGTCACGTGACAGTGAAATATTACCATCAGTTACATAACACCGTAACTACAAGGTCATCGTTCAGTTCTTGCAGAGGCATGGAAAATTTTAATTTCAAATACCTAATAGTATTAAAACACAAAATAATACCGTTTAAATTAGTTCAAACCTATCTAAGACATCTAATACCTACATAGGAATAAACACCCATCTATAATATTATGGGTTCGTAAATAAACCTCTAATAATATTGATGCCTACCACTGTCAACACAACCCTTGCATCATGAAAGTCCACACATGTAAAACCACGCCGTCACCGATGTTATCGTATCAGCTTGATTTATGAGGTCTGCTAACCTTCACCTTTGCAGCTAATGGTGGCCTTCCTCTAAAGAGTGAATTGCAGTTTCATGTTAATATGAAATATCAGTCTTACTGACAAACTCTCATGGGAATTTAGCAGAATTTTATTAAATACTAGTAATGAGCGCAACTTCGTACGCGTGGTACTTTAGTTTTTGGATTTATTATTACATTATTATCTTCCATTTTCTGGAGTAAAAATCATGCTAGACATTGATCTCGATATCCATTTACCAAGTTTCCCGAAGAAAAATAAACATTTCCAATAAATTGTTACATAGTAGCTCTCAAATGTTCGAATGAAAATTTACCCAAAGGCCCGTCAAAGGCTTACGTGTAAAACGATAAAAATGTAGCAGTGAGAAACTGCATACTATTTTGTAAGAGTTTTAAATTATTGCAATGCAATGTAACGCCGCGAGTCAACCTTGAGGCTTCGCTGAATAATGTGCTAACTTTTTAACTGCAATATTATGGACTTCACTACACTACACTGTAACTCGATCTACAAATTCCTACCTTTCGTATTTTAAACTTCATCTCAACTCCATCAAGTTCAAATAAACCTGATAGATAATATAATCCAGACTTCAGACTAAACTGAACTGAGCTGAAAAAACTGAAAACTGAACTTCAGACTGAACTGATAAAACTTATCTACTAGGAAACTCGATGGTAAATAAAAGTATGCTATTTTAAAAAGTATGTTGCATTGTGTACATTTTGTCAGACAGAAATGCAAATAGCATTTCTGTGTGACAAAATATCAATTTTAGCAGTATGATACACATTAATTATTATTATTAATCATCACAGAAAAACTAATCAATAAGTTATAAATGCTTTATTTGATATCTGCACACACTATGTACAAAGTGTAATCACTAACAATCACTGTTACATTTCTATTGTTTTAGAATTTCTTGGGTTGCGCTACTGTCACAGTTTTAACTTCTAAGTACGCGTTCAGAGCATCAACGCCACTGAAACAAGAAAAAAGTAATGTCAATATCTAAATAGGAACGAACTACTGATTAGAAGCCAAGTTTTTGTATAAGAAGCTATTAATTGCCTTTAATTAGGGATTTGTCAGTTGTTTGCTTATTGTAGCAACAACATATTATCTTTAACAATCAATGTCAATCATGTTTTAAGTATAATACGTTAGAAATAAGCGGCTCTCAAATTTGAGTCACATTTGAGTATAGTGCACCAAATATTTTTTGGTAATCATGCCTATCATAATATTTGGTTTACCATATTAGTATAATGATTTTAATTTTTTTAAGGGTACTTACTTCTCACGGCCAATACCCGATTCCTTAAAACCTCCGAATGGCACTTGGGGTGAAAGACTCAAATAGGTGTTGACCCTGAAAATAATAATTAACACCTCTAAAAAGAAATATCATTATACCTAAATTTATCTATTTAATCTATACATATAAATAAAATTGGAGTGTCTGTTTGTAATATTAAAATAACCGCTTTTTACTAAGTGCATTTGGATGTATACACGTTACCTATACCGAAACAACATTTTTTACAATTTTTGTCTGTCTGTCTGTCCGTCTGTCTGTCTGTCCGTCTGTCTGTCTGTCTGTCTGTCTGTCTGTTTGTTCCGGGTAATCTCTGAAATGGCTGGACCGATTTTGACGGGAATTTCACTGGCAGATAGCTGATGTAACAAGGAGTAACTTAGGCTACTTTTATT
Source organism: Pheosia tremula (assembly GCA_905333125.1). Classification (NCBI taxonomy): domain Eukaryota; kingdom Metazoa; phylum Arthropoda; class Insecta; order Lepidoptera; family Notodontidae; genus Pheosia; species Pheosia tremula. The sequence goes on along the minus strand of HG995403.1, from coordinate 1,223,468 downwards.
TTAGAAAAAAAATTGGATCTCTCGAAAAAAAATTAAAACCAATGTTGCAGCGCTGCGCCTGCTTAAAGTTTGATAGCAACAATCTGCAATGCGTCCCGCGGGATCAGAACGCGAGCAGGCTGTTGCCAACGGTTGAGACGTTGTTAAATACCACGCGGACGAAGTCGCGGGCAACAGCTAGTAATCATAATATAATCTATTAGATATCATAATGATCTAATGTTTTCCCAGACAATCTTCCCTCTCTCTATCATCGCAAGCGTCTGTAATTGATACATTTTAGAAATTTTGGGATTTTTTTCACTGATACTATCTTAAAACATAAATGCTACATTAATACAATAAAATAATTACAAAAAACCCCAATAGACGCGTGGCATTTAAAGTTCTATAACTAACACACACGAGCTTAGTACGGAGCATTTTCTTAATCCTATACAATTAAATGATGAGTTGAACTTACCAGACAGTGCCAGCTTCAATGTGTTTGCTGAACTGGAGCACGTTGTTCACATTAGTTGTGACGATACCCGCAGCCAAACCAAAGTTGGTGTCGTTCGCACGGTCAATAACCTCGTCCAGGGTATCGAACTTCAAGATACTTTGTACGGGACCGAAGATCTAAAATTTTGGAACAAAAGGACTTTTAGATCTGAGTCTCATTAACACTTCGTGTTAGTTTTCAATAAAGACAACTTGATTTGAAACTCCAATTAGACTATTGAATCAAGATCCAACTAGTCTAGTTTACCTGTAGATAGTTACTTTGAACTACTGCAAGATAATGTCAAACACTGTCAGTCACTGTGGGTTCCAGCCGAAAATTAGCGCCAGGCGTCTTCGATGCCTGGCTTATGCTGAGCTGGACACCTGTTTGGCGCAGCCATGAGACACACATGACCTACTATATCTGACACACTATTGTTTAAATTTAACAATGATAAGCTGTTAATAGTTATAAGTTTCTTTATGTAATCTCGTGTCATGTGTTGTTGCCAAATAAATGTTTTTTCTTTCTTTCTTTTTTCTTTCAAACATTGCTATCTAGCTCATAGAATCAATGTTGTGTAGTTAGAAGTCTAATAATGGCTGTAACTTTATAGCGTCCTACCTCTTCTTTTGCAATAGTCATATCATCTTTAACATCAGAGAAAACGGTGGGTTCGATGTAGTACCCAGTAGTACCGAGTCTCTTGCCTCCCGTCAACAGCTTAGCGCCTTCTTGTTTGCCCTTCTCGATGTAGCCCAGAACCTTGTTCATCATCATCTCATCGATCTGAAATAATAATAATATAATATTGACAGACGAACGCACCAACTATACGGTCACAAACTAAGCAACGCTTGTATTATGGGTACTTTACAATAGACTGGGAGTGATTCTGGTATATAATATATTTATTGATATAAATATCCACGACTCGAGTGCAAACAATCGTGCTCATCACATAAAGTTTAACCTTACCAAGGTTCGAATCATGGACCCTCAGCATAGAAAGCAGGGTCTACATACTGGGGCAATCAGGTCGTTATGAAGATAAAGAATATAATTATTGGTTATTACACTTCCTTGAGATAAAGAGGACTTGCTAATATTTTTGATTGATAAGTCATTCGTTTAGTTCATACAACCATTTATTATGAGTGTGAGTGACCTTAAGAACACCAGACTGGGCCAAATTACAAGACAACAAAAAATAAATAAAGACAGATGTTATTTTAAAATGGAAAGGAATACTGAATAATCTAGTAAAGTTCTGGAAGTAATGATTACCTGAGGTCCTTGCTGTGTGCTGGCCACAGTTGGGTCGCCAACCTGAATGCTCTTCGCATGCTTGACGGCAGCCGCTACGAACTTGTCATAAATTCCCGACTGGACGAACAGCCGCGAAGCAGCTATACATATCTGTCCTTGGTGGAAGAATACTGCCGTACCAGCCAACGGTACTGCAATATTCACTAAAACAATAAAATGTATTCGTGTTACCAATCCTTTACGGTTGAAGATACTATTTGTTACAAGTTTTCACAGTTATGAGAACATATAAATTTATAAAGAAAGATTTGTAAGGAGTTATGTTAGATTAACCAGTTTTTTATGATACGATAACAATGTGTATTATTAAAGAAATGTACCAAAGTACCATTCCGAGAAACGAAGCATAAGTCCAAAGATTTCAAGATATTTCAGCTTACGAAGGAAGTAGTCAGTTCGCTGTGAGCAAGAAGAAAGATCACCTGTCTTTTACAATTATAAATTGAACAGAGATAGAAGAAAAGATAGATGGATGGAGAGATGATATGAATGTTTAGGCTACTGCTTTGAGACGGAAGTGAACTGAGGAGATAAAATAAAAGGAAAAACCAATGGATGATGATAATGAATTTAGAGTTAGCTTACAATCAGCATCATCCATGATGATGAGTGGACTTTTGCCACCAAGTTCAAGGGTCACTCGCTTCAAGTTATTCGCTCCGGCTGCTTGCTGAATTAGTTTGCCAACCTGTTGAGAAATAAATCAAAATGTCAAACTGCTGTAGATAAACGAAGAATACTTCTAAATATAAACTAAGACAAACTTACTTCAAGCGATCCAGTGAATGATATCTTGGCCACATCGGGATGGTGTGTGAGTGCCACGCCAGCCGTCTCACCGTAGCCATTGACGACGTTCACAACGCCTTTAGGTACTCCGGCTTCAGCCAGGAGAGCAGCCAAGGCTAGAGCTGTTAGCGGGGTTTGTTCTGCCGGTTTGACCACAACTGTGCAACCTGGATTTAAATTATTGAGTGTGTGAATAGACGCTTTTCACAAATTAAATCTTGGAGTGCCTACTATAACTGAGTGTACAATCAGATGTTGGCTTAGCTTGGTAGCTAGCCTAAATTTTAATTGAAGATTTATTTCCTGGATTTAACAAAGCTTAACTTACGCTATTTGATTGTAGAAAATGTAAGTAGCATTAACAACTCAATAATTTGCTCTCACTCAACTCAAAAACTTACCAGCAGCCAAGGCAGTGCACACTTTGTAAATGAACATCAATATAGGGACGTTCCATGGAAGTATCTGTCCACAGACACCGACAGGCTGTTTCAGAGTGTAGCTGAAAAATTCCCCATCTGCAGACCAAACAAAATAGTGAAAACCCATAAAAATTATGCAAAATATTACTTTACAAATCATTAGAAATTCTTTCAAGACTGAGAATGGAAAGGACATTACATCAAGTTCATAAAGAAATCGTCTATATATAGTAATACAAAAATCCATACCTACGGGAATTGTATCGCCTTGAATCCTATCCGCGCCGCCAGCCGCATACTTAATGCTCTTAATCGTTGTTTCTACAAGTCCATACGCTATACTCAAAACCGTTCCGTTGTTGTAAGACTCCAATTCAGCAAGATAAGCAGCGTCACGCTGCACAAGGTCCGCGAACTTGCGTAGGAGCTCACCACGCTGAGATGCGTCTAAGAGCCGCCATTCGGAGTTGCGGTGGAAGGCACGACGGGCAGCAGCTACTGCTAGATCTATATCAGCCTGTTATAAAACAATCATTTAGAACTAACTTGCTCTCCCGGCGGAACGTACTGCGCTTCGTACTGCCTTAGAATCAAATGTATGAGAAAATGATTCCTTTTAAATGGGTTTTTAATTCTGCTATTCGGGGCGGAGATATATACAAAAAATCAGAGATCATAAAAATCTGCTGACCCATTTTTGAGTTCTAAATAGTGTAGCTAGCATGAATTTGTTTTATATATACAGATTGTCACAATTATAAGCGTATTTGCGGTTTAAGTAGAAGCAATGATTAGTACTAAAATTAACTTAAGCGGCAAACTAACTATTGTAATGTTTAAAGGTCACGTTATTTTTGCCGTCAATATTATAAACATTCAAATCTAATGGAAAAGTTTACTTTAGACTAGCTTAAAATGATATTGTCACAACAATAACAGTTACATAATCTAAAGTCGTAACAATGATAACGTTGAACCGGTATCGTGCAAATGATAATAAGAGTTATCATTAAAAAACATGTACAGAAAAAAAACAATAATCATAATGATTACCTTATCTCCTTCGGCTACTTTCGCGATAACAGCTCCGTTGTGTGGGCTGTATGTGTCGAATGTTTTGCCACTCTTTGAGTCTACCCACTCATTGTCGATGAATAACTGAAAATAATATTAAATAAGTACTTAAGTAATTTCTTGAACATTCGTTAAACAAAATGGGAGAAGAGGAACCCACCACCGACCCTCGGCTTATCAACTTTTCCAATTATAAACCAAACAAGTTTGATCGATAATTAATGAAGAAGCCGGCAACACCGAAGTCCCTTAAGATGTTAGTCGAGAAACTATCTATCACGAGTGACGGGACTCCACGTAAACATTCGTGTGTCAGTCAGATGTATCAAGATATTTCTTCTAGAATTAGTGAATATCATCGAAATCTGGAGGTTGGTCGACGTTACCATTAACATCTTCACTGCGAAACGAATTTTAAGGAACTTTCCGCTGATGTGATTGAGGTCTAGTTAGCCCAAATCTGAACTCTTTCCCGGTGCGGTTGAGGCCTCTTCGACCTCAAATTTTATTAGTTCTCTAAGTCATTCGTATCATTATGATTTTGCTATCTAATCAGGGAATGGTATTTGAGGTATTTTTGGTCCCATAATGCACTAATGTTTAATTAGTATTAAACATAGGAATGAGTCTTTCGACTATAATATTCACGTGAAATAAAAAAATAAGATTTCGATAGAAGGAGTATGTATTTTGTTGTATAGGATAGTTAAACATTATTATAGTTTTCTGATGATCACCGATGTGAAAATTATTAAATATTACTCGGTTTAGGGCGACCTTGATGTTTTTAATCTTCAGGTGGAATATAACTTTATCCGCACTGTACGAAATAAAACTCAGTACGTTTGAGACAGTTTCGACCTTAAAGAGTTTTTCTATATAACAATAAAGTTGAGTTTTCGAAAGCAAATATATCTATATTAATTTTCCTTATCTTACATCTTGGGGGTAAGCGTAGGTAGCCCCAGCGCGGAAGAGATCACTAGCGCAGCGTAAAGTCTAGCATAAGGAATTTGCCTCCTGAACGTGTCAATAATCCCATTTATGTAAAAAAGAAAATGAGTAAATATGGATTTTATTAAGTATACACTTTTTACGTTTTAACCATGCACGTCTAGGAAATGGTGTTATTTTAAAATTTCTAATAATTTTGTTTATATTTTGGGAATATGATACTTATATCCATGCTACGTAAGTACGTCAGACTATTGATTTTTTTACACTATTATTGTTATACCAACTTAAAATTTTAAAAAATACCTTCGTATATTTTATTTGTGGAGCCATATCGCACTTGTTCAAACTCAAAAACGCAGTCGCAACTGGTAATGATAAGACGGTTCACGGTTTTATATGCGATACGAGAATTATTTTTCTATATATTTAGCATGTTAGATATCATAGATAATATGCGTGGGCGGCATGAAACAGCAGAATTTCAATTATAATAATTCTGATTCTTAATAGCTTAATGTATGAGTTGCAAAGGGGCACGGGTCAAATCATAATTGTAACAGTTGTACCTAAAAATATTCGATTGTACTTTTTAGGGTTCCGTAGTCTTTAAATAGGTTTGTGAGTCAAACCGGAAACCTTATATTCGCTATATCCATCTGTCGGGGTGACATCACAACCATTTTATCTAAAAACTATTAGCACTGTTGCGGCAAATTTATAGGTATTAGTCAGACCACTTCGTGTGGAATTTGGACAGGTATTTTACAATGCATATCATGTTTGTTGTACCATGTTTACAAGTCATGTACTATCGGCCAAAGTTCCGCATGACCAGTCTAAAGGCGATAATTGTATACACGGCTCTCGGCCGACACTGCAAAGACAAACGCCGTCCGACCAATAGGATGTGCTAATATCCTTAGCTGTGTGCGTGTGAATATTGTAATGATTTTTAATAATGTGGCGCATGCTATTACTGTAAACTTTGCTTGTGTGTGTGATAAGTTCTTGGAATGTGAAACATGAATGGGAATGGCTCATGATTTTTACGTATTGTTCCCATGTTGTTAACATTTGGAATTCTTTTCATACGCAATTCATATATTTAACTGTTTCGTCTAGCAAAATGTATTATCTTGGTTTTCTAATATTATTCTTGATTATGTATTTAATATATGTATAACCAGATATTATTCAATAAATTATAAAATACTGTTGAACACATATAAATAAAACATTTAAAATAAATCAATATACCTAAGTGATAAATACACAATGGATTTAAACATACTTACTATAGTATTATACACAAATATTTGCATTGTTTGTAGAGCAAACTGTCCAGGTAAAATTTGACTACTTCAATGTGTAATTTGGTTAGTCTCATTAAAATATACTAAATTTTCAATTATAAATTTTTAAGCTATAGATTTTTTTTTTTCAAAGTAGTAATTATTTACCATAATTATAACAACAAAATAAGCAAATAATACAATATAACTCACTTGCTAGTTATGAAAATGCACTTTGATGGTTTTGCTATAAGGTTGAACTTGATATATTTTTAATTCTGGCGACTGGTAGAATATGGAGTTGTTTTAGTTGTAATAATATTAAGTTGTAAAGATGGTAATCTAATACAATAATGGTTGTCCTTTTTATACCTTTATCGACATTGTATAAGACACCCTGTCAGGCGATACTATGCCTTTAACAATGTAGATAAGGTTTTAAATGCAATGTAATGTTCGATTCCATTTCAATCGCAATTGACTTATTTTAATTCTTTATCGGAACCATAAAAAAAAATAAAAGCTCATAAAATAGGATTGAAGTGGGGATGATTTTTGAGGATTCGGCGTATAAAAGAAAACTATTTAATTCATTTAAATAATAATTTACACACGTTATTTTTTATTAGTGTCACAAACCATTTTAAATATAACACATTGTTTTATCGCATACATTTATTATAAATCAAATTCGTCCTCATTATCTAACTGCGGGTAAACAATTTAACAACATAAGTATAGTTTATATAACGCAGGTAAATATTATTTAAAAAAAATCATAACAATAATTATATAAACGTGCTTGGTAAGAAAGTTAACATAACATAATTATAGTTCATACAACGCAAGTAAATATTATTTGATAAATTATGTAAAAATAATTATGTAAATGTGCTAGTTACAGTAGGCGCTATACGCATTCAGTGTAGTAGCAGAGAGATCGACAAGACGGCACGGACGCGGTCGTCAAGAACTCCTTCCTGCCGCACCGGTTGATCGCTGCAAAAAATGTTTTGTTTCATCAGTCAGACACAATTGATTGCAAGCCGCTCGTCACTTATCATTATTATTGCACCTTAAATTAAAAACAATAATGTGATTTGGAACATTGATATTTTCTAACTGAAGGGTAATAAAAGCGTCGGCTGTTACAAACAAAATGTGTTTTCGAATGCCACCACATTTTTTTAAACAAGGCATTGTCGGCAACTTTATTAGCCCATTATAAATCTTTTAAATATAAACAATGGCGCTTCTGTTCGAGTAGATATATAGAATAAGTGGGCCGCAGATTTCATTATGAAAGCATTAACGCACTTATTGGGGTGAAATAAAGCGTAAATTTGCTTGGTAGCGTTATACACCGTGTATGTGATCTAAGGAAAAACACATTTGTTTGTAGTAAATTCCATTGCATTTAGGGTTATTTTAGAACAGTGGTCGTTATGTTATAAAAAACATGAATAGAGTTTGATAAGAACATTCAGGATATAAAATAGTGCAAGTTTCTAAAGTAAATATTAATAATGATATTCAAAGACTCGGTGCATATTTTTTATATCATTAAAAAAAGATATGAAAACGTAAACGTATTAAACATTTTGCGTTATTAATACGGTATTTTACAGCTCACACAAAATATATTAAAGAATTTAGAGGGTTTTTCAAAATGCAATGATTTAGTTTGTATAGTAACATTACTATAAAACAAAAAATGGATTATAAAACAAACCAAATGATAAAATATACATATAACAACTACTAATACTAAAAGCAATTTATTTATTTAAACAAAATAGTACTTACTTGCATATTTAACTCCACTGCTGTCCGATGGATATAAACAGTTCGTAAAAGCAAAAAATGGCGATAACACGGGACGCGTCAACAATTAGCAGGCGCAAATAGCGACTGTCTAATGTTTTTACGCAATGCATTCACACGAACGTGTAACGCATCTGATTGGCGAAAATCGGAATGGGGCGTGGTTTATCACCTGCTTCGCTTTTAAGGGAAAAATTTCTTAACTGGGCATGCTTAACTTTGGCCGATAGTACAATAAGTTCAATTTATGATTGAAGCCCCAAAATGTCTGGTCTAAATCTATTGCATGATTTGACCAGTAAATTGTGAATCTTACGATACAACTCCGGGCTATTTTAATTTAATAATAAAACACTTCAAACTACTAATAGATACAAAATGCTCCAATAGATAATTTTATCACAAGTACGTCAACGTTTTGTGCCTTGAGGGATAATTCTGACTAACCAGTGGGTATTTTAGACTTAAAATAGATATTCAATAAGGTCGAAAGTTCGACATGTCTCTAATAATGTTAACTGCAAATATTAAGTAGGTAATGACATGCAAAGGATTTCAGGCCAAGGCGACGTCATCGATTACTGAGTGAGAGCACGCTATGTCACTAAATTTAGAAAAAAAAAAACTAGCGTACTTCGTAATTATATTGATTTCAATACGATAATACTTCGGTCGCAGTGCGGCGCAGTTCATGTGTTATGAATGTTACTATATTTAATTAATTTTTAGTGTGCGGTGTTTTATCCCTTGGTCGAAAATAATGTCCTAGTAACAAGCTTGAGAAAATATATCCAAATTGTCAGCTTTGCCGTGTTCCGGCATGATGTTCGGTGTTGCCATTCATGGATGGCGGGTCAGATCAGTTGCGCTGCATTGCCTAGTGAATGTGGCGTCTCGATCTACTGCCGCCTTCCTACCTAGGCAAGAATGCTCTATCGTAGATCTCATCATCACTTACCATCAGATGAGATCAAGATCAAATACTTGCCTATAATGTAATAAAAAATAAAAAAAAGCTTTTTAATTTAGCTAGTGGTTTTTGGATTTTATAATGATCGAACGAATTAGATCACGATGTGTTTATGGAGCAAAAAATGATTGTTGAGCAAGCGAGCATTATATAAGCATTGTATATTAAAACTGAGAGGCATATGATGATACTTGAGTTAGATTGCTCATAAGTTAACAGTAATGCCACGTACGGGGACTATAAATATAATTCTGTTCCGTCGCAATGCGTAAAATGTATCGAATAAACACGACATGACGGCATCATGGGGTCTTAGTTTTAATATTAATTAATATCACCGGTTTATATGATCGGTTATGGCGTAGATCCGATGATATCTGTCTCACTTGGTTGATAAGGATACTCAGATTTTTTTCTTATATTTAAATCCTGAAATAACTTATTTACACTTGTTGTTTATTTAAATTTAGTTGGATCAGTTTTTTCATCTGCAATTGTTAAGTAAAGTTTGCTGAAATTAATTACTCACACAATTAATAATTTTGATGGAATAATCTGACTAAAGGTATCAAATCTAACTATGGTCCGCCAACCCACACTGGGCCAGCGTGGTGGACTATGGCCTAATCCCCCTGGCATTGCGGGGAGGCCTGTGCCCAACAGTGGGACACTAAAATGGCTCGGATTATTGCAAGTCTCAAGAGTAATTGCTTTTCAGAATATTAAATTCTATAAAATACCCTATTCAAATCATGGCAAAACTCATTGAGTTATTTTTAGCTTCACAACACGACATTACTAGCAGCAGTTAGTTTATTCTCCAATTATAGTGATGCACCTTCAAATATGTTTCATGCAAATATCAGTTTTATTTTTAGAGCACTAAGTTTTATAGTGTGGTTTTAAAAGAATCATAGTGGTAGAAATAAAATTAACCCTCGCCAAAACAAGAGTTTTCAACACGAAATTTGGATAATATAGCCAGCTCTGACGTCAATGATAATGATTAATAATGCTAGTTTAGCACGATATTTATTTAAATTACGTATTGGTACTACTTATTTATAATATACCTACCTAACCCATTTACAGGCGTAATTATTTTTCAACTTCATTGCCGCTTACATCTTGAGGATTTTTTTCTGATAATACGGATGACGACTGATAGATTCTACATCGCTAGTTTTATATGTTTGGTAGGCCTCATTTTTACAGATATTACTTACCGAACAAAGAAATCAATTCACGCTCAAAAAAGATTATAATGTCCCTATTCAGACTGCTTTACAACCCATTGTAAAGGGGCGAACTTGAATCATATTTGAATGTCACTAACAATGGGGTAAATGGATCAAGTAATCCCTAGACTGTATCTGACAGATAGTTTCCATTTGGGATTGATAACGATAAGAACTATTAAGGTGTAAATGAGTCCACCTGGCTTCTGAAATTTACACGTCCAAATATACTCCTGAAGAAATATCACTTCAAAAATGTTCTAGTATAATTTGATGGAGTTACAGATACGAGTAACATAGAGGTGAGAATTTACAAGGCATTTTGCAACTAACAGACCATACAGAGAGTATCAGCATACCATGAAACTTCAAAGTCATCTGATATTCGGCGTTTCACTTTTAGAATTTCTACTTTCAAAATACATCGAAAGTTGAAAAACTATTAAATTATTGATCGTTCTAAAATTTAAATGAAGTGTTTATTCCTTTCCAGGCTATGCAATGACGTTGTATCAAAAAGGAACCACACGTTGAAGCCGCGGGTCGTGTTATCTGAAGACTATGTCAAAGGTAGAGTTACGTATAAATGTTAGTAGCTGCAAGGGGAATGTATTATATGTACGTTACTTTGCCGTATCCCGGTGCCAGCGACAATTTACATTCTCTAGAGTTGTTGTCGTTGATAACAAGCAACAAGATAAACAAAACAAGATACTTCAAAAATATCTAGGTTAGTTAGTTATTCAAAATCAGATGTCTGGATGCGTATTACATTTTGATTATGTTTCAGCTTTTATTAAAGATGAGATAGTTTTGATTATAACGACTAGACTGTGACAATGAACTTGTTTAATAAGACATCTAACCGATATAAAAAAATACAAATGTAAGTCTCTTAAAATATAATGATCCAAAATCAATAATTGGATAAATAGTTACTTGTTTGAACTTGGTATATGTGTTATATTAAGGGCCTGTTTAATTATTTCCTAATTAACCCTACCCAGCACAAATTATGTGATATAATATAAACGTACTGTCTGACAGGTATTAAGTAATTTATTATCAGATGATGAAAAAAATAATTTGTTTTATCCTTTCCTAATCGAAAAAGTGTATAGTCTGTATTTCTGTTAGTCTCATAGTTATATCGTAAATTATTTAATAGTTACTAATTGTAAAACATATTTGAATTACATGATTTTGCACTCAATTTCCCTTTCGTATGTAATTTTCTAGAAATGCGGCCACCGTCTGGAAAGGGGCAGCCAGTCATTGTGGAGTTCAGCATATACGTAGTGGACGTTAATTCTATTAATGTTGAAGATATGGACTTCAGGTGAGATAATATCAAACTAAAAAAGTATTGGAGTAGAGCACATGAAATTCATCACTCGAACGGAGCTTAGCGTGCTATGAATAAATGCGTTGTGGAATTGGTTTTCATATTTGTTTTGCTGATTGTTTGGGTTGTTTTTGGGGGAAATTGAAATCTGTGTTTATTCGATTTTATAGCCGATTTATTGCTTTGATTAGTTCGGGTCTTTGTATGAGATCGAAATCGACATTTTATACAAATAAATTCAGCTTACCAAGACAATTGGAACGGTTATCCGTATTTTATGGATTCCACAGACTCCCGCAATGACCCATCGGCCTAAATACGAACAGATGGCCTTATTGTTCATAAAGTCGCAATGTTTGTGTGTCTCTAGTTACCGTATCAGTAATAACTCACTTTTTATAACTTAGACTCTATTTGGGTAGCACGGAATCACAAAATATCTACGGTAGAACCACCTTACTTTACGTACAGTAGTTCTACCGTAGATATTTTGTGATAATTGGCCAGTAACTCTCCACTCTCCACATCATCACCATTGCTTACTTTAGCCTACTTCAGTTCACTCTATTCTTCAGCATACTTGGAATCTTTCTAATGACTCTTTCTCCCACTTCCAGAGTGGACATGTTCATCAGACAGACATGGAGTGAGAGCCGACTGAAGCTGCCTGAAGATATCTTCGAAGAAGGAGACGATCATGTGACTCTACCGCCGGAGTTCTTCGAAAACTTGTGGCATCCTGACCCTTATTTCTTGAACTCTAAAGTTACAGGTGTGTTGAATAAAGTACCCCTATTTTATACTTCAAACTATTAATAATTTGGAGCTATTTACAAATTCGTTATAAATTTATGTTTTGACAGCGACTGTCTTTGTGAGATGCCTTTGTGAATGGATTACGTCTATGAATTTAGGGAAGAATATGCGTCAGTTAATAAAGTTGTTAACATGCAGATCTTCAAGATAAGCATAAAATAGAAAAAGACGTTAATTTTTTAAATACGTACTTAAGCGATTCTGGTTTGAATTTTAAATTGATTCATTGAAAGGATTGTCAGCCACAAGTTATTTTTTATTGATCTCAATTCTCATTAGATCACCAACTACGCAAACACTTGTTTTGGGAATGGGCTCATGTCAATAGTTTAATAGCCAGGGCTTAGATCGAACCCAGAATTGTTATTTTTGATGGCAGATCCTCTAACCACCAGACAATTGATGCTTAAATACGTTAACGAAATAGAATATACAATTATGAGCTTTGCTAAAAGTGGAACCGTACTACGAAAATTTTAAATTGTGGTCCTACTTTTATGTCTATACACCAAACCCCAAATTTATTGACAGTTATAATGAATTATAAAGCCATTATAGGTTTCTATAAATTGGAGGTTAAAAGTTTGTATTGTATTGTATTGTATATTATAATGAATGTATAAGAGGCTACTTTGGAGAGGAGAGGGAGACAGGTGGAAAGAGTTTCAGCTGCTTCCATTAAATTAGAAAGGAAGAATCATTTCAATAATAATAATAATATCGACTACGTTACTGTTTATTCACTGAGTATTGATTGACAAAAGAACTCTCAAGGGACTAAGGGAGAGAATGATATTACAAGACAGATCCCTTACTGTATTCTAAACTTATAGAGATCTTGGTTTGTACCAATAACATGTCTAATTAAACCTTTGTTATACTTATATTTCTCGGTCCCCCTTTTTATTGGATTGCTAAAGGCTATAATGAAGTTTTTCATTCTAGGAGGATCACTGCATTACCGACCTCGATCGCCCGGTAAATTTTAAACCTCCTTGCATTTAACATCACACAGTATAATGTAATCTGTAGATAAAAAAAACTGCTAGAGCTCACATTGTTGGCAAAGTATTTTTAAATATAACACGCTCAAAAACATAGACCTAAAAGCGCCCAATTTCAGCCTTTCCAGCCTCTCTAGGCTCTTGCTTGTATTTGTATGCTTACACTTTTTCTATTTGGTTTTTCTTCTCAAGCACTTTGGTTTTACCACTTCTATTTGAAATCAAACAATTTTATGGTCTACTGGCAAATTGAAAGCTTCAACCCGATCGTTGTTTTGAATTCATCACTGCCAGTTTGAATTTTCTATGATGGCACAGAGTAAAATAGATAATGAAATATAACTCAGTGAGCAAACAGTATAACAAGCACAGTTTAGCTTTGGTTCTTCACGTATGGCCCTTAGCTTACCCAATTGTATATATTCCACTAATTTAATCAACGGACCACTATAACTTTCTCAGCACTGACAAAACCGACCCTCATAATCTATCAAGGTATTATTAGGATAACTGCAACCCCTTAAATGCTCTGAGAGCACCTTTGAAGATTCTACCCATAAGCCGAAATAAATCAGAAAACTGATCTAAGTATTATGTTACCTACCGGCTAACTTAGGTCTCGAAGGAAGGATGAAATTTATTCCGTGTAAAATCAGACATTTATATGAAGCCGACCCAAATCCTAAAATGATATCATCGAGATAGCTCTCAATCGTTTCTGGTACAGATGAGTGATTAGTATTTGTTTACGTTAAAGTTGCTTACCAATATTTGGCAATTACCATAACCATGTAAGGAAGGTATATTAATGCAGGAATAATAATAATAGTTACATAACTAATACCAACTTTTAGGTAACTTATTAGCATAAGTTTATACACTATCAGAGTTGATCCCGAATAAGGAAGGGTAAGTATATTGTATGTTGATATCTCATAGTTGAGATAGAATACGGGAATACTACCTAATATTCAAATGGGTTTTTTAGAAGTATATTTAGTTGTTGGTCTTAAGTAAATATGATGATAGACAGAATGCTATATATTGAGGTATTTATTTTTGTATAAGGAATCTTAGACCACATCGCAAGCCAAGTTTCGAGCTTGTTAAACGAGTTATGTGACTTCAAAAACATGGAAATTCGATACACAATGTTTAATTAGCGACGGGAAATGATCTGAAACTTACTGAAGGCTTCGGTATTGCTCATTTGCAAGTGCTGTTTCCTATTAAAGTCTGTCAAACTTCGTAATTTATTGAAACCGAGCGTCATACAAATTTATACTCTATCTGTGACGGTACAAAGTGTAAAATTGTTCGGTATACAGTGAAATCCATCAAAAATGACATGAATTGGGTTGTAATGGCATTTACATTAATTCAATGGCCTTTTGAGAGTATTGCCTCTCCGACTTCTTGTTTTGTTATTTTGATAGCAAAAAGTGGAAACTCAATTTTAATACCTGAAAAAGAAAAATTAAGGCAAGTTGGTACATTGGTATATGTACATATTTTGTGATTGAAAATGAACATTAATAATTCAATGAAAAATGTCTCAATATTATGATAATTGTGTGCTTCAGTCAGTGTTAATTAATATGTAACAACTATAATTTATTTACCCAAAAATATTTGAAAACAGATTTTGTGAAATTACAGTTATTTTAGTGGTCTTCCTGAAGACGGCAATATTGCGATTCTCATAATAAGGGCGTTGCAAGTACGAAGTGACGAGTTTTCAGGATAGATTACCATACATTTCCAAGTTTGCTACTTGTTGATTGCCTCCTGACCGTATGTAAATCAGTGGGTTTCGAAACTACAATCTGTCAATTGGCAAACAACAACTTGAACATTGTCAGCTGGCGTTTAACAACACATGCTAAGTTTCTCTAACATGAAAAGCAAATACAACTATTTTTGTAAGGTCGATCGTCGTCGAGCAGAATAAGAGAACAAATGTTGTTGTAGATATAAAAGTCGTAAAGAATTTTGATATTAGTATTGTACATGTTATAAAGAATTCATACATTCTGAATTTGAGTATATTTTGTTGATTCGTCTTGAATATACATACACAAAAGATATAAGGAAGATGCCTGTAACTTTTTGGTTCCAACAACTACTATTGAGGACAACAGTACCTGGATATCTGGAATTAATTATTTACATGACGTTATCTAGATCTGGCTCTGCACCTGTAGTATGTATTCTACTGGTGGTAGGCTTCGGCCGTGGCTAGTCACCACCTACTGAACAAAGCCATGTCATCAAGCGGCCTAGCCGTGTTCCGGCATGATGTTCGGTGTTGCCATTCATGGATGGCGGGTCAGATCAGCTGCACTGCATGTGCCTAGTGAATGTAGCGTCTCGATCTACTGCCGCCTTCCTACCTAGGCAAGTATGCTCCATCGTAGATCTCATCGTCACTTACCATCAGGTGAGATCGAGATCAAATACTTACTTGCCTATAATTTAATAAAAAAAAGTATTCAAACTATTTGTATATTGCTTAGTGTTAGTACCTGCTAGTACTTGGAAAAGGCCACTAACTCCCAATATGGACACAAACACGTTGATTATACAATAAGATGCTGCATATGTTGGTCGTAAAAATCATAATTTAGCTTAAATTCTCATTTGTCCTCAGAGATTGCAGAGCTGACCCACAAGTTCTCCTCAGTGACCCTGTATAGGAACCGGACTGTACGGTATTCCGCCCGGATGCACGCGATCATCGCTTGCCAGATGGAATTTCAGCTCTACCCCATGGATATACAGTCCTGCCCTATCTACATTGAGAGTTGTTAGTGTTCAATATTAGCTTACGAAAGAAATATGAAGTTTAAAGAATTTGGGTTCTCTAGATTGTTTTTTTTTCTATGTAATATAATGTTGTCAAATTTAATGCGAAATTATAAACACGTAGTAGGAATAATGACACCATGTAAACGAGAGTTTCCTTACAAACTTATCTACCATTTTGTTTTTTTCACAAAAAAAAAATCGCGGTTGTAGTCCGATACTCTATTTAGTATGAGACGTATCGAGGTCCATGTTTATATCGATCGTCAGCCAAGTTAGAATCATCTGAAGAACACCTCACTGCTTTTGGCACAGGTAAACCAGTAAAAAGGTTTATCAAGACCGACCCTTGACTCTACTATCAAACTCTTAATCTCTTCTCTCTCTCTCTCTTAATCTCAAAATTATTTTTAAACTTTGTTTAATGTTCCTTAGTTTCATATAGTAACCAAAAAGTGCGGTTCCGTTGGAGCGAGGCTGGCGTCACCATCAACCCTGAGCTCAAGCTGCTGCAGTACAACATCGGAGATCCACTTCGACTTGAAGAAACTAATGGCTACATGATCGACAAAGATGGTAAGATCTTAATAATTGTTCGTACCCGAAATATTTAATCTACCTTCAATATTTGTTTCAATAACGTAGGATTACAAGGCTCATTTTAGCTTGACATTATATCTACTAACAAACCGCCTACTGCCTTTCAGTCAGCTACAAATACACATATTGCCTGGATAAGTAGTACAGTAAAAATGCTTAACAAAAGAACAATTTCTGATTCAAATACTTATTTATAGGGTACGAACTTCTTCAAAGCTTTTTGTGAGTAGACAAAATTTGATGCAAATCTTCAATAAGCGGGAGATGAAGGAGATCATAAACCATTATGGGTAGGCACATGGCAGATATTATATTTACCCTATTCTACAGTTTGCCAGAACCAAAGTGGTGGTTTGGTTATACCAATTTGATTTTGCCTTCAGGTAACTATTCAAGACTGGTAGTATACTTCAGATTCGAGCGTCAAATCGGTCACCACCTCATCCAAACCTTTGCACCATCCTCACTCGTCGTGATGCTCTCCTGGTTCAGCTTCTGGTTGGACTTAGACGCCATCCCTGGGAGAGTCACTTTGCTGGTGACGTGTATGCTAACACTGGTGACCATGTTTACGGGACTGAGGGCTGATATTCCACCGGTTGCTTACGTAAAGGTTTGTAGCGAATTTATAGTTTAAGTAGTAAAAGTTTGATGAGTTTTAAAATCAGTAATATTGAAAGCTGTAGTTTTGAACAAACGAGGTGATTATGCGGAACAAATATATAAAAAGTGTGGATGTACCTTTCAGGCGCTAGACTTATGGATGGCCGGCTGCATGATGTTCGTGTTCGCAGCCCTCGGAGAGTTTGTTGTGGTGAAGGTCCTGGACAAACAGTACCAGATGAACAAGACTAAAGAGCGGGAGTCCATGCCTAGGATTATTCCGGTGGTAAATATCTTCTTCTTGGCTTATTACAAACCGTACTGTCAATAGGTCTAGGAATTGCGTATTGTAATGCTTTGCTTAATAATTCACCTTGTGAATGAGGGTTCCACACTACAAGCCCTGTTTCCTTGTTGAAAAATCAGGTTCTAATGTTTGATCCTCAAAAATCTGGCTGCAACATTGAATTTCTGATTTCATCGTGTAACAACTGTGGAGTCTCTATTCAAAGCTATCCAATCCGAAGAACCAGCTAAAATTTGAGCCAAGATTATTGAGACAAAGATGTTTCGTTATCTTTGGCAGCGTCTTAACGGTGACAAGGGTTCGTGCGGTACCCTGGCGGCCTGGGACGGGAGCGGGGTGAGGTGCAGGAAGGTGGATCTCACCTCTCCCACCTCCCCAGCGCCGGCGACACCAGCGGTACATCCTGCGCCTTCTGCTACTCATACTACTGCGCATTTAGTTGGTGTTGAGAGACGGCAGAGCATAATACAAGTAAGTCCATTATTTTTTTATTTCCTCAGTAACAGGCAACTGTAATATTCACTGTAAACCATTCCTTGATTTTTTGAAGATTTCGAACTATCCACTTCTTTTAGTCCTTACTCTACTGGATATCTTCTTTCTTCGTGTAGTCCATTTGGTACCATTAGCACCAATATAGATCTGGGATTTCTTTAGGTACCTACCAAGTAGACTCTTAGATTATGTCCCAAAGTCTTACACTAAAGGCATGGCAATTGGAACTACAAGAAGATTTTTTTTGCGTGATTTCAAAATGCAAGTGTTCTCCTAGGAACTATGTGGAAATAAAACGTGGTCTAATGAACAATTGTTCCCAGGTTGCCTGGCTGGATGCGGACACTGGTCAAGAGCGGGTACTCTGGAGGGAGATAGACAAGCTGTCCCGCGTGGTATTTCCAGCCCTTTTCCTCTTATTCGTCACCATGTACTGGCCGGTCCTGTTACTCAAGACGAAAGCTTCTTCATAACAATTAGAATTAGCAAGCTATAAAATGGTGAATGGTTTTTCGATGACAAAAAGAAGGAGGAATTACTAGTTACACAACTTTGAGTTGAAAACTGAGCTATCAGTAATTAAGGACAAGATATTAGGTACCAACGTACAATGGAATATTAACACGAATATTTTTCCTTTGTTCATGTCTTCCAGATGGATAGACAGATGGAAAGAGATGAAAATATCGGAGACTCGTATAATAATAGCAACGCATTTAAGCCACGACATTCGCCTGAAAGATTCCTTGAAATAAAGAAACAAGGGAGTTTGCAAACATGATGATGCAATATACTTGTGAATTATTGCAACAGATGATAGTGAAAAAGAGGTTTATCCGAAAAGTTTGTGGGCTTCAATAAGCGCTTCTACAAACTAATCAGCGTAGCGATCTAAAGCGACAAATATAAATAGGTAGGTATTCGTATTTTATAAAAGAATCATTGAAAAAAAATGGTGTTTTATGAAAATTCAACTAAGGCATAAAATTTCAATTGTTTTCTAGAATTAACGTAGTAAGTTAGGTAGATCGCTTAAAAATGTTTAAATTCGAATGGACAATGTACAAATATTGCACAAAATTACGTTTTATTAAATTAAAATGAAACATTAAAATAATTATGTAGATGTGATATAAATAATGTTCTTTCTTCAAATAATACAAAATGGATGGTGTGACATATGTTGTATAAACGGTACAGTAGGACTGGGTACTTTTATTGTTAAAATAAAATAGACTTAAGGTGCTCATAGTTAAAGTATTTATTAGAATGTGTTGTTGTGTACAGGAATGTTGTATTAAAATTGCGTACTGTTTTGAAATTAGAAGTTGTTTCAAAATTAGCCGACCAGTACGATTATCGGTCGGGTATGCGTTCGGTAGGTAATATAAAGAATAAGGCTGTGTCCCCAGTCGGCAAACTGTCAGCTGCCGGCTGAGTTAGCGGCGTATCGGTTTAGTACGCCCTTCCATATATTTGAAATGTAGTGTTCACAGTTTGCTAGTTTACGCTCACTCTACGCAGTTTGCTGTGTTGCGCGCGCCGATTGATTCAGTGAGCGGCCGACTCACAGCAAAACCGGTTCCAGTCGGCGGCGGCGATATGCTTGTTCACCGGGCGTAGTGAGTCCGTTTGCCGCAAACTGTCATGTGGACACTTGACAGTGAAAATTTAGTCAGTCGGTCGACCTAAATAAGCAGCTAAGACATAACAGTTTGCTTGCGAGGCACGCAAATTGATCTGAGTTTGCAGCTAACTCGAATTTCAGTTCACCACAAATTTGCGGCTCACTCAGTCGGCCGCTGACAGTTTGCCGACTGGGCACACAGCTTTAGAACGATGAGTATGTAAGGTGCTTTAGTCATTAGCGTCATCGAATTATGTCAACGTCATCGTCCAACAGCTTTAATTCATTGTGATAGCTTAAATTGTTATAAGGCTTATAATAATTTCCCAAATTATAGTATTATAGATATTTATATTATGAAGTGCGTATGTATTTTATTAAAGATTCATATTTATTATGATTTTCAATTATTATATTTATATGAAATACAGTTTAACAAAGAACGAATTACAAAAATATGCCTGACTGTTATTGATATACAAAATAAATAACACATCGTCAAGTAGTTAGGTAGCTGGTATTTAAGAATTGACAATAGTTGTAATGGTATAGTATCTATCTATATCTTAATATTTAAGGTCAAAGCTAATACGCAGAGAGGCAACGAAACGACTTATCGAAAACAATTAAACTCAAACTTTGACACACTCCGAGTCCGACCGCCGGCGCTGACCCTTAATGTTAAGCGCACAAATCTCATTTTGCGACACATAAAAGCCTTACCCATTTGACGTGTGAATGCGCAAAATATTAATTAATTGTGAGTTTTGGTCGATGCGGAAAGAATAGTGTAAATGTATGGTGAATAAATAAAGAAGATTTTGTCACGTATCCATTTTTATTTAATAAAATATACTCAAATAGGTTTATATTTATTTAGAGGTACATACATTGTTGTATATGCGATAGCTCAATAGTGTTTTACGAGAAAATTGTTCGTTGAAGTAATTCTAACTGATGAAAAAAAATACTCACCGCAAGCACCTTATAGCTTGACTGGTCCCGGAATATAAGGACTACAACACTTCACTACGATAGTCTCTGCCATCACTGGTGCTGAATGTATGTGAATTTTATGTTTTTTTTCTCAATCAAAACGGAGACGAGCGCGCGCGTTTCGATCGAGATGGGACAGTGGCGCCACTTGTTGATGCGGCGTTGGACGTAAAATAAATTACGCTCCGTTCAAAGGATTTTTTTATGGCCAGACGAACTCACCAACTATACGGTCCCACACTAAGCAACGCTTGTATCAGGGGTACCGTACAATGGACTGGGGGCGATCCCAGTATATATTACTTATATAGATATTAAACATCCATGACTTGGGTACAAACATTCTTGCTCATCATACAAAGCTTGTCCCTAACATGATTCGAACCCGGGATATTCGGCACAGAAAACAGGGTCACTACCAACTGCGCTAATAAGGCCGTTAGGCGGTTTAGAGCGTCGAAGATTGTTGAATCAAGCCTGAAACTCAACATTAATATTTATTATATCATACCTATAAATCACGGAGACAGCTAGAAATAAAAAAATAATAATTTATGAAAAGGCATATTAAGCGCCTGATAAATAGTAAATAGCAAATATCAGATCGACAAACGCTCCTACCGCTGCCATCTGTCATTTGCATCATTTACCATCAGCAAGCCAATGTTTCGACTCGGTCGCTCAAAATAATAACGAAATTGAGACACGCGATTTTCATATCATCATGTCAGATCCATTTTTTTATTTATTATGTGTATTTATTGAATGTTTTATTGCTATTACTTGACATTGGCAAAATACCCGCTAAGTTGTAGGTGAGGCCGTATTCATATCCATTTTATTCCATCGCATCTCATTTCGTAAAGAAAGAAGAAGAAGTCACGGTCAATAACCTTTTCGCTGTTTGCTCTGTTCTCAGTATTCCTGGGATCATCCTCAGTTAACTTTGGACCATACAAAAGGCATATTACGATCTCATTTACCAGGCAATTGAAATCCCGGCCTAGAACTTGTCATCTGTCTCACGTTAACGACATAATTTCCCGCTAGATAGACTTTGTCTCAGTCCGTTATTGTAACCGCTAGATAATACTTCGTCTCGGCTTGTAATTTTGACTGATTCATATGTTTACGCGAATACTACACATTGAAATAAAACTTATTTTACACATTGTATCACGTTTATTTCTTGTTCTTACGTTCCCGATGTTTCGGCTGCTTTACAGAAACCATGGTCACGGGAGGACTCAGAGTCCTCCAGATAAAATTTGAAAAATATTTTTTATTTCAACAAGATAGTATCTTTATTAGTATATAAAAATAATTTATTATTGAGTTAAGATATAAAATTAGCAGGCATATTGGAATCCTTCTTGGAAATATGAGTATATATACGCCACCTGTTAGTGTTTTTCCCTGTCGTTGCTGACAGTTTAAGTGTCCCCGTAAAGGACAGTTATTTGAGTATGAGCTGTTGGCTGAAGCATAAAGCTGTAGCCGAGATGGCAGATACTAAGTGCGCTAGCGTTAACGACCTGATAACTCAGTTGGTCGTCCCCTGCTTTCTATGCCGATGGTCCCGGGTTCGAATCCTGGTAGGGATAAACTTTGTTATGAGTACATTTTTAGTCGATTCATGGATGTTTAACATGTATAATTTACTGGGTTTACCCCCAGTCCATTAGACGGTACCCATAATGTAAGCGTTTCTTAGTATGGGACCGTACAGTTGGTGAGTTCGTCTGGCGACATTTATTTATATTCTTCAGCTCTAGTTGTTACCAATATTGATGTCCAATCGATGTCACGGCCGTCACAGTGCGCATATTGCGACAATGGCTTCACACTTCACGCACTGCGCGCCCAGTACCTGCAAATGAGATGGCCACGGTGCACAGACATCCAGAACTAAGACGTTTTGATAAAATTATAGCTATGTAGTATGTAACTCATATGAAGTTACAGAACCTCCAGCGGGGATAAATAATATAAATCTATATGAGAGTCGGAATCTAAAACATTTGAAACGGTTTTCCGCATTCAGAACTCTAATAAATAAAACTAAATGGTATCCGACCGCAACTCAAAATAGCCTTTTGATAGTTCGCCTGTAATAACAGCAACACCGGCATTTTTGGATTCAATTTCCGAAGTTGATTTCAAATTATTTTAAACAGCCCCGCTGGTAATATTATCACATATTATCAGTTCATAAACGCCGCTTTACCTTTTTTCAGCAAACCACAATGAAGGTTCTTCGTCTAATTTAGGGGTTAGGGTATCCTTGTTGGTGTAGCTGATGAAGCTCATTTCATCTGTCTCTATCTTGAGCAGCTTCTTTCACCTCCCTATACGACATGACACCGATCATTTCTTTTATCTGAGACATGTAGTTTATTCTTGGTCTTCCTCGTCCACGCTGTCCTTCGATTTTCCCCTCTATGAAGTTTGTTGTGATTATTTTTTCATACAACGACTTTTTTCTACTAGTGGTTCGCTGTGACACTTATAGCTACTATCAAACCACGTCAATAAACAGCCAATGCCAAAGGAAACGAATTCTGACAGCGAAGGGTTTTATCCCGTCATTATTTTCCCGGAGATAGCGTTCGATGTCATTGATCAATGGTGAAGGAGGGGTCCTTTTTGTGAGGACAAAAATATTACTTGTGTCATTTATTGTTATGAGAACGAACTTTTAACATGTTTAGGTATACTCAGATCACCATCAGTAGAAAATTCCAGCGATTTACACTTAAAAAGAAAAATTGTTACCGCTTTCAACGCGGCACATTAACTTTCATTTTGTCTCGTTCTGGTAAATAAAACTATGACGTAACTAATGGCCATGGGCCAGAGATGCGTGATCTAGGTACGCAATTGCCACTACAAATAAACATTATGGTAAATAATAGTATAGGTACCGCATCATGTTGTCGGTCGAGATGGTGGAGGTCAAGGGGAACCCCAGGCTATGTTGCCTTACTTGAATATTACACGAATTAATTCCCCCATCTCCATTCTATCGTCGGTCGACAAGACGCACGTACAAGTCATCATCCGTACACTGTGGACATTCCTTCGGTACGTACTAAGCGATTTGCTTCTACTTTCATCGTGCGAACTGCCAAGGAATGGAAGACGCTACCGGCGTATTTGTTCTCCGTTGACTTCAATCTGGGTGTTTTCAATGAACTTGAAGCGACCTCTTCAAATTCGCCACAAGCTACACAGATTGATAGCTTGATTTATAGAGAACTAGCTGTTGCCCGCGACTTCGTCCGCGTGGTATTTAACAAAGACAACCGTTGACAATGGCCTGCTCGCCCATTCTGAGCCCGCGGGACGCATTGCAGGTTGTTGCTATCAAACCTAATCAGGCGCTGCGCTGCAACATTGGTTTTAATTTTTTTTCGTGAGATCCTATTTTTTTTTCTAAAATAAAAGTAGCCTAAGTTACTCCTCGTTACATCAGCTATCTGCCAGTGAAAGTCCGGTCAAAATCGGTCCAGCCATTTCAGAGATTAGCCGGAACAAACAGACAGACATACAGACAAAAATTTAAAAAAAGGTTGTTTTGGTATAGGTACCGTGTATACATAAAGCGGTTATTTTAATATTACAAACAGACAATCCAATTTTATTTATATGTATAGATTTTCAATTGTTCTGAATGTCATTTGCAGCGCCATCTGTGTAGCTTGTGGCGCAGTTGAAGAGATCGCTACAAACATATTGAGGCTGGTCAGTTGTTCAGCATATGACTGCCATTTTCGTATATACCTATACTATGTAACATATCTATAGCATTATCTCTGCCGCATTGTCTAATTCTCTCACGTTTCCTAGATGAATAGTATTATTTATCACGATCACTGCCGGCAACAGCCGACCGTACCTAAATCACGTCGAGTGCGCGCAAGATGTGTCTTGTAGCTTTATCGCTCGGAACGAAGAATAGTTACTGGAAAGGCCATGTTAGTCCAGCATGCGTCGTCTGACGTATGTGCTGAACACTCCAAAATTTTTGTGAATGAATACGCGTCAACGATTTTAAAGACTGTATACACTGATCTTAACTAGCGTAGTGTATTTAAGTCAAGTTGAGATTAGTGATATTTATTTGAGCGGACCCAGGTTTGGTTCATATTCATAGTCATTATCAGTTCCCGAGCCATAGTACGTAATTCTAATATCTAAGTATTATATACTGAGTTCACCCTCAGTCCATTGTACGGCACCCATAATACAAGCGTTGCTCAGTGTGGTACCGTATGGTGGGTATGTTCATATGTCTGGCGGTATTATTATTTTTCCTGACCCGGCCTCTGCACCTGCGACCTTCAACTACGATATCTTGATAAATTGAAAAGCAGCACCCCATACTTATATGGTGCAAAAAAAAGCGAACGAATCGATCAAAGTCTAGGAAGGTACCCCGCCCTCACTATGCCGGAGGGACCCGGAATTGGAGTAGGATATATTGGAACACAAACTTAAGTGCCGTCTGCTTCATGGTTATAATGTACGAGCGAGACAGCAATATTTTTAGTACTGTGAAACAAATAAAAAAACAAAAAAAATAATAATAAAAATTAAATGTTTAAACAATTCCGAACCTTAACTCTTTTATCCAATTATTTATATACCATACTAGCTGTTGCCCGCGACTTCGTCCGCGTGGTATTTAACAACGTCTCAACTGTTGGCAACAGCCTGCTCGCGTTCTGATCCCGCGGGACGCACTGCAGATTGTTGCTATCAAAATTTAAGCAGGCGCAGCGCTGCAACATTGGCTTTAATTTTTTTTCGAGAGATCCATTTTTTTTTTCTAAAATAAAAGTAGCCTAAGTTACTCCTTGTTACATCAGCTATCTGCCAGTGAAATTCCCGTCAAAATCGGTCCAGCCATTTCAGAGATTACTCGGAACAAACAGACAGACAGACAGACAGACAGACAGACAGACAGACAGACGGACAGACAGACAGACAGACAGACAGACAGACAAAAATTGTAAAAAATGTTGTTTCGGTATAGGTAACGTGTATACATCCAAATGCACTTAGTAAAAAGCGGTTTTTTTAATATTACAAACAGACACTCCAATTTTATTTATATGTATAGATTATTGTTTTTTTTTCGACACAACACATCAGCATTGCCATTCAACTTGGCAATTTAATTGTCATTAAATTCAAAGCAGCCGAATGTTCCGGAACGTACAAAACATAAAATAAACGCGATAAAATTACTCTTATTTCAATGTATAGTATTCGCGTAAATATAAGAAATTAATATTGTACATTTTTTTTTTGAATTTTTATAAATAAATACCAGGTGTTTGAATTGAAATTTTAGGTACTTCCTACCTATTATTTAAAATATCAATGAAAGTTACATGTATACACTCGTGCAAAGTGTAAAAAATTAAGTGAAATAAGAATTCAATCAGTATTATAATCGATTATTGCAAAGCGTATGGGTGCAAGTAACCGATAACCCTTGAAATGAGCTGTACTTAAGCACTGCACTCTATGGAGGTAAAGTATTGCGGGGTAAACGGCATTCCTCAAAATTGCTTCAATATATTCAGAAATACAAATGACGGAATCAGTCGGGTAAGCGGGAACTCCTTATGTAATCGTAACGTCATCTAGAACGCATGTTGTCACTCTCATTTTTATTTTATAAATCCTGTGGTGTGAGCGGGACCGAAGAAGCGACTGTAACCCCACCTGAAAATAATTGTGCTTGAACCAAGGATTGGTGCCATCGTGGTCACGACGTGCTAGCGTCATGGTTTTGGAGAGTGGTTATGGCAGGCTACACACCATGCTATCCGATCCTAATTATCTGATGAAATTGGATAATGTGTAGGAAAATCGTCCAAATTCAGGACGTCCGATTGCCCTCACACTTTGTCCGACTTCATTCGATAGTTAAGATGGCATCTGCACGTCAAGTGCGAGCTAACTATATACTTTATAGTCTACCGTATTTAGACATATTGTATGGAGAATTGAAAAGCGCCTCTAGCGGACGGTATTTAACACATTCAGTTCTCCATACAGAATATCTAAATACGGTAGACTATAAAGTATACGGTTAGTTTACGAATAATCTAGCACTTGAAGTACAGAAGGCAACTTAAGATCTCACGTATTTACGTCAGAAAGAAAACTTTGAAGTTTTATGACGGCAATAAAATCATATTGTTGGTAAATCTGTGTGTTTTTAGTACACTAATTATTGCCTTCGGGCCATTTCCTTACACATCGACCTACAGATTTGCAGTTCAAAAACCCTTTTACAAGTATATTCTTTACATAGATGCAACACGTTCAAGTGCCTTAAAAGTAGTTCTGAATTGAACACTGCGGGTGTTCAATTCAGAACTACTTTTAAGGCAATTGTGACGAATTCAAACAGTCTCATTAGCATTTATGCAAATAACACAGGTATTTACTGCATTGCAAGGAGATCAGAATCTAAGCGAGTATATTACAGTACGAATCCATTAGGGGAGATCCACAAATTACGTGAGATGTTTAAGGGGGAGGGGGGGTCGAGTCAAATCTCATCTAATCTTACGTTGGAGAGAGGGGGGGTCTCGGCAAATATCACGCAATTTTTTTTCTTATTGAAACAAAAAAAAACTATACTATTTTGACCCATTATCCAGATTCTAAAGTCGTCCCGGACAGAAAGTCGCCGTCGGGAATCGTAAGAAACTGTAGATTTCCGAAGAACCCGAAGATTCCCGACGGCGACTTTCTGTCCGGGACGACTTTACATGCTTAAGATTTAAGCATAACTGTAATACGATTAAGACCATTCACTAATTCATTCGAAAGAAAATGATTTCATTCATACTTCGACGTTATACATTACTACTGACTGTCAAACTACCATATTTGTTTTATACCAAATAGTTCAATTTAATCAGAGTTTACGATACAGTGTAGCCCGTCCTTTGTTTTCGCGCCACTGTCAGCCGAACGCGCGGCTCGATGAACGAGAGCGTACGAGCTGAATGGCAGCGACACACGGACAGGTTCCAACCTGCTTTGCTTATTCTTGCAAATGTTTTACTCGAGTCAGTATATGCTCTCACTAATTTAAAATGAGTTATCAAGATTTTTATAATGCATACGTCAAAAGATACGTCTATAAGACGAAAAAGTCCTGCCAGGACGAAGTGATAAAATTATGGAATACAGCGAAACAAAAATTCCCGAAGAAAGAAGAGTTAACACAACACATTCAGCATGAGATTGAACGTCTTCTTAGGGAAGCCACTGAGAGAAAAGTTCGGTCTACTTTAGCATTTCTTCAAAAGGTAGGTTAAATATATTTTGTTAGGAAAATTCTTTTTTTATACAAACTTTATTGTTACAATTAATAGCATAAAAAAATATAATTTAAAAAAACTAAAGAACACACTTTGAAAGCACATCAAATTGAAAAGTAAAAAATAATTCTTAAAATGAGTCAATAACAATAATAAACGAAAAATGCTAATATAATTGTGAAATAAATTTTAATGAAGATAGTATAAACAACAAAAAATATATTTAATTGTAAAAAAAGTGTGGGGTGCTTTTTAAGATATCAAAATGATTGTCCTGCTCATATCTATATTATTATGTATTAAATACATATAAATTATAACTACCGACACCGTGCATCCCACGCTTTTTTTACAATTAAATATATTTTTTGTTATTTATTCTTTTCTTCATTAAAATTTATCTCACAATTATATTAGCATTTTTTGTTGATTATTGTTATTGACTCATTTTAAGAATTATTTTTTACTTTTTTACTGGTGTTCATATTAGTTATTTTGTGTTAATCTGTCTTTTTAATTTCATTAGATTCACTTCTTTATTATAATATTTTGATTTCAGACTAATACTAAGATCTCTAGCAGTTCTTTAATTCAGGCTGAGACAAGCACTGAGAGTGTTCCAAAAGTGGAATGTGCAGGTCAGATTCAGATCAATGATCATAATATTCAACACGCGAAATCTGCGGTTCAGGATGAGATTAATGACCAGCAGTCAGAAGATCAAGATTTGGACGTTGGTCCTCAACCGGCAGGTTAGTATTCGTCTTTTTTTCTATAGGTGACGTTCTTCATTTTTTGCTATTCTAAATTAAAATTTTCTGCATTTTACAGGCGCTTCGAAACGGAAAAATCAGTCTCTTGTGATCAGCGATGATGAGGATGAAGCTATATCGAACACTACACCGTCCAACATACGTCCCACTCCAGCACAAGATACTATAAAGAAAAAGATTGCTAAGCTGCGTATGGAGCTTGACTTAACGGAAAGGCGCAAAGGGTCTCTTGTAGCTGACGGCACTGAATTTGATAAAGCACGTAATTTGCGGCGAGAAATTGACATTTGTGAGAGAAAGCTCAAGCTTAAAGAAAAACAGAGAGTGTACTCTATAACGCATAGAAAAAATAAAAAACAAAAAATAATTGAATTATGTTTAAAGAATCCCGATGCAGCTAAGTCGTTGACGCCTCATGTTGGCCCTGGACGCCCACGTTTAGAAGAAGAACAGTCTGAATTGCTAAAAACAATAAGTGATTTAGCCCTGTTTGGTGCTTCTGCTGAAGAGCGACGTCGTTGTGAGATAGTTCGCACGATCCATACGCTTTCAGAACTTACAAATAAACTCAATGAACTGGGATTTAATATTTCGAGAAGTGCTACTTATATTCGACTGTTGCCTAGACGGGCAAATACACGTGAAGCTAAGCGCCATGTAGTGACTGTGCCGGTGAAGCTGAGTCGTCCTGAAGCTGACCATCATAAGGCACACCAAGACCAATACTTTTCTTTGGCCTCTATAAGGTCGTTGGAAACGATAGCCTCCGTACTTGGTCCTGACTCCGTAACTTTTTTATCTCAGGATGACAAAGCCCGCGTTCCCATCGGCCTGACAGCGGCAAACAAGCAGGCGCCATTATTAATGCACGTTGAATATAAAGTGTCGTTACCAGATCACGACTTTGTGATTGCATCGGGGCACAAATTAATTCCAAGCGTATATGCTTTGTGTCAAGTGAAACCCAATGAGATGGGACGACCAGAAGCTGTTTCATATAATGGACCAACTTATATAGCAATACGAAGTGGCAAGCACTCTTCGTCAACTGCAACTAGTCACGCTCAAGACTTGGACACTCTTTTAACAATTGAGTCTTTTTCTAAATTTGTAAAGAATATAGACAGCAAAGTTAAACCTGTTCTTATTATTTCAAGTGACGGTGGGCCTGACGAGAATCCGCGATATCGCAAAGTGATCGCACACGCCATAGAGCATTTTAAACAATATGATTTGGACGCAGTATTTATTGTGACTAATGCCCCTGGCAGGAGCGCATTCAACAGAGTAGAGAGACGCATGGCTCCACTCAGTCGAGAGCTAACAGGCGTTGTTCTTCCCCATGATTCTTTTGGGAATCATCTTGATTCCAGCGGCAGAACATTAGACGAAAGTCTGGAAAAGGATAATTTCAAAAAGGCAGGGAATATTTTGAATTCAAATTTTTATTAAGAGTTACAAAGGGAAATTGTTTTTAATTTTTTTTTAGGTAGTGAAATGCGATGACCAGAAGTGCTGCAGCCCACGCCGAAGTGATCTGCATATGATTCTTCACGACCGTTTTCTGCCACCTCCATACCCTATCACTCAGATTGATGGACATTTGACAATTCCGGACTTTAAAGAGCATGACGGAAAGTCATTTGCTCCATTTCTAATACGCCACTGTCTACCGATTCAACCGCTGAATGCCTTCATCAGCCCACCTTATGATCTCTATTGCCCAAGTGTACGTGATGATTTAGAGAAAAGATGCTGCAGTACATGCGGCATTTACTTTGCATCTATCACAAGAGCTGCAGAGCACAGGCGAGCAGCCCACATTGCACCAGCTAAGCAAGCGCGTATGTTCCGCAAAGTGCGACCCTCACGGATTGTTACAAGACGAGCTAATGAGTTACTGTGCGCAAGTGTCAACGGCTTAGAGTGGCTAGATGAGAATGAAGTTGAAGGAGCAGATGATTTTATTGAAAATCATATGGACATGTTGGTTCCAATAGTCTCTCTTGAGACCACGCATGATTCACCATGGACTGAATTAGAGTAGATATTTTTTTTTAATCGCATTAGTTTACGATTTAAGTATTCTATTGTTAAATTTTTATTACACTTATAACTCAGCAATATTAATTACTAGTCTTAACTAGTCGTAAATAAAAGTACGAAGCAAATTTTTTTTTTTTTTTACAATAACACTCCAACACGTTTACATATTTAAGAAACGCACATTTTGAAAAATCTCACGTGAGATTGGGGGATGGGGGAGGGGGTTGAATAAAATCTCACAACATCTCACCAGGGGGGGAGGGAGGGACAGAAAATTCAAAAAAACACCTCACGTAATTTGTGGATCTCCCCTTACTCACTGAAATTTACTTTATTGATATCCATCAAGTACTTCTTCCATGACTCGGGTACAAACATTCGTGTACATCACACAAAGCTTGTCCCTACCAGGATTCGAATCCGGGATCCTCGGCGCAGAGAGCAGAGTCACTACCAACTGCGCTAATCAGGCCGTCAACATAAAATATATTATACTAGCTGTTGCCCGCGACTTCGTCCGCGTGGTATTTAACAACGTCTCAACCGTTGGCAACAGCCTGCTCGCGTTCTGATCCCGCGGGACGCATTGCAGATTGTTGCTATCAAACTTTAAGCAGGCGCAGCGCTGCAACATTGGTTTTAATTTTTTTTCGAGAGATCCAATTTTTTTTTCTAAAATAAAAGTAGCCTAAGTTACTCCTTGTTACATCAGCTATCTGCCAGTGAAATTCCCGTCAAAATCGGTCCAGCCATTTCAGAGATTACCCGGAACAAACAGACAGACAGACAGACAGACAGACGGACAGACAGACAGACGGACAGACAGACAGACCGACAGACAGACAAAAATTGTAAAAAATTTTGTTTCGGTATAGGTAACGTGTATACATCCAAATGCACTTAGTAAAAAGCGGTTATTTTAATATTACAAACAGACACTCCAATTTTATTTATATGT
The DNA here is from genome assembly GCA_905333125.1 of Pheosia tremula. Taxonomy (NCBI): domain Eukaryota; kingdom Metazoa; phylum Arthropoda; class Insecta; order Lepidoptera; family Notodontidae; genus Pheosia; species Pheosia tremula. The sequence goes on along the minus strand of HG995403.1, from coordinate 1,191,359 downwards.
ATAGATAATCGACATTAACATAAAAAGCCTACTATGACCTAAATACAGGACGTGAACAAGATAATCTCCCGGATTTCTTCATCCCCGTCAACTTGAAATGCCTTCGAACCCTGTCTCTGAAGCCTTTCGACCATATAATGAGTCACACCAATTCATTACCTAGAAAAACCACCAGTTTAAAACGACCCGTAACAAAGCTCGCGTGCAGACCAACCAGTGTCATTTGTAAAGGTCAATGTTGATTGGTCACTTTGTCCTGCCGTGCGCCGGAGTGGTTTTGCAAGCGAAGCAGTGTTGTTAAGGCCGACGATTGGAGTGCACGCGGGTTGACAGGTTTGCGTAATACCGTGTCGAAAGTGATGTTTATGCGAAGGGCCCGCGAGTGAAGGGATTTTTGTATTCACAAACAGTAATAAAGGTAGGTTTTTTTTTATAATTTCAAACTAAGTTATGACTTCTGTGCATGGTTTAAGGTCTCGTTTTCAATTTTAATTCGGTACTCTGTGAGTAAGTTTGTTTATTTTTTATGAATTAAGTTTTTAAATTGTTTTTGCTCTAGATCTTTGGGTGTGCGGTTTATAATGGTACATTAATTCTATCGCGCTGTAGTTTCGCGGTTGCAAAACTAATTTAACTCTTTCAATTTTGTAGGTAGTGTTTGTACCAATAATAGATATTTGCATGAAAACTATTATGCTATCTAATGGACTTAAGGTCCCAATTTGTGGCATATGACTATGCCTATACAACATACATAATTACTTTTAACCAAGGCAATGATTATGTTTAAAATTTATCTATAAAAAATAAAGGTGGTTGGTTGTTCATTTATGCACTAGTATTAGTGTGACATAAACTATAAAAAATAGATAAGTTTATTATTGGGAATGTGATCTCCAATTTATTTTTATTACTGCATAGTTTTGTATAGATCTCGTGCGTATTGAATCTCGATGGTACGAGTAAGTGCTACTTATATATTTTTTATTTATTACATCAATCCCTATATTCTTCACGGCTTGCAAGACAATAAATATTTTTATTTATCTTCTTGCTTACAAGTTCTTGTCCCTTAACTTACTGTTGACTTGGGGAGTCAGCTAAATATAATCTATACATATAAATAAAATTGGAGTGTCTGTTTGTAATATTAAAATAACCGCTTTTTACTAAGTGCATTTGGATGTATACACGTTACCTATACCGAAACAACATTTTTTACAATTTTTGTCTTTCTGTCTGTCTGTCCGTCTGTCTGTCTGTCTGTCTGTCTGTCTGTCTGTCTGTCTGTCTGTCTGTCTGTTTGTTCCGGCTAATCTCTGAAATGGCTGGACCGATTTTGACGGGACTTTCACTGGCAGATAGCTGATGTAACAAGGAGTAACTTAGGCTACTTTTATTTTAGAAAAAAAATTGATTTCACGAAAAAAAATTAAAACCAATGTTGCAGCGCAGCGCCTGATTAAGTTTGATAGCAACAACCTGCAATGCGTCCCGCGGGCTCAGAATGGGCGAGCAGGCTGTTTTCAACGGTTGTCTTTGTTAAGTCGCGGGCAACAGCTAGTTTTATAATAAAAATTCTCATGATCGTAAAGAATATTTTTTGTTGTGTTTAGCCTTATATCATAATTATTTATAAGAGATACCAACAAGAGACTCTCACGAGATCTATCTCTCCATCTATAAAACAAAGTCGTGTTAGTTAGACTATTTATAAGTCAAGAACGGGCAAGCTGATTTTTAGGATCTTTAATTTTATGAATCTCCGGCCCGAATAGCAGAATAACCACAGATATATAAATGAGTGAAATAGAATTTTCCAACGATCGTTTCATGAATATACGCATTTTATTTTCAGTATTCTTACCACATAAACATTACAGAAATCTATCTGGACGTGATTTTAAATAAATAAAACATATATACAAACTAGCTGTTGCCCGCGACTTCGTCCGCGTGGTATTTAACAAAGACAACCGTTGACAACAGCCTGCTCGCCAATTCTGAGCCCGCGGGACGCATTGCAGGTTATTGCTAATCAAACTTAATCAGGCGCTGCGCTGCAACATTGGTTTTAATTTTTTTTCGTGAGATCCTATTTTTTTCTTCTAAATAAAATTAGCCTAAGTTACTCCTTGTTACATCAGCTATCTGCCAGTGAAAGTCCCGTCAAAATCGGTCCAGCCATTTCAGAGACAACCGTTGACAACAGCCTGCTCGCCAATTCTGAGCCCGCGGGACGCATTGCAGGTTATTGCTAATCAAACTTAATCAGGCGCTGCGCTGCAACATTGGTTTTAATTTTTTTTCGTGAGATCCTATTTTTTTCTTCTAAATAAAATTAGCCTAAGTTACTCCTTGTTACATCAGCTATCTGCCAGTGAAAGTCCCGTCAAAATCGGTCCAGCCATTTCAGAGATTACCCGGAACAAACAGACAGACAGACAGACAGACGGCCAGACAGACAGACAGACAGACAGACAGACAGACAGACAGACAAAAATTGTAAAAAATGTTGTTTCGGTATAGGTAACGTGTATACATCCAAATGCACTTAGTAAAAAGCGGTTATTTTAATATTACAAACAGACACTCCAATTTTATTTATATGTATAGATTTAGACCTAAAACTGCGATGTAAATAAAAACTCGATACGCTCGAGCGCAGTCGTCACTCGCAAGCACCAAGTATCGCGCCGAGCGTTGTGCTGCGATCGCGTGGTCTACGATACATTGCGAGCTAAAAAAATTAAGTACAATATTTGTAAGCCATGATATTCGACAAAAAATATGTCTATAATATTATTATTGGCATTAAGTGTAATCTTTACGTAAAGTTTTCGTCACCATGCCCATTATATCCTGTGTTATGAACAAGCCTCAAACTATTCAGTACGCAAGACTTTCCTTGAGTCAATATTTTGATTTTCATTGCTAAAGACATAATAAAGTAATATAATCGATATCCATTAAGATTTCAAAGATGTGTATACTGCACTTTCCTTAAAATTAATTAAGCTTTAAAGGCCTTCTTGATATAATAATTAAAAAAAATATATTGCAATTCCATTTTAATGTTCTCATTTTAGCCTAACTATAAAGTAACCATATCTATAACCTGCTTACCTGCTACTTTAACGTCTATTTAGCGGCAATAAAACACAATCTATAAAATTGTTGGATATTTTGATTGCAGCAATCGCCTGCAATCTATATTTTAGGTTTCGCAAGAAACTTAGACGCCATTAAAACGATAAAAATGCAAAAAGTATTCATATTTAATTAAATACTCTTTGGTACGTCTGACGCTCTGGTTAAATGGTTCATTGGGTATAATCTGTGGGCCGAGCTCAATATAAACGCAGCATCACGTTAACGTAATCGTGTTCTATCTCGCTTACATCTTAATTTCATTAACAAGAATGACAGTGACAACATGCATCTCGATAACTATACGATTTAATTGAAGTTTATGCTAAGGACACATTTGTTATTTCAGATGGCTGTAAACATATAGTTTTACCAATTGCAGTACACTAATTATACTGCACAACGTATATAAGGGTTAACAACAATTGTGTAAAACATTTTGACACATTAATTTAAAGTTGTATGGAACACGACGATGTATAAAATAATTAAGGTTGGTGTTTCGCCATGCGCTAAGTACAGGATGTAATTTGTTAAATGTTTAATGATTAGATTTTTTTTCTTTGGGAATAATATCTTCATAAACTACTGTTGGCCCTGTTAAAATACTATACTATATGTTAAAATACTATTATTGTTACACGTTATGTAATAAATTATAATAAATTAGATAATCTAAGAAATTAATAAAATGCGTTTGGTAAATTGGAATTTTGAATATACGCTAGTGTTCAATGATGATAAAAATATACGTAACTAAATACTACTCGGATCTTAAAAACTCATCATAATATTCTAAGGTCCATTTCCACTTAGTCATTGTCCAAAAGTTAATATTGCAACTATGTCTAACAGTCTGAATTGCTCTTGCGCAATACAGCATTAAATTCAAGCATTAAACAAAATATACATTCAATATTAAACCTTAAATCCTCGCAGGAAGGTTACACGTTTGTTCGTTTGACCTTTTTTCACTATACATTCTCCCCAAAGTCGTGTCTTAGGAAAAAACGTATTAAGTTAGCAAAAAATGGTAGCTTAAGGAGAGTTGGGTTCAAACAAAACACAATCATCATTCTGCCATTATCATTGGTTTGATGATTCAGACATTAGTATGTATGTATATTATAAAAACATTACTATGGAACATGGTGAGGTGATTTTCAGGTAATTGTTATAATAATGTACTACCTAATTTAGGAGGGGATTTCCCCTCCTCCATTCGCCGGGTTACTAAACAACATAGTTTTAGTAAAATACTAAACTACACGTTCCTAGTTTATGGTAATTGTACGTTAAAGGCAATTTCATCTAATTCCGCTAATAACATCAATTAAATATCTCCGCTCGCGTAATTATTCACTAACTGTTTGGCACTACGCACTAATTCAAATCGTAATGGTTTGACTCAAATTCAGTGTATAATTATCTAAATGAGTGTATTCTGACGCTAGCAATCCTCGATGTCTATTGAGAAAGACGTAGATAGGTTTATTGCGGAAAGGAAATGACTCAACAAAATCGGGCTGCGCAGTGCGCCTGCTACTCAGCCTAATTAATAAATAATAATAATTCCAGCCTTTTTTATGTCCCACTGCTGGGCACGGGCCTTCCTCCATGCGAGGGGGGATTAGGCCATAGTCCACCACGCTGGCCCAGTGCGGGTTGGCAGACTCCACACATCTTTCGAGGGATTCTCTCAGACATGCAGGTTTCCTCACGATGTTTTCCTTCACCGTTTAGCAAGTGTTAATCTTGGTTGAAAATGAGATTCGCACGTGAAAAATCCCAGAGGTGCGAGCCGGGGTTTGAACCTGCAATCCTCGTTACCGAGGCAAGCGTTCTACCAACTTAGCCTTATTATAGCCCAACAGCCTAATTATTCTAACTAAAATAAAACGACGCAACCCAACATATCTGTCTTGCTTTGTCTCGTGCTAATTGTCACGCTATCTCATGACCACTGCCATTGTATCGTTACATGTGCAGCCAAAGTACGTCATATTGAAAGGTACGCGTGTGTGCTTCAGCTGGAACATTTTCACAACGCTTTGGTGCTAGCATCACATATCTACTTAATTGTATATCAATGCTAGATATATATGAGCATGTTTGTTTTTTTTTTATTTATTTTTCCAATGCAACATAATATTTTATTGTTGTCTAAAATTTATGGAGTTCCTGTATTTTTGCAAGACCAATGCCATATTATTATAATAAGGGCAATACTAATGCTGAGAGACTCTCGTATATTGCATTTACGTCAAACTTTAGCATAACTTTTTTAACTAGCTGACTTGACCGACTTTGTGCTGTCAAATAAAAAAGAGAACTTTCACTTTTCCCCAATTTTCCGTATAACTTTTTCATTTTCTCTTTGCCTACGAATCTGATTCGGACTATTACGAACATAGAAAAAATGCCAAATCGGTTCTCAAGTGAGGCGCTTACTTTATTTATTTTATTTTTATTTATAGGTACTACAAACAAACCCCTAAGACAGTCCATTGTTGTCTGTGTGTTCATCTTGCGAAAATGCAAGACGCAGGGCAACACAAAAATATTTAACACTTAAAATGTTATACTGACAACAGCACGGTACCTACAAGTAGGGCAGGGCATATTACCAACTAGAAACCGGTTCACATAGCATATAAGGCTTGGTTCGCTCTTGACATTTCTAAAGTGAAGAAATCCCATGTTGGATATACCTACATTTGATTACGACTAATTAATAGGACTATATAATTTGATACGGCTCGTTTACTAATGAACTGTTTGAAGGATGCCTAGTTAGGGTGAATCTATGTTAGATCATTTCTGAAAATATAAAAACTATAATGATTTCTTAAATTTACGCGAATACTACAACATTGAAATAAAACTACTACTTCCGTTCAAGTTACAAGTCTTATTATGATACGTCCGGATAAAAACCTACGAAATTTTATTTTTAAAAAGTAATAATATAAATGATCCTTAAATACGTTAACAATTAAACTATGGGTTCGAAACGGTACCAGTACGCATACACGTTTGGGGAAACGGACATGAGAATAAAGATAATTAACATTATTTCATTAAATCTATTCAAGTTTAGTACAAAATATTTATATAATATAACTTACTGACACAGATGGTAATTCAAGTACCTAAGGTGGTCGTACATAATATTTGTAAACACATATTCATTCACAAAAACCCAGATACTATTAATACAATGACGTAGTTATAGAATGACCATGATTGCCTCCCCACCAAACTAATAGGCACGTGAAACAGTCACATTCAATATGACTCACCAAACCTTGACAGAGTTCGGCAAAATATTTACAAGATGTACAAGATGTGACGATGATTGTAGCCGGAGATTGGCTGTCATTATTGTCATTGGTGCGCTAATCAATTTACAATGGCATTGCAAAGCATTTTCAATAATAATAATTTGCAATTAATAAATATCGCAACATCTAATCACCAATTACTATACAGTCTCAAACTCAGCATCGCTTGGGCTACGTGTACCGTACAATGGACTAGGGATTTCAGTGGGTATATCTTCACGGATATAGATATTGAGCATCTATGATTCAGGTACAAACATTCGTGGTCATCACACAAAGTTTGACCCTACCGGGATTCAAACCTAGGACCCTCGGATCAAGTATTGATCATTGTGCTCGTAGATTTATCCTCAAATTAATTATGGTTGATGTAGTAGTTAATTTACAAATAAATTTGCGGTAGAACAGTGCTTTGTAATACTATTGTAAATGTACAACAAAATTTGGGGTGAATAGGAATATCGCTTAAATGTTTTTATTTTGTAGTGGTTTCTGCCCCATGCGTCGTTGAATCATAGCGGGATATGAAATCGATAAATAAATAATAAGGCATTTTTTCCAATATATATCTACCTATAAACGTAAAGCAACCTTTTTCCTTTCTTTTCCTTCCTTCCTCGTGCCGTCAATTCAATCGCGATTCGACGAACTATATCACAGATTTCATTCCAAATATTACAGTCCGCTGCGCGAAGCATTTGTAGAGCAAATAATGTAGAGTCGGTATAATTTTTGTAATGGGTCAGATTTAAATTTACCATGCTATGAATCAAATGCCGTATACCCTAGGAGACTCATCAAACTAAATAATACCAAAGAATGCTCTACAACTTTTCTACTTAATAAAATGTGAGCATAACAATAACTTGTTAGGTCTAGACCTGATACTGTACATTAAATAACAAAGTTTTAAACGTCTCATATAAAACTACGCAACTTTTCAGGTGCCAAACAATTACCTATAAACATTAATTCATTTAGTTCATAGTTTCAACACAGCGGCGGTTCAAACTTTTTCAAGAAATTTTTAATTTATTATCTCTTGATAATAAATCATGAAAAGGTTTATTCCTTAAAATCTCTTATTAAAGTTTATAAGAGCTTAAGTTATGTATTAAGTGATAGAATAACTCGCAGCTAAGCAGCAGATAAAACTTTGGTTCAAGTATTATTAAAATCCGTGCAGCAGTTTTTGCGTTGTGCGTGCAAAGACAGTACACAATGTGAATTTGCCCTCTGTATCAATAAACAGTAGGTACATTATCCTTCAAAGTATCTAGGGCGAAGAAGTGAATGTAAAATTACTATTTACTGCGTATCTAAATTCTTAACTATATGTTATTAGATACAATGTAATTTAGATACCTAAGCGACCAGTTATGAAATCGGCCCAGATTAATAAAGAGATAAACCGTTCTCAAGTATTTATTGCAGTAATCGACAGATAACATTTGTAAATTTACATGGTTTTAATCTTTTACGAAACTTGTTTACTAACATATTAATTTAGCCACGTTCCTTTTAAATTTGTGTTTCAATGGTTATAACTCGATAAAATTAGAAAGACAATAACCTGAAATATTTACAAACTAACTTAAAAAGAGTTTAGAAAAGCTACAAAATGTGTAAAAAATTTGGCCCATGCGGTAGCGTGCATAAGATGCTGGCCGCATTTCCTCGCTGAATAGCCAAAGCCATTGCCATTTTGAACAATGTTTATTTCTTTCTTTCTTCACCAAGGGTTAGTTTGTCGAAAAACAATTGATCCAGGCATGTGTATTGGGTTATTGATAAAATATTGCTTTCACCTTGTCGTATAAAAACCGAATTATCGTCTTAGGATAATTTTACTTACACAATTGTTAACTGAAAATAGTTTTATACAAACACTAGATGAAAACACGTACACGATCGTAAGAAAAAGAAAATAATCACCCACTCCGAATTCATAGTTACGTGTAAATAAGTATTCCAAATCGTTTTTACTCAAATAGTCTTTGTATTGTACATTTTGTAGATCAAATATTCAAAATGTGTTATAAGACTATTGAGTCGTTAGTGGGAATTTTATTACATTTGTTGTTTAAGGTGGAAGCTCAGGGTCATGGCGCGAAATTCAAAATGTCAATGGTTTTTATTTTTTTAAGAAAAATTTGGACATCTTTACGATGTAATTTAGTGTTTTGCGATATTAGCATTCTGCATTGGATGTCTCGATGTATTAAGTTTGCTTAAAAAAATACCTAAAGCGATACAACACCATAAAGTTAGTAAAAGTAGCGGTTATTACAAACCTTATGGTATTGTATTGGATCAGATACTTTTTTAAGCAAACTTAATACATCGAGACATCCAATGCAGAATGCTAATATCGCAGAACACTAAATTACATCGTAAAGATGTCCAAATTTTTCGTAAAAAAATAAAAACCACCGACATTTTGAATTTCGCGCCCTGACCCTGAGCTTCCCCCTTAATCCAATGACTCCAAGTCCACATACTCGTAGCACATCCTAACTCGAGTTTTACTGTACTGAATTGTATGGGTATCTTAAATCATAAGTATACTTAACGCGCAAGATTTTATGTGCTATCCTATACCAAGAATACCTGCTGATTGTGATTTTCATAATCGCCATGGTTAACTTTCCAGGACCTTGGACTCGAAAATTGGAGAGCCTCATGGTTTATCAATCATGTAGCCCATCTTGTTGCTGACACTTGAGACCAGATTAATTAGTATACCGTATTTTATTATACATACCTAAGTAAAAACAAAAAACAATCAATTTTTTGTCAGTCGATTGTATTCAACCCCAGTGACGTCATCACCGTTATCATGCATATAAAAACTGCACAACGAATACCGACATGTGCGATATTATCACGCTATCCCCATATCCGGGTCGACACGTGCGAAGTGTCCGTTATACTGGTGCAATACTACTCATGTTCCGGTTATAGTTATACAATGCACGTGTAAGATCGCAATCTGGGTATTGCGAGGTAAGCAGGAGTTTTTGTGCTCTAGTAGAGCAGTCGATATTAAGTAGGTGGTTATAATATTAAATACAATTAGGTAATAAAATGCCTCCGCCTAGTCTTTGATGTCATCTCATGATTCCAAATAAAGAGACGATGCAGTACATCTGCGAAATCGAGCAAGCAAATATACAGTCGGGCCCTTTTCTCGAAGCAACACGGCATACTTAAAAATCATTCTACATAGAAAGCACCAATTTAAATTGCACAAAAGCTTTACGCACCAAGGTTGTTTAAAAACGTAACTGCAGATAGGTATGATTTCATAAAAAAGATCGGTAATACGAACTGAAAAGTAGTAGGATTACATGATAATGGGAGAGGTGGTAATCGCAGCATCTAAATGCGGATGCAGTTATAAAACTAGTTAGTGCTGCAATATTTCCTTCTCCAATGACTATACTCCATAAGCAATTACACAATAAAAATGTTCAATTATTATTTATGGGTACACCTTATACTTTATGATATCCTAGTACTTTTAAGTTTCATGCTTCACTCCATCTTTGTGGTTTTTTTATTAGATAACACCCATATTTAGTTAAGTAAAGTATTTTATTAGAAAACAATAATATTAGTGCAATTATCGTTGGGGGTAGCGTTCCAAGGAACGCTTCGTTGTTAAGGGTTATTTATTTTTATTATAATATTTGACATGTTACATCCACTAACCCAACGTGGCATTACCAACAAGGCTATACCTACATAAGAATTGTTCATTTTCTTTCCAGGAAAACGCGCCGTCTAGCATTGATAAAGTTTGTTAACATTTGTTTACTGTTTTAAATAATCTGAAACGAATCTCAAGTATCATAACAGCACGCACGACAAAAATGCTACTACAGACATCTTAAAAGGTTTATTCTACTCTGAGCACAGCGAAGGATCATAACATGATTCTTTAGAGCTCAAAATTACTCATCAAGCACTTTTCTAGAACCATTTTAGAGTGCTTGACAAGCAGTCTTGGTGAGCGATCAAGCATTATCAAGTTTACTTGACACGCACGTAATTGCTTGACAGGCAAGATTAGATTAATTCTAGGGAGTATGCATCACGGATACCACACAATTATGACGGTGGTATATTTTCAGGCAATAAAATATAATATTTCCGAAGTACCTTTGTTTATAGAGAAAATCCGTTTTTATATTTTTTTTTATTTTTTTTTATTACTTTATAGGCAAGTATTTGATCTCGATCTCACCTGATGGTAAGTGACGATGAGATCTACGATGGAGCATACTTGCCTAGGTAGGAAGGCGGCAGTAGATCGAGACGCTACATTCACTAGGCACATGCAGCGCGGCTGATCTGACCCGCCATCCATGAATGGCAACACCGAACATCATGCCGGAACACGGCTAGGCCGCTTGGCGACATGGCTTTGTTCAGTGGGTGGTGACTAGCCACGGCCGAAGCCTACCACCAGTAGAGTTGTCACCTGGTTGGCACCACCCAGGGTCACGTGTAGGGTATCTCGAGGGTACTTAATTCTCCTACGGACGAAGGTGACTCGACCCCTAAATAATATAATAATAATAATCGAATATCGATTCAAATCCGATTCACAGCCATTGCAGCAGCATAAGCTTGCTAACTAAATATTGAGTATTGCTTCCAAAGCTATTAAAAATACATTTTTCAATGTCCCATAAATATAATAACGTTTTCAATGGATCTACTTAACTTATTGCCGATTGGACCGACATTATGAATGGAACGATCAATCACTGGGAAATATTTTGGTTTAAAACCAAAATATTAAGATTACGGAAGCTGTAGGTAATCTTCAAGAAACATATTTTCTCACAACGTCTAATTTGTATTCAACCTTTTTTTTTTTACAACGTTATTGCGAAAAATACCGCCTAAAATGACGGTTTTACGAGGACGTATAAAATTAGTTTATGGTGATGTTTCGCAGTAATTCTGTATTTTTAATGACCCTAGGAATTACGTAGATATCATTCCTTGGGCTATTAAAATATTTAATTTTCAAAATATTTTAATACGCATCTCATAATACTCGTATGCATAGTGCTAAATAAACAAAGTAGTATCACATAACTTTGGCCGAGTATTCACCGCGATTTTGCTCTGCTACTTGACCTCCCCAAAGTCAGAGCGTGATGATACAACCATGTATACATTTCGTGGCATAAGCTATCCAATAGTAAAACAAGGTTAAAATCGGTCGAGTAGTTTTTCATTGACGCTTGAACAACCAAGACACCGACAAAAAAACTAGCGCCCCCCACATTTTTTTATATAAATTGCATGTGAACCCATTGCCATAAAGAACACCCACTTTCTATATGGTTCATGGCGTTAACCCATTTAGAACAATGCTATTCTACTGCGTACTACATTCCCTTTGCTAACATCAGAACTGAAATATCACATTTTATGAATGAACGGTACAAAATTGTGTTTATTATTTTATCTTACGAATGCTTTGATGTCTAGGGGAAATCACTGAACTAACCGAGTTTTTCCTCAGTAAAAGCTTTTTAATACCTATGATTCAATTATATTTTCACTCCCGTACCTGACTTTTTCCTTTGAGGCGTTATGAAAAGGAAACGCCATCTGAGTTATTTGAAGGAAAAAATCGTTGAAACTCGTATCTCTGGCTAAGTAAAAAAAACATTAAAATTTTGAATATACCCTTAAATTCAAGTCGATAATAGTTTATGTTCACTTACCTGATGCCAAAATGGCATTTGAAGCATGTAATGCCAAACAATCTTGGAGGCATCTACACCTACTTAGGCTGTAATATCCTTGAGAGTCTCAGAATTCGTGACTCAACCTAAGTTTATTTCCCACGATTATTGCTATGGCGTCATAGTATAGACTTTGTGTGTCTGTTAGATTTAATATCACATTTAATTACAAGTGTATGGGGAGTGGATACCCAACATTACACATAGAGATTGCCGCTAATGCCTTATTATACGTAACGAGTGTAATGGCGAGTCAGTGCTCTCGGCCTAATGCTCGGTAGGTGTAAGCAGTGCTCTCGGCCTAATGCTCGGTAGTTGTAAGCAGTGCTCTCGGCCTAATGCTCGGTAGTTGTAAGCAGTGCTCTCGGCCTAATGCTCGGTAGTTGTAAGCAGTGCTCTCGGCCTAATGCTCGGTAGGTGTAAGCAGTGCTCTCGGCCTAATGCTCGGTAGGTGTAAGCAGTGCTCTCGGCCTAATGCTCGGTAGTTGTAAGCAGTGCTCTCGGCCTAATGCTCGGTAGTTGTAAGCAGTGCTCTCGGCCTAATGCTCGGTAGGTGTAAGCAGTGCTCTCGGCCTAATGCTCGGTAGGTGTAAGCAGTGCTCTCGGCCTAATGCTCGGTAGGTGTAAGCAGTGCTCGGTACGTATAAACCGTGTTACTCTGCCGAGGACCGTCTCGCCATTTAACTTGTTAAGTGCAATCAAGCCGTAAAAAAACTATCTATACTATACTTTTAGGAGAATTAAGTACCCTCGAGATACCCTACACGTGACCCTGGGTGGTGCCAACTAGGTGACAACTCTACTGGTGGTAGGCTTCGGCCGTGGTTAGTCACCACCCACTGAACTAAGCCATGTCGCCAAGCGGCCTAGCCGTGTTCCGGCATGATGTTCGGTGTTGCCATTCATGGATGGCGGGTCAGATCAGTTGCGCTGCATGTGCCTAGTGAATGTAGCGTCTCAATCTACTGCCGCCTTCCTACCTAGGCAAGTATGCTCCATCGTAGATCTCATCGTCACTTACCATCAGGTGAGATCGAGATCAAATACTTGCCTATAATGTATAAAAAAAAAATCTGCCAATAATCGAAAATAATTAAACTTGAACATCCGTCATACAAAAACTTGTTATAAAATGTTATGAGGAATCAGAGGTTGTCTATTAATACAATGTCGCTAAACAAGAAAACCCTGACACAAAAAGACTATTCTCTAAATTCAGCTATTCATATTGTTATTATGCAAATTTTAACATTTAGAAACTTCTGTGCATGTTATTATATCGTTGTATTTATAGCTATTTAATTAGCACTAATTTTAGCGTCTCTTATTAAAACTTTATAGAATTTAAAATCTTTAGCAACATTTAAAATAAATCTTAATCTCTTTTTGTTATGTAACTGTATGTATGGCTCTTAGTTCGAGTTTTGAGTGTATTCAAATACTTTCCGATCGAATGAACGATTGTTCACATTATATTCATCACCAAAACAGGGGCCCAAGTTTGCTAACACAAGCAATTCATAATCGGACAGCAACCACATAGTAACTGTAACGAACATGAATAAAAAATGTTCTGATTCTGATTATGTTTAAACGAACTGTCGAAAAGAGTAAATATTTTAGGCTAGAGTTTTGTACCATCAAACTTAACACAGCGGTGAAATAACAAGATTTTTCTATAAATACATTTACAATCAATTCTTGTAAATTGAAATAAAAGCCAATGAGAAATCACTTCAGTAGAATTCCATATACTTTCATCCCAGTTTATTTATTCAATATGTAATGGGTCCACATTTTTTCCGATAAATGTTTTGGAGAATTTATTTTATTTTTTATTATAATGTTAATACAGTCGACAAAGGCTCGACGACAGGAATCGTTTTAGTGGTTATTACCTTTGATTTCTGCTTTGTTAAGAAATAAACTAAGTTTTTCATAAGAAATTTCGCATAAAGATATTTTAAGCCCTGTACAGTACCTATAAAGATTATCTTATTATTAACTAAATTTTATTTTGACTCCTTGATTAAGGTTGAACTGTAACTAAACTGTGTAAATAACTGATATATATATAAACGAAATCCGGTCAGTACTTTACGCAAGAAGATAACCGACGACCTGATTAGCTCAGTTGGTTGGTGACGCTGCCCGCCGCGCCGAGGTTCCCGGGTTTGAATCCTGGTCGTGATGAATGTTTGATCCGTTCCGTTTAATATCTATATAAGTAATATTTACTCGGTTTGCCCCAATTCCATTGTACCCATACCCATAATACAAGCGTTGCTTAGTGTGGGACCATATAGATAGTGTGTTCAGCTGGAAAAAAATATAGCCGCGTTAACCGACCGAGCAGCCTTGTAAGACGAGTTTGCCTTGTCCAGTCAGGGTATTACTCATCAGAGGCAACCGCTTCCATGCATTATCAACTGTTATTATAGTTGCTTGAATTCATTACTCGGATCAAAACTGAATATACCCGAAAAAACCTCGCTTGGTCAATACGCCGCGGCCTGTATAATTTCTATAAACCACGATTATCAACATTGCTCACAAATTAACACAGGGTTTCTTGAAATGAACTTTAGAAAAATAATTCTCGAGTTTTGTAATTTTATTAATGACTAGCTGTTAACCGCGACTTCGTCCGCGTGGTATTTAAAAAAAAAGGTTTTTGTGAAGTTGTGCCAGTGCCAGTTTGTGCCAGTGAAGGTCACGTCAAAATCGGTCCAGCCATTTCAGAGATTAGCCGAAACAAATAGACAGACAGAAAAGTATTGTTTTGGTATATGCACCCTGTATATACCAAATGCACTTAGTAGAAAGCAGTTATTTTCATATTAACAACAGACACTCCAATTTTATTTATTTGTATATATTGTTCAATGGCTTTTTCGAAATGTATAGTTACGATTGTTTTAGGCATTATTTAATAGGTCATGTTTGTGTAAACGTTTACCTAATAGAAAAGTAGGAGATAGGAGAGTAGGGTTTGGAAAGCGGACTGGTATTTAATTGCGGAGATCGCAATTAGTGCAGTATGTGAGCCACCGAGGTTATTTGGGTCACTTTTCACCGAGCTCTTTAGTGCTGTGAATATGTAGACTAAGTCCATAAAGATCATTATTGCCTGAACTTTTTTTTTTTTATTACATTATAGGCAAGTATTTGATCTCGATCTCACCTGATGGTAAGTGACGATGAGATCTACGATGGAGCATACTTGCCTAGGTAGGAAGGCGGCAGTAGATAGAGACGCTACATTCACTAGGCACATGCAGCGCAACTGATCTGACCCGCCATCCATGAATGGCAACACCGAACATCATGCCGGAACACGGCTAGGCCGCTTGGCGACATGGCTTTGTTCAGTGGGTGGTGACTAGCCACGGCCGAAGCCTACCACCAGTAGAGTTGTCACCTGGTTGGCACCACCCGGGGTCACGTGTAGTCACTTACACGTAAAACATTTTCTAGATCCGGTAGTCAGGCACATATGTGCTATGATAGGTTGACATGTATAAAATTGGATCTTCATATTGGAACTACATACGGCGAAATTGTATTTCATAGTACGCTAAAAATTCATTGTAACATTGCTTAATTAGCGAAAGATAAATTACCATTTGTAATATTAATAACTTAAAATAATTATCTTGGAATGTGAACTCTCAAAAGTACACTCAGTAAATATGTTCAACCCTCATCTGTAAACAAAACCAAGGCTCAAAGACAGCTTTAATTACAAAACCGTAACTTTTCATGAAGAGATGTTTACCGGGAGTTAAAGGGAATATTGCGCAAGTTCTGAATAAAGAAACACAATAAATTAAAACTCATTCAATCAACGGACAATTCAATTTCTTTATGCTGTGAAGGATTTGTAAATTAATATTTGTAAATTGTTTTTGGAATGGGTCAATAAAATATTTACTGAAGTAATTTTATTTTTTTAATTGCTTCAGACGCAAGAAGGAGTTGTAGGAATATTTTTAACTGTTACAATGACGAAAGCATAGCAACATTTAAGCAACAAAATTATGTCAATGTTGTTACCTTAACTTTCGAGCACCGCGTATAAACCTACTAGCTGCGCCCCGCGGTGTTACCCGCGATTAAAAATTATGAAACATTCAAACAAATCTATCCCACGGGAACCATACATTTTACTGGGATACAAAGTAGCCTATGTGCTATTCCAGACTATAATCTATCTCTGTGCCAAATTTCATCCAGATCCGTTTAGCCGTTCTGGCGTGCTTGAGTAACAAATATCCATCCATCCAATCAGATTCAGATTTATAATATAAGTGGGATGGGATTACCTGGCTACATTCAGAAATTTACAACATAGTAAATAAAGTATCTATTGCTAGCTAAAACTATTATCCACCATCATGCAATTAGTGTGCAATCGACATCAGTGCAATTTACATAATGCATTGCAGCGTGGTTGTAAAGCGTAGGTAGCTCTACAAGGCTGTTATGCATAGCCGTCTTATTTCATTATGTATTAAAGTTGACGTAATTTTCGACGAATATATCAACTGACGTAAGGGATAAAAATACTTACAACAAGATGGTTGAAAGTTACTAAAGAAGTAAAAGACTAGTGACGTAAGCATATTTGCGAATGAGAATACTCATCACTCTCACACTCCTCTGCAGAATGCCTCAAACACCGCAACTATGGTTCCCTCGGTGCAGGGTACATATTTGAAGCGTTTGGGGTAGACATTGGGTCCGTGGGGACCTTGTGCCCATTACATTTTCAAAGAGCTTTCAAAACGTCTCGTGGAGAATCTGGTGACCAGAACGGGCATATATTTTGGCCAACACATCAGCTGCTGCTACCATTTTGGGCACCCTGCCGGCCAATGGTGGTGGGGATTTGCTGAGTGCATTCTGATACCTGTTTAATTTTAATTTATTTTTAATTAATTATATCTTTAGGTATATCACTCACATATGCGAATGCGAATGTCTACTTTTAAACTTGCCATTGTTTTCTACGTCCTATATGCCTGTCCTATATTAGGACACTCACACATGTGTGCCCTAATGAGTAAAAACAAGACATGTTAAAAATAAGATAACACACAACCATCTTGGTGTAAGCCTCCTTCAGCGTCTTTCGCTTGTTTCTGCCTTGAGCGACGTTTATCCAGTTCCATCCAGCTGCTTTCTTGACGTCATCCTTCTAGCGCAATTGGGGTTAACCTTGCGGGCGATTTTCCCCCATGGCCTCCATTCCAGAAGTAATCCCAAGAACCCAGCTTGCGGGCACCGTGACCAGCCTATTTCCACTTCACTAGTGTATAGTTATCCTTTTATGTATTGCATTGACAATGAACACTTAACTCATACCAAAACGAGTACATAATGTGACATTAAGTTATCAATAGCAACGGGCAATCGCTCTGATATTTTCATCAATGTTCCACTATAAGCTAAGAATATATTGCTATGATAGATTCAAGAAGCTTATTGAGATATTATTGCTTCGTTTCTAATGAATACAGCTCAAAAATAACAGTACGTTGCTTGGGTTTGGATATTGCCTAGATACATCCCCCGGGGCTATAATACCGACCGACTAATCTAATGGTATGAACATCAGGTAGTTACGAGTTTGATTCTTATTGGAGTCAAATATCGGTGATAATTTATCAGTTATTTGCCTTGGACTTCTTCTGGGCCGTTCATAATTAAAATGAAAATAGCTTGCATGGTAAAGGAAAACATCGTGAGGATACCTGCATTTCTGAGGGAACCCCTCGAAAGATGTGTGAGTCCGCCAACCCGCACTGATCCAGCGTGGTGGACTATGGCCTAATCCACCTCGAAATGAGGGGAGGCCCGTGCCTAGCTGTGGGACATTAAAAAAGGGCTGCTATTATATTTTGCACTGGAACCCAGCCACAACTTCAAACACAATAGTAAGCGATTGAGATCGACGATATTCGTGCATATAATACCGATTAAGCCGGTTTTGACACGACTGACACGTGTCTACACAAGAACATAGCACACGTGTAATTAAGATAAGGATTAATGGTGGTAAAGTTATAGAACTTAGTTCGGTCCAGTTACCCTAAGATTTGGGTCTCGTCAAATACAATTCTATTATAATCCTATTCTATTGGAATATTCAAACAACATATGGCGTACACTAAAGTAGACCCTAAAAATTTCTGGGATAGCATGTTGTTAAAATTGAAAATCAGAGTTTTTTAGGCTTTACTTTTAGCGTACGCCGTGTGTTGCTGATTATTCTACCAAGTCTGTGATAGATGCGATCAGAAGATCGTTGTCAATAAATCTTAAACCACAAATACACCTTTATATCTCGGAAACTAAGAATATTATAATACAACCTTCAAATAACAAATACTTTGTGTATAAAAAGTATATGCTATTTAATACTATTAAATAGTCTATAAAAATAATTGTATGCTATTATAATGGCTTAAACATAAAACATGTTTCTTATTAAGTAATTAAGGAAAAAAATACAAGAAGCGTTTCTGACATTCAATATTCATTTATTAATGTGGTAATATCATTTACAACCGAATAATGTGGGTGCGAAAATTCTCACAGAGATTTATGACCCGGATTTATTGCTACTGAGTGTAGTGTCATGCCAATGAGGTGTGACACTAGCTAGATGTTTCTGAATCTCTTTGTAATCGTGGGTTCCCAAGGCCATGTTGGACTTTTGACAGTACTAGAACTAGAAAATTGACGAAGTGACAATGACCATGCCATTGCTATTCGATTGTGCGTCGATTGTAGTAGCGGATTGGGGTCAAAATATCGTATTAGCGCAAAAATGTAAATTGCAATGTAACGTCAACTGGTTTGAGGCAAGCCTTGACACACACATACAGGTACGGCCTTTCCTTAATCGAACAAGGTTTCTTGATGACAACCTTATTTGCATACGGAATACTGATAGTTTAAAACAAGCTAGCGTGTAGGTACAAAATTTCTACATTGCAAAGGTAACACTCAAGAGATGGCGAAAAAAACAACATGGGCACATCAAATTATTAAACTTACAACGAGCAGATCCAGTAGTTACATCAGAATTAAATTTGAATTCTAAAGTCAAACACAAAACCATTGCGAAAGGGACATTATAAAATTAAATACTTTTAATAACATATGCTATGAATGAAATGCGTCCATCTTGGACACTGGAAGAAATGCGCCATGTCTGAAGGCATCCATTTTTTTACAAAATAATAACTCTACAGAATATATGTCTTTTAAAATGGGACTAGGCCCGCCACACACTCCCACCACTGCTACTCCTGTAAGCCAGGATCTACAGTGGTGTCCAATGAAGACACCGAGGTTTGACCCTCGGCGAGTCCCGGGATAAAGTTAATTGTCTTGGAACCCGCACGAAATTAATCGAAAGATAAATAGGAGGAGTTGGAAGAAAATTATCCACTTCCCTCCATTGCAAAGCGGGAGACAAAAAGATCTGGTAGACAAATGTCCACCGAAGTAAGACTATTACAGCTGGACTAATTCCAGGTGTAAGGCACCACGGAGAGTTTAAATACTAATTGGTCCTAAACTTGTGAGCTGATTAAACTTGATTCCAGTAGTAGGTATGGCAAAAACGCTTGAACGCACGGAAGTTATCCCTGGTTTCCACAAGGTCTGTGTAGTATACAACTCCAGAAGTTACTTGCAAACTATTAAGCATAATGTTCCGTTCGTTTTGCCAGAGATTGCACTCCCAGAGGATGTGATGTGCAGATTGCTCGTTTTCGTTATACGGCGTTGAACATTGACACAGAGGCGAGGGTACTAATTTAAAATAGAATAATTTGCTCTTAAAGTTACCATGGCCAGTTAAAAATTGTGCCATACAGTGATCCACCTCCATCCACGTCTTCTCCAAACGATCACGAACGCAAGGAAAGAACTGGTGGAGGTGGCGGCCCTTAGTTGTTGTATCCCAACTGCATTGCCACTCGTTCAAAAGATCTTCGTAAACAACAGATTGAGGTTTAAATAATCTAGTGATTCTATAGCGATCTCGCGGTTTTAGGAATTCGGTGGTCATGTCCTCTCGAGTAGAATAGTACATTCCCGCGCGTCTCTGAATCTCTAAGTCGACCGGGAGCACACCCGCGAGTACCGGCAGGGCCTCGGTACTAACCGTGCGGTATGCTTTACATAAAAATATCAGTGCCAATCGTTGGCTCTGAAGTAATTTACGCCGTGCCGCCCCTATCGTGGCCCTGTCGGCCCACACCGGTGCGCCGTAACACATGGATCCTAAGTACGTTGCTCCGTATATGATTTTTAACGTATTAAAAGAGAGACCCCACGTTGAGGTCGATATTCTTGTCAACGCATAAAAATTACGTTTTGATTTTTCACCGACAGTTTTAATATGTTCGATAAACGGGAAATTCCTTTCTAGCACTAACCCGAGGTAACAAACCGACTCTTTCCTCTTAATTGTTGTATCATTAAACTTAATACGTGGCGGCGCTTTCAGATTACCTTTTAACAGGAGTTGGTAGGTTTTTTGAGGGGCAAACGTAAGCCGATTCCGTTCGCCCCACTCAGAGATCAAGCGCAGACATGTCTCCGCCAGGTTCTCAAGTCCAGCCCTAGTGTTTGATTGTATCAGCAGGAGCCCGTCATCCGCGTATCCAGTTAATGAACATCCGCTCGGGAGAGGTAGCTCGAGGAAGTCGTCAAAGCCTAAATTCCACAGGTATGGACTTAGAACTGACCCTTGAGGACAGCCTAATGTCAGTGTCTTCGACACAGCATGGTGACCAAGTCTAAGTGTTGTAGATCCGTGTGCAAAATATGTATAAACTAGGGAATAGATGTTCTTAAAACAACCGCGTATCTTTAGCTTAAGAAGTAACATCGGCCACCATGCGTTGTCGAACGCACCCGAAATATCCAAAAAGATCCCTAATACGTACTCAAACGTTGATAGGTTTACGATTTTTCTAACCGAGATAGCCGCGTCAACAGTCGATTTACCACGAGTAAAACCGAATTGTTTTTGATTGAATTTTGGTCCACCGGGTAACAAGCGCGGGACGATTAGGCGCTCTAATAGTTTACCTAACGATGGTAATAGCGTTATTGGCCGATATGATTTAGGGTCGTCGGGGGGCTTGTCCCCAATTTTCGGAATGATTCGTATAAAACCGCGACGCCATATTCGGGGAAAAATACCGTCGGCTATGCAACGATTAAAAACAATTAACATTGAATCACCGGCTGATTTGCAAGCTTCTTTGATCATTTTGTTAGATATTTTGTCCTCGCCGGAGGCTTTATTTAGAGGCAGTGCTCGCACGACGTTCTCGAATTCGTCACGGGACGGAAGATCGGACACAGGTGCGAGAGGCGGCTCTGCAGCCCATGCTCTTATCTGGCGGTGGTACTCGCTGTCGTTTTCCGTACTATCGTCGGGGATAAGTGTGTTTAGTAGGACATCCGTAGTCTCCTCGATACCGGTTGTATGTATATTATTTATTTTGATGTTCCGTATATATGCGAGATCTATTGATCTATTAGCTTTGAACTCGTGGTATAGTGGAGACCACGGACCCTCCCTATCTAATTTGTCCACTATTTTGTTTAATAAAGCGCCTTTGGATCTTTCAACCGCAGCTCTGTACTGGGACCTGGCAACTCTAAGCGCACATAGAGCTTGTTCAAAAGGATCTCCTGAGATACGAGACTTTTTAAGCTTGTTGAGCTTTCTACGCGCTCTGCGAAAGCACTTACGAAGTTCAATTAATTTATTGCCCCACCAGTCGCACCTTCTGAGACTAGTGGTAGACCCCCGACCAATGGCCACATCGGCACAGTAAGTCAAAGTGTCCGACATGAGTTCGGCACTTTCTTCCGCGGATAGTCCATCGCGAATGAAATCTCTGACACACGACGCAAAGAGCGAGCTGAAAAAGTTCCAATTTGCACCTTATAGAATATATGTCTACTTATGACACACCAAACAAACTGCATTTGAATGATATGTGCCCGACATAAATATATACCCCCATTGGAAATTGGCATAAAAAATTACGACGACAAAATTCAGATCAGTTAACCATTTGGTTCCAATACAATGTTGCAGCCAAAAAAAAACCTTTTGGAAAGTCGGGTTCGCGAGTTTAATTTGCCATCGTTCGAATTTTCGATTGCCAATTACGGGAAGGCCGGTTTTAACGAGAATAAAAAAAGAAATTATCGTCCGCTTCAAAACGTTAAAGCTGTCGAAAAACGTGGGAGTCATTCATCATGCTGGCATCAGATTCTTTTGACGGCCGCGGATGTTTTCATTACTGGATGTTTCTGTAAGGACTGAAATTAATGAAGGCATTGTTTGAAATTTCTCTAGTTACATAAAAAAATATTAATTAACGGCGTACAGGACTTTTTGGTGGAGCTAAGTAGGCAATTTAGTTTCCACAAATGGTTTTAAAATTTGGATAAAATTTTATACTCATCCTGGCCATTAAACTATTGAACTAAGCCCTCTCCTTATATAAGTTTTAGCTTAGTTGGAGAGGCTAATGAAACTACAAGCAATGGTGTGAATTACCCATTTCTAGTAACCAAATCAAATAAGTGACTTTGAAGTACTTTGAAGTAAACGAATTTTGCGGATTTTGTCGCGTTTCTTTTATGTAGAGGGAGGAAACGCCAGGCACGTAAAAACATAAAATAAACGCGATAAAATCCGCACAATTAATTTTATTTCTATGTGTAGTATTCGCGTAAATATAAGAAATCAATATTATAAGTGTTACTTCCAGAAAAAATACATGACGGATTGCATAAATGCATCTCGTGTTGTTTTATTTAAGGGTTCGCTTAACGGCAATTCTGCTCGCATCGCCGAAAATTTACCGAGCCGTGCGTTTAATAAAACCACAGCTTCGCAAGAAAACGGAAAGTTTGACGAAACTCCGTTACGTAACCATAAGGCTTTATGTGTTTTTGTTTTGTATACTAACATACATATATGAGTAGATAAAATGTAATCTGTAGTAGCAATGATTATAAAAGTACCGTCATAACATAAATGCCGCCCTATAAACAAACGAGTAGGGACGTTTTGGCGGAAAGTTGAACAGTAATATGTTTTATTCTCCAAAATTTAAGTTTCTTTTATATATAATGTGTGGTATCAGTGGGATATTAACCATTGTGTGTTCATAAACGTGAACGGGTGAAGGAACATGAAATTAAAGAGCATAACTTGACTTCTCCCAAGATGTCCAAAAATCTTTCAGTAAAGTATCCACAGCTTTACTGATAAGGATAAGGAATTCATTTCATAATCATCATTTTGGGGTCGAGTCACCTTCGTCCGTAGGAGAAGTA
Source organism: Pheosia tremula (assembly GCA_905333125.1). Lineage (NCBI taxonomy): Eukaryota > Metazoa > Arthropoda > Insecta > Lepidoptera > Notodontidae > Pheosia > Pheosia tremula. The sequence continues at coordinate 1,167,703 of HG995403.1, read as the reverse complement.
AATACCCTCGAGATACCCCACACGTGACCATGGGTGGTGCCAACTAGGTGACAACTCTACTGGTAGGCTTCGGCCGTGGTTAGCCAACACCCACTGAACAAAGCCATGTCGCCAAGTGGCCTAGCCGTGTTCCGGCATGATGTTCGGTGTTGCCATTCATGGATGGCGGGTCAGATCAGCTGCGCTGCATGTGCCTAGTGAATGTAGCGTCTCAATCTATTGCCGCCTTCCTACCTAGGCAAGTATGCTCCATCGTAGATCTCATCATCACTTACCATCAGGTGAGATCGAGATCAAATACTTGCCTATAATGTAATAAAAAAAAATAAAAAAATCATCGCATCGCCATCGAGGTTATCACCAGGGGTTCCTATCATGACAATTATCAAGACATCAATTCTATAACAGAAATCAAAACATACTAGACACTGGCTAAAATGGCTCTAATTTTGAGGCGATTTCCAACCTTTAAAAAGAAAAAGAAACACACGAGTAGATAAACATAGTGACTTATGTTTATTTTTTATGAAGTGGAAAGCTTATTATGATTCAGACCGATTGATCGGGGAAAACTTTCTTGACATGTACACTTAATATAAAATATCTTTCCATTATGTTTAGAACATAATAAAACAATAACCCATCAAGTAGATCAATGCAATAATCCGACAGTACAATATTAAAGTAAAGCGGAAATTTCCAAATATACTATAATATGTTTATTATTCGTTGTTACAGAAATCCAACATAATGGGGCAGGACGAGAAGAAAGGGAGCATTGTTTTGGACAATTTCAATTCGACGTAAGTACCGAAGTATTTTTGACATCAAAGGATTGTGTTGTATTACATTGTATAAATAGTACTCGCAAAGTATTTGTTATTGATACCGGCGTTTTATACGGCTAATTTAAAGTCCATATAACATGTTCAATTACCAATTGTTTAGGTGAATCACAATAATTAAATTGGTAAAAAGAATAACTTTGTGTTTTTGAGAAATATCGGAAAATTTGTTACCATAAATTGTAAGGCGAAAAGATTTCACTATTTCTTTAATTTTTCAGAAAAAAATGCATTATTTTTGCTCATTGTGTGTGGTGTTCCTAAATGCCCACAATTGGTTTATATCGTAGTAGTATGATGAATAGGCACCATTCTTGGTATTTGTCGTGTCTCTACCGTGTCAATACCGTAGCGTTAAATTTTATGAATAAATAAAATATCGCCAGCAAACATACCAACTATACGGTCCCACATTAAGCAACGCTTTTATTATAGGTAACGTACAAAGACTGAGGGAGAACTCAGTATATAATACTTATACAGATGTTAAACATCCATGACTCGGATACAAACATTCGTGCTCATTCGACAAAGACTGTTCCCTACCAGGATTCGAACCCGGGACCCTCTCGTCACTACCAGCTGCGCTAATCAGGTCGTCAAAACAATCTACATTCCTGCAAAAAATATCGTACAATAAGATAATATCTTAATTAACTGTTGAACTTGGGCGTTTTGTGTCACATAAATTAGACGGGAGGTGACAATTAAGTTTCTCATTTCAAATGCGATTACAAATAAAAAAAACATAATCATTCATATTCAATCTCGGATATTTATTACTATATTTTTTTATTCTCTTTGCAGGGCGAACCTCGCTACCAACCCAGGCTTTCAATCGACATTAAGCTTAGGGTCAAAAGAAGTCATCAACGAGAAAGCATACAATCCGTTCGAACACAGAAGAGTGGAACACCCGAATTCGTGAGTATTATACCAAATGTAATCTTATTTCTTTGTAAATACAGACTGAAATCTTTGATCGTATATCCAAAGAAATATACTACGGTCTGATGAAAAGTGGTACTCCGGGGTCTCGAAATAAATGCCACACTACATGGTCACCATACACGCGACTAGCGTCAAGCGTCAACATGAAAAGAATACAAGCGAGTTGAGAACATCCTCCCTTTTGAAGTCGGTTAAAAATTTCGCAAAATGGACTGACATTTTTCTTTTTAATACCAACTGATTAACAACATTGATGGCTATGTTAAGTTTCTAAATCGATATTTTTCAGAACAATCGGCTCCCTTGTACACTTGCTGAAGTCTTCGCTCGGCTCCGGTATCCTGGCGATGCCGGCTGCCTTCAAGAATGCTGGTCTGGCTGCTGGCGCTATTGGAACAATTGTCGTTGGATTCATTTGCTCACATTGTGTTTATGTGTTGGTAAGCATAGTCATATAGCGTTTCCTTTGTAAATATTTACCCGGTTGTTGCATTAAAAACGTCACGCTGTATTTAACTTCAAACTTTGTGTTAATATACACCTTTAACTCAATTTCTAAGGCCGGTATTAAAAAATTAATCTCATTTCTAACAGTTAACTTGAGTGCATTCTGAAATGACGTTTTGTGCTAGAATTACATTTCAGTGTTCACTTAGAGTCCTAAATACCAAACACTGTTACTTTGTAACTTAGAGCTCTTTAAGTGCACACTGTCCGGAGATACATTTATTTGGGAGCGTTTCTGTTAGCAAAGTTCAAGCTGTGTGACTACTAAGTTGAGTCGTATATTTGGATACTCGTCGTTTGACGCTCAGAGCGTGAAGCGGTAGGTTTTTCGTTGCCGCATGATTAAGGTTTGAACACACACTTGAGCGCTGCGTGTTTTGAGCAACTCATACACTGTGAGCAATTAATATATTGATTGCTTGCTATCAGCCGAAAGACGTCCACTGCTGGACATAGGCCTCCCCCAATAACTTCTACACATCACTGCTTCGCGTGTAATATCATTAATATCATCGGTCTACCTTGTTGGGGTGGGGGGGGGGGGGGGGGGGGGGTATTCATTTTTTACCGCATATCGCATTGATCTGCAGAGAGTATATTGTTAATATATTGATATTATCAATATATTGTCGCGCGTGGCTTTACATGAGCATGCGGGTAGACAGTCGGCCGATTCCTATCTGTACATACTGTATTATATTATTTGTACATTTTGACGACCTAAAAACAGTTGATAGTGACCCTCCTTTCCAAGCCGAGGGTCCCAAGCTCAAAACCTGGTAGGGGCCAACATTGTATGATGAGCACGAATGTTTGTACCCAAGTCATGGATGTTTGATATCTATATTAGTGTTGTGTACCGGGATTGTCGCCAATCCATTGTATGGTACCAACAATTAATCAAACATCGTTGCTTGGTTTGGAACTGTATAGTAATTGTGTACTTGTAGGTCTGGCGATATTTATTTTAACTAAACTTAAATATCGCAATGACTGAGACCCACATATATCCATTTGACATTGTAGCAGGCAAAAAAGGAGATGCAAATTAACATAATGAAGGTTGGAAAGGGAGGCATATACTAATCAGAGAGAAGATCGAGTATGAGAAAAAAATACATATAAAAAACACACGGCATTTCTGAGAACCTGAAATAACATAGGTACTACGTGGTAGGATTTAGCCAATAACTAAGGTATAATAGAGTAGATATAGTACAGGATTTAATGGGCTAACTTGTAAACATTTATAGAAGCGTGTGGCGTAAAGCCAAGGCTACAACGCTGATTTGCAATGCATCGTTTAAATGGTCGCATCGTTAAGCGAAGTATACAACGGTCTTATCTATTTCTAAATATTATATGTACTAAACTTCAGTGACAATAGAATAATCAAACAAACTTATAGTGAACTGAAACTTGAAAAAATAACATTTCTACAATTAAAAGTCTGAACCAAAAAAAAATCAAATTATAACTTAGTTTCAAAGAAAGTTAAGCAATTATCCAAAATGTTTCACTTTAGAAGTAGTAAAACATAATTTTTGGTCATTTATATTTTTTTTGTAGATTTTTATAGAAACTAGTTAGAGGTCAGTGAGAAACTAGCTTTAACTTCTTTGTTTACCTGTATGTTTAAGGGCCGTATACATTACCTATGTGTAGTTATAGTGTAGGGTACTGTAATTTATATATTCCTTATTCATTGGAGCTATAAACATGGTATTATTTTATGAGACAGTAAATGTTACTAGACGGTTTTATGATCAACGACTATCTGATCTGAGTTTGATAAAATCTCAATAGAACTTTAATTTAATTAAATTTGCCTGAGCCAGAGAATAAGGAGCTTATTTTTCTTTGTCGCACACATTCTGGCTAATAGCGGTGACGTTATCTGCTTGTTTTTACTCTATTTTAACATTTCCGATCACTCTTTGAAAATTTTGAGATATTGAATTTTTTTCAAAGTCAAGTCAATGTCAACTCATTTATTTCGTATAGGCCTACGGGGGCACGTACAAATTACATTAGTCATTACAATTTTTTTTTCTCAAGTCTACATCCGGATCGGAACGGGATCTCAACTGAGAAGATTCGGCAAGAAACTCAGCGGGCTTGTCTTTTTTTTGAAATTCATTATTTTTACAAAATAAAATATAAAATATGAATTCGCGTAAATATAAGAAATCTATATTTTAAGAAATTGCTTTGAAAATATATTATGTTCAAAAAGTACTTATTAGTCTATTATTATTAGAATATATAACAATAGCAATTGTTTTGCATATTTTCGTGCTAATGGTTCTACATAATGGTAATTATCAACTTTGTTGTCAACTCAGCGCTCGTACCATAACAACATGCCAATAAATTCGTTTCATTCTGATTCCGTTAGGTCGTCGGACGAGGGAAACAAACTAGACGTCACGTATTCATGCAATTATTGCAGGATTGAGACGCGGAAACTGTTGATGTTAATTGATAAATAGCTCAGTAACTGTTATGACAAATATTTCAACAAATATTATCCTATAAAATGTGTTTCCTAGAACATCCAATCATAGTTGAATTATTGCATAAACATGTTTATATTATATTTTATTGCATTTTCAAACTCCGGAACAAAGTAGAGTCAGTATTATATGATATGTTTGTACCCGTTGTTTGTGTATCTGGCATCGTAACTCAATAACGGATGGATGGATTTCCACTGTATTGTTTGTCGGGCCAAATCATAAAAGAATATCAAGTTGTATATTGCTCTGTAGGGTAGTGAACTCCAAATGTAATCGTAACGTCATTGACAAAATATGCTGTCGCCATCACTCTTGTTTATTAAGTCTGTGTTGTGAGCGGGACAGGAGAAGCTTACATTACCGAAACGCTGGGTAAAAAGATCCGGGAAATGGGTAAAAAGAAGCCGCTGATCTGTGTTATCAATTCAACCATACAATTCATGTGTTCTTCTGGCTATTTAAATTTACATACACTGTCCTCAATCATTATTTGATACCCAGTCAGGTGTACTATCGGAATATTACTTTGGTAATTTTCTCTACGCTAGTTCGTAACGGCCGTACCCCTGCACTGTTCAGTTGGAAAGCCTCTTCATTTTGCAGAAATCTACGGGGATGTTTTAAATAATTCGCAATCATATCAATAATTCGGAATTGTTATCAGTAATGGATTCCAGAGCATCAGCTCCCGACGAGCTGTCAAAAGGTTATTTAGAATAGCGGTCCGATGATGGTTCCAAACCTTTCGATCGCGATAAGATGGTGTGCATTTACGAAGAAAAGCGTAAAGAATAGCGATTAGTATTATATAGAATGTTGAAAACCCGTCTCGGAAGTTTTTGATTGCATTTCTGATATAATTTTCGAATAAAATTAAATAACACCACTGGTTAAGAAGTCACGATGGCCATAAAACTTTCGCTATATCTGTGGTGTTTAACTGAAATATTAGTTAAATTCCACTCAAACCTTTAAAAAGTTGAAAGTAGCTTTTCTTGTTAAAAGCAATTAGCGATGTGGCCAAATGTGTCAACTGCATTATTATTGTTAACAGCGGTGAAAGTTAAGACAAAAAAATTAAATGGAAGTTTTTACTTTCTTTAAAAAAACAGTAATAATTGTTGATTATTACTTAAACACACAAAGAACGTACACTTAGCAACCTCAACCAACCTCAAGAAGACTTTTCAATATACGTGAAAATTGTCTGTGAGTGATAGGTAGGAAGTCCAATGCTCGCTTTGGTAGCAAGGTGTGCAGGTTCAAACCCCGGCTGGCTTGTCTGTCGCAATGTTATTTTAATGATATTTTTTACTAGCTGTACGATGATGGCAAACATTGTAAGGAAACCAGCACGTGTTTCGTGTATTAATTTGATCACGCTGGGCTAGTGCCGCCAAGGTGGTGGACCCTAAGGGCCGTCGCATTGAGGGAGACTATGCCCGGCACAATCGTCTTGCTCCAGGAAAACATACCTTAAAATAAAGAAATAAAGTATACTAATTATGCCCTTGATCTGGTTGCGGCTGTAGGTACCTCATGTTTTATATATATAAATTAAATGCCCTCTCTGTTCGTGGTACCGTACGTAGCTCCAGGATCCTATATCTATACATATAAATAAAATTGGAGTGTCTGTTTGTAATATTAAAATAACCGCTTTTTACTAAGTGCATTTGGATGTATACACGTTACCTATACCGAAACAACATTTTTTACAATTTTTGTCTGTCTGTCTGTCTGTCTGTCCGTCTGTCTGTCTGTCCGTCTGTCTGTCTGTCTGTCTGTCTGTCTGTCTGTTTGTTCCGGCTAATCTCTGAAATGGCTGGACCAATTTTGACGGGACTTTCACTGGCAGATAGCTGATGTAACAAGGAGTAACTTAGGCTACTTTAAAAAAAAAATACGCTCTCACGAAAAAAAATTAAAACCAATGTTGCAGCGCAGCGCCTAATTAAATTTTGATAGCAACAACCTGCAATGCGTCCCGCGGGCTCAGAATGGGCGAGCAGGCTGTTGTCAACGGTTATCTTTGTTAAATACCGCGCGGACGAAGTCGCGGGCAACAGCTAGTCTACTATAAAAATTGACATTGAAATAGTCACTGTTGAGAGATTGTCGTGAAAATTTTTAAGAGTTTATTGTTCTATTGATGGTATCATCAAGATTGCTTTAGGATGGTTGATATGATGGAATAATTTTAAGATATTAAATATTTCCAGGTTAAAACATCACAAGAAGTCTGTGTAGATGCTAAGAAGCCATCTATGGGCTTCGCGGAAACTTGCGGCGCAGCCTTCGAGTATGGACCGAAACGATTACGACCATGGGCTAACTTTGCAAGGTCAGTCATCTTTATGAAATTTATTGTACCTACTCATCACTTTCCCTAGAATTCTCTGAACATTCCATAGAGCGCCCATTGAATCGCACCAAAACTATTATTTTCTGTGACGTACAGCAAACTTAAGGATTTTAGGTACCTAGAGATGGACGTTACCTAATGAAAACATCGATAACACAAAATATGAATTAAATATTCTAGAATATATTATTTCGAACATACAAAAATTTTCATTGCCGGATTGCCAACAGAGTTTAGTTCCTTGAGAAGGTAACTTTGTTATATGTTATGCACACACTGACTTATTTTATGACTACAGCAAGATGTTGCATTTATAATCTTCTTATATATCATGCAATTCCAGTACTTCTTCAGTTTGAGTTATTTTTTATTAGAAATCGTCCACCTCTTGACCTAAAGACTCTCGGTACGCTTAGTGGAAAAGTGTCGATGTGATTAATATTAGTGCGATTCAAATTGTTGTGGACCCAGGACTGCTCCAAATTCGCTACAACACAGAATGCAAAGGTAGGTTTACACAAAGCTTCACAATTTGCTGCCCGCCAAATTGCTGGGCTGGCTATAAAAAGTAAAGGCTGTCTGCGAATTTTATTTAGATAACTCTTTTTAGTTTTCGTAAAACTCGTAAATGTCTTAAGATTATTGTTATTTTTATTGAGCTCGCTTTCAACTAGCGTTATTTTTTATGCTAATCTCATATTAGCCGTGTACTTACTAAGCGAGCTGCCTTGCAGACTGCCTGTGACACATACCATGCGTGGCCGCCTCCGTATAGACCCGAGTCAGTTCAGTATCAGTTTCATGGGAAGTTGATAAATCCAGCCGGATCGACTGGAAGATAAATGACTGCCTAGTTACCCGGTACTTGGACAAATAAGGGCCTCGTAGATAGATAGAGCCTCGCGAGGATGCTCAGTCAGTCAGTGCATGGGTAGCTACATACGATCAACGTGGGTACTCTTAAAGAAAATTAACGCAAACCTAACTCGTGCGCGCGCGTAATAACAGACTACACACGACAAAAAAACCTAGACTCTCAAAAATAGTTCTAAACGTAAAAATAATAAGAACTTTGCTCCCATTTTACATAATAAATGAAAAGCTATAACCATTGACTGTTTTTTCCAGAACATTCGTTGACTACGCCATGACGTGTACTTATTTGGCGGCGCTTTGTGTGTACATTGTGTTCATCGCTGAGAATTTCAAAGAGGTAAGATTTGTATGAGTATAGGTCAGTAGGCGTTTTTAGATTTATTTTATGCTAGCCTTTGTTTGTTTAATGTGCCTGCCTGTCTTTTCTCGCAGCACAGGATATCTATCGGATGGATTGTAATGAAAATTAATAGCTTAAAACCCAGATCAACATAGAGAATACTTTTTATGCTGGGATTGAGCTTTATACCCGGGCAGTCGGGGCCGCAATGCTTTTGCAAGCGATAGAGTTACGCGATAAACAAAGAAGCGCATATTTAGGTAATACTATATTTTAAAACGCATAGAATGCAGCAGTGTGCGAGCTGAAATGTACTTTATTGCTCTGTAGCAAGAGTCGCGTTTCATATAAATATATTTGCGGAGTGAAATATCTGTTCGGAAGACCTATTAAGTAATCTGTAGCATGGCTGGATAGCTTTTTAAAATGATCAACATCTAGGATTGTTTTTTTTCCCGGGAATTGGATTGATGTCAGCATAGTAGCAGGTACTGCTTGTACCTTCAATAAGCTTCTAATCACCACACTACGTTCTAGGCGTAAATTCTTGTCTAGATTTTCACATAAAGGCATTACGTTGGATTTTTATAGTAACGACTCTTATGTCCAATACTTTATTTATCTTCCATACTCTGCAGAGTTAAATTCTTTTGCTAAAGAAAATAGCTTAGCCGTTGATTCCTTACATCGCAATAATATCAAAGGCAGGTAATAAAAAACTCTTTAATATTGCGTCAAAACAAGAATTTAAGGTTTGTCAATACACTCTCCCTGACTCAATGGAAAAATGCCATTAGGGAAAAAAAATACACTCTCAGCATTCCTCTAACATTCTTAACTTGAGTATAGTTCCAGTAAACTGTTTGACTGAAAAGTTTTTGTTTTCAGATATAGTATGGTGCTCTCGTGCTTATTTTCAAAAACTTATTTCATTATTGCAGGTTCTCGACGAATACATGCCTGACTACAAGCTGTCAGTAGAAACCTACTGCGCGCTAACTCTAGTGCCATTGGTGCTGATCTGCCAAATACGGAACCTCAAGTGGCTGGTACCGTTTTCAGCGATAGCCAACGTGTTCCTGGTTATATGCTTTGCGATTACCATGTATTATATCTTCAGTGGACTTCCGAAGCCTGATGGAAGGGAGATGGTTGCTACTGTGACGCAGTGGCCTTTGTTTATAAGGTAGGAGTTGGAAGTTCCTTCTTTCCCACTGTTTGTTTAGCATCTTGCCAGCGTCTCTTATTTTTGACTATAAGACGTGAGTGCGAGGGAGAAAAAGTGAACCCATATCTTCCTCACTGATGTCGTTGTCAAATTTAAACAGCAAATAACTTTCAAAATTGTGTCTACAAGCTTTGCAGGCACAGATTAAGGCATAGACAATGTAACTTTTTTTTCTCTGTGTCATAGGTTCAAGGACTATTAATTTATCGTAGAACGTTACTTTTTTATGTCTACAATGTTAGTTACCGTTTGCTTTTTTAGCCTTTATATTATACCATCATTAATTTTCCATCTCGTTCCAGCACGGTGATCTTTGCAATGGAGGGAATAGGTGTCGTGATGCCTGTGGAGAACGATATGGCTAAGCCCCAGCAGTTCCTGGGCTGTCCTGGGGTTCTGAACGTGGCTATGAGCATCGTCATCAGCTTGTACGGGATCGTAGGGTTCTTCGGGTACATGAAATACGGAGATGACGTTAGAGGGAGTGTCACTTTGAATCTACCTCAGGATGAAGTGTGAGTATAAAAGTGATGTTGTAGGTTTCATTTTAGGTCCGGACAAATAGTCTGTTTCAGAAAAGTCAAAATTATAGCACCCTCAATTGACTGAAGTACATGGAACGATGAACGTGGGTGAAGTAAAGGGATAGTAGAGCCTTAGCATGTTGCAATCAATAGTTTATATCCATTACTACGAAATACAGGCGTCAGTATACTTAGGAGGGTATGTAGTTCTGTTGAACCTTGAATTGAATATGTTTGTAATAAAATAACAGTAGAGGACATTATTTTCATTCTACAAAACTTAAGTACTTATATCTGAAAGTGGTTGAATATTATGTATTCCGAAAAGTTGATTTTTTCTCGTTCACAGGTTGGCCCAAAGTGCGAAGATCCTGATGGCCCTGGCTATCCTGTTCACCTACAGCCTGCAGTTCTACGTGCCCATGGAAATGATTTGGAGGCAATTGCATACCAAGATCTCAGTGAGGTACCACAACATCACGCAGATCAGCATCAGGACAGCTGCTGTCGTTGGATCAGGTAAGAATTGAATCATTTATCACGATCATAATTCCTGAAGAGAGAGACCAAAAATTATCAAGCTTCATATGACAAGAATATCTGCTAATAATTCCATATTCTCCACAGTGGCTCTTGCAGCAGCCTTCCCCGACCTAGAACTCTTCATCAACCTTTGCGGAGCCATCTTCCTCTCCAGCCTTGGCCTTCTCACTCCCGCCATTATCGATACCGTTCACAAATGGGATAGAGGCCTGGGTGTTTTCAACTGGATCCTCTGGAAGAATATCTTCATTGCTATGATTTCCTTGATCGCTCTCTTTGCTGGATCCTATGTGTCTATTAAAAGTATGTTGGAGAAGTTCCATCATGTTCCAGTTTTGGGGATGGCTGGAAATAGCACTAGTTTTGGTAATGAGACTATGATTGTTTAATTTTGATTTGAGTTGGCGCAAATGTTGCAAGGTTGTGGGGTTTTGAGTCAATATTGTCGTTTTTGATACGAACAAGTATATCAATAATATGTACTGGTTATTTGTACGACATCAATAATACAATAAAGGCGAATGTTAATTCTATTAGTCTATGCCCTCATAACTAATTTGGGGTTAATAACGTGGTTTATAGTAAAAACAAAGTAGACCGTTGATTAACCAGAGCATAGAGTATTGCTTTGAAAAGGGTAGTGTTGGTACAATGAGCCCTAATACAATATTTTATAGCTTATTTTCTAATATACGTAAGAAAGCCGTTAGCCCTGCGACATAACATATCATTCCATGTAAAATGGTGTCTCCATTGTATGTATGTATGCATGATATAGGTTTTTAATAGATTATCTAAGGTAGCGCCTTTACATTAGTTCAGGGGAGTTCAATTTATTTTTTCTATTCGGGTCGACTTTTGGTGTACTTTTGTTTAGCTTCCTAGCCAAGCCATTTTCCGAAACCCAACTAGTGGGACTAAAGCCTAAGCATAACACGATTTGTCGATTTTTTATGCCTTTCACTGCCTGTAGCGAATCTCAAAGATTATGATGGCCAAAGTGTTAGTGTTATATTTTCGCAAGACGCTGCAAATCGCAAGTCTCGCATTGTTTGCTATGAAACTCTACGACACACTTGCATTTGGGTCTTGGGCGTCACAAAAAAGAATCAGGGCATCACTCGAAAATACTTTAGGAACCCCTAAAAAGACACTAGGCATCACTAAAAAGTCTTTGGGTATCACTACTTTAATCATCACTAGAAAATATATTGGAAATTGCTACAAAGTATTTGGGCATCACTACCAACACTTTGGGCGTCATTACAAAGTCTTTGGGCATCCCTACAAAGACTTTGGACAGCATTACAGACTTGTTTTTATGACAACTGGGACCACCACTTTAATGTTACAAAGCACGTAGGTCAGATGTTACAATCGGTCAACCCTGAACAAGGCACGCGCCGATCTATCGGACGCTTGAATGAACTAAGCTACGACATTAGGTAATATTTAGACAAATCGATTTCAATTTTAATTATTTATAGATAATTAATTAAATAAAAAACAAACGTTGTGATATATGTTGTGAGTAATGAAATCACTAAGTGCCTTACGAGATGTAATAATAAATCAGTATTTATTATTAAAAATACAAATTAGATTCAAATAGTTGGACTAGATACTTCAAATTGCAATTGAAGGTCGCATCCTATCAAAATTATCCATGAAACGGCAATAATTTTAGTTATGATTCCATTCGTAATTAACACAAATTTACATATCTAGGCGTAGTTACTGTACGTTAAGTGTGATATTATTTGTATACTAACCGTATATACTTTATAGTCTACGTTTTTTTTTTTATTACATTATAGGCAAGTATTTGATCTCGATCTCACCTGATGGTAAGTGACGATGAGATCTACAATGGAGCATACTTGCCTAGGTAGGAAGGCGGCAGTAGATCGAGACGCTACATTTACTAGGCACATGCAGCGCAACTGATCTGACCCGCCATCCATGAAATATACGTAGTTAGAATTTTTTAATGAAGAATTGAACAACGCCTCTAGCGGACGGTATTCAATACTTTCAATTCTCTATACAAAATGTCTAAATACGTCGACTATAAAGTATACTTATGGAATTTTAATTGATTCCGTCCTCATTATATTTTGTTCAAACTAAGACATTCCAGAAGATATTCTTTATGAACGTAGATATTTGTTTAATATTAATTGTCAGAATAAGGTTGTGATTATAAATTACAAATTCCTTATGATGGAGGGCTTGTCTGATAAGCTTGGCCTCGTTGCTTGACGAGGCCTCTTTGGGTAGCAATACGTTTTCAGGACTGAATTTAATTTTCAATATTTTAAATACATTTTTAATGGTCCTTGTCTATTCCTTTTTTTCTTTTTCTTGATTAATAACTTATGCATTTATAAAAATACAATGAGAGTTCTTTATTATTTGAAATATCTCAGACGAGCTCTCTATTAAAATTAATAGAGACAATATTAGCTCATACATATTTAATAAGATAACATAGGTATGGTACGGTAGGTATATAAAAATATACAATATAAGATTACATATGTACGGTCGCTAACATTGATATGGGACCCAATTCCTTAATAATTTCAATGCACTTATATTGCAGTAAGGGCGTATATCGGAGTGTCATCGTATCTGAGAGCACTTGCCTCTAGTAACGTAAGCTAAAATAGTAGCTCTTATGGAATACGTTTGCTGTACGATATTGAACCTTAACTAGGTCCCAAATTAAAGTTCACGAGCGTACAATATTAGTGTTATATAAATAAATCGAAATTGTTAATTTTAATAGGACTTCAAGTAATGTAAAATATGTATAAGTATTTTAACAAAGTCGACTATTTTTTGACGTTCTTGAGTTTATTGATTTAACTAACACGACTTTGTTTTATATATATATAAAACAAAGTATATATATATATATATATATATATATATATATAAGTATACATGGATTATAGCGAGTAGTGATCTATTGTTAAAATATTACATATAATATTCATTGCCAATTAAGATTAAGATATATTACGAGAGGTTATCTTTTATTCCAGTCTTAATGATTTTAAGACACAAAACCCGGTAGTACTAGTCTGAATATAATTCCTCTTTTTCGAAATATCACGTTTTGAAAACAAGTTTTTTTTTATGATAAGTGAAGAATATATAACTAGAGGAAATGGAACTGTTTTAAGTAGCCCCTGTAGTATAAGTACAATGTTTTTAATACCTATGTTCGGAAATTAGTTCTTAATGATAATAAAAAACTGAAATGTGATAATAAATAATTTAAATAAGCATTTGGATGTTAAGGATAATACTAAAACATTAAATAAATAAGTAATTTTAGAAGTTATTTTGTTGTTTTATTCGAAAGAAAATAGATGACGTGTTATTATTGAGTCCAGGGAGAATATATTTTTTATTCTATTTATTTAGGACGGTAGGTTCATATTACAATACATTTTCATACGAAAATAAAAGCTTACTAAACAACAATAATGGAAAACAATAAACTAAATAATGTAGACTATTTATACTGGTTTATGAAATGTAATTTAACAAAATTGACAATAAATGCAGTTTAATCAACTACAATGTATATCGAAATTGACTTTCAGTCGACATTTTATCTATCTTTCGGACGTCAAATGGAACTCATTGCGATTTCCATTGAAATCGTGGTTTTATTCCTTTGATGCAGAATCTGGATTCCGATTAAATGTTGTATAATAATATCGTCAGAAAAACATACCTAATATATGGTCCCACACTAAGCATCGCTTGAATTACGAGTACCGTACAATGGACTGAGAGCGAACCCAGTATATATAATACTTTGCGAGTGAGTTTTCATTTACATTGCAGTATTAAGTTTAAATAAGGAGTTGTGTTTTTATTTTATTTGAAACCACGTTGAAGACGACTTCTATTACGATTTAATGCCAAAATAAATTATAAAAAATCATGAAAAGATCAACGAAAAATTTCAACTCTGGGAGCCCAGAATCATGAGTCCAGTACCAGTTTTCGTTACGAAGCCACTTACACGATGTATTATTTGAGAACAAAACCAAATACAATCACACTCTTACGATCTTCTTCACCGATTATATGCATAAATTGCAATTGTGAGCATACTTACATAATGTAAAATAAGCCGCATTGGTTTCGTAACATATATGTTATGAAGTCTACAGTCGCTCGGATTTTAGGCTGTGTCCCCAGTAGGCAAACTGTTAGCGGCTGACTGAGTGAGCCGCAAATTTGTGGCGAACTGAAATTCGAGTTAGCTTAAAATCAGATCAAACTGTTATGAGTTAGCCGCTTATTTGGGTCGACCGACTGAATTTTCACTTTACTATTGTTGTTCGAAGGGAGTGGTTGTGTTGGTCACGATGGATATTATATGTGCTTTGTGCGTAGAGATTAGTTATATTATGTAAGCGATGAAACGAAAACACGTCCGGACACGTCAATAGCTTCTTTCCAACTGTCAGAACTGACAGTTTGCGGCAATGAGACTCACAACGCCCCGCGAATAAGCATATCGCCGCCGCCGACTGGAACCGGTTTTGCTGTGAGTCGGCCGCTCACTGAATCAGTCGGCGCGCGTAACGTTGCAAGCACGCAAGCGTACAGTGAGCGCAAACTAGCAAACTGTGAACACTCCATTTCAAATATATGGAAGGGCGTACTAAACCGATACGCCGCAAACTCAGTCGGCCGCTAACAGTTTGCCTACTGGGTACACAGCCTTAATGTGATGAATAATTTTGGGCGAACAAAAATATTATTGCGTGTAAAGGTGTATCCACACTGCAAGTAGGTAACTATTCATTCGTAGATTCGAGCAGTGAGTACCTTGATCATTATAAAGTTTTCCCACATAGAGGAAGTTTCAACGTAAACAACCCTTATAAGTTTCGAACGCTCCCAGTTATGTTTATGTGAAAATTTTCTGTAAGCCATGCCATGCCAACACAAACTTCAATCACTCGATCGGTACTATTTGAATTCTTTAATCGTTTCAAACTATAATTAATTAAAAACTCATTCTAGCGGCACTGTACTTCAATAATATTCTACGCACACGTAACACTACATGTGCGTAGAATACTATCACATTATTATACTATACACTATATATGTACGAGTATATATATAGCGTATAGTATAATATAGTATATATATAGTATAACTGGCCAATCGCCATCCTAAGCTTTGTCGTTAGAAGAATCATCTCTCTGAATACCACACCATTATATTGAGAAGTGCAATCAAAAATTAAATGATACTAGTGTTAGAAAATCTTCTTAAGTTATATTACGTTACATTCAGTGATTATTTTCATCAAATTATTAATGTATTTTTAATATGGCAATCATTTTAGTGACCATTAATTTGTTATAGTTTTAAAATACGAAGTCTAAAACGTTACGTTATTAAATAACAATTGAATATTAATCAGATGTTTATATCTAAGATAATAGGGTACTAATATTATGTTTATATTTAAGAACATGTTATTTTAAAATAAGCGATAGCGGGATTCATTCGAGTCGAGGCGGCCATGTTGTAAGGGTGTGTGCGATTGAAGAATAAAAAGTATTGTGAAAATTGTTGGAGTTTGGATTTAGCTTTCACTAGCGATCAAGAAGCTCCTTAAGATTCAATAATAAAAAACAAAATAGATTCCAATAATAAAAATGATGATTACAGAACAGGTTACATAAAGCATTGATTGCCTAGATTCTAGACTTATGAATTGGCTAACTCTTAAGTAATCCATGTTTTATTTTTTCTGTGTTTCACAAGTCGTGGCATTAGGTAACGGTTTATTTATAGAAACGGCTTCCATCTCCATCTATTTTAGAATTGAATAATTGTTTGAATTGCAACAAATTGAAGTCAACGTGGTAATTTGTATTAGGGTCAAATGAAGTATCAGTATACAGATAAAGGGAATAAAAAACACAGCACTAAACACAAAGTTCAAGAGAAAATTATGGTGCGGTTCGCAAACAGAATTCACACAATGAGATTAATTCGGGTAATAGTCTATAAGATCTAGGGATGATAAGTCCGTCGCCAGCTGGTGTGGCAGGCGGTCGGCGCTGAGCCCCGGGCGGTGGACTCGGGCGAGTTCGCCGTTCCACTCCGGGCTCGTGAGGATCGGCGCTGTGTTTGGTGGTCCAACACAGCGCCTGGCCGCAAGGCCTAGAGGAGGCCGAAAGGCCGCAGTCGCGTCGGGGTTCGCGGAAGTATGCGCAAGCGTTCCCGTGTCCCCGACACAAGCGACCGTGTGGACACACCATGTGGTTTTGGTAGGTTTACCGGCCGCCGCCGGGGAACCCCACATACCCCTCTCATCCCCCCCCCGGGGCGTGAGGGACGACGCGTAACTGCATTTCCACATGTAAAAAAAAAGTGATGATAAGTCCTCTTATGAACCGTAAGGCTTGTAATGCCCAGTTCCTGTGTGTTACTTACAGCTATTTGACGCTAGGCCCATTAAAAGCCTTTTTAATGTCCTACTTTTGGGCTCGGGCCTCCTATCTATGAGAGGGAGATTAGGCGATAGTCCACCACACTGGCCCAGTGCGGGTTAGTGGACTTCACACGACTTTCTAGGAGTTCTCTCAGTCGGTAAAATGTGGGTGCATTGCAGAGCATACCCTTTTGGGGAATGTGTTATCCTATTCCTATATAATATACTTTATAGGTAAATAATCTATTTACAGATATATAGGTTATCTTTAACGGATCGTAAATGTTTATTTTATCATAATATACTAGCATTGTTTATATTTAAGTATTTAAACGAAAAAATCATTTTTTAATTTCAATAAATGGACAAACCCCCTCGCATTGAGAGGAGGTCAGTGTTTACCAGTGGGATATTAAAAAGGGGTAGACTTATTATTTATTATTATTATTGTAGTGATGTATAAGAGTAACAGTATTATGGTACAGTACCCCGAACACATTTTTTTTACGTACCTTTTCGGTCACGTAACGTCTTCCATCCCTATCACACCATAGTATTCATAAATAAGGATGACAGTGACCGCATGTTTTCTCGATGACGTTACGATTATATTTATTACGTTAAGAACATCTAGTTCCTGCTCAACCTACAGAAGGCGACACTAAGTCACGTAAGGACATTAATATCCTTTGTCTAGTAAAGTAGACATGATAAACTGGTATTATTAATTCAGACACGTTCTGGTTTTTTTTATTTAGTAGAATAGTGAGCAGTAATATTTGATATCTAGACAATAATAGATTGCATTGCGTATTCTGAACCGTTTATTTTTCGTATTACACTTAGACTATAATTAAATGCAGGTTATATATATAGTCTACCATCTGTAGAGACAATTTACTAAATTGATTTGGACTTTTTTGGTATCTCAGATATCTAAATAAGGTGTAACAAAAATAATGTATAATATTTTAATATAGGTAGGTAAGGTTGTCGACGTTATCATCGACTTAAGAACATGTATAAAAAAAATTGGTGCAGTACTTGTTTTTTTAAGAAAGCGTACCTATAACTAAAAGCCGTACTACTTAATACGTGGTGTTATGTTTTTAAACGTGTAGCAATTTAATTCATTTTCTTTATTCCAAGATGGCTGTCCCAGTAAACTTCGTACCGCCTCAAAATCAAATTAATGATTGTTATTATATTTTTTCCCATGATTTAATAGTGATTCTGCTATTCGGGGCGGAGACAAATTAAAAAATCAAAGATCATAAAAATCATCCCACCCGTTCTTGAGTCATAAATGGTGTAACTAACACGACTTTGTTGCGTATATATATATAGTAAATGAGTGAATGATGTACCTACCTGAAAACATCTTAAAATGTTATTACTCATTCCTACACCTTTATATGTTAATATTACTGTGTTTAATGTTACTGTGTTTAATAATAATGACAGTTGATTTTTTTTTTAATTTCGTTGGAAAGAATATTATACAACAGTAAAATACGTACAGCCAACCTATAAAAAAAACTAATAGTAATGTGAACATTCGGTTTAAAAGATTGGTATCAAAATTGAAACTCTAGGTTATTAAGGGTTAAAATTGTGTCTTTTCTCTCGAATACTCACGAAATAATGAAAAACTGGAATAATTAATTCCAGCGGTCCTCAACCAATTAACAAAATTCCCATCACCAGACAGACGTAACAACTATTCCTACCTAATTTCGAAAATAATAAACACAAGCCTTAACCATCGAAACCATATACGGATATTGAAATTACAACATAAAACATTTTTTTCCAAAAAACGCGAATATTCTCTGTAGCGCATCGGCGCCTATAATACAGCCGCGAGGCCGCTCCGTCCATCTAACGAAGGCCAAACATTGAAAGGGAACGAATAGATATAATGTGGTGTATGTAACAATACCTGCGCAAGAGTAATCTCGAGGTAATTGCTGGCCATTCACGAGCCATGAATAATGTAACTTGGGCACTCGATTGTAGCAAAACCGTCAAATAATTGGGATTTATTTTTTCAAGTAGTACTGCCCGCGACTCCGACCGCTTATAGCGTGACAATAGCCTTCAACACGAATATTCTTTATTCAAATATATTCTAGTTCATATAACGTAAATTGGTTTATTATTTTATATTGCAATGTTTACGATTGGCTTTACATTTATGTTTAAAAAATAATAATTATACTCAGTTTTATGTTCAAAAATTGTTTACGTTTGAATATCTCCATCATCCTATAAATAAATTTGGTAAGTTAAAACAATAACTTCAACTAAAGTATCATAGATTTATGTTGTGCTAAATAGCCCTGATTGGATTAAATTTAATATGAAGGTAGCTATAGGTTTCCTTGATCCAAAACGAAATGGGAATTACCTGACCTGAAGTACCTTGGAGTTCAATAGCCTTAACAAACAAGGTCTCATGTTTTATTTCTTTTTTGATAACAGATGCGATAAGTATCGTTCGTATGCATCGGTAATCGAAAAGTATCGAATGCGCTTATCGATTTGCGCCAAAAAATCGAGAGGCTGCGAGTGCGATGCTCCACCTCGCGAATCAATGACAATTCGATGAACAAGAACATATTTAGCTTACAGTGCGCCATTGCATTTACTGTGGCCTTCTCTCCTTTTTCCCAGGTTTTAATTGGGTCAGTGTACGGTCCATGTCAGCTGATTTAAGATATTTACACGAGGCACTACCGTATGCTTAAAATTACCTCATCAGTGGGGACTACCGGTATCAAGGCTTATAACTGCCTTACTAAAAACATATACTGATGACCTTATATAAATTAAAATAATACAAATAAATGAATGAACGTTGTATAGGATGTTTTGACATAATACTCTCAGTAGATGCTATATTCACGACGTTATCTTGTAATACTAAATATAAATTCCAAGCAAAGCCTTTCATATTCTTCAACGTATACTAAGTATACCTACAGCCACCTTCAGTTGTTTGTAGATGTCGTAGTTTAATGTTTAATTTATGTACGTGGTGATCGCACGTGTATACGCGCGCAAAAAATAAACGCACTCGATATTTGAAATTCGAATGACGGAATGTTTTTTTTTTAATATATTTTTTTTGTGTTCTGTGCCCATCAATATCCGTGCGGATAAACCTTTTTTTAGCGCGTAAGTACTTTTTGTTTTATATTACTACTAAATAATTATGGTAGGTACTTAATAAGTTGTTGTGTTTAGTTTTTAATACAAAAAATATATGTACATAATATTTAAAATCTCACGACGTTTGTGAAATTATTTCGGGCCTCAAATATTGCAGATTTACTACTTGGGTTCAGACAGAGCAAAAAACTAAATATTAAATTCTCCTTTTTTTATTGTGCTTCGGTAAGTCGAAATAGAGCATAGAGAATTCTAAGGATCTCTTTACACTGTCGCTAGACTCCCATATACCTACTCACCCTGAAATACAGTATAAAAATACTACCTAATAATAAGAACTAAATGTAGGTACCTATTAATTTATATTTATGATTTTGTTATCTCTATTATTACCTATATGTCTAGAATATTAAAGATGAAGAATACCGCTTTGAACAATGAAGAACGACCTGATTAGCACAGTTCGTACTGACCTTGCTTTCTGCGCAGAGGGTCTCGGGTTCGAATCCTGGTACGGGCAAGCTTTTTGTGATGAGCATGAATGTTTGTATGTGTTTAATATCTATATAAGTATTATATACTGAGTTCGCCGTTAGTTCATTGTACGGTGCCCATAATACAAGCGTTGCTTAATGTGGAACCGTATAGTTGGTGTGTTCGTATGGCAATATTATTATTGCGCTGCGATGGGCCCCAGCCATAATACCAGTCGTAATACCTATATAAACTGATGATAGTGGACAGAGCTGGACACCTTTTGGATACGAGCATAATCCCTAACATGGAAGTTGTCGAGCAATTTAATTACCTCGGATCTCTAATCTGCAATGACGGAAGTTGTGTGCCAGAGATAAAAAGAAGGATTGCGATAGCAAAGGACGCAATGTCCCGTCTCCAAAATATCTGGCGAAACCGAGGCATCACAAACAACACCAAGATGCGCCTCGTATGGTCATTGGTCTTCCCTATTTTCCTTTACGGAGTGGAGACATGGACCATTCTAGCTCGAGAAAGGCAGAGAATAGACGCTTTTGAGATGTGGTGCTGGAGAAGAATGCTGCGAATACCGTGGACAGCCAAACGCACGAACGTCTCAATTCTGTCACAGCTGAAAAGTAAAGACCGATTGTCTACTATGGTAGACAATCGGTCTTTACTTTCTCGTAAATCGTATCTCAGTATACGACGATGACATATGTGTCATCGTCGTATACTGAGCTATTTTGGTCACATCGCCAGACGTGGCGAGAGCAGCTTAGAAAAGCTCATTGTGGTGGGAAACGTGGAAGGGAAACGTTCACGAGGCCGGTCCCCGACCAGGTGGTCTGACCAACTCAAAGAAACACCAACGTCCCGCTTCTACGCCGCGGTGAGGATGGCCACAGACCGGAGCCGATGGAGACAGTTCGTCCGATCCAAAGAACTGCCGTGATGATCACGATCCTCAGTCATGAGGGAACGACCGAAGAGAGAGAATACCTATATATAGACCTTCAGCTTTAAATATACTATATTAACTGACAGTTGTACAATTCTAGTATTCAAAATATTGAGATCAAAAACATTATTACTTAATGGGTATTGGAAATTGGAAAATATTTTTAGCATTACAGAAATCTCAGCGTTATGGAAGAAATCACGTTCGTTAAATATTGTATTTATATTCGCAAATTGAATACGAGCTAATTTTCATTGTTGGTTTTTCATTAGACTATTCTTCAGGCAATTTCACCATGAAAATATAACATCGCTATTTGTAGATATTCGAAAACATAGTAAAAAAAACTTTTTACTTTGCACCAAAATTAGACACCACGCGTGGTCAACCCATCACCGTAGCTCCTCTTAGTTGGATGATGCATGGTGTTAATTCATTTAATCGCCTTTTACAACACTGACAGGTTTTTTTTGCAAGGCTATCTATCTATCGAGTGGAATATTTTCCCGACTTAAAAAGTGTAGTTAGATCTCTATGCGGTCACTGTCACATAACTATGTGACAGGTAGAAAAATAAAAATTCACCCATAATTTTTTTTAAGTTTTCTACCATTTAAAAATTGTATTACGAAGCACTTTTCTTTTGAATAAATGGTATGTAAATAAAGTTTTTATCGCCTGTACTTATGGACGATAATGGTTACATAATATATTGAGACCTTTTTACAGTAGTCTTAGACTTTATTACAATAAAGTCTAAAACTACTATGACAAATGACTACTGTGATGGGATCGGTAAAATCTATACATATAAATAAAATTGGAGTGTCTGTTTGTAATATTAAAATAACCGCTTTTTACTAAGTGCATTTCGATGTATACACGTTACCTATACCGAAACAACATTTTTTACAATTTTTGTCCGTCTGTCCGTCTGTCTGTCTGTCTGTCTGACTGTCTGTTTGTTCCGGCTAATCTCTGAAATGGCTGGACCGATTTTGACGGGACTTTCACTGGCAGATAGCTGATGTAACAAGGAGTAATTTAGGCTACTTTTATTTAAAAAAAAAACATAGGATCTCACGAAAAAAAAATTAAAACCAATGTTGCAGCGCAGCGCCTGATTATGTTTGATAGCAACAACCTGCAATGCGTCCCGCGGGCTCAGAATGGGCGAGCAGGCTGTTGTCAACGGTTGTCTTTGTTAAATACCACGCGGACGAAGTCGCGGGCAACAGCTAGTAATAAATATTATTATTTTATTATTTAAAATAATAATATTTATTATTTTACCGATCCTCAGATAAACGGTTTGTATCATGAAAAAATAATTGTGAAAAAACAAACAGTCATGACAATCGTCTCGCTCTCACAACGGCTAGCTAACAATCATGAGAGTTTGGCGTAACTGTACTTACATAACTTATGATAATATAATTGTTTGGTATATTTAGATCACAGTATTAAAACAGTGATAGCCAAGTTGGTAGAACGCTTGCCTCGGTAACGAGAGTCGCAGGTACCCGGCTCGCACCTCTGAGATTTCTGGATCTCATGCGCGAATCTCATTTTTTTTACCACGATTATCACTTGCGTAACGATGAAGGAGAACATCGCGAAGAAACCTGCATGTCTAAGGGCACCCCTCGAAAGACGTATGAAGTCCGCCAAGACCAGCGTTTTGTAACCTAATCCCCCTCTCATTGAGGGGAGGCTCGTGCTCTACAAAGGAACATAAAAAAAGGATTACCTACATAGTGATTACTTTTATTATCAGTCATTTGTTCATTGTCAGTTGTTTATCAGATTGTTAAGGTACTTATACAACCGCTTAACTTCTAAGTGGGTTGCTTTGAATTATAAAGCCTTTATCATTATAATATATTCAGCGTCAATGTCTACAATGTCGTCGATACGGCAAACAAATCTGTTTTGACGAATTTCATACATCTTCAGTGACCTTCGTATGAGACAGCATGAGCTCATGTTACACTAACTTTGCGTGGAAATACAAATAATTAACTGAAACTAATTGAAGTTAAAACTGGTTTTAAATATGTCCCAAAACGAAGCACCTGACGACCGATGTCTAGCTTAATTATAAATTCATACAACCTACAATAAATATTTCACACATAGTTACCAAAATATTTTAACCAAAGTGAAATTTCGAATATTCTGCGTTTGATACATCAGGCGCTTACTTAGAAAAATACGCCAAAACAGTCATATTTTACGGTTTCTTATTCTTTGACGATTTTAGTAACCTCTTTTTACCATTAAATTCATTGTAAGAAATAACGGCACGTGTCAAAAAAACTCTGGTCTACGTGTGACTGGCATAGCTCCCCGTTCTCATTGTATGGTACCCATAAAAAATCATTGCATAGTTTGGGACCATATTATTTGCATTTCTCTTACAGTAGTATTGCTGTACTTATTGTAAAATATATTTTCATTGCAGTACCAGTATACATACCGATCTACAAATTGTATTCTATTAGTTCCAGTTAACGTTGAGCGTTGAAGTGTATTGGTGTTGCCCACATTTTATTATCTCGAAACGATAAATAATATAACAGTCACTATTATAGTAAATTGTATGCACAAGAATAGATGGTTTTCTGAAAAGGTGACACACTTACCGATTAGTGGTCACACTAAGACCATAAACATAACTAGCTCTATGTATTTTTTTCACGAGTACCACCCGCGTACATACTTGTATGTGCTATATTGAAAATGTAGACACACGCAGTAAGGCCTCTGCCTCGAATTTAGCGGGCAGCGGGGCGGGCGGCGGCGGCGCGGGAGCGGAGCTCGTTTGCCGCCCCCGCGCCGCTGCCACGCCGCTGTTTTCGAGAACCGGTCAATTTGATTTTACGCATAAGATCCTGCCGCTCCCGCGCCGCCGCCGCCGCCGCTCCGCTGCCCGCTAAATTCCAGGCAGAGGCCTAGCATGCGCCGCGTGCTCATGTATCCTTAAGGCACAGTGCGGTGCCTAAAGGTTATTTTCGTATGATAATACTTAGCTCTAGTGCTATGGATTACTACAGCCATGAACCAGTGCCCTTCAAACAATAACTTCCATAAGTGACTAAGCAGTTAATATACCCAATAAACCTCTATCTACTCTAGTTGAAGTATTTACTTTGTCTGTCTCAAGTAAAGAAAAATTCAGAATCTAAGCACGATTTTAAAATGTTCAATAAAGGAACATGTTATTATTTATAGCCTTATATTGTTTTTATTTTATTATTTATTGCCTGTTTCATAGCCTGTTTCTGAGCGAAAAACTCGAGCGAGGTGAGAGCGATATACGAGTTTGTTTTACTAACCCGGATTGTTTGTATTAATTATGTTGGAGCGGAATTTCAAGTAACACAGCTTCCAAATTTAAATACCGGAGGGCATTATAAACACGGCGAAACTATGCACGCTTACATATTTTATTGCGTTAGTCCGCTGTTATCTATAAATATAAACATTTTCAGCCATATAGTCTGATTAATCGATTATATATACATACTAGCTGTTACCCGCAACTTCGTCCGCGTGGTATTTAACAAAGACTCAACCGTTGGCAACAGCCTGCTCGCGCGTTCTGATCCCGCGGGACGCATTGCAGCTTGTTGCTATCAAACATAATCAGGCGCAGCGCTGCAACATTGGTTTTAATTTTTTTTTCTCGAGAGCCTATTTTTTTTCTAAAATAAAAGTAGCCAAGTTACTCCTTGTTACATCAGCTATCTGCCAGTGAAAGTCCCGTCAAAATCGGTCCAGCCATTTCAGAGATTACCCGGAACAAACAGACAGACAGACAAAAAAATTAAAAAAGGTTGTTTTGGTATAGGTACCGTGTATACATCCAAATGCATTTAGTAAAAAGCGGTTATTTTAATATTACAAACAGACACTCCAATTTTTATTTTATATGTATAGATAAACAAAATGTAACTGATCACTGTTTGTACATGGAACATATATGGGAAAAACTATTAATGGAGGTCTCTATCAACGCAATAGAACCCAAAACAATTATTGTAAGAGTTTTTGTCTGTTTGTCTGTGCATTTGTGCGCGGTCAACGTCTTAATGAATTTGGGTGCAGTTTTCACTAATGTATTTTTGTAAATTTAGTATTTATTAAATTTACTCAGGTCTTAAAAAGTTGTTACATCATACAATTCAAAGAATCAGATCGAAGGTTCGTTCAATAAAAATGCTATAACATAACTGTACTATAATATAAATATATATATAAGTCCACGCGGATAAGGCAGCGGGCAACAGCTAGTGTCTGAATAAGATGCCAAGGAGAGACGGAGACACGAACGAAGGGTTTCTAGTTTTACTACGGAACCCTGAAAGGGTAAACATTTTTCTTAATTTACTTTCACATTGTACTTTTCCCACAAACAATCAACAACTTTTATTGTTTAACTTTGCAAACAATAGCCGCCTCGGTAATGCAATTTAGTAAATTAGTTACTTGTCGGCAGATCTGCAACAATGTTGAAGAGAAATAACAGTATTTTATTTCTGTACTCAGAATATTGTTCTTTGATATTGAATTTAATGACATTAGACTACATTATTCAACTTTTGATTATACAAAGCATGAATATAATGTTAAAAATAAACTATATACTTATTATTGACTTCTAAACAAGGAGTTAAGGACACCTTTGCATTTTCCATTTTAAATCATATCTTTTTCTTTTTTTAAGCAGGCAATTGGCTGCAAAATAGTGTCATTTGTGCCAGTGTCACATATTTAGTCGTTATTTTAAATATTATTAGTACCCCTACTCCATCAACTTGTCTCTATCTAGAGCAGTCTCTTTCATTTCATTATACGACATAACACTGAATCTTTCTTTTATCTGACTCATGTAACTCTACCCCCATTTTCTTCTAACATTCGTATGATAATGGTGTGACCTATTATTTTCTTCTCTATTTTGTTAGACCCATGGAGCCATAGCGCAAAACAATTTGTATATAAAATATCTCCAAAGTTAAAAAAATTTGTTTGATTATACAGTGAGGAAATGCAGCCAGCATTCTTGCCACCATTCCGGACAAGGTCTTTTTGATACATAGTTTGTATTCATATCATTTTTAAGTTTTTTTTTATTTTTCTGTTGTAAATATTTAGTGAGATTTTAAAAATAAATGAAAAATTTAATAATAAAATGATAAATAAGAAGAAATTCTATTTCATTAATGATGTGTACTCTGTAAATTATTCCAGATTAAAACAATTATCTGTACCATATTTCAATAAATTCTAATCAGTAAATTATTCATGGTTCTCGGTCATGCTAACAACACACAGTTAAATTTATGGAGTAGGATAATACAACGAAAAGTATTACTCACTTTTTTATTTGCACAACCAACGAGGCGTGTTAAACCAAGTCAGACCTGGATTATTCCTGTTGGCTATTACTAAAATATCGCTCCAGAATTTCCCAAGCCCGGTTACCCATAATCGCAGGAAATCCCGGAGACTAACAAGGTAAGTATTCTGCCTACAAGAAAGCTAGAGAAGCTCACTCTTTCACACACGCAACGATAAATCGTATCGTGTGTATGAGAAAACAATACAGTATTATATAATGCACACGTTACGATTTATCGTTGCAATTCGAACGGTTCAGTCCGATCGTAACGATTTCTCTTAATGTGTATGGCCTCGGTTTTAGTAGTAAGCACGACATTTTTGTCAGCCGTAATAAAACTCTTTTGTAAGATAGTTTTACCTTGACAAATCGTAATGCTGTTAAGTATTCAATAGATATGTTAATTTACCTATTAAATTACGTTACGCCGTTCTACGTGTACACGTCTACCATGAACTTGAATGCGACTCAAACCGAGACCTCGATTGGATATTAAGTCACCTAAATCAATTCCGTTGGTATATACAATTGGGGTCGAGTCACCTTCGTCCGTAGGAGAATTAAGTACCCTCGAGATACCCTACACGTGACCCTGGGTGGTGCCAACCAGGTGACAACTCTACTGGTGGTAGGCTTCTGCCGTGGTTAGTCACCACCCACTGAACAAAGCCATGTTGCCAAGCGGCCTAGCCGTGTTCCGGCATGATGTTCGGTGTTGCCATTCATGGATGGCGGGTCAGATCAGTTGCGCTGCATGTGCCTAGTGAATGTAGCGTCTCGATCTACTGCCGCCTTCCTACCTAGGCAAGTATGCTCCATCGTAGATCTCATCGTTACTTACCATCAGGTGAGATCGAGATCAAATACTTGCCTATAATGTATTAAAAAAAAAAAAAACAAATTCGCGATGTATATCAATTGAGGTCCTGGTTTCAGTCGCATTAAGATCATGGTAAGGCCCCTGTTAATGGTATTGTGAAGTCAAACAGTGCCCCTAGTGAATGAAGTATTTATGACAAGTAGCCAATTGTCACCTAAATAAGCCTTAAATGGTAATCAAACCTGTTCAAATATAGGTGCAAACAAACACAACATTCGTAGCCGACAGCTGATAAGTCGAGCGATGAACGCAAACTGTTACTGACCTTACGTTAAGTGGTACAAGGTTCGAAACGTCGACAATACTGGTGCATAATATTTGAAAAAATAACAGCCTCTAGTTATTCCTTTATCTATGTTTTTTATTTTGACTTCCCTATGTTGCTTTTTCAGATAATTTTGTTTTGGTAAATTAAAAAGTATCATATAATATGACTCGGATTATAAGCTATCACCTCGAAGATTTTTGCGCATGCGCAGACAGGCAGACGAAGAAAAAATAAAATGTGGGTTCTGCCTCGGTATCGAAAATAATATATCTGGGATATATATATTTTTAAATATTAAATGTAAAGATAAACCAAGCCTCATACCTACATACTTATAATGTGTATCGATATCCTTTGCTTAGGAATCATCATTGCGATCGCGTTTTACCGCATCGTTTTGACCACAAGGTGAAATAAGGACATTGAATAAGTAGGTACTGTATGTAATTATTTTTTTCCTTATACAAACATTTCATATCCATTTGTAATACTTTTTGTACAAAATTCAATCGTAACTTATTCTCAAAATAAATTACTGAGAACTGTGTAGCGATGTAGCCATACCTATTATTTATCCTGAATTATATTTATGGGTAGATACATTCTGTGTTCGCAGAAACATACAAATATAGAGCCTTAATATGAGTTTTCTGTGCTTAAAAACTTTATTCAGAGTTTTACGAACATAAAAAAAATTACAAACCGATACAAGGTATCAAATATCAATCAATTAAATCCATTTGTTTTATTTATTTAGGAATATAAGTAATACCCAAGTTCCTGCTTGCGGCGTACATAACTGTACATATAAAATATCCTTTAAAAAGAAAGATTATCCGCTTTCTGACATCGCCCTCGATCACGAGCCGAATCGCAATGGACAGCAAACCGAAACAGGTTAGCCATAATAAAAAAAAATGCTCGCGGTGCATGTTGGCAACTTTTTTTAAACCTGTTTCGCCTTAAAAGTGCATCGTAAGGTTCAAAAGAAGTCCTTTGCATTGGATATTTTATTACTTGCTCCTTTGGTGCAGCGACGCAAAGTAGGTCTTGGTCTTCAACAAGCAAACACAACTGCCTCAGTCCTGTTCTGCCCCCCCCCCCCCCGCCCCACCCCGTCGCTCCCTTGGCCAGATGCTGGCTTGAAACCTGCGCCAGGGAAGATCCATTCAACTTTGTCAAGAGTATCTAGTTACTATCAGGTTCTTTATAAGAATTCAGAGTTTTGTTACAATTTAGTTATAATAAATATAATATAATTACAGGATAATCTGAAATTTTCATTCCTTGTGAGGCATATATATATCATAGTTTCTACAAGAATTAGTGTTATATCAACCAGTCCATCCTTTCATCAATCTAAATGAGTGATAAATTCTGTCGCTTCTTATAAATCAATCCGCATAAATTTTCTAAACTTTAGGTCTACTATGGATTCCTATTATTTCTAACGTATTACTTAAAAAAAGTTGCCAGGCATTACCGGCTTTTGTGGCTTTCAATAACACAGGCTATTATGTTAATTGTGACAGGTTTTGTTGTCAGCCAGCAAAATAACGTACAAGATGTAATTGATACAGATATAATATTTTATAATTGTCATACTGTTATAATTGTATTAAGTGACGGCCTCATTAGCGCAGTGGTAGTGACTCTGCTTTCTGCGCCGAGGGTCCCGGGTTCGAATCCTGGTAGGGACACAAGCTTTGTGTGATGAGCACGAATGTTTGTATCCGAGTCATGGATGTTTAATATGTATATAAGTATTATATAGTGAGTGCGCCCTCAGTCCATTGTACGGTACCCATAACACAAGCGTTAAGCTTAAAGTGGGACCGTATAGTTGGTGTGTTCGTATGGCGATATTTATTATTATTATTTATAATTTACTAGCTGTCCCGGCGAATTTTGTACCTCCACACAATCAAATGTATTAGAAAATAAATTATTTTTATTTAT
This sequence comes from Pheosia tremula, assembly GCA_905333125.1. Classification (NCBI taxonomy): domain Eukaryota; kingdom Metazoa; phylum Arthropoda; class Insecta; order Lepidoptera; family Notodontidae; genus Pheosia; species Pheosia tremula. Next base: position 1,137,392 of record HG995403.1, on the reverse strand, counting down.
TTATTCATTGATTTTTTCCCATGGTTTAATTGTTATTCTGCTATTCGGAGCGGAGACAAATTAATAAAAATCTAAGATTATAAACATCGGCCCACCCGTTTGTGAGTTATAAACCTGACACGAATATCTATATATATATAAATCTCGTGTCACAATGTTTGTCCTCAATGGACTCCTAAACCACTTAACCGATTATAATAAAATTCGCACACCATGTGCAGTTCGATCCAACTTGAGAGATAGGATAGTTTAAATCTCAAATTATAGTCGCAATTTTAATTTATTGCTAATTATTTGTCTGTTATTATTTGACAGTCACAATTATCTGTTAACTCCAAATGATTCTAACAGATGTCGATACCTTTCGACTGGGTTGAGTAAGTAATCAATAGATGGCGCTGCTATGGTAAATCTACGAACGTGTCATATAAGCTACATTTTAACAGCATAATTACCACGTGTTGTTGACGCTATAAATTGTTTAATTGTTTACTATAATGTAATATAACAAAAACTTTAGCCACAGCAACGCGTGGCCGGGTCAGCTAGTATTATATATATATTGATTTTATATATAACCGAATAAAAATATGAATTGTCACACTTCAAACATTATTGTCAAGTTATATTATTATGCTAAACTTCTACATTTAGCCTCCGAGGCATGAAAATGGATACGCACTTTCAAGTGGAAACTTCAATATATTTCATTATAATAATTTATTCATGTGAATTGTATACCTATTGCTTGTATGAAGAATTGTGCATATTATTAATTTATTTCTTGATAAAATGTATTCCGTATATAATTGAACCCTGTAATAAATCGTAGTAGATAATTTATAATTGATTTAATTAATTAAATTTCGTCAGAATCTTTTACCGAAAGTAGGTCACTATTTATTTGAACCTTTTAACCATTTACAGACGGTAGTATTTGTTTAGATAAACCAAACTTATTATCGTCAATTAGCACTTATCCGACCATGGCTTTTTTCGAAATGCCGGTGTCTTTGCATGTTCATATATTATTACATAAATTATTTCTATAATTTTATTATAGGCCTTGTTATTTTATTATAGACACCTTTACCCAATTTTTTCGTTGCCATGCCTCTTACACGCTGTATATAAAAACAAAATTCCCCCGAGTTGGCACTTTTGTAAGTTCCAACAACAAAACTTTCTAAAGAAAATACAAATGATATATGCATAATTTGTCCTAAACAATACAAACACAAGAAAAATATCCTGTTTACTGTACATCACACAGATGTCGACAAACACCATGAGATTGCCATAACATATGATTTGAAGCCTTGCCCTTAGAATTAGTCTTTGCTAATTACTAGAATCGTGTATAATTCGACCTCAGCGATGGAATTGCGGTTAGAAGTCATGATATTAATTAACCGCAGAGCTAATGTATCGTCCTATAGAATTATGTCGGATAACAAAGCAAATGTAATCAATATATAGAATGCAGAAAATAATTTGAAATGCTTGGGATACTGCATCTTCTCAAGTGGCATTGCCTTAACTTGTCAATATTTTTATTTTTTCTTGAAATTAGGGGTCTAAGTTCAATTATAATAATATTAATAATATCGCCAGATGAATACACCAACGATACGGTCCCACACTAAGCAACTAAAAAAAATGGGCTTCTGGACATCCACCACTCGAATATAAACATTTGTTGTCGTCATACAAAGTTTGTTCCTACCAGGTTCGACCCTAAGGCTCCCCCAGCTGGGCTAATCAGGTATATCACACTTCTACTACGGTACTTCTTTATATTTTGATGTTATAAGTACTTAATGGGGAAGCTCCCTGAGCTGTCTCGATGTATTAAGTTTGCTTAAAAAAGTACCTAATCCGATACAATACCATAAGGTTTTTAAAAACCGCTACTTTTACTAACTTTATGGTGTTGTATCGCTTTAGGTATTTTTTTAAGCAAACTTAATACATCGAGACATCCAATGCAGTATGCTTATATCGCAAAACATTAAATTACATCGTAAAGATGTCCAAATTTTTCGCAAAAAAAGAAAAACCATTGACATTTTGAATTTCGCGCCCTGACCCTGAGCTTCCACCTTAATCGCAGGAAATCTTACCTCAAGGAAAGCTATGTCATCAAGATAGTACAACGTGTAAGTAAATTAACACAAACCTGAAATAACTTTGTTCAGATTCAAGAGTAGAATCTATTACATTACCTACCTATTTATATATTTTTTTTAATCTCACTCTAATTTTATTTTACCAAATAAAAACATTAATAAAGTGTTTATTGGCGCGATATCATTCAGATTACATGAGGTAGAAGTAACATTTACAAAAATGTATAAAAATAAGTAAAGTTTGGGTGTATCAATTTCATATGAATAATATCATTTGGAGTGTCTAAGGTTTGACTTTACTTCACTAACCAGTTGAAGGATAAAGTCATCAATATCATTGCTTGAGTAGGAATTAATATTTCACCCACATTTTACTATAAGGCAACATTGATTATTTTATAGGAATTACTCATTCCGAGATGACATGTTATACTTACACAAAAACATTTTATAATGTGACAAAACTTGCGCACTAATATGGTCACGTGTGTTTCTGACCAGGCGACCAAAAACGAGAATTTTGGTCGCCTAGTCTCATGTCATGAATTTACTACTATGACAGCAAATTTTGTTCTGACACCTCGTTAAAACACCGCGATAACGTTAAATCCACACCGAGATGGAAGCGAGATTATTTACAAAACAATTTACTGATATTAGCCCGTGTAATCTAGAAAATTCCGGGTATTTAAACCCAATAAAATCCCTAATTCTGTGTGTGGAACATTGGAATGGAACCGTTTTCCTTGTTTTTAAACCTTTTTAACAAAATTCGCTTGAAAGGAAACACTTTAGGGTTTGGCGCGTGTTTAGAATAGATTATCTTGCTCTACCTTTTTAGGTTCAATTTCTTTTTATGTATTTAGACAACTGTTATCTTAGTACGTAGGTACTCTTATTTATATAATATTTAAAAAAAAACCGGCCCTGTACACTTTTAAGCAGACATATTGGGTCCAATTAAATCTGCAAAAGTTATCTGCGCGTGATTCAAACTATATAAACAAAATTGCAGATCATTTTAACACAGAAGCAGTGATAGCCATGTTGGTAGAACGCTCGCCTTGGAAACAAGGTGTGCAGGTTCAAAACCTGCCTCGCCTCAGAGATTTCCGGAATTTCATGCTGTAAGGTGAAGGCGAACATGAGGAAACCTGCACGTCTGTCAAAGGTAGTGTGAAGTTCACCAAACCGCAATGGGCCAACGTGGTGGACTACGGCCTAAGTTCTCCTCATATAAGGAAGGAAAGTTCCTGGTACATTGAGTCCCCTATTACATTGAGACCAAAATATGCGGCAAAATGTTGGTGCACTGCACACACCTCTGCCTACCCCTTCGGGGACTACAGGCGTGATGGTGTATTTTTAACAGAGAACATTAATACTTTTACGGTTAACATAACGCGACGAGCTAATGCAGTAATATCTGTGTACTGACAAGCCGCGTAGCCTCACAAGGCCGCCTCGGGTAAATGTCGCGTGGAGATCAATATTTGATCCAAACAATCAGTCCACGGCAGGGAGACAGAAACTGTCGGTTCGGTAGCAAGGCTAAAGGCAAATGACAGCGCTCGGGCGAAGTACCGTGGGAGTTTGCCTCCGGCCTCAGGCGCACCACCTACTGACTGACCGTGGTTACCTTGCGAGACTGCTTAGTTAGTCAGTACACGGCTATTCACTATTTGAATGAGTTATGTGTTGTGCAACTATAGACTGTTATCTCTATTTGTAGATAATACCGCTTGAGTAAATAATTATATGAGATAATTTAATGTGAGACACGTTTTTGTGGTTGTATGATGCTTTCTGTAATATATTTTTATTGTAAAAGGTAATTGCACGATCATCAACTTTCAGTAAAGTGTAATCAACCTCGACAAAGTAGAAGACTTTAGTCAAATTAGTTTCCCCTTGGGTAAACATTTTTGGAAATTTTAACTAACTAACTGACCCAACAGACGTTCTCCTGTCCCGAGTTTTCCGAATTTTCCGTAAAACTTTTGAAATTTTCATTCACTAAAACCTTATTTGGGCTGACATTAAAAAAAATATAGTCAAACGGTCTAGACCGTATTTACCTACACAAATTAGAGAAGTGTTTCTTACGAATCCCATGAAAATCACGAACTTACTGATTGTAAATACATATAGATACGAGAATATATAGTTTTAATAAAAATAAATTTGCAAGAAAGAGTAGGTAGCGGTCGAATTCATAGGAATTGATTACAAAACGCTGTGATCATTGTGTTGTAGCTTTATACTTTAAAATGTATTGATGGTTGCTGTAATGAGATTTTTCTATTTAAAGGTAAATTAGCGGCAATGGATGAATAACCCACACGTGGCGGTAAGAAGATCCTTCGTTTGACTGCTCGAAAGAAAAACAAATCAAAATGGCGAAAGAAAATCCGTCAGCACCGTCCATTCAAACCATCAACGATAATTACAGCTCAAAGTGAGTAGAAGTGTTGATTTAACTCCATATACAGAGTGTAAAAGTTTTGATAAAGGAAACTTTGGGTAAAGGTTACACTTACTGCATATAATAAAATTAATTTACGTCAAAAGTTATGGGTTAAATGTTATAATTTTTGACCGCGCAATGTAACGTAAACAACGCGATCACAACACAACGCTTTGCATGATACCCGATGCATGCGAGTAACAGGTTTTGATTTACATTACAGTTTTGAGTATAAATTAATAATTAGGGGTTTTAATTTTATGATGACACGTTAGGATTAACATCTATTAACATTTCATGCTAAAATCTATTTTAAAGAAACTGAAAAAAATGCGTAAAATTCATGAAAAGGTCGATGGAAAATTCCAACCCTGGTTTAGAATTATGAGTTAAATCCATTTTATCAGTATTTTGTACCTTACCACTTACACTCAGTATAGAATGTTTTCGTGCACTGTAAATTGATTTAATACGCAATAAATTGTAAGGTTCGTGTACGCAATATGCAGTTAATCTTCTCCTTATCGATGGTATTTTTTTAACACTACTAGCTCATATATTAGCTCTTATTGCTCCGCTTTTAGGTTTATAATGCAGTTAATTACACACGCGTGATTTTTACTGTATATTTCCGCACGAATTTTTAAAAACATCACTTATTTTTACCCGACAAAGATGTTGTTTATGTCTTAAACACAGAAAACCATTTTTGTGATTAAATAAATTGTGTTGCCTGCTCAAAATATAACAAATAAACATTCGATTCATTAAGTTATTTACTTTTTGACTTAAATTGGTATATACAAAGATATTTACATGAAAATATAAAGAACGAATACATACTAAACAAACAAACTTTTAACAACAAATTAACACTAATTTGTGTTTTAACTCCAATCAAATTTAGTTGCTTTTATAAATATTAGGCTATTGTACAGCTTTGTTGTCTGAACCTCTCTCTCTCCACTAGTAGTACTAAGTATTAGTAGATATGTATTCCGAATTAGCAATAATAATATGTAGACACGAGTCGATCGTGTTTTCTTATTACAAAATATTATACGAAGTTATGAACCCAATCGTGGCGATAGACTTCTGAATTAACGATCTACAATAATTACGTCTTAACAATCTGTCCAAAACAATTTTTCGCCCAAAAAAACGTCTACAAATAATTGAAATATCACAGCAGTGTCGTTGGCCCTTTACGGTCGCTTTGTATTTTTTAATAATAAAGGATTTTTCATAAGCCCCCGCCGTTGACTTTCTTTCGGGCCCTGTATTAACGGGTCACGGGTCATGCATCTACTGAACTCTGAGCCCCTTGTATGTACTGATAATTTGTAATAAAAGATACCTTTAGATATGGATGTAAAATTAAATGTAATAACAACTCGAGCATAACTGAAGTTCGGGTTTCAAAGGCTCTGACAACTGATCCAATCCCAGGTTGCTTAAATTCCACTTATTAGGTCTTAAAGGGAGAATATCGAATGTCAACAACATCAATATGATTAGCAAATGGCCAACCGAATAATAAACTTCACATTTCAAATTTATCGATATCGCGAACCGTGTTCTATTATTAATAAACAGCTTCAAACCAATGTAAGAAATATTATCTATACACACATTATATAACTTGGTCTCGTATGTAAATTGAGTATTAAAAAAAATACTGGCGACTTATTTGGATACAATGACCGTGTCAACCATTTTTTTTTATTTTGTCTATATTTATTAATATGTTCGCGCATAACGGGAAATCTACCGGACCGATTTTGATGAATCTTGGCACGGTGATACCTTATATCCTGTACCAAAACATCGCATACTTTTTATTGTGGGAAACGGATAAGCAGACAAAAGACTAAAGTACACGTGTACGAAGGTACGATCACTGCTGATTGCTTAAGTAAAAAAAAACTTGCCATTATATTTGACCAAGAGTCATCTGGCCTCCTTCACGCTTCAGAGGGCGCATCAAACTTGATGCTTGTTCATCAGTGACATGGGTTTCAATTGAATAGAGATGTTCAGAGACCTTCACAAGGTACTATTAGTTAATCATCTTCTCAGTGAAGGTCGCGTACCGATCCGGTTGTAGAATTAAAAAAAAAACAATTTGTAACTGCCCCCGATGACCTATACGAAATAAATGATGTTACTTTGACTTTTTCTTTGTGCCTTCACACTGTTCTTTAAAACAGGAACTATTAGAGTATTTTGAAGTGACGCCATTTTATGTAGTGTTGTTATTTAACAATGCTGTAATATCTTATATAATTCTTAAATCTTCACGTAACGAGGTGTTCAATCTTTAGAGGCATAGTAGGAGGCTGAGACTTCTATTCTGATACATGGCAACACAGCATTCGAGGTCTGCTTTTGTAATGATCGCGGTATCAACAGTGGCTTTTGGGCGGTATCCATAAAATCTCATCTAGGTTTGACGACCTGATTAGCGCAGTTGGTAGTGACCATGCTTTCTGGGCCGAGGGTCCCTTGTTCAAATCCTGGTAGGGACAAGTTTTGTGTGATGAGCATGAATGTTTGCATGTGTTTAATATCTATATAAGTATTATAATATACTGAGTTCGCCCTCAGTCCATTGTCCGGAACCCATAATAAAAGCGTGGCTTAGTGTGGGACCGTATTGGTGTGTTCGTCTGGCGATATTATTATTAATCTGGCAAGAATATTTTAATATAGAAGATGAGTTGGCTGCTCCAGCCATCTAATCTCCGCCATTGTCACCCAACCTCTAGTAGTTTCCGAAAGTCTCCTGGATGCAACTACAATGTTTGTATATAGGTTGGATAGCATTTTATGGTTGGTTGGTTGGTTATTAAAGCATCATTATTAATATACTACTGCTACTGGATCCTGAGTAAAAAAAAACCTGATTATGGCGACAAAATCGCAATAAAAAAGTTTTATTCTTTTGTCTTCGCATAATAACGGATCTGAATATACAGTTTCATTCCAAATATTTTTGTATAAACCGGATCCAATCCATGACTTCTCTTTAACTTGATATCTTGACTCGTTTCAAGGATGTTTTTTTATGTGTTAAATTATAAAATCTAGAGCCATCTAATAGAGTCTAATTTACATTTGACCTGGTAGGCAGGACAAATGCAAATTGGAACTTATTCGACGAGCAAGATATAACTAAAGAAGGACATAGTCGCACCATAAGGCAAAAGAATCAGATTTTTTTTTATTCATGTAAACCATTAAGTACAGTACTTCTGAATTGTCCAAAAAGGAGGAGGTTCTCAATTCGTTTTTTTACGGTACGGAACCCTAATAATGTCACTACTATCTAGGTTCAGCAACCCAGAGGCACTGAACGTCGAGTGAATTAGACTCTCGAAAGACCTAAAATCTATGGCCGTGTCAATCCAGTGTCTGTAAAGCAGCCGAAACGTCGGGAACGTAAAAACATAAAATAAACTCGATAAAATCCGGAATGTTAGTTTTATTTAATTTTTCCTCTTTCAGTGAAAAATCTTTGTGGTTTTTAGAAAAACAACGTGATTTAATGCGTATGCCAGATCCAGGGAAAGTACCAATTAAAACAATGGTTTCAATCAATGACACACCAAATCATTTTCCTCTTGCATGACAGCACTATATGGTTCACATGTCACAGTTATGAGTACCTTCCACATTTGATATCTGAACGACGTTTTTCATTTTGGTATATTCGAATTTTAACTTTGTAATCGTAATCGGAGAGTTCAATCTGCAGCAATATCTTAGTACTCGACTTATTGTTTGCTTGTGTCTTTGTATAAGCACTATGTCAACAATTGTTAGGTGCTAACAATAGGTTTATCTCGTTATAGCAATAAGCCGGTGATAAGATATTGGATTTTATTCTAAGAGGTTGACAACACTGGTTTAAGAAACTATCTTTGCATAGCTTTTAATTAAAAAATGTAACTACTTCATGCTAGTAAACAGATGGCATAATAACTACTTACTTAGTATTTTTTTAATAATGGCATACTACCTAGCAATTGGCTCGTTTGTGAGTACTATTATAGCTAATCTCAAATACAAGATGAATGTGTGCAACTTGGTTAAAATGCGCAAAGCTAATTACCGTCGATGGTATTAACATTTTTGCGTGCAGATTAATTGATTTACAAATCAATTAAATGATTCCGTTCATGACACAGAATTATGTATGCATGATTATAATCAATGTTGTCCGTGACTGAGTTTACTAGTTTTGCAATAGAATAAGCACGATGTATCAATAATTATTATATAATGACAGCTTTGACCTAGCTCTATTGCATCTAATGTAAAAAGTAGAATTACTAACTCTACATATTTGGTAGCCCTTTTTATAAGACGTATAAGTTCTAGATGAATATTTTTCTTTTGTAAATACATAAATATTTATAAAACACGCTTCCAAAATAATTATACAAAAAAAATAAAAAAAAACATGAATTTTCTTTTCTAATTTTGAAAATGGAAATCTCGTTGAGTAAGTTGGTATTTGAACGTAACGTGTACTAAGTAATCATTGAATTCTATAAAACATCCAACGCATGCATCGCAAGTTCGTCGTCATTCAACCGCAAACATAAGCTATGTAGTAGTGTAGGTTCTTATTCCTAACCTCACACGTGTTAACCACAATTAATGTGCACAAATCTGTCTCAAATGGATGATGCAATGACAAATAAGTGTTGCATCAAGCACTTGTCCACTATTGGGGTTAATTCGCCACCAATTCCTGTCAATAAGTAACGTGGTTACGCGTATTTATGCTGCTGCTATGTTGGCAGCTCCGAAGATGGTCGGGGAAGAGCGAGGCGACAGGACTAAGTCCTGGTACTGCCCCAGTCTGGACAGAATGTATGGAAGTTTGTCTATACTATTTAAACTTATTTCCAATTGGGTGTAAGAATTTAAAAAAATATAGTTGCCGGTATTTTTTGTGTTGCTGCTATAGAATCATAAATTAAATCCATAGTCAATATTAAAACTATATTTTTAAATAATTAATTACTTTTGTAAATATTATGTAGGTAGTAAAGTTTTTATATTCTCTTTTTAATATTAATTTTCGTTGAAAATATTGTATAAATAAAATTAATTCAATGAAAAAAATATTTACAAATATTTATTCATACATTTCAAATGACCGCATAATGCGTCATTTGTGTTCGCTTGTGACCACATTGTGACGTCATAATTATTGTCATGCAGTGCGTGCACCGTGTCCCCCGCGCCGCGCCCCGCGCGGGAAACCCTGCCATAATGACGATGTGTATTAAGTTTATACTATTCCATACTAGATGGCACTTTAGCTGCATCTCAATAGTAAAAACAAAAGACACGCAATTGTCAAATTTGTTTTCAATAAAGTGTCCTAATTCTTATTCTTGTACCAACTTTTTTTTTTGTTCACAGAATAGAGCTAGCCTATAATGGCTCCAGAGAAGACTTGGACCTCTACGTGCCTGCCGATCACAGACCTATTGCATCCAACACTTCGTAAGCACCCTATTTTAATGACAATAATTATTATTATTACGCAATGATGGCCGTGGTCAAACGGATAATTTACATAAAAATATTTGTGAAAATAAGGCTTAGCGAGAGATCATTTTCATTCATAAGTACTGCTTAAGCAAAGTCTGCTTCAACTAGATTATAAAGGTCCGCTCATTGTCTGGTAAGGCAACGCGTGAAAATGCTAATAGCTTGCGACATTTTTGATAATATTACTGTATTTACTTTGCTTACCTTTGGCTCTACTATTTGCTTGTAAATTGCAAGGTTGGCTAACAGGAAATGTATCCAAGCGAGACCTCTATAGTACTCTCTACTCTATAGTCTTTGCGTGACGAATTAATAGCTCATAATTACTGTAGATTATTTATGAACTATTTTTAATTGTAAACCATTTAAAACTAGCTTTTGTTTTTAAAATAACAATGGAGTAACTTTTTTCTGTAGCTACTCGTTATCATCACACGTGGATCTTTTATAAAGAGGTTTAATGTCTCCATTTATTTTTGATTTTTCTGTTTTCATTGATATTCAATTGCATTACTTATAATTTGTACAACGAATAATACCTATATAAATTAATTGAAATGAAAATAGAAAAATTGAAATTTCATTTATATTATTAATTTAAAACTAATTATACGTATTTTATCACGTTTACTTCTCACGACTCAAGACAATGTGAACACATTCTGCGTAGATCGGACCACAAACAACAACTAATTATGAGGGGAGTACCCTAGTTCTAACTATAGAGACAAGACACTAAGACGTCTAATATATGAGTCCTCCCGTGACTATTGTTGCTGTAAAGCAACCGAATCCTCGGGAACGTAAAATCATCATGATTAAAATCCTTATAATTCGTTTTTTTTTGTATTTATTATAGCTATCTAGATAGGGTACTAGCGTCCAAACACACCCTTTCGCACGTACGTGCTCACTACCCTCAAACTGGTCTCAAATATATAAATCCTTCCTTAATACTTAGGTTATCTTATAATTTTCAGGTATTCGCGTCGTGTTTAACTACCTATTCAGCTGATAACCGTCTATTCACGGAAACATCTACTCATGTAATTCAATCCATATCGTAACCCTACGCTATATGTTCCTTCCAGGAGTATCGGGGCTCTGGCTCATCTGCTCAAAGCCTCCCTCGGGTCAGGAGTGCTGGCTATGCCGCTCGCCTTCAAGAATGCTGGCCTGGTCGTGGGTAGCCTGGGTACACTGATAATCGGGTTTATATGCTGCCACGCTATACATGTACTGGTAAGTTGATTAAGTACCTACTTTATTGCTTAAGTTATACTTTTATATAAACCACTCATTTTTAATTTATATTAGATCAGTGTCCACGACTTGTTCTCGGGGATATTATGTTTTTGGCTATCCCGTAAGAACCCTTTCATTTCCAGAGATAAAAATCCTTGTAGATGTTGATCATGTTATCAGCTATCACCATGCCGAGTTTCATCGAAATCTGTCTTGTAGATTTCTCGTGATGCGCGAACAGACAGATGGCCAAATATTTATTTAAATCGTATCGTACAGAAACGTTCAAGTCAGTCAGTTAGTTAGTTTTTCTGTCTGGCTAACGAGGCAGCAAGTTTTAGGTTTTAAGTTGAATAAGTTACCTATAGTTTAGATAATTTAACCGTGGCAGAGTTAGATGAGTATCATGACGTGACCCTAACTGTGCTGTCATGAAGTAAGCTTCAAATAACTGCGCAGTATTCCTGCTACCGTTGCTATAGTTGCTATCGTGAAGCCTGGATTCAGAGCGGCACGCGAACTATATCTAAACTTACAGGCATTAATTAGAACGATAACTTTCTAATGGGTCTATAACAGCTTCTAAAAGCGCTAAGAGGATTCGGTTATACATTTAGAAATTACATAAGGATCGTGAATACATTAACTATTAAAAGCCTTGCGGGTATTGTAATTATTTGGGTCTGAGTTTATTCGGATTGACATGAAATCTTAGCTGTGTTTAGAAATTGTGTTTTATGAATCGTATAATTAATTATTAAATATTAGCTGACTCGGAAATCATTGGACAACTTTTTTAAGTTTATCCCTAGAAACCTTATACAGGCTATAATTAATATACACAAATGCCCAGGGTGTCCAACTGTAAGTGGCTTCGTAATGAAAACTGATACCATGGGTACCACTCATAATACTGGACCCCAGGGTTGGAAATTTCCTTCGATCTTTTGATGAATTATCCAATTTAATTATAGTATCGCGTGTAGCGTTGATTTTTTTTTTTATAACTTTATAGGCAAGTATTTGAATCTCGATCTCACCTGATGGTAAGTGACGATGAGATCTACGATGGAGCATACTTGCCTAGGTAGGAAGGCGGCAGTAGATCGAGACGCTACATTCACTAGGCACATGCAGCGCAGCTGATCTGACCCGCCATCCATGGCAACACCGAACATCATGCCGGAGCACGGCTAGGCCGCTTGGCGACATGGCTTTGTTCAGTGGGTGGTGACTAGCCACGGCCGAAGCCTACCACCAGTAAATTTGCATTTGATTGCAACCTTTTTGACCTATGACTTTCGTTCGACATAAATGATTTCTATCATTTTATTATAAGCACTAAGCCTTTACCCAATGTTTTCGTTGCCTTGCCCCTTAAAGCCTGTATAATAAGTACTTCGTTGTTCGTACTAAACAAACTTAACTAATTAACTCGACAGTTTCATAAATTATCAAAATTCCCTAAATAAACTCAACATTGCAAGCAGAAATGAAAGTGCAACATTGCGTCACACTTGCATGATGCTGTGGTTCCATTGTTAGCGACTGTGACACAACTATTTGGCAATTCGAGTTGGATAACAGGCCCATTGACTTTCTAATGCCCATGGTTACCTTCACTTTGAAGTTTCTAACGATTATGGTCAGTATCTTATTATCTAGCGTAATGGGATATTAGTTTTACGGAATAGAAGAGGGAAGATGATAGGTCATTTCATTGGATATGATACCATCATAAAGAGCATCAGAAAGGGGAAGATTGAAGGAAAGTGTGGACGAGGGAGACCACGAATAAGGTACATGAGACAGATTAAAGATATGACTGGTGTAATGTTGTATAAGGCAGTGAGAGAGGCTGCTCTAGATAAAGAGCAATGAAAGAGATTCATCAGTTATACCAAGAGCGGTCTTACCCTTAAATAACAAAGGAGAATGGGATTCCCCAAGTCTTGGTCAGACTGGCAGCCTCAATATCATGACGCAAGAGTTATATGCTTTTCTATAAAACTTTGCAATAATTTTGCATCTTGATAATTTGCCAAAATGACGATATTTACTGGGCGTATTTATTTGAAATAGTGAGACGAATAAAATTCCACGAATAGCGATTACTTATTTGGTCTAAGGTTCACTACGCGGAGTACTTTTATAATATTTCTTTTTGTGTTCTAGGTAAAAACATCACAAAAACTTTGTCTAGAATTGAAGAGACCTGCCTTGGGGTACGCAGACACTTGTGATCTTGTCTTCCAGCATGGACCGAAACCAGTGCAAAAGTTTGCACCATTTGTCAGGTAATAAAAACATAGATGAATTCACTTGTACCCTAACAGTTATTATACAAAATAACCAATGTTATATTGCCTAGAATTTACATGAAAACGCATGTGACGGAGGTCTAAATGGACAGTAGAAAAATAAGAAAGTATTTATTCAGTTTATTCTTAAAAAATCGGCATTAAGGGAAAGGGACTCCCACTCCCACCACTGTTAGTCCTGTAGGCCAGGGTTCTTGATCTCGTCTTTGTTTATGAAAAAAGTTTATTCGACACAGACACAAAGTTACACAAATGGGTACATTTACATGAAAAAGTAAAAGTAAGGAACACACAAAGATACACAATTAGGTACATACATGAAAAAGTAAAGAACATAACGTAGGTATATACTATAATATAAAGGGTTAGGTTGTAGTTAGTAGATATTGTGGATCTCAGTGTGAGCTGTTTATGGCGTAAACCGTGAGTTATTACTTTTATAACTATCACAGAATTTCTTATATAATTCTGTGTCTTTCTGCCGCCTGCAATTTAGGCAACTTTAATAAAACCACAAGTCTCGTAAGGTAAATCATAATTTACAGTGCTCAACATTTTTCACAGGGAGCTCGCAGATTGGGCTTTGGCATTAACGCACGCTGGCGCCTGTTGTGTGTACGTTGTTGTTATAGCCGAGTCGTTTAACACGTTGACTGCGTTAGGAGGTCTAAAAGAACTCTAACGTGACTTTCAGCTGGTGCGGCGCCGAAAATCGTGTTCTACACCTCTGTGCGGGAGGTCGTATCTTCTTTATTTCTATGTGTTTGACAGAGACAAATATACATACCTACTTCCCGCTGCGAGTTTGATTCAATAATGTAATAAAAAAAATAGGAGATGGATGAGGTCTCTAACGCACTGAGTTGTAATAATATACATCTGTTGCGTGAAGAGATCTTTCGGACCTCCTAAAACACAGGCGTCATAGACGCAAGGAGCGGAGCGCGGGCGGCGCGGGCGCCTTTAGCTCGCGCTCAGTGTTGTTCAAATGTCGATAATGTGTACCTGCGCACTCCATGTAAAAAAAAATATGCTCTTATATTTTGTCAGCGTGGTAGCAAAAAAAGTCGTTGCACAGGCTGTCACAGTAAATTACGGCTTACATTTAGTAGCACAGATGCATCCAAAACAGCCAAACGAATAAATACACTATGTGTGCAATGCGATCAACAAATGTGTTTACCATGCTTCAATGATGAACATTTTTCTTAAATATATTTTAGGTCACTATGTTTATTGAAATAAAACTAATTTTATGGATTATCATAATTCATCATTCACGGAAGGACAGTCACCATGGTCAGTCCTTTTTTTTTTTTTTTGTTTCCGCTGGGAAATGCATTTACGCATACCGCCCAAGCCCGGGGGAGCAAGGACGGTTATGTGGGGCTCCTGGAAGAAGTCCAGACTATCCACTAAAACCCAGCGCCGCCCTCTCTGCCTTTTGTGGGGCGCCACGGGATCGCTCTATGAGCACACTACCATGACGCCCCGGCGGATACCTCTGTTTTGGGGCCCCCCGGCCCCATTCCGGCTTTCTGTGCCGTTAGGCCCTCTTTATGGCGGGGGCAGGAGGCGAGCGTATCGCCCCCTTCTTCGTCCCCGCCTGGCTCTGCGGATCGGGTCTGCCAGGGCATCCTCCTCACCATGGTCAGTCCTCCCGTGACCATGGTTGCTGTAAAACAGCCGAAACGACGGGAACGTAGAAAACAAACAATAAACACGATAAAATCCATAAGGTTAGTTTTATTTCAGTAGTGTTCGCGTAAATACAAGAAATCAATATTACTATGTTTAAATGATTACTTCATAAAAAGTTTAGCTATCGATAACTGGGGATTTATTTTAATCCCATTACTAGTCACAACCCAAACGGATCTATCTTTACTTGCGATGCGAGATTCAATGGATACCTAATTTTTTTTTCGTTATATCTCATAATCCACTTTTCATATCCCCATGCGTAGCAAACTTGAGATAGAACAGTTAATTCTCTATTATTTACAGAAAGAACATAGATTGTATCTTATTTTTTGATAAAGATATGAGTTTTTTTAAAATACCTTATTTTAGGAGATGGATTAGGTCTCATACGCACTACAGTGAAGCTCGGCTATGAGGTCGAATGGGTCTCTAACGCACTGGCTGAAAGTCCTCTGAAAATGGCACCGCACTCAAGGTGTTAAGCAAGTAAGTAATATTTTCATTCATTTAAGTAAAATTGTATATGCCTACCTGCCTATGTACAGCAGTGGACGTCTTTCCGCTGATAGATTTAGAAGTAAAATTTTGGAACTAACACATGGAATTTGTAATTGAAAGTAAGAGCTGATAGCCAAGTTGGTTACATGCTAGCTTTAAAAACAAGCTGTGCAGATTCGAATCAGAGATTTCACCTCTGGCATTGCTGTATTTTATATGAAAATCACATTTTCAATCATGATTATCACTAGTACAGTGAAGGCAATGATCGTGAATGAATTCTGCACGTCTTTTGGAAGGCGTGTTAAATTCACCAACATGCACTCGGGTAGAGTGGTAGACTATGGCGCGAATCCCACTCGCATTGAGAACAAGTATGCTTGTTATAATAGCAATAGACATTGGGACCAAATACCGTGTGAAGTGCACCTCTGCCTACTTCTTCGGGTATTGCTGGCGTGATAGTGTCTCTATTCTTCTAATTACTTTCCGATTTGTTTCTTTTCTTTTTAACCGACTCCAAAAAGGAGGAGGTTCTCAATTCGGTTGTATTTTTTTGTTATAAACCGTCTTTCATACCTCACAAGAAGACATGTAGTTAAACTACGAATCAAACACTAGCTATATTTTTTTTAAAACATTTAAGCAAGTCTGATTTGTATTTGACCTACTCCTTTGACAAAAGTTTTCTTGATACATTCAACACCTTAGGGCAATTGGAGAGATCTAATATCTTCCAAGAAAGGTGGAAATAGTACTGTTTTCCCTTTAGAGACTATGTGAGTAGTGTGTGGTGATGTATACTTAAATACAAAACATTTTTTAGGTTTCAGACGTCTACGGCGGTCCCAGCTGGTCGGTGACTGCCTTCTGTGGTCTAAACCTTGTGGTCCTGGTACCTTTGACTCAGATCACAAAGCTCAAGTACTTGGTACCGTTCTCGGCGGTCGCCAACTTCGTGTGGGCCACTGCGATATGTATCTCCATCTATTACTGCTATACGGACCTGCCAGATATCTCGGAGAGGAGTTTGGCGACCTCGTTCGGTGGGCTGCCTACTTTTATAAGGTAATCTTGTCAAATAATGTCTGGGAAATTAAGCTCCTGTTTGTCAGGCCCACTTCGAAAGGTTGACGGACGGACAGATAGTAAAATTACTGGTTGATGATAATTTATCATAAAGAAATCAAAAAAAAAATCTACAGAATAATAAATTCATCAGACTTTGAATGTAAAATCTGATAAATTCATTTTTGGTATTAAATAATATTTGAATTTATATTTCTCGATACCTTAAACTGATTAATAAGTCACTGCGCATACGCAACATTTACACACACAAGTTGTTTTTCCCAAAGCTTTGTAAAACAATTGCGGGTGAGAGAGCGCCTCTTAGGCGTATGATGAAAAATTATAATGATAATTTCACTAGCATAGATATATTCAATCTAACCTTACTTCAATTCAAAGGGTCTGTAATTTCTGTCTTGAAAGGTCTTGCGGACCAATAACTAAGTGATTTGCTCTCTGTCTTATATGATACATATAACTTGTAGTGTTCTTTTTCTATTTAGTTTACTCTGTGGATAACGGTGCTGGTTACATAATAATTTAATTGTCTATACGAAACAATGTAATCCTTAGCCTAATTATGTAATTGTTTGTTATTCCAAATAAAATAAAATAAAATAAAAATAAAAAAATTAATAAATTAAGATAAATAGACTAATGACCTATTGGCATGTTTTAAATTTTTGTTGATGGGACAGATCATGCCTGTTACGTCTTATATTGAAAATTCGAGTCAATTTAGTATGTTAATTGACTTGGAGCTAGGACGGATTGCATATATACCTAAACCTTCGACCATCAAATTATATTGACCTGTGAAATTTGTATAGAAACATAGAAAGAAAACTATCGGCAGATACAGCAATAAGAGCATCTAGCATCTTATTATTAATTATTTTAATTACTTTCACAGCACAAGTCTATTCGCTATGGAAGGCATAGGAGTCGTAATGCCCATTGAAAATGAAATGAAGAAGCCCCATCACTTCCTCGGCTGCCCCGGAGTCCTGAACACTGCCATGACGGCTATTGCCGTGTTATATGGCTTTGTAGGCTTTTCTGGGTACCTGAAGTTTGGCGAGGAAGCCAGGGGAAGTCTGACATTGAATCTACCTCAAGAAGAAATGTGAGTATTCAATTTTTTTAAGAATAAAAAGGTTATAGAATTGCGACCATGAGTTGCAAGATCATAGAGTCCTATATCCAGCATTGGACGTCTTTCTAACGGTTCGTGTAATTGCTAGTGGTACTGAAAGTTAAATGACTAATGAATCTGACCTCTATGTTCAGGTCGGGAAGGTTATGCCTTAACCACATGCCTAAACCCAGCTGGTTCCATCAGCAACGATATTGAGCATAGCCTAATTTGAACTTGGCGTAGATATGTCCAGATACGAGGCCGTATTTATCATAAGTGACTACTCCGCAATGTATATCGTAGATATATGAGGGTAGAATTTGAAACTTCGTCAGTCTGTCATTACGAATATTCTAAATACAAAAATGGCTTCAAATATACAAGCCAATGGATCCCAATTAAAGTATCTCTGCTTTAATAGGTAGGTACCAAAAAACAAATATTGCCAACGATGCTAGAACATTGTAAATACAATCAAAATCGAACCCGCATGTTCTTGTAGGATTTGTATATTATATGTATACCCGGTTTGGGTATCAGACGGAAGTGCCAAATGTTTAAGTTACCATTGCTGTTGAACTAAAATACTGAAGTATATTTTTATGGATTCCAGTTTAGCGCAAATAGCCAAGCTTCTGGTGGCGTGTGTGATGCTACTGTCTTTCGCGTTGATTTACTACGTGCCAGTGGACGTGTTCTGGAGGAGAGTGCAGGACAAGGTACCGGCGGCGGGACACCGATGGGCCCTCGCCGTCGTGAGGCTGCTGGGTACTTTGTTGATAGGTAAATAAGATGTTACTAAGCAACGCTTATATTATAGGTACCGTACAATGGACTGATGGCGAACCCAATATATATCACACTAATATTATAAATGTGAATGTTTGGATGGATGGGTGTTTGTTACTCAATCACGCCAGAACGGCTGAACGGTAAAAAGGACATACTTTTTAATGGCGGGCAACACCGCGGGCGCAGCTAGTTACTTATATAGATGCTAGCTGTGCCCCACGGTGTTACCCGCGATTAAAAAGTAAACATTTTATCGGGATAAAAAGTAGCATATGTGCTATTCCAGACTATAATCTATCTCTGTGCCAAATTTCATCCAGATCCGATCAGCCGTTCTGGCGTGATTGAGTTACAAACATCCATCCATCGAGACTTTCTCATTTATAATAATATGAGTGGGAGTATACATCCAAGACTTGGGTACACACATTCGTCTCACCACACAAAGTATGTCCCTACCAGCATTCGAACCCGGGACCGTCGGCACAGAAAGCAGGGTCACTACCAACTGTGCTAATCAGGCCGCCAAGTTAATTAATAATTATAGGCAGCTGCCATCTTATTATTCTCCGACGCTGCCTAATATGTAACAACTTATTGCTATTAAGTCAGAAACAGGCGCTATTAGTTTTCAAGTCACTGTAACTTTGCTAGAGTTTTCTTATAAGAGCTAGAAGTTTTCGTAGCGCTCGTAAGAGCTGAACTTTAAACAAGCATTCACTTTATGGTTGGCCTATTTAAATTTGGAACGTTAATGGAGATACCTTACTTACCGGACCTTAAACTTTCCAAGGGAATGAAAATAAGGTAGTATTAAACAAAATAGATGTGACACTTTCTGTGAATTTAATAAGACGCTTCAGACCCCTGAAATCTGAAACATTTAAGTGCGAAATAAGCGTCAGTATCGCTATCTAGTACTTTGTTTAATGTTTTAATATGAAACTTTGGTAATTACCTACATTCTATTTACGTTGTTAAATAATTATATTCAGTGTGTAAGGGATAGTGTAACGAAAACTTTGGATATAAGTTACTCTTAATGCTAATAATAAAATTATAGAAATCATTAATGTCGAAAGTCATGGGTTTTTAGAGCCTGTAATGTATTGTAAACCACGCGATCACAAAACATTGCTCCGCGTGATGTACGACTCGAGCGAGAAACGCGCGTATCGAGTTTTAATTAAATTTTTTTTATTAAATTGCATATATTTCATGGAAATATTAATAGAAAATCAGAACTGTGAGGGATTCAGAATCATGATTCGAATCCACGGTATCCGCTTTCGTTACGAAACAATTTACACTCAGTATTATTTGGAGTCAGTGGCAACCAATCCAAATTTCTTCATCAACTTCTTACATGAATGTAGGTGTTCTTACCCGAGATTTTATTTGAACTTAGATTGGATTACAAAATTATTTCTAGCTATTTAGTGTACTGTACTAAATATTTTATTTAATGTACCTACACATAAAATTCAGTCCATTATGGTAACAATAAAATATGTCAGTATTTCCGTGTAGCGTCTCTATCTACTGCCGCCTTCCTACCTAGGCAAGTATGCTCCATCGTAGATCTCATCGTCACTTACCATCAAGTGAGATCGAGATCAAATACTTGCCTACAATGCAATAAAAAAAAACGTTCTAAAATACGACTAAATGAATTAACACAGTGTATTATATAAATAGGAACTGTCAATAGTCAAATCGTTTATTTCGTTTAGGCCTACGGGAGCACTTACAAATTTTCCTTGACTTTTTTTTTCTTAACTCTACAACCAGATCGGAACGCGAACTCAACTGAGAAGATCCTACTAGTTTGCGGTAATGCCCACTACCTGCCAAGTAATTTTGGCGAAAAGATGTTACTTTATCAAATGATTTGGAATTTCTCTACCCAACCCTTGGAACATCAGAGTCGTGATGATGTACTTACCTACCTACTGTTATTAGTAACACTATTAGTATCAAGCTTTGTGTGGTGAGCACGAATGTTTGTACCCGAGTCATGGATGTTTCATATGTATATAAGTATTATATACTGAGTTCGCCCTCAGTCCATTGTACGGTACCCATAACACAAGCGTTGCTTAATGTGGGACCGTATAGTTGGTGTCTTCGTATGGCGATATTAATTTATTTATTAATTATTTCCTTCGCAGTGGGAGTCGCCAGCGCGATACCCCGTCTAGAGCTCTTCATGGAGCTGATTGGAGCTATATGCTTGTCTGTGATGGGGCTACTCCTCCCTGCCATGGTGGAGACCACGTGGCGATGGGGCAAGGACGTCGGCCCCAGCTCCTGGGTGCTATGGAAAAATATCCTGATTGGGGCTTTCTCTATAGTAGCTCTGGTGTCCGGGGTGACTTATGCCATCATGGCCATCGTTAAGGAACTGTGATTTAGTTATAAGTATTGTATTAAGATGAATAAATTATTTTTCAGGTATACTTTTTTCTTACTTACCTTTTTTGGACCTCCAACCCCCCGCAACGCGAGACGTCCGCCAACCCGCTCTAGGCCAACATGGTGGACTATGACCTTGTCCCTCTCGTATTGTGGAAAGGCCCGTGCTCAGAAGGGGGACATTAAGAAAGAGCTAGTATTAAGGGGGAAGCTCAGGGTCAGGGCGCGAAATTCAAAATGTCAATGGTTTCTATTTTTAAAATACCTACCTTATGGTATTGTATCGGATTAGGTAATTTTTTAAGCAAAATTAATACATCGAGACATCCAATGCAGAATGCTAATATCGCTAAATACTAAATTACATCGTAAAGATGTCAAAAATTTCCGTAAAAAAATAAAAACCATTGACATTTTGAATTTCGCGCCCTGACCCTGAGCTTCCACCTTAAATGAAACAACTGTGCAACTATGCTGCACTATGGGACTTTACCTTTGCCTAGTGCTAAAAATGCTGCTCGCGCCTGTACCGAAATAAACTGTCAAGTAACGAAGCTACGGTATTTACACCTACCGCATGGACTATTATTATGCAGGAGATCTATCGTCGAATGGACTATCGTAGTAGATATAACATACCCTGCACGTTTGCTACAGGCCCCGTACTGGCTTAAAGCGGTACTTACTACCTACTTTAGGCAATTCTCGTTTAAACGGTACAAGACCGGGGCCGTATCAATCCGTAATCTTAGAGCTAATTATTGCTATGATAGAATGACCTTAATGTCCAAGCAATTAAGTCTCTTATAATTAAAATTGTATGATTGAAGGCCTATAAAAGATTCGATCAGTCAATTGGTATTTGATGAAGATTGGAGCTGTGGCAATCAATGGCCTCTACCTACCCGTCGTGCGATTTGAGCGTGAGCATAAGTACTATAGATGAATGATGACAAAATAATTGAAGTATTAAAATACAAAATAATTACAGAGTTACACAATCTAATATCAAATGGAATTATAATAACACGACGTGTCTCCCTCTTTCAATGTTTATCGTAAAGGTCTACTATAATAAGAAGGTAGGTAGGTAGGTAGGTTGATAGGTAAGGTAGGTAGTAAGAAGGAAGGAAGCAAATTTCAAAGTTTGCTCGACCGCGCGTATAATTTCAGTATGCAATAATTACTTCATTATAAAAAAATGTTTATTACTAGTTTATGTCTAAGAATAGGATGTATCGCGAGTCAACAAAAATATTAAATACTAGCTGTTGCCCGCGACTTCGTCCGCGTGGTATTTAACAACGTCTCAACCGTTGGCAACAGCCTGCTCGCGTTCTGATCCCGCGGGACGCATTGCAGATTGTTGCTATCAAACTTTAAGCAGGCGCAGCGCTGCAACATTGGTTTTATTTTTTTTTCGAGAAATCCATTTTTTTTTTCTAAAATA
Organism: Pheosia tremula; assembly: GCA_905333125.1. NCBI lineage: Eukaryota > Metazoa > Arthropoda > Insecta > Lepidoptera > Notodontidae > Pheosia > Pheosia tremula. The sequence continues at coordinate 1,114,591 of HG995403.1, read as the reverse complement.
AAAGTAGCCTAAGTTACTCCTTGTTACATCAGCTATCTGCCAGTGAAATTCCCGTCAAAATCGGTCCAGCCATTTCAGAGATTACCCGGAACAAACAGACAGACAGACAGACAGACAGACAGACGGACAGACAGACAGACGGACAGACAGACAAAAATTGTAAAAAAAGTTGTTTCGGTATAGGTAACGTGTATACATCCAAATGCACTTAGTAAAAAGCGGTTATTTTAATATTACAAACAGACACTCCAATTTTATTTATATGTATAGATGTGAGCATGTGCTGGGGTCTGGATTATGCGTTTACAGATACCTAAAGAACAAATAAATACCTCAACATTTTTGTCGATAATCTAGGCTATAAGAATTCTTTAAGTCGTATCTTATGGCCCCTACCTAAAATCGGAATGAGAGACAAAACTCTATGCTAAACAAAACAAAACATCCAAGCGGTATTTGTATTGATCAGTACATCAAGTGCGTTATTCGACTCACTTGGCCTTAAATTATTTTATCTCTTTAATGCAGTTACAGATACCCAAGGAACTATTAAATACCACATATTTTTTTTTGACAGTCTAGACCTAAAACAATACTGAAAAATGTTACCTTATGGTACCCAATATCGGAATGATTAAACTCAAAATACGTCATTGTATCTGAGACAATGAAATCTTAACTACACTACTGAACTAACCGGCCAAGTTTTCTTGGTAAGAATTTTCACTTTAGTTAGGAAGGCATCGCGTTTTTGCTTAACTTTAAATTTAACTAGGGATTTGACGGTTGTTAAAATAAACTATCTAGGCTATATAATCTAGACTTATGGCATTTCGATGTTGATTTATGAGAAAACCCTGACCAAAGATCCGCCTACACACGATCTAGCAATTAAATAACATCAAGTCATGATGACGTAGGTTACTACTCGCCTTGTGATGCCCGAAACATCCTGTTTTGACGTACAATTAGGTTCACTTCACGAGTATATAATCTCATAAAATTGTACATATTTCCTATCATGCGAGCCTTACCGGCCTCATTTATTAACATAGTCATTAAATGGAACAAGAATGTGGCTCTTTCTAAATTGAACTTTACTTATATTATAAACAATAACCGTTCGTCCGTAGGAGAATTAAGTACCCTCGAGATATCCTACACGGGACCCTGGGTGGTGCCAACTAGGTGACAACTCTACTGGTGGTAGGCTTCGGCCGTGGTCAGTCATCAACCACTGAACAAAGCCATGTCGCCAAGCGGCCTAGCCGTGTTCCGGCATGATGTTCGGTGTTGCCATTCATGGATGGCGGGTCAGATCAGTTGCGCTGCATGTGCCTAGTGAATGTAGCGTCTTGATCTACTGCCGCCTTCCTACCTAGGCAAGTATGCTCCATCGTAGATCTAATTCTCACTTACCATCAAATACTTGCCTATAATGTATAAAAAAAAGGAATATTAATAAAGAAATCAATGAAACAGTAATTAAATACGTTTGAAAAAAACTCACTATTTCAAACTTATTTTTAATAAATTAAAGTAATCACAATTAATATGTATTAATATGTAGTTATAGTTTGATATATTGATAATGTGCTTGCAAGTATACCTTATTTATTTCTTAACGCATTCTGCGTACCTATCCAAACTCACCGAGATTCACTACATTATGTGCGTATCCAGAGCAACTATGTGAAATATTTATTCATAACGAATACAATAGCCGATCTCCAAATTACCCATTAGAAAACAAATTGCAAACAATTTATCTTCAGACAAATATGACGGATCAATACGGAAGAATAATTACAGAGCATTAAATTAGTGCTGAGTATTTTTTGCATATTTTAGATTTACGTTGCTACTTTACTATGCAGTTGGCAGTATTTAAAAACGAACAAAAATAAAACACACTGTCATGCTTGCACGATAAATATTGTTACAACCAAACAATAGAGATCTATACATATAAATAAAATTGGAGTGTCTGTTTGTAATATTAAAATAACCGCTTTTTACTAAGTGCATTTGGATGTATACACGTTACCTATACCGAAACAACAATTTTTACAATTTTTGTCTGTCTGTCCGTCTGTCTGTCTGTCTGTCTGTCTGTCTGTTTATTCCGGCTAATCTCTGAAATGGCTGGACCGATTTTGACGGGACTTTCACTGGCAGATAGCTGATGCAACAAGGAGTAATTTAGGCGACTTTTATTTTAGAAAAAAAAAATAGGATCTCACGAAGAAAAATTAAAACCAATGTTGCAGCGCAGCGCCTGATTAAGTTTGATAGCAACAACCGGCAATGCGTCCCGCGGGCTCATAATGGGCGAGCAGGCTGTAGTCAACGGTTGTCTTTGTTAAATACCACGCGGACGAAGTCGCGGGCAACAGCTAGTTAAAAAATAAATTAATCTTATCATACAACGCAATATTCTAAACTTTTAAAACAAAACAACAAAGGTCAATTTCCATTCCAATATTCTTAGTGGTTAATGCAGTTTACGCCTTTGTATGGTTCGCGATAAAGTCCCATATTTCTTCCGAGCCGATGTAGGCAAACACACTAGGTGATAACCTCTGTCCACATCCTCTGCCATATGACACGATGCCGAGAGCAGTGCCGTTTTGCACCGCGGCCCCTCCAGAATCACCCTGCAATAAAATAGCCTAGTTAAAACTCTATTCACACACGTAAAAACCTCAAAATCAAACTCCAAAACTTGTCCATTCAAAACCATGAACAAACATTTTGGGGTCGAGTCACCTTCGTCCGTAGGAGAATTAAGTACCCTCGAGATACCCTACACGTGACCCTGGGTGGTGCCAACCAGGTGACAACTCTACTGGTGGTAGGCTTCGGCCGTGGCTAGTCACCACCCACTGAACAAAGCCATGTCGCCAAGCGGCCTAGCCGTGTTCCGGCATGATGTTCGGTGTTGCCATTCATGGATGGCGGGTCAGATCAGTTGCGCTGCATGTGCCTAGTGAATGTAGCGTCTCTTATCTACTGCCGCCTTCCCACCTAGGCAAGTATGCTCCATCGTAGATCTCATCGTCACTTACCATCAGGTGAGATCGAGATCAAATACTTGCCTATAATGTAATAAAAAAAAAAAAAACCGTTAAACCATTCCACTAAAACTCTTTTGTTTCCATACTTCGCCCACATTAAAAAAAACTATTCAAAACCTTAAAACCATGGCATTAAAACCCATTTGGCTCGGTAAACAAACTTGATGACGTCTTCGAAACGACCATGTATACAGGTGTTACAAAAATATGGATCAATGCATGTTGATGGTATTATACGGGCGGGGTATTTAAAAACGGAAAATTGACACCGGTTGTGGAAAATTTGCAAATAAACCATATTAACCGACTTCAAAATGTAAAAGAATGCTCAATAATGTAAAAGATCTATTTAAAAAAAAAGAGCAACCATGGAGTTTCTTGCCCGTTCTTCTCCATAGGAACGGCATTCCGAACGGGTGGTAAAGCAGTAGCATAATGTTTATGTAACTTGACGATTCATAAGTACTGTACAATAATGGTTTACGTGAATAAAAAATATTCTGATTCTGATTCTGATTCAAAAAGGAGGAGGTTCTCAATTCGGTTGCTTTTTTTAAATGTTTTTGTTTGTTTTTTTATATTTTGAACCAATACCCTACAATATTATTTCATTATTTTGTTACAATTTGTATGGAAAAATCGACTAAAGAGGAAAATACCTGACAAGTACTCTTGCCGCCCATAAAGAAATCGCCGCCACACCACATGTTCCTCGTCATCACGGAGAAGTACGACAGGTAGCACTGCCAGTATGGAACCACCGGGATCTCAGCGCTCATCAGCCGCTCCGGTATTGAGCTCGCGCCTTGCTGGAAAAAAAGAGGTTTCTCACCAATATTAAAAAGAGGCTGGAGTTTTCAGTTATCATAGAGTATGACCACGTTCGTGGAGTTTATTGGTAACATATAATGATCCCCCCCTTTCCAACACATAATAAGGAAAAATAAGCAAATGTATTAGATCCCAAAGTCTCTATATATAATGATTGTGCCATCAGACAGACAGACAAATGCCAAACTAAAAGGGATCCTAGTTTAACTTCGGAGCCCTATAAATTACTTAAAGGACCTGTAACATTACACATTTCAATCAATATTTCGCATGTTATACCGTTGTGTAATAAATATAATGGCAATTAAGACATGTGCCCAGTTAGGCCGTACACGGTTATCACAAATTCAGAATGATATAAAAAAATACATAGAGACACTACCCAGTTACCGTTCATTAATAGTATGATTGTACTCTCAAATACTAAAATAACAAAGTTAATAGTCACCTCGGCCCTCCCCCAACCACTGACAGTGACCATACTATGTGTTTCCATCGGCTTGCCCTTAGGAGGCAGGGCTATTGGTTGAATGGTGTCACTGAACTCTATAGGGCTCACGGTCTTCATAACAGCCACGTCTTTATCGAACCTGGGGTCGTCGTACTCTGGGTGAGGTATCACTTCTGCGATGGGGATTATGGTACCGTTCCTACGCCACGAACTGCCTGCTCGGAGGATCACGGTCGATGGGTCCACACTGCAATAGTTGACATTACTCTGAGACAACGAAGTAAAATCGTTTTAGTCACTTATAACCGGTTACCGTTTAATAACCGGTTAAATACCGGTTAATACTGTTAATAACCGCTTATTGGTAAATAACCGATCTGACGTCCCTTATGCCAATAATTAAGGGACGGATGGATTTTTATCACCTACTTACTTCCAATAATCGGTTTTTGACCGTTAACTACATTGTTCTCACATACCTATAACAATGTATTGCTAAAAAATGTAAAAGATATTTTTTAAAAAAGAGCAACCATGGAGTTTCTTGCTCGTTCTTCTCCATAGGAACGGCATTCCGAACGGGTGGTAAAGTAGTAGCATAATATTTTGTAACTTTTGAAGATTCATAATTACGGTACATATTGGTCCACGTGAATTTTTTTTTTTTTTTTTTTATTACATTATAGGCATGTATTTGATCTCGATCTCACCTGATGGTAAGTGACGATGAGATCTACGATGGAGCATACTTGCCTAGGTAGGAAGGCGGCAGTAGATAGAGACGCTACATTCACTAGGCACATGCAGCGCAGCTGATCTGACCCGCCATCCATGAATGGCAACACCGAACATCATGCCGGAACACGGCTAGGCCGCTTGGCGACATGGCTTTGTTCAGTGGGTGGTGACTAGCCACGGCCGAAGCCTACCACCAGTAGAGTTGTCACCTGGTTGGCACCACCCAGGGTCACGTGTAGGGTATCTCGAGGGTACTTAATTCTCCTACGGACGAAGGTGACTCGACCCCAAAAAGAATAAAGAATATTCTTTTTCTGATTCTAGTTAATCTGGGATTCGTACCTAACCGACAAGTTTTAGTGATATAACCATTCAAGGGACGAATGGTGGCTTATATTTTAAGTTATTTTCTACATACTCTTGTGCGCAATGGCCAGCCGTCACTATATGTTTCTGGCCGACGATGAATCCACCGCAAAAGTAGGAGTTGTTGACTGTAAAAGACACTTGATATGGATGGTCTTCGATGTCCGCCTCTTGACCTTGCACTATTCTCTCTGCGAGATTTACGGGCTCCTCCGAAAACTCCTCTATCGTTGGTAGATTACCCATGTCAAAGGGCATTACTGAAAAATACATGTTTTTTTAGTAATATCGCCAGGCGAATCACCAACTTTACGGTCCCAGATTAAGCAACGCTTGTATTATGGGTACCGTACATTCGACTGACGGCGAACTAATTATATAATACTTATATAGATATTAAACATCCATGATTCGGATACAAACATTCATTTGACAATAACTCTACTTGACACATACTTATCGACCGATAGAAACTCAATCCAGTAATAAACGTAGGTATATTTAAACTGAAGCCAACATCTAAGATATTGTATCGAGAGATAGAAAAGGCTATGTAGACATATTTAATTGGAACATTGAATTATCTACTTCGGTCCTATCCAACATTTTCTCGGAATTTAATAGGAATTAGGAAAAATAAATAAAACAATCCGTCCAAGTTCGCGACAAGCCACCAATTAAACGGCCGTTTCATTTGTTTTGTTTTTGTAATTTGTCTTGTATTTCCTTCAGAAACGTAGCAATTTATTCAAAGAAATTATCAGCTGAGAACAAAAGATTTTTTAGAAGTAATAAGAAAACGATCACTCGTCTTTGTTGCTTAAGCTCCATGTAATTACCAAATACTTATGATTATATAAATACTTAAACACATTGAAATAAAAAAAAAATTGAGGCTTTTATCGCGTTTATATTATGATTTTTACGATCCCGACGTTTCAGCTGCTTTACAGCCACCATGGTCACGGGTCACGGGTAAAACTCATAATATAAGCGCGATAAAATCCTTAAAATTAGTTTGATTTAAATGTGTAGTATTCGCGTAAATATAAGAAACAAATACTTAAACACACATAATTTACATAATATTTCTAGGCTATTACGTATTACCAACTTCTTTCATTTAGCAAATTTAATTCCAAAACTTTGTAGGTCACTCATTACTAAGTCTGATGAAGAACGAACCCATTTCTGAACAATAACGTGAAACAAAAGAAAACAAATTTACTCACCAAAACTGAAGTAATTCAACCATAAAGGAACAATAATTAGTCCCAAAGCAAACATTGTCGAAGTTTCACAGCACTAAAGGAGAAAATGGTGGAACGTATCTATATAGACAAAAATGATTACTCCCACATATAGAGCATATTATACAAAATACCCACATGCAGTTTAAACGGATTCCCCTGTCATAAAACTAGATAGCGATAACCTTCTGTGTACTGTGACCGAATGAATATCCTCCCAGCTTTACTGTAGATACCATTCATGGAGCGACTAGCGATTACAAGTCGCGAGACACCAAACAATATTAGTCGTTTAGTCGCAAACGAAGCAACGCTTGTTCGAAAACTACACAACGGCTTAGCTTTTCCCTGGGACTCGCCGAGGCTTAAACCTCGTTGTCAACATTGGTTGTAGCTGTAGATCTTGGCTTACATCACTAACAGTGGTAGAAATATGTGGCCGGCAAAGTCCCATACTATACAGTGGACTGTCGCGGTGCCAATAGTAAGGAGTCGGGTCGAATCACCTTCGTCCGTAGGAGAATTCAGTACCCTCGAGATACCCTACACGTGACCCTGGGTGGTGCCAACCAGGTGACAACTCTACTGGTGGTAGGCTTCGGCCGTGGCTAGTCACCACCCACTGAACAAAGCCATGTCGCCAAGCGGCCTAGCCGTGTTCCGGCATGATGTTCGGTGTTGCCATTCATGGATGGCGGGTCAGATCAGTTGCGCTGCATGTTCCTAGTGAATGTAGCGTCTCGATCTACTGCCGCCTTCCGACCTAGGCAAGTATGCTCCATCGTAGATCTCATCTTCACTTACCATCAGGTGAGATCGAGATCAAATACTTGCCTATAATGCAAAAAAAAAAAAAAAAAAAAAAAAAAAAAGTACCATTAAACGACCACCTGTTCCTTAGATCATTTTTGTTTACGGGATTGTTTATGTAGATACTGCTTTTCTTCGTTGATTATAGGGCTGTAATTTGCAAGTTTTTTTGGCGATAAATCGTACCGTGAATAAGTCGCAAATGCGTAGTCAGGTAAGGGTGAAGTAGTGGGGCTGCCGTTACACTTATACATAATGGAAACACTTGAAATCGGCGTCTACCGGAATGCATATAGAATGTTAAACGATCCGATAAGATCTAGCGCACGTAAACGATTTAACGGTATTATTTTAGTAGTCACCTAAATGTGTACCACAAGAATTAAGTAAAATGATGTGGTCTGAACTTCTAATCCTGGAATATTGAAATTACCAATAGACATCTTAAGCGGTTCAACTGCTTAAATGACGCGAAAAAACTTAAATATACTTACATTTAAAAAAATACCGTCTCTACAGCCATCCTCACCTCATTCATATTTTAGAAGAGCAATGATATTTACTATCATTGCTCTTAGTAATAGTTTTCCCTTTCGTATATCTTAGTTTTAATGTTTAAATTATAATATTACAGATTTGTATTGGTGTGTCATATATGTTGGTCTGTGGTGATAGACTGACATTATTATTTTCTATATTCAATTCTATTCACACCTAATTATCATATGAATTTATATTCATACAAATAAATTTGTATCTGACAATTAGTATTGTTACGTGCGGGGGTAATCAAATGCCGATTACGTGAAAATTACTTTAATCGCTCTCCACACAGTAGGCAAAAATAGTACACACCAGTACACTAATTAGTTAACACTTAAACAACAATACACCAAATCACTTTGTAACACAGTTGTCCACAGTATTCGCTAGAGTCGCCGGTATAGTCTTCTTAGTTCGCTTCCGAGAGATGTGTTCACTATCGCTTTCAAATAGAAACTGTCTCGTCGCTGGTCCTGCACACTATTTATAATCCGAAAATAGCGAGGGTGGATCTTTCCAGAAAGGTGTCGATAAAAACCCACTAAATAGAAAAGTTCCATAAGGAAAATGAACCTTATGTACACGGTAATAAGGAGGCGCTAGAATGTTCTAGTGTACGTAGCTGTATTCGTCTAATCGGTATTATTCCGAGAACTCGTAGTTCCAGGAATTGCATTGTCCTCGCCTTTTGTTTACTAATAATAATTTTAATAAAAATAATATGAGGTATATTCCGGAAGCCGGTTGCAACATTGTTGACGATTCTAGATCTTTCTTCACAGATCGATAGGGGACCTTGGACCCAACAATGCGTTTTTGTTTCTAGAAGCTTCGATGACTATTTCTCGAGTTATCGATACCTCTTTTATACGCATCGTAACATTACCCCCCTCTTAGTCATGCTCGTCCCGAGCATTATTCGAGCCATGATATCGCGCTAACCGGTCCACATGGACTACCTTTGGTTTTCCTCTAAGTCCCTTCTTGATGCGGAAGGTAACATCATTGATCCTTGTAATGACGGTGTACGGTCCTTCCCAGCGAGCTTGAAGTTTCGGAGACTTTCCCTTTTTGCGAAGCGGATTATGAAGCCACACTAGTGTTCCTTCCTCAAACCCGTTGGTGTTCGAATTCCGATCGTACCGGGTCTTCATCCTTGTACTAGTCTTAAGATTATTCTCCCGTACTCTTCTGTGTACTTCATCCAACTGGTTTTGAAGTTCACTCACATAGTCTGTAACAGGCTTAGGACTATCGGGTGGCGTGCCTGTTATCGCATCGACTGGGAGCCTTATTTCTCGACCGAAATTTACCTTGGCCGGAGTATGTCCCGTACTATCATGCTCCGCAGATCGATAGGACATCAGAAACAGCGGAATGTATTGGTCCCAATCTCTCTGATGATCGTCCACGACTTTAGCCAAGTAGTTCTCTAAGGTCTGGTTGAACCTCTCGACCATTCCGTCTGACTGCGGATGCGCTGGAGTCGTACGGGTCTTATTGATTCCCAGAAGTTTGCACATTTCCTGAAATAAGGAAGACTCAAAATTCCGCCCTTGGTCTGAGTGAAGTTCCATGGGTACGCCATATCGACAGACCACTTCCTGGACCAGTTTCTTCGCCACAGTTATAGCTTCTTGATTGGGTGTCGCAAAGACTTCGGGCCACTTAGTGAAGTAATCTTGCACTACTATGATGTATTTGTTCCCATCATCCGTCATTGGAAAAGGTCCAGCAACATCAATGGCGATGCGCTCCCATGGCGCTCCAACATTGTACGACTTTAATTTTCCCCTGCTTCTTGTCTGCGGGCCTTTCACTGAAGCACAAGCGGTGCACTTACGGCACCAATCCTCGACATCTTCCCGACAACGAACCCAGTAGAAACGTTGTCGCACTTTAACCAGGGTCTTCTTGACTCCAAGATGCCCACCAGAAACACCGTCGTGAATGTGCCGCAGAAGAGGGGCCACCTTACTCCGAGGTACTACGACTTGCATGGTTACTCCTTGCCCGTCGTTGGACTCCCATTTTCTACATAGTACACTGTTTTCCAGAGTCAAGCTGTCCCACTGAGCCCAATAGCTTTTGGTGGTCGAACTATGAGCAGACACATCACTCCATTGGGGTTTGTTCCCAAGTCGTTTCCAGTCCAGTATAGGTCGAAGGTCATCGTCCTCTTCTTGGGCCTTCTTCATATTAGTCCCAGTCCATTCGTCATCAAGTCCGTGTGTCCTGATGACTTTAACCTCTTCTCGTACTTCATTCTTCTGACAGTGCTTGCAGTCTTCGGCACACGGTCTTCTTGACAAAGCATCGGCGTTGCTATGTCCTTTTCCACTTCGGTGTTCTATCACAAAGTGAAATTCCTGTAGTTGCTCGAGCCATCTAGCTACTTGACCTTCTGGGTTCTTAAATTGTAACAACCATTTTAAAGCAGCATGATCTGTTCTTATAGTAAACTCCCTTCCTATAAGATACTTCTGAAAATGCTGTAGGGTCTTCACTACGGCAAGTAGTTCACGGCGAGTAACACAGTAATTTCTTTCTGGTTTGGAAAGTGACTTACTGAAATATGCTATCACGACTTGACGATCTCCCTGTATTTGAGATAAAACACCACCAATTCCTGTGTTACTGGCGTCTGTGTCCACGATGAATCTTCCTTCTCTATTTGGGTAACCCAAAATAGGGGCTTCACATAACCGTTGCTTGAGCTCACTGAAGGCTTCCTCACAAGTCAGGTCCCAGATAAAATCACGTTTCTCTTCTGTAAGTCGATGCAACGGTTTTGCAATGTCCGAGAAGCTCTTAATGAATCGTCTGTAATATGCGCATAATCCCAGAAAGGCGCGCACTTCTGTTTTGTTTCTTGGAACAGGCCATTCTTGTACAGCTTTTATCTTCTCAGAGTCGGTTTGGACTCCTTCCGTTGAGATGACGTGTCCAAGGTAACTGACTTCCTTTTTTAATAGAGCGCACTTCTTTGGACTAAGTTTTAAATTAGCCTCACGGATCCGGGTGAACACTCGTTCTAAATTCTTCAGGTTCTCCTTGAAGCTACGACCCATAACGATTACGTCATCAAGGTAGACCAGGCATACGTCTCCGAGTAAACCGACCATCACTCTTTCCATGAGGCGCTCAAATGTGGCTGGAGCATTACATAACCCAAAAGGCATAACATTAAACTGCCACAATCCGTTTCCAATTCCAGTGCTGAAGGCTGTCTTCTCTTTGTCTTCTGGGCTTAATTCTACCTGCCAATAGCCACTTTTTAAGTCGATAGTTGAGAACCATTTCATACCACTGAGCATGTCCAGTGTGTCGTCAATCCGAGGTAAGGGGTAGCTGTCTTTCTTTGTGACGTTATTCAACATCCGGTAATCCACACAAAACCTTGTACTGCCATCCTTCTTCTTCACCAGCACCACGGGTGATGACCACGGACTCGTAGAAGGTTCAATTATTCCGTTATCAGCCATATCCTTAATCATATCTGTCACCTCTTTTTCTCTTGCCCATGGTATGCGTCGTGGTCTTTGTTTTATAGGCCTGGCGTCGCCTGTGTCAATCCGATGTTTTACGAGCCCAGTCCTTCCACAGTCATTTCCAGTAGCAAAAATGTCGTTGAATTTTAGCAAGAGTTCTTTGGCTTGCTGCAGTTCTGTTGCCGATAAATTCTCCTTAGAAGATTCCAGTAGTTGCTGGATGTGATCCTCCTTTACGTGGGTAGCATTTTGTTTACCTGTATCACAATTCAATCGTCTCAGGTACTTCACTTCCTCACATCTTCCAACCACACTATTCTTCTTGAGGTGAACTTCTTCACTACCAAGGTTAAGGATTCTCACCTTAGCAATTCCGTTCGACATTAGTAAGGTCCTTGCTGTAATTAAACGTGGGTAATTTCCAGTGTCTTCAACAATGAGGCATCTTCTTTGTTTAATATTACGAGGAAATTTCACTATCACCAAGTTTTCTGATTTCGGCGCCAGTGTAGTGTCCTTCAGGCAATAAATATTGCACGGGCGTGATCCTTGCAGACAAACTTCTTGGTCAGGAAACCTTAACACTCCTTTAGCAACATCCAAAACACAATGCTGATTCTTCAAGAAATCCAGCCCCAAAATACAATCGTCGGTAATATTAGCAATCAGCACTGCCTGTAGATACACTCGGTCACCAATTCTAAACTTTACGTCTGTTTCGCCGAGGACGGAAACTGGCTGGCCAGTGGCTGTCTGAAGATGACATTTTGGAGATCGTCTATTCCACATTATGGTGCGTCTCAGTAGCTCTGGTCTCACAATGGTACGTGATGCTCCGGTATCCACTGTTAAACTACATGATTTATTATCTACGGTGCCCTCGAGGATCAGACTATTCCCATTAAAGACTTGAGTTATGGTCACTGTAGGGGCTTTATGTTGACCAGCCAGCGCCCGCCCCGCGGCCCTGGCGACTTTTAGTTTAACGGCGTATCTTGAACGACCTGGGTCTCGGAGTCCTTGACCCTTCTCCTTTTCTTAGGACATTCGAGCCGAATGTGCCCTTTTTCTCCACACTCATAACACGTTGGGACAAACCGAGACTTTTTCTCTTCTGGTATCATCGCTCTAACTTTATGTAGCCTCGTGTCCTGTTGCACAGCTTCCACTTCAAGAGCATGAGCGAGTGCATTCTTCAAGGCCTGGTGATGACCCAATTTCACAGCGCCTCGAACTTCTGAATTTCTTATGCCATCCACAAATGCCTGCAGCAGGTTCACTTCGATCACTTCTGGTGCCGATGAATAAGCCCGACGAACCAGCCTTTCAATTTCCTGGGCCCACTGCTGGAGGCTTTCACCAGCCTTCTGTGATCGCTCACGGAGTTGCACTCGGTAAACATGTTCCAGGTGCTTATCACTATAGCGCGTGTCTAACGCTTCCATTAGTGTCTCCAGCATCCTCCTTTCAGGCGGCAGGTTTTCCAGAATTGTTAAGGCATCCCCTCGTAGAGCAAGCGTAAGAGCCATGAAAGATTGCTCGTTGCTCCAGCCATTACCACTCGCAAGTACCTCGAACTGGTACTTGAACGCTGACCACGACGAAGTCCCATCGAAGCGTGGTAGGTCAAGTTTTGCAGATGATGGTGAAGCCACTGCAATCGATCCATGTGTTCTTAGCTTCATCACCTCCTTATTAAGTGTTTCCCAGCGGTCTTCCATAGCCTCATTCTTGAGAGTTACTTTTTGTAATCGGTCTTCGAGGTTCCCTGTCTTCTTAGTAACTTCTTTGTCAAGCACTTCCACGCGATCTTCAAGAAACCTAACTTTTTCTCCAAGAGCTATTATGCCGGCATCAATTTTGCCTACTACAGCTTCCTGGTTGACCTTCATCATTTTCTGATTGGCCTGCATCATTTCCTGCATGGAAGCCATTTTTTGATTGAGCTCCTGCCGACTGGCTTCTTGGTTGGCCTGCATCATTTTTTGCATCGAAGCCAACAGTACCGACATGTTCATGTCTGGTGCACTAACCCCTGGTGCTGCCATAGTTTCAGCTGGATTCTCATCACCAGCCCGAGGCTCTTCCTCTTCACGGCTACGTTGACGTGCAGCATCCATTTCCACTTGCCGTCTGGTTCGTGGAGTACGTCCTTCGTCTTCACGTGGTAGTAACGGCATTCCGCTTCTGACACCAATTGTTACGTGCGGGGGTAATCAAATGCCGATTACGTGAAAATTACTTTAATCGCTCTCCACACAGTAGGCAAAAATAGTACACACCAGTACACTAATTAGTTAACACTTAAACAACAATACACCAAATCACTTTGTAACACAGTTGTCCACAGTATTCGCTAGAGTCGCCGGTATAGTCTTCTTAGTTCGCTTCCGAGAGATGTGTTCACTATCGCTTTCAAATAGAAACTGTCTCGTCGCTGGTCCTGCACACTATTTATAATCCGAAAATAGCGAGGGTGGATCTTTCCAGAAAGGTGTCGATAAAAACCCACTAAATAGAAAAGTTCCATAAGGAAAATGAACCTTATGTACACGGTAATAAGGAGGCGCTAGAATGTTCTAGTGTACGTAGCTGTATTCGTCTAATCGGTATTATTCCGAGAACTCGTAGTTCCAGGAATTGCATTGTCCTCGCCTTTTGTTTACTAATAATAATTTTAATAAAAATAATATGAGGTATATTCCGGAAGCCGGTTGCAACATTGTTGACGATTCTAGATCTTTCTTCACAGATCGATAGGGGACCTTGGACCCAACAATGCGTTTTTGTTTCTAGAAGCTTCGATGACTATTTCTCGAGTTATCGATACCTCTTTTATACGCATCGTAACAGTATTTAAATTAGCGATTTGATCATGCTAGCGAATGACTTGACTAGACTGATGGCTTGGTTAAGATCCCTTAGCTATATTGAGACTGAAAACTTACTAAAGATTATCATATAAGTATGTTATAGCTCTAGCATTATGTAATGCATGAAAAGTATGAATAAACCGATTTCTACCAATACACACACGTACACATATACACATATGTAATCACACGTACACAAATTAGGCTTTCTTTTTCATAATTTCATTGTTATCACAACACATTAACAATAGAGTTTGCAAATGAAATAAAAAAAATGATTTTCTTTTTTTAGTGTATATGCTGTCTTTAATCGCAGGTATGCGGCATATCTTACGTCGCATTACGAAAATGTGACGCGCATCTCGATTGATTTACGAACGGCGTGACTACACTGACTCAGCCTTGATTGAGGTTAGAGAAATTTTCAATGTACCTGTACCAATACGTCATAGTAAAAGTACTTTTTCCTACCTTTAAAACGTTGTAACTACCTCATTCCATTTTATTCGACGACCAGGGCCCCAAGTCTGCTGACACAATCGATCAGCAACCGCATAGTAACTGTCACTTTTGACCGATATCCCATACAATATCTGTCAAAAGACAGTCACTATGCGGTTGCTGTTCGATTATGAATCGCTAGTGTTAGCAGACTTGGGGCCGTGATTAGTGCAGTTTGTAGTGACCAGCGTTCAGTGCTGAGGGTCTGGCGTTTGAATCCTGGTAGGCTCAAACTTTGTGTGATGAGCACGAATGTTTGAACCCGAGTCATGGATGTTTAATATCTATATAAGTAGGTACTCGTGCGTTCGACCCCAGTCCATTGTATGTAAGCTAGATTCTAATAATACAAGCGTTGCTTAGTGTGGGACCGTATGGTGTGTTCGTCCCGCGATATTATTATTATTATCTATCCTTGTACAACCCACTGACGACTGACGGGGCTAAATTATTATCATCCATAGCGTTATCATTACATTCTTAAAGCTATTTTGGATCTTTTGAAGAAAAGATTAGACTCCGAAGCTGGAAGAAAACTAAATGTAATGTAACGGATAAGACATTATGAAGGCCACAAACTACGACTTAGTCAGCTTATAACCAGAATTTCCTCGCACCGAGGGGTAGATTTTCCGGTAGCTACCATGTGGGGAACGTTGGAGCATATAGCAGCCCCATTAAATATATATTCTCTGAGTGCACCTCTACCTACCCCTTTGGCGATTATAAGCGTGTCGATTGGATATGTACAAACAGGAATAATCAACAAGTCAAAGTCAAACCAATGTTCTTTTTTTCAGATAGTTTGTGATGTGTGTGTGTTGTTCTTGGATATTTATCGATTGAACAGATTTTTTTTTCAATTCTGCATTCTAATTGACGTCATAACTTTACCTGATAGGTACCTGATAGATAGTACCCGTATAAAAGTGCATAACGATGTAGATTATATGTTTCCATTGAATAGGTAATTCCACTATGCCATACATACTGACTGCGAAACAGGTTGAAAAATATAGCCTCGTCTTCTACAAGTATTTAATAATTTCTTATATATAGGTAGGTACGTAATAGTCCTCCCGTCCGAATCTCGGTCATGGCGGCTAATTCACGTAAACATCTGCGCAAGAGATATTATAGTGTACGTTAGTGTGCGCAAGGGCAGGTGTACTCTCCCTTCCCTCATTCTCATAGTCCGATGGGGTGGCAATCCGACACGACCGGTGAGAGACCAGGCGCAGGACCGACACCTTTACTTGCTCTCAGAGGTACAATATAGGTACATACAAACATACTTACTCGTACTACATATTTTCATAATTGTATGTAGAGATCTAGTTAATGTTTAGATTTATATTGACGTCACAGATTTATATCTGTGTCCATATGGCTAAAGGAAAATCACCAAAGGTTGAAGGTTAATGGCTTTTATCATGGGAATAGGGAAACCCTGTCATCAAACCATTGTGATATTACACCGTGAGAGATGTATGGCAATTTAAATGCATAGTAATCGGATAAACAGCGACTTATGTAAGCAGTGATAGATAAGTTGGTAGAGCGCTTGCATTAAAAACAAGGTATGCAGATTCCAACCCCGGCTCGTACCTCTGGGATTTTCGGATTCCATGTGTGTATTGTATTCAATCACGATTATCGCTTGCTGCGTAGTGATAGTGAACATCGTGGGGAAACCTGCACGTCTTTTGAAAGCAGTGTGAAGATCGCCAACCAGCACTGGGCCAGTGTAGTACTATGACCTAAATTCCCTTCATATTATAGGAGAGCAAACCCGGTATAATGGTAATAAGCTGGCCCTCGCCGGGAAACACTATCCACGCAATAATATCTGGGAGGAACTGCAGTGCAACTATACCTAAATCTTTGAGGATTACAGGCGTGTTGAATCTAAGAAATTTGGGTACGATTAGGTTACATTTTTTAGATGAACGTTCCATACCATAGTACTCGTATTAATTGCGTTAAAATGTTTATCAAACCTTTTGTAATTTTGATGTGTGTCTTATAGATCTTACGTTATAAAATTTCACGAAGGGCTCACTGTAAGTTATGACGGCATCAAATACCGGTTGAATCTTTCCATAAATTTGATAGAGCACCCATAGCGAGAACGTGCAGCTTTACTGAGACTATCAGTCATTCGATTTGTATTCGAATACCTACCATCAAAACTCATACTAAGAGCTCTTCAAAAGTAACACACTTAAATAGTTCAATAGCTGTTTGTGTCTGTTGGACCCATGGGATTGAATAAAACTATTACAACCCTCTACTAAATAATAAAATGCCAATAACTATTCGCTGTTACATTGAAAACCCACTGACGATAATTTAGATTCTTATCTACGCATGCAACCTGTTTTAATGTATGTTTACTGAATCCAAATATACAGAAATTACTTTAGAGCCCCCGCGCACTAGGCACAGAGATTATTATTATATTAAAGATTATTATATTAAAGAGATTATTCGTGAGCTTACCGTATACATTATAGTCTACGTATTTAGACAGTTTTTATGGAGAATTAAAAGTCTTAAACACCACCTGCTAGAGGCAGTGTACAATTCTCCACACAAAATGTCTCAATACTTAGACTATAAAGTATACGGTTAACTTACGAATAATCTCGCACTTGACAACCAGATCTAAGAATATCCTATTAAAATATGACGTTGTTAGTTTACAGGTTACCCCTACAAAAGATAAATATATTTACCGAAATAAACTATTACCTTCAAATTTATAGTAAGTTTTCATCGACTTGGTATTTTAAATGTAAGATTTGATTTTGAATACTCACGTTCAAAATTCATAGGGCGCATAGAGTTAAGAAGATTTGACGTAAGATAAGTACAGCAATCATGTACGAGTAGTAGATATAATAACGAAAATGACAAAATTGTTAAATCAGCCACGGTTCAAAACTCACTGAAATTACTTCCCGTAGCCTCTGTTCATATTAAAAACATGTTTTGTTGTTATAATTACCCTATTGTAACTATAGTTATAACAATAAAAATAATAATGTGCGATTATGGCAGGTGTCCGCAACCCTTCCAATATTCCCATCCCATATCCGTCCAATTCTCAATCCTTGGCCCAATTATCTTTCCATATTCATTCCATAGTTTCCATAGTTCCTCCGCCTGCTGAGGTCAATTCGCTGTTTCTGCTATCATTTTCAGTAGTAACATAACTAACTAAAATTGTCAAAAAGGGCCTCTACGTGTTGCACCCAGGTCCCCGCGCAAACATTCCAAAGAACCGTATATAGCCCATGTGGAGAGAGACATAATAATAGCAGCCTATTTACGATTGCTAGCAAAATAGGACGACGCCATAGGCACGCGTAGGTGTCAATCTTCGTATCTCTGGTTATTAGGGGAGCCAAACAAATTCGTTTCTGGTTGAGTGCCCTCAAGCACGGGAAGGTTAATAAGAAATCACAAAGATCTCCACGCTATTTATACATGCCTATTGTTGATGCTGACAGGAAGAACGAGCAGAGGTAATTGATCTTCAATCATGTGTTGATATTGCGGCGATATTGAGGGATGTTATTTTTAAATCACGTTATAATTAAGTGAGGTAAGACCTGCTATGACACTTGACACTTGTATTCCTTAACGGGGTGGGCAGGACTGATACAATATTATTAGTATACTATAGGTATAGGTATTGAATTAATCCCACTAATATTATAAATGTGAATGTTTGGATGGATGGATGGATGGATGTTTGTTACTCAATCACGCCAGAACGTTTCATAGAGCAAAGGATCGATATGATTTTTTGCATATATAGTGAAATGACATAGGCTAATTTTATCCCGGTAAAATGCTCGGTTCCTATGGGATACCATACAGGAACAGTGCATTTGCAAAAGGACATAGAAGAAAAGGACATACTTTTTAAACCCGGGTAACACCGCAGTGCGCAGCTAGTATTTATATAAATAAACATAAAAATGCGTCCATATCGTGGTCACGACCCAATTTAGTTTAACTTGGTTGGTTAATGGACAAATTAATAATGACCAATAATTGTATATCTAATGTCATCGTTTTAATATATCTATTAACTTTAAGGTTAAAGATATTATTGAGCCCATAGGGACATAATGAACCTTACCTAATCGTTTCAAACATTAAATGGCGATTACTCAGGGACCCAGGTATGATAGAATTCATGATATTTATTTGCGTTGGTGTTAGCGCCAGATAGTCAGGTACCTTCTTATGCCATGTTTTATTAAAATCCATCTCCATCCATAGACAAATTAACCTAGACCTGGTTTCCCAAGCCCTCCCCTCTGCCGAGGCTTTAGGACCATCCCTCATGAATTGGCAGAATGAAATCAGTACAGAAACTAGCGCTTAACAACTCCATTGTTAGATACTCCATGAGACAGATAGAAAAAATCTGCTATGAAAAAAAAATGCAATGCCAATTGTTTCATCTCACTGGCGCGAAAAGGCGGCCTTTATTGTTTTTTTTTTTAATTTGGCATCACCATAGGTATTTTGCCAGTGTCAAGTACTATAAATTATTTCTGTTTTTGAGCATATGCACAGGCCCGAAGGCTAGGCCCAAGTAAAATACCCGCCATCCCTAAATCAGTTAAGTAATGGATACTTTACTGAAAGATTTTTCATGGTTTTTTTGTGAGAAACTGAAAAGCCATATTTCGTCACTCTGTTTCAATTGTGCACTTTATCGAACCCATAATGGTTAATATTCGACTTATATCATTCACTATATAACTCGCAGGAACACCAGTTTTAGAAATTAAAACATAACTGACTTTTCAGTTTCCCGCCAAAAAAGTTCGGCCTTTATTGTTCGAAATCTGCTCGCAAAAGTTCATTATATCCCCATGGGTTGACAAGATTTTCAAATTTCGAACGTGACAAACTAATGTATAACAACTGCTAGTTAATCTGTGGTACTGGTATACCGGGTTTGTGTACTGACCGAATATGTTTGTGTATTAAAAAAAAACATAATAACTGTTTGGTGGGAAGTTGAACTGGGCAGTTGTAAATTTTATTTTATTTTCGAAAAAAAATGTTAAATTGATAAGTAATATGATCACCAGATAAATCATAAAGTTTGCAGGGTAGGTTTCATGCTATGAATAATGAAACGCCGATTAATTATATAGTCCAACATTTTCCTCGCTGTAGTGAGATGAAAAGTTGTGTGTGTCACAGGGCTGCAAAATTATATGAGTCTAGGGTCTTTGATCCCTCGCTACGCTAAGTATTCTATTTTCAAAAAAACTTATGCTTTCCTCGCTCGGTATGCAATACAAGCGCTCGAACCAAATAACATCTTTGCATCCTCAGATAACAAATAAATATTTTCTAAAATTATTCCATATACAGATACGATCGTCATACGGTTCCTATTTCATGGTAACACATCTATGTAACAAAATGGTCAAATCGATTTTCCCAACTAATTGTTCAGGTGTATCCCTAATAGATCCGGTATAAGCCGGTCGGTGTATGCAATTACCTGTGACAATGGCGTGACCATGATACCTCTAGTATCATTCAGTGGACAACCGCACCACAGAAATACCGCACGATCTGTTCGGTACCTATGTGCATTGTTCTTAAGTGATACTTAACCCTAATTTCATTGAAGGTGTTTTTTTTTTCAAATACTCAAAATGAGGTAACATTTTAAAAGCAATAGTGGATTCGAGGTAAAATCACAGTGTTATTTGATGAAATTAAAAAACAATATTATAAGCTATTTCATTTATCCGACTTCGGAATGGAAATGGTTAGGATTATAGCATGTATGTATGCTTTTTACAATTAACTGAGTACTTTTTGGATGAAATCAATTTTAAAATACTGTTCTATAATAAGTAGTAAACCAAAATTAAATTAAAAATATAGCCAATAATAAAGGTGTAAGATTAAAAATCAGTTGTAAATAATAGACCCCGCAATCTCCAGTTTGTTATTTATGAACGCGGTTTCACACGTTTTTACAACATTTATTCAATTTTTCAAACAATAGATAGTTTTTTTACAATATAACAATAATAAATACGTAGTACTTGTACGTAATTTAACCCATTTAACATAATACTCACTTACCCACGTATCATTTGTCCGCAGAACATTCTAGATAACATGAGTGCACTTCATAACTTCATACTTACAGTAAATATTTTCACTTTCTTCTTTTAGCGGTACCTTATAAGTACTAATGGCTTTATTTATTCTATCATCAAAATAAAGTTCTATTCTATTCCATCGATAATTACTTGAACCCAGAATCACATTATTGTCAGGCCATATTTAGGGAAAACAAACTCCTTCCTCCTAGCTCCCTAATTTTTGAGGACAGAGATATCTCTCCAAATACTACGGTCAAGTCCACAGCATACCGTCTTGGCTGACTGAATCGGTCCATCTTGTTGGTACCCTTCTTCTGACGCCACTGCCTTACATAGGAAGAGGTCGAACGCGCTTGAAAAGAGTTCATAGAATAAGAAGAGTAAGAGTCTAAAACTATATCATCTAGGACGTATATAAAGATTTATATGATACTATAATAAAGGCATTATCCATCTATCAAAAAAAACCGATAGTTTCATACATTTATTGATGGTCATATATATGACCATATCCATGTCAGAGATTGATATATTTACAATAATATTATTCCCCTTACGGCCACTAGAGAAACAGGCAATAATTCTGTTGATGAGAAAAATATTTTTTCTTTAAAAAGCAGAAGACAATGTGTTACGTGAGAAAACATAATATTTCCATTCAGAATTGAGAATATATAAATAGGTGCGTTCTGACTGACCGCGCGGCCTCGCGAGACTGTTATGCCTCGCTATCAGTGTCTGTTTAATGTCAACGATAGGTATTTGCATATTATTTATTTTTTGTATTTTGGTTATATTACTTAAATCATAAGTATTAATTATTTTATAACTGTTAATGCCTTGCTCTGTCTCCGTCACACCCGTGCTCACTTATGGCGGTAACGTAATCTGACACTGCATGTATACTTTCGTTTTTATAATCGGACCTTTAAATGTCTATATTTTCATTATTATTAGAGTTATTTCGAAAATGATTTCAGCTTTAGCATTCATAATATTATATACCTTTTTATAAAACACGCATATTGTCTATTGCTCGGGCCAAACTGAGGCAGCCGCGCGAGGCTGCTCAGCTAGTACGTACACGGCTAATGATAATTAATATCTGGCCATTATTCACATTATTATGTACATACATTACTTGTTGAATATGTGACAATAGCGTTATCAAACTCAAGGTGGACCGCTTCCGAATATGTAACTAGACTAGATTTCGCCTACAGTTTTGTCTGTGATTTAGGGAAATCTGATAGGAGCGAACCTTATGCAAGGTACTCACCTAATTTGGGTAATTTTGGTTTATGATAAGGGCCCGAACTCCTTGGGGTTACGGAAAAAAATATTAAAAATATATCCCGAAATTTAGTAAATTCGCGAAGAATACCTAGTATCGCTAAGTTTAGTATTATTGACATTATAATTAGTAATTTTAATGTCCCACGGTGTACCCCCAATGTAATGGTAGTCATCTACTAATAAAAAAAATACAATTTATTACTAATGCAACATAAAATATTTTTGTCTATAAATACACTACACTACTTCACTGGTATATTCGTGACAATTCGATTAATATATATAAAAAGGCTTTGACAAAACGTCACGGATCACCTTTGCACATATATGTTTTTTTAAACTTTTGTTGTCAAATAATAATAAGGAACCTGTTTCTTTATAAGTTAATCGGCTTCTTGCAGCTCAGTCACATTTGTCTGTGAAAAAAAAACACAAGGAAAACTGTATATGTGTGAAGAATCCTTACAATTCGTTTAGTTGTACCCGAAGACGGACATGTGAGGAATAAATTAAAGAAATAAAGATTCTAAATATTATTTTCAGAAAATTTTAAGTACTTAAGTGTAACGTGCTCAACCTGTGTACAACATGTTGGCGAAACACTCGAAGTTATTCTTCACGGCGTCCATGGCTTTTCTGATAATAGCCATAGTGTTGGCTGCATGGGGTTTTCCAAAAATTGTCGGCATACAGATACAAAAAGTGAGTTTTTTCATTATTTTTTACATAGATTATAAGAACACTCTCCCTGCTTAACTCTATTTTTTATCCTGCTTCAATTAACATGATCGTGCTCTCCTCGGACAAGTTTAAATCTTCCGAAGAACCTATGTTTTCCGCATACATCACCTTGAACCACTACTTAGCTATTATACTGGCATTTCCTCATAATATATCTGTATACAAATACAACAAAAAAACTTACCTTCATGCATACATATAAGGGTTGTTTCTTTGTGCCAAAATAAGGCAAATGTTTGTACAAATATGGCACGTTCAGTACCAACATTAGAGGCACAATCATTCACCTTTAAAACACACGCATTTAGCTTAGTTGGAGGACCTAACATGACTACTGATTAATATATTTCTAAACACAAGCATATTACTAGTAATCATTAATGTATATATATAACAAAGTCGAGTAAGTTACACAATTTTTAACCCAAAAATGGGTGAACATTATTATGATCTTTGATTTTTTTTAATTTGCCTTCACCCTGAGTAGCAGAATACCTATTAAAACATGGTAAAAATTAACTTAAATAATTAAATAAAAATAATTATTTTTCTCATACATTTCATTCTGAGGCGGTACGAAGTTAGCCGGAATAGGTAATCACATAATATACTGAGTAATTTAAAAAATACCTAATGCTACCTGATATTAATTTCTTATATTTGCGCGAATACTACACATTGAAATAAAACTAAATTTAAGGATTTTGTCCGTGACAATGGTTGCTGTAAAGAAGCCGAAACGTCGGGAACGTAAAAACATTAAATAAACGCGATAAAATCCTTAAAATTAGTTTTATTTCAACATGCTACCTGAATTAACATTATACTCTGCAACATTAGTGACGAACTCTCTGGTATCGAATACCTAATTATATGGTTTAGTACTTACCTACCATTTTATGGCTATGGTAAGTAATAACTGTTTTTATTCTGTTTGTACGTGTTAAACCTAACAGATTTATAACAACCTCAGAAGAATATTAGATATCGTAAGGAACAATTCAAAAGCCATAATTATATTTTTGTCATGTGAAAAAAAAACTGTGTAGACGATACCGCAGGGTTACTGCTTAGATTCGTATTTTTTTCAAGTAGAACTATTTTTACTACATTTGTTGTTTTTTCATATGTTTACGTTACCGTCACGTCGTCGTGTCGGATGCTTTGCAGTACTCTTGACCATGAAACAGGTTTCATTTCAATGTGTATTTCTCACTAAAGTGAAAAAAAAATCGAATATTATCTTCAAAAACCGGTTGTAAGCCCCTTATAAATAACATTCTTCGTGCTAAATTATTTTTATTCGTATATGCTATGCTGTTTATAAAACGCAATATAGGTACGTACTTACTGGTAGTGGTTTGGGGTGATTCTATTCTTATATGCATTTACAAACTATTGAAAAATTGCATTAAATATATCTGTAACATGACCGTGTCTATGTGAATATTGGATAAGTGCCTATTTTAGAAAAATAATCGAAAAAAGACATATATTATTTATAGTTGATAGATGCACCGCCATTTTTTATTGCATATTCTCTCTTTGCCTAGGGCAAGAAAACTTCTAGACGGAATTTCATGAAACTCAGCTCAGTAATAGCTTACCTATATCCTGAGCCATTATATAGATTTTTTTAGCTTTACAACTCTTTCTCAAGGTGATTACTTATTTACTAAGTACCTAGGTATTTCGATATACTATGTAACTGAAATGGAAATATACCTACACATAAATCTGAAAATATTACCAATTTTTTTTTTCATGCAACGTCTAACTTAATTAACCTAATATGTAATCAGTTTCTTAATTTCTTTTATATTATATTGAATTAATGTATTTCCGCCAATAATTATAGTCTATTATCTATCTTGTCTCTCTGTGTCTCTTTATCTATGAGTTGATTCAAGATATCTTATAAATTGTCAGATGAATGATTACTAAAGAGAGCCGTTTTGACATGACCCATTGAACTGTAAACGCGATAATGTACCCAGAATTTAATGTTTTACAAGTCTCCCATTAATTTATAAATTGATGATTCGGCCTTCAAATTAGGTACCTAAAACGTGTTTATTGTCATTTTTAAATAACAGAGGCAACAAGAAACAAATAAAAACGAGTATATGCATCGTTTTTTTATTTTAGTAACTTATAAATAATACTTTAAATGTAAATGAGTTCAGGGACCGCACTTTTGGCGTCATTAGCTTTTAAAATATTTTTGGTGGTAGACTGGCGTACATCCCCCTCCCATAAAGGGGAGGCCGATGAGGTTAAAAAATGATTTAGCATAAATAATCTTGTTACAGAATGTCCAGTTGGATAACTCGTCACAAATGTTCGCAAAGTGGCAGAAGCTACCGATGCCTTTGGACTTCAAAGTCTACTTGTTCAACGTCACCAACCCTGATGATGTGAACGAAGGCCAGAAACCGATATTAAATGAAATTGGACCCTATGTATACAAGTAAGAGTTTAGTTTTTATTGGGAAATTATTATATCTATAATAGGAACGAGCGAAGAATCCCTTTTCAAGAGCTTGTTACACAAAATAAGGATCAAAGATAAAATAACGCCTTTTTCATTCTGGTCTTTTTAATGTTTGCTATATTTGAAAACTTACTTCATTCATATTTTTCGAAGCCGAAACTAAATCTACAGTCATATTATTCTAAAACTACTTAATAATTATCACGATGATTAACGATGTGTTTTTATAAACCTTCATTTTGTGTTACACGTGATTTCAATTAAGACGATCAGATGTTTGGTACTACTCAAATCATAATAATAATATCGCCAGACGAACACACCAACTATACGGTCCCACACTAAGCAACACTTATTTTATCGGTACAGTACAATGGACTGAGGGAGAACTCAGTATATAATACTTGTATAGAGTCCACTCGATCAGGGATAGGCAGTTACAAACTAAGGATGCCTTAAAACCTGCACCAAACACGTTCTTCTTCTTATTTCTTTACTTGAATGAAATAAAATGGATATGAATATGGCCTCACTCACAACTTAGCGGGTATTTTACCAATGTCAAGTAATTATTAGCAATAACACATTAAATAAATACACATTATAAATAAAATAATGGATGTGACATGATGATATGAAAGTGGCGTGATAGGTATACTATTGAAATTATACTTTATAGACATTGACATTATTTTTTTGCGATCATAAATAAGTACATTAAAGTTTGTTTTGGTCGTCAAAAACGTAAGCTCGTGTTGACCAACAGTCAATGGCCAATAATTGCAAATCAGGACAATGTACTAAAAACCTTCAAAGGATTCGTAAGGCTGATATTATATTCCTTTTTCCTTTTGTCTTGGCCGCTATGTGGTTACTAAAAAGATATGACGATTTTTAACCCTTTACTGGATAACTGTTTTGTTTTTATGTAGGTAGAGCGGAACTTTTTTTGTGGTTTACATTATTATTTTTAATAGGTCTAGCAAAACACTGTTAACTATTCCACCGGCCTATCCCGTTCTGATTTGGTGTACGGAAATTGTAATGAGAAAGGCGGGCAACAATAAATTTATTTTATAACAATGTAGTGACCCTGCATTCTCTAAAGGGTCCCGGGATCGAATCCTGGTAGAGACTAATTTTGTGTGATGAGCACGAATGTTTGTACCCGAGTCATGAATGTTTCATATCTATGGTGTAATATTGCTGTGTAGGCGATCGTTTCTGTTCGAACACTTTGTATGTAGTGTCATCGAAGTACTGCAAAAAAATATGTACACAGACGTCTGACAAAAACCGTGTTTTAATGGTGAGAAGCGTTTTCCGGTTTTCCGCCAACTGCACTAACGTGCTCTATATACCCGACGACATTTTTGTAGCGGGAAAACGTGTATGCTCTATCCTTCTCTAAAGCCAAAGTTTGTCACACTCATTCCGATTTATGTAGGGTATTTTTATCGTGGAACGTTAAGTTAGATCTTTCGGATCGACTATTTTAGGTGATCTATTATAACCCTTAGAAAATACTTTTTCGTTAAACGTACACATAGAAAATGTCGTAAGTTCTGTGCTCTGACAAGAAGGCTGACAAGAACTGGAGTTTCGTCTTGGTTCTGTGACAATTCGCCTCCTTAGGTATTTATCTCGCTCTGCTATGGGGGACGTGAATTAATTAATTTTATCTATTAATTATTCATTATTAATTTTATTTCAACTACTCATTTTTTTCTTCGTATTCTTTGCGCCAAGCCAGGTAACTTTTTAACCTCTTCTTCTTTGTTGCTTACGACTAAAGATCCTGGGCTTACAGAAGTAACAGTAGTGGTAGCACTAAGGTATATTTAATTTCAACGAATAACCAAAATTAGTGATCATAAAAAATAATAATATAAATTTAACATATCAATATTGTATGTTATTGAAATAAATTGATAAATCATAGTATTAACACAATTAAAGGCGCGTCAAATTTTATATTTTTATCGCTAATATTTACATTTTTATTGATCTACAAACTTGAATACATACCAACCGCTTGTAATCACGTTGTTATTTTTTATAAGTAAATAATTATAATAAAACATAAATACCTACCAAACTTTTTGCACATTAGTGCAAATCAAAAAAAAAAAAAATCAAAATGTAATATTATTCATTAGCGAGTGTCTGTGAAATACAATTTAAACTCTAGGTATGTTTTATTCAGATAACTAAAGTGCCTATTTGTAAAGTTGAGATGAATAAAAAAAACACCTCTTGTTGTTGTGGACGCTTGTCTCTTCATATAACGACCTACCGATCAATGACCTGATTAGCGGAGTTGGTAGTGACCTTAATAACTGTGCCAAGGGGCCGGGGTTCGAATCCACGTAGTGACAAAATTTGTGGTTTAGCACGAATGTTTGTACCGAAGCCATGGATGTTTAATATCTATATATGATATACCGAGTTCGCCCGCAGTCCATTAGTACGGTACCCATAAAACAAACGTAGCTTAGTGTGGGACCGTATAGTTGGTGTGTTCGTCTGGCGATATTTATCTATTTATAACTTCACGACCGTAATTTCCGAAGGAGCTGGTCACAGTGTCTCTAAACAGTTGAACACTACACTAGTATTTGTAGGAGATCAATTCCCATAAAGATTCCATATCTTTTGTAGATGTTTATAATGTTGCTATAAAATACTACTTTACAGCGATATTAAAATTCTAATACAAAACTGTTTAATTGAAAAGATCGCGTGGTAACAGCTATGTAGGTAATTGCTAATGAAGGTATGTATATAGCGCTATTTATACCATGATATAATAGGGCCCCATATATGTGATACAATGACAGAGTAACTACATTTATAAAACAAGTAACTCTTTGTATAGGAGTGCTATGTATTTACTTTTAGCATTCTAACTATGGAACTAATTTAGAGGGATTCTTAACAAAAAAACATGTTACGAATTACTTTTGAATAATGCTACATATTCGTCTGTCTTAAAAGAAACGAGATTGTTTACAAAACTTCGATATTGTTTAAATAACTAAATTTAGTGCTTCGGTCGTAGTTGTGAGTTTAGGGGGGGGGGGGGTACACTTATTGCTCCCGCTGTTCCATATCCAACACTGGTCGACAAAGGATTACCCATTTTTAGATATAAAACAAATTTTCCAAAACATAAATGTATCGTTTACTTTGCTCCTAGTTACTAGGTAATTTGCATGTGTGGGTTGCCAGTTAATAACTAGGACATTTACACGTGTTTGTTGCCAGTAGGTGGTCGCCATAATTATAGGTTCGTACAACGACACAGAAACTAATTTACGTTCAAAGGTCGTCATTTTGTATCAGATTATGCATATTTTTATTGATCACTGTCGCTCCGAATCATATTAATTTTTAGCATAAATAAAACCTAATATTTATAATTTAAAAAGTACGAGTTTTAAAGAAATGATAATACAAACTTTAGGTACGTAAGGTAATGTAGATGGGAAGCGTAGAGTTAGTGATCTTTGAAATATTAAATAATGACCCGACTCTCTAGAGACTTGTAATAATTTTCAGGCAGTACCGGGAAAAAAGAATCTTGGGGTATGGTGCCAATGACACGATCAAGTATATGCTGAAGAAGAACTTCGTGTTCGACATGGAAGCCTCGGCGGGTCTGACGGAAGATGACGAAGTCACTGTCATTCATTTTTCTTATCTGGTAAATAAAACACTGACATGACGAGTTCATCACATAATTCCAGGATATTTATTAGGTTTTTCAATGACATCATCCATCTCGGATGTATCTTGAACGCGCAGAATTAGAATAATTTTATTCATGATTTCAAAAACCAGTGCAGTACCGTCGCCAGCATTAATTTAAGACCCATTTAAGGTTGAATATCGTGCGGCAAACGTATACCATAAGAGATACAATTTGGCTGACGTTACTCCGAGCAACTGCTGTCAGATATGACTATATTCATATATACGACTTTATTGTAGGAGAAGTGTCATTGAAAATTTTAAGGACGGGTCCCATATTAATGTTCGCGACCGTACCTAATCATGAATCGGCAATAATGTCCCAGAACGATATTAAGATAAGATTCTATAGCCCGTTCGGAATGTTGTCTCTACGGAGATTAAGGGGCAAGAAACTCCATAGTTAATCCATTTGAAAGGATGTTGCATGGTTTTACATTTTTGTGTAGCACATTGTTATTGGTATAGATCATAGACAATAAATAAGAGACCGGCTTTTCACATCATATGATAGGTTTAATTCTGCCTTTATTATGTTATTATTAACCATATACCTACCTACTAACTGGCCAAAAGCCTCGCTTAACTCTGAAGCACAAGCGATTGATTCACCCAAAGATGACACGTGCTGCTCCTCTGCCAACAAGAAAATTACAAGAGCCTTTTGCCTCAGGCGAGCCACGTACTAACTGAGAGAACAGAGCCGGTAGGTACACGTCTATTAACTTTTTTTTTTCTTTTCCAGGCGGCATTACTAACCGTTCATGACGTAATGCCCGCCCTCGCAGGAATCATCAACAAGGCGCTGGAGCAGTTCTTCGCCAACCTCGAAGACCCGTTCCTGAGGATTAAGGTCAAGGATCTGTTGTTTGACGGAGTATTCCTGAACTGTGATGGTGATAATGCTGCACTGGGTACGTACCTACGGTGACAGTAAACTAAAGAGCAATAATTATAAAGACAACTATGCACTACTTATATTGAAAACGTTTGCGATCCCAAGCCTGCGTAGCAAAATATATATATTGCCTTCAAAATTGTCTTGTCCTTTCGTGCGATTCCGTCTTATCTTTAAGGACTAATAGTGGAAGAAAGAGCACAAATTGTGAATACCGCTCCAGTATTGGGAGTAATAATGATGACAATATTACTTTCAACTCCCTTTGTTTACAGTATCTATAAATGTGAATAGCTATTTTACTGCTTATCTATACCTAATTTAGTTTATCATCTCCCATCTAAATCTCAAGTATCTCCGGGAAATGTGAAGCCTTAAGTTTATTTATTATACTTCCGAGGCCTGCGGATACTCCACACGTCTACGCGGCAATCTTCATGCATATTTGATGTCACACTCATAATTAGTTTTTTTCTACCATGAACATTTTTCATGTAGGTTGAAGTTTTGGAAGGTAGAACTTTTTTTGAAGCTTGAAGAATATTTGCATCAAGTTAATTTTACAAAAGTAATTACCGGTCGTTAGGGAAGATCATGTTACAGTCCGCCAAATGTTAGGATCAAGGAAATCGGATTCGCTCCACTAAATCGAATAATAATCTATGTGATATGGTTCGTTTCTATTATCCGAAGATTGGAAAGGGCCTGTTTTAAACTATTTGAACAGGATGTTTGCATTTCATACAATTTCGGCATGGTTTTCAGGTCTCGTATGCGGCAAAGTGAGAGCAGAAATGCCCCCCACAATGCGCGAGGCGGAGGGCAAGAACGGATTTTATTTCTCCATGTTTTCTCATGTGAGTTTTGACTTCAAGTACTTGTATTTTTAGCTATAAAGGTAATATTAAATCGTATAGATTAACCACCTAGGTAATATTAGGAATACTTAGGTAGGTACTGTCTTCCAATAAATTTACTAATATAACTAGCATGATCTCCTAATCCTAATCTATGATGATGATCTTCTAATTTTTGCTTTACTGCCAAATTGTAGAATTATAAGGCGGGTGTGCGCCGTAGCCCAGCCGTTCTGAGGATGCCTCGTTTAGAGGTGAAACACGTGTCGAATACTTTTATAGATTTGCTTTGTTTCGCGGAGAATTGCATTTTATTTAGGGTCCCGTTACTCGTGTTAGATAATTTCTCGGCTAACATCTTAGAGAAGTTCGGTGTCGCTGGCTTCTTTAATTATCGATCAAACTTGTTTGGTTTATAATTGGAAAAGTTGACAAGCCGAGGGTCAGTGGATTTTCCTCTTCTCCCATTTGTTTAACAATGAATCTCCGCCAAGTATCGCCTAGTTCTATCAAG
Source organism: Pheosia tremula (assembly GCA_905333125.1). Classification (NCBI taxonomy): domain Eukaryota; kingdom Metazoa; phylum Arthropoda; class Insecta; order Lepidoptera; family Notodontidae; genus Pheosia; species Pheosia tremula. The sequence goes on along the minus strand of HG995403.1, from coordinate 1,082,946 downwards.
TAAATTGCAGAATAATTATGCAAGAAGCCTCATCTCTATTCGTCAACAAAGTCCATTTTGATCATTAGTACTCAACGTTTATGCCTATGCGAATTTATGTTCCAGATGAACATTACAGAATCCGGTCCGTACGAAATGATCCGTGGTACCGAAAACGTATACGATTTGGGTCGTATCGTATCGTACGACGGTGAGACCAATATGTCCATGTGGGAGGACAAGTACTGCGGACAAATCAACGGCTCTGACTCCTCTATATACCCTCCGATAGATGAGAGTAATGTGCCAGAACGAATTTACACTTTTGAGCCAGATGTGTGCAGGTAAATAACGTTACTTATAATAGGAACTTAAGATGATAATATCAGAATCAGAATATTTGTTATTCACGTAAACCATTAAGGATAGTACTTATGAATCGTCAAAAAGTAACAAAATACTAGGCTACAACTTTACCACCTATTCGGAATAGTTCCGTTCCTATAGAGTACTCCATGGTTGCTCTTTGTTAAAATATCTTTTACATTTGTGAGCATTACATTGTTATAGGTATGTGAGAACAATGTAGGAACGGCTAGGCAGACTTAAGCAGCTGGTCAAAAAAAAGTACTAACTCTAAGTATATAATTACAAGTTAATGGCTACATGGTTCCCACAGTTACGAATTACTTTTGTAATATATAGTTTATTATTGGACCTTTAGCTACCTATACTATAGCCGCTTCCAAGTTACCTATAATGTCAGACTAATAAGCCTTCATCGAAAATCGTGCCCCTTTGCCAAAAATAACATCAGCTCTAAGCTGTATAATAAAACTAATTCATTCTCAATCGCTGACATTTTAAATCGCTGTGAACTTTAAAAAAAACTGCATGGGTAGGTATTTTCATTTTATACAAAATACTCAAACATTTAATTGGTAGTGACGTGGTGATAAGAATTGTACCAATAATTGGAAATCCATTTATATTAATACCTAGTTTATCGGATTAATATAACAAACCTACATATTAACCAACTTGCCATATTAAACTAATTAGGTAAGTTATATATAATTAAGGAGTTTATTAGATTAATCACTGTATAACTACGTTACATAAAGAGGTAACCAAATGATCATTGACTTCTATATACCGTCATCATCAACAGGGCCGGATTTAGGGGAGGGCAACCGAGGCGGCAGCCCCGGGGCCTCCACAAAAGAGACGTCGGTTTTTTTTCATTCCGTCTAGTAAATACCAGTCAAATCCTTTCCTTTGACCTTTGATTTTTTTTGCTGTTTTACCTTTACCTACAGTACGTTGTACAAACGTGATAATATTATTCTTGAAAATTAACAGAAACCATTGTTCTATCTTTTTATTGAAACTAAATAAAATAGTAACCATAGAGTTTAAAATGATCTTTCTCTATAGAAATGACTGATGTAGAGCCATAACCCAAAATGTATAAACCATGACTTAGAACGTGTATACTTTCAAAACCTAAAAATAAAACGTCTAATCCGACACGCACTTGGGGGGTACTTGATCGGTAGGTAAGTATTTCATTGTAAGTAGGGTCATGTCTAGAAATGTAATCGTTACACAATATTATTACAGCATTTTTAAAAGAAGAAAACATTACCCTCATTCTGGGGCAGTCGGGTAAAGAATCCTTTGTTATGCCAATGTGAATGGACACAATTCTTGTATTACGAGTATATGCGATGCATAGTTCGCTGATATTGATAGAGAACATTTAAATACCTTTCTACTATCATTTCCGAATCCATAATAAACCGACATTACCCCTACTGTAGATATTAAAGTCTTCATCATATTATTTTAAATAATTTTCTCTATTCTCGTCTCACTCTAGGTCCATGTACGCCAGCCTCGTTGGGAAGAGAGAAATGTTTAACATGAGCGCGTACTATTACGAGTTGACCGAGTCCACACTGGCTGCAAAGAGCGCTAATCCAAATAACAGATGTTACTGCAAAAAGTAAGTACTTACTTCGCCGCGTTTAATTTTTCCACTTGCTATACGTTGAAAGCATCATATCTCGTAAGGAAACCTGATTCATAATCGAATAGCAACCGCAAAGTAACTGACACTGTTGACTGATATTGTATGGGATATCTGTCAAAAGTGACAGTTACTATGCGGTTGCTGTTCGATTATGAATCGTGTTTTAGCAGACTTGGGGCCCTGTACGTCTGTCGCGAGCCCAAATCTTCCTCATATTGAGGGGTAGTGTACCAGTTATAATGGCAATTAGGCATATTCCATTTGGGACGTTAGGGTAACATTGGGACCAAATAGCATTGACAAAAGTGGGTGCACTAGTCTTACAAGGGTGATAGTGATAGTCGTATATTTAATTTACAATGAATTTTATATTAGTATGTATATAAGCGTATATTTTATATTAATCCGTACCCAAGAGTATCTTTTCTGACGTACTGTACGCCAACTATTACCTATCTTTTATTTTATCCTTCTCCTTTTCTCTTATAGGTTGTCTGGAAGAGATCATATTTTAGTGATAAGACCGCCATTTGTCTTATCTATCTGTTTCTTTATTATTGTTAGGTTTATTTCTTTGGTGTACAATAAAGAGTTTAATACATGAGATTAATAATTATTATTATGGTACAAACTGCGCGCGGCGGTGTTCCCCGCGATTAAAAAGTATGTCCATTTCCGTTATATCCTTCGCTGTAAATCATATCGAACCTGAAAAATTAAAAAATGAAAAATTAAAACAAATCTATCCCCGAAAACCATACATTTTACTGGGATAAAAAATAGCCTATTGCTATTCCAGTCTACATTCTATCTCTGTGTCAAATTTCATCCAGATCTGCCCAGCCGTTCTGGCGTGATTGAGTAACAAACATCCATCCATCCAAACTTTCACATTTATAATATTAGTGGGATTCGCAAATTGAGGGTTACAGTTTATATGTAAGTACATAGAGGCGCCAGAAAACGGTTGTCTGGATTTAATGATCTCATCTCGGTGTCCATAGGCTCAATTCCACTATCAATCGTCGAGGATTCAACTTCCAAAATGTTGCCGTTGACACTTTTATACGCCATTAAGTAGAGTAAAAGCCCAGTATTATTAACCATCTATGAGCTTAAATTCCCTTTTCTTCTCGTAATAAACTAAATGTTGGATACTTAAATGGGGACAGTAAGACCTTAGCAGAACTTCAATTATTTTAATTCCATCTGAGACTCGTATTACTTTTTATTTGTGTAGACATGTTTTAGTTGTGTGATGAAAATTGTATCTGTTGTTATACCCACTATTGACTGAAGCTTCGCTTAAGAAACAACCTAACCAGATTGGCCCCGTTGGTAGTGGCCGTGCTTTCTGTGCCATAGTTCCTGAATTCGAATCCTGGTACAGGCAAACGTTGTGTGACGAGCACGGATTTGTGTACCCAAGTTATGAACGTTTAATCATTTATACGGTGCGGTTCAGAAAGGGTATATACTAACCTTCGAACATGCGCTACTTTAGTCAAAATTTAAAAAAATGTGCTTCCAAGAAATCTACAATAATGTGTAATTTTTGTGAGCATTTTTTTTGTGCGCTAATAATGAATAGCAGGTTAAAAGGTATACCTATTTAAAACTCACCTGTATAATTAATATAATCTATACTAATATTATAAATGTGAAAGTTTGGACGGATGGATAGATGGATGGATGGATGTTTGTTACTCTTTCACGCCAGAACGGCTGAACAGATCTGGATGAAATTTGGCACTGAGATAGATTATAGTCTGGAATAGCACATAGGCTACTTTTTATCCCGGTAAAATGTATGGTTCCCGTGGGATAGATTTAAAAAAAAAATCATAGAATTACAATAAATTCATTTTGTCATACACTTGATTCTGAGGCGGTACGAAGTTCGCCGGGACAGCTAGTTATATATATTACTATACTGGAATCGTCCCAGTCCATTGTGAGTTATCTAGCCATAGCACAAATTTTTGTGTAGTTGAGAGCCGTACGGTCTAGCGATATTTATTTAATTACAAAACGAAGTAAGTAGGTACATTTAGCACAACGTTAGTTGACATTATTTGTACCCCAGGAACTGGAGTGCTAATCACGACGGCTGCCTGCTCATGGGCCTGCTGAACCTGATGCCGTGCCAGGGCGCCCCCGCCATCGCCTCGCTGCCCCACTTCTACCTGGCCTCGGAGGAACTGCTGGAGTATTTCAACGGAGGCGTTATGCCTGACGAAGAGAAGCATAATACTTATGTTTATATTGATCCGGTAAGATAGTCTGATTATTAATTAGTCCAAAAAAGTTAACCAGACCGATTTCGATTGACCATCAATCGAATTCAGGTCGCTAGTTTTCCGGTTATGCACTTAAGAGAGACAAACACACAGCCGGGCAGAAAAATACAGACAAGCTTCTGTATTAAAAAATAATGTCGCCTACTTTTTTTTAAGTAAATGTAATTATAGGTAATAGAGTATAGGATCGAGCTTTGGACCACAAACAACCCCACTCTTCTAGGGGTCGAACTCTGGACCAGATACAAAAAGCACAACATTAAAAATCCGAAGAGTCGAAAATACTCTTCTAACGTGTAGCTGTTGTTTGAGTATAACTATGTTCTTTTGTAAACCTTACAGTAAAAAATATACCAATTACCTAACATTTGAACTTTATCCATTGACACAGATAACAGGCGTAGTCTTGAAAGGCGTGAAGCGACTACAGTTCAACATCGAATTGCGACAAATTGCATCTCTTCCTCAGTTGAAGAATGTTCCCACCGGCCTGTTCCCGCTGTTGTGGATCGAGGAGGTACGTATTGCCATGGGCGTAGACAGGTTTGCTTTAGTTTGGGAAACACAACAAAGGAAGGAATCCCGATTTGAACCATTATTATTTCATCCTCAATTATCTAACACTATAGAGCCGCCTTTTCCCTGAAGAACTTTTTTAATTATCCATCAACTTGTTTGGTTTATAATTGGAATAGTTTACAAACCGAGGGTCAGTGGTGGGTCCCATTTCATCCATTTGTTTAACAAGGGATTTCCGCCCAGTAGCGCCTAGCTCTATCAATTTCACTGATGTTATTGCTCTCTTTTGCCAAGAACTATAGAGGCACATAATTTCTGGTCGTTAGTAGCAATAGTGTCTTATATTTTTGACTTGACTCCATGTGGGGGGGGGCAGCCCCCTTTGCCCTATTGTTGCTACGCTGCGTATTGCTACAGCTTAGTTCTTCATACATAAATGTCATATTCCATCCGTTCACCTCGTACGGGGTTATACTCTCCACGAATAGTTATAGCCTTCTAGCACCCTGGTCCCGAGCGACATCAACATAGGAACTTTTGAAATTAATTTCCGTTATCCATTTCGTGCTATAAGATAACCTTGAACATCTTTTAGTTTTAGCCGGGACCATTATAGGCCAATGTACCGGATGATCAAGGCCATGGGATGTGGTATTTCCGAAAATTAACGCGCGACTGTCGAGCGTCATTCAATATTATTCCGGCTTAACTTATTACCATTTCTGTGTCACAAGCTTTGTTTAATTTAGAGCCATAGCGATGGCGTTTTTATCTGGCGATATTAATTCACAAAATTACGTCTTTCTTCCAGGGTGCAGGAATCCCGGAATCGATTCAGCAGGAGCTCCAACAATCCCATAGGCTATTGAGTTATGTAGAAATAGCCCGATGGTTGATACTAGCGATCGCTATGGTAGTAACTGCGGCGGCAGTGTTAGCGTTCGCGAAAGCAGCGTCGCTGGTCTCGTGGCCACGCAACAGTAATAGCGTTAGTTTTATATTAGGACCTAGTGCTCCGGGCAATGTTACTAAAGGGCAATGATGTGGGGATTTCGAATAAATAGAATTAAATGAAGATGACTTTTTTATTTTTTTTTGCATTGCTCAGTTAATATAAGTTGGTAGATCGCTTGCCTTTATAACGAGGTTCGCAGGATCAAATCCCGGCTCGCACATCGGGCACATTTTTCAACCACGATCATCACTTGCTAAACGGTGAAGGATAACATCTCGAGACAACCTGCAAGTCTGAGAGTAGCCCTCAAAAGGAGTGTTATATCCGCCAATCCGTACTAGGCCAGCGTGGGAGACTATGGCCTAATCCCTCCTTGCATTGAGGGGAGGCTTGTGCCCAAGCAACAGTTGGACAATAAAAACGGACTATTATATATTTTTTTATCTGTCTCTTGTTAGAACATTCAGTATTTTTTGTGATGCCTTTTTCTAGTATTTAAGTTTTACCTTCTGGAATTCGAACAAAGACATGTAGGTAAAAAGACGGTCAAAAGATCTTGAAGTGTGTTGAATTGGCAATCGAGAATGGCGTACAAATATATCAACGCACATGTTCATACTGAGAAACCCTTCTTCTTCTTCTTTCGTTACGAAATGAAATGCGATGAAATAAAATGGATATGAATATGGCCTCACCCGCAACATACCGGGTATTTTGCCAGTGTCAAGTAATTAATAGCAATATTAAATTCAATAAATACACATAATAAATAAAATAATTGATGTGACATGATGAAATGAAAATGGCGTCGGAGAAACCTTTTAAATAACTCGTTGTGCACAGACACGTGCGATCCCTCGCGACTGCCGACAATTATCTAGACAAGATGACATACGAGAGCTTGATATATATATTTTTATCTTATCACTGTGGAATCATATGGCTGCTCTCAGGCTGAGATTAGAATGTAATATAACAAAATTGCGATGATCGATGAGTTTCGCAACCTTTTTATATTCACTTTAGCGAACAAAACTAGGAATTATATTAACTGTATCAGAATCAGAATGTTTTTTGTTCATGTAAACCAGGACTTCCCAACCGGTGGGGCGTGCCCCCCGGGGGGGCGTAGAGAGATCTTAGGGGGGGTATGAAGTGTATGATTTGATGATAGCTCTGTCAAAAACAGAACCTGATATCGGCCAACTGGTTCAAAAAACATCCCATTAATAAATCTTGTGATATAAATATGGTAAAAATAATTTGTGTTTTTTATTGAAGCAATGAAGAAAAATATAGGGGGGGCATGACATTTTTTTTATAATCCGGGGGAGCACCATGCAAAAAAGGTTGGGAAACCCTAATGTAAACCATTAAGTACAGTACATTTGAATCGTCAAAATTGTTACAAAATGCTAAGCTACTACTTTACCAACCGTTCGGAATGCCGTTTCTATGGAGAAGAACGGGCTAGAAACTCTATGGTTGCTCTTTTAAAAAGATCTTTTACATGTTTGAGCAGTACAATGTTGCACGTTGTAATATTTTTGGAATGTCGAAGAATAAAATAAAGATGTAAAGTCGAACAAGAAAAACCTGTATCATCTAATGGTATTGAATATCATTTGCACATCGTAGAAGCGCAAGGCCTATTTTTGTTATATGTTATTTATTTGAAATTAGAACGTATTAAATATGAACTGTAGTAGAATTTTTAGTAACTAGGAGTTCTTTGAAATAAGACTTATTTTATGTTTTTACGTTCCCGACGTTTCGGCTGCTTTACAACAACCATGGTCACGGGAGGACGGTAGACGTCCTAGTGTCATAGTTTGTACTGGGGTACCCTTATACTTAGTATAAGAAATCAATACTAGGAGTTCAGCAGCAGTTATAGTCAAGTTGGTAGAACGCTTGCTTCGGTAACGAGGATCGCAGGTTCAAACCCCGGCTCGCATTTCATGTGCGAATCTCATTTTCAATCGTAATTATCACTTGGTAAACGGTGAAGGATAACATCGTGAGGAAACCTGCATGTCTGAGAGAACCCCTCGAAAGATATGTGAAGTCCGCCAACCCGCACGGGGCCAGCGCGGTGGACTATGGCCTAATCCCCCTCGCATTGAGGGGAGGCCCGTGCCCAGCAGGGGACATTAAAAAAGGGCTGGAATTATTATATTATTATTATTCTAGGAGTTCTTGTCGAAGCTGATAAACCGCTTTCAGGGGCGACCTTAGAAACAAACAAGTGTATATTATTGTGAAACGTTTATTAGTCGCTATCGGAGAAGGTTCCTCTGCCGCTCGAGTTGTCGCTGTCCATGTCCACATCCAGTTCTGGTTTGGGCACCATCTCGCCCACACTCTTTATACAACGTATTGTGTACTTGTTGAAGTCACAGCTGTAACAAAACCATTTTTTTTTATTTTTTTTTATTACATTATAGACAAGTAATCTCGATCTCACCTGATGGTAGGTGACGATGAGATCTACGATGGAGCATACTTGCCTAGAAGGTACCTGTTCACTCTCGACTTTACAATGTACTAATGAAAAATAAACAGAATATATTTCATTCATGTAAACCAGACATTCCCAAAGTGGGCGATAACGCTCTCTTGTGGGCGCTGCAGGCCTAAAGGGGGGCGGTAAGAGACCCAGAAAAAAATGGGGACGTCATGTAGAGGCTTACAATCATTAATTTAATTTGAAATTATAGTGGTTTTTAAGTAGGTGAAAAAATAGTTGAGATACTTAGTCAGATTCACAGCGACGCAAATGACGAGACTCCTAAAAAATGCTTCGCATTGTCATTGTAAATTGTTTGCGAATCCTATACATATGTGAGCTGGAATATAATATTTAACCTTGAACATAGCATTATGTATTATATTATCACACACTTGACCTTAAATCAGCGATAAACATTATCTTGCGTGATTTATCGATACAACGTGGTTAGCATGTCAGCCACGCAAGGAGTTTTGGAATCTCACGAATATTATGCAATAACATGTTAAAGACTCAGAATATTCCAATAGAAATTCAACATCATCGCTTCGCAGTTTAAGGTTTATATTTAAATATCACTTTTCTACTGATTAGTTTTCTTTGTAACTATAAATACCATTTAATAGTTACACAAAAATATAGTAGAAATCGAATTTTATGCACTTTTGATGAGTCGGACACGACCTGCCTCTTGCAGTTATATTATTATAAAAAAAATATGCAATCAGGCAAGATGCAGTTGTTTGAAAATTGACGTAATGTTTTAGCAGGTAGAGTTTACAATCCTAGGAGCACGCAGTATACAATACAGACGATATTGCATAAGTGACCTAACCCATATCACTATGTCTTTGTACGCTAAGGTTAGGTTTTCTATTCTCTTTTTAATATATATTTGTTTTGTATTGTAATGTAATTTTCATTGTTAGGATTTCTTGTAAATACTAGCACTTTGTAAATACTAGCACTTTGTAAATACTAGCACTTTGTAAATACTAGCACTTTGTAAATTGGTTAAAACCTTTGACTGATTCTTAAGTATGATAAAACTTAAATTTTCTATAGCTAAAACTTTCTTAACCATAGCAAAAAAAACATTCATAGTAAAAATTCTCAAACCTTTTTATGACGGTTTTATTTAACCAGAAAAGGCAAGGGAAAATAAATCTACACATTTTATGTGCATCAGGTTTTTCACAAAAAAAATGCCGAATCCCGGATTGGAACCTTGGATCCACCGGACAGAAAGCAGGGTCACCACCAACCGTGCCAATTGAGTCGTCGACCACTTTTAGTACTTACATTTTGCTCAACTGCGAGTACTTGACAGTGAGTACTTTCTCCAGCGCCAGCAGTATGCTGGGCGGGTACTTCCTCTTGCTGATGGTGACGAGCGCCTTCACCCACAGCAGCAGGTGTTCCAGATGCCTGCTGTCCTCGAGGAGACGGGCTATGGACTGCAGCAGGCGGTCCGCGTAGTCAGCGTCCAGGCTTGATACTGTTAGATTTACTGTGGAGCACAGACTTGTTAGAATATTCAGAGAACACACAGCATACGTTACAAGTGAAGCCTAAAAAAACTCTGGTCCAGCATGTAAATATACGCACTCACACCCACATGAATAAAAAACTATGTCCAGCACTCCGTAGTCTATGCCGGACGATTTACTAGGCAAATAGCTTTGTATGTGGTACAATTTTCCACTACAAATGCATTGAAAATGTGACTGCACTTCGCTATTACATTACCTCTGAACTACTAAACAAGGAGATAAAAATTAAAATAATAGCTCTTTCATTGTACCACTGTTGGGCACGGGTCTCCCATCAATGCGAGGGGGATTAGTCCATAGTCCACCACGCTGGCCCAGTGCAGTTGGCGGACTTCATAAGTCTTTCAAGTGGTACTCTTAGTCAGGCAGATTATATTCACGAAATTTTAAGCAATTTTTTTAAGCAAGTGATAATCATGGTTGAAAATGAGATTCGCGCATAAAATCTGGAAATCCCAGAGGTGCGAGCCGGGGATTGAACTGCTTTTTTAACATGGCTCGACCCATATTGATTTATCTCAGGGACGTATATCTAGTGGCATGGCAGTCCTGTCTCTTCAAGGGTTATAGCTGGATGGGCTATTTGCTCTTAGCCTGAGGGCTGAGCTACTACTCACTGTCTCCGGGTGGGACAGCTTCCACACACTCCTGTATGACGATGTGTTCGTTCAGTTGTACCGCGCCGACGAGCGCGGCGCCCCACGAACCTTCTTTGAGGAGTTGCTTCACGGCGTACGGCGTCGAACCGGCTTCGAGGCGGTACGGTCTGTGGGGGAAACATATTTGTTTTTAATAACGCCAAACACCAAACTGAATCTACGTATACACGGGGACACTAATGTCTATGGACACTAAAACTAATTGTACACGGTGACTGTGACACTCGAGAGTAATGTCGTCAGACTCTAAACGACAAACAAACAAGATATGCAACTACCCTCAAACTACTACAGCTACTGGTCGATCTACGATTTTATTGAGGTTCTGTATCCATACTGATATTAAAAAATAAGGTATAGTTTAACACCCAAATTTATAGAGTATAGTCGTATATGTAGTACTGCGCAAAGCAAAACTCTTGTGCGCAGTGCTATATGACGTTTGATAAAGTTAAACAAGGTCTATAAATTAGGGGGTATGAGTTTGTGTGTGGGAATGTTGAGGATGACCCAGATCTACTGATACGATTCTGAAAGTTCTGTCAGTATACCTTATACCCCTAATTGTGTTAGTGTAGTTTTATCGGATACCGCGAGGCGAAGCCAGTAACTAGTGTTATATGTTATGAAAACACAAGGACATTTTTTTAACCGATTTTTTTTTCTGGGATTTAAATCCACATGGTGCCCATGTATTATCAGTATATTAGGTATAGAAACGATTTACTAACCTGAATGTGCCATCGATGCCTGCGTTCTGACTGTACATGAGGAGTCCTTCGGTGGCGGCCACCGCGAAGCTGTCCCCGGTCGGGGAAAACCGTATACAGTGAACACGCACCTGTGCAGAAAGCGCGAAATATTTTTAATTTATCACGAGAACAGAAAATATTCTATTGCATCACGACTAAAACTGGACCAACCTTCGGAGAATCGTGTATGTACAGCTTTATTTTTCATTTTATTTTTTTACTCTATGGTATAGGAATCCAGCTTGTGCTCGACACATTCCTCATAGCGACGATATGATTCTTCAAGCCGATTTTTTTTTCATTAGGACATACGATTCGACCATAGTAAAAATATGAAATTACGTATTTTTTTTTATTATGAATGCATAAAATAAGTCATTCCTATCAGGTACACGTGAGGCGAGCAACACCAGTCCCGGAACCAATACATGACGACCACGACCGCTCTGACAAGAGCGTCACGACTTAGAAGAAGATCAGGTCAAGGATCAAGAAGCCTGTGGTGTGAGTGAGACGAAACATGTTTATACTACCGTTACGATAAATAACTCGATTGTACTTAGGTCACAGGATTAAAAAATACCTCGGGTTTAACTCTTCTATCAGCCATGTCTCCATCCTTGACACCGGGCAAGCGGACGCTGACGTCTCCTCCCTCCAAGTCTCCCCTCTCCTCAACCAGCGCCATGTTGCCGAACTCGGTCATCAGACGACGGTTTATGAAGTCCTGGTAACATAAATGTATATAGTTATGTAGCGACATCTATACCTCGCTATAAGGAACATATTCAGCTCACCGAATATAGATGGCACTACATATGCGCGCTTGATACAGTTGAATAATATCCCTACAAGTCTGAAACGCGGTATCAGAGTTTACAAGACACATAACATATATTTACATGATCCTGACAACGATCCGAACGTCATCTTACGACGAACATAAGAAAGTAATTTTCCTAGTGTTCCAGTCCATCTAGTTTAACCGGATTTGGTTGATAAAATTGACATTGTTTTAAACGAAACGATTGTCATTTGACCTCTGAGATCCGACTAGACTTGTGGTACCTACTACTACTTAAGATCATTTTCCAGATTTTTTCAGACTTCTGACTGCCCGCAACGAATGTCAAACATGTTGAATGACAGCTGGAGCGGCCTTAACGTGACCTCCGCAGCACAGACTATATATTATAATACAATCTAATGTTGGGTCATAAAACGTAGCTGACCTGTAAATAACATTTTGAGAACTAGACTCTTAGCAAATCGTGTTAAATACTCAAAAGAGTTATTAATATTTGGAATAGGGCTACGCAGCGGTGCATTGTACGTAGGCCCATATTTCCCAGAATATGTCCAAACTTGTTTCCCATTTATCTTACACTCTATTACAACCGATACTTAAATGACCTTAACAGGGAATCCAAATATCCCTTTTTACAGCCCAAGAAACAAACATAGAGCCTTAAGCACGTGAAGTAAGAACATTCAAAGAGACAGAAAATAAAATAAGCTTACATTGACAGCATCCAATGATCTATTCTGCGTTATAACAAACTTCTTGATAAGTATAGTCTCGTTAACGTTGTATAAGCACACGTGTTTGGAGTTGCCACCTCCCAAAATACACGTGCCGTCTGCTGAGTAGCATATTGTTGTGAATGCCCTGAAAATAATAAAAAAAAATCTATAAAATGTATTTTTTTTCAAGTACTCTAATAGCTTGACTACACTCATGCCAAGAATTATTGTAATGAATAATGACATATTTCTCGGTAATTTAAAAAAATACGAGAACAAAAATCCGTGTCAAAACCTCCGTTCTCGGCTTTTCTCGCATGTTCTTGACAAGAGTGTGGTCAAATGTAACATTGGCATCATCGAGAATGAGGTGAAGATATTCCAAGAAAGACAGAACACTTTAATGTTCTTGAGATTTTTATATTTGATAGAATAAACGTAATCAATGTTCTTGCCCATAATTCTTGGCATGAGTGTAATGAGGATGAATACTGAGGTATTCTTTTCATTTTCTGTTTTAACCATACTCTCAATTAACAAATAACAGTGACGATATCTTAATGGCATTACCACACAGATATATTAGAGGAGATATGTTATGAAAGCGGTGGGCTTGCGCACAAAGTTAGCGTACATTTGGCTAACCTACAATTTTCGCCGTCAGTCCACTGCAACTGCACGTCGGTGCCGGTGCTTTAGTTTTTTTTCAAAATGCCGTGTTGTTCCGTGTTTGTATGCAAAAATACCAGCGGCAATGTGAACTACGCGAAAGATGGAATCTCATTTCACCGGAAGTATTAAGTATTTTATTATATTCGTCTTTAAAATCATTAAAAACAACAAATCAAAAAATATTTAATGCCTTTATTATGTTATTTTAGTTTTCATGTAGCACAACGACTTTTTTATTTTTGTACCAAATACATGGCTCCTTAAGTACCACCTATGTTCGCTACTGAGTGAATGTACGAGGCAATGGATAGATCGTCTAACGATACTTTGAATAAACTGGTGCGTCGCGTGGTACGGCCGCTGTATGCGGCGACGACGCAGCACGCACCGAATTATTGGCACGCGTGTGTGTGTGAGACTTCGTATTGGTTGGTTTTATGTAATTGCATGTGTTTTGCGGCGAGTGGTGGGAACCAAACGGAGACAGCGAGTTCCCGTACATTTTGAACCGCACGGCATATCTCTCGTGATCTGTGCATTACCAGTTAATGTTTTGTCTGCCCACTTTGACAGAATTGGTGTAAAAGTAGTAATATACAATTAAAATGATAGGGATTCCCTTTTCAACGATAGGCTTGTATATTAGAACTACAGGTTTGCACATTAGAACTGTACGCTGAAATATCAGGTGAAATAAAACAGACTACATGTCTATTGAAGTAGGAATTGCACAAGAAAAGAAAAATATCTTTCTTGGTTTGTATCCTTCGTTTAAGTTGATAACGGAAAGACACCAAGAAACTCTATCTATCTAGAATCGCGTAATATATTCAACATAAATCAAGTACAAAAGAAAGATAACGGTGGTACAAGGCGCGAGCCTGTCTCATAATATTCGATGCTTTAACAACTTTGGACCATGATTTCAGGTAGGGCGCTAGGTACTCACTTAGTTTTGAGCATCTTCCCCGGTGTGATGAGGTCCGTCTCGGCTCGGCCTGAGCCGAGGTCATTCCTGCCCTCGATGCTACCGGCTTGCTCGCACGTGGTCGCGTTGAAGAACGTTATATTGCCATCCAGAGTCGACACTGCTATCTGTTGAGAAGGTCACGAAGAAAAGACAATGTTTTTAATTCAGCAAGTTATTATACACGATTGAATCCTATAAGTTATATGGAAAAGTGTATGTATCTAGTAATTGAACTTAGTTACTTGCAGGAAAAAATCTTTGACTCTACTCTGAAGGCAACGGAACTCGCAGTATGTTCGAAAGTGAGATAGCAAAGATAGATCTTTGGATTGATTCCCACTTGTTTTTTATCCAATAAAACCGATACATGTTTTTTTGTGGGACTAGGCCCGCCACACGCTCCCACCACTGCTACTCCTGTAAGCCAGGATCTACAGTGGTGTCCCATGATGACACCGAGGTTTGACCCTCGGCGAGTCCCGGGGTAAAGTTAATTGTCTTGGACCCCGCACGAATTTAATCGAAAGATAAAAATAGCAGGAGTTGGAAGAAAATTATCTAGTTCCCTCCATTACAAAGCGGGAGACAAAAAAGACCGACCGAACCGATACATATATCAATCATACCCTACATTGTTCTCAAATACCCAGAACGATGTACCTATTACACAAAAATGTATAACATCCATATTAAAAGAACAACCATGGAGTTTCTTGTCCTCTATTCTCCATAGAACGGCATTCCGAACGGGCGGTAAAGTCGTACCACAACATTTTGTGGCATTTTAGACGATTCACAATTACTCTAATGGCTTACATAAAAAAAAAACAAAAAATACTACTAATGACGGCCTGATTAGCGCAGTGGTAGTGACTCTGCTTTCTGCGCCGAGGGTCCCGGGTTCGAATCCTGGTAGGGACACAAGCTTTGTGTGATGAGCACGAATGATTGTACCCGAGTCATGGATGTTTAATATGTATATAAGTATTATATACTGAGTTCGCCCTCAGTCCATTGTACGGTACCCATAACACAAGCGTTAAGCTTAAAATGGGACCGTATAGTTGATGTGTTCATATGGCGAAATTTATATTATTTATTAATACATTACCTCTTCCCCGTCCGGTCTAAAGGCCACTTGCAACGCGTCCGACGACAGTTGTATAGTCTCGCAATCCGTACTGCTCTCTATGGAGTTCCACATTTTAACTGTCTTGTCCCAGCTGGCGGAGGCCAAGCGCGAGCTGGACAGCGTGGGGCAGAATGCCACGCACGACACTGGCGCCTCATGGCCGCCTAGTACCTGTGGATAGATTACACTCATACTTTAGAAACAATGAATTGGTAAGTTGAAGTTGTCGCAGGCGCAATTACAGGATTTCGTTATGGAGGGTGGGCAATTTTTGTGTAAACCCATCTTTGGAATCAAAATAACGTACTTCAGTCGTAAGTAAGTGCGCACCCGGTGCGGATTTCAAATTTGCCGGCCTCATATTTTTGATATTCATTATAAAAAAATAACGTGACAAAAAAAAATGAAGAAAAAACACTGATGAATTTTTTTTTACTTATTTTCTTTTCTCTAACCGCCACCTGTGAAGTGCCGCCGCCCGGTGCGGACCGCCCCCTCCCCCCCCCCCAAGCTACGCCACTGCAGGGGCAAAAGCGGTAACACTTATCCCCCCCCTCCCTCCCTTCCCCATGCATCCGTGTCTGAGTTTGCCGGTTCAGTATGTAGGCCACTTGAGGTAGACTAATTGCAGAATAGATGTGACAGACAGTAATTAATGACTTCCCATTTATTCTGACGACCCTATTGGGACAGTTGATTGTGTGTGACCATACTTTAGTCTAATGACTCGACTAACAGTCGGTTGTCTGTGACCTACGAATCCCAGTTGGAGCAAAGTTTGTAAATTATATTATAACTACATATCAAGCAAGCAGCATATCAAGAAAGCAGTGATAGCCAAGTTGGTAGAACGCTTGCCTCGGTAACGAGGATTGCAGGTTCAAACCCCGGCTCGCACCTCTGGCATTTCATGTGCGAATCTCATTTTCAACTATGATTATCACTTGCTAAACGGTGAAGGAAAACATCGTGAGGAAACCTGCATGTGTGAGAGAACCCCTCAAAAGATATGTGAAGTCCGCCAACCCGCACTGGGTCAGTGTGGTGGACTATGGTCTAATCCCCCTTGCATTGAGGGGGGGGGGGGGGCGCCCAGCAGTGGGACATTAAAAAAGGGCTGGAATTATAACTAGATATCGCTTACCTCTAAAAGTTTGCCAAACTTAATGGACCATATGAATATTTCGAATACGTCCTGTCCGCCGGCCGCGCACAGTTCGCTGCTGGAGTCTAGTGCTACACAACTGAACTGCACTAGACTGGGTGAAGTTAGAGTACGGAAATTGCGGTATCTACAATTTAAATTATACATTAAAATAAAACATTATTTTGAAGGATGCTATCGCGTTTACATTATTGTTTTTACGTTCCCGACGTTTTAACATAAAAAAATAAAAGCGATAGAATCCTTAAAGATAGTTTTATTTCAATGTGTAGTGTTCGCGTAAATATAAGAAATCGATGTATTAAAATAATACATCTATACAAATAAATAAAATTGGAGTGTCTGTTTGTTATATTAAAATAACCGCTTTTTACTAAGTGCATTCGGATGTATACACGGTACATATACCGAAACAAATTTTTTTACAATTTTTGTCTGTCTGTCTGTCTGTTTGTTCCGGCTAATCTCTAAAATGGCTGGACCGATTTTGACGGGACTTTCACTGGCAGATAGCTGATGTAACAAGGAGTAACTTAGGCTACTTTTATTTTTAACTAGCTGTTATCCGCGACTTCGTCCGCTTTTAGTTAAATACCACGCGGACGAAGTCGCGGGTAACAGCTAGTTAAAAATTTAATTAATAATAATATAAAATATGTGGAACAATCGCTTTTGCAACACACTGCACACTCTTGAGTGTGCAAGTCTATGTATTTACACACATAGGTGTAAGCCTTATAGCCAATGCCCATAAAGCTTCCGCCTATGAGTACACCTTGGGAAGCAGAGTCCGGGCTTAATAGTCAGAAAAAAAATATTAAAAAAACCTCACCGAGTCAGATCATAGCACCTCACAGTGCCATCGAGTGACGAGGACACGAAGAACTTCTTATTCGCACTGAACACAATACTAGAGACCGTAGACTTGTGCTCGTCAAAGGTCACGAAACAGAAGCCGTTGGATGTATTCCACACTTTGACTTTACCGTCGTACCCGCCGGTTACTATGTAGAGGCCGTCCGGAGAGTACGTGAGGCAAGTCATGTCTAGCGAGTGGCCTTGCTGCTTCATCACGTACTGCTCACCTGGGTAACATCAAGTCTACTTAAAAATCTGCTCTAAATCTAGTAAGTTAAAGTTGTTTGTTGTAGTTTCGTTATTGTCCGTCTACACTCGTACAAGAATTCTTGGAAATAAGTTCACAAATTTATTTCTCGTTATCGTACCGCCCCCACAGGAACAAAGTTCTGAACAAGATTGTCAGACGAGTGATATGCATGGCGGGACAGGCCACCCCGTCGGATATTGCAAATATGTTGCATTTTCCGAAAATTCTCATAGTGCGTTTCAGGTTTGTATGGAGAATGGTCAGCGCCATCTGTGTATCAGAATCAGAATCAGAATATTTTTTATTAATGTAAACCATTATTGTACAGTACTTATGAATCGTCAAGTTACATAAACATTATTCTACTGCTTTACCACCCGTTCGGAATGCCGTTCCTAAGGAGAGGAACGGGCAAGAAACTCCATGGTTGCTCTTGTTTTTTTTAAATAGATCTTTTACATTATTGAGCAATACATTGTTATAGGTATGTGAGAACAGTGTAGGAACGGCTAATCAGACTTTAGCAGCAGGTCAAAAAAAAAAACAAAAAGTACTAACTAAGTATAAAATTACAGCAAATGGCTACATGGTTCCCACATTTACAAATTACTTATGTAAGTGAAAAAAAAAGTATCTTCGTTGTGATACATGTTTCATGTAATGTGGTTGAAAAGGTTGCTACAGATGTAATGTCGTAAGCAAAGATAAACGGGTCTATGAAGGTGGTGCCGAAATCACAGATAAACTGGTCTATGGTCTAAGTTAGCTAAGGATTATAATCATCAAAAACAATATTAAATTACTTACTCTGCCACTCCCAGACTAGCAACTGTCCAATATTAGGACACCCGAACGCTATCCAGTCTCCTGGCGAGGAGATTGCGATGCTGCCGATCCGATGCTCCGATATACTGAGCGTGTGAATCAGATTCACATCAGGCATCTCGTGCAGGAAGAATATTCCTGTTGAAAATCCTGAAGCGAAAATGAGAGATTGATTGATAAGTAGAGTACAAAAAATCTGAGGTCGAAAGCTGGTCTATGCAGGACAAGGAAAAAGGGGCCTTAGGGCTTATGACGAGGTAAAAGTTTAATAAAAAGAAACATAATAAGATTGAAGAATAATTCTGAATAGCAATTATCCTATACCCAAAATAGTAAAAAATATTGTGCTGTGCAACAAATCAGACATCTGATTTTCAGAATTTATTTAGTACTAGCTGTTACCCGCGACTTTTTCTGCGTGGTATTTAAGAAAGACACAACCGGTGGCAACAGCCTGCTCACGCGTTCTGAGCCCGCGGGACGCATTGCAGGTTGTTGCTACCAAACTTAATCAGGCGCAGCGCTGCAACATTGGTTTTAATTTTTTTCGTGAGATCCTATTTTTTTTCTAAAATAAAAGTAGCCTAAGTTACTTCTTGTTACATCAGCTATCTGCCAGTAAAAGTCCCGTCAAAATCGGTCCAGCCATTTCAGAGATTAGCCGGAACAAACAGACAGACAGACAGACAAAAATGGTAAAAAATGTTGTTTTGGTATAGGTACCGTGTATACATCCAAATGCACTTAGTAAATAGCAGTTATTTTAATATTACAAACAGACACTCCAATTTTATTTATTTGTATGTATAGATACATTTATATTACCTGTCACCAACATCTTAGTGTCCTTATGGTACTGTGCCGCCGTCAACTTCACGCTGTGGTTGCCTCTACGAATGTCGTCACCTATGTAATGTCTTCCCAACTTCTTGTACAACAGCCTTTTATTATCCTCCGTTTTGATTTCGGTCTCTAGCTGGGTATCTGGTTCGCCGTCACTATCCTGAAAAAAAATAAGATTAGGCGTGGCTGTTCAGAATGGCACACGAATAGTGTAGAATACTAAAATACTCACATATTCCTTAGCCTTTTCGATTGCATCTTTATCCTCAATTTCATCTTCACTCTCCTCCTCCTTTTTCACCATCTTCCGTCTCTTTCTATGCGATATCTGTACGTCTGACACCACAAGATCATCCATGTCTATGCTCGCCTCCCATAGACAAACCTGTCCATTCCTACTCACGGTGATAAGATCCAAACTTTTTTTCTCAAAGAAAACCCCTACTATTTTATCCGTATGTCCACTTAAAGAGTACATATTCAAGTTGTCTAGATAGTCTGCTGTGTAGACTTTAGTTGTAGTGTCCTTGGAGCCTACAGCGAGGAGCTTGGAGCAAGAAGACCAGTCAAGGCAAGTTACTTCATCTCTAGCTTTCCTGAAGACTCGCTTCATTACGAACGAACGAAATTCTCCAGTGAATGTACATGGTGCTGTCATTATGAAAACTGAAATAAAGGGTTAGTATTATTTGTAACTGTAAACATAAACAATAGCTGAGAACTTGAGTGTGGGCAATTTCTTGTCTATTGGCATTGTTAACACAATATGTAGAATGTAGTTTATCAACTAATACTAGATTAAAGATAGGTTTTATTGCTGAGCTGTTGAAAATTATAGGATAAGTATAGCTTTGCTTAAACTTACACAGACAATATATGATTATGCTTTTTAAACTATTTGGCAACCTGATCAGCATAGTTGGTACTGACCCAGCTTTCGTCCTGTACTAAGGGTGGTCCAATAAAAAAAAAAATAGCTTATAAATTACCTGTGTCATCGCAGCAAGCAGCAAAGTACTTGCCATCAGGACTAAACTTGACAGTGTTTACTTGTTGTTTGAACTTGTATCTGTGTATTACTGTACATGTTATCAGACTTATCATCTGGGCTTCACCCTCTGAAACAAAGATTACAAAATTATTATATATCCTTCCAGGCTTCCTTGTCTCCGACTCTGTCAGTCTGTCTGCCTCTGGCCACACCTTTATTTTTAGTGTTGACTCTCAAAATCTCTAAGCTAACAATCAAGCTCACAGCTACTACTGTTGCTATTCTCATGATTACGCTCTAGTAACTGTTTAAAATTACTTACTCTCATTGACAGCCACCAATGTGCATCCATTCGAAGATATATCAATAGCTGTATAATTATAGCAACTCTCAAATGACAGTGTGTTGCATTTGTTTCTGAAAATGAAATTTTAAAGTTATACATCCCACTAATATTATAAATGTGAAAGTTTGGATGGATGGATGGATGTTACTCAATCACGCCAGAATGCCTGAACGGATCTGGATTACATTTGGCACAGAGATCGATTATAGTCTGGAATAGCACATAAGCTACTTTTTATCCCGAAAAAATGGATGGTTCCTATTGGATAACATACAGGAACCGTGCATTTGTAAAAGGGCATACTTTTTAATAGCGGGTAACACTGCAGAGCGCAGCTAATTTGCAATAAAAATTATTAATTACTTACTGTTTTAGATTGTATACAGTTATTTTGTTACCCACAGGACTTATTACACAGTTGCCATCGTTGGAAAACAGAATATCACCTCTTCGGTAAACAGTGCCCAACAAATTATTGAACTGAAAATAATTAGGTTATATTTATATTTCTTAAAATATATATAAAGTAAAGAAAAAATAAACGAAAACGTAAAAGTATGTAAGTATTAAACATTAATTTTCATTTAAATATTACTTGTGCATAAAATAAGTATGAAAAAAAATACCCTTGTATTTTAAAAATCCTTTCATGATACATAAATGCAAATGTAAGAATGTAGTCAACAATGCACCACATTCGTAACTCAAAGCATTGCAAGTATACCTTATAGTGGAATTTCATTTTAGGGCTAAATATGTACTATTCGGTACATGAATTCATAGAAAATGTACAACAAAATATAAGCATGAGGAGCACACAAAGCAGGCAACAACGTGAGTTTGACAGTTATGTGTCGTCCGTCAATCCGTCTGGCACTTCACTTTGTGTCAATGATTTTGTCAACAAATTATCGTCTGTCAAGCAAAGCATACCCAGTGACATAGACAAAGTTCATTTATAACTGCATTCGGATATCTTCGATATAACAAGAAGGAACAAAATGAAATAGACTGTTCAGTAGATGAATCAGTATTTTCATTTTTTTTACTCCATGTCATATTGATTTATATAATACATGATCCAAGAGTTTAAATTAACAAACAGTATGAAATAAGAGTATACATTATTTTGTGTATCCGAAAAAACTGCTAAAAGTGTTGCTAGACTAATACCTACATATAACTCCTAAATTAATAACTAAAATCATTGCCTGGCCTGGCCTGAAAAAGAAATATGGATGACTGCGAAATGCACAAGCTAGAAGAGAAGTCAATAGGGAGATCAAAACTGGTACCGTGTGATAGGGATAGAAAAACTCAAGATGGGTTTGCAATCTCGGTAGAGATAAGATATATATAACAAAAATAATCGTGGGAGGGTTCTTAGCGCGGACGGACATAAATTAAATTAAATGGGATAAGATAAAATATAGCCTCACCTAGAAATGAGTGGGTATTTTGCCAATACTTGACATCAGTAGGTATTAATAGGCAGGTACTATTTGCATTGTTCATATTTTATGTACAGACAATGATAGTATTATGTATTCACTAATCGTTATTTACAACATATACAACAATAGTTTAAATATTTACAAATGAAAAATATAATATATTGCAAATTGTTTATTTCAATAAATTATGTACAATAAGTAGTTATTTACATGGAAAAACAAAAAACTAAAAAATACTTATTAATAGGACATTGAATAATAAAATTATATACACAAAAATGCCTCCACATCGTCGTCGATGCCAAAAGTGCCCAGCAGGCTGGCCACGTTACCGCGCTGAAAAGCGAGGCTCACTCTCTCCGTGAAATATAGGCCAGCCCGCCGGTCACGGGTAGCGGCGAAAAGTCTTGCGACGATCTCCTTGTAAAGGAGGCGAGTGTTGGGGCCCCACGAACCCAAAGTCTCGACCCCAAAAGGCTCAAACAAGTAGCCTCCAGGGAGGCTACTGTATTTTTGCCGCTTCAAATTTTCGGCTTTTGCAGCAGCAGAACCCGATCGCAACGACGTATTTGGAAGGCGCAAGGGTGTCAACGCATGTCGCGTCCCACACCAGGGGCCGCCCCATCTTCCAAGGTACCAGAGACATACCATCGGGTCGCTCAGCATCATCGCGCGCCAGACCGTTGGGTTCAAGCACGGCTGGCACATTTGCGGCGGCGAGGGTCCGACGGATTATGTCATTGATGCTGGCATGCCGGGTCATATGACCAGCGCTCCTGCTGCAACATAAGCCATGGTGGCCTAAAATACCGACTGTTTCACCACATCGACAACGATGTGGGGCATTACATGATGCCCTATGCGAAGAGAGGTGGCTAGGCGAAACGTTGTATATTGTAATAATAGGTAATAAGTATATTGCAAATATGCTTATTATCTACTAGAATCGTAGACGGAAAAACAACTGGCAACATTAGCTTTAGTCATGTTAAACTTTAATAATTATAAATTATTATTTTTGACAACTTTTTTGTATAATTACGAGAAAATAAATAATATTATTAATTATTTATATGAGTTTTCAATCATCAAGGATTTATAAATGTGTTTAGTGTAATTAAAAAGTTCTAAAAAAATCTATCTGTACATGCGCAGAAGAAAATTGCTGGCCAGCGATCCACATCAATGCTTTACGTCAGAACGCGTCGAGATCTTTAGCTCAGGATTGGCTGCACATATCGGAAGTTACGTATCAAAACCAATCAGAACTTAGGTCATATCGAGCACTGCCTTGAACATCAATCGTCATATGACCCATTCTACCGAGTCTGCGAAGCTTGGGCCATATTTGTCTGTGCTAAAGTAGTTCCGTGGAGTGAGTGTGTGCAGATAGTCATCACAGTTTTTGGGACCTGTAAATACTCCCACACTAAACGAATCAAAATGTCGACGACAACAGCCGAAAACCCTATCTACGGACCCTTTTTCGGAGTAATGGGGGCAGCGTCTGCTATTATCTTTAGCGGTATGTATTTTGTGTTAGTAATCCATTATCGTAGCAATGGCTGTCCTGAGTGATTATCGATCTCCCAAAATGGTCTAAAGGAATTCTGATCCTAGTGAAAGTATGTGGGAGACGTGCCCTGTCAATAATTATAATCATGTTGTTCTAATAAATCGGTTCGAATCTGGTTATTTTAGGAGCACTAATTATAGTAGTCGCCGCACCTTGTGAGTTTGCGCTATCCATACATAAATATATGAGGGAATGACCCAATCTACAGCAAAGTAAATTCTTGATTGCTCAGGGGCGGATTTTCGGGGCGTTGCATTGGGAAACGTATTGTGAATCATTGTCATGTGATTGATATGCTGATTTTATTCGGTTGGCAGCACTGTGCTGTCTTTAGTTGTTAAATACTGCATGGACATTTAAAATGTGTCTTTTGATTTCTGTTAGCCTTTGATTACTTTCGGAATGTTCAGGTAGAAGAAATCGTTATTTAGCATGGTTTTGAGTTGGGGAAATACCAATCCGAGTGTTAAAATATACTATATAGGCATAAATGAGGACTTCACATTATGCATTTCCCTGCTACGATAATTCATGGAATGCCTATGATGGAACTGGGAGGTTCATTAAAATGTGAATACAAGGACTAGGTTAAGTTTTGATTTTCATGCTGTCATAACATACATAAGCTAATAAATGGTATCATCGATATCAAGGTCTAGTTAATGTTCCTGGAATATTGAAATTACTATGAAGACAACCAAAAAGTCTTTAGAATTAGACATCACATGACTAACACAATCATCACATGATTAGGTCAGCTGTTCATCTAACTTAACTAGGTAATCTGCACAAACTTAACAATAGATTGAACAGAATAGGTACACAATGAAAATGCTACAATTTCTATCAATTACAATATTAAAATATAGGAAAATTAAGTATTGGTAGGTAACAAGTAAGGACATCATGTGACTGATGCTAGCTATGAACTTGCTAGCTTTACTATCAGTTGAGGATAGACATTACAAATAAATCCTTATTGTAATGCAGTTAAAACCAACAATGAACTGCTTTGTTTCATTCTGCAAATTACTACCTTTTTATAAAGCAGTCAGGATAAATTATGAAAATCACATGACAGTAAGTTGTAATTGCTACTTAACTTGATCATCTATTGTATAAAGATGGCAGTAAGCATTTAACTAACAGCAAGTTATTTTTACATTAAATGCAAATTTGATAGTATTTTTTTCTAATACCACTAAGTAATTATTGTAAGTCTAGATCTGCTGACCTATTCTAATGTTACATAGGTCTTATGTTCTATGAAAGTATGTCAAAGTGGGTGGGGTCAAGTGGGAGATGTCCTAAATAGAAAAAAATAAGTATCTTTGTTCGAAATAGGTCACCATAGGACATTCATCCCCTTTTATATATCATGTTTGAGTTATAAGTTAAGCCTCTGCATAATTGATAACATAAGTTTAGTAATACCTTACATAAAGTAAAATAAGTATCCACTTAGATATTATATAACATTCCCAATTACGTATTCATTGATAAATAAGAACCGACATCTATAATTTTATAGAAATTCTGTTGTTTCAAAATGTTTTTAAAACTACATTATTGGTTTGTTAGTTGAACAATGTACCCCAAATTAATAAATAAACCTATCAAACAATAAAACAGTTCTTAATCATTATTTTTCAAATATTCCAGCGCTGGGAGCCGCCTATGGAACCGCCAAGTCAGGCACCGGTATTGCCGCCATGTCGGTGATGAGGCCTGAGCTCATCATGAAATCCATCATTCCTGTTGTCATGGCGGGTATCATTGCCATCTACGGGTTGGTCGTGGCTGTCCTGATCGCCGGTTCCCTGGAGTCCCCCTCCAACAACTACACCCTTTACAAGTAAGGAACATTGTGCTATGCTATTAGTTTTTATTGTTAGAGCCTTGTACAATTAAGTTAGTTGTAACTGCTTATCTGAACAAGACACTTGCTTTTAAGATGTATATCATCACTAATTTGTCGAGTCTAAAGATTACACTCGACAACTGCTTCTTTTTGTTGCTTTTGAGTTCTTATCGCAAGGAAACATTAACTTAAAACCTCAATCAATGTAGCCGTATATATTTTAAAATTTTGTAGTTAATAGTTTGTAGAAAGCTTGCAAACAGCTTAAATAATTTGATTTCGCTATAAATTTTTGAATACATATAGCATCTACCTTCGTTTAATCACAACTTTTTACTGTTAATAATCATTTTAGTACTTAAATTCCAAGTAAGGTAGGTTATACATACTGATATTATATAACCATATTCTTGTCTGTAAAACAATTATTTTTTAACCATGATCGCGAAGTGAACGTAAGTGAAAGTTATGGGATAACATGTTTATCAGTTTCATAATGCTTATCTGGGATTCGCTTTTAACGTCACACACTCCAAGCAAATTACTTAGTACTCACACTACAAAAAACAGTACTATAAGAACTTACTATACCTTCGTTAGAATTCAATTGGTGAACAACCATTCACAAATTAAAGATCTTAGCGTTCAAGCTGATGCTGCCATTAATGGCCGGTTAAAATAACTGGATTCACTCCCGAGGAAGTTTATCATAATAATGCCTTAACTGATGCAGTGATAGCCAAATACCTGCTTCGAACTGTTTCACTTAGGAGCTAGTTCACGGTCTTTACTTTTAACAATGAAATCCTGTATCAATATAATACCAAGCATCTACTATTTATTGATATTTAATAAAATGTTCTAAAAAAAGTCGCCCGGTAGTGTTAAACATTCCTCAGTATTTAATTCAGGTCGACAAAGCTATTACTCATTTTGTAATAGTTTTTTCACAGACAACTTTTTGTGTCTATACCCCAATTACGCCTCAATGGTTCGATGGTTTCCTGTTACTACAGTTGGACAAGGTTGAATAAGCAAGGCTATTAATAGGAAAAATTGTTGCTCTTGAAGTTATATAGGGTACCTATCTTCCTTGGCCTCCCTCGGGGCTTGCGGGTATGGGGATTTCAGCACGCAAAAAAAAGAAAGGTGCATATCTTCCCGTTTTGTTTTCTATAAAAAATATAATTGACATGCATATCTTTTGACAAAATACATAAATTGTGTATAAAACTAGCTGTAGGTTGTTGCTATGTTAGGAATTTACTTCTAAAAGGTTATTCAATATTTTCCAACTAACCCTGTATAGTTATATAACTTAAATATGGCGACTCTGTTTAATGCTCTAGTTACGAAACAGTTAAGTAAATAGTACCGGTTTTATTTAACAAGATACATTTATAAATATTTAGTTAATTAAATACTCTTCACAGACATACATCGGTTCAATAATTTATTCTTCCATTTTGTATACGAGTGGATATTCCACTTGAAATGGAATAACTTCATAGTAGATAAACTCCATCTATCAATAAGATAAGAAAAACAGTGTATAGCATATAGGTACGGTTGTAAGCTTAATGTATTGCTTAATCATTTTTAAACTATAGATTAAAACTTGGTAAATAATTTACTAATAAAAAAGTCAGATTTAAAAGAAAACAGAAAATAATTAGTTGTGTAGACGGCACTAATTTAAATTCAGTTCTCATATTAAATACTAATTAAATTGCTTACGGCCTGCCCCAAATTGGTAGGATTCATGTCTTGTACTGCAACCTGGCCTAAGGCTAACATAGCACGTATTTAATCTGGTTGAAGTTAATACAACAACAAAACGTTATTATAATGTTTTTTTCATCAATAATATAATTGCATATAATAAGATACTTAATTAAACAAGTCATACAAATAGTAACGTGGGATTGATGGTAATTAACCAGTTTTTTGTCTTTGCCACTTGTCACTCCACAAACTTAAGCATGGTTCAACCTTTAGGCGAATAAATATCGATCTGCCCGATAGCAATTTTGCGTATTGTCATGATACTTAGTTTTTTTTTCTGAATTTTAGTTATTAGTAGCAGAAAATAATCATGTTTATAATTTTTATAAGTGGATTTTACATGATGCGCAAAGCGTAATATGGAGCGTTACTTTCATAGCAATCTGTGTTCTCTTTTCAAAAATGTCTAAAGTTATGTACTCTAAACATGGTGTATTCTTTATTTACAGAGGGTTTATTCACCTGGGTGCTGGTCTGGCCGTCGGTTTCTCCGGTCTTGCGGCAGGTTTCGCCATAGGCATCGTTGGTGATGCTGGTGTACGTGGTACCGCGCAACAGCCTAGGTTATTCGTCGGCATGATTCTTATCCTCATTTTCGCCGAAGTGTTGGGTCTATACGGTCTTATCGTCGCCATCTATCTGTACACGAAACAGTAAACGCATAGAGCACACTCTTACTCCCGTCGCCCGTGCTCCGAGCTTCTATGCCTCCAGAATCTGCCCAGTCACTCGTCGCGCACAGGAAGTCGTCGCCGGTAGCGAGCCGCCGCATAGGGCCTCGGAGCACCCTTGTATAATACTTACTTGTTGATTACTTGAAATAAATCATTTATATCATGTCGCACATCTCCGGCCCGGTGCCGCCTAGATGCTGCCGGCCGCACCGCGCCCAGAGACGCGAATTATATAAATAATTTTGCTAATTCAATTTTGTAACTATCACTTTTCAAATTCCTCAATCATGGTTTTAATTGCGAACGCTACCGAGCGACGACTGCGTATTTATTTTATTTATTACAGCATTTTTAATTTGATTCACGGTGACAGGAGATATTTTGGTTTACTATCGACATATCAAAGTTTCTTTGCGCGTTTCCATCCCCGCGATTGTATCTTCGTACTATCGGACGATATCACTTTTAGATTATTTTAGCGTTAAGGCGAAACTAATGTACAGTTAGAGTAGAAATTTAAGTCCAAACGATTATCTTAAATAATTTATAAAACCGTTGAATCCCCCTGGTACTGTGTACCGGTGTCTATCGCTGACAATGTTAAGTTAAACCTGGCTATTGTATTACATGCTATATAGCTTTCAGTGTTATAGGTGGATATATGTATCCTTATACTAAGCCTGTAAATGTTATCTCTCGAGTGGCTGTTGATAAATTCAAAAGCGAGTCACAAACATTGTATTGCCAGGAATCAGTAAATAAACATGGTTTGTACATTCCATATTATTTTGTTTCTACTTGATTATACTGTGTGTTTTATTTTCCTTTTTCGATCTTCATTAAATTATGCGAGCAATTTTTAAATATTTAAAGTATTCGGAAAGCGATGCTTTCATGACATTATATAGATAGGTATATATAACTGTCGCAATCAAATTAAGTAATTATAATAATATTTACATAATAGTAGTAAAATTACATTTCTGACGACTTATAATGTAAACAAAAAAATATAATATTTATTCTGTACTTACCTCATAGTCGAAATGATGTTTGAATGGTTATATAAATTGGTAAAATAAAATACATCTAGGTAAAATTGTATTTTATTTTAGGTTTCATGTTAGAGAATGTTATAATCTTTGGTGTTATTGAATGAATTGTGTTAATAAAATATTTTAAAAACGATACATTTTACATTATGAATTGTTTCAATAAGGTTGATCCACGTAAGTATATGCCAAAAATAGTAAGTAAATAGCTTGATGGCACTGATGTCTAACTGGCTAAGGTACCTTAATGTTCAATTTCTGAACTCTAGAACTAATTAGGTAGGCATTAAGTTAACCTGACGCTGCATTTATAACAGGTGACTATTATTCCATAAAATTATATAGATTCCGCATAGTACCCACCGATATAATATTTTTATAATATCTAAACCCCCATCGGGTGTACATTGGATAAAGATATTAGATGAATCGTATCTAAAGCGATATAGCACCATAAAGTTAGTAAAAGTAGCGGTTTCTACAAACAAACCTTGGAGTATTGTATCGCTTTAGGTATTTTTTTTAAGCAAACTTAATACACCGAGACATCCAATGCAGAATGCTAATATCGCAAAAAAACTAAATTACATCGTAAAGATGACCAAATTTTTCGTAAAAAAATTTAAACCATTGACATTTTGAATTTCGCGCCCTGACCTTCCACTTCCCCCTTAAATGGATAAAACTTAAAGCTTTTTTCATTTGTTATAAAGATATGGTCATACATTCAATGCAATATTGTGTCGTCGTCGCAAAGATGTTCCAGTCCTTAAAAAATCTACTCCAAGAAATAAAGTATTTTGGCGGGAAGTTGAACCATGAAGTTGACAATTTTGGTATTTGAAAAAAAATGCTTTCTTGAATAAAATGTAATGTGTAATATTAGTGAACTATTATATCCATTGTGTAAAATAGTATAACTTGACCTTTCAAGTTCTGCCACGATTTCCGGTAAATTATTAGTACAGAATTCACAGCTTTACTTATGGGAGGGGATTAATTTCATCATAATCATCAGGGGTATTTAATCGCAATTATGAACAAATACTCAATACTAGCATTTATCGGCTACGAAATAATGCAATTTTCACTATTTCGTAGCCGGTTGCAAACCTAAAAAAACTAAGAAAGTTATATATCTACCATGTATAGGTATAGGGCCATAGATAATATATAGGTTGTTAAGGTTGCGTTCGCTTGCTTGGATTGACGTCGGGAACCCAGGGCTTTAGAACAGTTCTCGTCGCCACCGCTACGTCGTCCAGACGACGTTTACGAACGCAGCCTAGGAGGTACACGTCATACATTTGACGTTGACGTTTGTTTTGAGTTGGCAAACGTCAAAACCGAATAGTGAGAGTCCGCAATAAATTAGTTTTATGAATTTGTGAAAAATATATTAACAAAATGAAGTATAAGGCTTTGCTATTTCTTACTGTAATCCTAACTTACTATGAGGGAGAAGCCCAATCTCGTGCAAAAGGTGTAAGTGCTACATTTCGGTAAATATATGTAACCGGCGCGGCGGCGTTGTGTGTGAGAGAAGGAAAACTATACATTTTCTCGTTGCAAACACATTTATTTTACAATATCATAATAAGATCAATCATAAGAAGTTTCCTATTTGATATGCGAACACTGGTTAACGTTTGTCCTGTAGGTATTGCGTGTTAATTTTGGATGTAATACCTACTAAGGTCCTTTAGTAGGTATTACACCCCAAAATAAACACGTCACCTGTTACCATAGTTATCTGAATACCTACTGTACAAAATAGGTGAGGATGAACCCATAGACAGCCAAACCAGAGATTCCACTTTGTGGCAGTCCGAAAATACCAGAGGTTAAGTAATATTTTTTTAAATAATTTAAGAAATTATTTTTCAGTTAGATGACAAAGTCCAGCAATTGACAGACCTCACAGCCAAAAAGTCTATAATAACTTTAAACCTCAGCAAATTCAAGGAATATGTTAAGTCTCCGCCTAAGGACTACTCATTTGTCATTATGTTCACGGCGATGGCACCATCTCGGCGATGTGCGATATGCCAGCATGTGTACGACGAGTACATGATCGTCGCAAACTCATTCAGATTCTCACCAGCTTACAATAACAAGCTGTTCTTTGGTATGGTTGATTTTGATGAGGGGTCTGATATCTTCCAAATGGTAAGTTTATTAATTCACAAACATATGCACTTACGCTAAGCACCTATATAGTACTGAGCAGGAATGTAGTGTCATACGTCAAGAGTGGTAGATTGCCAGTGCCTAGAATTTAGTAAAAAAATTTACTCACCTAGAGGAATAAAATATATAAATGGGCTCTATGGTCTGATCAACTGTTCAACAATGTGAGTTGGAGCAGTAAGAAAATATAAAAGGCACTGCAAGTGCCTCTTAGGTATAACTGTGCCACCTGCTGGATGGGTTGATCTGTCAGAAGCTCTTTTAATGAGGGATGTAATGCTTACTCCTGTTGTCCTCTATTATTAAAACATGCTTGGTCTTCCACGCACAAGTGTTCATAAGAGAATTTCTCCCAATAAATGACACAAATGAATCTGCCAGTCAGATCCAGTGATGCTTATGTATTCAAACACATACATTTTTATCAATTCTTCAAGCAAAGTTGAATTGTGTCAGATGCAATTAGGGATGCAATAAATTAGCTATAGCATAGCTACTCAATGGACTGTTGCCGTGTGTTAATTGAATGTGACAGTGTCCTTGTGTACAATGGTCCTGAGATGCTTATAAACTTGTTTTCCAGCTTCGTCTCAACACTGCCCCGGTTATCATGCACTTCCCTGCCAAGGGTAAGCCAAAACCTGCCGACTCCATGGACTTTGAAAGGGCTGGCCTACATGCTGAGGCAATCGCTAAATGGATCCAAGATAGGACTGATGTTCAGGTATATTCTATAATAGCGTTTTACTTTATCTAAGTGATCTAAGTACTTTCAAGTAAGATAAATAGTTTATAATTTACATTTATATGTTTTTTAATTTTATACTAGATTCTGTACCATTATAGGTTTTCTTCTCCGGCTCACCCCTACTGTCATAGCATGAGGCCCACAACACTCTGCAATAGTGTAGATTTATATATACCAATAAAAGAGTTTTCAAAATTGGGTCACTAGGTCTGGAGATTTTAAGCCCATATAAGAATACAAATTTATAATATTAGTTTAATATGAAATATAAGAAATCTTATTTACATAGGTTAAACATATAATTCTATCTATGATCATATAATATATCCCTAGCAAAGTGGTGCCGCTATTTAACGGTCGTCTGTAGTGTAGCAGTCATCACTAGAATGTTCCAATTTCAATTAAAAGTTTATGGTTCCATTGTATATGATTCTGCAAAAAAAAAATACAAATATATATGACGACATATAGATGCCAGTGAGCCAGTAGCAAGAGCGCTCATTTTAGTTGGGTAATCGCAAGTTTGATTTGCGGATACGTTGCTGCGGAATATCAATGCCGTTATTATACTATTGTCATCCATTTTCCATATATATATTTTTTTATTCATAATTTTTAAATTTGTTATTGCATTTAAAAACCTGGCAGAATACCTACCGTTGGTTGGATAAGACCATATTAAGAAAGAAGGTGATCTTCTTTTGCAAAAAAAGAAAACTGATTTTTCTCTTTGATTAGTTGTCAGTCTCATTTACGTCGTCTGCTACGACAGTCCAAAAATCAGCACCGCTTTTCTAAGCAAAACTCACGAGTGTTGAAAAGCCGTTTCATACTTGGTCATGTTGCTATTTGCATTGAATGTTTAAACTGGATTCTCTAAACATTTCATTCACAGATCAGGATATTCCGTCCACCAAACTACTCCGGCGCCGTAGCGTTTTCTATGCTCTTCGTTCTTGTCGCCGGCTTCCTCTACCTTAGGCGAAACAACTTGGAATTCCTCTACAACAAGCAAATGTGGGCCGTGGGTGCTGTTTTCTTCTGCTTCGCTATGGTTTCCGGTCAGATGTGGAACCAAATCCGAGGCCCGCCTTTCTTCCATAAAACAAAGAACGGGCCAGTTTACATTAACGGCGGATCCCATGGACAATTTGTCTTGGAGAGTTATATTGTGGCTATTTTGAGTATCCTTTTTGAATATAGTAATTTATTTTCGTGTAAAGGCTGACTGAGCAGCCTCCCGAGGCGCCAGTACGCGTTTTGCACCCAAACGTGATAGCACCCGATGGAGGAACGTCTCACGTGTGCTATAGGTTGTCACTGTCGACCCCAGCTATCATTATGTCAAGGTCATATGGTCTTGATCTTGAATAACCAATCGTGGAATCACATTGAGCCTCACAAAATTTAAAAATGCAGTTAGGGTAAAAAAGGAAGTTGGTATGTTGGATGCTCCACTGCATAAAATCTAGTAGCTTTGTTCAATATGAGCACCCCCACACACATTCAATTCCTACATCCCCACACACAACTATATATGCTAAAATCCTAATTCTCCACAGCTATGAAATCCCACAAACATATGCATGCACATTTTAAGAGGAGTAAATAATACTTATATTCAATCACCTATTCAATGCGCGTCTTTGTCGTCTTTGTACACCAGTTGCTACTTTAAATAATGTTTATTATTATCGATGGGATTCTGAACAGCGTAGTGACATTTTAAGGTCGCATTTTTTGAAATGGGAGTGTATGTTGACAAATATTGAAAGTTATAATAAACGCCTGCGGCGCCTCGATAAAACAGCCAATAGCACTGAGGAGTAAGGAGACGCTTTAAATCAGTGAAAGAATATTCAGAATCGGACCAGTAGTTCAGCAGCTTACGTCCTTCATCTACAAACAAACTACCTCTATAATATACTAGACATAACATCCCCATCATATCCTTGACTCTCACAAAAGACGCCGCAGTAGTGGTCGGCATGATACTGATGGTGGAAGCCGCCGGCGGGGTGAAAAATGTGGAAGTTGCGCGCACGCAGGCCGAAGGCAAGCGGCGGCGGTTCCAGTCCGTCGTGGGGCTGGTGCTGGTTTGCGTGTTCTTCTCGCTGCTGCTCTCGGTGTTCAGAGCCAAGACCCAGGGGTACCCGTACAGGTATGTTGTCTCAAGAAAGGGGTCATTACGGGAACACCGTATCGTCGAAAATACTATTGTGTTTGGAGATATTTATTTGGACACTCTTGATAGTCTGTCTGTCTTTTTCATCTGGGTCCTAAATACTAAGTAAAAACTGTTGAATTGCATGCATGTTTTTACTATTAAACAAATTGTTGAAAACGACCACAAAGCTGAAAGTTCATAGGCTATGCGATGCTATGGAAAGAGAATTGAAATAAAGCTGACCATAGTCCATTGAACGATTGTCTTTGCGCGCTGCCGAAAACCGTCGTTATATAGCGGTTCAAATCGATCACTAACCATGTCACCCTGCAGATGGAATGGTTGGAAAATCTTACTATGGAAATTAGTGTATCGCGATATCCAACTATTGAAATGACATGATTTTTTAAAGCATCTGCAGTTCAAGTTTTGACACCACAAAAAAAAAGTTTTTTGTTTGGTGAAAATATGGTTCAATTTTGAACTAACGAACCTAGTACATGCTTCACAAATATGTAACTCATAAAATTATTTCCAATCGTTTTTAAATACCTTCGCAAATTTCCAATCTATGTATCCTAGCTGTTGGATTTTCACCTTAATTCACAATGGGCTAATAATTTTGTTACAGCTTCCTGTTCAAGTAAGCTGTTGATCGAATATTAGTAGTTAATTGAAGACCGACGTGTGAAGACTGGGTGTGTGTCAGTGTGTGCAATTTTACCTTATTATGTGTGTTATCATTGGTAGCAATATTATCTGTTGGTCATTAAATGATTTTCTTATTTATTTTAAATGATTTTAACATACCTCTGAAGTGGCCCTTAGTAGGGTTTGAAAGCATGTGTACTAATTATTACAGAGTATAGAGTAATTAATTACAGACTAAGAAGAACACTTTTCTCAAATAACAGCACAAGAACAGTAAATAAATATTTATTAATGATGAAGTATAAAAAAAATTGTCATTTTGTTAGCCTCTAAAAATAAATAAATGCTCAGTTCACCTTAAAGCTAAGTGGTTGAAAAGTTCTGTTATGTTTTTTCTCATTTATAAATAAGTAAATTTAACTAAATAATTTAACTTAGGAATGTAAAACTTGCAACAGTATCGTGTATATTAAATTAAGTACCTAGCACCTACCCAAATTTTATTCACAACTCCAATTATCTATTACTTTATATTTTTCCTCTTGGTGCGGGATCTTTACATCGTTAACGCATATAACATAATAAGGCGTAGTCCTAAATGGCTGGCGATCGACGACGAGAGGTCTCTAGAGTCCTCGCAAGTCATCGTGCGAGCACAGTAGGTAATAATGTTTATCATGCGGCAAAATCCTATCGTTTGCTCTTGCGATCGTTGGCCAATAAGGATCACGCCTAACGTGTTAGGTAACACGTTAGGCGTGACACAACCCGAAATGTTAATATAGCGACTCCGTTTTCTTCAGTTCAGTACATGTATACGGACGGAATTCAATGGAACCATAAAAAATAGGGCTTAAATCATAATATACGCGGGATCACAGCGCATCTGTTAGCGGGATATTTTTCAAACGTCTTCTTGTACCATTCATGAGCCTGAATCGATGTTTGTATCTGAAAAATAAAAAAATAATATAGAAGAAATGTATGGCGGCGTTTCTTAACTTTGTTAAACGTCACATAGTACTGAGCAAAAGAGTTTTGCTTTGCGCAGTACTATATGACGTTTGATAAAGTTCTATAAATTTGGGGGTGAAATTTTGGAAATTAAACGGTTCTGTGACCATACACAGAACCGTTTAATTTCCAAAATTTCAATTCGTTTGTGGCAATTATTGGCGTTGCTAGAGTGGATACGGCAGACAACGAATTAGACCAAAAAAAGCAATGCATGCATAATGTATATTACTAAATTATCTTACGCAAAACAGCAGTAGTCAGTACATAATATTGATTTATTTGTAACAAATTCTAGACTATAATCTGTAAGAGTAATCTGGATAAAGATAAATATAATCTGCATTCAAGCTAGCTAACTAATTTATAACGAAGTGAAAGGAGGTCGCGCGCGGTCACTATGACGGTACCTATTAACGTGTCTAGGCTAACAATATTTTTTTAATAATCTAAAGTATATAAACATTAAATAAAACTTAATATCTTACCTGATTACCTAGAACCCACAAATAAATACACAGGAACGTCTTCGTAGGTATCAGCAATATAAGAACAGTGTAGATAACAATCTCGCACATTCTGTGAGGACTCGACACGCGTTCAAAGAGTCCGCCATGAGGTATCTTATGCTCCTCAGTCACCACCGCGCCGGATTTCTTGTCTTTGCGCAAGTTAGCGAATATAATGTTCGTTTGAAGTTGTTTGTACCACGCGCAGAAGAATATAAGCGTGCATGGGATGGCTAGGATCGTTGTGCGGAGGTCGTTCCAAATGATGTTATTGCGATTTTGGTGTCCTTTAAAAAATCAAAACATCTTTATAAAATTCAAGTGAAATTTCGAAACAATTTAGTTTCTCCATGTTAATATTATCAGTTATAGATACTTTGAATACGAACTAAATTACTTTTGGTTACCACTGAAATTTATATCTTAAGTAAATAGTCAGAGCAAGTTCTTACTAAAGTGAGCTAGTTTGCGTTTCAAATGTTATTGTACTGCGCCCGTCAATGCTGACCCTAAGTAGTCTTGTATTTTTCTTTGCATGTATGTTGGCAATGGCCTTTTTGTGAATGGGCTTGAGCATAAATTAGAACCTTATAGTTGGCCCACACCTGTGGCTTAGTGTACTTATTAGTGCCTTAATAACATCACTAAGCAGATGTGGCTAACAGTTTAACACATTAATTTACTAGTCATAGTAATGTCATTAAAAATTAAGCTATAAAAGCAGAACTCCATTAATGTGGCCAAGCATTTAACATAGTATTTCTTAATGCTTTAATTAATGTGTATATTGGCATTAAAATTAACCCAGATGTAGTGGAACCCTTAGAGGTCAGACATTATATTAAATATAATTTAGACAACATTCTCAGACATGGGTATGTACTTGCATAATACCTACCTAATTCAATAACCAAGGCCAAATATGCTACCACTAGTGTTACCCAAGTACAGTTACCGTTTTTGAACACCATAGTAACCTCTACTTACCACAAAATAAAGGTGCTTGTCCCACAACAGCAATAATGCAGGCGAAGTAATGGACAATGCCCGCTAAATAATGGCTCAGGTTCATCTTGCTGGTCTTAGCAAACACTTGCAAATAGTAAGTCTCGTATAGTCTCCTTAAACACTGGACTGTGAGTAGGGTCATCGCAATCATGGCTGCATTAACTGATACTGAAAAAGTTAATAATTCAATTTGAAAAAGGAATTTAATCATTTTTCTTTAAGTACTTCTATAAAACTGTAACTGGCCTGTATCTGTATGTCGAGGACATTTAAATGTGCAGTGCATTAAGCAGTCTATTATAATATAATCCACAAATGTTTTTAGAATTATTTCTGCGCACTACGCTACACTGTGTCTGCATTTCTTCAAACAACACTATCATCATTATTGACTTACACTATGACCCCTTTTAGTAAGTGTTGGAACCATGTAGCCATCAGCTTGTCATTATATCTTATGCTACATTTAAATTAGGTACCTACGTATGCTTACCTGGCAATTCCTACATTTGTCTCATATCCATAACAATATACTACCCAAAATGTTTGAGTTCCTTTTATAAATAGTAATCATGGAGTTTCATGCCCCTTCTCCATAGGAACAGAATTCCAAATGGCTGAATGTTAGCTTATTATTTTGTCACATTTTTAATTTATATAAATAAAAAATATTCCGATTCCGGCACACATGTTGTCACAGGGACCATGTAGTATTATGATAACATGTTAAACAACTAATGAGTACGAACATTGTAAGCTTGACCTACTGAGCTAAACTTACTTAATCTGTATGTTCATTAAGCATACTTTCACCACAGCAAATCACTTGACTTCCGAATAGATTTTTGTAATAAGTAACGAGTTTATAACATAAAATGCTGTGTATCCACAACAAAGCTACTAATAGGTACTCACCAGATGGCTCATTTTCCTCCAGCAGAACTTTCAGCACGAAATGTACCCAATAGCTAACGCTTACACCAACGTAATACACAAACGACATGTAAGATAACATAAAAACGCTAAATAAAACAGCGAATAAATAAAAATGTCTGTAATATGACTTAGGTATTTCTATCACTTGCAGGAAATTGGCCTCAGAACCTTGGTAAGCGAAGCTCCCATAACGATACCCCTTTATAATAAACGCTGGCACATATTTCTCGTAATTATTTATTATAACACCGGTAAAGGTTACGGCGAAAGCCAGATTTAAAAATATAAAGTCTATCACGTTAATATCCAACATGGTGTGAGATAAACAATGAAAGAAACTGAATATGTGGTCGATTAAACACGATTCTAAGTCACCAATATAAAATCTAACGGGACACTCGTGAGTAAACTTTCGTTCCAATTCTTATGAAAGTTTCTTCTTCTTCTTCTTTCTTTACGAAATGAAATGCGATGAAGTAAAATGTATATGAATATGGCCTCACCCGCAACTTAGCGGGTATTTTGCCAGTGTCAAGTAATTAATAGCAATATTAAATTCAATAAATACACATTATAAATAAAATAATGGATGTGACATGAAGAAATGAAAATGGCGTGATACACAAAAAAAACTATGAAAGTTTCATTTCAAATTATAATAAATAATCCCATGGATTTGACATATTCACTGACAGTGACAGCTAACACCAGTTTTGTAGGGTTCCGTACTAAAACATATTATATTAAAATATTTAAAACAAACATTGGTTAACTCTCGTATTTGGAGACGGGAATTGAAAAAAAATCATCTCGTCGAGTTGTAAAACAGGTATTATAAACTAACTGCGCTAATCAGGTCGTCATAATTTGTAATCCATGATATTGGGTTACCAAAATACCTACGATAGGTTTTTGTTATCATAGCTCGGAAGCCTACATCGTAGTAGTAGTAGTTTAATTCGTCCAGTAGGACAGGCGAAGGAATCAATCCAGAAGCCTACATCGTACGAGATCCGACTCGCACTTGGCCGATTGTTTATGAGTTGTTTTACGGACACTGGTACTAGCCCTTTCGTCCAAAAAAATAACTTACTTGACTTTTGTCAGGGTCCGGAAGCCGGTAAGCCTATGAATGGGTTTTTGAGCGACTAGACATACCTATGGTTTTCATAGACAATGTTGCTTTGTTTTTAATTCTAAACCCATGAAGTGCTTGGGAAATCGATTTATATGGGCAAGTTATGTTATTAAGTCAGTCATTCAATTGGGTACGTAAAATTTCAGGTAATCCCGATGAATGGCATACCTTTGAACAACCATAGTTCATTGAACGACTTATCTAGGCCCTGCATTTCACTCCTCGATTTCCGGCTAAAAGTCAGCGGTATTTAAAAATTGAAGTAACGTTAACAAATCTAACGGTTGAACCAAATCGGTTCAACCGTTCTCAAGTTATGCAATTACCAACGAACATCATTTCATTTACAGGGCTTTTTATAGGGCTAATAGTTGGTTATAAAGATAACATTCCCAAATAAATCAAATTGTTAAAAAAAAAAAATAACATCCTGTACTGGGTGCATGGCCAAACGCTACTGGTTCACATTGCTTAAAAATCAAACATAATTTACGAAGAATCAGTAAGTTATACGTTCCCGACGTATAAGCTGCTTTATAGCAACATGGTCACAGGAAGACTAATTGACGTAGAACCATAAAATAAACGCTATAAAATTAGTGTTTATTTCAAAGCATTAAAAAATAAGTAAAATTAAAAAAAAAACCACTCATGCTTCCAGAACCGAACAAAGTATCTAATGGAACAATTGCACACAAACGCACGGAACATTGGAGCTCCGCTGGTTGAACGGAGCATCCCTATTGAAACGCTTTGCGATACCTGGCAGTTCCAGTTTTCTTAGCTTTTGTCCGCCCATCAAAGCTGAGAACAGACAACCCAATTGGGAATCTGTCTAAGCATCCGACAATCGAAAGAGCGAACTTTAAGTATATAGATTTTAAAGTACTATTTTACAGATTCTCAACGCCACTCAAATTTATTATTAATTGCTCATCGGACATAATATGCGTTCTTTTTTTCATTTTTCACCTTGACACTGGCAAAATCAACAAAGATCGGTGGAGCCATTTACTCTAAAAATTGAATTGAATTGCAAGAGCGAACATGGTAATACATTTCGTAATAAGCATTATATCTTGTGTCTTATAGGTATTATAAAAAAGCTCTCTTCAATAAAAGTCTATGACAGTTCCCCCAAATTCCGAAAATACGTAGGTAAGTGTATTGCGTTGGACTTGCCGCTTCAACATAGAACTGGTGACAGATGGCGCGATAATGTCTTCCCCGATATTGGAAAAATGTGGCCCCACTGAGTGACGGTCCACTGGCAGGTATTAGCGTGTCAGATATGCCACACACTGAGGCCTTATACATTCGGAGAATTTAGAAACGGAATGCGGGATCTCTTTGAGGTATACTTTGTTCTGTAAAAAAAAAAATCCAAATCGGATAATCCAGGAATAAGTTTAATTTATAGCCAGAGTGCATCTCATAACAATTCCAATAAACCCAAAACACGGCATGGATACGTTGTTTTTTTTTATAGAGTCCCGGTGCATCCCGGGTTTATCATCAGATCAGTTCGATGTTACATATTCATCAGAACAATTTCATTAATTTTGCCTCGTCGTAGTCGTTAACTATCATAATCAAGATTATCTTGGCGTCACCCGTGAAATACTCATCATTGAGAAGATCCGGTGGCCATTAATGGTCTTCTTTATCAGGTCCACTTAAGCAAATGATACTTCCTGAATGCAAATGCTTGACTTGTTGATGAAAATACCAAAATCTCTATATGCATGCCTATAATATTTGAGGAGTACTCTCAATGCCTTATGGATGTCATCATCAGAACGGAGTTGTGAGGTAACAAAAAAAAATACATCGCATTGAGAACTTCTTCCCTTTTTTGAAGTCGTTTGAAAACATAAATTCAATTATTATATTCTACATCACACACATTCAGAATACCTATTTCTGGTTATGATTTTCTCAGATCGATCTGATAGAATGAAGGTGACGAGCGTTACAGGAGACTTGTGAGGCGAACGTCTGTTTTTAAGATTATAAATTTGGGATGTATGAGGCCGCCCTTACTAACAGTTTGTTCATCTGAAGATCTGAGACAGTGGCCAGTTTCGAGCTGTGAGTCTTAACGATCATTTCCATATTGCCCCATCGCCTATGAGTAGGTACTAAATACTATGGTTCATGTAACCATGGGCGTATAATCTACAGTAAGTACCTAACTACTATACCCAATTTTTCAAAAGATAACTATTAATTTATTTTTCCAACTACATATCTTGGCGATTAATTATTTCAGGAGCATCATGTATAATTAACATCTCCCATTTGATCTCAACTTTTTGAACAAGCGAGCGAGCTTTTAATTTATCTAAAATCATTCTCTAAACATTTATTTTACTGAATACCTACATAATTAATCTGTGTTTGACAGGCCTTATTGTTTAAGGCTGTACTTGTAAAGTAAGAGTAAAGTGTATTTTATATCGTTAACAACTCATTATACCTCCTTGTATTGTATTCTACAGGTGATTCAGAAAGGGTTCACTAAGTCTTGATCCTGCGCTTCTCTAGCCCTTTGTAATCTAGATGTCTGGTGACCATGCAGATCTTGGCTTACTTAATAAATAAATAAATAAAAATTTGTTTATTGATAAATCAGCTACGCAGGTAACACACTTAGAAATATACATTTAATACTAATACATTAAAATAAGATAAAATACTTAATACTTAATTGAAATATAAAAAATATTTGTTACTCGCCGTACGTAGCTGCAACCAACAAGGTCTGCTCTCAGCACTAAGTTGGGGCTTCCGAGGAGCGCCTCAACGCTGGTTTTCAGAGCAAGGCCTTGGTGACGCATTGACGCCGCGCAACTTAATAATATATGATGAGTAATATAAATGGTAACTTAAATAAAAGGAAAATGAAAAACAAAATTGACAACGTAAACAAAATAATAGCAAAAAAATAAATAAAAACGACATGTAGAAACAAAAGGTTGAAACAAATACACATCAATATTTGCCATTTATTACGCACACCGCGAGCCCCGGCCGCTCAACAGCAACTTCTGCTGCGCAAGCATTGTAGAGGTTTACTTACCTCTAGTCCAGTATAACCGGCCACAGCGGGGCGTCACGTTTCCTATTAGCACGCAACGCGAGCCCCCCAGCTGGGAATATAAAGATGGAGACTGTAGGCTATTTGCTGTCGGAACCAATTCTTTCAGGTAATAATTTTTATAGTATCTTTATTGGGCGCTCCTAGAGCCCATGAACTATAGACCTTGCTTCTGATCTGGATCCATGGTCTGATAAACTTTATAATTTAAAAAACCGGATAAGCACTCTCTACTAGCTACGCGGACTTAGGCATGAAACTCAGGGGGCACTGAAAAAATGTTGCAACTTAACTACTGAAACGACTGTTATTACAGTTTGGTTTTGTTGCTTTTGTTGTTTGTAAGTGCGGGAATACCTGTGGGGGATTCGACACCTACAACATCAAAACCATTTGCGCTGCCTCTCTGACTATTGAGTTTATTTATTTATTCTGTGTTACTTTATAAAAGTCATCAAATTATAGTGTAAAATACTTAAAAGGGTTAATCAGTAGCTCATAAAGATACAGTTTGTAAATAAATTA
Organism: Pheosia tremula; assembly: GCA_905333125.1. NCBI lineage: Eukaryota > Metazoa > Arthropoda > Insecta > Lepidoptera > Notodontidae > Pheosia > Pheosia tremula. The sequence continues at coordinate 1,039,718 of HG995403.1, read as the reverse complement.
TGCGTTAGTAAGTAGGTCTGTATGGATCCAACCGTGTGGAAAATCTTTAAATATCTTCTACAAATAGTTTATCACCTCAAGTTTCAACTCCCCAAATCATTAAGCAGGACGTACACGTCCAGTGAGTTACGTAGCTGCACGCTAAAGGCACTGATTGCGACTGGAGAGTGAAAACAAAAAGCAACCGAGTGAAACTTTTTGTTCACAACAAGCCGGTAGGTTCCGCCGGCTAACAGAGAAGATGCATTATAATTCACTTTCGAATTAGCTAATGAATCGTTTCAAGATAAATTTATGGTTTATTTTGTGAAGCTGAAGTTGAATGGTTGTCTTTAAAATATGGGAAGGTTGTTTAGAATGTTAAAATATACACATTATCGTGATCGTGATGAATTGGCCAAAGCCAAACAGTGTACTTTGGAGTTATATTTATTAACTGCTGTTAACGATGATCAATTGGGTCTCGTCAGTAGCCTTAGAATATCAAGACATACACACAGCACTGGATGTTCACGGCAGCCATTAAAAATAATACATATCTAAGCGTATAATTAAATTGTGACATATAACACCTTATATTCATAGGATAACTGTCCTACATATGAATGAATGTACTTAATACAAGTGACTACGATGTGTAGTACGTTACAACGCCCAAATGTTTATTAGTTGTATTACGTAGTCCCAAACACTGGGCAATAAATCTTGAAGCAGAACAGGGTCATTGCTAAGGCTATCTAGATAAATAGGCTTTCGCCACACGATGCCAAGTGCTCAGCCATCCAGTTGATCAACATCGTTTGGACCATTGGTATGAGTATGTTTGATAACACCAGATAAATTTAATCTCTGAAGGATACGGTGCATTGCAGTGCAGACAAACTTCATCGATAGTACTTGCTTCTAAAATGGAATAAGGGTCAAGTGTATTTATCATTGCAATAGGTTCGCTTTATGACCGAAACCTCGTGAAGAGAATGCAGACATAACAGCCTTTTTTTACTAGCAATATGAGTTTATTACATTCATTTTACTTTGCTGCATGACTCCCAATTACTATAGCGTGATGAGATGTATCATTTCTTGTGAGTCTAAACACAGGTTATCCATTAGTGAATACATCATTCAAATAGGTCCAATAGATTTTTAGTGCAGCTTGCTCAAACTCACACAGAGAGATAAGAATTCCAAAAATACTTGTTTGTCTTGGAAGTGTTTATTTATTTATTTATTTAGTTTTAGTTTAATTAGAACGGCCGCAGGCCAATTATACTAACTAAACAATGGGTAGGTACAATACAGGAAGATAGACCAATCATGCGTCATTCTCGCAGAACTTCGAACATTCCAACAAAATCCTCGTCCATACATCCGCAAACAAATCTAAACTTGGACTGGAATCCAGGAGATTGTTAAGTGCAGTGAGGGTGCGTGGTACAGGCGATTTAGCTCGGGCGGCAGTACGGCAAGTGGGGACAGCAAACAACTTATGTTTCCTGCCGCGACAGTAATTGTCAGGGGTGAAGAGTCGACAGAGTACACTGTGCAGATCAGGCGCATCGATTCTTCCGGAAATAATTTTGCAAGACGTAATAATTTGGTCCAGTGCTCTCCTGGCTTCAAGCGAGTTATAGCCTAAATATCATATGCTGTTGCACTATTTTTTTAAATAATAAATTGGTTGTACAAACTCTGCTTAGTTACAGTAAATAGCATACGTAGCTTCGCTTTAGTATAGCTTTTAATGGACGACATATACCGTTATCAGTGTTCCGTGTTTGGCCAAAATGTGCGAAGTTCCATTCAAGTTATACCTAATTTACAATCATTTGGGGTCAAGTGCTCGGAAGGACGCAGATTCGGCGTTATCTACGCTATAAGGGTTAGGTCCAAGTTACTACTTTGACATTTTGATGATTTTGGGCTAGCGTAATCTTGAGGAGATTTTGTGGTGGCAGTTACGCGGTATGTAGGTTTCTAAGTAGGAACATTATTTGAAGAGATTTAATAATTTTGTGGGATGTTATCTAAGTGTAGTAAAAACGACTGTCACTTTAACTCTTATCAATCAACTCAACTCAACAATGAACTTCTATCCTCTAATGATGTAGAGGATAGGAGTTGAATGATTGGAGTTCAGTTGAAAGGAGTTGAGAACGGATTGTTATGACAAAAATTCACAGTAGAAAGGATTACAAATTGTTTCAATGCCAGTCTAACGTTTCCCTTACATTTATTGTAATTTATCATGCAGTAAACTTTTTTGTTCCCTACAAAGTATTTTTTCAATTTATTCAAACAAAATTCAGTCCAATTACTGTATTCGGGGAATTGAATTGGTTGGCAGTAATCAGATATAAGACCGGCGGACAATTCCGGATTGTTGAGGTCCCATCTCGAAACCTAGCTCCATTCATACGGTAGCCTTATTTTCTCAACAATTTAGCTTTCAGCCGGTTCTGTTTAAATAGAAGTTCCTTTTGTGTGTTGTATGAAAAGAAATTGGGTCTGCGAGGGACACATCTTATGAATCCTAGATCCTTAAGTTCTAGTTTGAATATAATGAGTCCCTAATCCTTGGATATTATTATGACCAAAAGCTCTTGGTTATTAGGACGTCTGTCTTATAAACATTAGATTTAGTAGATGCAAAATGGCACTTTATATTGAATGCGTCACATAAAATGATGGTATAGATCATTCCGTTTGAATATGTATGGGTATGATATTATGATGTGTGTCATTGATTTAGGTACCTATTGTAACGACGGCATACTTGGTACTGGGTCCCAAGTCTGCTAACACAATCGATACATAACAGTCGATATCGAACAGCAACCGCATAGTAACTGTCAGATATTGTATGGGATATCTGTCAAAAGCGAAAGTTATGCGGTTTGCTGTTCGATTATGAAACGATTGTGTTAGTAGATTTGGTCTATTAGCAGGGTTATTTTTTAAATTATTCATCCATGAGTTATGCGGGGTTTGTTACTGTGGCTACCTCCGGTCTACTGTATGCTATCAATATCATTTAGCTGATTGGTATCTTTGTTTGTCTCACATACTTCTTTATTTTTACCAGAATCGGCGAGAATACGTCTGAAATAGGTCGAGAGCAAAGCTTGATTGTGCCTGTATTCTGTTTTATTTGTGTACTATGACAATGTGGGATAAAATTTCACCCTACGGTCCCGTAAATAAGACAATCTTGCGAAGGTGTGAAGAAAAATGTACCCACCATCCCTCAAGGGGACCATTAATGAATTGGAATAGGTACTCTGGCGCCGCACCCATAAATACTATCAGGGCAAAAACATCGTTAGTGTCTCAAATAAATGAAAGTGAATGTACTATTCGTTACATACGATCCTTGATGTGTAGCGAGCTTTGTTTCAATATCGCGGTAAGAGCGTTTAGATATGTGGGCTTTAGTTAAATAAGGTCCTACTTTAAAAACATATGATTTGATAGAAAAAATACAAAGTATATCAGTATAACTGCTGCGTAGGTAGGTATATTAACTTTTTTACATGCCTGTACCGTCGCGTCGTTCTTTGATTTCGGTGGGTCTAACATTGTCTGTTATCGTTTCTCGTTTACATATTATTTTCCTTCGGGTTTCACTTGGACCCCAAAGTTTTGCCCTCAAATTCGATTATTCGAAATGATACCGCAGCATGATATTATACTTTTGATATTTGTTTTTTTCGACCGCCATATTTTATTTGTTTATCTTTTATTAAATTTCCGTTAGAAATTCTTATGCTGATCAGGGAGATTTGTTTGAATGAAAAATATTTATATAATACTTTTTTTTTACTCTATGATCATGTAGAGTACCATATTTGCTGAGAAGGATGATTATTATTAATTATTAACACTGTAGGTACTTATATACCTACTTGTTCGTTTTATAAACAAGTTTTTTTTAATAATTTAAATTTTGACTATATCTAGTCTTTGCTTCACTAATTAAATATCTTCGTAGAAGTTGGGTTAAATTATCGTGAAAATCTTGCTCAGGAAGACAAGTACGTGATTATTCGAAAGCTAACCGTATAACTTCATAGTCTACGTATAAACACTTTGTATGGAGAATTGAAAGTTTTAAATACTCTCCGCTAGAGGCGCTGTTCAATTGGCCATACAATGTGTCTAAATACCTGAACTATAAACTATACAGTTAGTCCTCGAATAACCTCGTACTAGACGTACAGAAGGCGAAGGTGCTTCATCCGTTAAATTCCTGGAACATTCAATTCATGATAAACTTCCCTACTATCGTTCCCCGAAAGTTGGGGATTGGATAAATCAATAGGTATCTTTTCCGAATCCTCTTTAGCTAATCAGCGGACCGACTACCCATATTTAAAATTCTCAAACGCTCAAAAGGATTAAATCCGATTTAGTTCAGTGTTGCTGGCACCGACTCAAACGGCTTTCGTGTGATTTAGAACGAAGCCAGCGTCATGTTTGAACTTTTGGTGTGGGGCTACTAAACGAGCAACTCAGCACGTAAAAATAATAATGTATATTTGCAGTCAGAACTTCAATTTCAACTATTAACCAGTCAAAATTGGTTTCGACTGAACAGGTTGGGCAAAAGCAGCTTTGAATGAAGTATCAGTCAAAAATAGTTTTGCCAAATCGCGCTGGTTAAAAGTAGTTTTGTCTGGTTATACTGACATATGACAGTCAAAACTCTTAAAAAAATAAAAAGTTAGATAACCTAACCTACGGTTGGACTGGACGGCCCCTTAAGGAGTCACAGACGAGTCTGAAAGCGTTCCCGTCCCCTTTCACAAGGTGGGAGAAGGACCACGGTGGGATTTTAGTCGGTAGGAGTCCGACATAGCCCGATTACCTCCCCCGGGGCTTGCGGTATCCATCATCAACCTAATTTAATGGTGTAGTAATTTATTATTACTCAACATAATTCTAGACTACTGGACCTGTGTTTTTCTTTTCAGTTATTTAAAGTTCACTTTTTATGCAACCGGGTATATATATATTTTTTTTTAAATTATATATTTTTTGTATGATGTGATAACTAGTGTCATAATTTGGAAGTATTCATTCCTTAAATGGCTATGGGACTATAAGTTAGATCCAGCAGTGATCTTTTGGTATGCTAATGTACAGCTATACTAGTTCAAAATTAAATTAAAAGTTATTTTAAAAATAATACATCAGGTTATTTGACTGGCATGCCTTTCCACGCCAACTTAATGGCCACGCGCCGAGACATCGCAGATTCTTGGCGCTTACTTAGCATTGTCCAATACTGAATGTTTGTTCAAATATTTGAGTTTGGGGCACAATTTGAGGTGAAGTAAGACGCTTTATTGAATCAGATGACGAGGTGTTTTGAATGTTTGAACGTACAAACCGAACTTCGGGAATCCGAGTTGAGTTTGAAGTAACCGAGATATATATTTTATGCAAATATAATGAGTAAATACAAGGTGATTCAGGGTGCACAACCTTTAAGCCTTCGCTTCTACAGAGCAATTGTAATTATCATGTAAAGTCAGAATATGGATATGTTGATTTTTTCACCTGTGTAATATGTTTCTTGGGGAAAACGTCAGGCTTTCCAAAAGGTCTCTCCAACAGATTATCATGTATGTCACAGTCTTTCGCTGCGTCCACCGTTTTCCTGCAAAGCGCAAGAGTTTATCGATCTAACATGTAACACTCTCGGGAACCGAACCACAACACGTGTTCGGCTTCGCCCATCTAACATCTTAATCACGTAAATACTTATATACAAACTGCAACACTTCAAAATTTTACCTTATACCGGTTATTTTAATCTAGACCTAAACTATCTTTTAACTAAGTTCATAATGCGTAGTGAGTCTGATAACGTATGCAAAGTTGAAAGCTTATATATCATTGCACATTACAATTGAGTGTTTGTAAAATCGCTTTTGGCACCATTTTAGTTAAGGTGGAAGCGATCAGTCGCATTCCCATACAAATTTCAACATTGTAATACTCGATACACATACAGTTTTTTAGTTGTACAAGCATTGTTATCAATTCTCTATAAATTAAAGAGCTCGCAGAATGAAATATCAGGCAAAATCTTATAGTAATAACATCATAAAACGATATTAAATTTTAGGCTTGTGTGCGTGAATAAAAGCGCCTCTGTCCAAATTAACCCGTAACTAATAAAGCATCCGATTCTTTGTCTTTCAGTATTTACGGCGACAGATGGCAGCAGGAGTTTTTACTTATAATACATAAAGACATAACATTATAATATATAGAGAGATATAAATTTTCTATAAATAAGTATAAAGATTCATAATAAAAAATTAAAAATAAAAAATACATATAAATTTCGTTCGTCCATCGAACCTACGAACAATCGCATGTACCTACGTTTTTCACTTGAGCCACTTGGGGTGTGTTATTATCTGTGTGTGCAGATCGTCATGTATCCCTATTTCCTGTAATCCAAGTTTTTAGGATTTGTCTGCACCCAAAACATATTTTTTCGGGTTATTATAATAAAATAACCTACATACCTACATAAGGCATGTATTTATTTTTTTAAATAATCAATGAATGAATGAATATGTCATGTTTCAATTGGTTGTAAATATCATTGAAACCTATCAAAATATTCGTCGTCTTGACTAGTGGTCTACGTAGCCTAATGTTCTACACGGTTGATGCAAACGTGTACTATAGCAAGTTCAAATCTTGCCGGTGGACTTGTCTTTTTGAATGATTGATATTGTTTCTGTAAGTGAATATTAGATTTCCAAAACACACAGCTCGGCCGTGTTACTCCAACATGGTGTGGTAGTAATATAACGAAAATATATATAGGTAGTATGTACACCTTCCAAGGCCATAGCTAGATGATGTCGTGTTACGAAATATGTCGCGCGAGTCTTTGTCGATTTATTGATCAATTTATCAAACATTTTTTTAGGCACTGCCGGGTGTGCTACTGATATATATATATATATATATATATATATATATAGATATATATATACCGCGTGTAACAAAAATACGAAATAATATTTCAAGAGGTGTAAGTACTAATGACACTGAACAACGTTTGTTCTAGCACATAGGTCGAAAAGTGATTAGAACTCGAGATAATGAGGTCTAAACTTTTGCCAAAAAAATGTTAAGTGCAACCCTACAATCAGTGTCTAGTCTTTCCAATTAAGACCAACGATTTCACAGACGTGACAAAATAGGATATGTTTCTTGCCTACGACACAAAAGGTTAACAATAAACATTACGCAAGTTACTGATATCTTTGATTTTAATTCAGCATTAAAATACCATTTATGTTACTCATTATTCTTCTAATTTTCATATCAGTTCCTATTTTACTAGGTATTTAGTACTCACCTGCTGCTTAAAAACTAATTATAACTAATATTTGTTAGTTAATAAAATGTTATAATTTCGATAAAACATTTACATAATTAATTAAAATGTTAAATTGGTATTTTTTGTATCAAGTCTGTTACCTTTACAGATCTGAGACAACATTTTACCAATTCATCATTCTACCAATAACTAGTCTTTGATACGACAGCGTAGTCCACGTGGACTTACGGTCAAAGTTCAATGAAATCCTTTGCGCTGGCGTCGCCGCTCCAATGATAAAGTCGCGCCAAATGTTCAATTACTCTCATTGGCTGGGAGCGACAAACATCGGCATGTACAAAGAAATGTCGGCACATGTCAAACAAAATGAGTGACGCCCTTTTCACACCGCTATTTTTATTCATTGAATTGATTGGTTCCGTCGATTATTATTTTTTATTAATTAATTAATGAAATATTTTTTTCTGGTGCTATTCAACGTTAAAGTATTTATTTTGTGTCTTAAATTTTGTTTAAGCACTTAATTAATTTTTCATTTTCTATTTTGCTTCGCTCCATCGCTTATGTAGTACGTGTATTTATTTGAAAGGGTTTTTTAATTGTTTTATGGGAACCCCACAATTCGGAAATGTCGGCATTTGCAATTTTTGTTTGATTCCGCTTTCAAGTCGTCCAGTTAGTCGGAGTCTTTTAAGGTGTAAGCGCGTAAATTGAAGAAGCAATGCTTCATTTTTACTATCAAATAGTGAATACTACGAAATGATGTTGTGTTTGAGTGAAGCACGGGGAAGTATTCTCGAGGCGGTGAATATTTACCGCCATCAGTACAGTGATGGAAGGCCGCCTGCTGAACAGCGCCGGCTTCCATCATACACGTGCTTCCGCAATCTTTGCCTGCGGGTGCATAGGACCGGTTCCTTTCGCGGCACCCGTGGTGGCGTGGAGTCGAGCGCTGGCCGCCCCAATCTGTGCGCTGGGGCCGAGATTGAGACGCCGATTCTCCAGCATTTTTTGTTAACAAGAGGACGAACACTCGCCGTGCCGCTGCTGTGTTGAACGTCAATCACATGGTGGTGTGGCGTACTCTCCGTGACGACGGACAACACCCTTACCACTTCTAGCGGATACAAAAGCTCACACCAGCGGATTATGTGCCGAGGATGACGTTCTTTCAGTCGACTGATTCGCGTTTCACCGAGCGGATCCTGTGGACCGACGACGCGAGCTTCACCAGCCACCACATACGAACCCACACGCCGCCACTGAAAACAACTACCAGCATCAGTGGAAGATTAATGCCTGGGCTGGTATTCTAGGTAACTCCACGAACTACTTGGACCATCTGACGGGGTACGTGGAAGACGCAATATTGGAGTTGCCAATGTCGGAGTACTTGGCCATGACTTTCCAGCACGACGGAGCGCCAGCGCATTACACACGCGTCGTCCGGCAGTATTTAAACGCCCAGTACCCTGAGTGGATTCGCCGAGGTGGGCCAGTGCCGTGGCCTCCTAGGTCCCCGGACTTAACTCCACTGGACTTTTTTCTCTGGGGTCACATAAAGAGCACAGTGTACGCTGAAAAGTGCACCACGCGTGAGGAGATGGAGGACAGAATACGTTCCGCATTCAGCTCTGTAACCCCACAGATGCTACAGAACGTCCGGGCGTCAACTTTGCGCAGGATGATGCCCTGTATCGAAAAAGAAGGGGCTCACTTTGAAACATACTTATAACATGCGTAATAGTGATGGATGCGATAGACACCTAAGTAGTCTCAAGAATGTGTGCTGTGCTATGCTGTGTGATAATAATAAACATCTAATTTGTGTGAATACCATCATACGTGTAAAATGCGAATCTGGTAGGTACCAAGGTTGTCTACATATTAAGTTTTTTGTTATTGTTATGGTTACCATAATTACATACGAAATTAGGTATGTCGCTAGTGAATTTGGTTCACTAGCTTGTATGGTAGATACCTACTTACCGATATCGTTTTGTTTGTGATTAAACTCGTTAAAACGCTGTAGACGTGCCCAGTAGGAGCTAATCTTTTTGAGTGTATACCTACATACTTACCTACTCGTAGGCAGATATCAGGATTGTTATTGTTGTTAAATTAAATAAAATAAAAATGTAAGTAATGAGTCGCTAAGCTTTCGAAAATCGTGTTATGATAATATTGTTATTAACTTGTTGAATTTGTTTGATTACTGTGTCTGACTGTGTTTTGATTTCTGAAGTAGATTGGGTTACCTGTACCTAATAAAACTTTAATGATTGCATTTAGTACTTTTATTTATGTTATCACGACCCGGCTTAGGTAGGTCGTAGGAATCAGCTAAAATCAAAAAGCACAAGACTGGGCGTAGTGGAGGTCTATGGAGAAGAGGCCTATGCCCAGTTGGACGTCATTCAGCTGACATGATGATGATGATGATTAAGTTATTAGATAGGATAGGTGCCTATGTTAAATATGCGAATGGAGATCATGTAGAAATTTCACGGTGGGTACAGACAGGGTGATAGCGAGGCGCGCGGGCGGCTGCGCGGCCGCGGCGCGGGCAGTGTCGCGGCGGCAGCGGGGAGTGTAGCGGCATAGAGGCGGGGGCGGCGGTGTTCATTCATACGCAGGGTTGCCGAAAAATGTTAGACAAATGGTTTTTTTTAAGTTTATATGGAAATATTTTTTCAAGATTTCGACTTATGTTCCCTGGGGAAAGTTCTTCGCTTTTATGGGTACATTCATACCCAGAAATATTATTTCGTATTTTTGTTACACCCTGTATACTATATATATCTATATATATATAAGTCAGTAAGTAAGAAGAAGAGATAGGTACACATATATATATACAGCGTGTAACAAAAATACGAAATAATATTTCAAGAGGTGTAAGTACTAGTGACACTGAACAACGTTTGTTCTAGCACATAGGTCGAAAAGTGATTAGGACTCGAGATAATGAGGTCTAAACCTTTGTCAAAAAAATGTTAAGTGCAACCCTACAATCAGTGTCTAGTCTTTCCAATTAAGACCAACGATTTCACAGACGTGACAAAATAGGATATGTTTCTTGCCTACGACACAAAAGGTTAACAATAAACATTACGCAAGTTACTGATATCTTTGATTTTAATTCAGCATTAAAATACCATTTATGTTACTCATTATTCTTCTAATTTTCATATCAGTTCCTATTTTACTAGTTATTTAGTACTCACCTGCTGCTTAAAAACTAATTATAACTAATATTTGTTAGTTAATAAAATGTTATAATTTCGATAAAACATTTACATAATAAATTTAAATGTTAAATTGGTATTTTTTGTATCAAGTCTGTTACCTTTACAGATCTGAGACAACATTTTACCAATTCATCATTCTACCAATAACTAGTCTTTGATACGACAGCGTAGTCCACGTGGACTTACGGTCAAAGTTCAATGAAATCCTTTGCGCTGGCGTCGCCGCTCCAATGATAAAGTCGCGCCAAATGTTCAATTACTCTCATTGGCTGGGAGCGACAAACATCGGCATGTACAAAGAAATGTCGGCACATGTCAAACAAAATGAGTGACGCCCTTTTAACACCGCTATTTTTATTCATTGAATTGATTGGTTCCGTCGATTATTATTTTTTATTAATTAATTAATGAAATATTTTTTTTCTGGTACCATTTAACGTTAAAGTATTTATTTTGTGTCTTAAATTTTGTTTAAGCACTTAATTAATTTTTCATTTTCTATTTTGCTACGCTCCATCGCTTATGTACGTGTATTTATTTCAAAGGGTTTTTTAATTGTTTTATGGGAACCCAACAATTCGGAAATGTCGGCATTTGCACATTTTGTTTGATTCCGCTTTCAAGTCGTCCAGTTAGTCGGAGTCTTTTAAGGTGTAAGCGCGTAAATTGAAGAAGCAATGCCTCATTTTTACTATCAAATAGTGAATACTACGAAATGATGTTGTGTTTGGGTGAAGCACGGGGAAGTATTCTCGAGGCGGTGAATATTTACCGCCATCAGTACAGTGATGGAAGGCCGCCTGCTGAACAGCGCCGGCTTCCATCATACACGTGCTTCCGCAATCTTTGCGTGCGGGTGCATAGGACCGGTTCCTTTCGCGGGACCCGTGGTGGCGTGGAGTTGGGCGCTGGCCGCCCCAATCTGCGCGCTGGGGCCGAGATTGAGACGCCGATTCTCCAGCATTTTTTGTTAACAAGAGGACGAACACTCGCCGTGCCGCTGCTGTGTTGAACGTCAATCACATGGTGGTGTGGCGTACTCTCCGTGACGACGGACAACACCCTTACCACTTCTATCGGATACAAAAGCTCACGCCAGCGGATTATGTGCCGAGGATGACGTTCTTTCAGTCGTACAGGGAGCGCGTATCTACTGATTCGCGTTTTACCGAGCGGATCCTGTGGACCGACGAAGCGAGCTTCACCAGCCACCACATACGAACCCACACGCCGCCACTGAAAACAACTACCAGCATCAGTGGAAGATTAATGCCTGGGCTGGTATTATCGGCGATTGTCTGGTTGGACCGGTAATCCTACCCCATAGTCTCAACTCCACGAACTACTTGGACCATCTGACGGGGTACGTGGAAGACGCAATATTGGAGTTGCCATTGTCGGAGTACTTGGCCATGATTTTCCAGCACGACGGAGCGCCAGCGCATTACACACGCGTCGACCGGCAGTATTTAAACGCCCGGTACCCTGAGTGGATTGGCCGAGGTGGGCCAGTGCCGTGGCCTCCTAGGTCCCCGGACTTAACTCCACTGGACTTTTTTCTCTGGGGTCACCTAAAGAGCACAGTGTACGCTGAAAAGTGCACCACGCGTGAGGAGATGGAGGACAGAATACGTTCCGCATTCAGCTCTGTAACCCCACAGATGCTACAGAACGTCCGGGCGTCAACTTTGCGCAGGATGATGCCCTGTATCGAAAAAGAAGGGGCTCACTTTGAACCATACTTATAGCATGCGTAATAGTGATGGATGAGATAGACACCGACGTAGTCTCAAGACTGTGTGCTGTGCTATGCTGTGTGATAATAATAACACCTAATTTGTTTTTTGTGTGAATACCATCATACGTGTAAAATGCGAATCTGGTAGGTACAAAGGTTGTCTACATATTAAGTTTTTTGTTATTGTTATGGTTACCATAATTACATACAAAATTAGGAATATGTAGCTAGTGAATTTGGTTCACTAGCTTGTATGGTAGATACCTACTTACCTATATCGTTTTGTTTGTGATTAAAATCGTTAAAACGCTGTAGACGTGCCCAGTAGGAGCTAATCTTTTTGTGTGTATACATACTTACCCACTCATAGGCAGATATCAGGATTGTTATTGTTGTTAAATTAAATAAAATAAAACTGTAAGTAATGAGTCGCTAAGCTTTCGAAAATCGTGTTATGATAATATTGTTATTAACTTGTTGAATTTGTTTGATTACTGTGTCTGACTATGTTTTGATTTCTGAAGTAGATTGGGTTACCTGTACCTAATAAAACTTTAATGATTGCATTTAGTACTTTTATTTATGTTATCACGACCCGGCTTAGGTAGGTCGCGGGAATCAGCTAAAATCAAAAAGCACAAGACTGGGCGTAGTGGAGGTCTATGGGGAAGAGGCCTATGCCCAGTTGGACGTCATTCAGCTGACATGATGATGATGATGATTTAGTTATTAGATAGGATAGGTACCTATGTTAAATATGCGAATGGAAGTCATGTAGAAATTTCACGGTGGGTACAGACAGGGTGATAGCGAGGCGCGCGGGCGGCTGCGCGGCGGCGCGGGCAGTGTCGCGGCGGCAGCGGGGAGTGTAGCGGCATAGAGGCGGGGGCGGCGGTGTTCATTCATACGCAGGGTTGCCGAAAAATGTTAGACAAATGGTTTTTTTTAAGTTTATATGGAAATATTTTTTCAAGATTTCGACTTATGTTCCCTGGGGAAAGTTCTTCGCTTTTATGGGTACATTCATACCCAGAAATATTATTTCGTATTTTTGTTACACCCTGTATATACTAGATGCGCCCGGCGGTGTTACCCGCGATAAAAAGTATGAAAAATTAAAACATCTATCCCACGGGAACCATACATTTTACCGGGATAAATAGTAGCCTATGTGTTATTCCAGACTGTAATCTATCTCTGTGCCAAATTTCATCCAGATCCGTTCAGCCGTTCGGGCGTGAAAGAGTAACAAACATCCATCCATCTATTCATCCATCCATCCATCCAAACTTTCACATTTATAATATTAGTATAGATATACATATATATATATATATATATATATATATATATATATATATATATATATATATATATATATATATCAGCAGCACAGCCAGCTGTGACTAGAAAAAATGTTAGAATACATCGACAGCGACTCGCGCGACATATTTCGTAACATCGGTTTTTAGTAATTATTCAATATTGAATCAATCTGAGAAAATCTACATAGCGACCTATATGTATGTACCTATCTCTTCTTCTTACTTACTGACTAGCTATAGGAAGGTACCAACCAGCAAGGCATGTATGTATATATATATATACATACATATATATCCAACCAACTAACCTAACACGATTGGCGATACAAGAAAGCAAGCCCCGGCACCTAGTATGAACGGGTTTTTCGAAATTATAGGGAAGCCTAATGAATGGGATACCCCTTGAACGTTTGAACAAATCAAGTGCGACATAGCTCGTAATTGAATAAATCTAAGAAAACATACCTATGTGCACCTATTTCTCTTCTTTTTACTTACCGATTTATTATAGAGTAGCTATAAATTGGTACCAACTAGAAACCTACTTAGTTTTAGATATATTGATATTACTTTTTTTTTCGTTTCTGAACGCAAAACCTTATACCTCGGATACGAGTACTCGTCTACATAATAAATAGGTGCCTAGGCCGAAAATAACTGGTTTTGATGCACATACATTCTGTACTTAGATATTATGTATGTGCTTACCTACTGTTATATTTTTTAAAATTATTCTCTTTGGATTCTGTTAATCTGAGGTATAGATATTTAATAAATATAAAAGTCGGTAAGCACTTACCAAGTTCTTAGAATGTATAGAATAGTGTTACTTATTTTGTTCTGGGTGTCTACGAAGTTAATTTATTATATCTTGACCAAATTGGCAGCATGTCTATGGTATGCTGATGCCAAATTCCAGAATTATAAAAAAAAATGGACTCACTACTCTGCTGCGACCGATTTCATTTTGTGTTTGTGATTATGTATGTAAAAACTTACTTCAAAATTCAAATAATAATTGTGTGGGATTTGCGATTAGTTTTGTTTTAATTTGTGTTTTGTTTGCTATTTGAATTGTAATGGAGATACTGATGGAATGTGACACTGGTGAAAGTCGGGACAACTTGGTAACAAATACCTTAGAGCATAACTCGTATTGTAAAGTGGCTACACAACACAAGTTCAATTTCATGATTATCACTTGCTTGTGCTTCGGACAACAGCCCGATCTCTCTGATTGTACCGGATTGCCATCCCATCGTATTATGAGAGTGAAGAACATCAGCGCATCTAGTGGAATCTATTATATTAGTATAGATTCCAAAGTTGTACAGCAGTGACAGCCTCGTTGGCAGAACGCTCGCCTTGGAACGAGGTGTTCAGGTTCAAACCCTGGCTCCCATCACTGAGATTTCCGGATTTTCATGTGCGAATCTTATTTTCCATAAAAAATATCACTTGCTGTACGATGAAGGCAAACTTTGTGAGGAAACCTGCATGTCTGTCAAAAGTCGTGTGAAGTTCACTAAACTGCACTGGGCCTACGGCCTATATGCCCCTCATATTGAGGAGGCGTGTGCCCGATATAATGGCGATGGGCTCACCCTCTATTACATTGGTACCAAAATACCATCGGTGAAATGTGGGTGCATTGCAGTGTGACGGTGTATGTTGGCCCGTCTCTGGAACGATGATTGAATGATTGAATCTATACATGTCACAGCAGCATTTACCTTATAATAAGTATGGATACAGTAATAATTATTATTGGACTAAACAATTATTTTTTTCTTTTTAGCGGAGGAATGAAGCACAGGAGGTTGCAAGAATCAAGATGACTGTAAATTGTATAGAGTCGATTCTATATCATAATATTAGTATTTGAAACAATGTTATATTTACCTAATTTTAGAATACCAACAACAAACAACATTGTTTCAAAGAAATTTGGAAATGTAGCTGTATCCCTTATTAGGTATAGAACTACATTGCCAAATTTCAAATATCCAAAAAAACATTAACCTGAAATCATTTATAATGGATGAGATACCATGGCTTCTAAAATCCTTGTATAAATAGGCACTCACACATAGAAAAATACACGTCTTTTTTGTGCCGCTAGAGCGCAGCACTTGTTAAAAGTCTCGCATACTAAAAGTTGTCTTTTTATGCCACCAGGTAGAGCGATCATAAAAAAACTTATTTATCGGTTGTAAAATAATAGAAATACTTTTGCGAGCTTTGCAATATTAGTTTCAGAAATAAAAGATAGAAAAGAAAAATGTATACTTTCATGTTCGTAAATTTAATGTTTATTGTATAGATCTTATAAATATAGCAAGGTTTGCATGATAACTGTAAAAGTATTACGCTTTACAATATACCAGATCAACAACAAGAACAATATTTATTATAATTTACAAGGGAATAAGAAATTTGGCAATGTAGTTCTATACCTAATAAGGGATACAGCTACATTTCCAAATTTCTTTGAAACAATGTTGTTTGTTGTTGGTATTCTAAACTTAGGTAAATATAACATTGTTTCAAATACTAATATTATAATATAGAATCGACTCTATACAATTTACAGTCATCTTGATTCTTGCAACCTCCTGTGCTTCATTCCTCCACTAAAAAGAAAAAAATAATTGTTTAGTCCAATAATAATTATTACTGTATCCATACTTATTATAAGGTAAATGCTGCTGTGACATGTATAGATTCAATCATTCAATCATCGTTCCAGAGACGGGCCAACATACACCATCACACTGCAATGCACCCACATTTCACCGATGGTATTTTGGTACCAATGTAATAGAGGGTGAGCCCATCGCCATTATATCGGGCACACGCCTCCTCAATATGAGGGGCATATAGGCCGTAGGCCCAGTGCAGTTTAGTGAACTTCACACGACTTTTGACAGACATGCAGGTTTCCTCACAATGTTTGCCTTCATCGTACAGCAAGTGATAATTTTTATGGAAAATAAGATTCGCACATGAAAATCCGGAAATCTCAGTGATGGGAGCCAGGGTTTGAACCTGAACACCTCGTTCCAAGGCGAGCGTTCTGCCAACGAGGCTGTCACTGCTGTACAACTTTGGAATCTATACTAATATAATAGATTCCACTAGATGCGCTGATGTTCTTCACACTCATAATACGATGGGATGGCAATCCGGTACAATCAGAGAGATCGGGCTGTGTTGTCCGAAGCACAAGCAAGTGATAATCATGAAATTGAACTTGTGTTGTGTAGCCACTTTACAATACGAGTTATGCTCTAAGGTATTTGTTACCAACTTTCACCAGCGTCACATTCCATCAGTATCTCCATTACAATTCAAATAACAACAAAACACAAATTAAAACAAAACTAATCGCAAATCCCACACAATTATTATTTGAATTTTGAAGTAAGTTTTTACATACAGACTCACAACATGAAATCGGTCGCAGCAGAGTAGTGAATCCATTTTTTTTATAATTCTTGTATTTGGCATCAGCATACCATAGACATGCTGCCAATTTGGTCAAGATATAATAAATTAACTTCGTAGACACCCAGAACAAAATAAGTAACACTATTCTATACATTCTAAGAACTTAGTAAGTGCTTACCGACTTTTATATTTATTAAATATCTATACCTCAGATTAACAGAATCCAAAGAGAATAATTTAAAAAAATATAACAGTAGGTAAGCACATACATAATATCTAAGTACAGAATGTATGTGCATCAAAACCAGTTATTTTCGGCCTAGGCACCTATCTATACATATAAATAAAATTGGAGTGTCTGTTTGTAATATTAAAATAACCACTTTTTACTAAGTGCATTTGGATGTATACACGTTACCTATACCGAAACAACATTTTTTACAATTTTTGTCTGTCTGTCTGTCTGTCTGTCTGTCTGTCCGTCTGTCTGTCTGTCTGTCTGTCTGTCTGTTTGTTCCGGGTAATCTCTGAAATGGCTGGACCGATTTTGACGGGAATTTCACTGGCAGATAGCTGATGTAACAAGGAGTAATTTAGGCTACTTTTATTTTAGAAAAAAAAATTGGATCTCTCGAAAAAAAATTAAAACCAATGTTGCAGCGCTGCGCCTGCTTAAAGTTTGATAGCAACAATCTGCAATGCGTCCCGCGGGATCAGAACGCGAGCAGGCTGTTGCTAACGGTTGAGACGTTGTTAAATAACACGCGGACGAAGTCGCGGGCAACAGCTAGTTTATTATGTAGACGAGTACTCGTATCCGAGGTATAAGGTTTTGCGTTCAGAAACGAAAAAAAAAGTAATATCAATATATCTAAAACTAAGTAGGTTTCTAGTTGGTACCAATTTATAGCTACTCTATAATAAATCGGTAAGTAAAAAGAAGAGAAATAGGTGCACATAGGTATGTTTTCTTAGATTTATTCAATTACGAGCTATGTCGCACTTGATTTGTTCAAACGTTCAAGGGGTATCCCATTCATTAGGCTTCCCTATAATTTCGAAAAACCCGTTCATACTAGGTGCCGGGGCTTGCCCTTTTTGTATCGCCAATCGTGTTAGGTTAGTTGGTTGGATATATATGTATGTATATATATATATATATATATATCAGTAGCACAGCCAGCTGTGACTAGAAAAAAATTTAGAATACATCGACAGCGACTCGCGCGACATATTTCGTAACATCGGTTTTTACTAATTATTCAGTATTGAATCAATCTGAGAAAACCTACATAGCGACCTATATGTGTACCTATCTCTTCTTCTTACTTACTGACTAGCTATAGGAAGGTACAAACCAGCAAGGCCATATATATATATATATATAGTGAATATTAGATTTCCAAAACACACAACCTGGCTGTGTTATTCTATCAAACATTTTTTTAGTCACTGCCGGGTATATATATATATATATATATACATACATATATATATATATATATATATATATATATATATATCAGTAGCACACCCGGCAGTGCCTAAAAAAATGTTTGATAAATTGATCAATAAATCGACAAAGACTCGCGCGACATATTAGTCCGGTCAATTTAGACATTCGAGGTTGCATAAAGTCCCAACAAGCTGAATTTCTGTGAAATTGTTCAAAACATAATTATAAACAATGTCTAGAAGTTCCCCATCATTCCCCTGTAAGGAAAAAAAAAATATTCAAGGTCAAAGGTCAAAAAAAATGAGTTTTTCGCGATTTTCAGCAAAACGGTAAGTTTTATCATAAAGTACCTCAGACAAAAATTGTATTATAAAAGTTGTTATCGTCATAATATGCACACGTTTCCACGCCACCTATGAGGTAGTGTACTTAGCGCGTTTTATAACTTTTTGAATCGTTATATCTCAGAAACGGTGGCTCGTAAGAAAAAAGTATTGATACATTTTTTATAGATAATTTTATGATCTACAATTTTTGTCTGAGGTACTTTATGATAAAACTTACCGTTTTGCTGAAAATCGCGAAAAACTCATTTTTTTGACCTTTGACCTTGAATAAATTTTTTTCCTTACAGGGGAATGATGGGGAACTTTTAGACATTGTTTATAATTATATTTTGAACAATTTCACTGAAATTCAGCTTGTTGGGACTTTATGCAACCTTACTCTCATTTTTTGATCTAAATTGACCGGACTATATTTCGTAACACGACATCATCTAGCTATGGCCTTGGTAGAGTACATACTACCTATATATATTTTCGTTATATTATTACTACCACACCATGTTGGAGTAACACGGCCGAGCTGTGTGTTTTGGAAATCTAATATTCACTTACAGAAACAATATCAATCATTAAAAAAGACAAGCCCACCGGCAAGATTTGAACTTGCTATGGTACACGTTAGCATCAACCGTGTAGAACATTAGGCTACGTAGACCACTAGTCATGACGACGAATATTTTGATAGGTTTCAATGATATTTACAACCAATTGAAACATTACGACATATTCATTCATTCATTGATTATTTAAAAAAATAAATACATGCCTTATGTAGGTATGTTGGTTATTTTATTATAATAACCCGAAAAAAATATGTTTTGGGTGCAGACAAATCCTAAAAACTTGGATTACAGGAAATAGGGATACATGACGATCTGCACACACAGATAATAACACACCCCAAGTGGCTCAAGAAAAAAACGTAGGTACATTACAAAATGATGTCTCCTACCTAGATAGGTATAGATATGCCTAGATAGTAATGAAATGATTATTGTCCAAAAATAAATACCTACCTATATAGAATTTTCAAATATATAGACTAACATAAATTACGTATTTTATTTATTTGTCAAGTTTACAATAAAAAATATAGATAGCGTACCTACTAGATGAATAAATAAACGATTTTGTTGTGAAGGTACCTACCTACGCGCTTAGATGAAATAATAATATAGCTCCATCCCTATCAGTTTCTCCGACTCTGCTATGACCTTGTACGTGCGTAAGCGGCATATTTTTATTAAATAATGTATACAGAATTTAAAAAAGACGCTCGTTCAAGTTTCTACAGGAACTGTCATCTGTGGCTGTTATGTTCACTTTATCGGTGAAATGCGATTGTTCGTAGGTTCGATGGACGAACGAAATTTAGATGTATTTTTTAATTTTAATTTTTTATTATGAGTCTTTATACTTATTTATAGAAAATTTATATCTCTCTATATATTATAATGTTATGTCTTTATGTATTATAAGTAAAAACTCCTGCTGCCATCTGTCGCCGTAAATACTGAAAGACAAAAAATCGGATGCTTTATTAGTTACGGGTTAATTTGGACAGAGGCGCTTTTATTCACGCACACAAGCCTAAAATTTAATATCGTTTTATGATGTTATTACTATTAGATTTTGCCTGATATTTCATACTGCGAGCTCTTTAATTTATAGAGAATTGATAACAATGCTTGTACAACTAAAAAACTGTATGTGTATCGAGTATTACCATTTTGAAATATGTATGGGAATGCGACTGATCGCTTCCACCTTAAACATATTTATGTTATACTGATATTTAATATATAAGGTTTTAGGTATTAGGTATTTACCAGGGCCCACAGTAGGTTATAAAGATTATATTCCTAAAGAAATAAATCAAGTTATAAGACATTACAAACATTACAGCCTGCCTGCACATTACAAACATTACAGCCTGCCTGCACCGAGCGTATGG
Source organism: Pheosia tremula (assembly GCA_905333125.1). Taxonomy (NCBI): domain Eukaryota; kingdom Metazoa; phylum Arthropoda; class Insecta; order Lepidoptera; family Notodontidae; genus Pheosia; species Pheosia tremula. The sequence goes on along the minus strand of HG995403.1, from coordinate 1,018,825 downwards.
GAAAACGCTGCTGGGCCGCCTTGTTTAAAAAAAATCCATCAACGCGATCTTTCATCGGTTAGAATGTTTTACACATTTTTTTAAACCTTATATCATTACTAATATATGATATATATATATATATATTTTTGTAATAATCATTTAAATATTTACAACAGGAAAAAAAAAATATGATGCATATATTAATGATATTTTAGTCCCAAAAAATATTTTATAATTTTACTACCTATATCTTAGTAAAAATCTCAACTGCAGAATAATATATGGTAACCATAGCATAGCCGGGTCGATGGCGGCTAATGAATCGTTACTGGGATTAATATAGCGCTGCTTATTGCCATTTTTGCTTTGAATCGGTCCGGAATCGGAAACAGCGTTTGGCAACATGCCCGAATAATGTTAGTACGATATTCGATTCGTATGTATCATGGTTTATTCATTTAACATTAAAGCTAATATATCTATACTTCTATACTATACTAATACTAATATTATAAATGTGAAAGTTTGGATGGATGGATAGATCGATGGAGGGATGTTTGTTACTCTTTCACGTCCGAACGGCTGAACGGATCCGGATGAAATTTGGCACAGAGATAGATAATAGACTGGAATAGCACATAGGCTACTTTTTATCCCGATAAAATGTATGGTTCCCGTGGGACAGATGTTTTAATTTTTCATACTTTTTATCGCGGGTATCACCGCCGGGCGCAGCTAGTAATCTATAATTTGTGAATGCAAGACTGTTATATAAGCGTGTACCTACGTTATTGACAATAATCTGGGTGTTTTCAAGTCGAGAGTGAACAGGTTCCTTCTAGAGATCAAATACTTGCCTATATTGTAATAAAATAAAAAAAAACCTACCAAAATGTCAAACCTTGAGATACATTTTGTAAGGGCCGCCTCTTTATTAACCACATATTGGAGTTCCTATGTGTATGTATACTTCCATAAATATTATTTTACCCCGAAAATTATATTATACGTCTAATATTGCTTTCATACGTGTATATGGTACTTACTGAACACTGAAAGGTTTTCAGCAGCAAAGCGCGCGTGAGATTATATTAATATTTTAATATCAAACGTGGGGAACATGAAAGTAAAATCAATTCTTACTTAGTCATACCTTCACAACAAATTTACTTGTACCGAGTAATTTGTTATTGACTAGTTGATGCGTGCTGCTTTGCTTGCGGTGCGCTGATTCTTTTTGATTACAGATCCAACACTAGCTTGTAGTTATTTATAGACTCATCTTCTTAGGTGGGTTACTACCGTTCTTCAGTAATTTACCAGGGTAAATGAATAGAATCCCGATTGAAGAATCAATATATATATGTTTATTCGTATCGCCACAATATTATTAGCACAATTAGGTAGTTCAATGTAATGGTGTGACATAACACTTCGGGGGACTGATGCCTGAACTAAAATCGGAAACTTGTGTTTCATGAACCTCGGAACCACAGCGTGTGCGTAAACATAAACATACGTAATTGGTAGTGCATTAGAGTGAAACCAATCTCTTACATATTAACTAAGTTACGGATACTACAAACTAAACAGGATTATATAAAAAAAATAAAAGCAAGTATTTTGATTTTATGCATACAGCACTTTGTTCGCCGCGTTGAGGGGTAGTTCAAAATAGGCATAAACTTCCTTCTTTTCTAAATAGAACATAACCGATATTATATGAGAGAAATGTGTGACTAATTTAATTGATTAATTTGTTTTTTTTTATTAATTCTCTCGTACGTCTCGATTCTTGATCAGATCAAGATTAGGTAGTTAATGCAACAAACGGATTCACAAAAGTGTTCAGTATTAGTAAGTATCTAGATAAATATAGACACTTTCACAGTTAATTATGTTTGTATCAAAGAATTTATTAGTATACGAGAGTGCTCCGGGAATTACTTTGTGGAGTTAATTGGTTAAGTGAAGCAAGCGCGTTCTTGCTGTTGTCAGTTCCCGCCTGGAGATACCCTTAACCCTTAGTCGCGTTTTTGGAAAATTATGTACTTACATTATCATACCCAATAAAATACAGTTAGCTTTGTAAGCGAATACTTTCGCAAAACATATTGTTACCAGCTTCGATTGCTATTTGCCACAATATTGATATCTATCAAAGTTAAAATTTTCGACAGTGCAACATTTACTAATAAGGCAACTAAAAGACCCCGTCGTATAAATAGGCAGCATTTTTTAATTTAATCCCCTAAATCCCACCTGTGACTCCCAGTCGAATTAAACGGAGTACCATGCGCTAGGATTGTGGAAAATAAAAAAAAAGGTTAATAATTTGTTTTCAGAAGAGCACTTTGGTAATTTAAGTTCTTTACAGGTGATAAAATTGCTTACATTGAAAATATTATTTAATTATTTTTTTTAAAGACCAAATTCACAGTATCGTTATTCTTTCTTTACTTACTTCCAGCTTGATCATACGTACAGATTAATCTACGTTTTTTAGTCTGTTTGATCAAGTAAGTCAAGTATTAAGCACTTTACTTCTGAAAAATGAATGGTAATGTCACTGTAATCTATACTTACTTACTAATATTATAAATGTGAAAGTTTGGATGGATGGATGGATGGATGTTTGTTACTCTTTCACGCCAGAACGGCTGAACGGATCTGGATGAAATTTGGCACAGAGATAGATTATAGTCTGGAATAGCACATAGACTACTTTTTATCCCGGTTAAATGTGTGGTTCCCGTGGGATAGATGTTTTAATTTTTCATACTTTTTATCGCGGGTAACACCGCCGCGCGCAGCTAGTCTTCTATAAATTTGAGGAAAGCCTTTATATCAGATTTGCCCTCAGTACTATTAAATTTAAATTTCTCACTTGATTCTTCTGCTGGTTCGACTGCTATGTAACATCGGGCGTCATCTGACTTCATTATTGTATGTCGCTGTACGAACTAGAAAATCAGTATTCTGACAGAACCAGTAACCGAATTTTTATCAACTAATCACCAATGCCTTCCTTCGATTGTGCCTTGGATGAGTCTCCACCATGTGTAAGCGCAAGAAAGACAACCACGTGTGCTCGAGGTTTATAAGTTCATGTTTTTTTTTACATAGTTTTCATAATTCCAAGTTCAAAACGTCATTGAATGCTTCAGAATATTAATCTCTACGTAAATATTTACTTTAGCATCACCCATTCCATTATAAACATGATCGTAATGTCGAATACGAATTTAATTCTCGATCGCCATCCGCGATTTGGAACTAAAATGCAACGTCCTATCATTGACTGAAAATTTGCATGAATAATTTCAGAGCACTCCACGGTTTTACTGGATTCCATTTTAGCAATCCACACAAATTGTCTCCTAAAGTGGACTAAGGGGGATTCGGGTGGGATTTTTTCGGGATTCCACGTTTGGGCTCTCGGCATTTCAGCTAATTGCAGTTCATTTTCACTTCATTTTATTCGTATAAAGGTTTATGCGGGGTTCAAAGGTTTTTACGGATTACCTTTTTTTTATTGGGTTTAATTTGCTTTGTATAATTTAGAATTCGGGCATATTGGTTGCATGTGTTAAATTCGAGATGGTAATTTGATTTAGATATATTTTTAACTAGGTTCGCATCTTGGTTGTCATTTCTATTATTGCACAAAGATACGTGCCAACCGATTCACAGCCTTACGAAAAATCTTGTATCGAAGTCTGGAAACTTGCATTGTGATCATGGTATATCTATTAAAATACAGCGAGTGGTCGAATCGATCGATTCGGTTGCGTACTAGTATCGAATTCGGTCATGATGAATGAATGGCTCTGAGGGGCGTCGTCGAAACGAAAAAATATCGAATTGAATTGATTCGAATACTTGTCGAAACAATCTGAATCGACCCGCGGGACTAATTATAATTTCGCGCATTCTTAACCGTGAAATCGAGTAACATTTAAGTAACCATTCCACAACGAATTGTACTCCGAAAATACCTGACTGTCTTCCACATAGTTCCTTCTTCAAAAACAAGCATATCAGATCGCGATCACCATGCGAATCGAATCCAATATCACCCATTGCAAGTAAGACAGGCCAATTGCATTGCAGGCCAATAAGGCTCAGTTGCGAGACATGCCCTGTGACGTCACCGACGTGTTCACGTCACGTGATTGGAGCGGAACGGAGCGCAGCAGGGGGGGGGGCAGGAGCGTGATACAACGTGATTTAGAATTGGTATTAGACGCACGTATTATGGTGGTTTCGTATTGAAAGATATTTTGTGGTTGAATTTTTAATGTATCTTTCTTAAAAAGATGTCAGATGTCTTGGGTATATTGCGTCTGGAAACTCCATCCCTAAAAATCTAAATTTAAATTCAGGGTGGGCATGGTAATCAATACTTTGGATAAAAGTTACACTTAATGTATTTCATACAATTGTAGAAGTCATTTACGTCGAAAGTGATGGGTGACAAATGTCGTAATATTTGAGCGCGCAATATATCGTAAACAACGCGATCGCAACACAGCGTTCGGTGCGGTACCCGAAGCGTGCGAGTGAAGAACGCGCTCAAGAGTATCGAGTTTTCATGTACATTGCAGTTTTAGGCCTTAATTAGTATTTTTTATTCTCAATCATGTTGATATGAATATCTATTGTAATGTGATACTTAAATGCATTTAAAATACTGAACAAAATTGCGTATAATCCATGAAAAGTTCGACGCAAAATTCCATCTTTGGGGTATCAGTTTTCGTTACGAAGCTACTTACACCTGTACTTTTTTTATTTATATAGGCCAAAATCGCTTACCTATGAAGACAGAACTTACCAGCGGTTCAGAATGTTGGTTTAATTATATAGGTCTATTATTATTGGATGGGTTAACATATGCATTGTTCACCAATTAACTTTGGTAAAGGTGAGTCGCTACTTACTAAGTCAGTCCCACAGCTATTGTTATGATTTTTTTTTTCCAGTAAACTTGGCGGTGATGCATATAAACTAGGAAACATTGCATTAACTGCAGTCGGTTCATTCAATAAAGTCGTATTCCGTTCGCAACCGTGAAACGTACGTGAAAAGAATACTGGGTGTAGAGTTCGCGCCTTGCTCTATCTATAGTAGAGAGCACACGGTACATAGATATTTGTGTAAAGGCACACATTTAAAAAAAAAATTAAGTACTATTCAAAGAAGTTGCAGCCAAGTAATAGTAAGGCCAAAATAAAATGATGTCTTCCAATCACAGACTCATTAGAATATTCAGACAACACACAGTGCACGGTAAAAGTGAGGCCTAAAAATATCTGGCCTAGCATGTTGTTGAAACGATACACTAGAGTTTGGGGGGGGGGGGGCGACACGCGGCGCTGCCTGGCGGCTCGACTGTCGTCGGCACTGTTCGCCGCTCAGGCGCGAACACATGTATATTCTTGTAAATATAATTTGAGTAGGCGCGCTATTAAGAAATTCTTTTCAGCCAAATTTTTTTTATGATTTAATATATTTTACGTGATAATTACATACACATTGAAATGAAACAAATGTTATTACGTTTTATACATACTTATTTAAGAATAAATATTTGCAGTTCACAGTTTTTTATTACCTTCCGGGCATTCACACAGAAAAAAAAAATGTGTAAAATATTTTAACAAGTAGGTCACAACGATCACGTTTATGTACAAGATTTTTATTTATTACTAGCTGTTGCCCGCGACTTCGTCCGCGTGGTATTTAACAACGTCTCAACCGTTGGCAACAGCCTGCTCGCGTTCTGATCCCGCGGGACGCATTGCAGATTGTTGCTATCAAACTTTAAGCAGGCGCAGCGCTGCAACATTGGTTTTAATTTTTTTTCGAGAGATCCAATTTTTTTTTCTAAAATAAAAGTAGCCTAAGTTACTCCCTGTTACATCAGCTATCTGCCAGTGAAATTCCCGTCAAAATCGGTCCAGCCATTTCAGAGATTACCCGGAACAAACAGACAGACAGACAGACAGACAGACAGACGGACAGACAGACAGACAGACGGACAGACAGACAGACAGACAAAAATTTTAAAAAATGTTGTTTCGGTATAGGTAACGTGTATACATCCAAATGCACTTAGTAAAAAGCGGTTATTTTAATATTACAAACAGACACTCCAATTTTATTTATATGTATAGATTACAAGATTCAGAGAACGTAAGCCAAGACCGTTTCACCGCGCATTTAGTATGTAGTGTTATTTTTATCATTTCAAATAATTTTATTAATTTTGACGGGAATGTCATCTTTATAGACTACCTATGGATCTGTTAAAATATGTTACATTATCATTGGTACACCTTATATAACGTAGTTCCTTAACAATTATAGCTAAACATATTCCTTTAATTCATCAAAATTATAATAATTACATTAATGATTATACCGTATAATATTGTTAGTTATTATTCAAGTACAAAAATTATCTATAATCTTGAAATTACACAGCTTTCAATTTCCTTTTCCTTTTTGCCCAAAGCTTCTGCCTGCTGCACGTTGTCGGGGAGAGCATCTTCAGATGTGTCCGGCATCATGGTAATTAAGCTGGCTGTACAAAGGGACAGCACGGCGACCAGAGCTGATGGTAGAACAGGCCAGTATCTGATCTGGAACAAGATTATAATAATAATATCGCCAGACAAACACTTAAAACCAAAAAGCTTGGACATGGCTACATGTCATCAAAGGACGTACCCCTCTGCCAAAAACAGTGGCATTATAGGTGCTTCTTCTTCTTCCTTTACGAAATGAGATGCGATGAAATGAAATGGATATGAATATCGCCTCACCCACAACTTAGTGGTTATTTTGCCAATGTCAAGTACCTAATTAATAGCAATAACACATTGTAAATATAATTATGGATGTGACATGATGATATGATAAGACCTACATGTACATATTAACTAGATCACATTCAATCGCTGTCATTCTGAACCGCTTCGAACTTCTGCCCGTTGAGAAGGATGGGACTCAAGAATTACCAGAAAAAATCCTCCACTTCATATAAACTCATAGGTAATAATAGTGAAGCTATTTAATATAATAATTTTCCTATCTTACCAATAACGGAGTCTGTGGCGCCAAGAGAGCTGCTACTCGTCCTAAAGAGGAGCACAGGGCATGTAGAGTGTTCCTCGTATACGTTGGGAACAGTTCAGATGTGTATAAATACACTATCTTCATTGCAATGGACGTGTTCATTTAGCCCATCGTATAGAGCAATAAGGAGATCCAGGGGTATTCTGTAAAATAGGTGAGACTAAATATCGTAGGACTCTAAAAACTATTCGAAGTCGTATGTGCATTTAGTTGACGACTGAAAACAAACTCGTGAGGCTTCACTTTTAAAACGAGAGGCTGACGTGCGCTAATTCATTGCACAATAACTGTTACTTAGGCGAAAATAGTCTTAAGATGCAAAGTATGCTGAGTTCGAGAATCGCTGCACATTATAATGTTTCTGGAAATTGTGCAAGTGTACCATGGACTGTAACAATACTTATATAGATGTTAAACATCCATGACTCGAATTCGTGCTCATCACACAAACATTTTAACCCGTGTTTAAACCGCGTAACTAATCAGGTCGTAAAATTAATCTTACGATATCTTGAAACAGAAGCATAGTCGTTAAGAAATAAATCGTATGTGAACATTGTCAAAACCGCCAACCTGAAAAAGGCCATTTTTGTCATGGTATAAAAATATGATTGTCGTGACCTATTCTGGAGCGATTATCGGAAGAGAATACTTGGCTTAGCATATTTTATACCATGGTTATCGTCTATAGGTCATGTAGGAATGACAAACTTACCTTTAGGTGTAAAAGTTTGTGCCATACAAAACGCTCCAGTCATCGTCAACGTTAATATGATTGGGATCTTTCTCTTACACTTTTGTAATAAAAAGTACAAAATCACGCAGGCGACCATATCAGACGAATAAACCATACCATAATTGATGTACTTATTCCCTTGTAACGATTCAGCGTTTATGGATAAAGAATAAGTATTAAAGAGAGTTGTGAACCACAAACAAACACAACAAAATATTCTGAAGAAAAGTTTCTTCGAAGTAAATGTTATTTTTAAAAGCGTTAGCAGATCAGCATTCGCTTCTTTAACTTCAGTTTGTATACTATCGATTACGTTCTCATCAAAAGATATTTGATTGAGTTTTGCAGCTTTTTTCAAAATCTTCTTAACCTCTTCCTTCTTTCCCTTATTGAACAACCAGCGGACACTTTCATCGATTAAGAAAATATATGTGATGACGAATAACGAGGGCGCATATATGGCAACTAAATAGTTTCTCCAATATGGTATCAACCATGCTATAAGCACTTTCACTAATTCCGAAGCGCTTACAATGAATGATACGATGCATATGATGAGGACTCTGTTTTCCTTCGTGACGGCTTCAACAGCTGCAGAACAGTATAAACATTATAGAGCATATAAGAGCAGGTTAAATAGCCGTGTACTAACTGACCTCGCAGTCTCGCAAAGCTGCCTTGGGTACACGACACGCACGGTAGCCTCAGCAGTGATCCAAGCAGTATAGGCCCCTAAGTCTGCTTACCATATTGACTCTAATCTAATGGCATGGTATCATCATTGATACTTGTATCTTCTTCTGTCTTTATAAAATGAAATAAGATCAAATATAGCCTCGTCCGTAAATATGTAAATTCAATGGCACCCCCGATAAATTTCTCACACAAATAATTCTAATATGACATTAACTATTCCATTGTCTCTCGACCGACTTGGGGCCCAGATTCCGCGAAGTTGACATCGAACTGACAGCAAAGCAAAAACTAGTTGGCAGCGTTCGAACGAGGTATAGCCAGCATTTGCCATTGTTGAGCTACATTTTCATTGAGCAAGCAGAGGTTGCTCGGTTAGTCAGTACGTTGCTAGTTAGTTAGCGTCTTGGAATTTAACGTTTAGGAGACTGTTACAAGTATTTAAATTAGATTTAGTTACTTACTCAAAGTATACGTAGGCGAATTACTCTCTCCAATAATAGGCTCTAGGAACTCTAGCGCTATGTACAACCAGTAGGACGCGACTACGCTCTTTGTAAGACCAATCACGCCGCCAGTGACGGCATTGAAAACTAGAACACTCTTTCTGCCGACTCTGAAACAGACGTATATTGCTATTTTATAAAGACTAACTGAATTAGAGTATAACGGAGCCCAACCATAACTGACCACCGAAATAACATAGTGCTTTCTGAACTGTGGATGTCGAGTTCGAATCTCTGTAGGGGTAAACGTTATGTTATAATTACGAATGCTTGTGTACCCGAGTCATAGACTTTTAATAAATTTATAAGTATTTTTTTATATACTGCGATCCACCCAGTCCATTGTCCGGTACCCACAACACGCGTTGTTTAGCTTGGGACTGTACAATTGGTGTGGCTGGTAATATTAGCCACTACATATTTATTTCTAATTCAGTGCCAATCCGACGCAATTAACAAGATAAATTGTAGAGTATTCAGAGGATTTGTTATTTGACTAATGAATTATAACTTACTTATCTGATAGTGGCCCAACAAATAACAGTCCAATCATGTAGCCAGCGCTATGCACAGTCCCCACTAGTGTACGCTTCCAATCTTCACATCCTAAATTGAACTGTTGGAGAAATGATAAAATTAATTAAATAATAATACTAGCCCTTTTTATATACAACTATGGGACACGGACCTCCCCCCAGTGTGAGGGAGATTAAGCCATAGTCCACCCACCAAGCTTGAGTGCGGACTTCATACGTCTTTGTAGTAAGCGAGTGATAGTAAGGTTGAATATAATAAGACTACTTTAAAACATTATTTTCAAGTTCTAAAACACAGTAGGCAGAGGAAACCACGGCCTAAAGGATTTAACTATGTAAACCACATTTTATGCGGTTTTAGAATTTGCATTATATGTTATAAATTAAAAAAAACCTTGGGTAAAGTATCAGAATGAACAACTGTGATGTGTTATTTTAAGTGACTTTGTTTCGTACCAAACTTTCATTATTACTCCAGTAACTATCTGGTGTACCTGTTATAACTTAATAATTGGTCATATATTTTAGCTTAGTACGAGTTTTGATCGTCAACATCAAATCAAGTAAAGAACTCCTTCCACACTCCATCGTGAAAACTCAGTCAATCATTATGAATACATTCGAAATTTAAACTAAAAGTTCAGTATCTGAATAATATTGTAAACTTCACCTCAGCAACAAAACTGTCCGAATCCTCGTACACCCACTCGTCACACTCTTTAGATTTGGATACGTTGAAATTGCTCGCAGTGCACGCCCCATTGTCATCGGCGAATTCATACTTGCGACATCTTCCATCAATACTCGTGTTATACGGTACCGAAAAAATTTCAATGTCTCCACAATTTCCTTGTTTGCATCTGAATAGATATAAATATGGTTAATGTACAAAGGAAGATACATTATAGTGTGATGGTTGAAACAGCTGACAATAAGCATGGCTAATGTCGTCAAGGTCATTTGATGAGGGGTTCTGATGCCGATTCCTTAAAGTTTACGAATTACGCATTTATTATTACCTCCGATGAAACATAGCCCATAGAACTTGGACATAATGTAGTTTCCTAAATAGTGAAACATCTAAACAAAACTAATTTTACGGATTTTATCGCGTTTATTTTATGTTTTTTACGTTCCCGATGAACGCGATTGAATTCGTAAAATTAGTTTTATTTCAATGTGTAGTATTCGCGTAGATATAAGAAATCAATAGTAGAACGTCGCTTAGAATTGGATCAGTTAACCAGGAGATGACTCAAACTCATAAACTAATAAATTTCACCTGTTTGTAATATTAGTAAAGATATCGAAACTATTATAAGTCAACGCGTATTTTTACAAAAGGATACGTAAAGCTCAAAGTAATATGAGGTCATTTTATCGTTAACCCTTAAAAACCATGATTTTTATTTGACAAGATCCTTATACTTGTATATAAGCGACCCCATATTTTTAAGCATACTTTTAGGAACTGGTGGATGTCGATGGTTTAGGGAAGTAGTTTTTAAAAGGACAAAGTATTTGACATAAAGTGGAATACATAATATTGATTTCTTATATTTACGCGAATACTACAAATTGAAATAAAACTAATTTTACGGATGTTATATCGCGTTTATTTCATGTTTTACGTTCCCGACGTTTCAGCTGCTTTACAGCAACCATGATCACGGGAGGAATGAGGTGTTAGACGTTCTAGTATCATAGTTTGAACTGGGGTTCCCTGATATTAAGATGTTGTTTGCGGTCCGATCTACGCAGAAAGTGCTCACAGTATGAGGTCTTGCAATGGTGCGCTTGGTTTTGGATTTAAGTGTGTTAATTTCTGGATAAAATCCGTAAAATCAATGGAATACACAAATTTGGCGGGTATTGTTCTATATTAATCAGATCTCAGTTATATTTATTAAAATTCAGTAACATTCTGCTTGTAAATCAGAAGCCATTGGTAAACAAAACCATTCTTTCGGAACCCGAATGAACAATGTCTGGATACTTCTGATTGAGTCACGAATAATTGAAATTGTGCAAACCGCCTAAACTATCAAGAGCACTATTTGCTATAACAACACTGCGCCTGCGGCCTTGTCATTTTAAATCAAGACACAAAATGATAAATCTCTATGAACAAAAAGTCAATGCTATTTGTTGGTGAGCGCATCATTCATAATACTCCGAACATGGTATCTAGAGAAAGTCACAATTGAACCACTGTCAGAAAAATTGGAAATATCAAAAGTACTTTTTTCTATGGAACTTTTGTTTACACTAAAGGAGATATCTAATAACTCGAACGATATGGACAGGACTTATACTTAGCTTACCTGTAATCAACCTTTTCGACAGCAAATATATAATTAGTTGCATATGCATTACTAAAACAGCCCACAATTGCGACCAGTATTATGAATTTTATATGATAAAGTCCGTTCAATTTTAATTCAGCCAACACACTTTCCAAATCCACAGTCTTCTCATTTTTTGTCCCCTCCATGACAACGTTACTATAGTAGTTATAGACTGCAAATGAGCTATGCACATCCGTATATAAACACTTACCTTGTGTATAGTATTGTGATGTATAGTGGTGAGCGATTGTTTTAGTATCGATACAATAAAAACGCGTGCTATTGATATATGGGTTTTATGTACATCAAAATTAAACAGTTTTTATTATTAATATTTTTCATACATTTCTATATTTTTTATAAGCTAATCTAATTTTTAAAATCCGATGCATGCTATGTTAAACATATACAATAAGTGTGATTTTGTTTTTTTATTGAAGCAAAAAAAATGAGATAATAATAGCATATGGTACGCTCTACCTATAAAAACTTATACCCCAACAATATGATAAGTTATTCAAGTATAAATAATATTCTTGCCATGAATTTCTTTCACAGTTGTTTAAACACATTGGCTTGATGTATTTTAATTATTACAAGTCCAAATAATGATACCTATCTGTCTTCTCTATAAGTAATATTTCTGGGTCACGTTTTGTACACCGACGTAACAAATAAAATTTACGTAACATGTCAATTCAATAAATTATACGCCGCCCGCTCTGATCCAATTGATTGCATGGTGTTATTTGAACTTACAGCTAATGCTTGATTAAAAAACAATTATTACAACACTAGTCTTAGTTTAGGAGACGTGCAAGCAGCCCATTGTTCAATAATTGACGACCTGATAAGCTCACTTGGTAGCGCTAGGCTGGCTCTACGCCGAGGGCGTCGCATCCTGGTAGGGACACAGTTTGTGTGGTGAGCATGAATGTATAAGTGTCATGGTTCGCCCCAGTCCATTGTACGATACCCTTAATACAAGCGATGCTTTAGTGAGGAACCGTTTCGTTTGTGTGTTCGTCAGTGGATTTTTATATATGTCTTCTACGTACACAGATCCCAGTTCTAGATGTATAATAGTAATAGATAAATGGATATGAATGTAAATATCTACGTCATAGCTTCAAAATGACTGAATATATTGCATTCGGGACATTCATTGCGGGAATGTAAGAAAGAAAGTCGAGTCCATTATTGAAATGTCTTTATTAACCTAATTAAATAAGTTTGTTGAGCACAATAACACGTGCGAGATCATCGAGGGCCATAACGAAAAATTATCGAAATATATATCTATTACCAAAGCGTTATTTTTATACCTGATTGAGATCATGAATTAATAAGAACTCCAAATTGCACTGAAGAGGCAACCCGCCCAGTATTCAAATACAACTTAAATTTGGGAGCTGCTCAAAAAATGCAATTTAAGTACGGCTTAAATAATTAAGAAGCGTTTGAGTATTCATCTAACATACATACATAAACTTTTTATTTTATAAATATTACTGTTTATTATTACAAGTATACCTGATATTCTCTTCAACTAAACTAAAGCTTGCACTAGGAGTGCTTCTCGTAATTGTTTGTTGGCTAAGGTGGGAATCGAACTCAGAACTTCTCGGTTACGAGGGCAGCCGGTCTAACCACGCTATTAACACTTCAGAACTACTATGCGACCATGCAATAACGGATCAGGCCCAATTCAAATTGGAATGTAAGGTTTGGCACAATGATGGCTAATGAAGCCAATCTTTCTTTAATTATTCTTTAAATTCTTTAATTATCGAACAACTTCTTTGGTTTATAATTGGAAAATTTGACAAGGCGTGGATCAGTGGTGGGTTTCTTTGTTTAGTAAGGAATTTACGTCAAGTATCGTCTGGTTCTATCAATTACATATACTCTTAGTGAAAAACTAGTCTCAACTAAACCTATATACAGAGGCTGGCTACAGTAATGTTTTTGAAGCATTAACATCTTTAGCTCTTGAATGCTTAGTTCCTAAGGCTTCGGCTTGCTGAATAGTATCTGGGAGAACGTCCTCCGCTGTGTCCGGCATCATCATGACGATAATAGCGGTCATTAATGACAGGCCACCGACAATGAGAGATGGAAAACCCGGCCAGTAGCGAATCTGAAAATAACGTGAAGAGGTGACAGCGATTAATTAATATATTGTGGATTTATAGTGTAGGACCCTGTACCCCGTCTAAACATATTTCAATAAGGATCAATATACAAAATGATTCAGAAAAGGATCTTTGAACCTGCGATGCTTTAGCTGATTTGTATTCATTATATGGAAGGCTGAATTTCGATATTACGGCAATTTAAAAAAAAAACGCAACAAATTAAAATTATAAATTTTATCTTGTGAGAGAAGTTTTCTTTTAGTTCTGAGTTTACACAATGATTAAAAAATGCGCTAAAGCGCAAGGTCACAGGTTGGTACACTTTCTGAAAAACAAGGTATGTATATACGGTCCCGCGTATAGTTGTAGGGTTCTGGCGATATTATTTAAAAAAACAAAAGAAGTATTTTGCTTTTTTTACGAGATCAGTTTTTTCTTAATATATATTTTTTCTTCTTTACTTCAGAGCCTTGAATACAAAGTGACACTGTACAAGTACGTAGTATTTTTTTCGTTTGAACAACTGTATATAACATTGAAAATTTAGAATGCAAGAGAAGTCACAGTATAAGTAAGTTTTGGTACTTTATTAATATTACCAGACGAACATACCAACTGCACCGTGCCAAACTAAGCAGCGCTTGAATGGTGCCATGACATGGGCTGGGGGCAATCCCAGTATATAATTTCTTGTACAGTGTGATTCAGAAAGGGTGTACAATCTTTTCTAACAATAATTAGCGCATTTTAAGCCATTATGTGAGGTCAGAATATTGATACGTAAATTAAAAAAATACTTCACAACAAAAAAAACCATTGAACACTGTCATTTTGTTGGAGCCAAAATTTATATTTCTTAAATCGATATATCTAAATTCCGACTTCACATAATGAAAAGTGAGCTAAAGTAGCGCAGGCTTAAATGGTAGTAAGCCCTTTCTGTATGACTCTGTATAGATATTGAACATCCATAGCTTCAGTACAAACATTCGCGCAAAACACGCAAACTTTTCTCCTACCAGGATTCTTGCCCGGTACCATCGGCACAACAAGCGAGATCACTACCGACGCCATTTTCATATCATCATGTCACATCCATTATTTTATTTATAATGTGTATTTATTGAATGTGTTATTGCTATTAATTACTTGACATTGGCAAAATATCCGCTATGTTGTGGGTGAGGCCATATTCATATCCATTTTATTTAATCGCATCTCATTTCGTAAAGAAGGAACAAGAACAAGAGATTACTACCAACTGTGCTAATCAGATCGTCTAATTAACCTTTAAGATTATCTAATACCTACCAATAATGCTGTCTGCGGTGCTAATATGGACCCAATTCTGCCAATAGAAGAGCATAGAGCGTGCATGGTGTTACGCGTGTACGTAGGAAACAGCTCTGTTGTGTATAGATACACAGTCCCTGATGCTATGGCGGACATGAACTTGCCTGCTAGGAACAGCGAGGTTGAAATTAATGGATAACCTGAAATTTAAATGGCAATAATTAGTGTAACTGACATCCAACCTTATACCGTAGACGTAAGTCATGATTTTGGTATTATGTTTGAGGGTAAGGTAATAGTCCTGACGTCAGAATTTCGGTCACGAATTGTCGCTTGAGATTGGCTGCTGTGACCGATATTTGTGCGCAAGCACAGGTATATTCTCTCTTCCTTCGCACAGGTGTACACTCTCTCGCCTCACGCTCATAGTCTAGAGTGAGATCGAAGACTCTCCGTGCAGACACAAGCGAGTGATAATCATGGTTGTAAATGAAATTGTCACATATAATCCAGGAGGTGCGAGCCGAAGTTTGAACCTACAACCCTCGTTTCCAAAGAATGCGTTCGACCAACTTGGCTATCACTGCCTAATACAATTTTTATATAAACAAAGTATATAAAAAAAGTTTATATGAATTAAAGATTCAACCACTACAAGTCCTTCAAATTAGTTAGCTGGCATATAGTTTGATGGAGGTTTTAATCACAAAGTGGTATCAAGGTTATATAGATAATCTTGATTGAAATGAAAATGGTGTTTGCATTCCAAAACATTACAGACAATATGTAATTACCTGAGTGTATAAGAGTGCCCGGATTAATAATAATAGGCTGGCTCTTTATACATTAGGACCGAAATACCATGGGGAAAATGGAGATGCTTTGCATTGTACTTCCTACTATTTAAGTAAAAAACAGGCGTGATGGTATATGTATGTAGATAAGCACATGTTTAAGCAAAATACGCAAAAAAACTCACCCTTTGGTACAAAAGACTGCACCACACAAAATGAGCCAGTCATAAGAAATGAGAACATCAAAGGCTTTTTCCTCTTAAACTTTATCAAGATGAACACCAACAGGATGCTGGCTGGCAAGTCAGCGAACGACGTTAACGCATAATTCAAATATTTGTTTCCCTCCAATGATACTGAATTAATCAGAAGCCCGTATTTGTTGAATGTCGCTGTGATCCATGCGCAAACACAGGCTAAGAACCTTAACAACAAAGTTCTGGATGTAATAGTCATTTTCAATAGTGTTATTAAATTGACGCTGGCCGTACTCTTTTCACATTGAATTTTGTTTAACGTCTCTTCAGCAACGAATACGTTACTGATCTTTGCTGCTTTCCTCAGAATGTTCTTGGCTTCCTTCTTACGACCTTTTATGAGTAGCCATCTGACACTTTCGTCTAAGAAAAACGCGTAGAATATGAAAAGTAGGGCCGGTGCGTAGATGACTCTTAAGAAATGTCTCCAGTAAGGGATCAGCCACGCGATCAATGCCATTAACATCCCCCCTAGAGACATCGTCCCTATCATGAGAGGAGCGAAGAGTGCGCGATTCTGTTTCGCTACCATTTCAACACCTGAAATAATTGTAAAGTTGAATTAGATTTAAAGAGTAAATAAAGGCAGTGCACATTTACGTCGTTTCAATTGGCACATCGAACATTGAAGAATAAAATATGTGTCTTCAAAAAAACCTTGGTCTATGATCAGGTAATGATACCTAGCCCATAAGTTAATACTACAGATAAAGCTTTGATGAATAAAATGTATTAAATTCTCACCTAACATATAATTCGGCGAATAAATATCCCCCAACAGCGCTTCAAGCAGCTCGAATGCTAGATAAGTCCAATACGACACGGTTACACTCCTTCCCAGGCCCAAAAGCCCACCGGTCACTCCAGTGAATATTATCAATTTCTTTCTGCCAAACCTGAAAAATAGCAATGAAACGTAATTTTTAAAAATGAAAATCCCAAAATTAACTAAACAAGTTTCCATACATACAGGAAACCAGCTTCCATACATACTTTAATACCTAAAAAAACGTACCAAACTCATTACCCCCACATGGTGCGGTCGGTTCATTTACTCACTAAACAGCACGCAGAGACAATACAAAATGCCGTCTCGGCCAAAACTGCAAGTAGCTGGCATACTGGTCATGACATACATAATCAGCCGTGCAGTTATTGTCATGTCAGCGTCTTCGTTTAAATATCTAGGTTATCATAGCATAGAAAATTGTAATACATTACTTGTCAGATATTGGCCCGAGTAGAAGTAGGCCAAGCATGTAGCCTATACTGTGGACCGTACCGACCAGGGCTCGCTTCCAATCCTGACATCCCAAATGGAACTAGAAATAAATAATCTTCTGAACTGATATTATCTTGCCAGAAAGACTCACCGACTTTTTGGTCCCAAACTAAGCAACGGTTAAATTATGGGTAGTAGACACTGGACTAAGGGTGAACTCTGGATGGATATTAAAAATCCATGTATCGGGTATAAATATTCGTGATCATTACACAAAGTTTGCCCCGAACTCAGGACTCTCACTTGAGAAATCAGGGCCAGTGCCAACTGTGTCAATCTGGTCATCACATAATATCACACCTATAATCGCCGAAGGGGTTGGAAGAGGTGCATTGTTGTACACCCACGTTAAGCGGTTTGTATTCGGTGCCATCTTAATGCCGGCATGGTCAGACCTTCAGCTCGTAAACTGATATTGAGACCAGAAAATCTGAATAGGTAGGATATTAGCACGGAACGGGAATCGACCGCACCGCGTCGCTTGCGACGATATTTGATTCTTATTTCCACGAGGCTATGACCTACGGAGCCGAAACGTGGACACTCGCGATGAAAGCATAACATTCGGAACGAGATAATCCAACAGTGAACAAGAGGAGTCGGCATAACTCAAATGATAAGTAAGCTGAAGTGGCAGTGGGCGCGTCCCGATTCGCGAAGAACTGACAGCCGCTGGAGTAAATGAATTCTCGAGCGGAGACCTCGAAATGTAGTGTAGGGCACCCTGTGTCCAGATGGAGTGAGGATCTGCGGGAAGTGGCTAGCACAAACTGGATGCAGACAGCTACTGAACGAGTTTAGTGGCGTGCATTTAGGAAGGCCAGTCCAGCAGTGGACAGGAATAAAGCTGATGATGATGATGATGATCCACGAGGCAACGATATTTTATGATTAAGTACATAGTAATCTACTCACGTCAGCAAC
Organism: Pheosia tremula; assembly: GCA_905333125.1. Classification (NCBI taxonomy): domain Eukaryota; kingdom Metazoa; phylum Arthropoda; class Insecta; order Lepidoptera; family Notodontidae; genus Pheosia; species Pheosia tremula. The sequence goes on along the minus strand of HG995403.1, from coordinate 1,000,193 downwards.
AAAACTATATGGGTCTTCGTACATCCATTCTTTACACTCCACAACACCGCTACTGTTGTAATTGTCAATTGTACAGGTTCCGTTGTCGTCGATCAATGGGTATTTATGACATCGGTCGCCTTCTAGTGTTGAATTTATTAATGTCTCTGTCATTCCCATATTTTCACATTCCGGATATTTGCACCTGAAAGATTAATTTGACGGATTTCTAATTTCGTGTCGAACTATACTTTTTATATAAATAATAAAAAAATGCAATGAAAGTGATTGAAAAATGTATGAATAATATATTGAGAAGCTTCTGTAAAACTGCAAAGTAATAAAACAATTAAGCTACAGATTATAAAAAAATATTGTCAATTTTGGCTTGAAATGTAAAAATGTTTTGATTGTATATTTAATTTTTCTAAATTAAATATATTTCTTAATTAAAAAAAAGTGTTAAACTGGTGGAAAGTCTTCTTTGTTACGTTCGTATTATGTCACAATTAATGTCACCAAACGTCAAATTGTCTATTAAGTAATGTACATTATCAACTTACTCGTAATTCACAACAACAGCCGCAAACACATAGTTCATACAATATAACGAATTCGTCATACACGCGATAATAAGCAAAGGCATGAGTCTCAAATAATAAGGTCCTAGAGGTCTGAACTTCGACAGAATTCTCTCCAAAACAATATCTTCTTTGTCTTCTTCTGTGATTAACACATCTTCATTAGTATCCGAATTCATTTTAAAAAGAATATTCGCAGCCAATTCACGTGCGAATTCTTTTGAAGTGATAATAATACAATCGGTTAAGCGGTAGAACTATTTCTGCAAAGTTAACATTTCGTTCGAGTGTTACGCTTTATTTAACTATTGTAATGGAAATAGAGTAGATTTTGAATAGTTTGAGCTTTTTCGGTTGTAATAATATTTTTCGTACGTCATTTGTTTTGCCATGGAAGCACGTTTTGTGATCGATGCTACTCAGCAAAATATGGAGTTAATTATTAGACTCAATACATTTGCTACCCAACTCAATATTTAATCATTGTACATTAATATGTGTGCGCGTGTGTGTGTGTGTGTAATTAGGTAAATGCAAGATCTATATTTCATGCCTTACTAAATATAGATAACTACAGATCATAAATGTAAGATAATTATTTGTTATTAAACCATCAAATGTATTATGATCGTTTGAATCATGTTTGTATTTGGGGTAAATTCACAAAATTTCTTTATTAATTATATACATAAGGTATAGCAAAAATAGTGTAAAATATTTTAACAGATGAATCAGTAAGTTATATGCATCACGTTGAGTCATAAAATAATTGTGTGAAAGATGTTTATTTTAATAATTATAAAAATAAAGTGTCATTTCATAAATGTCTATTTTTTATTTATTTCTTTGGGAATGTTATCTTTATAACTTACTATTAACCCTGTTCAAACATTTTATACTATTAATGTTACAACTTATATAACAATAATAATTATTAACAGTTGAACGATAATTACTGATTTATTATTAAATTTACTTTAAAAATAGTTTGGTTTATTCAAGTGTGTCAAGACTGTTCATAATTGTTACTGTAGAACATATTTACAAGAATTAAAACAAAAACCATTTGGTAATCGATTAAGCAATGGTTATTTGTTATTTTTGTGGTTTGTTTGGTATCACCTCCATTCTATTATAGTGATTTTAATACAAGCGTTTCGCTTAGTACAATACAATGGTCTGGTTTTGGTCTGGCAATATTTTACAAAGACATGTCGTAATAGTGCCATTCAGAATTGCACCCTATGCCTTTTGCATTCTAAGGCAAACTTTCCAACTTGCCGACCACTTTCCCGTGATTAAAGCTTATTACGCAATTAGAAATTCCAATTACACAACTTTACAAAGTTCGTTATGAGTAAAGTTGCGGCGGTTGAATAGTTCTTCACATCTAACACAAATACGGGACCATCGAGACGGTTTGCATTACACTTTGAACTTCGCTTTGTTATAATTGACTCGGTGGTCACTTGGAGTAAGAAGAAATGGTGAATCTCATCCACCTACCAGTGAAGGCTGAATATTATTATCCCACAAGTATAGGCAGAGAATAAACCTCATCTGTGAGTGCACACAAAACTTAAAGGGCTCGTACTCAATCTCCATAATAATATACTATTTTATTCTGCAGAAAACAACCAAGACCAGTTTCTGCAAATTAAAAAAAACATTTTGGAGCATGTAGGTTGGTACATATCCAAATTTGAAAAGGGAATCCTATAGGAATCGTGTTACATGAAACTTCCCCTCCGTCACCGAGTCCATAACTACTACGCCATTAATTTCTATTTATCAATATGTAGACTAGTCCTAGCACGTAAAACCCTCCGTCTCGCAGTTAGGCCACTTCAGACCGACCGCGGAGACTTCTGAGTCTAGCTCAGGACCTGGTCGAGGTCCAGCAATAATAATAAAATATCGCCAGCCGCACACACCAACTATACAGTTCCACAATAAGCAAGCTTGTATTATGGATACCGCACGATGGACTGGGGGCGAATCCAGTATATATTACTTATATTAATATAAAACATCCATGACTTGAATACACATATTCGTACACAACACACAAAGTTTTTCCCTACGGATTCGTATTTGGGACCCTTGGCTCTGAAAGCAGAGTCACTAAAAACTGCGCTAATCAGGTCGTCAAAAACCCTAAGGCTACTGCTATTCCTACTAACCAATTAGCCTTGGCAGGCAGACGGCAGTTAATAGAATAGTTAGCCATACGTCCATTTATTAGCCGTTACGATAGCTTCTTTACAACTAATAGACATTTACGAGTAATTCCCATCTCTATTTTTAGCGGTATCGATAATAAAAACGTAAGAAATACGTTTCCAATGTTGTCGCGTCACTATAAAACGTTATGTATCCTTATTCTAGAGAATAGAAGCTTTAAATATACAAAAGGCACGATATAAAGTGATATAGCGCTCTATTTGGCCTTTATGGGTGCCCTCGTAAAAATGTTATGGCCTCAGGTACAAGAGAGGCCTACCGTGTCAATAAAACAGGTGAATATATATTTTTTTATTTGATCGCCGTTTCATATTTACGTTTTACGTTTTAAATGGCAATCTTATTGGCGTCGTTTTTCGTCACGTTTAAGTGCGTACTTGACGTTTACTTAGGTGGACTGTTTTAGTCTAAAGAAATGTATTTAGAAAACTAATGTATTTAGAAATGTATCGTACGTTGGTCTTCATAATATTTGACCATATTTTTATTTGCAGCATGTTTGTCTAGGTTAATTATAGGTTTTTTTACAGAGACAACTAACAATATTTATTATGATTCCTATATTATTCGGTTTCAAATTGTCTGTCAATATTAACATAACATGGTTCTCTTTCTATTAAAAAATATATGGTTGACATATATTTCACAAATATATTAAAGCTCGAAAAATGTTCTGCATCTATGTACTTAAATCATTACAAAATGTGTTAAGTTTCAGCATATTTCTATCAACATAATATGCTTCGCGGCCGACCACAAAAGATTAAGACAATCCTATGAAAAGCCGGGAGCAATTCTCTTTCCGATACAAAGCGGTTTATTCTCAGGTCGAAGATGAGCGTGTGGAGGGCGCAATAAAGGGTACGACGCGGCCGGCGCGGCGGCTCTACACATGGCAACACGATATGTGGTTGCAGCCACTACTATTGGTATTATTTCGACCTTACTGTATTAGGAAGAAAGAAGAGATAACATTGAATTATTGTATGTAAATACTAAAGGGTCACTGACGCGAACGTGTTTTATCGCACCATTTAACGAAACGTCGGGAACGAAAAACAAAATATACGCGACAAAATCCTTAAAATATGTTTTATTTCAACGCACCAATTAAAATCGGTAGAAACCAAAATAAAGTCAACGATATGTTGCATGTCCGGGGGGTCCTATATTGGCTCTATCAAAGTTTTTCGGTGCGGAAAGTTCATTAAACAAAAATATGATTTTTTAAAATCAAGCATCCATAAAAGAAAAGCGAGAATTTAATCGACGAATAGATAATTAATAAAACTGACCATTATCCCTTATTATTTGTGTTCATGACAACATTCGAAGAATATAAAAAAATATAGATAAGTGGTAAAAAAAAACAGTATCACAGAACTAAAAAGCAAAAAAAAAAATATTTTTTTGACTTTCGAAGTCGGTTCTTTTTATTGTTCTCTTATATTAACTTTTTATCCGCTTTAATACTATTCTAACAGTGTAAATGACAGTTAAAATAAAGTACAATTAATGTTAAAGCCTGGTGATACTGCATTCGATTTCCGAGCCAATGGTAGAGCCAACGATAACTGTACAGGAAATAAGGGCTCGCTGGGGGCCCGATACTGCCTCGGAAAACATTCGGCCTGATTGGCTCGGCAGGCTTAGCCGCAAGTGGAGATGTGTGACCGACGAAAACGGTCGGGCCTTTTTGAAAAGAACCGCCATTTTGATTTTCGTATGCGGCAGTTAGGTTTCACAGAAATAAAAAGATTTCGATTCTAGAAATGAAGACTGTTTCGATGTAGTTTCATTACATTATATCCGTCCTAGGCTGGCTACATATAATACTTTAGGAGGCTTGGGTACATGACCCAACAAATGGAGGAGACAAGATAGGTTTGATGTAATACACCTACAAAAGATGTCTATTTCTGACTTAAGATATTATTTTTCTCATTTAATCTGTGATATCTAAACTAAACTTTGACTAAAACTATATGTGTAACAATAACGCAGCAGCTAACTGCGCATGGGCATATGATCTATCTATCTATCTATCAGCCGATATACACGTCCACTGTTGGACATAGGCCTCCCTCAACGACTTCCACACATCACGGTCCTCCGCCACTCGCATCCACCGAGCATATGAGCTATGTAGGAATTGTAGGATAATAATTAATAGTAACATAAAATATTTTAACTACAGTGGCTCGAGCACAATTATGTACGTAGCGTTGCTGGTAAACGACATTCGTCTCTTTCACACCATAGGTTTTGTAAATAAGGATGACATTGGATGGCGCTTTCTCGGTGGCACTACGATTAGCTGCCATTAATATGGGTAGACATAGTCAAAGGTTAATTGCGTATGTTAATAAACAAAATTACTTTTTTATATTTATATTAATTGAATTGAATTGGAATTGATTGGAATTGGCTATTTACTAGCTTTCAATCGCAGGCGCCGTATGTAAATATTATATAACCTATGTCACGTTCACAATTAAAACGAACCTAACGACACCTTAATTGTTCATCCATGATGCAATTTAGCGTGTTTTAATACTTGCCATAAGAGTGAATATGTCTCATCCAGCCTCCTCAACGTTTTCCATGACACGTGTGCAAACAAGATACTTAATCTATTTGCGTATCATAGTAAGCCACTATCGTTTGTTTTTATGTTTACACATCCGATGTGTTAACTCCCGCATGGAGTCTCTTTTATCGGCTCATGATAAAATTGTATGGGTATAGTCAAAATATCCGGACGGGATTATCTAGATGTCGAATACAAGTGTTGCCACTAAACATATTGTTGAGTGAGAATCAGATTATATCTTGATCCATCAAATATGGAATAATATTGACTTAATTCTGATTCTTGGAGAAACAATAATTATTAGTAAATCTATCTTCACAAATGAAACAAAGGAAAATATTGCGAGGAAACCTGCATGTCTGAAGGAACCCCTCTTCCTCTTTCTCTCTTTCGTCTTTAGACGGGAGAAGTCCGCCAACCCGCACTGGGTCAGTGTGGTGCACTAAAGCCTTATCCCCCTCGCATTGAGGGGAGGCACGTACCCAACAGTGGGACATTAAAAAAGGGCTGGTATAATAATACCAGCCCTTTTTTAATGTCCCACTGTAACTAACACGTCTTTATAATAATAAAGACGTGTTAGTTACACTTTTTCTCTCACGAAGGGGTGGGCCGATTTTTATGATCTTTGACTTTGTGTCCGCCCTGAATAGCAGAATAACTATTAAATAATTATAATAAACATAATTCATTTCATCGAACATTTGCTTCTGAGGCCTAACGAAGTTTGCAGTGCCAACTAGGATTAAAATAAATAACAATATACATTAATATTACACGTTACAGAAATGACAATTAAACCATAAAACAATAATAATTGATTACTATTAAAATTAAGTAATCCTGGCATTCAAATCGCATTCAACAAAAGACGGCAAATTATAATACATAGCAATGCCATCTATCGGATCACTAATCTGTAGATTGGATCGCATTCGCTGAAGCTAATGAGCCCTTAATTGGATGGCTCATTGCGGCTCTAATTGCTGTCGTCATTAAACTGTTTCGTTTGTGATGCAAACTCCGAACGTTCAACGTGTTTGCAGCTATGGTTGTAATATCATTATAATATTTGATCGATTATTATTATATGTTAGGTGTTATTGCTGTACAAAGGCTTCTCTTCTCTTCCTCAATTCCATTCCTTGCTGTGCTATGAGGTCCCATTTCCAGTATTTTATGATTATAAACAAATGAGGGAAGAGGAACCCACTACCGACCCTCGGCTTGTCAACTTTTCCAATTATAAACCCAACAAGTTTGACCGATAATTAAAGAAGCCAGCAACCCCGAACTCCTCTAAGATGTTAGTCGAGAAGCTATCTATCACGTGTGACGGGACCCCAAATTAAATGCAATTCTATGCGAAACGAGACGATATGATTTTTTGCCCAGAGTCTTGTTAATGTGTGCTGTCGATGAACGCAGCTCTTTGATCTAGCATACGATAATTTTAGTTTGTGAACACCTCGTTTGTTATTTGTTTTTTTCTCTCCTTATTGCTTTAATTTATAATAATAATATGTACAGAAAGATTGCTCTAAAAATGTATACCATTTATGTATAACTACTAAACTATAAATAAATCTATCGACTGCAGTTCAATATTGCATACAAAAGCTTGCCGCACAATTTCATTTTCCAAATTCATTTACAAGAAATATTTTTCAAGGAAATTGAACTCGGTAAACACTTGGACACCGACAACGAGATGGCAGAGCCGAGTGGTGCTCGGCAAAGTAACGAACCGACTGCAATCCGAGGGACTCTATAACATAACACGAGATTACTCTAGGATTTTCCAGCATCATGGAAATATTTTCGAGAAGATGGAAACTTAATATATATAACCGGTTGCATAAGACCATTCATCGTCCAATAGTCCTCCTTCTGGCCTCGTCCTCTGGTCACGGTAGCCAATCTTAATAGAGACTAGTCAACTACACTGGAGCATTTTATAGTGCACAAGTTTGTGCGCAAGCACAGGTGCGCTCTCTCTTATAGTCCGATGGGACGGCAATCTGACGCGACCGGAGAGATGTCGGGCGCAGGACCAATAGCATTATGTGCGCTGCAAGACACAATAAATTTGATAATCGAATGTGAAAATGAGACTCATGAATTCACAAATCTCAGAGTTGTGAGCCGAGGAATTAAACCTGCAACCCTCGTTTCCAAGGCATGCGTTCTAGCAATTTGTCTGTCACTGTTTTCCCACCATATATCTTTTAGTGTATTAAGTTTTGTTTGCGGCAATGGACTCCCATTTTTTTAAATAATTGTTCTCCTGGTGCAATTTTTCCATGACTTCGGGGATAACGATAAGTCAGACCGTGAAGAGTGGCGCGTACTGCATTCTAACTAATTCTACTTAATTTAGTTTAGTTAATAATAGTACCTATAGTGTAGTTTGTTGTTGTTCCTCAATAAAGAAAACAAACTCCACCTAGTATTTTTTTTATTATCTTGCGCATTGGATATCTCGTGATTATTATCATTCACTGATATTTGGATAGTATTTTTAAATTTTACAAGCTACTGATTTTATATCACTGAAACATCGAACCATGCAACTTGTGCAAATTTTTCTCGCAATATCCATTTTTCAAAATGTTCACGGTGTTGATCCTTTAGTATATACTAATGTAGGGCTCATCCGTGGTGTTCGGGCCACCGATGGAGATTATGCTATGTTTATGGGAATACCCTATGCTAAAGTCGTTGAAGAAAATCCTTTTGGGGTAAGTGATAATGTTCATAAGAATTGTTCTTTTTATGTCATTTAATTAAAAGGAAAAATATTAGAATATCCCAGAAAATACTATGAAGTAACCTATTTAATTAAATATTATAAGAAGATAGGAGAGGAAAGTACTTAGGTTCAGATTACTAATCATGCAAAGCCTATTTATTTTGTTTCCAGGATTCAATTCCATTCCCAAAATTCAATGACACGTTTGAAGCTTACGATGATACTGCTATATGTCCACAAGTATATAATCAAACGATACTAGGGACACTGGATTGTTTGCACCTAAACATCTACGTGCCTTCATCAGCTTCATCCGAAAACCAAATGCCAGTGATGGTGTGGGTCCATGGTGGCGCTTTTAGTATGGGATTTTCAGGAAGATATATATACAATCCAAGGTTTTTAGTCCAACATGATGTTATCGTTGTCACACTTAACTATAGAGTAAATGCGTATGGTTTCATGTGTCTTGACATACCCGAAGTACCAGGGAATCAAGGTCTCAAAGATCAATTTCTGGCATTCCAATGGATAAAAGATAACATTGAATCGTTTGGAGGTGATGTTGATAAGATAACGTTATTTGGTCAAAGCGCCGGGGGACATTCTATAGATCTACATTTGATATCGAACAAAGAGAAAATATACAATAATGTTATATTACAAAGTGGTAGTGCTCTAGCAACTACAGTACTTTTTGATCCTCCAAAATCAGCCCATTTGGATATGGCACGATATCTTGGATTCGAAACAAATGATACGTACGAAGCATTATCATTCCTCGCAAAATCTGATACAAATTTAATTATTGAAGCGACGAACGAATTAAATATTATATTTAAGCCGTGTGTGGAGAAAGAGTTTGATGGAGTAGAATCATTTATATCAAGTCAATGGATAAACACCGAAATACCAAAAGTTACGGATACACCAGTGTTGCTAGGCTTCAATGAACATGAAATGGCTAGGGTCCATAACCATGAAAATGCAGATCAATTTTTGAATTTAGACATCGTTTCTAGATACATAAGGCAAACGTTTGATTTGGACAATGAAGAGTTTGCAGAAATGAAAGCAGTTGTAGAACATTTTTACTTCGGTGATGAGAGTACGAATATAAACGTGAAAAATGATATCATAGCTTTTGATTCGGATTACACTTACATTCATCCCATTCATAGAACGATAGTAAATTATTTAAAACATGATGCGAGAGTTATATTCCTTTACATGTTTTCGTACTTAAGCGACAGGAATGCTATACCAAATTATGCGGCCCATAGTGATGATCTGCGTTACTTATTTGATATACACTATACTGGGACGCCTTCGGTCCAGGATCAACATCTCATAGACCAGATGACAACTATGTGGACAAATTTTGCTAAATATAGGTATGTAATGATATTGAAAACAAAGTATTTTTCTCAAATTCTGGTGTATTTTCTCAGGGAGAAACAACAAAAAAACAAAAATGTTAAACGGTCTTGATGAACGAAATCTTGATGTCACAGGCCAATAATTGACAATGTTCCTAGTGTGAGATAAAAGGCTTCCTCATCTACCTACATCTACACAGCTGCACTATTGTCATACTATTTTAAGTCCATCTCAACATTTAATTAATTATACATCTTTAAATATTGTTAAACGTTAATAATAATCCTTTTCAGTGACCCAACTCCTGTGACAACAGAGCTCCTACCAGTGAAATGGCTGCCTCTCACAACATATAATTACCATTACCTACGCATCGACACCGAGCTAAAACTTCGCAGCAGACCATTGAATGATAGAATGGCCTTTTGGGATCTATTTTATAAACATAATAGAGAATCACAGCGAGGCTATGAAGACACATAAAGATAGGCTAGCGCAGACCGTTATTGTAAATACACGGCAACGCCACGTTCTTTGCCGACGTATTGATTACAAGATGTATTATTCTCTTTCGATAAATAAATTATAGACTTATCATAATTGAATATCCATTAACAATATTATTTGGGAGCGAAGTCTCTTTTATCAGTTCCCATTCGCAATTTCAAAACAAATGATGCAGTCGAGTCGTCATTATCTTCCTTTTCATTTGATTCAGAAAAGGTATTGGTATGAACCTTTGAAACTGCGCTTCTATAGTCCATTTGTAGTCGTTATGTAAAGTCAGACTAACATTTCTATGTATACCCGTAAAAAAGCTCATTTAATATCACAATTGTCATTTTGTTGGGAACAAAATAACACAATTATAAAATCAAATGTATGTAATTAAAACATATTTATGGCTTTAAGTTCAATATTTTCAAAAATTTTTAAGATATTTATAAGGAAAGCGCCTGAAGCAAATTTCATATCACAGACGAAATGAACAGCGCTTGCTAATTTAATGTAACAGGCTGTAGTTGGTATATCATCTTTTATAGCAAAACATCCAACTATATCGCAGGATTACAAAAAAAACTATTTTCCATGCTACAGCGACTTAACACCTCAGTCCTCTCGTGACCACGGTTGCTGTAAAGCAGCCGAAACGTCGGGAACGTAAACACATAAAATAAACGCGACAAAATCAGTAAAAGTTGTTTTATTTCAATTAATATTTGCATACCACCTTGTATGGTCAAATGTATCCACTTTACTAATTTACGGTATTCTGTCACACCACGTTTCACGCAAAATAAATGATTAAATTTCATTTATCACAAATTATTAATATCTATAATAAAAAAAATCCCTATCAAAATACAAATTCTTATCGATTACATTCACCATTTTCCAACCTAGGAACAGGATAAACGTTTCCCAAATATGGTTCTTTTCACATTTTGTTACACAACAACAATAAGATTTAATCTCACACACACAGCCAACCTTGCAGAACGAAAGTCGTTAATTAAAGGATAATGGAGTGGGGCCTAATTATTAATTAATTATAGCTACATGTCGTGAGCAGGCACACATAATGGCCGACAATTGTGACGAGTGGTCATTGAGGCGGTTGAAAAGATGGTGGAGGGTAGGGCAATGATTAATGAGAACCGATAATTGAACGATTCTAGTATCGATTCGTGTGAACGATTGGTAATTGGTTTCTCCACCCGTTTGTGGAAAAATAGATTTAAACATATGATAGAACGTTATAGTGTAGTTCGTGAGGTCGTACGCGTATATATTAGTTTTTGACTATCTATACATCTATACATACATATAAATACAATTGGAGTGTCTGTTTGTAGTATTAAAATAACCGCTTTTTACTAAGTGCATTTGGATGTATACACGGTACCTATACCAAAACAACATTTCTTACAATTTTTGTCTGTCTGTCTGTCTGTTTGTTCCGGGTAATCTCTGAAATGGCTGGACCGATTTTGACGGGACTTTCACTGGCAGATAGCTGATGTAACAAGGAGTAACTTAGGCTTTTATTTTAGAAAAAAAAATAGGCTCTCACGAAAAAAAGTAAAACCAATGTTGTAGCGCTGCGCCTGATTAAGTTTGATAGCAGCAACCTGCAGCAATGCGTCCCGCGGGCTCAGAAACGTGCGAGCAGGCTGTTGCCAAATGTTGGCTGTTGTCTTTGTTAAATACCACGCGGACGAAGTCGCGGGTAACAGCTAGTCTCGAATAATCCTGGCATTTTCTGGTATAAAATTGGACTAGATGTTAAGCTTGTTACGAGCTATCACAATGACAAGTCTAATTCAATTCCGCCTATAACGTTCTTTGACTGTTCGGTGACTATCGGGATATAATAATTCCAGCCCTTTTTAATGTCCCACTGCTGGGCACGGGCCGCCCCCAATGCGAGGGGGATTAGGCCATAGTCGACCACGCTGGCCCAGCGCGGGTTAGCAATCGATCGAAACTATTGGGATAGCACATATTTTTCTAAAAAGTATATGAGTTAAACAATTCTTAAGATAGTTTTCTTTCAATGTGTAGTATTCGTGCTTAAATGAAAGAAAACAATAGTTTTTATAAGTTAAAAAATATACTAGTATATTTTTACCTTCACTTTCGTAAAGGCGTCAAACGTCAAAGAATGGACAGAAAAGTAAAGATAACGCGACACACCTGTCCCTTCGTACTGTGTTTGACAGGTTTTTTATTAGGTCCCTGATATCCCATTCAATAAGTTTCGGGTTTGCATTACGCAGTTAACTGAGCCGTGAAATGCTCTGCCGAGTATTATAGTGTGGGCGCGTCCCACTCAATGTCTCGTTCTAAGTCGCATACATCAAATTGATGTGGACAATTTGATTACTATGAGAGTATACCTTGTTTATTGTACGGTTCATGGATAATTGGATAAATAATAAAGCAATTTTTGTATCTAATAATATGGCCAGACGACAACACCAACTGTAAGGGCCCAAACTAAGCAACGCTTGTTTTATGGATACCGTACAATGGATATTAAACCATGCCTCGGGTACAAGCAGTCGTGCTTATCATACAAAGTTTGTCCGAACCAGGATTTGAACCCTCAGCACAGAAAGCAGGGTCACTACCCACTGAGCTAATCAGGTGTTAGATAATGACTATCTCGCAAGTTGTAGTTAGTAGTACTCGTAGTCTGCGTTCATAATTAATATCCAGAGTATAGGCAACAATGAAGTGATTGTGGATATTACTATATTCAGCGGTCATATTTATAATCGCATTACAAAACACTATTCAGAATCTGAATCAGAATATTAAGGGGGAAGCTCAGGGTCAGGGCGCGAAATTCAAAATGTCAATGGTTTTTATTTTTTTACGAAAAATTTGGACATCTTTACGATGTAATTTAGTGTTTTGCGATATTAGCATTCTACATTGGATGTCTCGATGTATTAAGTTTGCTTAAAAAAATACCTAAAGCGATACAACACCATAAAGTTAGTAAAAGTAGCGGTTTTTACAAACCTTATGGTATTGTATCGGATAAGGTACTTTTTTAAGCAAACTTAATACATCGAGACATCCAATGCAGAATGCTAATATCGCAAAACACTAAATTACATCGTAAAGGTGTCCAAATTTTTCGTAAATAAATAAAAACCATTGACATTTTGAATTTCGCGCCATGACCCTGAGCTTCCCCCTTAAAATAAAACTAATTTTACGATTGATAAGAAATTAAGCGGGCTTATCTTTTTTTGAGTTTTTTTTTAACAACAATTTGTGATGGACCTCAGTCACAACTACAAATGATCTGATAATTAGTACCTAGATAAATAACAGCATTTTTTAATGGTTCGCTAGTACTTATCTTCTTACTTACAAGAGATTTTTATTTAAAAAAAATATATTTAATTCATCTCAATTTTACATACTGAATGCATAATTCGAGTGGATTCGAACGCTCTCGCGGCTTTCCGTAATTACAACGCTTGAATTTTTACATTGGTACGTATGCAAAAATATAAAAATTTGAATTTCAATATGGGGTGTGCGGTTACCACCTGGCGCGCCGTTCTTCATATACATATGTGTGTGTTTCAAAACTGATACACTTGTAGCAACCTCTTCAATCTCGCCACAAGCTACACAGATGGCGCTACACATGACATTCAGAACAATTGTCAATTCTTCATATAATCCTGAAACGCGCTATGAGAGTTTTCGGAGCACGTAACATATATACAAGATTCCGACGGCTATTGGTGGGGTGATAACGGCTGCCCTGCCAGTCATACCGCCCACATGTCTGGAAGATCTTCCCTTTTCCGCTAAATATTTTTAGGTATACTTTAGTGGGTTCCTTGTTCTACTAAAATACTTGTGGTTTTGAATATATTTGAGTAATGGCCTGTTTCACAAAAAAATTAAGTGCTGTGTTAGGAAACCTTATCCACAACTTCAAATCAAAAAAGCAAATATCTTCATTTTATAAATTATCTTCTATCTGCGACTCCACTCCCGCCAATATCTATTCTGGTCTGCGGCAGATCTTCAATGGTATTTTTTTTTAATATCGCCAGTATAGTGAACAGACTTGAGCAAATTACTGGTTGAGTTCGTGGTAAGTATACAGGCAAATTCAGTAAGTGTATACTAATAGGTGTTACGCTTCTTTAGCGCATTTGTATTCATTATATTAAGTCAGAATTCCAATAAGTAGATTTAAGAAAATAAATTTTCTTTCACACAAAATAACTGCGAAAAACAATTAAATTTGGTTTGGGCTTAGTATACCCTTTCTGAAACAACCTGTATAAGGCTACCGCGTATGGTATGGTGCTAGTGAATCATAGGAAAACTGCAGCCTTTTCGAATCGCGCTTTTTCACAGTAAACACCAAATGTAGCGCGCCATCTGCTCTACATCCGCGGTCATGATATACAGAGCTGTTGCTACTATAAATTTGAATTAAAAACTTTTATCCATTATCGCGGCACACACGTATTTTTCAACCATTTTGCACAAATATTTATACTCGTGGGCTGTAATTTAATATTTTAGCACCGCATTTTAGTGGCAATATTGAAACTATAGAGCTAATAAATCTAGTAGTATGTGCTATATGGAAACCATACCTACTTAATGTGGCATGGTATATAATGCCTAAATAAATATATGTATATAACGAGTGATCAAACGTTGTCAACTATAAACAGCAAATATTGCAATCGACAAATAAATGTGATGCTGTAAATCAAGCCTAAAAATACGCACGGCATATGGTATTTTAATTGAATTATTAATGTGAATGATAGGGTAAGTAGGAACTTCTAACGTATCTATATGTAATCGCAACGTCATCGAAAAAATATGCCGTCGCTGTCATACTTATTTATGAAATCAGTGGTGTGAGCGGTTTGGAAGATGTCACTTTACCAAAACAGTACGTAAAAAAGATTGAGCTCTAACTGGTTTTTGCATTTAGGTTTTTTATTTTATTTAACGGGTTAATTTTAATTTAATTTAATAAATATGTTTGTTTAGTTAATTTCATTAATATAAAGAAATATATAAATATATTAAATCAGGTCTTTAAGTATACATAAACCTCCGAATTTAGAAGTAATTTTATTCATTAAAAGGATTAACATGAATAAATATGAGAGATAAGCTATGTTGTGGGTTATACCCTATTAGTAGAAATATCTATGGCATCTTTCATCACTCCTTTGGTACAAAAAGCATAACATTTTAATACAATTCCAAGGCTTCGAAGTGAAGTTCAGTATCTTCAGAACTTAATGAAATAATACAAATTGTTTATTCTATTAAGTACGACAAGCTGGCAAATTTATTACATTCCTTCATAATTCTGTAGACGAAAAAAAAAATTAAATTTCTGTATGTAGATCTACCTATAGACAGGCATATTATTATATGCTTGGTGTCATCAAAATCATCAGTCATCAAAAGTTGATTATTTTATTTCATATCTATGGTATGTCCATAATTATACTTTTTTGGTATTATAAAACTGAATTACCATTTTTTTTTATTAATTTTAAGCTGCACTAAGCACTACACAAATACATCTAAACATTTTATACCGCAACATAAAATAAAAAGAGTCAAGGTACAATAATCTTTTGTAATCGCAAAAGATAAGTAAGTATTGCAGATATTTCTAAAAAACATTTTATTAAGTTAAATTATTTACCACCAATATTTAACAGAATTATAATACTAACTAGATATTCTGCATTATATCTAGTTAGTAAAATGTTGTTATGAAATATTTCAATCCCCAGCATTTTCCGTTGTAAGTATCCGAGCGATTTATAGGGAAGTTCGGCAAACTTTTCGGTTTCGAATTTTCCCCTTTGAGACGGAGTTATTGAAATAATTTCGTGGCAAATATAGGTATATATAATGTAACACGGTAATGTCTAGGTTTTTTAAAGTCGATATAATACAATACAGTAGTTAGCAGTTTATCTCTCGAAACACACATTCTCTAGTAACTAACACATTATATGTTAATAGGCTAAATGCTGGGTGAAAAATTGAATTTGACTTTGCTGCAGTTACAAATATTTATATTGTTTAATTTCCACCTTTTCACCATCTAAATGGGAGTCAGTCGTGAGTAGTTTCCATAAATGAACAACAACTATTTTCTCATTACATTTATTTAAAGTAAACTTTGTCGGTTGAAATTCCGCTATAACGTGGACACATTAGCGGCGCGGGTGTATTTTTTGCGGCAGGTGCAACAATACATTCGGCCGGTAATTAACTTTTTGCATGCATTTGTTTATCATTAACATGAGGATGTATAATGATTACAACTATGCAGAATATTTTCAGTGCACTGATGTCGTTGTCATGAACAACATCATAGATGTCAGAGTCAGATGAGATGAGAGATCTCTCTCTGAGATGTCAGAGAGAGTTTGGGGGTCGAGTCACCTTCGTCCGTAGGAGAATTCAATACCCTCGAGATACCCTACACGTGACCCTGGGTGGTGCCAACTAGGTGACAACTCTACTGGTGGTAGGCTTCGGCCGTGGTTAGTCACCACCCATTGAACAAAGCCATGTCGCCAAGCGGCCTAGCCGTGTTCCGGCATGATGTTCGGTGTTGCCATTCATGGATGGCGGGTCAGATCAGTTGCACTGCATGTGCCTAGTGAATGTAGCGTCTCGATCTACTGCCGCCTTCCTACCTAGGCAAGTATGCTCCATCGTAGATCTCATCATCACGATCAGATCGAGATCAAATACTTGCCTATAATGTAATAAAAAAAAAGACCAACAACTTTTTGTGACTGTAAATTTCAGTTCATTCAGAAATCACTGGATAGATTTCGATCTACATACATTGTTGTAGTATTCCTTCGCGGGGCATTGTATTCTTAGCTTCGGGAAATATAAAAGGTACAACAAACTGGTTACTAACGTAGAAGTCCTTCGCATTTAAGCCATTTCTGAATACGATATCCATATGAACACGCGCTTATGTGGTAGGTATAACAATAAAAGGCCGTCAACATTAAGCACGAACGAAGATGAACCACTAGCCTATAAATAAACTATCACAGGCGATACGCAATGAAATATCAACAATCCACCAAGCCTTTCCAATCTTCAACCGTAACATTAAAAGGGTAAAGTTCGATTTGTGTAGTAATATTCTTACGGGTTGACACGGTATTGTGAGGCAGTGTTCAATTAAGGAAAGGAAGAGTGGAAATCGTGCTGTATCCGTACATAGATGAGGATGTATGGTGACATCCGCATGTGTGTATGACTTGATTTACGACTAGCAACCGGTACCAGTTAGACTTCCAATAGGTACCAGTGACGAATACTCTATAATCCGATGTCTACAGACTTCCCTTTCCATAATTGACAGTATTTAATGTCAGTATTTAATGTCAGTATTTAATGTCAGTATTTAATGTCAGTATTTAATGTCAGTATTTAATGTCAGTATTGCTAAATAATAAAGACACAGGTATTTAATAACAATATAATAATGTCAAACTAAAATACCGACTGGGACCGAACCCCGAACTTCGTATTATAGATACCATACAATAGACTGGGGCTCACTGTTTTTAATCTCTATTTATATATTAAACATCGATGACGATACAAACATTCTTACTCATCACACAAAGATTGCGCCTTGCAGGATTCGAACCCGGGATTCTCGGCAAAAAAGGCATGGTTACTGCCAACTGAGATATTCACTAGTTGGCTTCCCCATTTTAATTTTACAATCATTGATCCTTCGCCGTTTTTAAGTACCGCAGCGAACGGTGCATTTCCTTTTGTGATTTTTTATAGCATTTCCTATAACATACTTACATATATTATGTCCCATTGTAGTTATCTACTGATTGTGAGAACCATACTTGCATAGTTTACAGCGGTTTGGCAGTGATATGAAATAATTAATTCAAAATACCGCGCTGAAAATATGGATGATTAAAATAATAAAAATATTTTTTCTCAATAATATTATTCTTGGTCGTCTGATTCTGATTCCATAAGGGGCGGCCTTATACGTCCGGAGTTACAGCATCTTACAGAAGCTTGCCTCATACCTCCGCTCGTCAATATCATACTGATCGACCTGAAAAAATTCCGAACCGGAATATTTCATAATGTATTTGATGTAGAAGAGTAATGTATGCAATTTTGACATAAGTACCTACCCTCCATCTACTTATAATTGTTTTTAATACACAAAACAACACCACACAGAATGGATTACAGTATTTACTAACAACTAAATTTTAAAACCCTATCTCAAAGTCAACGTATCCCGTGAATTAAATATATTTGCACTAGCATATGATATAAGGCCGAGTCTACAAGATGTTATTAAATAAATATGTGTGTGCCTTTATTTATTTAATGCAGTAATGGTTGTTTGCGAGCGGCGAATGTCGTGTGCAGACGAACAAAGTTCCATTACTACGCACTCATGTCGCGGAGCAGTGCAAGTGACGAGCTGAGAGCTGTTTACAGTGCTAGCATCTGCCGTGGTACCTTCAACCTGACCTTCGTCCACTTATGAGAGCCTGGACTTCTGTAGCAATTAGCTTTATACAGATTTTTTTATGTCTTCCACTTTGCAATGGAGGGTAATGGATGACTTCCTTTCCAACTCCTCCTATTTTCGGTTCGATTTATTTCTTTGCGCTAATAAATTCTCTACAAGATTAATTTGGTTGCCAAGATAATAAGCTGCTCACGGGACTCGCCGAGGTTCAAACCTCGGCGTCCTCGGTGGTCTCTGCTGTGAATCCTGGCTTACAGGAGCAACAGTGGTGGATTGGTGTGGCGGGCCTAGTCCTATAAAACAACTATCATTGTCAGTATAAGAAATAGATCTTATTTTATGACAATATCTATGTACACTAACATCTAATTATTTTTATTACAAAAACCAGATTCAAGGATGTTTAGTATCAATATAAGTATTATATACTGAGTTCGCCCTCAGTCAATTCTACGGTACCCATTTTACAAGCTTTGCTTAGTGTGGGACTGTATAGTTGGTGTGTTCGTCTGGCGATTATTTTTTTGTATCTATTAATACATTGCTCCTCGCTTCTCTCTTATGTCTTGAAGAAGGAAGCCCTTTGAATCACCTTTGTTTATGCTTTCGACATGAAAGGCTTTCATGATACGCTTACCATTTGAATCTTATCATTTCTTTTATCACAATCAAAGTTATATATCTACTATATAACAATATGCGCTTATGGATGTCGTCTTAAGACTTATAAGACAATCAGCTTGAGTTAACTTACTGGTAGGTATATCTTCTAAAAGTGATACTGGTTTATGTTAGTATAGTTTTCCTTTCTCTACGAACCTTGATTTCCAAATCAACCAACGAACAGTATTTCATTTTTATTCATGAAGATTGAAGGGGATTTTTTCATCAAACATCTATTACATACCACATATAAGAATATATGACATTCAATAAGAATTTGTCTCGCCTTGGACATAACCTTAGGCTTGGCATAACAAACAGGACTATATATAACTCCCTACATCTTCGTTCCACTAACTTGACACCGTACTCGGCTAACTGAATTACCCGCCCTATCACTTGGACTATTGTTTTAGCAAGCACATCGAGATGTCTGCGACGAAGTTCTTTTTATTACATTTTCGTTATGTGCCATGTATTTGCTAAGAAATGTAGTGTCATTGAATATTTGGTAAGTTTTTCGTGCTACCAAATTACAACGGACCGGTCAGGTCTATTAAAACTACGTAATATTAGTTGCTAATTGATAACATTCATTCATGTTCTTTTATGGTAAAGAAATGAATTTAAAAAAATCTTTGGTCTCCATTGGCCATAGCTCAATATAGACTAAATTTATTCATGCCTATTATGTAAAGATCTTCACCGAATGGGATGTTACCCGCGTCTTCGTCCGCGTGGTATTTAACAAAAATGTTTTTCTAAAATAAAAGTAGCCTAAGTTACTCCTTGTTACATCAGATATCTGCCAGTGAAAGTCCCGTCAAAATCGGTCCAGCCATTTCAGAGATTAACCAAAACAAACAAACAGACAGAGAGACAGACAAAATTAAAAAAAAAAAATGTTTTGGTATATGTACCGTCTATACATCCAAATGCACTTAGTAAAAAGCGGTTAATTTAATATTACAAACAGACACTCCAATTTTATTTATTTGTATATATAGCTGAGCCTTAGCTCATGGCATGTGTAAGCCTCGAATTGGACAATCAGAGGCTCAACTTCTGAAATGAAGCTATCTTGAAAATATTTGTGCATTATGTTTTCCCGGCTATGCAGATGCTTAATAAGTCAATATTCTCAGGGCATTCTTATATATTTTATTAATTCCAAGTAAGCCACAAACCTCAAATTGCTAGTATGAATGCTCATACAGAATTGATATTCTAATGAAACCACATATACCTTTTGAATGTATGTTATAATATACAAAGGTCCTCATTAGACTGTGTATATACTATACAATAATATACACGAGTGTGTCGGTAACTTTAAACAATGAGAAGTAAAACCATATTGATAACAATGTAGCTATCAAGGATTGCTATAACGTACACTACAATGTAAACTTGTACTTGCTTTTACGTTTACTGCAAGATTTAACTGCGATACATCGATGGAAAAATCACGAATCATCTTTTAGTATCTAATATACAAATTATTATATTATGTTAACAAGATAAGAAGAAAAAAAAATAGCACAGCCCCTCTACATGTTATACAACTAAGTGCGTCGAAAGATTCAGTTAATGATACCACATCTACTGGATTTAATATTATCGTTCAAAAATATGATGCCATAGAAAATTGTAAGTAATTATTATATGCCCAAATATTTATAGCATATATTCCATTACCGAATGACGATGAGTCTATACAAGGCTTAACTATATAGTTCCAGTAACGGTGAAGGAAAACATCGTGAGGAAACCTGCATATCTGAGAGAACCCCTCGAAAGATGTGTGGAGTCCGCCAAGTCGCACTGGGCGAGCATGGTCGACTATTGCCTAATCCCCCTCGCATTGAGGGACATTAAAAAGGGTTGGTATTATTATTAACTATATAGTGTAAAATATATTAACAGTGTTGGCAGTAGGTGATAAAGATGTCATTCCCAAAGAAAAAAATAAAATTACACCTCTTACTGAGCGCACGGCCACATGCTACTGGTTCGCCTTTTTTAAAAAGACTCATACATAATTTCCGCAATTATTTTATAAAGCATCGTGATCCTTATAAGTTACTGATTCATCTGTTAGAATATAATACAATTTTTGTAACGTCTCATTTATACAAAAATATATTGATCGTCGATGTAACCTTGGTTTGTTTAATTAGTTGTTTAATATCAGAGAAGTTTATTCAGTTTAGTACATCAATGTTAGTTATAATAATAATATGGTTCAATCATCATTTCAGGTACAAGGTAAAATTGATTGGTGCCAGACCAAATTTAACGCGAACCGTGACGTCAACAATGGTACTCTTAAAAATATCTATACATATAAATAAAATTGGAGTGTCTGTTTGTAATATTAAAATAACCGCTTTTTACTAAGTGCATTTGGATGTATACACGTTACCTATACCGAAACAACATTTTTTACAATTTTTGTCTGTCTGTCTGTCAGTCTGTCTGTCCGTCTGTTTGTTCCGGCTAATCTTTGAAATGGCTGGACCGATTTTGACGGGACTTTCACTGGCAGATAGCTGATGTAACAAGGAGAAACTTAGGCTACATTTATTTTAGAAAAAAAAAATAGGATCTCACGAAAATAAATTAAAACCAATGTTGCAACGCAGCGCCTGATTAAGTTTGATAGCAACAACCTGCAATGCGTCCCGCGGGCTCAGAACGCGCGAGCAGGCTGTTGTCAACGGTTGTCTTTGTTAAATACCACGCGGACGAAGTCGCGGGCAACAGCTAGTAATAAATAAAAGAAGATACGTGTAGGTAGAAATATATGGATACAACTTTTTCAATCCAGTATTTTCATGGCAGTAGGAGATATAGCACGTTAAGTACAAAATATAACAACCAAGTTTGTATAAGTTTAAAGTGTCAAGAGAAAAAAACTAAGCACGAATTATTAAAAAGAAAACTCAGTTCATTTAAACTTACTTATTATTTTAACTTAGCTTACGTATTAACTAAGCGAATCATTGAGTCGACTATTCATATTATAAAAAAAAAACATTAATAAAAAACATTTTGTACGCCAAAGTGATTTAGTTTTTTTTTCCAAAGAACAAATTCAAGCCGTTCAAAATGGTATCGGAGGGCAAACCAACGTACATAGATGATATTTTCGCCAAGTTCGATATTTTCGCGCGCTATCATAGAACTCTGATACTTTCCATAGTGTTGGCCTACACCACCAACTCCATGCACACTGCCAACTATGTGTTTGCTGCTGAAGAAGTCGGATACAGGTAATTATTGTTATAGTTCCAAATGTCCAAAAGCGATTTAAAATTTGGTACGCAAGACAACATTACATTTATCGAAATACTAGCCTCGTAGCCGATCATAACTTAAAAAAATATATAAATTATCTTGGAAATTCGACCCCCTTAGGGGGGCTAAAATTCCTCTTTAGTGCATCTCTAGGCTATTCAAGGAATATATCCTTAAAATTGTAAAACTCTCGGTCCACCATTTTAGGCTGTGCGTTCTTCTTCTTCTTCTTTTTTTATGTTGGCAATCAGCTACAAAATAGTGCTATTATTGTCAGTGTTGAGTAATGAAAAAAGCATATTATCTAAAAAAAAAATTTAAGAGCTTGCTTGAAGGAAAACTGCTATACTACTACTTAGGGTTGGTACAAGTGATGTTTATACTCCTAAACATCCATGGTTTCAGTTGATCGACTTCTAATCGGATTTCAGAATCCAAAATCGAATGGCGAAACTCGTATAATTTGATTACGCCTTGGTGGCGGGGGAGAGTTGAAGGGAGCGTTAGTTGCTTTTGAGAAGCGAATCTTGCATTATTTGTTTACACCAGACGAGTGTATTAACCGGTATTTTCTAAGTTGTAAAGATAACTTAAAGCGTAACAAATATTTCCATGGTTATAATAGCTACCGTGTCAAATGTCCTACGTCAATGTAAGTAGGACATAAAGTCAATGTACGCGGTAAAAAATACTTTTTCTATGATATCAGTATGACTTACTTTTAGCTTTACTTCCAAAGTGAATACATAAATCATTATTCAGAAATTATATACGGTTTATTTATCTTTGTTTTGTGATTTACTAAACGTTTTTGAAATGTGTAAACAAATGTTGCAACAATACAGAAGTGTATAACAGTCGTCAAGAATATAAACAAAACGCCAATTTTATTGTCGCTTAATATATAGGTGCGGATGTACGATTATAGTCGCTTAGTGAATGACCGTCATTACTGACAATCGGACTTGTCCGTTGACGGCGTCGCTTGCCCCACGGACTGTTTCGATTTGTTATTGCTGCTGTTTCATAAAGTTTAATATCTGCAATACAAGCTCTGTGTTCCATTTATAAATATCATTCGATTTCAATTTAAATAGTTTGATGCATGGTCGTCCTTTTTTGAGAATTAAAAAAAAAACTGTGATTCTAATTTTAAATAATTTTTGAACTAATCGTTTTAAAAATATTGACAATTATTTTATCTGTGATATGACTGTGATCGATAAACCAACAAACTTGGACGATGTTTTGGCGAAGTTTGGTTTATTCAAACCTTACCATAGACGACTGATTCTCTTTTTTTGGTTGGCTTACGCGTCGAATTCCGCGTATTCGGCAAACTATGTTTTTGCGGCACAAGAAGTCAAGTACAGGTACTATTTACAGGTTTTTTGTTTTCTTATTCAATACAAACTTTAAAGAATGGAAATAATTTTAAAAACAAGAAGAAAATTAGTGATAAGTTGTGATTGTGATCATATATCTTAAGACTGCTAGCAAACTTCACTCCCTTCTGAGTAATACATTGTCTTACGATATTCTTCGACAATCAATTGACATGACATGAACAAAACTACAATAGTCATAGTCACAACAAAGTTTTTTTTTAAAGATCGCTAGTGATGTTCGACTTACACATCACTATTATATTTGTCAGCCCCTCCAACGAAGCAGCAACTAGTGCTGGGAGTGTGTTCACATCAACAGTTTAATGGCTAAGGTGGGAATCGAACCCAAAACCTCTCGGCTTAGATGGAACCCCTCTAACCACTAGGCTATTGATAACGCATCTGTTGCATACTTAAGCAGTAAATGCTGCCTTAATAAATGATGCTTAAGTCTCATATCAACGCAACTACCAGTTGAGAACATAATTGAATTATACGAGTACTAGCGCGAATAATTACACGACCTTCAGCTAAATAAGACTTGAAGGGAAAAACGTGGGATAAATGGTATGCATATTAATATTATACTGTACAGCGTGATTCAGAAAGAGTATACTAACCCTTGATGCAGTGCCGCTCTAGCGCTTTGTAATCATTATTTGAAGGCAGAATCTTGAGTGTAAATAAAAAAATGTTCCATGAAACGTTTAGTCTACTGTTATTTGTTTTAGTGGTAACATTGTTTTAGTGGTTTATTTCACTGGTAGCATTTTTTTAATAATTTGAAAAAGGAATATAAAAATTAATAGTAATTTTTATTACATTATACACATTTTTACTTCACATAATGATTATATAGATACGCTAAACCAGCGCAGGTTCAAGTTTTCCGATAGGATATACAAAGATACGAGTATACCCTTTTTGAATAATTCTGCAAACTAGTTGTACCCGGGACTGCGCGCGCGCATAGGAAAATCGTCTTTAAGCGCTCACATTGAATCCAAAAGGATAAGTAGGTACCTCAAATTTAAATTACGTACGTAAATGACATAGTTTTGGACTTATCGTAATGAGTGAGTCAGTTAGTGAGTGCGTTTTGCTTTAATATGTACAGATGGTATAGTTTTTTTAATTTTGTAAATATGAGAACATCCTACATATTCTATTTAAAAAAAGTATTGAACCATTATATACATAAGTATATAAGTATAAAAATAATTACTAAAAATAATTACTATACAGTTTCGAATCACAAGAAACGAAACAGTGTCCATAAATCTAAAGGGTTGTGACGTCATCACCTTTAGTTGTGCGTGTGCGATAGAGAGCACGACCCACTCTATCCCCACTAATTTCTCTTACCAAACTTTAATAGCTAATATCTTTGAAACTTATTTTTTTTAAGCTGAGATGTAAAAGTCGGAATTACATCCCTCAATCTAAGATTCATTCATTCATTAAATAAATTAGCGTTCAGTAAACTTTTCGCACACTGTTTTTATGTAGTGTTTTCTACACAAAACCTGTATTTAGGTAGTGTAAACAAGCACAACCTGTTTCAGGTAAAAACCTGGATTGTTTGAACTTGAAAACAAAACGCGTTTAATGTCTAAACTTTTTTTTAAATGCGCCTTTTGTATTTTGTTACGTCACAAAGATCACCTTCGCCATCCAGTGGCCTGTGTACCTGTCCACTATATTAATATTTTTCTTATAAAAAAACTTGTTTAAAAGATAAATACATGACGGCCTGATTAGCCCAGTTGGTAGTGACTCTGCTTTATGCGCCGAGGGTCCCGGGTTCGAATCCTGGTATGGACAAGCTTTGTGTGATGAGCACGAATGTTTGTACCCGAGTCATGGATGTTTCATATGTACATATATAAGTATTATATACTGAGTTCGCCCTCAGTCCCCATAACACAAGCGTTGCTTAATGTGGGACCGTATAGTTGGTGTGTTCGTATGGCGATATTTATTTATTTAATTATTTTACATAGTATACTTACATGAATATTATAAAGTAATATTTATTAAAAAAAATTTGCTCTCTCTGCCTCCGAGAAATATGTACCATCGAGACTACAACAAGCATTGCAGCGGCCATGTTTGAAAAGTTGAAGAATCTTGTTTACGAAAACCTCGAGCAGTTATGAGCTACGATAACAAACGTGCTAAAAAATTAAACACAATCACGTATATAATGCCCGTAGGGGCAGACAGAGGTGCATTGCAATGCACCCACATTTCTTGGTAATGGGACCCATTAATAGGGGGCGAACTAAAATTTGTCAGTATAACGGGCATACTATATCCATTAGGTTATAGGTGGTCCACCACACTGGCTTCGTAGGGTTTGGCAAATTTTACGTACAAGATTCCCCACGATGTTTGGAGAAGTTATTCTTTTAAATATTCAATTTTACGAGACATATGAAGAATTCGACAGGCCACATTTTGCTACAAATCACAGGTGTCTACAATTGTGGTGGTGTATTTTGAGATTAGTTCATTAATAGCTAGTTGTAGAGTTAAGAAACAAAAATGAAAAATGTCAATTTGTTAGTGACCCCGTAGGCCTATACGAAATAATAGTTTTGACTTTGACTTAGTATGAAATGATCTGGATACGTAGTTTCGATGGTATCCACAACAATATACGTTACGATATGTCCACACGACATTGATATAGAATACTCTACAATGATACTTAAAACAAGTCCACAGGGTCCTTTTTTGTCTATCTTTCATGCTTCAATAGTTTAACCTTTCGCAAGGCCACGGATGGCATAGTAGACATTGCTATCGTGAAACAACCTTTCCATGACAATGATTGTTAACAATATCGTTACGGCCTATACTTAATTAAAAAAACATGTTTTTGTATCGAAGACAATTATAGATAGGTACCTTTATTGTTCATTTCCGAAACATTGATTCGATATGTTTAAAAATATTTAAAGAATATTATAACTATGAAATTAGTGTGGTAGTCCATAGAAAGACAATTGTTTTTTTTATATAGTAAAAAAATAATGCTAGACGGATACACCATCTGTACGATACCAAACTAAGCAGCGCTTGTATTATGGGTACCGTACAATAGACTGGGGTGATCTCAGCTTACTTACCAGCTTAGGTATATTAGCCCTTAAATCTGCGCTTTTTTGCTATTGTAATTGTTATGTGAAATCAGAATTTCGATAAGCAAATTTAAAAAAAAATCTCCCCAAAAATCACAATTCTATTTTTTTTGGTAACAAAATTTTCCTTTTAAAATCATCATAGGATTCCTCACTACACAAAATGGTTACAAATGCGTTAAAAAAGTTTTAAGGGTTAATATACCCTTTCTTAATGTATAATTACTGATATAGATATTAAACGTTTATGTCTACAAACATTCGTACTCATCACAAAATGTTTGCCCCAACCAGGATTCAGACTAGGGACGCCAGACTTCAGTACGAAAGCAAGGACACATTATCGATTGGACCAATCGCAGATCCGGGCATGAGCAGCTAGTTTTGCAATTGCTGTGCCGATATAGAGTGTTAGTTGCTCTAAAGTCATTTATTTGATTTCAGGTGTAAAGATGAAACCTTTGCTAACAGCACTTGCGGTATCATCAACTCTACCTCATGCTCAGATTGGGTGTACGACAATCCGGATAGTTTTGTTGGGGAGGTGAGTAAACATTCAGAACCACTTTTGCACAATGAAATTAGAAGTAATATGGTCTACCACAAGTCGGAAGACGTGGTGTAGGAAGGTCTCCCAAACGGTGGACCGATGATATCGCTCGCGTCCCAAGAAGCTGGTGGGTACGAGATGAGATGAGAGAGTGTGATGTGTGGAAGTCATAGGGGGAGGACTATGTCTAGTAGTAGATGTCTTGTGGCTGATGAACGGCTGTATGGATAATCTTAAAGTTGTATGTTTAGAACGCGTTAATGATCAATTCTATTTTGCAAGTGTAATACAATCAAAATAATGGTATTATCATGATAATTTTTATGTAAGGGTCTGCCTTTAGCAAAGTTAAAATTTCGGATTTGTCGAAACCATGCCCATGTCCCAAAGTGTAACTAAAATGCAGTCCTAGTATTATTGGCGGGTTTATTAACATACTCAAATGTTCGTAGTCATAATATTTGTTACGGAGATTCTTAACAATGTATACACATTAAAGTGTAGTGACAAAATGTACGTGACGATAGCGCGAACGGAGCGACACGTGGACATAAATGAAAAAAAAAGTTTCATTCTATTTTATTCTAAGACAATACTAAACCTTTGTTGTCAAACAGTTTCAGTTGGCGTGTCAAGACTGGAAGAGGACGCTGGTCGGCACGATCCACAGCTTGGCGTACATGGTGGGTCTGCTCTTCGTAGGACCTATGTCTGATAGGTAAGTTATTTTTTTCTCCATGCTATTCAGCCCTTCAGGTACCTTTCCTTGTTAAGTCGCTGCTCATAGAATTGTATAAACCCTTTAAGTGTACCATTTGTTGTTAGTAACGAACTGTGGTTGGACTTTTACGAGCACTGTAACATCTACTTGATATACAATGTGTTTAATATTACAATCATTATGATATTATGTGTGGAAGACGGACTATCTATTAGATAAATATTGGTCTTTAAAATAGAGCAAATGCTTGGACTAGTATTAGCATAAATGGGATGTCTAGCAACCATATGCCTAACAAAATCATTGTTTCTTCAGGTTAGGAAGAAAATCAGCATTAATCATCACGGGGGTGCTCGGTGGAATCCTGGGAGTGGCGAGGAGTTTTAGCCCCTGGTACTGGATGTACATCGCATTTGAGTTCCTGGAGTCAGCTCTTGGGGATAGCTGTTCGCCTGTTTATGTTTTGAGTAAGACCCTGTTAACAATTGCACCTCTTCCTAAGCTAAAGAAAATAAATTAATGACTTGACTTAAAATAAGTAATATATTTAAGTAATAATAATACGCTCCCAAACTAAGGAACGCTTGGTATTATGGGTACAGGGTACGGGTTAGTATATAATACTTATATAGATATTGAACATCGGTGACTCGGGTACAAACATGCTAAGAACACCAAGTTTATTGTGTGCCCCTACTGTTACAGGAAAATGAATGGACTTAAGAAGTTACTAAGATCGTACTTCTAATCCCTTATCATTGTTTGTCTACCTAACAAGGGTACTAGATTTAAATGATACGTTGCTCTAAACACTAAGACCATTTACCTCAAATTGAAATCAAATCGCCCTTAAAACACTTTATGGTTTATTCTTTTACAGACATTGAAATAATAGCAACAAAAAAACGAGTGCCATACTACCTGATATGCGGGATGGGATACTCTATGGGTGGAATATCAGTAGCTTTAATAGCTTGGCAAGTCCCGTACTGGAGGGATTTCCTTCGAGTGATCTACGCCCCAGCGCTACTCTTCGTTGTGTTCATATATTTACTAGACGAAAGCCCAAGATGGTTGCTAACAAAAGGCAAGAGGGAGAAAGCTATAGCTGTTATCGAAAAGATAGCCAATAAAAATAATGTGAAGATTGAGAAGACAGAATTGGATAATCTTGTTTGCGAGACCGACGATGACGTGATGAACTTTGGGAGTCTCTTGAAGAGTACATTTACATCAAAAGCGTTGTTTAAAAGGTTCATAATCTGTGTGATTTGGTGGATAACATCGACCTTTGTCAACTATGGCATGACAATTAATTCTGTGTCTTTACAAGGCAATAAGTATTTCAATTACGCTTTAATATCAATCATTGATATTCCTGGAAACTTTGTTATCATGTACATCTTGATGAAGTTTAGACGGAAGTTGCCTTTGATAGTGAGTTTCCTGACTGCTGCTGTTTTTTGTATAACACAGCCATTTTTGCCGAATAGTGAGTATATTTTTTTAAATTTACGACCAACGTTTCGCTGTCATCACGCCGGTATTCCCCAAAGACGTAGGCAAACATGGATCAATTTGATTTATAATTACTGCCTTTTATTATAGATTTCGTAAACAAATAATTCAAATTCCTATCAGTAAAGGACCTCGCTAATAATTGAATCGCCGCCTGTTAGCATAGTTTTCGAAAGAACTTAACCTTGATATAACTTGTTCAATGTTGCCTTTCTCTTAATTCAGTTTAAGTTTAGCTATTAGAATTTACTGCGTTATAAATATGATTGAAAATGTGCTTATGCTTGTATGTACTACTGATCAGATTTAAAATGGGCTTGCACGAGAGTAAAAATACTTACAGCATAATTGTAATTCCCTCGCAGAGATTACAAATAGGTATTTTTTTATAAATATTATTCATACTATTGGTCATAAAATGAAGGCTGATTAAGTGAATTTAATTTATTTTATTCCTTGATACGCAGAAATATTATCAAAACTTATACTTATTAATTTACTAGTGTACTAAACTAAATAACCTATTCTTACATTTCAGATCTCCCTTGGCTGTCGGTGACGATGTTCATGGCAGGCAAATTCATGGCATCTCTATACTTCAGCATCACCTACATGTACACCTCAGAACTATTCCCTACATATACCAGGAACTCTATGCACGCGCTCTGTTCTTCATTGGGCAGAATAGGCTCTATATTAGCGCCGCAGACGCCGTTACTGGTAATATTTTCTTCCTTTTATAATAAACTAGTTTCTTTCCGTGGCTCTGATCAGTAGATCTGGAGATTACTTCATACATAAAAGCTGACAAACTAACAAACTTTACTTTTGTGTAATATTGTAAAGGTTGCTAATTAGCGCACACAGGAGTCCCAAAAGTACATGGATGGACTGTTTCCGTGTAGGACATACATGAAAATGTTAGCGCGACAATTTAACAATTTATGGTGAAGATGTGGACAAAAACAGCCATGGAACGCGGTCAACAGTGATAGAAGGGACAATTTTTTCCAGAGAAGCTATTGTCCAGGAGTGGAACATCAACAAAACTATTAAAAAAAAATAACCATAGCTTGTCATGGTGACTATCTCGTAAAATCTTACAACTTAAGTTGTGTAAGAAATTCATTTTTATTTAGTCTGAACAGCAGTGTTTTTATAAATATCTTGGTTATTATGAATGGCAGCAACTAAGTGAGACTAAGTTGAGGTTTTCCTGACGATGTTGTGAGTCTCTGAGTCATCAAGCAATGTTTACAAACTGCCACGCACTACACTCAAGGAGAACTTTTATTGACTGAGATTTGTGTTACCATTTTCAGAGAGTCTACTGGCCTGGTCTTCCGTCTCTAATATTCGGGATAGTGTCGCTCGTAGCAGGACTTGTGACGTTTGCAATGCCGGACATAGCGAACGACACGCTACCAGACACGGTCCGGCAAGCAGAAGCATTGGGGGTTAAGGAGAACCTAGGAAAAGAGATTGGGATTAGTTATATAATCCCGAGGGAGAATGAAGAGATGAATGACTCTTTTCAATTGAAAAACAGAAGTTAGAGAAGTGTTGGTTGGAAAATTTTAAGCCCAAATATACTAGTAGAGGTGCCGCCTGCTGATTTTATCTTCTAGGGTCTTACCATTATTTATTTAAGTAAAAATCTAGTGAAACCATGACCTAGTAAAACTCAATAATGGCTAGTGGTGTTATAATAAAAAATATCGACTAAAAAATAAAAGAATATCGACCACTTTTGGTAAAAGGGTATTTTGTACTATACGAGGATTGTATGGTCTCAGAATCGTATGTCCTCCATGTTTTGGTTTACGTGGTATAGCGAAATTAACGCTTAGCTAATCCAGAAGTGATAATATAATAATAGCCGTAAAACGATAATTGTATATGAATACCAGAAATCCCGAGGATCGAGCCGGGATTGGAACTAGCGACCCTCGTATCCTAGACGAGCCTTCTACAAACTTGGCTATCCCTGCGTTCTGTTGCTAGATGTATTTTTTAGGATAATATATACACATTATTTAATTATTTATGGTATTTTATTTGAGAGTGAGCCACAATGTTTCATAGCAATATCCTAGTCCTTAAAATCTACACAATCAATATCGCATTTTTTTTTCATAACGACCAAGTTCGATTTATTTATAGTTTTTTTTTAAATGTGTGAATGCAGTTTTGCTTATCCCTTAAATCAGCGACATGGTCCCTTAGAACATATTTTCCATCTCTTATTGTTTCGGAGGTCTACATACTTTACCATCTTGATGTTACATCCTGTAGCTAATGGCATAAGTAAAAACTTCTACTTAATAAAAAAAAATAGTCGAATAATTGTAGCGAATAGTCGAAGCATTTACTCATCCCTTTTACAGTGGAGTTGTACTTACTTTTAATTATTACATAGTGCTAGTCTACCATAATTCCATAATTAATTATTAATAAGCAAATAAAAGAGTACAAACTTTTATCCAGGGGATAACAGCGAATATCTCCAGTTTAAGAGGAACTCTCAGGTAACCGGGGAACTTCTTGCTGTGAATAAAAAATATCTGGATGCGAACTGAAGCGTCCACCTAAGGTTATCAGCACAATGGGTACGACTTCTCTCCTCTGTACGATGTACTTATCTCTGTGAGGGAGGACACATTCGATTGTCATTTATTTCCAAAAATAACACAACAAGTCTCCAGTAAAATTTTATTTTAAACGTGCAAAATAAAAAAAAAATGGTTTTTAAAGAATCTATGATCATAATTATTATAATAACAACACCACCAGCCGCTATTTATTTCAGACTATCTAATAACTTGAGAGCAAACAAGAAGAACGGCGCCGCAGAAAATTATACGTGATCCAATAAAATATTCGGGTGACACCTACACCACTATTTAAGCCTAAAAGTTCTTCACAAAACTGGAATAACAGTTCCGATATATGATCTCTCAGTGTCACCTCTGTTTAACAGTTAATATTTTATTTAAAACACACTTTCAATATTACCTTTTTTATTATCTAGACTGCCGCTACGCTGTGTCTACCAGTTTTATACAGTTATAATGTTCCAACTATGCTGGAAATTATCCAGGATACACAGATAACACGGTCGTGGGAAAATTGTAATAGAATTATTAATGGACCAATTTTGTAACTTTTGTACCTAATTTGATTTTAATTTGGGATTTGCAAAATTATTATTTGTATGTTTTATGTAATGCATAATAATAAAATATATATGTTGTAGATGACAGGGATATTTAAACCTGCAACTACTTTTCAAATTACTGTCTAAAGCAGAAAATTATTTACTTAAAAGTTAACCTTATTATTTCATTCATCTTCCCTCGACAGTTTTTTAACACGCACATTCACAGTAGGTTGCAAGCAAAATTTACGTATCAACTTACGTTAAGAAACATGTTGAAAACGTCCGAGAAAATCGCCCCTATTTAACAAAAGCTTTGTTCAGTCAAGCCAACTTCAAGAGCCAATCAAAATTCAGAGCGGGTGCTTCGTGGAAAAAAATTACACATTCTGAGCCACTCACAAACTTCCTTGAATCTCGAGGATTATTTAAATCTGCAGATTATCGTTTCCCTCCCATTTATTACTGGATTCTTATCTTATCCTCGGATCAATGATAGACACCCTCGGAAGGTGTGCTCGGAAGTGAGGAGAAGGCTTACAGAAAAAATAGGACAAAACTTCGAGGATTGCCTCGTATTAAAATCTATCTACATATAATAAAATGTAACTCATCGCTGTCTGTGCATGAAAAACTGTTGATAAAAGCAACATACTCTCAGATGAATATACTAATACTTCCCGTGAATGGAACTCGGATATGTGTTTTGCAATATCATAGGAAAAAAATACTTTTACAACAAACACTTTGGGTCTCTTTTAGCATAATTTTAACCGCTTTGTAACGTATTCTGTGAACCCATTAAGTACTGCGTTGCAGACTAGTAACATTAGGAGAGATTTTCTTCAAAACTTGTGTAAAGTCAATAAAACAAAGACCTAAGATTAAACTGAGCACTAATCTCTACCGCTTAATATCCCACTATTCCAATAGAATCTTGGCTAACCTATTTCCAGATAACGGGAATTTAAATGGCTGGCAATATATTGCGATTTACAAAAATTTGCATAAAACAATCCGACGGTATCATAACGAGCGAATTAATCAGTTAAATGCTCTCATTTACAAGTCAAAAATTATTATGGTGTTGACAATAAAGTTGAATGTGACTGTAATTTTAGTTGGGAACTCGTGTTCGTGATTAACGCTTTGAACTTCTGGAGGTTTGGAATTGGAGAGCTGTTTTATATTTCACATTAGGAAACTACTTAATAATTAAAATCTTGTTTATGTGCTGGACAATAATATATGAAAATGCTAAATACATCATGGTCTCTATGTTTCTCGCTCTATTATCTATGGCATTTCCTTTCAGACTACTGAGTAGACGTAACGACTGTCTTTTGATTAGAAGCTGGGACTTACCTTGCTATGGCTGAAGTACTTTCTTTCTTTTCACCAGACGAACACACCAAGTATACGTTCCCGCACTAAGCAACGCTTGCATTGTGGGTACCGTACATTGGACTAGGGTATATAATACTTATATAGATATTAAACATTCATGACTCAGGCATAAACATTCAAGTTCATCACACAAAGATTGTCCCTACCATGAATCGAATCCGGGACCCTCGGCGCAGAAGACAGGGTCACTATCAACTGAGCTAATCAGGTTGTCGGAAAGAATGATAATTTACCTTGCAAATAATATTTTAGCCCATGATGACTAAGGCTTCGAATTTCGTTCAGTAATTTACAGAAAAATATTTCGTAATAAACTTTCTGTGCAAGTGATTTGGAGATTTTATTGCGGATATTACGCAGACGGTACTCTAATATATATATTACACAACCCCACATCTGCCGCTATATAGCAACCATATCTGCCCTTATATAGCAACCACATCTGCCCCTATATAGCAACCTCATAAAAACGTTACCGAGGGCAAAAATACTCGCTCTACGTATCAATGAGCATAAACATACAGTAGCAAATATGGCGGGCGGCCGTGACTGACCGGAAGTGGCGGTCGCATCTGGCCGTTCACGTCACACGCCGGAAACGCCGCCACTCCTCGCTTCCTCAGCCCGAATCGTCTGTGTCGACACCGCATTTTTAGCAATTTAGTCTGAAATTGAGTTTTATTTACCGAGATTTTTGGTACATGTGTAGCTTGTTGTGCGGTTGAAGTGGTCGCTACAGTACCACTTCAACCGCACAACAAGCTGCACATGTTTAGTTCGGGATTTTTTAGGATGTAGGTACAACTTTAGAAAATGCTGTATAAAGACTAGTCAAGTGTTAAAAAATGATATATTATAAATCTAAGATCTAAAATCTTTTGTAAAAATATAGGTACCTACTTATTTGTTGTTGATGATACATACAGATTGTTTCACGGTTTGTTAATGAATTAATTAGAATAATTTAGTAGGTACCCGATTAAGGTTTAATAGCTTGCAACCCTACACAATCCTTTCATACACAACGGGTAAAGTTAGTTAGCCGCTTAACATCATAGAGAAAAAAAAATTAAGTAATATTCATTAGTGTTGATTAACTCATTCAAAACTCGACTCAGAGTGAGAAAAAAAAATACGTACCTACGTACTATCCTAGTATTGATATCACATATTTAGCGGGCCGCTAGGACGCGCAGCTAATATCAAAGATCGATATACCAAAGTGCGGATTCGTATCACGTTCGCGCTGAGATCAAGAGCCGTGATTCCAACGAGCTGTTCGGTAGTTATTGCCTCGACAGGGGCCTAGTATTACTTTCCTATACTATTATATCAGTGAAAAGATTTCGAAAAGCTGTCGACTGAATTGGGAATGATACTATTTTTGGGATCGATAATTGGGTCGTAAAATTCCCCGTTTTTTTTCATGGTTTGGTTGGGTTTAATGTTCTCGAGTTTCACTTATATGTACCCGGTATAATGGGAATATGCTCGCATATTGGTTTGGGACCAAAATATTACCGGCGAAATGTAGGTGCACTGCAATGCACCCCTGACGATCCGGGATTACATGCGTATGCGAGTCTCTCATGGGAATTATGAAAGCCTACCCCTAGCGAATACACATGAGTAAGTCCCCAGGTTCGGCAAACCCTAGTCAAGCGACGATCTGTCGATTCGCTAATTCTTTGACCACTGCAACTGGTGTAAAGTCTCCGATTTATACCATGAGAAATTTATTTAAATTATCTTTACCAAACCTAAGGTTCTTCTTACTACTAATTCTCTCTTAGAAAAAAATAATATCACAATCTAACATATTTTAAAAATTATAATGGCTATTGCAATTTACTGCTTGCGCCGATTCGCTTGGCACCATTAATTATTGGCCTTATAATTTATTTTCAAACATTCAATACATTCAAAAACAACCCATTCATATTATATCTTCGGGAGTATCTATTTGATCCAATTACAGGCAATTAAGTCGGCGCGGTTCAGTTTCTCATTTGAACCAGCAGCGGTTTCAATCGACGGGGTAATTAGCGGTTCCAATCTTAATTAGAGCTCATTAGAGGCCCCCGATTGCCGGGAATCGACGGCCAACTTAACGACGTATTGAAATTACAGTTCAAATGTCCTGTCTTGTGTTTTGATTGATTGATACATTTCAGTGTGGATTTTCTTTTTGATTCGATTTTCAGTTCTGAAATATTTGAGAAATGGTGTGAATTTTTGGTTTCATTGAATGTAATTAGTTGATGCTTATCAAAAATGCTGTAAACAATCTTTACATTGGAAATGTTATAATTCTATATCGACCTATATACAAGACTTATTTAGAGGAAGTTTTAAGCTGATTGCTAATTTCGAAAACCTCATTACAGGAACAATTAACTGTCAAAAACATAGAAATGAACTTTAAACTTCGTACGCTTCTAAATGAGCCAATTTTGATCCCTTTCAATGGAAAACGGAATGATATTTAGAAACATCAAATTTGTCCGGACAACTTCGAAACGCGCCGAAAGTATTTCAAGATGGGCCACAACAAAGATAATTGAGGGAGATGACGCCGGGACATCATTAATTATGCGCCTTTGTGAGAGCATGGTCTTGATTAGCTCTGGGACGAGATATTTCTCATTTGAAATAGTTCTTGAAAATATTGTGAATTATTAATTTATTTATGGGACCGAACTAATTAGTAATTTTCAAACAGCACAGTGACATCCCAATTAAGCTGGTATAATGTAGACTCGTACAGTTTTGGTGATTATACAATATTACAGTATCATTGGGCTGGTCTGATAGTAGCTGATAATTCCAAGAATCCAAAAATGCACTCCTGATTTTTCTAAGGCATACCCAAATACTTACTAGTAGTATTCTAATTCCATGTTTTAAAACCGATACTACATTACATATCTCTCAATAAGGTCAGTTACATTATCAATTTTCTTCATAAATTAATGTTTCTACGGAATATAGACATTGATCGTAGCCCTGAAGTAAGAAGAAACATTATAAATTGTAATAAAAATACTAATGCACAAATAGCACACGTTCAATAGAAAAAAAACCTAGTATAAAATACCACCTAGTATGTAGATATTATGATTAGTGTTGGCGTGTAACTTCTCGGCCTTTCCCGCTTTGCCGGCAATGGTGCACAGCTCCGATTGTTTTTATTACCAGCAAAGAAATGAATCTTATTTTGCACCACCACTGGGACCATTTACCGGGTCCTTTGTATTGTGACGACGAAAATAATTCACGTTTTGTCACTATAACCCCTCTGTTTCGCAACGAAAATTGTATTATAATAAATGGAATGCATTCTGGAATATTCGTTATGGTACCTTATCTTAAAATGAAATAGTTTCTACTAATGTTAGTAGGGACCTCTCTTATAAAACACTTACGTCTCATGCGGGGCTTAAATAAGTATACTTAAAAAAATACTTTGTTACTTTAGTGATAAATAATGGACAAGGAATTATTTGTGAAGGAATCTTCTTTAAAAATATATTGTTTTAACAATGGTCGAATATTGTTTTCTTATATTTACGCGAATATACCATGGTTGTTGTAAAGCAGCCGAAACGTCGGGAACGTAAACAACATAAAATTAACGCGATAAAATCCGTAAAATTAGTTTTATTTCAAAATAATCGAATATTTGCCAACTGTAACATTCATTTGTCGCTCATTTAATAGCAATAGTTGCCATCACAAGTTGTTATTCCACTGCTAGTTGTTTATCTGTGGCCATCTCGCCCTAGTGCACACCTATTGTCTAGTTTCTTACAAATGCACCGATTTCTTTCCTGTTTGATAAAGCTTGGCTTTCATGTGGCGTTCTGCCTGCTCACAAAGTTATGAATAGAAATAATTTTCATGTGTTTATGTTAGTGTTAGGACTAAACGATATATAAAACGACGATCTGAATAAAATTGCTCTAATGCACAGATAAATAGTTTTTTTTTATTTCAATAATGCATTTTTTTGACCACGCGACCTCTAGTTCAATCGGATATTGACTTGATAATTTTTTATGCATTTTTTTTTCTAAGAAAGATGTATGTTTTAATGTACTCCAATTACCTATTTCTTTCTTTCATAGTAATGTAAGCGTCTCGATTTTAACATGTGTGTAAGTTTACATTAGCATGTATATGATGTTTATACTAGCTACTGAAAAGCTATGATGTAATCTAGAAGAACTAGGGATTAGCCACATATATTTAATGGTTTATTTTGCCTTCCATATATAAGTATTCAAGTAATGAGCCTAGAAAGATCGAAGACGTAAAACAATATAGCGTCTTATGGGCTCGATTTTCTTTTCCCGATGATTGTGATCAAGTAAGTAAGATATCGATAAAACAAATTGAGATAAAGTGAAAAAAGGGGTCAAATGAAGAACCCCTTACTTTTCGTCCGTTAAAAGTAACCAAGCTATGTAATACAAGTCTTCGTCGCCGCTCAGCCGTGTCTAGTTCCTTTAGAATCGGTCGCGACAATGTTCTCGGAGTTATTGTGGGCCAGTCGCCACCCGTGAGCGAGATGCTGTCTGGGTCTGATTGAAAAAAATATGGGTACTAGTTACTTTTTGATGAGTTTCTTAACCATTCATCTTCAAACTGGATCTTTTTTCTAGCTACACCGATGGTATATATGTGCCAAGGTTGTTGGCATGTGCATAATGAGATTGGATCATACTTTGCTGATGCTATTGAAGCCTCGCAACTATGGACCTCCCGTTACCATGGTTGCTGTAAAGCAACTTCCGAAAAAAATGTTTTATTTTAATGTGTAATATTCGCGTAAATATAGGAAATTAATCTGTTTAGTTAACCAGATTAATTTCCTATATTTATGTATTTCCTATGTCATGGTAAATCTCACAGACGCGGAGCGGCATTTGAACCTACGACATTTGTTTCCAATGCTCGCGTTCTATCAACTTAGCTATCAGTGCTTTTAAAATTAGTTATTTTTGTGGATTATTAGTATAGTATGTATTGATTTTCATAAGGCATAGACTCCAATTGGAAGATTATAATAAGCCAAAGTTTGCAAACACACGCATCGTCTTTGAAGTAGTAATGCAACTCGTGTGGTATAGTGGTGCCATAGACTAATGAACAAAGTAGAATCGATATTACTTTCTGTTACTTGCGCTACCGTCTGCATTGTGTAGGAGATATCCAGTAAGTTATCAAGTCACTGCAACATGAAATAATATTATCATCACAAGACGAAAAAACAACATACGCTTGGCAGCTGCGTGATCAACTGTTTTGTTTTCTTTTCTCACACTAATATTATACATGTGAAAGTTTGGATGGATGGATGTTTGTTACTCAATCACGCCAGAATGGCTAAACGGATTTGGATGAAATTTGGCACCGAGATAGATTATAGTCTGGAATAGTACATAGGCTACTTTTTATCCTAAATTAATAATTTTTACAGCAACCATGGTCACGAGAGGACAACCATGGTCCTCCTTCCTCGTAAAGCAGACGAAACGTCGGGAACGTAAAAACGAAAAATAAACACGATAAAATCCTTAAAAAATAGTTTTATTTCAATGTGTAGTATTCGCGTAAATATAAGAAATCAATATGGTATTTCTAAATCAATTTATTATTTTCTGAGTAAAATCTAGTCTGACATTAGAACAGTATAGCTCTACTCTACGACAGATATTCCAATACAATCATATTAAGTCGATAGCGAAGACAAGATGGAAATAACTTGTAAAATAGATATTAGATACTCTATTGCTCGATGTTAGTAAACCAATTATATATTCTAGGAATTCTCAATTCTACACCTTGCTTAACTGCTCGTGAAAAACATCTTCGTATTTCATTCGTTCATTAGGCATGCAAATTAGCGGTGGGCGGGCGGCGCGGGCGGGCGGCCCCCTGATACAATTATTACAACCGCCTGTAATATGCTAACTGCCTGAGTGTGGATGATGTTCTTTGCTTTGCATTTCAAAGTAGTTTTTTACGCGTTCGCCCATCTTGGACTTAATTTGTGTAGGAATAAGAAAGCTGCGATGAGAGCTGATATATAGATATACTGTATATTGTGTGGTACTTCTAAATAATTATAATAAGTAGTTTCATTCTACAGCTAGTAAGGTAGCCTTCGGACTAAAACATAAGGTGGAAAGTCTTTTGGAATAAAACTAAGCCTTGACCTTTAGATCGTAAATCCTTGAACGTTTAGAGACTTTATAGGCAGGTTACAAGATTTATTTAATTTTTAGTTTTATTTTTATGTCCCGGTGAAATCGTACTGCCTCAGAATCAAATTAGATATATTACTATTATTTTCCCCATGTTTTTCTATATATATAAAGATATATTATTATTATTTTCCCCATGTTTTTCTGCTTTATAGTTATTCTCCTATTTGGGGCAGAGACAAATTAAAAAAATCAAAGATCATCAAAATCGACCCACCCATGCTTTGTTTTATATATATAGAAGATTACAGACAAACACGTTATCGAATTCAGATTCCCTGTAAGCTATTAAAACTGGACCGTCCCCCTGACAATCTTCGCAATTAGTATAATGACGTTTATTGAAATTCTTCCAAACAAGTTCCGTGAACTTCCTGAAGTTTCTGAATTACATGAATGAAATTTTGCAATCGGGACATTTAAAGGTTTAATTAAATTCGTTTTTTTAAACTTAAACCCAGACCATTGATGGCTTGGTCATTAACATCTTCTAGTTGGTAGTTGGATTAAAGAAATAGGACATTCATATCTGATTAATTCTAGACATGATGGGATTGCAAGTTTATCGCAATTGAAATTAC
The DNA here is from genome assembly GCA_905333125.1 of Pheosia tremula. Lineage (NCBI taxonomy): Eukaryota > Metazoa > Arthropoda > Insecta > Lepidoptera > Notodontidae > Pheosia > Pheosia tremula. The sequence continues at coordinate 958,882 of HG995403.1, read as the reverse complement.
AACTAGCTCTCTCGGCGAGATTTTTTGTGAATTTTACCCATGTTATAGTAGCTATTTTGCGGTAGTGTGCAATCATTTAGTATATATGTTATGTTACCCGAATGTTATTAAAGAGTAATTAACTTAACGCTGGATAACACATATGTGTATGCCCGGGCCCGGGAGCCATTATTACACTAATATTTGGGGCCGAGACAAATAAAAAAAAAACAAACATAAAAATCGGCTCACTTGTTCTTGAACTATAAATGTCGTAACAAACAAGACCATATATATTGATTTCTTATATTGACGCGAATACTACACATTGAAATAAAACGATTTTTTTTGGATTTTATCGTCACCCCGTGTCCTAAACCCCCGCCCCCCCCCCCCCCCCCCCCACCCCACCCCCCCCCCCCCCCCCCACCCCACCCCCCCCCCGATACCGATATACCTCGTGTCCAACTATGACACCGGGACGTCAACCACCTCAGTCCTCCCGTGAACATATGGTTGCTGTAAACAGCCGAAACGTCGGGAACGTAAAATCAAAATATAAACGTGATAAAATCCTAAAAAATAGTTTTATTTCAAGACCATATATATAACACATCACATCTGTATGTGTATCGTGATGTGTATCGTAGCCATTATTCATGTGCGAGGTAATTAAGCGGCTGTAATTTGGGAAACAACTTCATTTTCGATAAAATATTGAAGTGATTTTTGCTGGTGCAAATTTCATGTTTGGTATGAATTACACTCGAAAGCGATGGAAAACATATAATACTTAAAAAAATATAAAATTATGAAAGCGCATTTACTGGTTTTATTTTTTATTGGGCCCACACAATTTACAAGTATGTAAGTGTTCTAATAAGAACTAATTATCGTCCATAAAACCACACTAATCCTCATGTTTGTCTACATATTATGCAGATATGCTTCAAGTAAAAGTGACTTGTTAATTGCTGACTTCATAACCAAGTCGTCCGTCCCTGACTTGTTCCCACCGAACACCGACAGCTGATACGTGCGCTCCCAACGGTGTCGTTTACCTCGTCCGATGACATTTATAGCAACGTCCTGAACCGAATATACGCATAATTTATGGGTGACCAGCCTTTTTAAAATAAACATTATTATACTTGGGATATTTACCAACCTTTTCCAAATATATTTTTCCGTTACGGAAAAATCATTGGAACCGTCAATGATTGGGTTCAAAGGGTTCTAATTACGGAAACGTGGAGGTATTGCGATATTAATTTTCATTCCATTTCCTCGTTGATAGAACTAATGAGAATAGATATTAAATGAATTTGGTGGAAAGCGCCATAGGCTAATTAATTCGGATATTAGTTATTTGGGTATACTCGTTCACTTACTCAGTACTTGCTTTATAGCCAATAACATATGGTTATAAGAGTATGAGTGTTAAAAAAACTACAACCGTTTACACATCACAGGCGAAGGAATTTCGTGACACAAAAAATGAAATCACAAAACTTAGCAGCAACTTTCCCGCTAAGGAAGCGGTGGAAATGAGTTACTCTGCCGTTCGGGCATCTCGTGTGTTTCCTATTTACGTTTTATTCGTTTATATTCTAACCTTACTTATAGGGGTTTGTACGGTGCACATAAAAACCTAGTATGTACTCTGCGGGGAACTATTTAGACGCATGCTCAAACCAAACTTCGAATAAACTTTTGAGTCACAAAAAAATAGTGTACCAAACAAAGTAAGCAGAGAAGCATAGTATTATTTTTCACAAACGGGAAACTAAATCCAGGCGTAGGATTGCAGCATTCACTAAGTAATTACACGTTAGACGGTAATTAAAAGGCCACTTGAGGCAAAAACGACCCCAATTGCCCGACTAATGAGTGCCGCGATACTTGAGACAGAATAAACACGAGCTTAAAACTGATTAGTCTGTGCTTTGTTTATAATTGTTGCTTTGAGCACCTTTCGGCTCCTGGTTTATTAATGACACATTAAAAAGGTCCCATCACATACCTGTCGCAAGTTTCTGGCTAATATATTTATCTTATTTTCGTAAAACAATGTTTTAAAAAATTTGAACACATACTGATTTCTTATATTTACGCGAATACTACACATTGAAATGAAACTAATCTTACGGATCATATCTCGTTAATTTATGTTCGATGTTAATGTACGTTCCCGACGTTTCGGCTGCTTTACATCAAACATGCTCACGGGAGGACTGATGTGTTTGACATGCGTGACAAGAGAGTGCTCAGTGCCTGTGCACCATTGCAAGATCTCAAGACACTGTGAGCACTTTCTGTAGCTTCACACTGGACCGCAAACTAAATATGAGGGTACCCCAGTTCAAACTGTGACACTAGGACGTCAACCACCTCAGTCCTCCCGTGATCATGGTTGCTGTAAAGCAGCCGAAACGTCAAGAACGCAAAAAAACATAAAATAAATGCGATAAGATTAGTTTTATTTCAATGAGATCAGATTTGAAAAAGAGGAATATTCACCACAATTACGCATTAGTCTTTACTTACCATGAACCAGTATTTTATTTCAGGAACGGATAACGTCATGAGATCACGTTTCCAGTGGAAGTATTTATGAAATATATTTCCCCATCCCGCACCTCTCTGCGAAGCCATATATGGGTTACCATGAAAAAGTTGAGGTTATTGTATAAAACATCTTTTGTTGATTTTCCATAAATGATTTTCTTGATTACGAAACTGAAAGCCTACTTGGCGCACATATGTTAGTTCTGTTTTATAAACGACGAAAAAAGCGAGGAGGTACTCAATCCGATACGTACTTAATTATAATATATTAATTACAATTGAAGTTGTACGAAATCTACTTTATTCCGAAATAGGATCAACATGATATTTTTTTCTTTCTCGAAAGGTAATTGAAATTTCAGAGTGAATAAAGATAAAAGAATGTTCAATATTCTGCATTACGAAACGATAGCGTTCAACTTAAAGGCTGCATTTCATACGTGCACCACAATATACACGTTCCATTCTGTTAAGGCTGGAATCATACTGTTTTCGTGAAATTTTGTTTGTAATAAGCGGAGTTATTAGCCCAAACATCCAAATGGTACAACCATTACCGTACCGTACTCTTATAACACAAGCTAAATTTCAGATTTAGAATTAGTCTACCAAATGATACCTGAGCAAATTTTTCGGCGTAACTTAATTCTATATTTGTATCCTGGCTTAGCTTGACTATATAAGATGTATTGCCTTCTTATCGTCGTAGCATGGTCTGTTAAGTTACGAATATTTTTTTAACACCAGAATTGGCACCATACCCTATCGAAGAGGCAATGATGATGGTGAGTGAATAATGATGATCACTTATCATCATTAGCACTTTTGCCATTCACTAAACTCAGCCTTCATAGGTATTACTACTATTTATGGAAATTGAAATAAATAATAACAATTTCAGTATACCGTTTACGAATAATGCATTTTGGTAGGTGGTAGTTTAATGTTGGTGTTCAAGTCGGGACGTACCCTACGGTGTTCACATTCGCGGTGGCGTATTGTAACGCCTTGAATATTCGATGTCACGTCTTGTTTTAATATTCAGTCGCAAGAGGGCGCTAGCGCAATGCCATCTGAATGTTTAGCTGACAACTAAACAACATTGTCCACCAGCTTTTGTTTTGTCGGCGTTAACTATTTTTCCCTTCAGTTTATGGCAATAAAAGTATCCTTTATATAATGTTGCCATTCATTTACAATGGTATAATAAAAGTATGTTTTTTCGGAAGATGATATTTACTGCCGATTCAAGGGGGTGGGGGATTCTTTTCCAGGTACATATATATTTGACGACCCGATTAGCTCAGTTGGTAGTAACCCTGATTTTTCTACCCAGCTTCTTGGGTTCCGATCCTGGTAGGGGTAACATAGTTTGATGAACACGAATGTGTGTACTGTTTGATATACTATATAAGTATCAGATGCTGGGATCGCCCCCAGTCCAATGTACGGTACTTATTATACAAGTGGTGCTTAGTGTGGGACCGTATAGTTGCTAGTAGCATCAACAACAATGATGCTGTACATTTTTTTTCACACAGACAACTAATAAAAATATTTTACACAAACGCCTGCTTTACATCATACAAGATTTCATAGCGCCTTTAAAAACAACCTTTGTACTGCTTACCTAATCTCAGGTATTTTATATAAAGTCTATCGGAATACCGGAACGACAATGCGGTAACATTGCCGGCCAGAGCGGACAGGCCCGGAACATTCCAGTCGTATCCGATGCCAGGTAACTGCGGACGATCTTTGGGTATATCAGATACTGAGCTACGTCAATTATGTGACAAAGAAAATGTTGGGTGGAGATAGTGCTTTGATGATATGAAGAAGGTAGACATCCAGGTTAATAAGTATCCGACGGCATTTCAACAAGGCTTATCGAATATAGCATAATTTACTGTTATATAATTATTATGGCTATGCCTTGGGATACCCGTTTTAACCAGTTCAGGTGGGGCTTAAATATATCTGTATGTTTTTGGTTGCTCAATAAACTTTACTATTTCCATTATGTTCGTAGCGGACGGATCCTCAAATAATTATAACCAATCCAGAAATTTACCCTTAAATTTATAGACGTTTTATAACTTTATCAAGCGTCATATAGTACTATGCACAAGAGGTTTGCTTTGCGGAGTACTATACGACGTTTGATAAAGTTATAAAGCGTCTCTAAATTCGGGGGGTAGTCTTTTTCAAATATTCTTTAGAATTCCTAAGTACCCCAAGCACAAAGTAGGTACATTCGAGAGAATTTAAAAAGGGAACGAGTACACACTTAACCGTCAAAAATAGAATGTGTCCCCACCTGAGGTGGACATTTCAAAAATTGGTTATTCCAGCTATCCAGTAGCTTTTCTCGCACAAGTCGAGCGCTCTCATGTAATATTAATACGCCGCCCGACGTTGCCTCTTTGCCTCAAAGTACCAATATATATTTAAAAAAAAACTCGCCCCAGGTCCGCAGCGTGAATTCCGCGAATGCTTATAGAATAACTGAGCAACTACCTGGAGATGTGGTATAATTATTTATAAGGGTTGTCGGCGTCTTGGAAGTGTTGCGCTAGATGTTTGTGTACCTACTGCAGTATTTGAAGGTAAGGCTTACTTCAGGTCTTTCACTGGTCAGATGGTAGCCTTGTATTTATTGTATCATTAGTGATAGCTATGTTGTTATTAAAATCAATAATTAGTAAGTACTCCGATAAGTATTAAACGTATTGATTTCTTTTATTTACGCGAATATTAAACGTGCTAAAAATATCTTAATCTTCAAATGAATTCTGTTAAAATAATAACTTGCATGCAAGTTGGTATGAAACCAGTCGAGTTGCATCAGTATGGATGTAATTTGAATGAACGAATGTCTATAGCGCGTGTGTTATAAATATGCAACTATTCAAAAGTATTGGTATGAAATTAAACCTTCAGCTCATCCGAATGTTTTCAAACGTGGGAAGAGTTGGATTCCGCTAATGTTAGTTTTTGTTTACAATATGACAGAACATTCATTCATAATTAAAGCTGAAAGGATTCTTATTCCGAATTGTAATTCGAAAATAGAATTCTCAATACAAACTAATTTCCTCTGCTTAGATCGGGGAAGACCTAACACGTAGCCGTAGAGATTTCACCGCGGCTTCCGAATCAATTCCTTTTCGATTCCTATTGCAGACGCGGCGCGAATAATACAGTCATATGTGCAATCTGTTGTATTATTAAAACTGAGAGTCTACGTGCCGTTTATAAAAAGTAGCTTTGCTTATAATATGTTTAACTACTTCCCGAGGGCTACCAACTATTACTAAGCAAGTTTCTTAAACTGATGATAAGATTTTTTATCATTCTTTATTACACATTTTGGTTTAATTATTTGGTAGGTAGTACATTCGTCTTTTTTCTGAACAGTAAAGTTCGAAGTTGCTATATATTAACAATTTTGTTGATATTTTTTAAGTATTGAATTTAGTCATGAAGGTTTACAGAAAATTTTGGTTATTTATGCTTGTCGAGTAATAATTAAACTACATGCAATTTAATTTACATAGCGTTTTGTTTTTTCAATCGGAGTCATTAAAAATAAACATAAAGAAATATTCGTATTTTTTTGAGTTTTTCAGATTTTTTGCTGCTTGCGTCATGTTGTACTTATATAGTGAGTACATAAAGGTTTATGTGCGGACTAGAATTGCTTCTATTGTCACGTTACTTAAGTAGCTAGCCGACGGCATGCCTTTAACTATTACTTAGGTCTAGTTTACTGACTATTTCCAACCTGAATTCCATTCTCTATACTTGGTGTAACTAATTATGAAATGGTTTCCAGGAAGCGCCGGCCTCAAATACCAGTTGACATCGCCAGGCCACAGCCCCTGCGGTTTGCGCCGAATAGATATTCCGCGTACCTAATCGCATCCGTGACCACACTCCATGTACTAATATATGCATGTACTAATTTTGAGCTCTAGTTAGAACTGTTGGATGCTGTAATGAGATAATTATCAAAGTACCCACATGTAAAGGACATAATGTATTTAGTTAATTTAAACAAAAAAATATATAGTATTGATTACTTATATTTACGCGAATACTACACATTGAATAAATACTAATCTTGATTTGGGATCCAGTAATTAATATAATTAAATCCGAAACTAAGCGCACCATTGCAAGACCTCAAGACACTGTGAGTACTTCCTGCCTAGATCGGATCGCAAGCAACAACTAAATATGAGGGTACCCCAGTTCAAACTAGGATACTAGGATGTCAACCACCTCAGTCCTCCCATGACCATGGTTGCTGTAAAGCAGACGAAATGTCGGGAACGTGAAAAAAATCCGTAAGATTAGTTTTATTTAAACAATTTCAAATATAAACAATAAACATCGCCAGACGAGCACACCAACTATACGGCGCCACACTAAGCACCGCTTGTATTATGGGTACCGTACAATGGACTGGAGGCGAACCGAGTATATATAACTTTCGTGCTCATCACACAAAGTTTGCCTCTCTCTCTCTCATTCGAACCGCTAATCAAGCCGTCTATATATGCCTGAAGCTTTACTTACAACAATGTCTATTACAGAGGATTTAACTTCTGTTGTATTATTATCTCTAATATTCCAAAGATCATCATATAATACATGCGTACACTTCCTTAATGTTTCGTTCCGTCTCGTTGTGAATTCAGAAACTCCAAGTATTTATTCAATTGAAGCTACCTTTTGAGTATGTTGGAGCGATAAAAGTTGTACATGTTTGTTTTAAACAATTGTTACGTACTTTGCGATTGGGGCTCAGCTTTTCATAGTACTTTTATAATTTAGAAGCTTTATTATTATGTCTGATTATTTATCAGTCGTCAATTGTTTATTTCGTATGCAAATTAAATAACTTATTTGGTAATACATTTTCTACGCGGATTCTTATGACCTAGAGCCAAGTCAGTTTTGATATAGCTTCATTGATTCGTTGTTTTTTTCTCCTTTATGTTATTTGACTAGGGTTTCGTGTCATTTTACTTATTTTTTGCCTTTGAAATGTCAAAAATCTTTGGTTTCGTCAGAAAATGTTACGACACGTTTGTTCCCTATAAAGTTGAGGCCTACCCCATTTTAATTATCCTATAAGTATCCACGAGATTACAACTTTACTCGATTTTGGCTCGTCGTGTGCTTAAAAGTCCACAATCAGATTGAGATTCAATTGTTATTTATTTTTTAGACTTGGCTGGGAACACGAAAATGTCGGTAGTATTTTTCCGACGGTTCCAAGTAAGCAATATCGGTTTAATTAACGCCGCACAAATATTTGTGCTAGTCTCCACCGTGTCGCACGATCGGGTTAGACAATGGTGCTCAAAGAACTGTATTTAGGAAACATAAGTAAACTCGTTCACATTAAACAGTTATCAACTAAAATCCATTATGAATAAATTAGGTAGATTTTAAATGTTTGAGTCCACTATACGGTACACACACTACAAGCGTTTCTTAGTTTGGGAGTGTACAGTTCGTGTGTTCGTCTGGCTAAATTATTACATCATAGGATCCAAATAATCAGAAAGTAATAATGAATACGTATAACATACAGTTAAATATTCCTCGCACTAAATATTTGGCAAGTCTTCATGAATGTCCCACAAACTCAAGTAGTAATACACAAATTATGCTACGCATTATATGACGTATCCCTATATTGTTTGTTTTTGTTGTTTTATTTGACCAGCTGCTAAAGTCTGATTAGCCATACCTACATTCTTCTCACATACCTATAACAATGTATTGCTCAAAAATTTAAAATATATTTTTTTAAAAAGAGCAACCATGGAGTTTCTTGCCCGTTCTTCTCAATAGGAACGGCATTCCGAACGGGTGGTAAAGTAGTAGCATAATATTTTGTAACTTTAGACGATTCATAAGTACTGTACTTAATGGTCTACGTGAATAAAAAATATTCTGATTCTGATATCTGCCGCCTTCTACCGTGTGAGACTTTAGAAACATTAAGCGCCGCTGTTCTAAATGGAACCGCCGGGAGCCTTCCTGTCACATTTATTGTGGACTCACTTGACTTGACGCTGGGGACTCGTCGGATTTCGTACGTAGATACGTGGCTTTTAGGTTGCACTTGCTAAGTATTAGGATTATTCTTTAGAGTTTGTATGCAGCATCCCACCTGAATTCAATAGCCGGTATTAGACATTGTTTTCATCAGTATCTCCCGAAATTTACGCATAACTAGTCTAACATTTCTAATTTTCTAATACCAAATTGTATTCTGAATAGTCTTAAACTAAATGGTTTGGACAACCAAACTTGAACGTGGAGTTACTATTTCAGTAATATACGTTAAATGTTATTGAGGTTTTCGTTTTAATTAGCGTTGAAAATATTTGTAATATTCGGAGGGTCGTTACTCTTTTGTAATTATTATTCATTATTATTATTCAGCTTTATGTCCCACTATTAAGCAAAGATCTCCTTCCACCTTCTCCACTCCTAACTGTCTTGACTATGGAGCAATATATAACCCTTCATAAATACGTCCAGTTCATCCCGCCATCTCCATCTAGGTCTGCCTTGTGGGGGTTTTAAGTGGGACTTGTGGGACCCAGTTGGTAGTAGTAGTTTTGGCCCCCATTTAACCTATTGCTCAATAAACTTACCCCTAAACAATAGCCACTTTACGTTTATTCAACTGTTCAGAATGATGAAGAACAAGATGGCCGACCATTCATTTTAAATGACTATTTCTCTCCATTAAAACGCGAAGACACGGCGTGTACAAAATAATTAATTATGCCTGGGAGATTACGAAATTCGCTGATATTTTAAAGGTTATTGCTGTGCTTAAGTATTAAGGGATGCCTCGTTGTGTAACGGGTTTCGTTATGTCGAATGAATAAGGAGCGTGAAATATTGGACGACGAAATTGTAGAGATGTAGGAGTAAGCAGTAACTTCTAATGTCATGATAACGTTATCGAAAAATATGCCGTCACTGTCATACTTATTTATAAAATCTGTAACGCGAGAGTGAGGGAAAATGTTGCGTCACCGAAATGGTAGGTATAAAGGATTGTGCTTGAGGTACTGTATGCTAGGTAATTTGTTGAAATTATCAGTGCGATGAAGCGTGGTGTATGAGACATAGTAGTAGGGGAGCCCAAGCGGGGATTTCGGGATTTACTAAAGCGCGGCAGATTAATATACAGGGGGATACCTTGTACCCGGCTAAGTACCTCCACAAAACATGAGGCCCATATATAAGGCCGCCCGTGAAGGATACAGGATCAGATTAGTAAAAAAAAATTGACCATCAGAAATTCTCGAGCGCGTCAGATTAAGGTAGGGTGAGTTAATTACATCCTAAAAAGTGTATATTCCACTAATCTGACAATTTGAGAGTGACGTAAAAAAAGGGGAGGGCAACAAAGTTGTAAAAAAAAAACGTCATCTCGACATTCTCGAGCGTAGCTAATTTTTTTTTATTTTGAAGGAAATAATTAAAGAATAATGAAAAATATATAATCTGACGATTTCCGCAAGCCGAAATAATAAAAATTCGTCGATAAAGTTAAATGCGTGCAGCTGCGTGATGCCTACATTTCCTTCTCCGCGTTTCTATTCCTCTCTCACTCTTTCTCTATCTATTACTCTCTCACTCCGTCCCCACTCTGGTTTCTGTTGCCATGACGCCATCACAGCTGATCATAAAGACTCGTTCGTGGCATACTGTTTACAACGTGTTTCCAAGAAGAGGAAGATGATTCTACGGATGAAGATGATGATTAATTAATCATTAACCATTAATTATAAAACATTAAATTGTTTTAAGCTTTTTTTAAGTAATTTTTTTATAAATACATGTATTCTACTAAAAAAGCATACACTAATTATTTATTTGCATGCTATTTCCTGAGCTTGAAAGTGGTTTTTTTGGAATAACTTTTAACCGGCTTTATCGATCAACTTCAAAAACTAATCCGCCTTTGAGCTTGAAAAACCACGTCGATCGCCACCAAGCTGGTCAAAAGCGGTTGATTCGTTCGAGAGGTATCGTGAACGAAAGAAACCCGAAAAAGTGTTTTTTCGGGATTACTCCGAAATTTGTGGCTCGATCAATTAAAATTGCAAAATTACTTATGAGGATGATAAAACTGCGTCGAATTGCGCCAACCGCGTGAAAATTGGTTGATCCATTCAAAAGTTATAGCGGTTTGAAAATTCCAAAAATAGTGTTCTATGAAACTTCTATCAGACTTTCGACCTGGGAGAGCTCAAATGCATAGACATATTATTTCTTTGAACTCAGCGAGCTCAAAATATCACATATATTATATTTTGAGCTCAGAAATGTCATAAGTACAATTTTAAGCACCCAGGAATGGAATTAGCGGGAAGTTGCAGGGATGGCCTTTAAACTGAACCGTTTTTCTAATTTTTTTTGTCAGATCAGGCAAATCCCTCTAGATAATCGTCAGATTATGAGACAGTACGTTTAGAACATAAAGATGAACCATATATATCTTAATCTGACGCGCTTGAGTATTTCAAAATGGCGAATTTTTTTTGCACATTATGAAAATGGCCGCGAGTTTGCGTCCCATCGAAATCGTCAGATTAGTGAATGAGAGCTTTTTTTTGGTGCACTTAACACTCCCTTAGAAAATCTGACGCGCTCGATTAATTTTTTTTTTTCTTTTTCAACCCTTAAATACAACCACCCCCATCATGCAAACGATCAGATTAACATACGTACATTATTAAAAATACGTAGGACATTGATGCTATCAATATCTGACGCGCTCGAAGATGTCCATGCAACAGTTTTTTTTTACATATTTAAAAATCTATAGCCGCTTCCCCCACCGATGTAAAGGTATATATCATATAACATTTTTTTCTTCTTATCATCTAAGCTTTGCATCCCAATAGGTCTCTACGACGCTCGAGTAAATCCCCATTTAGCCTCGTGGGCTCCCCTACTATAGTACGTAATCTGAAAATGTCTAACAACACCCTGAGATGTAGGTAAATGACCTTACGCGCGTTTATGAATACTTGGTAGACGCAAAGTGGCAATGCATCGGAAAATGTGGATGTGCTTGCAGGAGAGCTATGTTAATAATAATACACGAATTTCCATTGATAATACTGCTGGCACCCACAATGATAAAAGTATGAAATTATTTATACAGTTTGCATAATTAACCCCCAAATAAAAAACTTGCTATTATGCTATCATCCAAGCATCGCCCTTCCCATCGTTGCCAAAGTTTTATATTGTACTACCAAAATGCTTATAAATACAAAATAAGTGCAACTGTTTAATAATGCAACATTAATCTGAAATCTGAAGTGGCAATATCCAAGTTTTCCCCTCAACCGATAAATAAAATGTAAATGGACCGTGCACTGTCTGATACGGATGGTGTTTTTAATTATTAATAACAGCTTCGAACAGAAGAGATATTAAGAATAATAATAAGCTTCAACATAGCTAGGAACAAAGTTGCTTGATGTTCCACCACTTATATCTGACGTCACGGACTTGTTTTGTTTTACACACATGCTTGGTTTCAAATATTACTTGCTGACGAGATACTTGAATGTAGAGTTATCATTCAGCGCATGAATACTCCCTCTCTCTCACACTCTCTCTCACACTCTCTATCATACCACTAAGACACTGCATAATGGTTCAAAGATTTGAGCACCCCGTCTAAAAGCAAGTTGAAGCAAAATTGTTTTTGATATAATATAAGCAGCTTCTATAAATACACATATTCTAAATGTGTCATGTACTAGAAAACTGCCGCCGTTCTAAATGGATAAGGTTCATTCAAAGCCGAAACACAAAGACGTCACAGAGTAAGTCTCGAAGATGAATAGACCTGTCATAGAGCGCTTTTTGTCAGAATGCGCGTCTGGGATACCGAACAATCTTCCTGTGCTGCCACGTCACAGACTACTGTTGGTGAGATAAAATATGGCGCTGCAAAAACTGAATTAATGAACGCTAAAGTCTGTTATATTAATTACGTTTGCCGTTTTGTTTGTTTTTTATGTTGTTTGGGAGGTCTACTGTTGCATAGCAACACTGTTAATAAATATAATGCTATACATTTGTATTGACGACCACGTACAGAATTTATTGGGAAATCTAATTTATTTTATTCCGCTGTATAAGTTTATTACTAGTATAATACGAAAAAAAAACCATATCTTATACTTATATTATAATTGAATATGTGAATATAGAGTTTTCTTCAGAATCAGAATCAGAATATTTTTTATTCATGTAAACCATTAAGTACACAGCTAAGGTTGACTTTTTGAATACACTACTAAAGGCTTAAAATATATTCCTTACGCAAATCACTCAAATAAAATTGCCTATAAAAATCAATCACAAATCACACAAATCCCCAAAGTCTCGTTTTAAATCTTTGATCCCAACTTAAATCGTATTAACCCTTCAATTCTCCCAGCTAATTAATTGAACCTGCAGAAATAAAATGAGATAGAGCACGGTCGAATCGACCCCTCTAGTTAGAGTAAATGGTGTGTAAAATTAACGGTCCCCAGTTTTTGACAGCTTTCTATTAACACGGAGGATTAATAACAGAGAAAGTAATTGATTCTTGAAAATGATGGAATGTTTTTATGTGTGTGATAGTGTGGAGCTCACACATTAATAAAGTTTCTTGATCCTATTACTTGTGTTATTGAATTGAGAAAAAGTTTTCTTTTGATTTGTTAATCAAAACTTTTGTGGGTAAATGATTTAACGTTTATCAAGAAGACCGCAGTTTAGATTCCAAATTTGTTTTATTATCCTATCCCAAAACGTACGCGGAACTCAAAGAGCATCGTTCATTTCATTCCCTTTTATCTCAAATGAAAGCATGACCAATGTTTGGAGGGGGACAAATTGAGCCGTCGCTACACGGCTGCGCTGATTGGCGCGGCATTTACGGGTTAATTAACTACCGGCTCATTTGCTTTATTGGTAATTTTGATAATTATGTTGTCGATTTGAGATTTTAGAATGATAATCATTAGGTGTTACTTATAATAAAATAGATCACATATCACAAAAAAAAACGGCCACCATTTTGGAAACCTGCCCTGCCCCTGCCAAATTGTTGCGGAAATAGATATCCCTCTACATTACACAGGGATTTACTCATAAATTATCTGTTGACAATGTAAAGCTGATTGATTAGAACTTTGATCAAATTGGCAGACAAACAGGCTATTTTGAATTATCATAACAAAAGTTACCCCCGTCTTTTTAACCACTAATTATTGAGGATTAAAACTAAAACAGAGTACAATTGTTTATTCTTTATTTCTGTACCATCATATTGCCTGTTATCTGAATTTTCAAAGTTTTAAAATACCACATTGGCGCCACGTCACACTCGTTGTAAATGTTTATTCTTCAAGTAGAACAGGTCCCAGAATGCTGACCTTGCATTAAAAGGGCGAGTACCTAGCTTCAACTCGGAGTCTATGTCCATATAATACAGCGATGAGCCCTTTGTGATCGGCAACCATTCAACTGGCAAAAGATCCGTTGTTTGTGGAGTCGGGTTACTGAAAAAAGGTTAAATGTCACGCTATATTAATATTCTTGAAATACTATGTTATTTTGAATTAGGAACACACGTAAAAAATCAATATTTTTTTTCAATTTGGGAAATCCAACATTTGAAGTCTAAGAAATACTTTTACCTTAGTGCCAATTTAGCTAACAATTTGCAAAGCTGATTAGTTGAAACTCAGCTGTTGTTAGGGCATACAACTCACAAGAAAATTGGCAGACGTTTCTGATTGGCCTTTCAATATGGAAGCGATACCAAGACACCGAATTCAACTCTGACATTGAATTAAATCCATAGTCTCTACTTTTTAAGTCGGATTTTTAATGTTTTTTACTTTTTAATAACAAAAATACACAGATTATACCACTTACCCGTATTTCACGAAGTTAGCCCACATTGTTGTCATCTGGTCAATCACTTGTTGATCATTAAAACTGATAGGTTGGTTCTTCATGTAGGATACATCGAATAAATAGCCTATTTCATCAGCATGGGTTGCTTCACCGACATCAGTGATGTTCAGCCTCTGTCTCACAAAGTTCCTTTCACCAACATACGAAAATACAAACATGAATATATTTCCAGCATCATTTTCTATGTATTTATCTATACTTCTATAAGTAGGATGAATGTACATAAAGTCAGATTCTAGATCAATGACACCGCGTTTATTTTTCATACTCATTGGCTCATCACCGAAATAAAAATGATAGACGATTTTATCCATATCTTGGAATTCATCATCATCTACATGAAAACTATTTGATAAGTGCTGGTCAACTGTATTTAAGTTTTGAAAGTGTTCGTCGTCACCGAATACATGCGATCCTAGTCTTTCATCGCTAGTGAAACCAATAAGTATGGGCATGTTTCTAACTTTGGGAATGTCCGCTGTTATCCAGCTTTCCGGGATAAAGCTCTCTACACCTTCAAATTCCTTCTCTATACATGGCCTAAAACTGGTCGACATACCTAAATCCTCTAAAGCACCTATAACTAAATTAGTATCTACTTTAGCTAAAAAATTGATTGCTTCGTCCGTATCATTTGTTTGTAAGCCCAAATATTCGGCCAGTATTTGTGGAGCTCTTCTTATAGGTTCGTAGATTAGTGGGGACAGAGACGTCCCACTTTGAAGTATAACTTTGTCGTATAACTTTTCAGTGTTTGATAGCAAATGGAAATCAACAGCTATCGCTCCAGCACTCTCTCCAAAAATCGTTATTTTATTTTCATCTCCACCAAACGCTTCTATATTGTCTTTGATCCATCTTAGAGCGAGTAATTGATCTTTAAATCCTTGGTTACCAGGTATTTCGGGATGGTCTAAGCACATAAAGCCATACGGGCCTAGTCTATAGTTCACAGTTACTAGGATTACGTCATGTCTGACTAAAAAGTTGGCTCCGTAAAGATATCTGTTGGCAAATCCGATTCTGAATCCTCCTCCATAAATCCACACTAAGACTGGAAGGCGATTTCTGGCCGTGGCTGTGGAGGGTACATAAATGTTGAGATGCAAACAGTCAAGTGTACCCGTAAGGGTGTTGTTGAATTCTTCTATTTGTGGGCAAACAGCTGAGTCGTCATAAGCTTCAAACGTGTTCTCGAATTTTGGATATGGTGTTGATGCCTGAAATTAGGATGAAAATATTAATTTAGGACTCTCAAATCTTATTCTACAAGTCAAAAGAATTGTATAAAAATAATTCTTCAACTTGTATTATCAATGTAGATTTATCAATACAAAAGATATGTGAATATCCGTGTGGTGTTACACACGTTACATGTGGCAATTTTATCAGGGCCCGTATACTGTATAGGTCAAGATAATGCCATAAATATTCTGTTATTGCAGATTTGCGATAAATTATCACTGATAATAATTAACTTGATATTTTTTTTGCGAAAGGGGATTTAAATTGCGATTGCACGTATCGTTGACGTACCTAATGAAATTATTTTTTGTATTAAACAATTAATCGGTATATTATTTTTAAATTATTAGTAATAGCAACAGCAGATGATTTAATTAACGAGTTTTCCAAAAAGGTTTACTACTATTTGTATAAAAATAGTGAAAAGAAATCACAGATAATTAATAGAAATTAAAAAGAGAATAGTAAAGTAACAAATATTTACAACAAGTTTAAAATAATTGGCTCAAATATCTTTAAGTACAGATTAAACATATTTTTTTGATACTAGAAGAAATAATTTTAAACCTCAAACTAAAATTAAACAACTAAAATCACTTA
Source organism: Pheosia tremula (assembly GCA_905333125.1). Classification (NCBI taxonomy): domain Eukaryota; kingdom Metazoa; phylum Arthropoda; class Insecta; order Lepidoptera; family Notodontidae; genus Pheosia; species Pheosia tremula. Next base: position 942,448 of record HG995403.1, on the reverse strand, counting down.
ATTTGAAAGTATAATGTAGTATTATGGTAGCTCAATAATTATACTTACACCAAAGGGATTATTTTCATCAACTTGAGCAAACGGGATTCCCAAAAACATGGAATAATCACCATCGGTAGCTTTCAGTCCTCTGATTAGTCCGACATTAGTATCAACTAGAGGATCTATTCTTGCTAAACCATTAACAGTTCCTATTAAAAACACTAACAAAATAATATCAACAAAATAGGACATGTTTACTAAAAAACTTTCACAATATTGATAGATATGTTTTCAATACACTTTATATAAACTCTAGATCGGATAAGAATGTAGTCTGAAGTTCGCGGGTATCAAATATTACTGATTATACTTACAATCTTAAGTCAATACGATTCATTTATGCAGCAAACTACTAAAAGCTATAATTTTCAAAGATTTACTAGTAAATCTTTGGAACTATATTATAAATTATTAACGTAATAATCCGATCTTAAAAAATATTACACTATTAGGAAGCTAAATTACTTCTGAGTGCTAAATCGAGTCACCGCAGGTGGAGCCGCGGGGAGAAGCTAACATCTTATAAACTTTATTGGTAATAGGAGCTTAAACACACGTTCTGAGGGAACTTAATGGTAATCTGACCTACCATAATCCTTTCTTTGTTTAAGGGTTAACAAAATAAAGTGTTGACTTTATTCATGATAAAGATAGTTTATTGATCAGGTCATCAAGTGTGAGATTATTCGTAAACTAACTGTATACTTCATAGTCTACGTATTAGTTTTAAATATTGTCCGCTAGAGGCGCCGTTCAATTTCCCATACAATGTGTCTAAATACGTAAAACGTAAACTATATAGTTAGTTTACGAATAATCTCGCACTTGACGTTCGGTAAGGTTATTTTTAACTTTGATAGGTGCTTGCTGGGCCTTTTCAAGATTATGACCTAAGCATTGATAAGATCATGTTTTGTTATGTCAGAGGCAAGAGATATTATATCTCATGTTAAGTGGTATTACTTATCAGAATTTGGCGTACAACTGTATCCAAACACTCGAAGAATTGACCATAATAAGATACTCGTTGCTTAAGTACTTACTTTTATTGAGTCTCATCATTAATTGTCTACATAGGCCCTCTGAGATTTTTCGTTGAATATTCAGAATAGATCCCTGAAGGCTTTTCTCTGTATATTATATTTTATCCAAGGTTAAACGCAGTGTCAATGTTAAGATTGTAAAGATATAAATCTTCTTAGTGGCCACCGTTTTATTTCAGAAGTTTTGATGGCTGTCCAGTCCCCAAATTGAAATAAATATCATTCAATATTGGTTTACAAGTTACCTACGATATTAAGAGTTTGAGTTGACTTTTAGTGATGAGTAAGTAAGTAATCAGAGAAATCAGAAATGTAGATTTTTTTATTATCAAACCATAATAATGTTAATCATGCTAATGCATAATTTTAAAAGTTAAAATAAAATAATTTTATTTCAAAAAAGACAACGTTGGCACTGTAAAGTCTATTAATTATAGCCGACCATAAAAAGACCGAGACACAATTATTTTCGGTCCACTACTGAAGAAAATAATTACTTGGTCGTCGCAGACTAAGATCCATTTTCATTATCCAAGACGATATTGTTCAAGATCATTTTGCTGGAGAGCTTGTCGCCCGAGAAAAATAAGTAAATGTCCGGCCGAGGGCGATTCATATTCATAATGTTTCAGCGAATAATTAGTTTTCATTATTCACGGGAATCTGTTCTTTAAGTCGCCGGGAGGATCACGAGTATCAAGACGCTGTTTATTAAAGATTGATAATTATAGCACGATCTGTACGGTAAGCGGGAACTTCTAATGTAATCGTAACATCATTGAGAAGCATGCTGTAACCGTCATACTTATTTATGAAATCTGTGGTGTGAGAGGGACCGAAACGTTACGTAAAACGGATTGAGGTTACAGTAGTTTATAGTTGACGTATTGAGACACATTCTATGGCACATTGAACAGCGCCTCTAGCTGACAGTATTTAAAACTTTCAATTATCCATACCATTTGTCTGAATACGTAAACCATGAAGTACACGGTTAGCTAATGAAATTCTCTCACTTGGAGTCCTGAATGAAATTACCTACGGTTAACTGTGAACGCTGATATTAGATAAGTAATTTTTGTATCATAATATTAATCCGCAAATTGGTTGTAAAAAAAAACATAATTTTACATGTTGCTGTAACGTAAAAGGTAAAATTATTATAAGTTCTAACAAAAAAAAATATTAGCACCAAAATTTTACATACTTTTTCGCGTTTCTTATGTTTTTAAATTCCCTCCCGTGACCATCTCAAACGTCGGGAACGTAAAAACATAAAATAAACGCGATAAAATCTGTAAGACTACTTTAATTTCAATCTCTAGCAAAGCTTACTTAATTTCTCCGTTACATTTAAAAGACATATCATATAGATATCATAAACAAGATAGTTAATTACACTCATTGGGTGTTGAAACAATAATTCGCACTAGATGCGTCGAGCTGTCATCATTTGTCAGTCGCATGCCCCCGCTTCGTGCAGAGCTCTCGGCACTGCATTAATAACTGGATATTAAAGCGGCTCCAGCGATTTATTACCTCAATATCGCTTGTAATATGACCATTTAATTAGTTTAATGTATTTGCTGTACATCTTCGGTAATGTGAGAGTAAGGAGACGTGTTATAAGGTCAAAGCACGCAATGTTATAATAACAATTACGTCTTATAATATATCATTCATGTGCCAAAAGATATAGATTGAAACATAAACATGATTAGTTAGCTTAATAAACCAAATTATACAAGGTGTTACAATAAGAGTATACACTATTTTAATAGTTGAATCAGTAAGTTATATGGATCAAGTTGATGTATAAAATAAATGTGTAAATTATGTTTGATATTATTTAAAACAAACATAATTTGATCCAATAGCGTATGGCCGTGAGCTCAGTACAGGATGTAATTTTTGATGTCTAATAAATGTATACATATTTCTTTGGGAATGTTATACTTATAACGTCCTGTTGGCCCTGTTACAATATTTTACACCATAGTTGGTACACCTTATAAAGCTTAAACAATAATAGTGTACAATGTTATAAGGGGTTCGTTTGTAAGCTATAAGAGTCATCATCGAAAAAAATTTTTTTTTTAAATAACACCACGTGCTAAGTGCGCGGTAAAACGGTACTGGCTTCATTTCTCACAGAAAAATCGAACATTATATACGCAAACGTGAACGCCTTACCTACTTTTACCTACTTGTTAAATTTAACTGGTTTACATTATTTATGTTAAACCTTATATAAAGGCTATTTCTCCTAATTCAAAATATAACTAAATAAACGATTATCTTAAACATTTTTTTATTTCGCCCCGTCCTTTGCGTTATAACTTTTGAAAGTACCCGCAACTTCGTCTGCAGAGTGTATTAATAACTTATAATAGCGAGGTCTCGGTACAGGTGTTCAAACAACCCGACTCGCCCCGACAGTCATCTATTACAAGGGATTTTGGGGCTTATTGTCTCCTACAAATTAATAAAACAGTACACTTTTTTGTTTGTTTCTTATTAACTGCGGAACTCAAATTTATGCGCGTTTTAATGTGCCGGTGATTGAAATTTATGGTGTTATTAAGGCGTTACGATATGGTTTGTTTTGTTTTTTCCGTATCGTGACTGACCAATCGTAGCTAACAATTTTAACCAACTAACCAGAAAATTTGTGGAGTACTCTAATTACAGCTTCAACACATCTGATTTTGATGGGATCTTAAAACGTTGTCATAGCCCGCGTGAAGTCTAAAAAACTTTCTCTAAAATAATTTACGCTACACCATTAGACAGTAATGTGTGTTATTACTGGTATAATATTCTCGTGATAAACTTGGCCGTGTAGCTTCAGGGGAGTTTCATGGTATCAGGTAAGTTGTCTTTCGTTGCAAAGATATACATTAACCTTAACCAAAGAATCTACGGCTCTAGACAAGGATCATCCCACTAATATAATAAATGTGAAGTCAAAGTCTAAGTCAAATCATTTATTTCGTATAGGCCTACGGGGGCACTTACAAATTGTCATTGCATTTTTTCCTTAACTCTACAACCGGATCGGAACGCGACCTCAACTGAGAAGATCCGGCAAGAAACTCAGCGGGCTTGTCTTTTTTTTTATCCATTATTGTTACAAAAAAAATTATAAAAAGTAAGCTCCAGTGTGTTGCCATGCGAGGCGCACACACGCCACACTTTAACATTATAAATATGTGAGCGATTAGTACCAGGCTGCTTTATCATCCAAATAATCCAAGATTCTGTAATAACCCTTACGACATAAATTACTTTTAACAGTTCTTTTAAACTTACTAATGGGCAAATCTCGGATTCCTTTGGGAAGTTTATTATAGAAGCGTATACATTGCCCCATAAAAGAGTTATTTATTCTGTGGAGACGAGTGACATGCACGGATAGTTTGTCCTTATTACGAGTGTTAATAACATGAACATCACTTTTGGTTGGATTTTGGATTGGTTTGGATTGGATGGATGGATGGATGTTTGTTACTCTTTCACGCCAGAACGGCTGAATGGATCTAGATGGAATTTGGCACAGAGATAGATTATAGTCTGGAATAGCACATAGGCTACTTTTTATCCGGTAAAATGTATGGTTCCTGTGGGATAGATTTGTTTAAATTTTTCATAGAGCAAAGGATCGGCATGTTTTTTGCATAGGTAGTGGTAGTTTAGGGGTTAGAAAATGACATAGGGACATACTTTTTAATCGCGAGTAATACCGCGGGACGCAGCTAGTACTCTATGAAATATTATTAGAATCAAACAAATATACTATCTATCACTCACTTATCTACAGTAGTCATTGTATAAGAAGACAAAAGTGATGTTTTATCTTGTTTTATCATTAATTAACTCCATAATTTTATTAATCGTGTCTATTCAAAATAATTACAATTTAAATTAGTAGAGCTCGATGAATGAATAGGTTGAGAAACCGAAACAAATGCGTCTTCTTGTTATAAAATATCGTCTTTGGATTCCTGCGGCCGGAATAATTAAATAAACGGCCCGAACCAATGGACCGTGATGGTACCAAATGAAAACTAATTAATATTAAACATTGAAGTAAGAGGAAGACAATGAAGATTATAGAAGCCTCTATCAGGTAACAATGACTGTGTGTCCGTTAATCGGGTTTTTGAACGTCAAATACCGATCGTGTGTTCGAATGTACACACTAGGATCAGTAAAGTACGCAGGAACTCCTAATGTAATTGCAGCGTCATCGAGAAAACATGCTGTCACCCCCACACTTCTTATGATACAATCTGTTTTATTTTAACAATCTATGGTGTGAGAGAGATGGACAACGCTTACGTATCAAAACGGTACGTAAAAAGGATTGTGCATGAGGTACCGATCGCTATTTGAATATCAAAATGTATACTAAAAGCACACTAACCGTGGAATCAAACATTTCCACGAAACTCTTAACGACATCCTTAGTAGTGTCATTCACATCATGTTTGTTTTACCAAGTCCACCATATAATAACAGTATAAGGAACAAGTCTAGTCCTCAATCCAGACACCGATCTTGCCGACGAGGTCGAAGAAACACATCCACTGCCCACAGGTGCATTTTGGCACCTATCCGTCCCCCGTCATCACCCCCTACATTGGCAACAGCTCAAACCGAGGTCATGCCTCCTGGGGAGTCCTTGAGCTAATTTCCCCCCTAGACTCTGGCTGGAGCGCTCACTCTCTCGTCCGGGGAACCTATAACGTTCATCAGCGACCAACAGCATTAATCATTTCGAAAGAAAAAATATTCATCAGAGTTGTTATTCCTTTTATAACAGCACTAAGGGATTTGGAGTATCATTGAATGACTTCCAAAGCTGCCACCTTCAAGGAAATTTGCTAGTAAAGTTGTATTTAAACCGCGGTGATAATATGGTATTTTCTCCCCCTCAATACAATTCCTACAGCATATCCTGTCACATTATACCGTTTTCCGTGTTCTCTCCATTTTATATTTCATGAGATGTGTACTTAGACGCCGGTGCCGATAAAATTACGATTTAGTGTTACTGCTCGGCTCATGGCGCTGGGAATTGGTGCTACTTCGTGTACCAACATTATTGTTTGCTTTTATTAACATTATGAATGTTTTATTCGAGATTACTGAGTATGTAGGCCGCTTTGATTGCCTATCTGCTTATTGGTAGGATATTTATTAATGAAAATGCTCATGGAGTCGTAACCAAAAGTAAGTTATTATGTAACTCTGTCGTTTGCGTCCGCCGTGGCGTTTCGTATTGCTATTGTTTAAGGATGTTGTTGGCGCTGGAGTGGCGAAGAATTTGGGATCAAAATCGGGAAATAAAAAGCGACCGTTCGTCTCAAAAGTCGGTCAATGACAGCTTTGACCACAATCTTTATTCAAACAAAATGACATATAAAAAAGAGACAAAAAAGATCATGCGTTGCCAACATTCCCCTCCCCAGTGCTGGAACAGCACTCAATCCCCATTGGTATGAATGCGACGCGTGCTGCTGACCGTCGTAGTGTCCCCGACTAGTGAGTATTTCAGGTCAGCATTGCAAGTACGTTCTTTACATCTTTCCCTAAAGTTCAACATCATACAAGTTGATTGCAGTAGGCGAGGCCACGAAGGAATCCGTTCAGGTTCAGGTACAGCAGGTAAGCATACAGGTATGACGAGGATATAATTCACACATTCTAGGTCCTCGTCACGATCATCAAGTTGCTGTGTGTCTGATTCAACGGCCACAAGTCTTCGTTTTCATATAAAATGATAGCGCGTAAAACCAATCTTTTACCAATGTTTTCATTTCACAGGTTCGTCGGCGAGGTTCATCTTTGTAGGTAAGTATATCGTTTGTTCTTATCAATCGTAGCGCTACAAACAGGCGCGCTCACTAAGCTCGGCCGCGATGCTGCGGCGCGCGGCTCGGCGGCTGCGGCGGCGGCGGCGGCGGCTCGCTATTCAGTGCGTTAACACTCAGATCGTGCGACTCGCTCGCGCTCGCTCCCTGCAGGTGAAGTGCATTTCTCGTAACCGATGCAAAGTTTCTCGGTACATGTATACAACTCATTGAATTCATTATGATTAGCCAATTCAAACATTTTGCAAATGTCACGTCTGGTATTTTATCATTCCAGCTGATACCAGGTTTCCACGTATCCTGTAGCATGATTTTTCGTTTGATAGTAATAGGTGATATGAATCCATAAACATCGAATATGGATATGGCCATCACTACTCGTAGCATCTCACGTTTAGCATTTTTCTTCTTAGCTGTACTTATCGTTGTTAGAATTTGCTTAAGAGAGACATCGAATCCATTCCTATCGAATAAATTATCAATTCGTTCTCTGTATCGCACTGTGAAGCCTGCATTCGACTTCATCTTTTTCTGGACACGTCTCGGTCTCACCAAAGCAATTGGGTACGAGCCGGTTATGATACAATTCGAATCTTTCCTCGGCAGCCGTACGTAGCAACTTTCATCAATTAATTTGGCCGTGCGTTTCAGATGCTCACGTGCTCGTACATCTTCTATGTTCTGTCTAGGCTTAGATGAGATGCCTACAGAATCAATCGCAAAAGACGGGCGCATCTCTTCGTGCATATCTCGTAGAATACGCTCAGACTCTGTGCTCGCGCTGCTCGGTTCTTGGGATAGGAACAACGTAGACTGCGACGGCGCTCTCTCATCATAGGACGAGCGAAGACATCCGTGGATACACCAACCCAACGGAGTACGCGTGCAGTAAAGTTCATTCGGTTTGCCCTTGATTATTTCCAAAGGTAAGAGCAATTCATAATTATCTTGTCCTATCAAAAGTTCTGGTTTACATTGTCCATTACTAATCAGATCGTTAATTTCAGGTTTCATCAGTTCATAATCACGAAGTTCACTGGCGGTGATACTCTGCACAGGTAAGATCATATTATTTACCCTACGCGCGCGAATATTAAACATTGTTTCGTCCTTGTTCGATAACTCTAAGTCCAATATCTCGCTATCGCACACGACTTCACTGTTGTCCCAGGCACCACACACACGCATGGATTGTTTAGTCCCGCGTAGTCCTACTCTGGACGCAAGCGCGTCGCTAATCAATGTGACAGTCGAGCCGTCATCGAGTAATGCTATAGTACGCACTGTTCCACTAGGTCCATGAAGGTTAATAGGCACTGTTTTCAACAAAACTTTTCGGCTGTTATTGTTTATGTTCGTAATAGTTTCCACAGTCTGATTAGTCTCTGTCACATCGGTAATGTTGACACTGTTACACTGTGGCGAAGCTTTGCTTACAGTGTAATGTAACAGGCGGTGATGTGATAGTCCACATCCATCAATATCACACACGGGTGCCGTGCAATTATGTTGTGTATGCCGAGACGTCAGACACTTAAAACATATACCGTTCCGTTTCACATAAGTCCATCGATCATTGCGCAACGCTTTTCTAAACTTCTTACAATCAGCCAACGAGTGTTTAGATGTGCGACAAAATCGACACGTATTATTAATGTCACTGAGTTCATTATGCACTAACAGAGTTTGTGTGCGGTTTCGATAGTTCTCACTGTAATTATGTTTAGGATAATTTTGTAAGCTTGATACACTAACGAATGTCTTTGATATTTTCACAGCTTCTTCACTAAGAAACTCGGATAAAATCACAAGTTTTGGCTTGGTTCTCTCGCTGATAAGAGGATAACTGTAGTCAGTCCATTTTGAGATCAATATTGTCGGTAGTTTCGAGAGAATAACCGACACCACGCTCGTTCCGTGTATATGCTCTTGACAGCCCATGGCGCTAACGGCAGCTACACAGTTTTTGATCTTGATGGAGAAGGGTATGATCTCCCGCTGGTACTCTTGTGCCATCGGGCGTAATCTAGTGATGTCTTGCAGGATCCTGGAGATGATGACATCAGGGTTTCCAAATTGAAGTTCCAGGGTAGACATCACTGCATCCGGTGATGTAGCACCAATAAGTAATGCTGTAACTGCGTCCTTGGCTGGTCCGTGCAAGCTCCTCCTCAGTCTCCACAAGTTCTCCCTGTCACTGAAGTTACAGACCTGAGAGGATTCTTCATAGGCACGCTTAAACTGTAGCCATTCAAGCGGATCACCAGAGTACGATGGTAAGTCCCTCGGTGTACACAAGCGGTTGAGCATTCTGTCGTTACATCCATTGGCACCGCTAGCGGAAATAGCAGCTAGGTCCTTCAGTGCACTCGCCAGTGCGTGCACGGTATCATTAGTGCCACCCTGAGCGGTTGCTGGTGATGGCGGGCGTGCTTCGAGTGCGGGTACCACAACGGGCGGCGGCGGGCTGAGAGCCTGCACCTCCTGCTGACTGCTGTCTATCCAATCTTCCACTAAACGGTCATTATGTTCCTCCGATTGCAAACTGCAACTGCTTTCCCTTTCTGCTTCCGACAGGTCCATTGCTAACTTTTGATCAATCAGCTCCATCCTTATGCGAGCCTTTGCTTCAGCGGCTTTCAATTTAAGTAGGCCTTTCTTTCTTGCGATCGACGTTGATGTTGATAATTTTCCCGTCATAGTTTTCTGAACAATTTTAACTGTAGAAGGTCCAGGTATATTTTTCTTCACTTCGGTCCTGGTATCATCTGTTCCTACAGCTTTCGTAACATTCTGGTGTTCTAGCATTGACCGTTCTCGATCGTCATTTTTTTTTTCAAGCGCTTCCCTTTCCAACTCTTCTTTTCTTTTGGCACTCCTTGTACTAATCATTGTTCTTGGCGGAGTGTGGAACATCAGATGCGGCTCGAATGGACCACTTTGTTGGCGCTGGAGTGGCGAAGAAATTGGGATCAAAATCGGGAAATAAAATGCGACCGTTCGTCTCAAAAGTCGGTCAATGACAGCTTTGACCACAATCTTTATTCAAACAAAATGACATATAAAAAAGAGACAAAAAAGATCATGCGTTGCCAACAGATGTCATGTCTATTAATAGAGACACCAACGGTTCAGGAGTGTGAATGATGCCCACAAAGTGCACGACGCAGCATGATCTTGAACTTGAAATATGAAAATTGTTGAACAATCTCAGGGTTTAATACTGCCACTCTCGTAGAGGTCAATTCGTTTATTTATTCCTCATGTGTTATTATTTATTAAGTCGTTAGTTAAAATAGGGCACACCCAATTATAGAGACTTGTCTACATTTGCTTAAACTGTCTGAAATATATGCATAGTCTGTGGGTGAGGTATTTAAAATATATAGAGTCGTAAATTTTAAAGCGTGGCAACGGAATTTACATTGATCACTTAACTATAAACCTGGTAACCCTTATTCTCGAAACATTTCCTGGCACGAATCGATTGTAAAGAAACTACATAGGTTGAAACAGTACATAAATTGCATGAAACTAGTTTAGAAACAGTTTATAAATAGTTTCGACTTCCAGGAGACAGGTCTGTCCCCGCTCAGCGGGCGCACCAACAAATTTAATCTTAGGATAGAACAAACAATACACCTCCGTAAACCAAGGAAATTCCATGACCCTTAGTTGAGGTACTATTCTGTGAGAGACACAGAAATTATCTTCTTCATGTAAATACATGTTGCATAACTAACATCGAATATTGAAAGACGACATTATGGATATTTTGTGTACGTTGTCTATGTACCAAATTAAATACGTGTGCTGGAAAAAGAACAGTTAAATAGTGGCTAATTGAACCTGAGAGTTATCATTCAGCAGCAAAATCATTTAGACAAAGAATCTCGAAGAAACGAGTTAATTAATGTAAAGTTGAATCGTTTCAAAATCACAATGAGATAGGTATCGTTGTTTCGGAATAATCCGTGGCACAGCTAAAAGCTTCGCACCTTCGGAAAGTGCTAGACCCTTGTCAAGAGACCACCAATCAATATTCGTGGTGTGGCCTTAGCAAACATTAACTCCGCTACGCTCCAGACTAACAATGTCTTGGAAATTTAATCTGTTATCAATTTAGTGGAGGAAGAGTATATGGTTATAGCTAAAACAGTCTATTTATAACCAGATTTATAGGCTAACATAGATATATCAAAACTAACCTTGGTGCATCCAAAACGTATGCAAACACAGTAACGTCTGTCTCCGACGTCTTGCGAGAGATTACCGCGGCTCAGCGCATACAAGGCAAAGTGGACACGATGATCCCTGCACTAGACACGTTCTGTTCTCAGCGTATAATGCTGGGGCTCTACTAATTATTCTAGTGTTTAGTAAATGTAAATTGAACACCGAATTGCAAAGAATACTACTCGCTCTCACTCTCTCTATACTCTCGCAACTCGACCTCCTGACTGGCTCAGATGGCTGTGACCCTGCTTTCTGCACCGAGGGTCCCTTCGAATCTCGGCAGGGGCAATGATTGTGTAATGAGCACGAATGTTTGTACCAGAGTCATAAATAATAGGACATCCTGAGTCAATAGTAAGGCACCAGTGATATAGGCGTTGCTTAGCTGGACCGTGCATTTTTTTTTCATAAAATAAGGATCAAAAACGACGAAAAATTACAACTTATTCCTATTTAAGTGTCCAGTTTGTATCCTATAGATCTCACCACATCCATATCTACATACCTACTATCTTCGCTAGACGTAGGTAGTGGACGTACGGCACTACCTACATCACCGATACCCATTTGCATGCAGCCACTACCTATAATTGAATCTACGGTGTAGAATCGCATCTGAATTGCTCGCACTTAGTGGACCTTGCTAATAGAGCAATGGCGTCACGTCATGCAATGAATTGCTTGTGCGATTGCTATTGTGTTAAAATTGGTAGGAAATTGCTGTTATTGATTCGTACGTTTCATCAATTGTATTCATAAATAAAAGATGTTCATGGCACCCATTTAATTGTTTTTTGAGACGCATTTTTATAAAGTGCATTTAATATTAGCTTCAATTAGTCTAGTGGTTATAAGAGCTGCCTTCAAAACCGAGAGGTTCAGGGCTCGATCCCAAAATGTGTTTAATAGTACATTACCCATAAAAAAGACAAGAAATAATTTAAATATGCGTTAAAAGGAGCCGTCGGATTTTGCTCACATTTTACATTTGGATAACAAATTACGGATTTTCTCATTTACAGATGTGTATTCAGGCAAACACACAAAATATCCAAAAATATCGGATTTGTCTACAGTGTCTAAAATGGCCTCTACAATTATTTGTTTCCATAACTATTTATTATAAATAAAGCTTACGATACTGCTATTAATATTATTAAGTCTACTTATTATAGTAGGTATTTATAAGCTCACTAGAGCCCTTACTATCATACAAAGCCTCCAACAGAGTAGCATCGCGATGAATTCTCAGTATCTGCTCCTAATGGATTCCTGCAATCTAGAGCCACTTGACGACAATAAGTACTGGAACTCGTCTCGTGCTGCGTTTACTATGGCAAGTAAGAAAATAAAGTGTACTTAACAAAGCGCATGGATGGTAGATGTGCAAGCTGCAAGAATATATAGTAATGTATTATTAATATGCCAATATATTATGTTTGTGTGGACTCTTGATTGATCCTTTAATTTCATTATTTTTTTATTTTAAAAATTTTAAGTTTGTTTAACTTTTGATTAACTCTTATTTAAAAAAAACAACACACATTTCCGTACACTATATTTGTGTTATTTAATTAAAATTTTCGATTATTTCATTTTTTTAACGATGTTGATGCTTGTAGTTTTACAAGCTTCGTCAGAAATACTTGAAACTAATGTTATTTAATGCGACAAAAGTGTCCTACCTAATTACTATTGAACAGCACCGATGTAAATAATCAGTGGTTAGTTTTACTCATCTTTGGAATATCAAGATATAGACAAGTTTCACTAGACTCAGGTATGAGTATAGTACGGTAGTAATAATATTTCTTGGCCAGTTACTGTTCGAATTTGAACGCGCCATCACTGCTTATAACGATTTGCGGGCATCGGCCGGTAAATGGTAAATAATTGCATTCGGGATACGGGGATGGAACGGTGGCGTGAGGCTTCAATTAAATCGAAACACTTTAGGAATCGATTCAATCGTTTCAATGTGACTCTCGTAATCGAATTAAAATCGAGTTTCATTCACTATACTTGTTTTATTTTTTCTCCCATTGCATTTCCGATACGGGTCTGCATTCCTAATTATTTTCAAGATTTAATGGAAATTATTTTTATTTGAGTATGTACAATATAATATTACATGTAATGTTTTCATAAATGATATATAAAAGTAGAGTTACACGTTTTAGCAAGCTAAGGGCACCGTAGTCAACCGTATCGATTCAATTACTCAATCGGTATTTGACGATGCTAAAACATGCACTAAACCCCCTGACCTTTAAAGAAATGAGCAACCATGGAGTTTCTTGCCCGTTCTTCTCCACAGGAACGGCATTGCGAACGAGTGGTAAAGTAGCATACGGTTTTTGTAACTTTTGACAATTCATAAGTACTGTACGTAATGGTCTACGTGAACAAAAAATATTCTGATTCTGACCGACAACAGCAAAGGTAAAGATTGCCGTAGGAACATCTCCTAACCATTGGATTCCAGACGAATATAGAATCCTGTGTTGTAACATGCTTTACATTCCACGTGCAAATTAATAAAAAAAAATGATTAATCACTAGAAATAAAAGCGGAAACATCGTATGTAACAAATCAATCTGGCAGCGAGGAATCGGCGCGCGCCCTGCAAATTGGAAAAGTAATTGAATTTAAAATGTGTACGGGGTGAGATGAAAAAGCGACGGACATGTGATAATTCAATAGTGACCTGTTAGCCGCGCGGTTCACGAGATTTATCCCATGATATAGTCGGTAATATGGATTCGTTTGATGTAATAAAAAAATAAAAGCTCATTTAAAGAGATCAAAGTTCATGCAAGTCGTGATTTATGGAATGCGAATATAAACACTATTAATACTAAGCAAGTCTGGTTTATTAAATTAAAATTTAAGTAGCATGAATACCAAAACACTGCACATAATAATAATATTGATTATTAACAAAGTGCATTGAATTTTATTTTAAATAGATTGTAAGTTCTTCAAATATCGGCTTTACATTTTACATACGAAGCCTTAGAAAACAATACCAACGTAGGAATAAAAAATAAAAAATGTTGCTCTTTGGTTTAAGCATAAAACCAAATATTTTCTTTAGATTACAAAGTACTTATAGAACAAAAATCAAACAAAATTCCACATCCCACGCTCAGGTCGCACGAACATAACAATATACCAACAAAAGATATTGTAAACAAACTTGTTGAGCAAACAACGGGCACTAAACAAATATTACATTGAAATAGAAAACAATTATTATACGAAAATACGACGCGACTCCGTATATTGTTAAAATGTAGGGATGCCGATATGAAAAATCATTCCAGGACCATACTAATTTAGATTTGTACTTCAAATAATTCAGAACATCATTGGCCACATCTAATAGAGTCGTATGACTGTACATAGGTCCAAGGTTTAAGTTATTTATCTCTGCAGTGTACCCAACGAGTGACAAATCCCGATACGGGCAAACTTTATGTGATGAGCACGAATGTTTCTTGGTTCATAATGTTACTTGGTTCATCCCCAGTCCATTGTACAGTGCCCGCAATACAAGTGTTACTTAGTGTGGGACCGTATAGTTACGTTAGTTAGAGAGCAGGGTCACTATACCAACCCACCACTATGACCCACCAGCCTTAAGTAGCGTGGTCTCTCAAACAAATTAGCTAAGACTTGGCATCCCAACAGTACGCCTGCTAAAGCCATTATGTGTGTTTAAAATAAGTGTTAAAGTATAAAACTTGTGATTGTTTTTAAGATTTTCTTTAGTCTTTGTGGACTTAGATGCAAGACTACACGTGGCCAAAGTCTTAGAGGAGTGTCTTACTTGGACTTTGAAGGAGAATTAAGCGTTGGTCTTGGCAACAGAAAACAGTTAGTCTTGGCAATTTAATTCAATTAATTTATCGACAGCACTTACGAACGATTACAGGGAATTATTATAATAATATTATATTCTTGAGACAGCTTAAGTTTGAATCTGTGTAAGTACCACTCCCGCCTGATTGGTTCGATGAATAATATTTGTTTAGCGTTGGTAACAAAGCTTCGAGAACTAAATAACTTCAATGAACACTACAATAATTGGGTATGGAAACAAAACAATGTTGTTTGAATAATTAAGTATTATTATTAAAACCACATTGTTTCGTGGTTAGGAAAAAAACATGAACAATAAAAATAGGTAGGACTTTATGGTTGGTGTGTTCATCTCGCGCGACGCTATGGCAATAATATTTAGTTTTATGTTTCTAATATTATAGTAATTTAATTACTTTTAATCATAAAGAGTTATGATAAAAAATAGTTTTCTGGCAACAAAAAAAAACCATCTGATTTGTTACGTCTTCAAAACATGGGATTAACTTCCATTTGAAAATGCAATCAATTTACGAATACGCAGAGTTGCATATTTTATTTTATAATAATTAATTAATTAATATACCACCTCCATACACGACCCTTTTAAAAAGATTACTAACGCGCAGAGATAGCACGGACTGGCACGAAACAAAACAGCGGCGTTCGAATTTCGAACGCCACCAGTGCGCCACCAGCTGCCAACCGTAGCCCGTCAAAATTCAAAATGTCGGCAAGAACAGGTGACAGGTCAAAATGGAGACGCAGAAAATGTTCTAAAAGTCCAACAGAAGATGACAATGACTGTGTCAGCCTCGCGTGGCTGCTCAACTTCAGATTGGACGATTTCGTAAACATCAAAGTGCCCGATGATGAGCCTGCTGTGAAGGAGGCGAAGGTGGAGAGCCCTGAAACCCCACCAGCGCCGAAGAAACCGCCTTATACTTATCCTGAGCTGATTGAGAGAGCTCTCAGGGAAAATGGAGAGTTGACAGTATCTGCTATATACCAGTGGATATCGTAAGTTTATTTTTAAAATGTTTGTTTTACATTTTTGTTGTTTACAAATCAGGTTGGTCATGCAATGGTGAGTTACAAAAAAAATATTATAACTTTATTAAACCCTGTTCGCGCTCTGAAGAGCTACTTCCAACACGGATAAGGACTTCAAAGGGAAGGGAAGACTACTCCTAAGGAGGATAATATATCTATATAGGGGTTTTGTACCCAATAATAGTGTAACACATTTTAAGAAGTTAATGTTATCTATATAACTAAGATCACATTCCCAAAAAATAAATAAGATTATATTTTAAAAATCACTGTACACGTGTCTTACGTTAGTTAGTTGGCATTGTTTACAAAATAATTCAAATACCATCTATACATTAATTTTATACATACCTAAACGAGATCCATATAACTTACTGATACATCTGTAAAAATATTTTAGACAATTTTTGTCAAACCTTATAAAGATATTAAAAGAATATATTTATTCTATCATTGCAATTTACTCGTAACAAGCTGTGGAATCCTACACAAGGCGCATTCGTTATCGAGTTATTTGTACGAATGGATATTTCCATTATACATCAATAGCAGTTCAAAGAGGGAGGTGGCGTGGTTCAAATAATGGTGTCATTTTCTTTTGTCCCCTTTGTAGGCTAATTTCCAATCAAATCTGTTGTTATTATGTGTTCATTGTATTCAATTGATTAAGTTTGCAGTGTGTATGTAACTTCTATAATGCTGTTAGTATTCTGTTCTATGATATTATGGCAAGCTTGCTAGAGATATCAATCCAGAGTTTCCATTGCTAATTTTCTCACAGATTCCCGGCATATAAATCCTTAACTGCTCTTTGATTTGTTGTAATTTTGTGTAGAGTCCTCTCTTTTGGGGAACATAAATGAATAAAGGTTTCTCTATTATTCCCATTCTTGCATCTAGAAGCTATTAGAAATAGACATGCATGCATGACCTCCATCTTTACGGCAACTCAACTCACGCATGCTTTGCCTACGGACAGTGTTTAGATCGTGCTAATTCGTATGATCTATCCACCACTCTAACAAAATTCTGATCAAGTTGCAAAGAGGTGGTCATACTTATTCTCATTTTTGTGGAACCTTTTTCACACAATATAGTGGTCGGCGTTAAATACAGATATGTTCTAGGCAACCTAAGCTCATGTGTTAAAGAAAATCTTTCGATCTCAATCACTAATACCTTATCTACCCTTATCTACACGTTTTATTAAATCACCGGACGTTTACAAAACGCTCCCCATGTTACCGCTAAACTGCTGAGTGTAAACATTGAACGATATCGCGATAATAAATTAATAATGTTACGCCCCTCGTTCACGGTCCGATTACTATCGCAATTCTAGTGAGCACGTCAACAAAGGCACTGATAGTGTAATTAGCACGTAATTTGTGTTTTTTTAATGTGACAATGTTAAGGCGGCAAAACTCAGATACAAAAATATAAATTTATGAGTAATATTAGTACTACAGATGAATGAGCCATTTGCAAGTAACTGAAGGACGATGGCGGCAGATTGATGGGGTTGATTCTTGAGGATTGAGGCGGGAGTTTCCAAACGTACGCGTTCGAATGATGATGTTAAATGATCGATAACTAAACTCCGTTACGTGAACACAGGTTTGCCGCTATACCTACTCAGTCTGGCCTTAGTATGCGGTTATAACGCTTAATACATCGGGTATATAAAGCAGTCTGATACAATCAGCGTCAGTGTATTTCCTTACTCACTCGCTCACATGAGCATACAAAATTAAAAAGTGAAACAATGAAAACCCTAGAAAGTATAAGATATTTTTTTTCTTATAAAATACAAAAAAGGTCTTGCACCCTTGAACTTATTCTGAATTCGTATTCAACCTGTCTTTTGTTATCCCTAATTCCACTAAGCAGGTGCATTCAAACCTGTGTTAGGGTAAAAGGCCCCCCAAATCGGCCGTTTAAGCTATCACGAGCATTCGTCGCGGTCTGCGGGGCAATCGATCAGTGGTGCCAGCCGGTAACAGCGCCACGCGCCCTACCTAGCGGTGGCGTGGCATAGTATGTCATTTGTAAACATAATGCAAGTTTTGTAATATCGAGATCCGTGAACTATTTGACTATGGGCGAAGTTTTGGGCATGTTATGTTTAAATAGGAATTCGTTTGTGTAGTTCAATTTTCCAAAGTTTAGCCCCAGATTAATATTTAATCAATCGATCAAACGGAAATAAACTCCATCTATATAATAGGGTTTCTTGTCGTTGATGAGAAATGAGATGTATCTTATGTCTTCAGAAGTTTGACTCACAGCATAAGCACAAATATGGGCTAACTGTGGCCTAATAATATTAACCCATATTTACCAAAGTTGATTAAATGAAAACATAGCATCTCTGTTCTAATCTTATGACATCAAGCACGGTAATAAAGCAATCTAAAGATGCATATTTAACCTATTACAGTGATCGATTTCCCTTCTACAAAGCGAATGATGAGCGCTGGAAGAACTCTGTTCGGCACAACCTTTCCATCAACCCCCACTTCCGCAAGGGCGCCAGGGCCCCGCAGGGCGCCGGCCACCTCTGGTCCTTGGCTGCGAACGCGATAGACCTGCTGCCGCTGAGGAACATGCCCATGTACGAGGAGAAGAAGACTGTCCCCTGCGTCGAAAAGACCAGGGTTATTGGATTTCCAAAGGTAAGATTGTGGTGCGTTTTAGTGTAAAAGGAACAGCCCTGTATTTATAGAAAGATTTCGTCCATTTTCAATGACATTACAAAGCACTAGTTTTTCTTTTCTAAGCTATTAACTATCGGAGTTATTAGTGGACCATTTTTGTTTGGCCATATTTTGCTCTACGGCGTACGCATGCGTGTACGTATTTTATGAACTAGATATTTGTTCAAAGCAAGGTCTCTGATAGTACCTACTTGGAAATGATTTTCCATCAAAGAACGTTTCTAAATATGTGTTTACGGCCAGAGTTTTGGTAAGCAATAAGATTGTTGGATGGATATTTAAGCTTGTGTTACAGGGTGAATATATTGGAACTGATCGCTCAAATATCTAGCGTAATTAAGATTTAAGATGTTAAAGTGTAGCTTGTGTGCGCCTCGCATGGCAACACACTGGAGCTTAACTTTTTTTGGTTTTAAAATTGTTGTTAAAAATAAAATGTTGTTAAAAATAAGTTAAACAAATATTTTAAAAAAATAAGCCCACTGAGTTTCTCACCGGATCATCTCTGTTGAAGTCACGTTCCGATCTGGTTGTAAAAAATGAAAATGACAATTTGTATGTGCCTCGTAGGCTTATACGAAATAAACGATTCGAATTTGACTTTGACTTAACTTAATGAATTATGAACTACAAATACACGAGATACATATTAAATAATAATGTTTCAGGTGATTGTCCTCGACGAGGCAGCAATCGCAGCCGCCAGCATAATTCCCGATCAAGACCTATTCAGTGGGAGTAC
The DNA here is from genome assembly GCA_905333125.1 of Pheosia tremula. Classification (NCBI taxonomy): domain Eukaryota; kingdom Metazoa; phylum Arthropoda; class Insecta; order Lepidoptera; family Notodontidae; genus Pheosia; species Pheosia tremula. The sequence goes on along the minus strand of HG995403.1, from coordinate 922,874 downwards.
AAGTAAGTTTAAAAAAATACAACTTTAACATAAACTATGTAATGTAATTAAATAGGCTAGCAAAAGAAGTTATAGGCAGCAACCCTGCAACTGAGGTCTGCTTAGCGTTATAATTCATAGCTCTACATTGTCATGTTTGAAATATCTTTTATCGATAGCGCGTTGGTACGTACCTCATCTTTGAACCCACCCACTCAGATTTGAGTTACATTCATGGTGAGTAATATCTTATTATTCTTTGGATCAGTTTACCTTTTATTTAGGGTTTACAGCTAGTGTTTTATCAATGAAAATAAATACTGAAAAACAATGAAAATATCGAACATTTAGCAAATGGTATGCGTTTTAGTTGTGTGTGCATGTAATAAAAATATTTCGCGCCGTTCACGAGTTGATTGACAGACGTCCGGCCGTATCGGAAGCACCGTGCATGTTTCAAATATTATGTACAGATAATTCTGGTTTATTATTTCAAAAAAGAAAGAAAACAACCCAAAAGGTCTGAAACGTTTGATAATAGTTATCTTAGGTTTTGTTTCGGACATTTTGTTTCAGATGTTTTTTTTTTTGCTACAATTACATTCCTCAACCTAATAAAACCCACCCAAAGTTCAGTTCCTTTGATTATTGAGCTAATGTAACGTTATTTATTATTTTTCTTGGGACTTTTTAATGTTTGTTTTTTTCAAAAATAATTACTAGATTCTTTTTGCAACATTTCTCTCAAGCTAATACATACTCTATTCTCATTTTCCAGTGTTCCTAAATCCAGTGTCGACGGAGCAGGTGGTAAGAGAGAGCGGACTCATCACGGTCGATTAGACAATACGCTGTAGCACGCGGGTCAAGACAAAACCTATGTCACGGAGTATGTCTCTCCCTTCCGTAATTCATACGAGCGAAAGAGACAAAATCTATTTATCTCACTTTAGTCTTGTCACAGCCGGTTGTGCTACGAGTGCAGATTGTGTCAATTTTAGATGTATCGGAACTATTAAGTTGTATTTGTTGGTGTCAAATAGACTCGATTTTTTGTCATTGCTCAATTATATTAATTATATGAATATTTTGCTAATCTTGTTAGCTTTTGATTAAAAGAAAGATAATTCCCACTTAATTTCATCATTCGGATTTTTTTACTTGTAAAAGGGTCGAGATGTTTGTAAAATAAAATTGTCAAACGGCAAATTCCCATTACAGTATTACATTTCGAAATGAATAGACGTTTTTCAGTCTCCAGAGAGCTAAGGGTCTAGATTCAGTTAAAATATCGCCGGCCACGCTTACTCTGAGCTCTAATATTTTATTCAAGTTAGGCCGGCAGTCTGGCTTTCCAGAGAGCCTGGCAATCTCTGCCATATCATGTGAGCTAAATTTTTTTTATACCAATATACTATCTTAATTTGACACTAACAAAAGCAATAATATAGTTCTTGTTAATATTATACTATTAATATTAATTAATTATTATTGAAATACAAAAGTAGTTAGTTGATAATTATATTGTTCGACGATCTCATAGTCGCTAGTTTTATCGGTAAGGCTACATAATGTATTTGATAGTATTGAATAAATAATGTTTAAAACTCCATCATGCATTTTAAGAATGGATCGGTTGATTATAAATAAGTATATAATAGTAAACATGAATACAAGATAACATATGTTTGCGTCCTTCACCATTGAATATTTCTCTCAGGAATAGCGAAAACTTATCTCAAAATTCGCTTGGCTGACTGAAACTATGCCATACATGTTTATTCCGAAAAATTGGAAAACGAGCTTCAGGATGTATTGCAGGCTGGAGGTACGTTAACTAAACTAAACTAACTCCACACGTAGATGTCGTAAGGACCGCTATCTATACATATAAATAAAATTGGAGTGTCTGTTTGTAATATTAAAATAACCGCTTTTTACTAAGTGCATTTGGATGTACACACGGTACCTATACCAAAACAACATTTTTTACAATTTTTGTCTGTCTGTCTGTTCCGGCTAATCTCTGAAATGGCTGGACCGATTTTGAAGGGACCTACTTTTATTTTAGAAAAAAACATAGGATCTCACGAAAAAAAATAAAAACCAATATTGCAGTGCTGCGCCTGATTAGGTTTGGTAGCAACAACCTGCAATGCGTCTCGTGGGCTCAGAACGCGCGAGCAGGCTGTTGCCAACGGTATTGTCTTTGTTAAATACCACGCGGACGAAGTCGCGGGTAACAGCTAGTTATTAAATAATAAAATCATCATAAAAGGATCGAATTCCCACGTTACATTCACAAAGATGATCTCAGAAGATTTAATTGCTTGATGTTTTTCTTCGTTATATTCTATTTGAGTGATTATGTTTGGTGTACTATATTCTAGGTTTGCAAATAAACTCTGAAGCAGATCAGAACTTAACATGTTTAAAATACAACAATACAATAGCTAGAATATTGATGATTGTGATACGAAATGATGGTGGTAAGAAAGATACTGTATTCGTTCTTCGGCGTCAGCTATCCTTGATCTGGTACATAAGTATTTCCGTTTTGATTACTAAAATAAAATACAAGCATTTAGTGACATTTCAACTCACTCACTGCTTACGACCCAAAACCTCAACGAACGACATAGGTTCTACAATATCACACACTACATGAAGATAAACGTGCAAGAAGGGCGCATTTGATTGCATTCCTTCAGGCGGGCGCTGATGTGACGTCACGTCAGTTAAACAGGCGGACCGCATGTCGCGGCTTCATAATAATAGTACATCACCGCTTGGAGCGACGTTTAACTTGATAGTATAGATGAGGAACAGAATTATAACTTGGCTATAATGCAGAGTTTTGATGGCAACATTGGTCCACATTAAGAATAAAAACAGACCATGTATAATGAGGCAGTGAAATTATATGTTTATCATCATGGTTGTTATTTTTTAATTTGAACAGTATATCCTAAAACTTTTAATTACGTGTCAACACTCATAAACAATCTCAAGTTACTTATTACTGGTGCAATCGTTCATTCCTTACACTGAGAGAAAATTCCACGAGTGGCGTAGGCATTAATTGCTGTGACACCGATGTAGCCCCGATATAGTTAATAAGTATACGTTCTGCTTTATGCAATTCGTTTGTTTTATTGAAACTAGTATTATGATACTTCTGTGTTATCTGTACAGTGGGCAGTTAGAATGCGGTTAACCTTTTCACCAACACAGCCTTATCCTGGGCCCATCCAACAGGGTTGGGAGCGTTAGGAATTATGTCTTTATGGATTACTTCATTATTTAGACTATATCTCAAATAAACAAGTTGATTCAGTATTGTAGTTACAATTAAATAACTTCAAAATTATGCAACCAAAGGGTACATGGGTGGTTTGTTTTATCTTTTTCATTGGATCTATAGATTCCCGTAATGAGTATAAATAAATAAAAAATGTAAGGACGACTTTTAATAAAGCAGGACCACGCTGGTACAACACAAGAAGCGGCAAAAAAAATGAAACACAAAAACATGTTTTGCATCTTACTCGAATCACAACAAGATGCTACATTCTGCTATCATTAGAAATTCTAGTCTCGCACAGAAATCTCCTAACGACCTAGTAATTATTCCGGAGTGGGCCTAAAAAAATAAATAAATTTCTTAAACAATACGTGACTGAACTTAACGAGGAGGCTTCCCAATTTTATTTTCAATCGTAAATTGTTATTGTTCTAGATGGGTACGATACATAATGAAATATGTAGTATGTAATATATTTGTGTATTGTGGGTGCCTTGTTCTTGCGAACGCGAGTGTCCATGAAGTCCTAAGTGTCGTGAAAAGTAGTTGCTATCGTTCGTCCCTTATCGTATCGTTTTTTGTTTGCCAATTCTGTTCCGCAATTCAGATTTAGATTTTTACGTGGCATGGGATAAACTTACATTTAATGAAAAAATGTGTGTGTACACAGGTGAATTTATAATTTTATATATTTGTATGTATGTAGGGGCTAATATCTCCGGAACTGTACTGATCAGATACTCAAAATATGTCACTTTAAAAAAAAAAATAATATTGATGAGTGTCTAGCTCAAAAGCAAAATCTATGACAATGTTGGAAGCCATTAAATTTTAAAAAGTCAAGTGAAGTGATGCGCGTGCGAAGCCGCAGGCAAAGGCTAGTGTAAGTATAAAATCCTTTCGCACTGCACCTAATGTTCGATGGGCGTGGATTCCATACGTCACTAAAGGTCAAGTTCCAGCTAATTTAGCGCCCTCTGGCGATCCGCAACGTACTCACGCGGGGATTATGGCTCATCCCGGGCCGCTATTATGGACCAAATTGATTTACAACGGCGCGGGCTTAGGTTATTCGGATTATGTGTTAAGCTTTGGAATCAGTGGTTAATGTATTAAGGTGGGCGTTGGAATTCATAGAGATGTTTATTTTTCGTATTAGATAGATCATTATGAATCACATTATAAAAAAAGACAAGGAATTATTGGTATGGAACACAAAAATAAATAGAGTTGCATTCTGTTACAATCCGGTGTCGCCTATTTTCATACTTTTATAGTTATGGGCATTTGAATTCTCTCTTTCTCTTTTGCTATATCTTAAGCTACTATAACGTGTAGGAAACATGTAACAAGTTAGTTTCACTTTTCTGCACGCAGCCACGCGGCTCTATAGGGCGGCCACTGCAAAGAGTTGTCGCGTGTTTTTTTGCTTGATATTTTGATTGTTGTTTTTTGTGTGTTCGTGTTTATTCCTCATTTTGCAAAGCACAGCAAGCGTATATTCTTCTCATATGTGTTTTTTCTTCCATGGAACAATGCTCCTCACTCATATTGGACATGTTAAATTTAACATTCGACTTTAACAACAGATTTTACCACTTATAATCAGAATTTTGAACCGTCTATTGTTGGTTATAAAAAGTTTTTTCATTATCCCGTACGTAGGGAGCTTATTGAAAATAACAGTGTCGTGGGAGCTCTTGTTTTATTGTAAATTGCTGGTCTGGGGATAAAGGAAGTGCTGTTTGTGTATCTTTACAATAGTTATTGCTTCGGGTGAACAGATTTTTTGTTTCAAAGTTGTTTTCTGTTGTTGTTGTACAAGTTTTGAACAAAAAATATGTCACTAGTATAAACCGGCAAGTCATGTTGAGATTGAGACTATTATTATGTTTGTTGTCCCAAAATCTATGTGTATATAAAACAAAGTCGTGTTAGTTACACCATTTATAACTCGTCAAGGGGTGGGCTGATTCTTATGAACATATTTTTTTTTGAATTTTTCTCCAACCCGAAAAGCAGAATAACTATTAAAACATAGGAAAAATTCATTAAAGAAATAATGATTCAGATTTTTTTTCTTATACATTTAATTCTGAGCCGGTACGAAGTTTGCCGGGAACGCTAGTAGTAAATATAAGATTAAAATAGCTTTTTTGTGGTAGCTTAAGACGTACCTAAATAGAAAGTTTGATACGTTGATTCTAGTGTTCATAAATATGTATAACGTTTTCTACAAAAAAAACTAGTATGTACTGGAAAAAAAATGCTTTAATAATATACAGTAGATTAAACACAATCTCACCAAAAACAGCTGCTTCTTTCTGCCTCTTGACGTCTAAATATCATAGTTTGTTTCCTGACACACACCTGACACACTCCTAACATTATTCCTTTTTTACTGAATTCCTAATTTTACTGAATGTTCACTTCATTTATATCTCTCAAAGAATTTCGTGGCAATGTTTTTGAGTCTTCCAAAGAAGATGGCAATTCTGAATTTTTGGTTTCAGGCAAAGGATAACAAAGCACTCCACCCATAATAGCCATTATACCAAATATAGCAGCTGAAGCAGATTCAGGCAAAGAATTTATTGGTGGTGCTACTATCTGTCCCATCCTAGATAGTACTGATAGAAAGCCTAACACAGAATTCCTTATAGATGTAGGAAACAATTCCACACCATATAAAAATACTATAATAAATGACAAGAAGAAAAAACAGTTGCATATACAAGCTACTACAACTCTCGCCCAAGTTAGGGATGAAGGTATACAAATTACTACAATCATGAACAATCCTGATAGGAAGTTAGTTGCCATTAAAAAACTTCTTCTGCTTAAAATTTTCAACAAAAATGTTGCGGCAATAGTGCCTGGGAAGAGCAATGCACCTGATATGGCTACATTTAAATGGATGTTACCACTCATTTTGCCAATATACTGGGACACTCCGTAATACCCCATGCCGCACACAAAATATATAAACGACATGCATGCAAGGTTCAAAGTAAGCTTCCTGTGACGGAAGATTTGCCAGAAACTCATTTTTCTGCGCATTTTGGATGCTTGTTTTGCGTGGTATTCTTCTATTTCGTCTTTAAGCTCAACGCTTGGCAGTCTGTTACTGAAAGTAAAATTGCTATGATCATTTGGGTTTGATAAACTATGCCGGGTTTAGATTCTGACTAGCAGCATTATTGATACCAGGTCAAGTTTTTAATCTCTAACTCACTCACTCTTGAGGTTACTTTCATTATTATTACTATATATAAAACCGTTTAAAAAAGTGTTCATAGCAAGCAATAATACAACAAGTCTTACAATTCCGCAATCCTCTGAATCACAATTGTCGCTTTTTCAATATGATCATTATCCAACAACCATTTAGGTGACTCCATCACCATCCACCTCAATGCCACAAAGAAGAATATGGGTATTGATAGAGCCAATTGGAACTCATCGCAATCTCTAAGCAAGTATGATATCCCTGCTAATGACATATGACTTAAGTTTAATGGCACATGGAATAGGGCTGTCACAATCTCTCTGTGTCTGACCCCGCAGTATTCAACGCAGAGGACGTAGCTAGTCACGACAGCTCCACCAACTCCAATGCCTTCGATACATCGCATGAAAATGAATGAGGCAGCTGTTGGCATTGCGCTAACGAGACAGCCTGATACAGCTAGTGTTAGACAACTGGTTGTGAACATGGAAAGTCGGCCATATCTGAAGAGAACGTAAACATTATAACGTACATTGATTAAACCACCTTCACTAACGTTACGAACACTACTAACAGGGGGAAGAGCACTAACACTAATAGGTAGGTATGTACGTAAATATGATGTCAGTTACCATGCATAAAATAATTTAAATAAATTTCGCACAGGAATGTAAGCTTTTAATTTTTCAAAAAAAATATTTTGTCACTTCCCACGTAGTGGTCGCACAGCATGAAATAGCATCATCAGTACATACCTGTCAGACATGAATCCAAACAATAGAGACCCTAAAAGCGTCCCAACATACAGCATACTTTGCGAGAAGCTGATCAACCAGACTCTATCGCAAATTATTTTGAATTTGGTCTGCATCGTCTGTGTAAACACAGTTCTATTCCACACTGGATCATCACATGGGCACAGGCCCTTCTTTTCTAATGGTTCATTAACTGAATTACATTCGTACTCCATTGGAGGGGATAGGAAGATCAGACTAAGAACATGCCAGAATATCGGCAATTTGCTCAAGAAAATTAAAGAGAAGAAGTAATAATGATAAGGAGTTAGCCGATGAAACTGTATCTCGATTGGGTTCTTTAATTTGGGCATTTTTAACGAAAATTTATTTAGAATTTGATGTTTGGGATATCGAGATGGTTGTGGATTTTGTGTTTAAATCACATTATTGGCGTTCCTACGTGTGAGTTGCCCGGTATGTGAGCTCCGTTGATGATTAATATTTGTAACTGTTCTTTGGACTTCTATTTACTCGTAAATATCGTAAACATTTATAAAAATATTAGACATTAAGGAATAAAATCATTATATTTACATACAAGATGTTTTTAAAAAGAGCATCCATGGAGTTTCTTGCCCATTCTTCTCCATAGAAACGACATTCCGAACGGGGGGGGGGGGGGTTAAAGTTTTTGCTTAGCATTTTGTAACTATTTTGTCGATTCATAAGTACTGTACTTAATAGTTTGTAATATGAATATGGTATATAAATGGTTCTGATTATATGCTGTACGCGTGAAGTCTAATCAATATAACAGTAGAAGGTCTAAATCTTCTCACCTGCACTTTATAGTCAAATCAAAACTGAAAATATCTAAGCGAACATTGTAATGAAACACGTTTTCATGCTAGCAATAAAACAAATTCCTAAAGTTACATCCGGGTACTATAATTGGTTCGTTACGAAAAAAAAACAGAAGGATTTTTTTATTGCCACAATAAAAAAGCTAGCGCCAAGTTTCCGTGAAAGCTTTTGTAAATAAGCAAAGTTCGGTTACGTAGTGCTAACGACAATACTGTTTGAAACTGGGGTTTCGAAACATACATAAAAGAACGTTTTGTAAATCCGTTTGCTAAGTGAAATAAAGTAAACAGGGGGAACTGTTTATGTGTAGCTGCTTAGCCATTTATCTTGGATATTTTTAGGTATTTAGAAAAGAAAAATTTTGAGTGTTGTTGTTATCAATTAAGTATTTCGTGTGCTTCCTTCATCCTGACGGAATTTGTATAGCTATAAATACATATGTATTTAAACTGTAGTTTATTTAACCACAATAACACTAATAAATGGAAACGGTAAATTGTATAATGCCAAGCATAGTCAGACAGGTAAAGATAAAGTTTTAAGATTCTACACAAAAAAATGCTATTCACTTTTTCCAAGGGTAAACCTGCCACGTTAATGCCTAAAACATAGCTTATAAATGAAAAAAATATCCGTGTATGCGGTACTTTAAAGCGTATCAATCAATTCTGCCTACGGCAGCGCCCCCGTCATACATTATCAAAGGCGTTACTTGGACGTCTTCCATGTGAGGACCTGTAGCCTCTAGATAGGACTAGCTATAGAAATGTGGATTGAAGTATGTGAATTTATAAGCATGGTTGTAATAATAATAATATCGCCAGACGAACACACCACCTATACGGTCTCGCACTAAGCGACGCTTGTATCATGGGTACTGTACAATGGACTAAGGGTGAACTCAGTATATAATACTTCTATCGATACTAAACATCCTTTACTCAGGTATAAACATTCATGCTCATCACATAAAAAATGACCGTACCAGGATTCGAATCCGGGACCCCCAGCGCAGAAACCAGGGTCACTACCAACTGCGCTAATCTCGTCATCAAAGTCAGTTGTCGTATAACAGTGGAATAATACATTATAAGGTCGTTGTTACAGAGCCGTGTCAATAATTAAAAGCAAATATTGCTAATAGCATAGAGTATAAAAATATGAAATTTGCCTACCGCTCCATTTACTTTGGTAATTGTTCAAACTGTATTTGTTAAGTTTTTCATATCCAGTCATCTTCTAGATCTGCACGCCAAAATCCTTCTACAACATTACATTTGCTGATGCCAAAATCCTTGTACCTCTGAAATTCAAGCCTTAAAAGCCAGGATGTATCCATTATCGATAGCATGATAAAGCTTGTCGCAGAGTAAATGCTTCGAGTACTATCTCGTGAACGTATATTTTGGGCTGTTAGCGATTTGGCATGTAAAGATTGATACATCTTAGCTCGTATGCTGACTTGGTATATACCAAGTCAATTTTGATAACACACTCTCTTATTATTAATTTTAAATGCAGGTTGTTTATGAAAACTTCTTAGATTTTTGTCCGATTGGCTTATTTGCTTAAAACTAGTCAAGGGCTAGGAATTACCTAATCATTCATGATTTATTTTAGTAACAGAATTATTTGCACTCAGTTCCCACTAATATAAAAGATTTGAGAGCCATTTTTATAAGTAAGTAGTTATCATAAAAACCTTTTATTTTCTGAATACTATTTTTAATACTATTGTAAATTTGTATTAAACTTTTACAAAATTGCGTAGGCCTACATTTGCATAAGGTAATTAGGCATATTGTTTGACAGATAGCCGAAAATGCTTTCCATGCCTCGGTCAAAGCAGTCTTTGATAAAATATTGAGAGGTGACTTAGAAATGGATGCCAGAGATGGTTGCACTCAAAGCGAATAGGATATTGGTACAAGAGACGATGGCTGTTAAAGGTAATATGTTAGTTAGTATAGTTGGCATTCGGAACGTAGCACTCGATTTCTTAAATTTATTTTTATTGCTTTGAAAACGCAAATAATAATGACAATATCCACAGACAAGCACATCAAGTTCCACTATCCCAAAATAAGCAAGGCTTCTATGGGTACCGAACAAATAAAATAAAAAACATATTTCGTATGTGCATTTTATGATAAATGAAACTAACTAAATGAAAGTAACATCACCAATAATTATAAAATAAACACGAAGGGATTTAAATAAATCTAAAACTGCACTTGTCCATAGCTCACTCAATTCAATAAAGTTTAATGCACTCAACTTTTCGTCACGTTTCTTAACTCAAGCGAATCCATCGCTCATTTACTCCTAAATTAACTAAACGTGTTCTCTAATTTAACTAACAACATAACACTTAATTTGATATTGTAAACACGGTTTCGCATCGGGGCTCATTACTGCGGTTAACTACTCCACACTCCGCATGTAGGCTCAGCTACCAATTAGTTATTTGATTAGACAAACAAGCAGTTGATTTATTGTAATTAACTAGTCACAATTATGTTATAAATGCTTGGGATATTAGAGGATTCATTATTAATTAGGTGCCGTGTAGCAAAAACAGGGTAATAAGCCTGGCACAATACTGAACTGGAAGCCAGTTTGCCGCAAAATTGAAACATTATTTACTCTTCGTTGACTCATTGCTACTGTCTATTTCTATAATATGTCATTTGTCTATGTCAACAGCTTAGCTGTAACTTTATTTAACATGTTTTGTTGTTAAGGTTACCTTGCCGTAACACAGTTTTGAACTAGCACGGAAGGTAAGGATTACGTTAAATTGTATACCTGCCGCCATTATTATCCATGTTCTGCCTATTATGGTATTTACTACCTATTTACATAAGGTACACAACTGTTTTGTATGTTTGATTAAATAAAAAAAAAAAATTGATTTGATTGATTTTTTGTTAATTTTGTTTCTCGTACCTTTCTCGCGTGTTTGTCTGTTTTTTTCTCACAAATTTACTTTCAGTTTTTCGATAAGAATATTAAATATTTCAATGAAGCTTTTAAAAAATGTAGTACAATTATTTATAAATTGCCAATAATATTAAAAAAAGGAAAACAATAAAAAGCTGCAAGGTTGTGACATCAACACCATAAGTCAGCGCGTGTGCGAAAAGGAAAGAACACGACCCTACTAAGTCAGTCCTTCCTCAATTTACCTGTCGGACTTCTCGTGTTTAGCTCAACGAGATTCCTATAAGTTCCCTGGTCCTATAAAATGTGTACCTTTCGTAAAGTACTTTTCGTAAATTATGCTCTATGCATTATTAGGGCTTAGGCTTAGTAGGTATACACTAGCTTAATTTACTCTAGCACGTCTCCTTATCGCGGTGTTCAGTGTTCACAGCAAATAAATCACTCGCAGTTCGCTGATACGCCCTGTTGGCACCGGGTGTCTAGTCTAGACCTCAGACGAGAGGCATTATCTAATGCTGGTGAGATTAAATTGTTGCGATGGGTATTGTTGCTTGTTGCTTCAAGTTGGAAGCGTTTTATTTACCGGGATAATAAAGTTACCAACGTTGGTATATTAGTTCACTCCCATGTGTGTGTGCGTGTGTGTGGGTAAAAACTTAACCATGACAATTTCATAAAGATCCAACATTGTATTGTGTCTACATACACAAGTAGAAAAACATATGAAATTGACTCTTTCTGATAATGATCGAGTCGTTTTTTTTTTTAATTTTATAACACTGATTCCATCCATTCCATTATATTGTTTAATTATAATATAACTTGCTGACATGCTATGTAGTATTTATAGCATTAAACCATTCTTCCTATTGGTAAAGCGTTGGATTACCAACTGATCTGTGAGAAATCCTAATGGAAGAGCAGAAACAAATAGAAATACCACACATATTAGCATATCCTCGAACACAGCAACGATAGATGCACCAACCGAAACAAAGGGTATCCCTGTGTCATGCATACATCCGTCTGTCCGGTCTATTCTCCCACATTTGACGTAGACCTACAAATTTCGGGATAAAAACGGTCTAGCGAGCGGGTGGGCCAGTGAGACTTTTAAAAGATATAGTATTTTTTTGGACCATACAAATATTTGTATTTTTATTATTTAAAGGTTCCTACTGTAATTTGAGCCAAGATATAAATATTAACAAAAACCGTCCGTTAACAAAAACAGCGGTCACAATACTAAATTGGACTGTATTATTGCAACAGTAAGATTGTTTATACAAGGAAAGCCATATATTGTCGCCAAGCGGCCTAGCCGTGTTCCGGCATGATGTTCGGTGTTGCCATTCATGGATGGCGGGTCAGATCAGCCGCGCTGCATGTGCCTAGTGAATGTAATACGGCATATTTAAGGTGGAAGCTTAGGTCAGGGCGCAAAATTCAAAATGTCAATGGTTATTAAATTTTTACGAGAAATTTGGACATCTTTACGACGTAATGAAAAAATAAAAACCATTGACATTTTTAATTTCTCGCCCTGACCTGAGCTTTCACCTTAATTCTTTTCTTTCCAGAGTGGACATGACGTAATCACGTCATAATATGTCTTCTAAACGGTTGTATCTACCAACAGAATGCGATAGAGCTATGTAACGCCAACGGCATACTCGGCTCAGTTATCCGTTGTTTCTCAAAATTTGTATCGCACCCACATCTCTATTGAATGCTAGAGGTATACAGCACAGAGCGCTCGCCACTCCGGACAATAGCCGCTGCGATCTGACCGCTCCCCTTACACCGACACTTTGAGCAACGCTGGATTTTACTCAGTGTTCTTGCAATTAGCTGAAGTAGAGTTTTGGGTGTCCAATATATTGTGTAAGGAACTTCCTGGACGTATAAGAGGATTAGAGCTCATTTACGTGTATGCGATGTTCTCATTTAGTATTACTAAGCTAGGTAAGTCGTGTAGTGATTGAAACTTCTACACGAGATTTAGAATATATAAGGAACAAAATTCTGTAAGGAACCTACATACAGACGACAAGCAAATTGGCTTTTATAGAACTTTTATAGACGCTAGAACCGCTGAACGGATCTGGAAGAAATTTAGCACAGACAGGCTACTATTTATCCCGGTAAAATGTATGGTTCCCGTGGGATAGATGTTATAATTTTTTCATACTTTTTATCGCGGGTAACACCGCCGGGCGCAGCTAGTAATATATAAAATATGTAGGTTTTGTACCAACATACTTATTGGGAGAATTTCTCATGAACACATTTTGCTTTCCTAATCAGCAAATTAATTACATCAGATATACGCGCGTCATTGACATCCCTCTCGTCCCAGATTAGGGACTCGGCAGTCCCCAAATTATATTTAGTGGTAACAAGAAAATAATTGTTTCATCATCCTCGTAATTCTCGGAAGCTTTATATTGGGTACACGTGTTGAAGAAACTGCCCTTATAGGTATTCATTATTGGCTCATAAATTTAACCGGCGTGTAAATATTTATCCCACCTTAAGAGGGAAGCTCAGGGTCAGGGCGCGAAATTCAAAATGTCAATGGTTTTAAAAACCGCTACTTTTACTAACTTTATGGTGTTGTATCGCTTTGGGTATTTTTTAAGCAAACTTAATGCATCGAGACATCTAATGCAGAATGCTAATATCGCAAAACACTAAATTACATCGTAAAGATGTCCAAATTTTTCTCAAAAAAATAAAAACCCTGAGCTTCCACCTTAAACAGTTATTGTTAAATGAGGCCAGGTCTTAGGATGTCGCAGGACCAAAAACTTGAGAGATGTTTTGGAACCACGTCCGATGCTATGTATTCATAGCGCATCTTTAGAAGATTTCTACAGTCCTGCTAATACAATACATTAGATGTGGTACCGGATGATCTGTATTTATGTCCCTCTCTGAGGATTTCACTTCAAACAGTATAATAAAACAAAATCCAAAACGGTTCATAAATGACGGAAATCTGAAGTCAAACATAAAAAATAAAAAAAAAGATAAAAAATACAATCGAATTGAGAACCTCCTCATTTTTAAAGTCGGTTAAAAAGACATGTCAATCACAATATTTATGGTTATAAAGATGACGATGATGATGTAGGTAGGTTTAATCAATTCAATTAAATTATTTTGATTAAGATATCCTTGCAAATAACAAACGTACAAATCATTTGATCGTAGTTAGTGATCCTTATTCGCTCTTTTTTATGCTTTTAGCTTATTATATAGGTAAAAGATAGCGTAGTTTTATAGTAGAAACTATGCCTTCTCCCCGCACATTATTGATACTGGTTCTATGATGCCGGTACGAATGCATTTAATCTTCGTAGCGCAAGCACAGCGCAATATCAGTCGAGCCGATGACAATGGTAGCTCGATGTCTAGTGGATATTAAGTATCCGTCTACATCACAATGGTTAATAGCCAACTATTGTCCAGATTATAGGCAAGAATGGTGGAATATGGTATTAATATTAATTCTACGGTATTAAACGTTGAGGGTCCCGGGTTTGAATCCTTGTTGAGGTTAAACTTTCTGTGAAAAATACGAATGTTGGTACCTGAGTCATGGATGTTTAATACCCATATAAATATTATATACTGCGTTCGCACCTAGTCCATTGTACGGTACACATAATACAAGCAATACTTAGTCTCGAACTGTATAGTTGGGGTGTTCGTCTGGCAATAACATTATTATTATAGTTACATATCCTTAATTTTTAATTCATGATTACATATTGTCACCCAAACTACGGTCCCAAATAACGCTTGTATTACGGGTACCGTACAATTTACTGGCAGCGATCCAAGTATATAATTACTAAATAACCAACACTGATGACTCATGCATAAACATAAATTTCTCATCACACAATGTTAGCCTCTATCGGAATGAAGTGGAACTGGACTAACTACCAACTGCCAATCAGGTGGTCAAGATTGACGCATGATGAGTACTTTTTTATATAATAATACCAGCCCTTTTTTAATGTCCCGCTGCTGGGCACGGGCATCCCCTGAATTCGAGGGGGATTAAGCCATAGTCCACCACGCCGGCCCAGTGCGGGTAAGTGGACCTCACACATCTTTCGAGGGGCTCTCTCAGACATGCAGGTTTCCTCACGATATTTACCTTCAACACATTTTTTTTTCATATAGTGTCAATGATATTAATTACTGTATGTTTATATTATGATCAAAGACCTGGCTCTGTGGTCTGTGATTAGGATTGTCATAATACATATACTTTTAATTACTACTACCACATGAATGCATTCAATCTCGACAGGCGCATAGTGCAAGCATAATATCAGCCGCATTCAACAATGGCGTCCCGATCTCGAGTGGATATTAAGTTTCCGCCGATATGACAATGAAATGCTGAATAGGCTGCACACTTGGAAGTACCACAATGCTTCGAGCTCCTGAATTAAATCCAGCTTACCAAGTAAATTATAGTCATCGGTCAATTTGACGACCTAATTAGCGCAGTTGGTGGTCTGTGCCACAAGTACCGAGTTCGATCCCTAGTAGAGACAATCCTTGTGTGATGAGCACGACTGTTTGTCTGACCGTCCGACTGTGAGTCATACATTTTAAATATCTATATAAGTATTATATACTGAGTTCACCCTCAGTCCCATTGTACGGTACCCATAATACAACCGTTGCTTAGTGTGAGACCAGATAAGTCAAAGTCAAAGTCAAATCATTTATTTCGTATAGGCCTACGGGGGCACTTACAAATTGTCATTACATTTTTTCCTTAATACTACAACCGGATCGGAACGCGACCTCAACTGAGAAGATCCGGCAAGAAACTCAGCGGGCTTGTCTTTTTTTTTTATCCATTATATTTACAAAAAAAATAATTATAAAAAGTAAGCTCCAGTGTGTTGCCATGCGAGGCGCACACACGCTACACTTTAACATTATAAATATTGATATTAGAGCGATCAGTCCCAGGCTGCTTTATCATCCAAATAATCCAAGATTCTGTAATAACCCTTACGACATAAATTACTTTTAACAGTTCTTTTAAACTTACTAATGGGCAAATCTCGGATTCCTTTGGGAAGTTTATTATAGAAGCGTATACATTGATAGTTGGTGTGTTCGTCTGGCGATATTATTAATTGGAATGCGCGGGCGCTGGGATCATATCCATGTTTACTTGCATACTGTAATTTAAAAAAATAGTAACCATATTGAAACAACTAAAATCAACGCTAACGGTACGTCAGGCGAAAACTGCATATTAAAATTGATCAAAACTCACACTGAGGACCCTTTTTTTTTTTTTGTTGACGGGGGGGAAATCTTCGATAGATACCCGGCCTCTGTGTGGGAGAGGGCCGGGTTATGTGGGATTCTTACCCACTAAAACCCCCCCGGTGGCCGCCTTCGACACATGTTGGAGGGGCTCCGGGATCTCCAAACGGAACGCACCGGTGCCCCTCTTGTGCCTCGCCCCCTTATGGGGGCCCGTCTCGGGGGAGCAGATGTTTGCACCCCCTGCGCCCTCGCTGCGCACGGCGGCGGGGAGCCACGCCCGCCGCCGTCCTCCTCAGGAGTCGTCATCGTCACCGGACGTCCGGGGCCCACACCCCAGTCGTCCTCGACCCCGAGGGTAGCCCGTTATTTAAGGCCCTGGGCATCAGGGCCGGGGGGCCTCGACGAAGCGCGACTCGGCGTCTTCGTCGGCGGCGAGCGGGATCGGCTCTCTCGCGATCCCGCTCGGCTGACTCCTTCTGGGACATAACAGTCTCACAGAAGGCAGTCATAGCCCCCCACGCCGCTTCCCCGGACAGCATAGCCGACACTACGCTGTCGAGGGAGAGATCCGATCCGATCCGTTGGACCAGGATTCCCCGCTCCGCGTCCCACGCGGGACACGCCTCCAGCGTGTGCTGGGCGGAATCCAGGTCCCCTCCACAGTGGTGGCAATTGGTCGTTGCCTCGCGTCCTATCTTGCACAGATAATCACTGAAATAGCCGTGTCCAGTGAGTATCTGCGCAAGCCTAAAGGTGACTCGCCCAGTCTTCCTCCTCACCCAAGTTTCGAGGACCGGCAGAATGGCGCTGACGACGCGTTTGCGCGCGTATCGCTCCTCCGAGAGCCGCGCGCGCCACTCGTCGAACGCGCGTCTCTGCTCCTGCCGGCGTATGCTTTCGAGCGCTGGCACCTCCTCACCCCTCCGGCGGAAATCGCGGTACCGGTCATAGACCCTCGCGTCCATATCCGCCAGAATGTCCAAGGGCGGGAAGCGCGCCAGGATTGTCGCCGCCTCAAAGGATACCGTGCGGTATCCTCGTGCGACCCGGATGGCCATCCTCCGCTGCAGGGAATAGATTTTAGTCCTGCAGCGGCGAATACGCAGCCTGGGGGCCCAGACTGGGGCCCCGTATACCACCACGGATCGCACGACCCCCGCATAGAGGCGGCGGACTTCCTCGATCGGTCCCCCGAGGTTGGGCAGCAGTCTGTGCAGAGCACCCACTACCCTCTCGACCCGGGGGACCAGGCGCCCGAAGTGCTCCTCGAAACCCCATCGACTATCCAGGGTGAGGCCCAGGTACTTCATGTACCGCCCCACCCTTACCAGCGAGTCACCCACGCGTATCCACGAGTCGGGCGGTTCCCTGCTCCTTGGCAGTCCGTGGAACCATAGCGCCTCGGTCTTGTGAGACGCTATGTGCAGGCCCAACTCGCGGATCTTGGCAACGACCATTGCCACCCCAAGCTCGGCGAGCCTCTTGGTCCTCTCGAAGGTGTCCCCACTGGCAATAACCAACGTGTCATCAGCGTAACAGACGACATTTACGCCAGCGGGGAGTTCGACACGCAGGACAGCGTCGTACGCGATGTTCCATAAGAGGGGTCCCAACACGGACCCCTGCGGAACACCGCAATTGACCTCCCTCCGGTGCACTGCATCGTCATGTCCCAGGTACGTTATGAACCTGTCGCGCAAGTAGCCCCCGACTATGATGGCTTGCAGGTAGGAGGGCACATGATGATGTGCCAGTGCCCCCCCGATTGCGTCCCAGGGTAGGGAATTGAAGGCGTTGACGATATCCAAACTGATCGCCAACGCCACGCCACCCCGGGACACAGCCTGCTCCGACAGGGAGCGGACGCGAATGATCGCGTCCACTGTCGAACGCCCCTGCCGGAAGCCATACTGGCTATCCGCCAGGTCGGGGCCGACACGCGACAAATGTCCGCTGACACGACCGGCAATGATCCGCTCAAAGAGCTTGCCGGTGTCGTCCAGCAGACATATGGGACGGTATGCAGAGGGGGAGTCCGCCGTCCTGCCTTCCTTCTTCAAGAGGACCAACTTAGCCTCCTTCCAGGCCGTGGGGAACGTAGCAGTACGGAGGCAACTGTCAAACAGCTGCCTCAGCCTGTCCCCCAGGGCAGCCAGAGCCAACACCAATGCCCGACCCGGTATACCGTCGGGTCCTGGCGCGGTGTTCTTGGCGCGTAAGCGGCCAACGGCTCGGTCCAGCTCCTGCTCGGTCACCCCCAACTCATCGGTATAGTCCGAAGGTGTCGGGGGGACACTGAGGACCCTGGTCTATCCAGACGGTGGGACCCTAGATTCTGAGCGGCGGCGGTATGAGCCATAGTAGTCGAAAGAGTGTAGACATACACTATTGCGCCTGCGAATTACTTTGCAATTATTTTTTTTCAAGAAATCTTGGCTTTATTATAAGTGACGCGACAAAACATTTAGCAAACTATAATAATAGTTCCAACCTATCACATAAACCGGCAATCGCTCCCGCAAGCAGTAACATTGCAGTCTAACCGCCCAGTGCGTCAGGAAATTATTGTTCAACCATAGCCGTAATCAGTTGTCAGCGCATAAATTAAACGTCGCTACCCGGTATTGTGTGGGGATTGCAACAAAACATGGTGTTAGTAGATAGTGCTTGAATTATTTCAAGTACTATTCCTAAATATATATGTATTTACAATTGCAATACAAAGTATTTGTCAGAAGAAAAGTAGATTGTTGTGATTGTTGTGAGATCACTACAAAAGACGAATGATATTTTTTTACTTCTCGTGTGAATATGAAGTTTATATAAATTTATATATAGTCTGCTTTTAATTACTCAATTTGGTTATGTACGGCAGGGATCATGAAATCCATCTAAATGTTTAAGCCATCAGCAAAAGTCCACTACTCTGAAATTCATGTTTTTTTCATTTCAAAACAATTTTATAAATCGGATACAAAGCAATACCAGCATACACACAGCTCATCTCCTGTGAATGTAAACTCCAACCGGATGCGTACGTAGTTTCCGGGATAAAATATAAAATAAACATTGCATTGAAATCGCTGCATTCTTCCCGGGGCGTTTGTATCGGTTTGTTTCAAAGGATTGGAAAGGAATTGCATAGTAGGTACTTGTGTTTATCTTTAACTTCCGCTATCGGTAATGCAGGGTTCCGATTGGTTTTCGATTTTTCAGCTTACTGTTACTTTGCTAACTATGTTACAATAACGGTTATAGGTAATCAAAGTTTAAAACAATCGTCAAAACTAAACCAAGACATAAGGGTTATTACAGAATCTTGTCTTATTTGGATGATAAAGCAGCTTAAGATTTAATATGTCAAAAGTGTATCGTGTGTGCACCTCGCATTACAACACATTGGAGCTTAATGTTCTTATAATAAACATGACTATTCAAAAGTTAAGTAAAAAAAGTATTTTGTAAAAAAATAAGCCCGCTGAGTTATTTGCCGGATCATCTCAGTTGATGTCGCGTTCTGATCCAATTGTAGAGCTAAGAAAAAAATGTAAATGACAATTTGTAAATGCTCTCGTAGGCCTAAACGAAATAAAAGATTCGACTTGGACTATCTGCTAAGTTGGTAACTTAAATTCCAGGCTGAATTAAAAGTGCAGTGCAAGTGTAACATCACAAACAGATAAGTACAACTTTAACATTGTAGTGGCGATGAAACTTCAAGTTTCAAGTATCATGTTATTTGTTGACTACGAACGAATAACATATGTAGCGTTTGAGTTTATATGAATATATGAATTTATATCCATATAAGTAGGTACTGCGCGCTACAAATATAATTAAAATCAATTATCCTGATTTCACCTTCAAATAACCTAAGATTGTCTAAACCTAACGCAAACCCAACATTGAAATATTTTTTTTACACAACATATGTTATATATAACTTTCTGATTTATTCCATACTAGCCGTTGCCCTTGACTTCAACTGCGTCTTGAATGTTTTATAACTTTCTTATTTATGAACTGATTGAAATATAACAAACACTAAATTGTAACCAAAGCTTACCAAAATACATTATTGAAAACCGCATCGAAATCGGTACAACCGTTTCTGAGATTAGCGTGCACAAGCGCATAGATAAACGGGGAATCAGACAAAAATCTAACAATCATTGTTTTGGGTTATATTTTGTTGATAAAGGCCCCCAATAATAGTTTTTATTTTCATATATCTTCCATGTACACACAGCGATCAGTTACATTTTTATTGTATGTGACGAAGATATAATATATTTTTCTAGGTAGGTGCTATCAATCATTTTGTGGGAATACATGCCTTGAAGTTGAGGGCTTGCGCGCCGCTACGTGCTTACACATCAAGTTACTGACGTAAGTTCAAGTTAGAACATGGGAGATAATGTGATTTAGAAATAAATTTTTGAGCGAAAAAATGGATTTGAATAGGTTATACTTGGAATCACTATCTAGTTGCTTTAGGGGTTTATCTGTTTTCATATTTAAACAATAAACAAATATTTTTAACTAGCTGAACACTTTGATACGCCGTTATCTTATTTTTTTGTATTAAGGTGGAAGCTCAGGGTCAGGGCGCGAAATTCAAAATGTCATGGTTTTTACTTTTTTACAAAAAAATTGGACATCTTTACAATGTAATTTAGTTTTTCGCGATATTCGCATTCTGCAAATTGGATGTCTCGATGTATTAAGTTTGCTTAAAAAAGTACCTAATCCGATACAATACCATAAGGTTTGTAAAAACCATTGACATTTTGAATTTCGCGCCCTGACCCTGAGCTTCCACCTTAAGTGACCAGCTAATTTGAGTTGCACACTTGTTATTCAGTTATTAACATTAGCATCTATACGATACGCTATAGACGCATGCATTTATAGAATTTGTCGTGTTTACTTCGGTTCCAAAAGTATTAGTTAACTTGGAATTATTTATCTCCCTTTCATAAAACTTTTGACTTTGCAGCTCAAACAACTGTTATGGTACAACTTCAGCAATATCGACTCACCGAAATTACTAAGCAAATAAAGGCAACAAATCGCGGCAGCCAAAAAAACCGTCTCAAACAGCGGTAACTCGTTACAAACAACAGTGTTAAGTCGCAGGGTGGGAAAACAATAAAATAGCGGAGACAGCGGAGCACTTAGTGTGTGGATATGAAACGAGCGGGAAATGAAGCGGTAGAGTCAGCGGCTTGCGACATGGAATAATTGAAGCAATGTAATTGGTGACTTCATCTTGCTCATCGTATTGTCATAATTTAATTTTATTATCAACTTTCAGTCTATCTTGATCTGTCAAATTACCGATATTTACACGAAGCGAGACCCTGAGACCCAGCCAATCTAAATACGAATAACCACAGGTGACACTAATAGTCAGAAAATGTTAGGCTTTCCTGAAATGATTATCAAAGATTTTAAAATGACAATCAGACAACCTTGACGTGCTCTCCAAAGCACAAAAGGTCGGATGTTATAATTCTGGCCACCTATGCCAGGTCTTGCGGAGGACCGGGATGTGTGGTAGTCATTGAGGGAGGCCTATGTCCAGCAGTGCAGATCTGTCGGCTGATGGATGGACTCACGCGTCGATCTACCGAGCATTTCAACCCACTAGGCTACGATCTATTTATAGGGCCACCATTTGTTAGCAAAAAGTTTAAATTCTCAACAGCTGTTTGAGACAATTGTTTATTGGCCGTGATTTGTGGCATTTATTTTCTTCATAGCAATCGAAAATTTGAAAATTTGCATAATCACCTTTGCACCGTTGACTTACAAGCCACGCTGAGGTTCCGTAGGTAATGAAAAAAGTAGTGTCATGTTGTCCAGCGGACAACAGCGTAACAACCGTTTTGTTGCCATTTCACACTTATCTCCTTGGGTTTGATTTGTCACAGACTGTCATTTAATTTATAACACTTTAGTGAACAGCTATAGAATCACAAAGGGAGTAGATAGGACACATATGTATCTTCATCTCCTTGTTAGTACTACATATAAATAGTGCAACTTGGCATGTTACCTAACGAGACCTCTAAATATATAATTATAAATAAAATTTAACCGTAATCGCTTACCTATCATCTATAAAAACAGCGTGAGTGGTTTACTAAAGCTATAGACTAACTTGTTGCAATAAATTTGACTCCGTGTGTACCAGTTTTTGCGCCCGCGGCAACCGCTTGGCCATATTTTCCCAACAAGCTTAACTCATAGAGGAGCGCATTCCAAGCCATTGAATATTTTATTTTGTTATTTAGGCACTAACGGTGATTCTACGGTATATTAGCCCCATGATAAATGCCACCCTTTTATTGGTTTGCTCTATGGATTTTATGGGACATTTCCTATAAGGGATCTATATCTACGTGACGAGGAAATCTACGGGATATTTTACTTGGATCTTTATTTCTGTTGTTCGTGATACGCTTGTACAATACGAGCAAAATTATAGACATTTACATAGTGTGTTATAATTATATACTTTGTAGGAAAGGGCTACTTGGATAGCGAACTAACACTGGAGCAGTTCTCAGCTAGACAACATAAATGATTAGCTAGCTCTCTAGTTCTGCGTACCCGTTTGGGGATTACAAGCGTGATGGTGTGTTATTTTTATAAAGTGAAAATTAATATTATTAACTAGCTGTTACCTGCGACTTCGTCCGCGTGGTATTTAACAAAGACACAACCGTTAGCAATAGCTCGCTCACGCGTTCTGAGTTAATGAAGTTGTAATATTAAGTCGTTGGCGGGGGTTGGGTGGGGGTTTTTTTCTAAAATAAAAGTTACTCCTTGTTACATCAGCTATCTGCCAGTGAAAGTCCCGTCAAAATCGGTCCAGGCATTTCAGAGATTAGCCGGAACAAACAGACAGACAAAAATGGTAAAAAATGTTGTTTTGGTATAGTACCGTGTATACATCCAAATGCACTTAGTAAAAAGCGGTTATTTTAATATTACAAACAGACACTCCAATTTTATTTATTTGTAGTATAGATTAGCTTGTACCTACCTTGATTATTAAATAAAAATAGTGTAGCATATAGTTGGTTTAATTACAACCTAACATTATAATCCAACCGGGGTATCAGTAGTTCATGCGGTTTCAGTATGTGCTGTGAATTTATAACTAAATTATAATTTAGATCAAATTGGCGCGTAGATAATTACTATAACCGCTGTGTGATGTGTTTTGTTTAATTTAAATTGGATTGTTTATTTAGATAATGACTAGCTGTCCCGGCGAACTTCGTACCGCCTCACCATCAAATGAATAAGAAAATGAATTACTTATCTGATTATTATTTCTTTGTTTTTTTTCTCACGTGTTGATAGTTAATCTGCTATTCGTGGCAACGACTAAATAAAAAAAAAACATAAGATAATAAAAACCACCCACTTGGTCTTAGATATATACACACATATGTGTTTAACGTCGCAATATGATTGCAAATTTACAAGAATACTGGCCACAGTACAATTTTACAGTGAGTTCGCTACCAATTAAGTTCAAATAATTACTGGCCGCCACTAAACTTGAAACCAATAACTGTATCCTTTTAACGCAGTATGCCATTGTCATTCGATCATGAGCCGATTGTGTTATCAGAAGATCTTCATGTCATAAACTCAGCTACAGCACCCTACCACTGATTTACAATATGGATTGTAAAATAACTATAACTCGAAATTCTCGTTAGTTTTAAAGGACTTGATAGGTACTATTACTATTAGTTCTACTATACTAACTACATTACTATACTAGCTTTAAACTATTCAAATTTTATCGAGCGTCGCAAACATCAAGTATATCTCCATTTAATATTAAAACAAATAGCACAAAAGCAAAACGTTTTGTTTGGCTGAAACAAAATCCCGATTCAGACGAAATGTAAACTTCAATTTGCTCTGGCTATGAACGGAATGTGTTATTTCCTGATGGCCTACTCTGTTTATACAATAATATTATGAAAAACTGTATTTCAGGGGTCGCGTGAGTTAGTTAAACTGGTTTGATTCGTATTACTTTTATTAACGTCAAAATACAAATAATAGGTATAGGTACAAGAACGCTCGTAGTATCTGTGTATTATATTTTGAGTCATAAACACTAGCTCCTGAATTTATTGAAATTAATTAACTTTATCAAACGTCATATACTTAGTATTGCGCAAAGCAGCCTGGGACTGATGCCTCAAATATCAATATCTATAATGTTAAAGTGTAGCGTGTGTGCGCCTCGCATGGCAACACACTGGAGCTTACTTTTTTATTTTATTTTGTAAAAATAATGAATTAAAAAAAAGACAAGCCCGCTGAGTTTCTTGCCGGATCGGTTGAAGTCGCGTTCCGATCCGGTTGTAAGGTTAAGAATAAAATTTAATGACAATTTGTAAGTGCCCCCGTAGGCCTATACGAAATAAACAGTTTGACAAAGCAACACTCTTGTGCCCCAACTACATGACGTTGGATAAAGTTATAGTACGTTTATAAATTTGAAGGTAAAGCTTCTACTGAGGCCAATATTCCTCTAAAAAATTCTCGCCGCGTGCTACCACCAGCTGACGTGGCATTTGACAGGTGACGGTAGACGCCCGTCATTACGTCACTCCCTGCTGTACACTGTGACGTATTTTGCTTACCAAATCTCTGGTCGGAACGTTGAAAATACGAGTACTAGTCAAGAGATTGGATTCATTTCAGTTTGGCTTATAGGTAGATCTTTATAGAAATAATAAATCATATTAACCTATTATATCATATTAACCTAAAGGTATGAACTCTGACACATATATTTTGAGGGCTGTAAGCGAAATTGAGATTATAGGTAATTTTAGGATTTTTCATAATTTGAAATACTTAATATCTATTTCGTCACCCTAAAGCTAATGTCTACTGTAACTATAAAATAGACTTTATGGTTTTCTATAAAAAGCTTTCGTCCATTTACAAAATCATCACAAAACACTTTGATTTTTCATAAAAAAAAACAGTTAAAATGTAAAATAAAATGTTGTATAGACAATATATTTGTAATATTAAATATTATATCGTTTCCAACACATGATATATAACATGGTATTACGCAACACCGGTCCCATAATCGTCGAATATAGGCTACAGTGAAAAAGGGGCCATGTCCATTTCACGTATGCACGCTTCGCTTTGCGTTTGACATCTCACTGAGCGCCGACACCGCCCCGGTCAATGTAGCTAAGCGAATATAAAAGCTTTTCTAAAACTCCCATCATAAATTCTTTTAGTCATATCCATAGAGAAATCTTATTGGTTTGGACTTGTTAAACTATCGAGAATCAGTAATTACCTACTTGAAAAATAGCCAGTCATAACTATTTGTAAATATTAAATAGCTTAGCTTTTCTATTCTCTTTTTCATTTATTTTTGCGTTGTACATATTGTATAAATAAACAGATGACATTTGCAATAGCCATAGTTAAATGTAAGTTGGTAGGTACAAGTATTTGCTGGTGCAATTGTATCCGGTACATTACATCATTCCAACTGAAACCTTAAGTGTTCCTATTACATTCTCCATCAACTTTCCAAGGAACACAGCCGACTTGCAGCGGTAGTATTCCGTTTTATGACTCATCTTCAGTTTCAGCGTTTTATCATTTTGTTTTAATATTATATGGTTGCTATTCATGTCTTATAGTTGAAAATGTATCATTTTACTAATGATGATAAAAAAGCTCTATGCATTTTACCCATTGAATTATCTCAATATATTGTAATATCTCAATATTTACCATCAAATTTAGCAGCAGTTTGACAGATAAGCAGTTTGATTTTGTTTTGAAATCACATACACATGAATATTTTTATTCATAAGCCTATCACTGGTCTTCTTTAGAACAAAAAGTGATTCAAAAGGAGAAACTACCACGAATAAAGCCTTCATGCTTTTAGTTTTTTGACGAACTACCCGAGGTGCAACTTTTGTGTGGTCTGAGCGGTCTACTTAAAAATCTGTCGTATCGTATTACTGCACTAGTAAGAAATCACAGTCCTGTTGGAGGAAGGGACTATTTTAACTCCAAACTGACACAATTAATGTGCCAACTGAAATTTAAAACCCTGCCCAGAATAGCTAGAATACCTCTTTGAGCAGAACATCGCTAAAGTGCATTCTCTCTGCTCGCATCTATTGTCTAGCGGGAACGCGACTAACAACTGTTGGTTCGCGCCGCGAGTGCACAATGACGCTTTTTAGGATGACGCTGACACGTTTCAGACAATAGACGGAGGTTTTAATAATTTAAATTGCCTACATTACGAGCAGCTTACCACTGGAATAGACAAGTCGACGAGAGAGGGCCACGATTGGACTAATATAGCTCTGTGCCCGCATGGATTGACGAACTGTGCAACGTGGCTGGGACAAACCGGATAGCCACAGAAGGCAAAGCTTAATGCATGCGTACATGTCTAGTTGTAGACAGCAATAGGCGGATGTTAATGCCACTTCGAACTGCATCGTATAGCTAGTAGTTGAAAATAAGGCTTACGAGAGCATGGTTACGATCGCTAGAAACATAATTCCTTATACGGTTATGGTGCACATTTTTTGTAGCACTATTTGAGCTCAAAAAATTGAATTCCAAAACAAAGCTTATTGTTTTGAATACTTACTCGTGCACACACGGCGCATGATTGTTGTTCTAGCCCGGGGACACACCGGGTACAAGTATTGACAGCAAACATTTGTGTAAAGTTAACCGTGCGGTGATGGCGCTGTTTGCTCAACAAATAGGCAACCCCCAGCAAGTGTTCTCGTGTAAGTGGAAAATATTTTTAGTTACGACATTTTTTGTTATAGTGAATCGTACAGACCTGGGAATGTGATCGTTTTATGATCTTGTCAAATGAAATGAATTATTTAATCGACACAGATTATAGATAAATATACAAAAAATCGTTAGATGGGTTCATAATGGAAATGGTTGAGTGATGTTCAGCATAATGTGTGCCGAAAGGCCTTTTGCTTAGTATAAGCTGGGGAAACAAGTAGCGCTGAATTTAAGACAACCTCTGCTCCACAATCATGACAGCAAAGATGACTAAACCTACCGTACGTGTCGCCTTTTTACTTCATAGTTCAGATTCATGAAGCTGGGTAGGTTAACATCCTGTTAATGGCATTAATAAGGCCATACACATGTGGGCCCGAGAAGACAAGTGACTTTCATTTAAAACATATATTTCATACTGTTGGGTATGCAACCTACGTTGTGCGAATGTGCAAGACCATAGAGTGACACATGTCACTCTGCTTACGCCTGTTTGTGTGAGACATGTTCGCCTAGCCCTGCTGGACCTAAATATATAATAGTGGCGACGAGGATGGGATATTAGACCCATTTTTACCTCTCATTATGTCTGTGGGGTATACTTTGTCCTTTTTCGATCATCAAACCCAAGATTGGGATACATTTAGATGTAAAATTAATCAATGGTTTATTGCCAATGACATTGTCGATGCAAAGGACGCAGCGGGCATCAAACGACGGGCGATCTTGTTGAGCACGCTCAGCGATGGAACTTTCAAGCTGGCAGTGGACCTTGCGCAGCCTAAGGACCTGCAGCAGGTGCCGTATGAGGACATCATTGAATTGTTGAATCGTCATTTCACCGTAAAACGTTGCGGTTTCAGTGAGCGCTATAGATTCTATGCAGCTTCTCAATTGTCATCGGAATCCTTTACGCAATGGGCCGCTCGTCTTCGTGGTTTGACTGCTCATTGCAGTTTTTCGAACTTAGAGGAGGCACTGCGTGATCGGTTTGTGATGGGTATGCTGCAGGGACCCGAACGGGAGAAATTGTTTGCACAAGACCTCAGCGGGCTGACTCTTTCGAAAGCAATTGACTTGGCGGAAAGCATCCGCTGTGCACGTGCGGGAGCTGCCACGACGGTCTGTTCAGCGAGTTCGGCGCGACTACAGGAGCAGCTATTTAAAGTGACATCTCAGACCGGTAAGAGTGTGGACTCAGAACATGAGCCGTGCGCGACGTGCGGCCGAACCAATCACGTGACGTCCAAGTGTCGATTCTCCAAATTGAAGTGCACTAAATGTAACATGAAAGGCCATTTGCGTAAAATGTGCAAGAAGGTTAAATTTGTTACAACTGGGGCTAATGTGAGCGAGGGCGACGGTGACGATGGTGAGTTATTTTATTTTCACATACGTTCTGAGCATGGCGAACCTATGACTGATGAGGTTTCGGTGCTCGGTAAGAAAATAAAATTTGAGTTTGACTGCGGAGCAGGCATCACGGCTATTTCTGATGTCACATATAGAAAATATTTTAGCGACGTGCCGTTATCACGAGTTACTAAAAAGCTGTCGTCTTATACTGGAGTGCTAATGAAGTGCCTCGGTGTAATTCGACTACCAATGACTTACGCAGGTAGTACGCATTCCATGGAAGTCTATGTTGTGTGCGGGGGTGGTCCGCCTATTTTAGGCCGAAATTTTATGTCAAAGTTCAACTTAGGGTTGTCCCCTATAAATTATTGTGATTCGAACAATGACATTGTTATGCGAAAATTAGAGGCTTTGTATCCGGAAGTTTTCTGTGATAAGTTAGGGCTGTTTAAGAAGTACGAAGTTAAAATTCAGCTTAAGAAGGATGCTAAACCAGTTTTCTTTAAAGCAAGGCCGCTCGCGTTTGCGTTGAAGGATCGAGTTGGCAAGGAACTAGATCGTTTAGTGGGCCTTGACGTGCTCGAACCTGTAGAGCACTCGGACTATGCGTCCCCTATTGTACCGGTGTTAAAGCGTAACGGATCAATTAGGATTTGCGCTGACTACTCTGTTAGTATAAATAAACAACTGGTCATCAATCAGTACCCGTTACCTACTATTCACGAACTTTTTACTAAGTTACATTCTGGGCAACAGTTTAGTAAACTAGACCTTTCTATGGCATATACGCAATTTAGGTTAGATGCCGAGTCTCAGAACTATACATGTATTAATACTCACCGTGGTCTTTTTAAATACAAGCGTCTAGTGTTCGGGTTAGCTAGCGCGCCAGCTATATTCCAGCGTGCCATGGAGGAGCTGCTGGCTGGTATGGATGGCGTTTTATGTCTTTTGGACGATATTTTAATTACAGGGCCTGACAGGACTGTCCACCTTCAGAGAGTACATGATGTTTTAAAAAGACTTCAGGATGTAGGGCTAGTGTTGCAAAAAGAAAAATGTGATTTTTTTAAGGATAGAATAAGTTATCTAGGGTATGAAATAGACCGGAACGGGTTGCATAAATCGCCAGATAAGGTCAAGGCGGTAATGGAAGCGCCCAATCCAGTGACTGTTGGTCAACTGCAATCGTTTTTAGGTCTGGTTAACTATTATAGAAATTTCATACCGAATGCTTCATCTATTTTGAGTCCGCTTTACGAATTGTTAAAAAAGGGGGTGAAGTTCAATTGGGACACCAAACACAGTAAAGCATTTACCACGGTAAAACATTGTTTAGCGTCAGATCAGGTTCTGGCGCATTTTAACCCAAATTTTAAAATAATTTTGACGGTAGATGCGTCTCCTAGCGGGCTAGGAGCCATTTTATCTCAGATTGAGTCCGATGGAAACGAGCGACCTATATCTTTCGCGTCGCGTACGCTAAGCCAAGCTGAAAAGAATTACTCGCAAATTCAGAAAGAAGCTACAGCTATTATTTTCGGGATGAGACGTTTCCATCAGTACCTGTATGCTCGATCGGTACCTTTTATTTTGCGAACTGATCATAAGCCGCTCCTTTCTATTTTTGGTCCGCATAAAGGTATTCCGGAAGTCTCGGCTAATAGGCTGCAACGTTATGCGATATTTTTAAGTAGTTACAATTATAACATCGAGTTTGTTCGAAGCGGTGATAACAGCGCGGATTTCTTATCGCGAGCAAGTCTGCCGGCGGATACCGCCGACCAGTGCGCGGAAGAAAGTTTATGTGCAGTTGACCGGGCTACTTATATCAACTTTGTGATAGAAGGTGGGTTTCCGGTGACGCTTAATGATTTACGGACTGAAATTCGTAGGGATGCTACACTAGAAGCAGTTATCAAATATGTTCTTAATGGATGGCCCAGAAAAGTCATGGATACGGAAATCGCGCCTTATTTTAATTGTAGGATGCAATTGGCTTATGAGAACGGATGCCTAATGAGGGGTCACAAAGTTGTTTTACCCCGCGCTTTGCGTTCCAAGGTTTTAGCGGAATTGCATCAGTCACACTTAGGTATCGTAAAGACGAAGGCTGAAGCGCGTTCTAGATTTTGGTTTCCGGGGATTGACAAGGCAATAGAGGACATGATAGGAACCTGTGAGGTTTGCATTCAGTTGCGACCGACTCCAGCACGTGCGCCTCTGGCGCCCTGGAAGTATCCTCAGCAACCGTTTTATAGGATCCATATGGACTTTCTAGGTCCATTCCACAGTAATGTTTTCTTAGTTGTTGTAGATGCGTACACTAAGTGGGTCGAAGTGTTCACTATGGGCAGTAATGCCGGCACGGCTGCTGTGATCGATAGCCTGTGTGAGTTTATGTCTCGTTTCGGGTTGCCTCATACTATAGTAAGTGATAATGGCACGGCGTTTACGTCACAAGAGTTTGCGAATTTCTGTGCATTAAATGAGATAGCGCATGTGACGTCTCCTGCGTATCATCCGGCCAGTAACGGGCAGGCGGAGAGTTATGTTAAAGTAGTGAAGAAAGGGATTCGTTCTTGCTTATTAGGCAGCAAAAACGCTAGCAATTATAAGTCTAGGCTTGGGAAGTTTTTGTTTGATTATCGGAATTCAATACATTCCACTACTGGATTTTCGCCTGCCCAGTTAGTTTTCGGCCGGAAGCTTAGGTCACGGTTGGATTTACTTAACCCGCTATCGCCGCCCTCGTCCACTGACCTGGTTGTTAATGTGGAGAACAAACAGTCCTTGCAGAGTAAACAGTACAACGGTCAAAATAGAAAACCGTTTAGTACAGGAGACTCTGTACTGTACAAAAAGTTTTTGGAGAACAAAAAATTTTCCTGGCGTAAAGGTACCGTCATTAAGAGAACGGGCAAAGTGACTTATTTGGTCGAAGATGCTGAATTCCCAGGCTTGATAAGGAAAAAACATATAGATCAGTTAAATATTTTTAAAGGGTTGTCACGCCAACCAGACACACCCTGGTCATGTGAAATTGGCTTGGAAGATTTGACTTGTTCCGTAGCTCATGCCTCTCATGTCGGCTCGCCAGGAATATCTTCGTCCACTGTGGGGGAGGAAGGACCGCCCGTAGCTTCGGAGCGTGATGAATTTTACGATGCCCAAACGGAGCAAGCAAATGCCAGTGTGCACATGGAGCTTCGTGACATTCCCAGAGTGGACTATAAGAAGTATTATTAACATGTTTAGTTTAGAGTTACGTTATTGTTTGTTTAGCATGTATGGTAGAGGTTTAGCTATGGGGGAGGAATGTTGGGTATGCAACCTACGTTGTGCGAATGTGCAAGACCATAGAGTGACACATGTCACTCTGCTTACGCCTGTTTGTGTGAGACATGTTCGCCTAGCCCTGCTGGACCTAAATATATAATACATACAATAAAAAATGTTAATAGGTGAAATTTTGATCCCCACACTATTCCTGGCCTGTATCGTGAGTGTCCATATTAAAAGGTGTTCATCTCTTCGTGTGGTCTCATTTGCAGTGTCTGTACGCGACGTTATTCATGTGGACAATATGTTATGTACACAATGTAGAAATGGAAAATAAACATTATCTGTGTTGATTTTTTTTGTAGGAAAATACAGCATCCTTGTAGTATTGGCATTGCAATCTTGTAGTTTTTTATCAACAAAAATGTAAGGTTTAAATTATATGATAAATTTTATGCTTTATATACAATTTTATGCTGAAATTACGTGAGAGGATCGGTGAGTCATCCTCGTAGTCAGGTGCTAAGTCTTCTGACATAATTGTCTCTTAATTGAATGGCGATGGTATCTTGGTTGTCACTTCTGACAGATTTCCCTTATTAAAACCGTCAAACTAGATCCTTTTAGAGTCGATTGTGTTATGCTAATAGACTTGGGGCCATTCCCTTTTGAGCCGTGTTCTTAATCTCACACATAATATACAAAGAATACTTAAGTACCTACAGTAGCATTAAATATCGCTATCGTTATAATATTTTGTTAGCGGTTATTACAAATATGAGTGGCGATAAATTAATCCTGCGTGTCGTTCACAAGGATATAAAGTGTGAATAGTTTACTAGAACTTGTAAATAATTATATGCATATGATCATAAATCAGTGTGTGTGACTAGCTGATGGAATTGTGTGTGTTCTGCCTTTTAATAGGGTCGTCCACTATAAAAAAGATGTTTTTTTTTCAATAGTTTATGGAATAAGAATAGAGGCATTGAAAATATTAGTTTTAGTGAAAATATCTTAACTATATATAAACTTTGAAAATATAAATTTTTGGGTTTACTAGTCACATAGATAATTTAAATTAGGTCCATGCATTAGTTGAAGACTCTGTAAGCGCTTTAACACATATGTTTTCTACTTCTCCTTTTCTTTTAAAACGAAAGTTCTTTTTCAGTGGTTCTACAATTAGGCGTACCCATATTGAAAACCTCACTCGTGGCGTCATTTTGATAATCTCAATCATCCCAATAAGTGCTGCATCGAAGTTAAAATACTAGCTGGGCGCTGGGTGTTACCCGTGATTAAAAAGTACCCACGGGAATCATACATTTTACCGGGATCAAAAGTAGGCTATGTGCTATTCCAGACTATAATCTATCTCTGTGCCAAATTTCATTCAGATCCGTTCAGCCGTTCTGGCGTGATTGAGTAACAAACATCCATCCATCCAAACTTTCACATTTATAATATTAGTGGGATAGCTGACGAATAGTTGTAAGACGGACCATTTCCAGTGTTATCCTTATTTCCTCGTTTTAGTAACGCATCCGAATCCATTTGCATCGACCACTCGGCATATTTCGGGAACATTCGAGTGTCGTTTATCATTCGCCCTCTGACCATTTGCGTTCCATGCGGAATTGTGAAATATTATGTGAACATTTTCATATGGAGCGAAAATGTTATTTTTCATTGAATGCCTCTTTTGCACTTTAACTTTGGGGGTATATTGACGGCTGCATACTGATAAGAGATATGGCTTAGTCGGCAAAGTTAAGTGCAATTTATTTTGCCGTAATGCTAATATCGCCAGACGAACCCACCGACTGTACGGTCTCAAATCATAATATATTATATAATACATTCCTTATGTAGATATTAAACGATCAAATCAAGTTAATTGATTTGTTACACAGCTTCTCGTAACTAGCAGAAGTCTGAATTACCCTGATAATTAATCTAGATATCTAACAAATAATATAGAAAAATGCTTAGTATTGACATTGAAAATTCAATACATTAGGTAGCTTTATTAACACTAAAACATGGGGATGTTTTAGTGTTAATAACGACACACCCTCATCACATCCATTTAGAAGAGGTCTGTTACAAGGGATAATACACTTAAGCACTTAGTATTATGATTATATTTCACAAAAAAAACATTGCAAATTTACAAAAACAATAGTATTTCAGTTGGTAAACCCACCAACCAACCAATACGAGATAGAGCACGTACAGCGTTATAAAGTTTTATTATAACAAGTCCGCAAACGTAAAACTGAACTCAACAGTCTAAATGTGAATTTGTAGAGGCCCCGGTGAGCGTAAAGGCGGCAAAGCTAAGGAAATAGTATGTAAACGCAGTGCTCTCAAACCGTGCTGCGTTTGAAGAGGCAAGTTTGATAGAAAGTACTTGATTCAAGACAGTAAAGTAATCAGTAGTCAATTTGCACTCGATTCAAAATCTTAATTTTAGTGAAAAGCCGCTAAGAAACTGTACCCTGTTTAAAAAAAACATTAAGTAATAGCCTAGTGACTGAGCTACTTTATCGTGAAAGACAAATTATTACTTGCTTCCTTTATTTGCTGATAATGATAAAAAACATCAAATAATGAACAAGAAAAAATAGAGCTAAATTAATGTTATTCTAGTTGCAATCTTAAACAAGTTGGAAAATACGTGAGCATCTTTTGAAAGACAAAAGAAGAGACACAAAGAGTTCTTTAAAAAACTAGATGTTATCTATAGGTAGCGGATACAATGCCAATAATGACCTATTGCAGTTTGACAAAGATCTGACTCTATCTAATAATATTTATTTCAATTACTTGAGCATATAAATATGATAATAACATTGAATATTTAGTAAGCCTAAACGAAGCACGACATTTCAAAAGTGGCAACTTATAAATGTGAGGCACCCCAGTTTATACGAAATGCTATTGCGGAATCGTGCCAAATGCGTGTTGTTGCTGGCTCTACCCTTTGCTAGATAAATCTATAACTCTACTGGGCGTGACCAGTGGTAGTCTAGTTGTCAAAACTAGCCATCACTTGCTGGTGATCTATGTGTCACTTATGAGAGTGTTGTGAATCCAAAATGAGATGTATGTACCTATGTTCCTTATCATGTTCAATCATGTAGAGTTTGTAAATTAATACATTATTGCCATTTTTTGCTGTAAGAAAAAATAACGTAGGTAATTGAATAGTTTAGAGGATCCATAGGTCAATCATCTTTCAAAGCTTGTATGACCAATGTTGGATTCTATAACCAATTGGAACTATTGACTGTCAGAGGTTTTATAAAAGCATAACCTAACCGCCACGATAATCTTGTACTCAGACGATAATATTATTAAAAAATAATTGAGTATCTATAGTCAGTCCTTTGGGAATAAAAAAAGGCGTTTATCAACTACTTTAATTTTCATCAAAAGTAATTTTTAATTGTGGGAACCATGTAGCCATTAACGTGTAATATACTTAGAGTTAGTACTTTTTTGAAAAGCTGCTCAAGTCTGCCCAGCCCTTCCTACATTGCTCTCACATGCCTATAACAAAGTACTGCTCAAAAATGTAACGGATCTTTTTAAAAAGAGCAACCATGGAGTATCTTGCTCATTCTTCTCCATAGGCACGGCATTCCGAACGGGTGGTGAAGTTGTAGCTTAGCATTTTGTAACTATTTTGCCGATTCATAATTACTGTACCCACAGATCACGAGAGATATGCCGTGCGGTTCAAAATGTATGGGAACTCGCTGCCTCCGCTTTGTTCCCCACCACTCTCTAAAACCAACCAATACGAAGTCTCCTCGGTGCGTGCTGCGTCGACGCCGTATACAGCGGCCGTACCACGCGACGCACCAGTTTATTCAAAGTATCGTTAGACGATCTATACATTGCCTCGTACATTCACTCAGTAGCGAACATAGGTGGTACTTAAAGAGCCATGTATTTTGTACAAACATAAAAAAGTCGTTGTGCTACATGAAAACTAAAATAACATAATAAAGGCATTAAATATTTTTTGATTTGTTGTTTTTAATGATTTTAAAGACGAATAAATAAAATACTTAATTCTGGCTGGTGAAATGAGATTCCATCTTTCGCGTAGTTCACTTTGCTGCTAGTATTTTTGCATACAAACACGGAACAACCCGGCATTTTGAAAAAAACTAGAGCACCGGCACCGACGTGCAGTTGCAGTGGACTGACGGCGAAAATTGTAGGTTAGCCAAATGTACGCTAACTTTGTGCGCAAGCCCACCGCTTTCATAACATATCTCCTCTAATATATCTGTGACTGTACCCAATGGTTTACATGAATATAAAATATTCTGATTCTGATACTATGTATGATTTAATTAAATTAGGACTAATATACTATAAGGCGCCACATCTCATCATCACATCAACTTTGATTTTTCTACTTCCAACTTTGACACAAAGACGAAGAGACATAAAACAACGTACTATTACCATCCCTAAAACAAAACTTAACACGTAAAATAACAGAAAGTATGGGTAGACCCGAATACCCGAGTATCTTGATATGACAAGGGGAAAATATCAAATCATTCGTTTCCCCCGCATCTGCAGTACGTACTTTCAATATTCTTGGCGCTCGGGAAATATTGAGGGCACCGAAATGTTTTATTCATTGGCAAAGGTCAACCGTGGCGCGTATGATACAAAAAATACAATACCGCCGCTTGACTGACAGATCGTATCGTTTAGCATACGGCGCTAATGTTGCGGGTGATGTAGGGAACTTGGCACGTGCCAATTTACATCAGGCTGACTTCGCTGAAACAGCAGTATGTGAGAAGTACTTAGAATCGTATAGATTTGCGAACGTGATAAATGTTACGGGCCAACCATATTGGTGTATACACCGTGATTTAGAAAGGGACCTGCGCTTCTGTAGCCCATTTGTAATCATTGTATGAAGTCAGAATTTCGATTTATCTTTTTTTTTATTTAAAAAACAATACTGTTACGTGCGGGGGTAATCAAATGCCGATTCTCGTGAAAATGAATTTAATCGCTCTCCACACAGAAAGCAAAAATAGTACACACCAGTACACTAACTAGTTAACACTCTAACAACAATCACCAAGTCACTTTGAATCACAGTAGTCCACAGTATTCGCTAGAGTCGCCGGTATAGTCTTCTTAGTTCGCTTCCGAGAGATGTGTTCACTATCGCTTTCAAATAGAAACTGTCTCGTCGCTGGTCCTGCACACTATTTATAATCCGAAAATAGCGAGGGTGGATCTTTCCAGAAAGGTGTCGACAAAAACCCACAAAACAGAAATGTTCCATAAGAAAAATGAACCTTATTTACACGGTAATAAGGAGGGTCTAGAATGTTCTTGTGTACGTAGCTGCATTCGTGAAATCGGTATTATTCTGAGAACTCCCAGTTCCAGGAATTGCATTGTCTTCGCCTTTTATTTACTAACTAGCTGTTGCCCGCGACTTCGTCCGCGTGGTATTTAACAAAGACTCAGCCGTTGGTAACAGCCTGCTCGCGTTCTGATCCCGCGGGACGCATTGCAGATTGTTGCTATCAAACTTTAGTCAGGCGCAGCGCTGCAACATTGGTTTTAATTTTTTTTCGAGAGATCCTATTTTTTTTTCTAAAATAAAAGTAGCCTAAGTTACTCCTTGTTACATCAGCTATCTGCCAGTGAAATTCCCGTCAAAATCGGTCCAGCCATTGCAGAGATTACTCGGAACAAACAGACAGACAGACAGACAGACAGACAGACGGACAGACAGACAGACGGACAGACAGACAGACAGACAGACAGACAGACAAAAATTTTAAAAATTGTTGTTTCGGTATAGGTGCCGTGTATACATCCAAATGCATTTAGTAAAAAGCGGTTATTTTAATATTACAAACAGACACTCCAATTTTATTTATATGTATAGATGTATAGATAATTTTAATAAAAATAATACGAGATATATTCTGGAAGCCGGTTGCAACATTGTTGACGATTCTAGATCTTTCTTCACAGATCGATAGGGGACCTTGGACCCAACAATGCGTTTTTGTTTCTAGAAGCTTCGATAACTATTTCTCGAGTTATCGATACCTCTTTTATACGCATCGTAACAATACTATTGAAATTTCGTTGGGAACAATATTTACTTTTTAAAATCGTCATATTAAAATTCTGACTTCACACAGAGGTTACAAATGCGGGTCAAAGTATAGTATTTCCTTTCTGAAGCAGCCTTTAGAATGTCACGTATTTTTGAAATTATTAATAAAACTAGTTGTGCCTCCCTAATTTGGACGCGTGGGTTGTAGGTTTTTGTACTATCCAGGAGCAATTCTAAATAAAATATTGTGTACATTGATTCGGCTTATTAGCTATCATGCTTCTTTTAGTAAAACCAGCCCAGTTGATTTAGAAATACACTTTAATTGGCTATTTTGCGGCAGAGATTTTCAAAAAATATTCTATAACATTTGATCCTGTTATAATCTATCAATATACGAAATTTCATTAAAATCCGTTGTATGGATTTTGGGATAAGTAGGCACGGTTTTTTCGACTACCCTGTGGGAATCCTTCATCATTCCTCGAGACAAAAATGAAAAGGACAGGTATGACATGATTCATTTCTAAAAATATAAAAAAAATACGAAGACGACTTTTGTATCGAAAATAATATAGTATAGCAAAATATATAATATACGAACAAGTTGCAGACATATTATGTACTCCTTATATATACCTAAAGATATTGATAGAATTAATGAAGTCAATACTAATTTACATTTTGTTGAAAAGCATGGTTGTTAAAAAAAACATAAAAAGAGACAAGTCCGCTGAGTTTCTCGCCGGATGTTATAAGTTAAGATCGCGTTCCTATCAGGTTGTAGTGTTAAGAAAAGTAACCCGCAGGCGTATACGAAATACATGATTTGACTTTGACTTACACAGCCAGCTTTTGTTCTGATACATAGACCCTTAAGACCATGTAATCCAATACCCCCTTGTAATCCCATATAATCTGTTTGACGCAAATTGTATCTCGTTGTGTCGCTATTATGACCTCTATCAAAGCATATTATATAACTAGCTGTTGCCCGCGACTTCGTCCGCGTGGTATTTAACAAAGACTCAGCCGTTGGCAACAGCCTGCTCGCGTTCTGATCCCGCGGGACGCATTGCAGATTGTTGCTATCAAACTTTAATCAGGCGCAGCGCTGCAACATTGGTTTTAATTTTTTTTCGAGATCCAATTTTTTTTTTCTAAAATAAAAGTAGCCTATGTTACTCCTTGTTACATCAGCTATCTGCCAGTGAAATTCCCGTCAAAATCGGTCCAGCCATTTCAGAGATTACCCGGAACAAACAGACAGACAGACAGACAGACAGACAGACAGACGGACAGACAGACAGACAGACAGACAAAAATTGTAAAAAATGTTGTTTCGGTATAGGTAACGTGTATACATCCAAATGCACTTAGTAAAAAGCGGTTATTTTAATATAACAAACAGACACTCCAATTTTATTTACATGTATAGATGGATCTAAGAAAGCTGGTTATGTATTAAGGCAATTACTATTAATTATTAGTCAATTCAACATGTGTAATTTGAAAGAGTGAGAGGAAAAGAGTCATTTGGTCAAATCAATTTTCATTCGTGGATTTAGTCAAAATGAGGCCTACGCCGCAAGTACACTAACACGATCAACTCAACTGGATTATAGTTGTAATCGCGTCATAATTGTCACATTTGACAAATATGAATAGTGTCAAAAGTGACATTTCGAATACCCATTGATATAAAAAAAACTACGTTTATTTAAGATTGGATAGTCGACCCAATCGATGTATGACATGCTATTGCCATTTTATGATGAGTCAATTTGGGCTCAGAGTTAAATTCCTGAGTGTAGTGTAATTTAATAAATAAAATAAAAATCTGTCGGGATCCTATACCTTATTCAGATACATTTTTCTACAATATTTCCCTTAGTTTGCCATGTGTTATTACTTTCTAGAACATGATCCTTATTGGCGACATTTTTTTTATTTTTTTTATTACAGTATAGGCAAGTATTTGATCTCGATCTCACCTGATGGTAAATTTCAGATGGTGCAATAATACTTATTATGTCTTTTTTTTCAGAATCATCTGGTTCAATTCCGGACTAGGGAATTTATTAAAAAAAAACGAAAGATACAGTTTTGGTTTTAATCAATATCGGTCGTGAGAGACCTTTAAGCATTTTTCGATATTCCCTATAGATTCGGATTTGGCCATGCACGTGCTTTTGTAACATTCATAAATCAAGGGGTTCACCTAATTGTCATAAATAATGTCTCTTATTACGTACGCGATAAACTCACTCACCCTGCTCCCTAGTGGGGCGAGTTGCCACTATTAACGTTAAACCCACTCACTCCGGTCCCTAGCGGGGCGAGTTGCCACTATTAACGTTAATATCAGTAGGCCCTGCTTACTAAATTAAGGCCTTTGTCTTAATTTATCAACTTGACTGTTTATTAGTTCAAATTGCACATTTAGTTGAGCACATTAAATTGTAGGTGGGTTAGCGTGACCCGCTGTGGCGCAGAGTAAAGATCACGCTGTTGTGAGTATTCTTGCGTATATTAAAATATAAAAGGGATTATATAGTCCGCAAAATATAACTAGAATATATTATATACTTTTCACTGTCAGTTTGCGATGTTTGTTTTTAAAGACAACACATAATGGCTAAAAATCCTCCAAGATTAGATATTATAATTCAAAGTAACACTGTTGTCACAAAATTAAACAAACTTGATAAACTTTTTCTCCGAATACCCCCAAAATACTCATCTGTGAAGACAGATGCAACTTTAATCAACTTCAAAATAGCCTGTCACCTAAAATACATTTTTGGTGCAGCGTCCCACACTATATTTATAAAGATTATTATTAGGTTAGCTAAAGAAGTCCGTTAATTGGTCAATAAAAAATCCTCCACTTAACTAATAAAGTTATCCCTAACTCCACATACGTGTAGGGGAATATGGAATTAAGAATTGAAGCATTACAAACAAATTCAAATAACAAAATGCTCCAATCGTAAAGTGTACACTGTTTTATTCAATCAACATAACTATTCCATGTGATAGAGTAAATCGCAATGAGCGGTACATTTTTATTCAAAATAAACGCGTGCCCTTGTCTTGGGAGCAAATACCCGAATGTATTACGAGCTCAACGACACAGAACGTTAAAAGCCTCCGCGTTCTACTATCGAAACTCGAAGTATCGAGTTTTTTGTCACATAAATACAAATGAATTTGAATTTAGAATGTAAAACAATAGAAAGTGAACAATAATAGGTGCATATATGTAAAGCAAAGCGTACCTAGAGTAAACCCTTATCTTTGCGTTCAAGCTCTTGGTCAAATCTTTATTGGCGAAAAAGGGAAAATCTTAATACCAAGTGGGTGGTCTGCCTGGCGGGGCGCCCGCTATGCCCCGACGGTTATTGTCGGGATTTTGTATATATGTCGCGATTTCCGAGAACTCTTATAGCGTGTCATGATTGTATGAACAATTGTCAATTGTTCTGAATGTCCGTCTGCTGTACCATCTGTGTATCATGCGGCGAGATTGAAGAGATCGCTCCACTAGTATCACTAATAACAACTAAATCGTGTCGTTATTGAAAATCATGCTGTCACTATCATTTTTATTTACAGAACCTGTTATGTAAGTGGGACAAAATACGCGTGTCTAAACTTTCCCCTCCGTAAATAGTTGTGTGCTTGAAATAGATCGATCGATCGAATAGATTACTTGTGGTAGGCTTCGGCCATGGCTAGTCACCACCCACTGAACAAAGCCATGTCGCCAAGCGGCCTAGCCGTGTTCCTGATGATGTTAGGTGTTGCCATTCATGGATGGCGGGTCAGATCAGCTGCGCTGCATGTGCCTAGTGAATGTAGCGTCTCGATCTACTGCCGCCTTCTTACCTAGGCAAGTATGCTCCATCGTAGATCTCACCGTCACTTACCATCAGGTGAGATCGAGATCAAATACTTGCCTATAATGTAATAAAAAAAAAAAAAAGATCGAGATTTGTCGGGATCGAAATATGATCGAGTCGAGTAGCAACAGTAAGGCTGCCGGTTAATACCCGTTCATTTGGGACCGTCATTTGTCACCGCGACATTAAGACGACTGAAAGGGCTCCAATGACGCGTACTGTATATTTTATACACAACTATACGAGCTTACATTATATTTGTTTGTTTTGATTTAATTTGATTTTGGATATTAATAATAATAAGTGTTCCATTATTGCAGCCATTACCCTCATTTTTAAGTCTACATAATGTTATCCTATAGCTTTCAGGACATATGTACATTGAACACAATGCAACCTTTCTATATGAACGGACTTGTCTCAAAAAAGGAACTCCTGTCAAAGTTGGTGCGGGCGCGCACGGTCTGTGGTCACTTTAATTTTGTTTTCTTTGATTGTTTAGTTTTAAGTATATACCTATTGCAGTATCAGGCAGATCAGTGTCAAATGCAAAATATTTGCATTTGACACTGACCAATACAGATACAAGATCTGTACACGTGTAGCCAGCTGTGACAAGACAAATGTGGGATGAAATCGATTTTGTGTCTTTCGCTCGTATGAATTAGGGAAGGGAGAGCGCGATTCAGTGTGACATAGGTTTTGTGTTAACTATGCTCCACCTTCCCCTTCTCCAACTCAGTGTCGCGGCAGTATACGTAGATCGACACTATCTATGTTTTTAGTGTCGTCGGAGACTTCGCCCACAAACCATTCTGACCAAAGGTAACGACACAGAAATCTTTTGACGTAGGAAGTACACGAATTGATTTCTTGTTACCGAGGTATACTTTTTGCATATGGAATTCCCGACTGGAACTCCGACAGATTTATGACGTCAGTGCGATAAAGGTTTATTTAATAGTTTCATAGATTAAAGTATTCCACCATACGAGTACATTATTATTTTAGCTTTGTTCATAGTACGGAAAACGTTGATAACTAATAGACAATTATTAAATCGCGGAGTCCGAAATTAAGCGTCGCACAGAATACCGGCAGTGTTAAGGTAACTTAATAAGCTTTAGAGCTTAAGTATGAGTTAAGTGAGGCTTCAAAGAGCTTGCGCAGGTCCTAGCTTACGTGAACAGAGGCCGGCTTAATGAAGTTATTTATTTTTGTGGGCACAGGTACGTTCTATTGTGGTGATAAAGAAAAGTAGATAATGCGTGTATTTTCAAAATACCCAAATGATTATCAAAACGGTCTAAGGCTAAATCATCTTTTGAATGCCGAGTACACGGACTGTTGGTCCAACTATTTTTCAATATTGATACGATAGAAATATTATTTATACAGCTCTTATACAACCTTTAGCTTCAGCTGACAGAGTTTATTATTACTACAATGTTTGTAGATAGGTATAGAAAGCTACAATATTATTTTTTGCTTGAAACGTTTCCAAAATCAAACTAATTATAAAATAAAACATGCATTAAGCTTTTCAAAATACAATTCAACCCATTCACGTAAAACCGTTTTATATTCAAAGCGACACTTGCGGTGATCCGTTTCAATCCATACAACTCATTACCAAGACGTAGGGGTGCCATTAAAACACAAATCCGCAGGCTATTAGCGGTCGAAGCGGTACTTAAGTACCACTGTGTCCACAATAATTGTAGTTGGGGGGTGCGGTGTCGTTCAACCCTAAACGATTTGTACCAATTTGAATCGAGTGCCGCTAATGGTTCAAAAGCAAGCTTAAGTGGTTTGATTTTGTTGGATAATGACTTCAATGTGCTAGATTATAATGTATCTTTTGATACAGACGGAACACCAAGTCATTAAACAGACCAAAAGTGACTGCAAAAAGGTGATTTTATAAATTTTCCCTTAGTTGTCATCGAACTCGGAGCCGTTAGCTCAGTAACCCGATGATCCTCCGTAGATGATTAAAATATTTCCTTAAGATAATTAAACACGAGTCGTGAATGTTATGTTGGGAATGTCGACAAGCTGAGGGTCAATGGTGGGTTTCTCTTCTCCA
Source organism: Pheosia tremula (assembly GCA_905333125.1). Classification (NCBI taxonomy): domain Eukaryota; kingdom Metazoa; phylum Arthropoda; class Insecta; order Lepidoptera; family Notodontidae; genus Pheosia; species Pheosia tremula. Next base: position 878,889 of record HG995403.1, on the reverse strand, counting down.
CGAGTCTCGATTTAAATAGGTTCCTCGACGAGTTAAATAGCGGCTGCATGAATACCAATTACCTAGTTTCATCTTAGTCTTGTGAATTATCGAATAAGCAGTTGATTCAACAACATCAGTAACACGAATGGGGGAAGAGGAACCCTCCACTGACCCTCGGCTTATCATCATTTCCAATTATAAACCAAACAAGTTGATCGATAATTAAAGAGGCCAGCAAACCGAACTCCTCTAAGATGTTAGTCGAGAAACTATCTGTCACGAGTGTCGGATCGGGTGTGTGTGTGTCGAAGAGGAATTCGATGTTACTAGCTACTTTCATTATCGACCAACTTGTTTGGTTTATAATTGGAAAAGATGACAAGCCGAGGGTCAGTGGTGGGTTCCTCTTCCCCATTTGTTTAACAACGGATTACCGCCAAGTATCGCCTAGTTCTATCAATTATGACAACAGTTACAACGGCAAAAGTTTTCGGGAACCTACCAAAAAATATTAAAACCCTTACTTGGCACTTTTAGATTTATTCGCAATTTTATCTGTATTCGCTGTTTCGTTCTTTTATTTTTATTTAAAACGTTGAACCGTCTATGCGCATACCGGTCGAAATGGAATTCCTTCCGAGCGCGACCGGAATGCAACCTTCCAGAATGGAATGGAAGATATGAGTGAAGCTATGTAAAATTTTGGGGAATTAATAACCGGTATAATCTGACATAATCATCACGACAGTGAAGATGAATAAGTAGGTAATAGCATACTAGACCTGTTGGTAGGCACTGATAACATAATAATGTGGATTTCATACATCTAGCGATCTATTTTTCGTTTAACGTCCTGATTAGTGTAGTTGGTATAGTGACCCTGGGTTCGAATCATGGTATGGACAAACTTTGTGTATGAGCACGAATGTTTGTACCCCAATCATGGATATAATTGATAGAACTAATCATGAATGTTTTTATAATTATAAAAGTACTATCATATATGTGGGTTCCAATAATACAAGCTTTGCTTAGTGTGGGACCGTATAGTTGGTGTTTTCGTAAGGCGATATTATTATTATTTTCAATAAGCAATCATTTTCTAAACATCAAAATTGAATCTTTAAAAGGTTGTATAGATATAACAGAACACATAATTTATCACGTACACGATCAAACTTTCTCTTAACAGTATTATCGTACCTAAGTTTTGGATTCAATTTCCTCTCGAAGCTATTTTCAAGGAGCGCAACTGCATAACTTGGCTCTCGCAGCGCCTCTGAGGTTGTGCTACGAAAGTATCAAAGATTCCGTTTCCTGCGCTGGTTTATTATGACTGTTATACAAGTTTACAGTTATTATAACGATAATAAACACGGTTGTGGTGTAACTTTACAAAAAAAAATCAACTCACCAGACAAAGTTCCAAGATTAAGGCTTGATAAAAATAATGTCGTGGGATAACTCTATGTTGGCTTAGAGTGAGTTCAAAAATTCTCATACATTTTGTCTGAAAATTCTTGTCCGCCGTAATTTGTCTGAGGGATTCAGAAAACCAATACACATTTGTGTAGAAATTAAATATAAGTAATATTATAAAATGCTCTTCAATATCTTTTAATAAATAAATATCGCCAGATGAAAACACTGACCATACGGTCACACACAAAGAAACGCTTATAAAATAATTATATAGTTGTTAAACATCCATGACTCGGGTTCAAATATTCGTGCTCATCACACAAAGATGTTGGTCCCTTCAAGGATTCTTCTTACCAGGACCCTTGAAAGCAGGATCACTACTAACTGCGCTAATCAGGTCGTCATCTTTCCAAGATTTGTTTGGTACATTTTCTTCATGCCGATATAAATCCATTTGCAGGAATCACACAGTGTACGTACAAATAGAGAAAGCTCTTGCCATTACATTTTCTTGAAAAATATATTTTTAATTACTGTACCGCCACGGTATATTAGAGCCAAAGCGAAAGGGTGAGACGGAAATACAGCGCCCATTAAAACATAGTTAAGTTCAACAACTATTTATTAATGAGGGTTCCGCATCTATTTATATTTTTAATATTATTAATTTGAATCGCACCCTCAGTGTCCTACTTCGCATCCATAAACTACAACTCGCACTATACCTACAGCAATAATAAACCCATACGGTTACCTCCATATGCTCCAAAAGAAACACCATACACTAGGGTCAGTCTTAGACAACGCTACATTATCACGGATTCCGTAACAATGCCGTTTCAGTCTATTGCTAGATCGTTACATACGCAACTGAGTCAATCCATAAAAAAAATGTTTATTTAATTCATTTTTATGGATAACTCACGCTTGAACAAAAACAAAACAAGTAAGTATGCCATAATTGCTTAAAAAAACCTAGTGGTTTATTACAAGTATTTTTTTCCCTTGTTTTCCCTATGGATTCGAATTTCTCCACACTGTCCCACTAAAAATAATGGAATAAATACTGTCCCAGTAGGAACTAGTACTTCGGTCTCTTTGAAAGTCATATTTTACCAATCCAATGTGTTTCCACAAACTTCTACGGAACCACAGCCGGTTACACCAGTAAAAGAAACCGTTTACACGGCAATGATTTCTGCATTTACCTATACACACCACACAATTTATGAACTCACTAAAACCATCCTTAACCCCACACCATAGAGTCCATAAAATCACAAACTGTTAAAGAAATTAAAAACTAAAGCAAAAGTTGAAGAGCCTTTAAAAGGGATTTCTAATGAAAGACTTTATTCCGAGTCTTATTTTTGCTGTATTTTTAGTCGTTTGATGTAGACTCATACTGAAAAGGCTTCTTTCTCTAATAATCCTTTCATTGGATGCTGTGATATTAACATTTAATAAAAAAATACCATGTGACGCATGCCTAAAGAGTTCCAATAAATTACACTGACCTTAAAACTAACTAACCAAACTTTTTCGCCTCTACAAACTTCTAACAGGTCCAAAATCGACCGCAACCGTGAGAGCTAAATAAAAATAATGACCCGAAAAGACCCAACTTAGAAAAAACACATAAATTGTTTCGCTAGTTGAATCTTTTAGATGGAACAAACCAATAACTTTCCTTCCAACCAAATGTAAACCTTATTTTGAGGTTATACGCTTTACTATCCATCCTTTTATACTTTATAACGTCTTCAGTTGGATACGACCGAATACCAGTTTTATTTTGCAGTTTTCTTGGATTCTATGACATTACAATAAGAATTAATGTCGAGTGCACAACGTTGGGTGTAGGGGTGACATGTTAACGCCTTTAGAAGCGATGAGATAATTTATTAAGGTTTGGTGAACACTTTTTTCGCACCCTTTCACCATTTGTTCTTAACTTTCGTTGTTGCTAGTGATTTTTAGGGTTCAATAACTTTTGCGTGTCAATCAATCCTGCCACCTATCCTGCAGAGAGGTTTGATGCAAATCATTTAAGTGAATTGCATTGTTTTATATACCATTCCTTCTTACGTTTGCTGTTTAACTGCGGCTTGGTGCTTAGTCACTTTCGGGTAGGATGCGTTGAGTGAGTGAGTTTGAATGTGTGTGTGAGAAATTATAGTGATCACAACAGTAGTTAGTGTATTCTTGAATCTATACATATAAATAAAATTGGAGTGTCTGTTTGTAATATTAAAATAACCGCTTTTTACTAAGTGCATTTGGATGTATACACGTTACCTATACCGAAACAACATTTTTTACAATTTTTGTCTGTCTGTCTGTCTGTCCGTCTGTCTGTCTGTCTGTCTGTCTGTCTGTCTGTTTGTTCCGGCTAATCTCTGAAATGGCTGGACCGATTTTGACGGGACTTTCACTGGCAGATAGCTGATGTAACAAGGAGTAACTTAGGCTACTTTTATTTTAGAAAAAAAAAATAGGATCTCACGAAAAAAAAAAAAAACCAATGTTGCAGCGCAGCGCCTGATTGTTTGATAGCAACAACCTGCAATGCGTCCCGCGGGCTCAGAATGGACGTGCAGGCTGTTGTCAACGGTTGTCTTTGTTAAATACCACGCGGACGAAGTCGCGGGCAACAGCTAGTATGTAATATAATTGAAATAGTCCAACATAAGATAACAGCAGATCTGTCTGTGTGTCTACAAGACGCGTTACTTTCTAACCAACTTTTAATTAAAACATAATTGACACTGCAAAACTAAGTGCTCCCAATAATTGAACTTATAAATCTTTACGGGAGAAATGAATTAAAATCCTGACAGGTTGTAAGTGCAACAGAGAGGGGGAGGGGAGGGATAAAATATCGCGTTCGGTGTACGTACCAACAGGACACTGGCGTGATGCCAAAACGGTACTTTTTCATTTGGCAACCTTATATAGATTTATAATAAAATCGGGAGGTCCGTGATTTGAATATGAAACAGAGTTTTTACATTCCTAAATTTGAAAGTAATACCAAATGTAGGTCTCGCGACATACCATGAAGATACTGGTAGATGCTGGGGAAGCATTAAGTAATTTGTCACTTATTACTACATTTTTGGTAACTGTAGGAGTACGGACGAATTTCATTGTAGTATCAAATACTAAGCTCATGTCTTGACATAAGCTGACGGCCTGATTAGCGCAGTTGGTAGTGACCCTGCTTTCTGTGCCGAGGGTCCCTAGCTCGAATCCTGGTAGGAATAAACTTTGTGTGATGGACACTAATGTTTGTATCCAAGACATGGTTGTTTAATATCTATATAAGTAATATATACTGGGTTCGCCCCCAGTCCATTGTATGGTACTCATAATACAAGCGAAGCTTAGTGTGGGACCGTATAGTTGGTGTGTTCGGCTGGCGATATTATTATTATTATAAAATTCGGATTTGATTTCGGATTACATATTAAATCTGTCTTGTTCAAAAAATTTACCTATTCTAAACATTCCAGGATACTAAATTTGGTAAGCTAACAGCAGTCATTCCAAAACCCAGATCCCTAGCTTTTAAGACTTGTAATTATACAGGACATATGTCACAAGTTGCGCTAGAAATCTCGGTTGTTCTTAATATTCCCGGATTCCGGCAGGAATTAGTTGGCGGTGTGCCAAGCGTGGTCCGCTACAATTAGCCCCAGCGCCATCGACGGTCGTTGCATGCGAAATTGCGAAACAAAGGCAAGAACACTGCGGAAAAGTTTGAGCAACTTTTGCTGCGGCCACAAGGATTATCTTGTGTCGGCAATAAAATTTGGTCTATTATAATCTTGGTGGCTTAATGGTCGTAGTAGAATTTTTTATACTCTCACCAAATGAGAGTTCTCCGTGGTATTACAGATAGCACCCTCAGTTTAGTGTACGTGAATCTATATAAAAAAAGATTCTTAAATTGAGATCAATGATAAAAGAGGTTTTTAGATTGCTGGTTATAATAACATTGATAGTTACGTCTACATTCGCCACACTTCAATCGATGTAGTTGTAGGATATGTATGGGACAATATTTTTTCTTTCTTTTGCTAGGTATATTGTCTATAATTTAATGTTTGGTGTGCGTAATATATTTGCCATGGCCATTGTGTTACTTTGGTTTGTTTTCTATTAAATCATTCGTGTTGATTTAATACTAAAACATTATACACCGCTTTATAACAAATCTATTTTATTTAAAGCAATTCCATCTAAATTCAACAGAAACTAAACACCAATAAACTTCCTCTTTCTTCGTCTACGAAAACTAAACGACCAGTAAAAGTTGTTAAACTATTTCCGCGCCAAGTTTAGCTTTTGTTTCGTTTACAGCCGTCGATGGCAAAGGCTAATTTGTAGCTTCTGTCGATGTGCCGATCAATTTCCTTTGGAATCTGAGAATAGATAATAAAAAATACAACCGAATTGAGAACCTCCTCCTTTTTGAAGTCGGTTAAAAAAAAGGTTACACTACGCATATATAATTGTAAGTTTTTTTATATTATGCAGATAGTTTCCTACATACATATACAGTGTTGAAATATTTCTTTAAATACAAATTTTTATGCAAATCTGAACTAAGTATATGAATTAGATAGCTAAAAAGTATGTATTTTAATCAATAACATATAATTTGGCATAGCAATAGAATGTTACTCGATCTATATATCTTACAGAAAACAAGCACAACGTATCTTTCTCTTCGCGATATTCTGAACGCAACGGAATTAATATAAAATTATTGATTTGACACGAAACGTGAAATACCTAAAAGTAATGCCAGCCCCACGGGACTGTCCCAGAGACAATTTAACGGAGACAAGAGAATGTCTTCTGAGATGAAATTTATATATTTATTTTGTTGTTTTATTTTTAAAATAACACGGCCCAGGATAAAAGTTATAACATAATTTTCCTCAACTAAATGAGTTAGAGATAAAACATCATTTGGCAGTAAAAATATTTTTTGTTTGGTAATATTTAAATAGCAGTAATAGCCACGATGGTAGAACGCCTACCTTGGTGACGAAGATCGCAGATTCAAACCCCGACATGTGGGATATCAGGGCAAATCTCATTTTCAACGAATGTTATCACTTGCTAAACGATGAAGGAAAACATTGTGAGGAAACTTGCATATCTCAGAAAACCCCTCAATGTATTTTTTCGCATTATTAGCCAACAACAACGAACATTCGAACACTACCTACGCTGAAACCATAGCAAATGCTCTAAAAAACAGTTAAAAATAAGCAAGCGGCTATCTCCGCTGTGGATCGCCATTTATTTTTTAGTTCATCAAAAATGCAAAATTTCATGTAAATATATGCAACGGGTATGCGTTGGGAGTCGTCGCCTCCACAGAAAAATTGCTCGGTTGTTTGTGATGCAGATCCTTCTACGTGCCGCATCGAGAGTCGAGGAACGTTAGCGGATGTGGCAGGTGAGATTCCCACAACATATCGGTGACAATTTATTATCCTAGCGCTTGTTGATTGACTGATGGTTGATTATAAATATCTATTGAAATAAAACTATTTTTCGGATTTTATCGCGTTTATTTTGTTTTTACGTTCCAGATGTTTCGAAAATTAGTTTTATTTCCTTGTGTAGTATTCGTGTAAATATAATATTTAAATATATATTTTTTTAACACTGACTGATAGACAGGCACAGCCTTTACAAAGGACTAAGAGCTTGAAAATTTGGGAGATATACCTTGGGTAACCTAGAGACTATGAAGGGAAATCGACCCCTAAAGGGATCAAAGTTTGTATGAAGATTATTAATTTTAATTTCGCTTGGGCACATGACTGTATTTATAAATTTGTGATAATATGACAATTTAAATTTGCAGTAAATGCCCCCGGTCGGGCCTTCAGACTATCGTGACTCCCAGTCTTTATAGGTGTTAAACGTGACTAAAGAAGTTAAGACCTTCTAATAGGAATTGTATATGTATACTAGCTGTTGCCCGCGACTTCGTCCGCGTGGTATTTAACAAAAACCACCGTTGACAACAGCCTGCTCGCCCACTCTGAGCCCGCGGGACGCATTGCAGGTTGTTGCTATCAAACTTAATCAGGCGCTGCGCTGCAACATTGATTTTAATTTTTTTTCGTGAGGTCCTATTTTTTTTTCTAAAATAAAAGTAGCCTAAGTTACTCCTTGTTACATCAGCTATCTGCCACCAAAAGTCCCGTCAAAATAGGTCCAGCCATTTCAGAGATTAGCCGGAACAAACAGACAGACAGACAGACAGACAGTAATTTAATTAATAAATCTGTAATTTGTAACGTCTGACCACGATACCTAAACAATAAAACATGGTTTCCTTTTAGTTATCATAACTTTCGATGTCTAGTGCCTTTATTACAATCTAGCACAAAGTCAAAAATATGATCTAAATTAATAAAATCAATACGATAAAGTTTGCTGACCTTATAGCAGTCGTAATGGAAAGCGATCGATCCATCGTTCGCAGCATCAGTATGCGATTTGTTGCTCTGTATCGATACTATCGCGATCCTTTGTCTTCCAACTTGATCCAAGGCAAAACAATATTCATCCAATACACACGCTTTTTCCGCTCGTTTCCGTTTACGTGGCTTTCGGTTGGATGACTAACTATTCCTTTGTAAATAACTCTGTAATTCAGTTGGTGCTCGCGAATAATGCCATTTATGCTAATGAAGTTGTCTATATATAGGTAACAATACTTATATGTATCATTTTTAAATTATGTGTGTATTGACCGTATAATCAAATAGGTTTTTATTTTTTTTGTTAATAAATCAACATAAGAATGTATTCTCAATACGTATTATATTTAAAATGATTAATATTTAGGGATATCTAAAAAAAATGTTCCCTAAAATGAGTCGAATGTCGAAAAAACTTAAGAGAAGTAAAAAAAAATATAAAATTAGTTGAATATGGAAAAAAAACTCAAAAAAAATTGGTGGATACTGGCGCAGTCCGGGACCCTCGTTACGATTTATGTAATCAAAAATGCAAATCTTTCCGTTGAAATTACGCTGATTTTCAGCGTCGGCTGAAGCGGTTTTTTTTGCCTTACAGCGTTTGCCCATAAATTATATTTAGTTTTTTATGCAATTGTTGCTAGTTTAAACCATAACGCTCTGACGGTTGAACGTACATGTGCGAGCCATTTTTTTTTCTAAAAATGTGTATGTTTAGTTGTAAAAAGAAGTTACTCGCTTTGACAATAGCAACTTACTACAGCTTCAATAACAATACTGAAGTAAACTAAAAACGCGTTAAAGAGCGCATTTAGTAGCTAAACTTGGAATAAATCCCAGCGAGCTCTCATGAAACGCGCGCCGCTAGTGTTTGAAAAAATCAGGAGTGTTTGACACACGAGGGAATACTTTATATGCTTTTCATTTTTCCCATACTGATATGCAAATGAAAGAAACATGTCAGTGGCAGAAAAAACTATATTTCACGACGAAGCGCTCAAGTAAATTGATTCAGTTCTAAATATTCGCTCGTAACACAGTTACAGATGTTTAAATACACCATTACTCGTATATTTACTGAAGAAATAGGCAGGCGTGCACTTTAGACCTAATATAATAGGGGGCGAGCCTACTGAAAATATATCTGTCACACTCCCCACATAATGGAGGGGGCTCAGGTCTTATTCAAGCACGCATATTAGCGAACTTCACACGGCAACCCAACGACGTCCCGGTTTCCTTACGATATTACCTTCATCGTTTAGCAAGTAATTAATTAATAAAAAAATAAATTATGTATTCGCTCATCAGTTCCAAAAATCCCAGAAGAATACCAGGATTTTGAACCTCCACACCCATTGGCGTACTATAAGATTAGCCACCCCGGGACTAAGAGCCCTATGAGGTTTGCCGTCCCATAAATTAACAAATGACAGGTAATGAATATGAAAGGTATCAAAAGCTGAGTGCGTGGAGAGGCTTGAACCGCTCCTGGCAGCATCCCGCCCCGCACATGGCCCAAGGGTAAATACGCCACTGTCCAGGGCATGCCCCTTAATAATCCGACCTATTTGAATAAAAAAAAGTTTCTACAAATCCTTTGCGACATAACTCTATTCCATTTGAACCCATTACATTTAATTTAATTGCGTTTCCACATCACATCAGAATGCAATCTCACATTTTAATATCGCGTTGAATGCATTACAATTTCAAACGTACTCCCACCGCTGGTGACGTGGTTACATTTCTTTCTTTTTTGTTATATAAAAATGTTGAAATGTTGAAAAAAATACTTGTGTTTGCGCCTCTAAAACACTCATTAGTGTGACAGCTCATTGTAGGTGTATGTATGTTGGTTGAAAAAATCACAACCGTTCGTGAACAGTCCGCGTGCAGTCCGCAAACACTCTGCAGCCGCACTTTAGCGGTCCAACAGCATATTTTTTTTATAACAAAATACTGCTAGTAATGTCCAATAATATTGCGTCCCCTATATTGCGGGGCAATACTAATATTTCCTTAAACTTAGCCAAACATAAATGAGGTACAAGTCTTACCATCAGATGAGATCAAGATCAAATACTTACCTATAAAGAAAAAAAAAAAGGTGTACCAAGGTTTCCTTCAATAGTTTAATGACTAGGGTCGGGATCGCACTCGAAACCTCTCTGTTACACGGGCAGACGCTCTGACGATGCGATTGAGACTTAAGAATTCAAAGCATTAAATTGCAAAATGAGGAATATTAAAAGGTTTCAGAAGAATGAAAGTTCTTATTAGCGTCGACAGTTCCCTCTACACGCAGTTATGTTACTGACTTGACAGCACTGTTGTTACACCGTAGCCAATATATACCTAAATAAATATTAAATTATGTTCTTTGGTAAGCATACCACTTAAAAACGGCTGGACTTATCAGGTATTTTTTATAATGTTCGTTATAGTCCGAATTAGGTTTAGAGACAAATAAAAATGAACATGTTGTCCGGAAAATTGAAAAATATCGTAGCAGTACAACGGTTGTCGGGTGTGCTAGTTACGAATAAAGTTAAAATACTGTTCCAACCACAGGTAGGTTCTTTGAGCGGCCTTAATCAGGGAAACAATTTCAATCAGCTGCCCCAACCGTCCGTTAATTACAATGCCCACAATATAAATTGCGGCTGTTAATGTAGCTGCAACCATTTCCCGCTTATGTTTACGCCCTGTGACATCCAAAATCATGTTCTGCGCAGCGTATCATACGAATTTCATACGCAATATAGTTTGGATGGATGGATGTTTGTTACTCAATCACGCCAAAACGGCTGAACGGATCTGGACGCAATATGGCACAGCGATAGATTATAGTCTGGAATAGCACATAGGCTACTCTTTATTCCGGTAAAATGTATGGTTCCCGTGGGATAAAGGACATACTTAATCTCGAGTAACACCGCGGGGCGCAGCTAGTTATTCATGCAAAGCTTTTCTCATAAGTTAGAAAAAAAAACATTCATAACAGATTAAATTACTAATAACCTTCGAACTCACATTACGACAATGTACAAAGTTACACTCCGGTGTGACAGCCAGCTCCTCAGCAAGTCGTGCCCGCCGCTCGGATAATTTGATTACGTATGCATTAAGTGCATTTCCATTTCCTCATACTGAGTGAGTCTGAGAACTCTTTTAAATCCACCGATGTAACCTTTGATGTCATTACTCTGAACTTTAGGTGATGTTCACAATAAGGTTCAAATATGTCCACTTAGCACCCAAAAATGTATTCATATTTGTTAGGGTGGTTATGATACTAACAAATTTATAAACGTATAGAGAAATTTGTGTAATTTGTAAAAGTCCTTATAGGCTTATAATAACATAATGATATTCCATTCGTAGAAATTCTCCCAAACATCTTGTTATTTTAGCTACACCTACTACCCAACTAAAGTAACCGACATAGCTCAAAGAATTTCAAAGTTGAAGTGGCAGTGGGCGGCACATAGCTCGCAAAACCGATGGCCGTTGGGGCAGAAAGGTTCTAGAATAGCGACCAAGAACCGGAAGACGTAGTGTAGGACGGCCCCTCACAAGGTGGACCGATGATATCACACGCGTCGCAAGAAGCCGGTGGATGCGAGTGGCGGAGGACCGTGATGTGTGGAAATCATTGGGGGAGGCCTATGTCCAGGAGTGGACGTCTATCGGCTGATAGATAAATCGATAGAAATGAAGTAGTATAGTGTTTTATTATAACTGGTTGCAGTTGACATAATCGTACTTTCACGTTTCAAGTTAGAATTTTAAGAGCTCTTCGGAGATCTCTCTCGTTTGTGTGCATAAGACCTAAACCCGTGAATGCCGCGAATCTTAATCGTCTGTTTAACTGGTAAGCTGTGGAGAGATCGGTTTCAATGGTGGATATAGAATTTAATGGATAACGACTGGCGATAAGAAAGAAGTGCTTGTTCTTACCGTCCTTTTGGGTATATTTGGTGGAATTTAATATGGTTAAATCGTGGGATTACTGGCTAGAGTAGACTCAGAGGTATCAATGATTTCCAAACGTTACCAACTTATCTAAAGACTGGGTAGGCCCGGATACTGGTTGCAGTGAACTGGGAGATACGTATTAATTTTCAGCTGATATTAACAATAACCATTGCATTAGTAGCAGGGTAACTGGTGACGGAGTATATTTAATATCAGTAACTCTGAAAGATTTGCAGTATATTGCAACAAATTACAAATGTATGCTAATGTCAATTGCGGTAAATATAAGAAACTTCATAGCACGTTGAGTTTAATATGAAATTATTAAGTGTCATATAACTTTTGTTCTATTTATCTTTTTATCTTTAAAGTGCCAATAATCTGAGTAGTTAGTTATATCCTTGAGTCGTTTTTCAAAAGATACTTGCGTTGCCATCGTATCTATGTACCCCGCCACAATTCATAATATTTCATATTGAGCGTAGAATATCGCGACTTGTGCACAAATTCTCACAATACGTCACGCAAACCGTTCCGCCAACGTACCGAATGATAGCGAAGCATTTAAAACGGAAATTATTATAATAAATCGCATCCGTTAACCGCGAAGACAGTAACGTTTCAGTCCGTTATTACGGGTGAACACGCAACGGTGTCATTTTAGTTTTAGGGGAAGTCTATTCTTGAGTTATTTGTTCATTTTGTGCTTGAAGTTACGGCGAAGTAACTACGGGTAAGTTTCCATTGCATTCTACATTAATATCCTTGAATGTCACTGATGACAGAGCTCCAAACGGCTAATTAGCATTTAACTACTATATCGCACAGTTAACGTACGTAAAACGTAAAGTACGTAAACAGTAAAAACATAATCAATCAAGATTTATTTTTTTCCTTTATTTTTAAAATCGCACTAAATTGAAATGAAACTAAGTTTTAAGGATTTTATCGCGATTTTATTTCTATTTTACTTTCCCGGCGTTACGCTGCTTTACAGCAACCATGGTTACGGGAGTACTGAGGTGGTTGACGTTCTGGTGACATAGTTTGAGACGGGGTACCCTCAGATTTAATTGTTACTTGTAGTCCGATCTACGCAGAAAGTGCTCACAGTGACAACAGAAAAATAAAAAAAAACTTAAAAATTATATGAAAACAAACTATGTATCAAAAAGACAATCAATCAAAATGATCAACAAATTAAGAAATTACATACAAAACCGATATTGAATTATTTGGTTGATTTTTTAAGACTATCACTGCTTTGCAATTAAATTCTGTAACAATATATAGGTATAAAGGCGATAAACCATTTTATGAGACGCTTTATAACAACCAATCAATCTGATCCCGATAAATTGTGTTTCCTAAAAAATATCTACCTTAACTGTTAATTTCCTTCGCTTATATTCAATGGTGATATCGGTCGGTACAGACAGACTGTTGCGTTGCTTTAATACTTGTTTAGCTTTCAAGAGAAACAGATTCAATACAAATATTTAGTAGCAATTTATTTCCAATGCTCTAGTGTAGGCACATATATCATCTACCTATAAGATATCTTATCGATAGTCGTGGAGGAACATTGATAGCTAAGTATTAAAAAATGCGTTAATAAGTTTATTGCGGAGGTACCGTCACCTATGTTTTCTGGATAAAGGTCTCATGTAATAAAACAAGGTGATTAAACCTACTTGATCGTCTTTCTCTGTTCTTCCTATTTCGTTTTTACTTGGCTCTTTATACTTTAAATTTTCTCAGCAAAAGTACCTAAGAAAAGCATCGAATGTCTTATGACACTTTTGAAATAAATTCGAGAATTTAACAAACATTACCATGCAATACCGCGTCGGCGCGCAGTCATAGCTCGAAACGCGAAATAAAACCAGCAATGCTTGCGTAAGGCGATTGTCGGCACATCCTTTGTACCCTCCTCCCGCCCGCTGCACGCCTCTCCTCCCTATTTAAACTGCATCGCATACATTCCTCAAGGAATTGCTTGTGAGCGGAGACTGATATGGAAATTTCTGTAGTGGTATTGTTGATTCTATGATTGTAGAGAATTCGTAGGTTAATATAAAAGTTGTGTTAAAATTTTACAGGGACTTCTTCCTACAACATTAAATACAGGCGTAATTTATAAATATATAAGTATCTAAATATACAGAATACTTGTATATTCTGAACAACAAGATTGACATATTGATTTCTTATATTAACGCAGATACTAAACATTGAAATATAACTTAATTTACAGATTTTTTGCGTTTATTTTATGTTTTTACGTTCCCGAAGTTTCCGTTTAATGCAGTCAAAAATACTTACCAACCAACAAAACAACTTCGTTTACTGCAACTTTTCAATTACCGCTAAGATCGCGAACTTGGTGATAACAGAGATTAGTCATTCGGTCCGGCGCGCGGATCTGTGACCAACTATTCCGTCTAATTTAAACTTTGATCTCGCTCGGTGTCGCTACGTTGTTTCGGTAAAGTATTTAATGAGTAAACTGTTGTTCTTTAAGCGTAAAAACAATAAACAATAAAGTACTTTTGTTACTCTAATTTTGAAGTACTTCATTGTTGTTAGAAAGTTGGTGTATTTAAATTGGTAAGCGCATTTTACATGAAATAGGTGATGAGATAGATAAACTTGTATTATACCAGATAACTAATAAACAATATGTGTGTATTGGGCGGTGAAAGTAGTCATATTTTCCATACAATAACTAGGTATATAGATTCTCAAAGTTTCCGGACAACTAAATATTGGATGACAGACATTTTTTATCTTTGAAATAAGGTTATATCAGCATTGGGGGTATTAGAGTCGCAAATAAGATTATTTTCTTATTGCAGAGATAAACTTTACGTACCGTAGTATATTCAGCTTACTCATACATTTTCGGCAGGCACACAGGAATCATAATATGTTTTATAATAGTAACAAAATTTAGATCGAATGTCTTTTTAAACACGTAAAAATACTAATTGCAGAACATCTCCACTTTGAAACCATTACAACTGTAAGCACATAAGCATATCCACTTGATAGAAAACAAGTGCTACAAACTCCTAATACCTTCGAACGTTTGTTTAGAGTGCTCGGACAGAATTTAGTTCCCCACCTGTTTAAACATTCACGGGATAGAGTACACAAGTGAAGTTATGTTGGAGAATTCGCTTGGACAAAATAGAGGTAATTTTCATTCAAGACTTATAAATAGTTTTGTATAGTTCTACATCAAGATGTGAGCGATTATTAATTCGATTATGTCTCTCTCCACACGGGCTATACACAGATCTTTGGAAGGCTTGTACATGGCCATGGGTCCAACACGTAGACGCCCTTTTTGAAAATTTCATTGGTATGTTAGCCACCTGCTGGGGTCAATTGCTGAAAATTATTTTATTATTATTACTTTATTTTATTCTATTCCTATTTTCTTGTGTAATTCCATAGTTTAAGACCAAATTATGTAGTTGTTTATTGGATCAATAAACTATAAGTCTTAATAATTGTATGAGGTAGGCACTGAAGTCGTACGTAAAAGGAAGCTACAGCTTTTTGTAAGAAATATGAATATGAAAATTTATAAGTTATAAACATTAAATACTCATACGTTTTATAAGTAAGTTTTATAATTTTCATGTGACGATTAACGAGATCAATGCATACACCATTAAACTAGCAAATCTTACTTAAGTATTACTTTATCTTTCTAATCACAAGATTTATATGAGTATAGTATACTAAATACTTCACAATAAACTATATTTTTACATCGATTAATTATTTAGCAAATGTTAGGTTACTTTGTAAGTTTAAAAATTACATTTAATTCAACGGATCCAAATCATAAAAGTAGATTCGTAAAAACTTGGTAATTTAAACAAAAATCACAGCGACAATTCCAAGCTTAAATTTACCCTAGCTGCACATACCAGAGTTGGATTTGATTTAACGATCTACCAACACTTGTTGCTACGACTCTAATCCATTGTTGTGAGATTAAGATTATCTAAGAGGTTAGCTGTAGTTTTATTAGACGTATACATGCAAGGGTCGGTTAGCACCTACTATGTATAGTGATATATCCTGAGTGATCCCAAACTATAGTTACTATAGTTACTTAGTTAGATCGGTAGCCCATATTCACTTAAATTTGTTATATGTGCATGATAGATTAGTTACGATCATTTGTTTAGCTCACTTCTTTCTATTCTAGTTGACGACTTTTACGAGCTTTTTATAACCTTGTAATTAGGTAATTGTAATTAGCAATTCTAGGTGCTGATCACTTGCACATGTATCTTAGTTGACCCATCTTAATTCCAGATGAAGTTAAACATCTTAGTGTTGAGTTACACTTTTATATACCATGAGTCAAGGATTCCCTGGAACGAAATAAAACGATGAAGAAATAATTCAATTGTTTATTCTCAGTACATTCAAAGCATTGTCACGTGCCTTTAGTCTATACTTATAAATATTATTTACATCTTACTGTTTTAACGTATTCAGATTGTTCACTATGAATATTTTGCTATCAGCAATTTACTGAAGTACAAGTAATTGATTTTGCAGGCCCGATACACCAATTATCCATTTTAAAATCGGTCTTACATTTAATAGGAATTTCTATGTGATCTACTGCGACCTGCATGATTGGATAAAAAGTATCCATTGTCATTTGTTTTCACATTTTCTTTATATTTTGCAGGACCTACTAATTATTAGTCTTGAGTTTGCAAAGTTTCAAAACATGATATCAGTAAGAAATTTGATATTCAGCAAAAATATGTCAAAAGTTGATTGTAATCGTTCATTCTTTGCTACTAAAGTTTTAACTAAACAACTTATAAACGAAGTTGTTGGAATATCAAGATAATTGAAAGATTTTTAGCAAACTTTCAAAAACTAAATAGAAAATTCCACGAACTTTGTCTATTATTATTTGTTTAGTGATAGCATTTCTCTTTTATCAAAATAAACTACGTATCAAAATGAAAAAGAAAAGCTTGATCTGCTTTGGTGTACTTTCCATTATGTTACGGATGATGTTTAAAAAGATGCCTGATTTATTGACTCTGCAAAACCTAGCCTAGCCTAGCCTATTATCATTGCTGTTAACAAAATAATTTCATTGTTTTTTCAATTAGAATTTGACACCATTACAATATCCCCGAACATCATTGTATACAGCAAGCATCCGTGTTACCTATTCAATACTGACATTAAGGGCAAGCAAACTCTGCTGACTAGCCGTGGCACATTCCTTAGCTTTATGATCAACCACTTGCATATTTAGATTTGAATCGAATCCAAAAAATAAGAGATAAAAAGACAAGCAATACTTTTATTTCCCGAAAAATTCAAGAACACTGATATTCGCTGAGCGTACATATTAAGCGCTTACTATGAAAGGTGAAATAGTTTATGTATCACTATTCAAAATAAAAAAAAACAAAGTATGATCCGGCATGACGTAAATATTCCCGAGGTTGATCATAAATCACGAAATCACTAATACTAGGTAAAAATTTTGTGCACTTTCATATAAATCACCCAACTTCACTCATTCTGACAAAAATAGATTTATTTTTCTTTTCGAATTCACTACACATATTGTTTACACAATTAGTTTGCTATCTAAATGTTGCAACGAATTTAGAAATTCCAAACAACAAAACTAGAGCAAAGTGGTTTTTGGAAGTTTGTAAATCGTTGCAAAGTACATTCTCTTAACTATGTTAAACTTCGCGATATTGTCAGCATATCTAAAACTAACGCCTGTCTCAAAACGAAAAATAGTAAAGCGTATCATTCTATATCAAAACATAAAATATTCACACTATAATTATCGCACGTCAAGTCAGAAACCTCACTTTCAAAGTTAAAGGTTGTAATTTTAATATTTTCATGCTCACAAAATGGAGACATGTAACTTATTTAAGATGTTTTGACACCACAAAGAACTATGCATTTGGGTTGCAACGTTTGCCAAATTATTTGTTTATGGAATTGGTTCTTTTGTCTCTGTTGCTTGTCTTACTGTATCAAACGCATTAACTTAATATGTTTTCATTAGTATATGCTCAGCGAGAGGAGCTCCAATGTTACCTAACACATCATTTTTCTTCTTATCCTTCCTATGCAAAGTACACTTTTTCTCTTTGAGTCCTATTTCTGATTTATTATGCGTCATTTTTATTTGCGACGCTACTGATAAGCTACGTTTTTTGGTCCCACACGATTTCGCGTCACTTTTGTCGTCTTTGCCACCTGTATCTTTGTTAGCACTGTTTTGTTTTAGGTCGGCTTTGTTTATGTCTTCTTTCGGAGACTTACTGTCTTTTCTAGACGCGTCGACTGCCAGTTGGGAGTGGTCGAAGCATTTTGTGGATTTCTGTAAACAAATAAGTTATATTAGAATACCATAAACTACCTTACATTCTTTGTTGTCTATGTATGCTAGATGTTGTATAAAAGATATAACATATTTTTATGGACAAGTTGTAAATGTACAATGTTACTTTTTATTCGAATAACAGTGTTGTACTCCATAAACAAACAGAATACAATGGTCTATAATCAATAACAGTAACAATACCTTATAAAATGACTATCAACATACACCCGAGTCTTCCCACTGTACTAACAAAAGCATCTGCTGATATAACTACTTTATTGGCCCCAACATTGTACAGTGAAACACTTAAATCCACAGTGTGCAATTGTGAATCTGTCAAATTGTTATAGTTTGAAGTTAAATATTTTACTTTATAAGTCAGGTTGAATATTATAATACTGTGAAACTTGTTTTTTATAATTTAAGTAAGTAGTATATTTTGATTGAAGATTGGTTCGTTGTTTTGATTGCATGATTGTTTGATAGGCTTCTAGGCAGATTGAATGAAAATGACAATTCTGTAAGTATTTTTATTTATACAAAAATGATTTAATTTACTTGTAGCCTGAATTCTCCAGTGTATTTCATATCCTCAATAAATTCCCACCAAACAATCTAATAGTTCGTAGTTGCACTCACCGGAGGACTGACAGCTTTGGAGTAGATTCGTGCTCGACCCTCTAGCTCCATTTTTAGTTGCCAATCTCTTAAGTACATGTGCGCCGCGGCTGCGCTCGGCCATCCTCGACGCCAAGTGTGCCATCTAGATCGAATATTAATATCAACATAATTATTTATAGCTTCTAAAGGAATGGAAATTAAAGAATTGGTTGAATTAAAATTCATTTTTTAGATTTCAGAATTTGGGAACTGAAAGTTTAAATATGTAACTAGCATCAAAGAATGCATGACTGACTTTTCAATTTACTTTTAATTCCACGACATTTAATGTGAACTTACCATTAAATTCTTTCAAAACTATTCTTACATCATACAGTAAAATGTCTATACAAACCTGGTTAATAATTGCAAAGTCCTAGACTTCTGTCCTAACGACCGGTACATCAGCGCGGTATATCTGAATGATATCAAATCCGCTCGGACCGTCCTTTCCACGTTTCGATGCCTGAAGCTCAGTCTTGCGGCTTCCAGGTAATATTTCGCCGCCGGCCCGGTTAACCCTGAAATCGGATATTATTTAAACACAACAAATATAATAAGAGATCGTCTTCACAATCATTATTTGTAAATTTGACCCATTTTACATTGAACGAAATATCATTCTTTGTCCTTTTATAAAAAGGTCCAGGATTTAACGCTATTTCAACGTGTTCGGGGCTAAAATGTTGTACATGAATGTGTGAATTCGCTATATTTATGGTTTTCTGTCGCTCAATCTTCTTGGCTACCTGGTTACCAAACTTTCCTGTTGAATTAACTATAATACATGTTTTTCCTTCTAATCTTCTAATTAGCCTATAACAGTGCATTCTACTCAATTGAGTCACACAAATTCCCCCTACTTACCCTTACTCCTTAACCAATCTCCATACAGTATATAATGTTCCCAATTACTGGGGTCCAAGTCGACCAGGGTCGTCAGTATACTCCGCTTTTCGTTCTCCGACTTCAGACTGAGCAGTTCCACGTGGGCCTGCACGAACCTTGGCTGCAGCCATATGCATTTCTCCAACATTGTGACCGCTTGGTGCGTGCGACCGCTTTTTCTGCAATTTAATTTTCCATACCTTACGTTGAAATTGTTGACTTATTTGGTTGTTGTGAAAGTTTAAATTTATTTACCTCATTATAAAATGTACTACTTTTGATCAGATTGATACTAAACATTATTTCGCATCTTAATACTTGGAAAGGAAAAAAGTATAGAAGGCCATAATGAATTTCAAAATCAGTATTGAAGGATAACGTTGTTCTTTCTTCTGACCAAAAAAAATACATTAAACCTTGTGGGCTAGTTTCTCACTTTTCTCTTATTCATTCCTTCCACTCCAAACTTATAAATAGATATCTAATACATATAACATAATATAATCGTAAGTAAATAACATAAATAAACGGCGCTCGCTAGCGGCCGCCTATTGTTTTTGGTGTAACGTAGGACGAGTTGCGCGTGCGCATCGAGTGCCGTTCCCACTGTACGGCTAGGCTTGGAACAGAAATTATTATAAGCAAACATTGTGTAATTATTAAGATTAATAATTATGATTATATTATGCGTGTATGTCATATGTTACCTATATGTTTGTATTGTGCAGGAGTAATGTATGTGTAGTGAGGAATGGATTCGGGAAAAGTGGGAAGGAACTCCCCACAAGCTAATATTATTCCGGCGCGCATTTAATCTCCATAATGCTTCTGACAAAAACGTCTTCATTAACTCACTTATAAAGCTTCCCAAGGTTGTAGTGTGCGTTCACGTGGTGCCTATTAAACCTGATGGCCTGCAAGAAATGGTATTCGGCGTTATCCGCACCGGATAGAGTGCCTATGTTGTTATGAGCGCTCGCGTAGCTCGGCCATAACCTGTGGAGACATGACTCAGTATAACTGTTGAGAAAAAAACTGCAGTGGTGTGATTGTTTTTTTTTTTTATTACATTATAGGCAAGTATTTGATCTCTATCTCACCTGATGGTAAGTAATGATGAGATCTACGATGGAGCATACTTGCCTAGGTAGGAAGGCGGCAGTAGATCGAGACGCTACATTCACTAGGTACATGCAGCGCAGCTGATCTGACCCGCCATCCATGAATGGCAACACAGAACATCATGCCGGAACTCGGCTAGGCCGCTTGGCGACATGGCTTTGTTCAGTGGGTGGTGACTAACCACGGCCGAAGCCTACCACTAGTAGAGTTGTCACCTAGTTGGCACCACCCAGGGTCACGTGTAGGGTATCTCGAGGGTATTTAATTCCCCTACGGACGAAAGTGACTCGACCCCAAACTATGTTAAAACTATAGGCACGAGAGCCAACAGCAATGACAAATAATTGACGATAATTTTTTCCGAAAATAGTGCCATGTGATAAATGAGCCTTTAACCTATGACATTAGGACCTTAATCGTAAAATTTTGGTAACCTGTTAATATAGAAGATAGGAATTTAAATGCCGCGTTTGGATAACAATGCTAAGACCGGTACCTAATTGTTTATAACTCCTGATACAAATGACTATCTACGCTGTTCGTTTGATGTTTCAATTTACCGACCTTGTGTAAAATAGTTTATGCCCGAAGTTTAGTTCCAACTACACGGAGAATACTTTAATAAACTTCACAGCCGCAATATAGTTCGTGAAGTCAAACGGTTACCTCAAAGCTTCTTTGTAATGTTTGATGGCGATGTCTTGTTGTTCCGTCTCCCTGAGAAAGTTGGCTAAGTTGTAGTGCAGTTTAGCATTCTGCGGTAGAGTCGCTAGATCCGCTCTGGAACAAAGCACATTTACCGGTTATTTAAGCAAATGTAAAGTGGGTAATGTTAATATGGGGTTAAATTCCCGGCACCATAACTTTAAACTTTAAACTTTAACTGTGTACTAATTATATAGAGGTCTGCTTCATTCTTTTTAAGAATCACTTCTCACTCATATAATGATTTTAACCGACTTCAAAATGAAGGAGGTTCTGAATTTGGCTGCATTTTTTTTTAAATAAAAGTGCAGATTTCAATATGATCAAGTACCTGTTTACAATTACAAGAAAATGATGTACAAGAACACTGTCAGAATTATTTTATAATATCACGCAAAAAAATAAATGTAAATTGTGGCCCATTAAAAATGTAAACTTTTTAAATGTCTATTATCGTGTACACAATAATATTAAAGGGGAAACAAGTGGAATACAATACTGAAACAGTGCGATACATTGCTCTACCTCAATGGCATTAACATTTCTCATTCTTGTACCGCTAGAATAAACTGCAATGAATATTGTTCCGAGTTTGAAGCGGTCGTTACCGAAGTTACCCTGCATCTCAATCGCATCGAGTTTTGGGAGTCGAGAACTTTAACTGGCATAACGACTGTCCAACTCTGTTACACTTACCGCGATGTTGTTACTTAGTCGGTGTGAAATCGACTTAAAACTACAATCTATATAGAACCTACTTAATGTTTTGGATTGACTGATTATAAATCATATATAAAAGATCTATTTAAAAAAAAAAAGAGCAACCATGGAGTTTCTTGCCCGTTCTTCTCCATAGGAAGGGCATTCCGAACGGGTGGTAAAGCAGTAGCATAATGTTTATGTAACTTGACGATTCATAAGAATAAAAAATATTCTGATTCTGATTAGTCGTGTTTGTGTGAATAGCAAAATCACTATTAAAACATGGTAAAGTTCACTAAAAAAATAATTAACTAAGATTAATATTTTTATCACACATTTGGTTCTGAGGCCATACGAAGTTCGTCGAGATAGCTGGTATCATACAAAAAAACAGACAGCTAAATCATTCGCAAGTTAAGAAAATCAAGCTCAGTATAGATTATAATCAATAAAGTTACGAAATTATATTAGTTTATGAGACGCCTCAAAATCCACAAAGGTGATTGTATGAAATTTTTAAGCTGCTATTCAAAATGGGCGACTCGAGAGTCTATTTTAAACCTCATACGGGGTTCAAATTTTAACGACCAACAAAACCGCAGAACTACCTTTAGTTATATCACACAAGTAATATAAAATGAGTATTTTCAATAACATTAAAGTCGTGTAAATGTTTCAAACACATTCGCCCCATCGTAAACAAGTTCTAAAACTGTTCTATAGAAAATTGAATGGCGTCATAAAACCGGTGAGAAAATTTAATATAACCGATATTTCATTATAAAATTTTACGGACTTATATAGAGCTGGTATTAAATGTGAGGATGCATTGATAAAGGGAAATACGACTGCCTTCTAGTAGAGACATAATGGGCAAATGCCGTGGTATCTGCCTTTGCTCTACAATGGATACAGAGAGGCATTAAATAAAGATGAATTGCAAATAGTTACGTTTGAGACTGAGTAAATCTGATTGGGATTAGGAAACATAGGTGAGGACTTACAATTTTTAAATCCAAAATTGAATCCAAAGGATGCAAAATAGACACTGAGTAGTCATTCGTTTATGACAATATCAGTCCGGTCGTGAAATGTTTAATTATGTACAAGGCAATCATTCCTTCGCTCTACATAAGGTATCAATTGATATCAGTATATTGATTTCCAGTAATAGCTTTAACCGATGGGACAAAAAAGAAACCTTGATAGTAACGTTCTAGGAAATATTTCTGAACGAATCATCTGCTGCTTGAAAATACCGCGCAGAGAATGAAGTAATGTTGGGAAAATTAATGAACTTATTCGCGAACATTGTTTCATTTTTTAATAATACTAGGCTGTAGCCTAGTTGATTAAAAGACCCGATGCCCGATATATCAGCTTATCTGAGTCAGACTTTCAATGGGTGACTAAACTATAACATCTGACCTCCTCCGTGCTTTGGAGGGCACGATAAGCTAGCGGTCGCAGTTGTTATTCTAACATCTTTAACAGGCGTTACGGGAAGTCAGAAGTCTGAAAATTCCTGACAAGTGGTCTTACCCTGTAACGCTAACCCCATAATGTGGGCAAGGGAAGGCAATCGCACCGTGTATTAGTAAGCAGCACAAATCAGCGTAGTCCGAAAACCGCTCCAAATACAATACAGAAAAGAGAACAATGATTGAAAGAAAAACAATAATGTCAATATTAATTTTCTTGGTGACTAGACTAGACATCGCGTTTTGAAACAAGCAGTAGACATTACTGAGTTATATTTTACCTTAATAGCGTTGCTCTATCCCTCCAGTCTGCATTCCTGCGATACGTACGCGCCACTCCTCCTGCCAGTAGCACTGCCAGTCCTACTGCTACCAGTACTTTCGAACCTGGCTTGGAGCACCACATCAGTTGAACTCCATACGCTGTTATTATGACGCTACCCACGCTAGGAGAAGAAAAAAAAGTCTAGTGATGCATCCTCAAATACTCACGCCAAATTAGTCCTAACCATAACATTCTTCTAATTTAGCCCTATTTGCTAAAAATGAGCACCTGTAATATTATATATTAACATAAACTAAAAATTGGTCTTATTAATAATTTAAATTTCTAGATGCCCTAAGACACGTGCCTTAATCTGAATAATCCTTTACAATAAAGGCCTTGAAGAAAAGTAATAATACGTAGCTAGAAATTTAGGGCCATAAAAGATAGAACTTATTTTCACAACGTGTGAAATCGTACTTGGTATATATTGTAGCTTTAGCCAGTTTTATAACTAAAGCACCTACAAAAATGTATGGATGTAAATAGAGAATTTTATGATCAACGGTAACAAAAAGCTAGTTCAATACAGAGCTAATGATAATTTAAAGTACCTCGGTATGTAAAGTACCCGCTCGGCGATTACAAATCCGACGGTAACTAGTAAGTTACTGGCAGGCACAAAGGGCAGAACCATTAACAGCAGGCCAATAACAGCTGGAGTGTGTTTTTGTACCTGTGCCAAACAAAAGAGGAGTTAGCCGTGTACTGACTGACCGCGGAGCCTAGTGCGGCTTTCTCGGGATGCCATGTTACCTCCAAATCCGCTATAAAGCGATAGCAAAGAAGCAGCAACGCTCCAAACGCAGCGCAAGTGAGCAGGTTCCTGGGATCCCAACCACTGGTGATAAGCGGCACGGATCCCATCTGCCAGTCGTGGCTGAGCGTCAATGGACACAGTAGCAGCCACCAGTTGAATGCGGCTAGGTAGCAGAAGGTCATTAACCTGTACAGGAAAGTGTTATTAAAATATTTATTGTTTTTATACCTATTTATTTCTCTTATTGTGTCAATTTAAGAGAACATGTTGAAGGGCTCTCAACTTAAGGGCTAACAATTGACAATACAGACATATTTTTGCATTTGTAAGGGAGTGCATGGTAACGGTAACGCTTCGCATTTAAATATCTTATGGATATTTCAACAAGTAAATGAAGTACTCAAGTTATTTTCGATTTATATCACACATTTTGATTTATCCATGACCCACTAAAGTTTAATGTCATACATTTCTTATACCAAACGGACGAAAAGGATTCATCGACAAATGTCGTAGCGATTTCTCAGTTGTTCACCCCTAATATATTATGACTATGCACTATTCCATCTACCATACACAGTTCCCTATCACCGTACAGAGCAGTTGTATTCTTTTATTCACTCTCCACAGCTAGCGAACAGCAATCAATAGATGCGGTGGCATTGTGTTAACCGCATCCCATTGTTCCCGCTTGCCGGTCCGTTTTAGCGAGCTTCTTTTATAACAAGCATTTCTTTTAAATGGAAATAATAAAATATATTATTACGTTCAATATTAAGAGGTGTTGGTTGGGTAAAAGGAATATTGCCTGAGGTCGTTATTTAAATTCTGTAATATTTTTCACGGAGCATATTTTTACATAAATTCATCTGATTGATGTTTGACATTGATACGATAACCGGATAATTGTAGAATTACTTGAACTAATGAAAGAGATATTCGAATAGTATTGTTGTAAAATTAATGGCATATTAACCCTTCATCAGAAATTTAGCGCCGTCATAAAAGAGCGAATTACCAGTATCTTATGAAAAACAAGTCTTACAAAATGAGCAGACCCAGACTGATCGCAGAGCATAGCAAGCCTCGCTCGGGCACATGCTTGGCATGTTATGTCAGTGAGTTGAACAACAGGTACCATTGCTCGGCCAAGGCAGCGTTAGCTTCGGGCGAGCAATGGTCATGTCATTGCCTCGTTGACAGCCCGTGCGGTCAGTCTGTATCCGAACAATTACGAAACCTCCAAAAGCCTATTGCTCCTTTTAAATTTTATATTGACTTGTAGTGACTGACACAAGCAGGCTCGTGGAAGAATATACTATATATACTAATATTATAAATTTGAAAGTTTGGATGAATGGATGGATGTTTGTTACTCAATCACGCCAGAACGACTGAACGGATCTGGATGAAATTTGATGGAATAGCATATAGACTACTATTTATCCCGGTAAAATGTTCCTTTGGGATATATGTTTTTTTTTAAATTTTCCATAGCGCAATGGATCGACATGATTTTTTGCGCGGGTAACACCGCAGGTCACAGCTAGTCATTAATACATTTTTAAGCTAGTTACTATTAGCCTGCTTAGAAGTTAGCCTACAATTTATCAATTCACCTGACAAAGAAACTAGGATGGAACGCGGCAGGGTTGTCTTGCGGTGAGAATGATGGCCAGGTTCCTTGCAGCAACGCTAGCCTGAGGCACACCAGCAACGCCAAGGAGACCACCACTTTGATCGTGCGTATTGACAGCCCTGCGCATTTCTTTTCTATTTTCAATGAGCATATTGATCTGAAAGCAAACTTAAATTGTACCATTGGATGTTAACCGTGCCTTACCAACCGTACAGCATCGCGAGAATATCTCGGGTACATGCGGGCTGAACTCACAGCGAAGTAAATGACATCGCTCGAGGCGGTACGGCTGGTCTGGAGACGGCCAAAGGCTTGTAGTTGTTGTCAAGAAATTATAGGTCTGATCGTGAATTATGACATTTTGCTTTAGGCTATGTCTTTTGAAGTATCAAAGACAATTCTAATGTCCAATTATTTGCGACCTTTGCAAAAAGTAAAGTCGAAAAATTCTAGGCATTGAAAATCTTTTCATCATTATTGTATCGCAAAAATATAAGCATTTACCTCGTAGATAAACATAAATTACTCTCCACTAAAATAAATAAATCTTCCAAACACGTCCACCGCCCTCTCAGCTTCATGAAAGATTAAAATCTATTACAATACCTTTTAACGAACGGCCAGCATCTATAAAAGTCGAAGGCTAGATTGAGTATAAATATCATGATGCCAGTCTCTTTGGCCAGCATACTGAGAGCCCCGAGGATCACGCTGAGCCACACGCATTTCTTGTTGCTGGCGGGTCTAGAAGAAATGAACGGATTTTATGTGCTATTTTTATAGAAATTGTGCTTTAGAATAGGGGAATTAGATACATTTTGTTTGTGATTTCATAAATTTCTAATGTGTAACGAGAAGAAACGAACGTGTTTTGATGACGTATTTTTCATGTTTTTTTTTAATAATTATCACTATAAACACATACCTGTGATATACTAGTAACGATGATAAGAAGAATATACAAGCCAATACATCGGCTCTGCCCACTACTCCAGCTACCTGTCGGAAATAAACATTATTATTTTTATCCGGTTGCGGCAAAACTAGAATGACGTAATCTAATCTGAGTGCTTAACAGGAGTCCTGACGTAGAGAAAGCATATTGTTTCTGTCGTTCCTGTTTTTGTCGTTAAGCGATTGAGTTAAAGCCACAATTCGGCTGATCTTGTTACTCGGTGTGGAATATACAAAATTGTACACAAATACACTGTTTACTTTTGTGTAATTAAATTTTGCCTTTAGAGAGGGATAAAAACTCACACATCATACTAGATATTGACCGCGCTATAGCTGTTCTACAATACAGCTTAGAAAAAATATATTTTGATACTTTATTGAGCACCATTTGTAGGCTGACTAACAATGTTTTTTTTTTAACTTAGATAACTCACCGCTTCTGTATGCACAGGATGTACCGCGAACAGTAACGCGGCCAGCGCGGCAAACGGACGTTGCAACCGCGCAATAGTGACGCAAGCGCGTGCTACGAGCGTGCAACATGCAGCGTGCAACGCAACGTTGCACGCGTGCCACCACCACGGCCGGATACCGGATAGCGCGTAGTTTAGTCTGAAGCAATGGAAAATTTGTAGGATTAGTAGGTGTAAGTTAATAATCAGTACATACTGATTCAAACAATTGTTTATGCATGAACTACAATTTAATCACTACTGAACTTTAACTTCACATCCATTTCAAATTTAAACTGTGTATTTCATTCAATAATTAAGTGCGCAAACCCTTTTCGACTGAGCTTTATGATTAATGGCGTTTGTTTTGTTTGTTCCTAAAGCCGCGGCCATTTTCAACTCGTTAATTTAACTTTATACTTCGCGTTCATGTTTACTTTGTTGACGAGAGCTTTCAAATCAATTGTCTGGGGCCTCAATAAAAAAGCTACGAGCCGTAAAATATAGTTGGGATTGTGATATGTTTTATTTACCTACAAGTACAACTGTACTGGAATCAAAACAGCCCATAGGTGTATCTGAGTTTCGAGGACAGAGCCTGCTCCCAGGACTAATCAAACCAATCGGCAATCGCTGAGGTATAAATATAAAAAGACCAAACTCATCCAATTATCTCGAAAGACTGACCAATTTTTATTTCCAATAATTTGGCGGACCACGATGAAACCTTAGATATCGTTGGCGGGATTTATCGTAACAAAGAAATTCTTGACAATTTAAGCTTTGAACGTAAAGATGCGATAGCAATATTATTTTTATCGTTATCAGAAAATAATACAATCAAGTCAACTTGCCGCGCCGTGTAGAGAAAGTGTTCTACGTTTTAAAGTTAATCAAAAAGCATGTACCTTCTACATATTTTTTCCTAGTAACTAGTGGCAGGATATGTAACCTTAACGCAATTTGACCGTGACCTTTTTAGTGAATCAATAATAAAAAAAAATCTAGCCATTTTTTTGTAGTAAAGTTAATGCCAGCTCTTCTAATGGCCCACTGTTGGGCACGGGCCTCCCCTTAATGCGGCGGGATTAGGTCATAGTCCACCACGCTGGCCCAGTGCAGGTTGGCGTACTTCACACATCTCTAGAGAAGTACTCTCAGACATGCATGTTTCCTCACAATTTTATCCTTCACCGTTTAGCACGTGTTAATCATGGTATCTTAACCTGCGATCCTTGTTACCAAGGCAAGCGTTGTACCAACTTGGCAATAACTGCTCCTAGAAAGATGCTTACGAAAAATCTTAGAAGTAACATGAAGAAATAGATCTCTGCAGTCATATCCTGAACCGACGATCTCATATCTCACGCGTGAATAATTATGTGAGTAGTGATCTAAACCACAGTTTTATGGTATCGGCCAAGGTTGCGGTTGCTTTACACCTACGTGTTTGCATATGTCTATATTATTCTCGCACACACGTGATCATGTATGTACGTAATCTACGTGCCGTGACCCTTTTTCCCAACAATTTACTTGGGCGCGTGCGAGCTCCTTATAAAAGCGGGAGCTCCGAAAATATCCCTTTATTTTTTGTTACAGCGACACCTCAACAACCGCAAATGGCTGCTATTATATTTAAGGCTATTTGCACTTTCTTTTACTTGGGCTTTTTATAACGTGTGTGAGGCCCCCTTGGCAATACTGGGTTTGGTTTTTGAGGCTAGGTCACGACAATACTGTGATAGTTTTAAGCTGACATGCGGTTGGCTTGTTGTAATATTACGTCTACACAATATTTAAGAAGTTTGAGGGCTATTTAGTAATAAGCGCGGCTTATAAAGAAGCAATAACTATTATTTATAAATATGTAGGTAATTACGCGATATTTTCTGTATTGAGACGGAAGCTATAATTTTAGAAGGAGATAAGAGAGCGGCTAAGGTGGCTTTCGCTTTGATGTAGACAAAATACGCTAGATGACATTAAATTTTAGTCTTTTAGCGAAACTGGTTAATATAGCTTCACAAATTTCCTATTATAATAAATAATAATAAATATCGCCAGACGAACTCACCAATTATACACTGACCAACGCTTGTAATATGGGCGCCATACAAAAGACTGGGAGCGAACCCAGTATATATTACTTATATAGATATTAAACAACCATGACTTGGGTACAAGCATACGTGCTCATCTCACTAAGTTTGTCCCTAGGATTCCAACTCGGGACCCTCGGCACGGAAAGTAGAGTTACTACCAACTCCGCTAATCAGGCCGTCAAAGTAATACAGAAATGTATCATAGATTGCACAATATTATTTGCAAGTTTTACTCAATCTTGGCTTCATTTTCTACCAGTTTTCGTATAAGCGGTAGAGACTAGAATGGGATAAAATATGTTTTATTCAACTAATACTGCTATACTTACTATGCTATAAGTTGTTTCTCGTTAATTGAAAAACAACTTTACTCGTAATATTAATTGTTAAATGATAAGATTCAGTACTTATACCTGTATAACTGTTAAAAATTAACTAATTTATACTAGGTTGCTGCACGCGTTCACTTTAATTCTTACGCACAAAACAGTAGGTAGGTACAGACAAGAATATCATATATTTGCGCGGCGCAAGTGCGCGTCGGTCCTGACAAAATTGTAATATTCCGTGCCGCTAAATGTTTTATAATGACGGAGGCTTTCAAATTGCTTCGTTTACCCCTTTATGTAGGACGCTTTTTAACGCTGAAAACAATAATGCTACACTAGTTAGGCGTTTTCAAAATTTGTTTTAATAATAATTGTATTTTACTACGATGGTAAGTTTTAATCGAAGAGGGAAGATGATAGGCCATCTCATACAATATGATACCTTCATAAAGAACATCATAGAGGGGAAGATCGAAGGAGAGTGTGGACGAAGCCGACCAAGAATAAGCTACATGAGCCAGATAAAAGAAAGGAAGATAGAGGCAGATTGAAAGAGCTTCATCAGCTACATCGACAAGGGTCTAACCCTTAAATTAGAAGAAGGTAGGTTTTAAATTTCTTAGCCCATAATTTGTAGTCAATAATTATGGTAAAAACCAAATGCCATAGCGTTATACTGAAACAATCGAATCAAACATTCAAAAGAATAAACTCAATGGCCCTAATTGTTACATTCACCATTAGTTACTATTCCAAATCGCACTGATTAATGATCGACTGTGGAATAGTCATCAGAATCTAGCCACTTGACTGATCGATATTAACGGTCGCACAATGGGCCAAAGTTGTAATTAAGCTGCACAAAATTACAGAGACAAAAACTACCGCCACGTGAAGGAAACAGGCAATTAATTCTGCGAAAAAAGGCAGCGTAGTGGAATGACGGGTGGGGCAAGGAGGTTGGGCTATGTTTTTATCGTAGTTATAATGAGTTTGGTACAGTTATTGCGGATAAATTGACACGTAATTATAATACCATAACATTAGCCAGCCATATTGATTTCATATATTTACGCGAATACTACACATTGAAATAAAACTAATTTTAAGAATTTAACTAAAAAATAAAATAAATCGCGATAAAATTCTTAAAATTAGTTTTATTTCAATTAGCCAGCCATTTTAGTGTCCTACTGTTGGTCACGGCCTCCCATCAACGCGAGAGGGATTAGGTCGAAGTCCACCACACTCGCTGGCCCAGTGCGTGTTGGCAGACTTACTTAAATTATATATGGTACCGGTTTATTGCAAAAACGAGCTGCATAACAACTCAAAAATAAAGCAATCTCAATAGCACATTGTATTGACAAAAATCTATATTAGAAAAATTAAGTATCCAGTTTCAAGTTTGGAACCTACAACGTATCGTAAAATCTATACAGAAGCTTCTACACAACGATTTAAAGTACTACGTAATACTCACAAACACTAACAAGCAATCTCATCTATAAAGCTGGCGTCCAATTGATTCCAAAAATACCTTCACTTCTATACGGAACACTAAAAAGTAATAGGAACCAGGATCACGTATCACAAAACGACTAAGAATCGCTATCGGTTTTAGTGCGCCTGATACCGACGCCTATTAAAAAGCAATCAACGGTCGCTTCGTTAGAACCAACCTCACCGGCCATCCTGTGTACCAACCCAGCAATCTATTACGGACACCTTTCAATTACTCGCTTTCGACTAGAAGCGATTATTTTTATCGACTTTTGCTGGTTTTTTTTTGTCCGAGATTGGATGGACGGTGCACTGTGCTCGGTATGGATGTGTGCGTAGACAACTTATTATGGCAAAAACAATATTTAAACGTGGTAAATATGTTTCATATATAAATATTCATCAGTTCATGCTGTTTGCCATCTGCGGTATATCAGTAGTGTTTGTAAAGTACCAAAGTTTCGCTGTATGTTGCACTTTAAACATTATTCGTTTTGAGATAGATACCGAACTGCATTGAATCAGTAGAGCAACGTATGGGTACTGATACAGTTATGATACAGTTACCGTATCAACAACTTATCTGACAGAATTTATATCAGATAAGTTAACTATCCCTAAGTCTGAGGTCCTGTTAAAAAATATCCTGATAAACCCTATCCACACCCTTATTACACAAAGGGTTCCTAAAACATCTGTCAAATAATTTGCAGATAAAATTTATAAGCACATTTCAAAACAGGCCCTTAGACTTCTCATGTATACTATTGCGTGACTTAGAAACTATTAATATGGGGGTTGAACTATAAAAAGTGGTTTATTCGCTCTAGACCCCATAAGCTCAAAATTAAGAACACTACACGGACAATTTGGCGAAGCAGAGCACAAGATTCGTAAATATTATACGAACAAAGTTAATTGCGTACCTACCGCAGCGAAAGCTATTGCAGCCGTGCAGCGCAGCGGTGTCAGCCGATAGGAAATATTAATACCGGAGGGCTCACGCGAACTGTTCCCGCCTATTAAACATTCAGGAACGATAAAATGATAGGTTTGGAACGATTCAAAGTGAAACCCACATGAAATTATTTATTTTAAAGAGCGATAATTACTTATAGTAAAATTAACGCATGTCATTATACTAAAGTTGTACAATTCATTGTAAAACTGTGATAATACTATGCTAGTAGCAAATTATATCTTGAAAATGACTTACACTTAAGTTCGCTCTCAGAGTTAGATCAATTTATATTTACCACCCTTCAAATGGTGAATATACAGAGTGTAAAAAAGATGAGTACTGTACCTCAAGCACAATCCTTTTTACGGACGGTTTCGGTACGTAAACTTCTTCCATCTCTCTCACATCACAAATTTCGCAAATTAATTTGACAGTGATATTAATTGTTTTCATGATGACGTAACGATTTGATTAAAAGTTCCTACTAGTATATTAAAACATTCAGTCATCAGTAACGATGATATCAGAATTTAAAATGGGTGAGCCCAAAATAAGCGGCACCAATCATAATAGAAAATATATTTCTTTCGCTCTTATCTTTAGAAGGCAAACACCACAAAACGAATCTCAAATCGCTCCATTGTTGAATGTAAAATTTGGTAAATCGAACTAACACACATATACAAAAACCTATTTACCACTATCAAAAATACAAAAGTCATCAACGTAACAAATCCGAGATAACATTCTTATATCACAGCCCAATGTTCGCGCAATCATCACAAATTCTTTGCAGCCATCAATTCCCCACAAAACGGTGATACCGTCTCTCAACTATTTTACAAGGAAGGGTCGACTTAACGTCACATAAACAAGGCCCTTTGTCCGGCTATCCGAGGGCAACATAGGGGAGGGAGTGTGAGATATTAGTTCATAAGGGAGAATCTCGTAAATGGTTGTGAGTTGGATCATCAAATTATGGATACAGAATACGAAGATAGCATGGACTTTAGACTGTACTGACTTTATTACTTATCAGCGCTAGACCTGATATGAGATGGCATGTAATGAAGTCTGGACGATGTTTTCATTACCTCTTCATATTAGCGTTGTACATATTTGTGTAAATAAACTTAAACTCGAAGTATTTACGTAGGTTTGGTTTACCTTTATTTTAAAATCGCAAGATCCCATATCCCTACTTATTAACATAGATCTTAAAAGTATGTAACTAAGTAGACGCTGAATGCAGTATAAAGTCACGACGTTTTATTTTCGTTTGGATATGAATAATTTAACACTCAAGTGTAGACACCTTCAGATGATTAAAGTGTAAAATGATAGGAATACCAAAAGCAATAATGGATATGAGTGTAGGATCCAAATCCTAAAGCAACAGTTTGCAGTATACATCACCTATGTAGTGCGAGGCAACAACTGGATGTAACCGCTGATTGCTTTTTCAATTAAAGTTCTGGACTCCATGACGTTCGGGATAACAGATGTTGAATTGAAAATAAATGGGTTGGCATGTATGGAAATTAACTGAATTCACCTAAAGCTCACCCAGAACTAGCGACTTATGATACATATAGAAAAACTTTAGCATTTATCCACTTAACACTGATTTGACTACAAATTTAAGGCACATCAGTTCTTGCAGTCATCTTGAAACAAATGATATTGTAAGGCAAGAATGGACGGTATAATAAAGTCCTAATTCTTTACCAGCGTATAAAATAGATACTCACTAATAACATGTTTGGGCTAACAACCTTATCACTATTTAGTTAGGGTTCATTTATCAAAAATGTCACAATACCGACCCACGGCCTTTATCAAAGACTGTTCCAATTTCAATAAAATCGGTTTCTTGTCATAAAAGGTACGCTTAAAGATCCAAATGCTTTATTCAAATAATTGCCAAAAAATTAAAGTTCTTTTATAAAAAAAAACACTCCATAAATAATACGGTACTATAGTAATTATTGTGAGACCGAAATGCTGAAAGCTTTTTAAAAATATTCCATTTCGTTAATTCACAATAGCCCTACATCAAAGGCCTACAAATTGAACTGTAAAAAAAATATACATAGTTGAGTATCAAAAATGAATTAAGAGTATACAAGTGAAAAGTTTCACGGCATTACTTTATCCATTAGGGATATTGACTAGAATGTATATACACTTTTTTTAATTACTAATAGCCATGATTTCCTCAAAATAACACAGCAAGGCACATATTAAATTTACTATCAAAAAAACAAATAACTCGCACCCAAATAATGAAACACAAATCACCCAGCAGACTTCGCAAAACGAACAAAGGTCTTCCGAAACCCTCGAATTAACAGAACCACAATAAAACAGATTTCAACTCAATAAACCAGCACATTTGTTCACCGCACATTAACCGTGAAAACAATCGTTGGAACCGCCGAAGCAAAAACCGCTGACGCTGGGTTCACACGCGAAATACATGAAACCACTTTTTAAACGTTCAAAGTAATGTTGGGATGTAACAACTTACCTAGGCATTTTTTAAATCTTTATTTTACAAAGAAATTTTGTTTCTAACCTAGGCATAGATTATAATGTCTATGGCCAATGCTTATGGCTGCCATGTAGAGGTGTTTAGGTCGCCTGAACTAGTATTTTAGACTTTTAAACAGCCATCATGTTGGAGTTGGAGTTCGAGTTTACGTAAAAAATAATTATTAAAAATCTATCAAGAAATTTTGTGGTGACTGATACTTACAGGGTGGTACCCTATATTTAAACCTATATTTCTTCTTGGCTTCACGTGAATTTTAGAACTATGCGAGAAAGCCATAATTTTAATATTTTTTACTTCGCCTCTCGTAAGCTGCTTGCTGCTCTTATAATTTAAGCACTGGAGGGTATATTCCCCGAATTGAGGTCAACAAGAGACCGTTTCAAACCTTGCTTCGTTATAATCCGTTTAGTTTGGTGTTGTGACCTTTTCCAGCCAATACCAGAACTTTAGCACAATCTGAAGCACTTTTTAACTTCAGTCTTGTCAGTTTAGTTGGTGAACGTTCACGCTTGTCACGTGTCATATTGGGTAATTCTATGCTCGGGCCGAGTGACGGCTGAGATCACACGTCTGATTCGTCTCCATCAGATTTGTTTGTATTTCTTTTTCCAAACGCTCGTTCAGTCAAACAAGAAATTATGTAAGATAGGTTAAATCTATCTAAGTACAGTTAAATAATTTGGAAAAGTATACAAAATCCTTCTTTACAACTTTTATTTTACTTTTTGAGAGCAGTTTTTTACTTGTTTGTTATAAATGACATAAATATTAAATTTACATAGCGTGAATGTTATCCAAATTCATGTAACTTTTAACTGGTAAATTAGAATGATACAACTATAACGACGTAGTATTTTGGCGGAAAGATTATCGGCAAGATTAAAGACTAGGCCTGCAAAGCAACTTGAAAAACAAGTGCAAACCAGCCCATTAAGCAGCGAGTATACTGCACACAGCGGGACATACTCATTGGGCAACAAAATGCGCGCGTAATTACGCGGACAATGGCGCACGTTGAACTCGGGAAGTGCTAACACAGCGATTATTAAAAACTAGCTGTTGCCCGCGACTTCGTCCGCGTGTTATTTAACAAAGACAACCGTTGACAACAGCCTGCTCGCCCATTCTGAGCCCGCGGGACGCATTGCAGGTTGTTGCTATCAAACTTAATCAGGCGCTGCGCTGCAACATTGGTTTTAATTTGTTTTCGTGAGATCCAATTTTTTTTCCTAAAATAAAAGTAGCCTAAGTTACTCCTTGTTACATCAGCTGCCAGTGAAAGTCCCGTCAAAATCGGTCCAGCCATTTCAGAGATTAGCCGGAACAAACAGACAGACAGACAGACAGACGGACGGACAGACAGACATACAGACAAAAAATGTAATAAATGTTGTTTCGGTATAGGTAACGTGTATACATCCAAATGCACTTAGTAAAAAGCGGTTATTTTAATATTACAAACAGACACTCCAATTTTATTTATATGTATAGATAAAAAGCAACAGACTCGTTAGGCGGAATAATAGAAATGAAAGTTCTTTTTTGTGTTGTCTTCATTCTTCTTTGCGTTAAATTCGACATTATGTCAGGATCGGCTAATGAGAAGATATTTGAGCCATGACATGAGGTCCTTTGTGTAATATGGAGAGAATGAGCCAGTGCTCTTTCTCCGTCACACTTGTACACACTTATGGCGGTCACGTCACATGATAATGCAAAATTGTCTGACTATTGTTTGTAAAATTATATAAGCAACAATACACATATTCCCTATTAGGTACCATAAATATAATTAAGTGATAACTAAATTGTATTCACACACTGAATTCATTAAATATACAACGACATTTGCATTGATAAATATACAAGCCTAGGTATATTAATATGGACCACCTGAAATATATCCCTAATCTAAGTGCTGAATTAATTCAACCATTGTAACTTTACCTATAATTCCCTATGAATTTAGTCTCAAATACACCAATCAGCGATAATAATAAATCGCACAGCCACAGACCATTCGTCCATATAATATACGGTAACACAATTTTCAGTGCCGCCGTAGTGTCCAGCCACCAAAAGATTGGTACCATTCCTTATATATTTTGATTTACAGTTATTGCTGGCAACGCCGAGCCGCGCCGCGCCGTCCACCTACGCGTTTGTTGCCAGGAGGTAAGATGAGGCTCTGAGAACAGCGACATTCATAAGCGCAACCATCGACGCTAAGCGAATGTATCAGTCTGTAGTAAAAAAAAGTCACGTTGAACTGGTTCCGTCCGTTTTGAAGCTCCGATAGCTTCAAAACGGACGGAACCAGTTCAACGTGACATTTTTTTTATTAATATTAATGTATATGTTTTTAATATTTATCCGATTGTTAACACATGTCGGTATTTAAAGGTACAGTAAATAGGAAAACAACAAACATAAGTATGAAAAGAATCTATGCTAATAATGCTGGCTGCATTTTCTCGCTGTATAATTAAAAACCTTCTTTTCTTTTTAATGTAAATCGGTTAGGCCGTATTTATGATACTTTCATAAAGAATTATTTTAATTATAGAATAGAATATTTAGAATAGAATAGAATATAGAATATTTTATTTTATTTCAATTAATATTTACATCAACAAAGTATTTGTGAGCTCCAAACTAGACAATGTCTGTGTCTTGGAGCTCGGTACACTATTTAACATTCAAGTAAATTTTAAAAGGTATATAATTTCAATTTCTTAAACTAGAACAAAAATGAGATAAAATAAAATAAAATAAAAGGAAATAAAACATTATTCTTTAAAAATAAGATAAGATGAAACGTAAAACATTATTCGTTGTGAATTAAATGAAATAAAGATTAAAAATTTAATAAAATTAAAATTAAATCAAAATACAATTAAAATAAAAATAAAAAAAAAATATATGAAAAAGCTTATCAACTAAATGAGTGGGTGGGGTTGGTGAGTGTATGTGTTTGTGTGTGTGTGAATGTGTGTGTGTGTGTATGTGTGTGTGTGCCCGTGCGAGTAAGAAGATTTTGGGTATAAAAGTGTATGTACTTTTGTACTTGAAATACCTATTTCGCTTTGTATAAGATTATTATCACATTGATTTGTATTTTTGACGCCGCGTAAAACTTTTAAGGTACTAACAAAATATTGGCTGCCAATGAATCATGCATATTTAGGTTGAGTTCTCCAAAGACCCCTTTGTTGTCATCTTACAGTCACATTACATCAACTAATTGTAATATAGTCGTGCTAATCTTACGTGTGTTCTCGTGGCCACCATTTGTCGGTTCCATCGTCGGGCTGATGATTGCGCAATGCCCCTTCGGTTATTATTGGCATTGTTCGGAAATTTAACGTTTTCGTTTTATTTTTTTATTGGCGTCGTTTGTCATAGGAGCCATAGTTTAGTTGAAACAATGGCCGTTATGAATCGATAGGAGTTACGGAGTTAATGGAATTATTCGCGTATTTTTATTGTCGACATTTGTTGATATATAGAGATGTATCTGTACATTTTTAGAAGACACACAATATATACATTTTATTCATATAAACTTTAGTTTCAATCGAACAGAGTCCCCCTCCAAAGTTCGTAAACAAATGCTGATATCTACACTTCAATATTGAATTAGTCGCAGTTCAAATACGGAAAGGTAGGGGTGCCTACTTAAATATCTATAATTAAGGTTGGTCGGGGTGCGTATATTTGTAGTAAAGTAACTCTTATTTACATAAATATAAAGGGTTTGATGCTTATAATATATATTAAACTGCGCTAATCAGCCCTTGAGCTAGTTGCATGCCCCTCCGGCTAGAGCGCACTCTGCGCTCGCCCGAAAAACCCGGTGAAGCTACAAAGGCCGCATCGGCCAGCAGCGTACTAATCCTTGTATCTATCTAGGCCGTCAATACAACTGATTTGTTTTTACAAAGTGGTTCCTTTTGCTGGAAATGATTAGTCACCCATTTATAATTGATGGTGACTCTGGCTTTTTCTAAGGAGCAAATATTCTCGGCAATGTTGAAATATAGTCTGAGCAAGATAATAGCATTTGAAACTAGGCGAATATCTGCGCCTGCGACTACATCAAGCAAACGCAATGACACCAGACTTCGTCTTCTTGTGTTTAAAGGTCTTTCTCCCTGTTTCTGTCTAGATCAGCCTTTTACACCGGCTTATACGACATCAACCCCACAATTTCTCTTAACTTTCTCGTGTAGCTTATTGTTGTTCATTCACGTTCATCCACACTTTCCTTCTACTTGTTCCTCTGAGGATATACTTTATGAAGCATGTATCCAGACTATACAGCAAAATTGGCAATTTAATACAGTCTCATAACGCCTGGTGCATGTAGTATCAAGTTTTCAAAGTCGGTGCATACAAGTTTCAGAAAATGCATGTGCACCGTACTCTGACGTAAGTATATTTGTGCCGGTAAAGTCTCGCTCGTTGTCTATTCGCTATAAAACACTCGTTATCTATATGCTGCGGACATATTGAAAAGTTACCAACACTTTAAAAGCTGTAGACCATGAGTCTTGCACACATTTAAGGAGTTTTGAGTCAGCAAAAAGGTCAAAACTAATTTAAATATTTCAATAATATAGCATCCTAATCAGATTTTCTCATCAAAATTAACTTCATGGATGGTATAATAAAAATTATAACCACAAAATCCACATTTTTTTTAAGAATCCTCAATGAAGATCTAAGATATTTTTTTACGTCTTCCTTATAGAAAATTATATAATAAACTTGCATCATTACACAGAAATAATGGCAATAGAATGTCCAGAATTCCCCCTCGCGGTACCAAGTCTGTAGACCAGCGGACGCAGTACGACGAGCAGTTCCGTCGCCGCAAATGGACCGCGGCATTGTGAAACTACCCTCCGAACAATGGACGCTATAGTTGTTTAGCTAAAGACTAAATCCCACTTAAATAACGCTCTCAAATATTTTATAACGCCGGGCATTCGTGCGGTTGAGTCGCGCAGTGTTTTACGACTATTTTGTGAATTTAAGCTTATTGTTTTGGAAGCAAACAGACGGGAGTTGATATTGCGGATCATATACACACACGTTAAAAGTTTTTTTTTCAACTATACTTCTATGACAGCTTTCTCAGATGCTTCCATACTAGATGCCAATTATTTCGGTGTAGGTAGCTATTGATACACAGATAACTCCCATTAAGGGGTAAACTCTAACTAGGGTAGTATGTGTGCATATTACCAAATTTTAAATCACACTCCCAAAGTAAATAAGTTTCGAGTTTTAATTATTGTGATGTAATTAGTCGCTCCGCTTGTTGGAGCCCCTTATGAGCCGTTTACGTACATCAATCAGGATGGTCATGATAGAAATTAAACAAAAGAACTCATATATTTTCTTCAAGCGATTACAAAACAGTCTTGAATCTTCCAAAGAAAGCTTTGTAAAGCCATTGTAAATGGATCGAAAATTGTTGTTGATGTGTTCGACGGTAAAGCTTCAACAGGTAAAACCCGATTTAGAATCAGTATCACGAACAAAGCGAGTCGTATCCCATCGCACGGAGCCACACCGTTCCTCGTCTTTACATATAGATTTATTTTGGCTTACGTGAGTCACTTACATAGTCTAAGATAAGGGATCCACATGAAAAGTTGGGTAACGCTTCATGACGTATGTGCACCTCTTTAGGGGAGAAAATGACTGTATTATATCACTCGAGTTGTTTCACTTGGACGTATTGCTTCGCTCGGCGTTCGATCGCGCTCGCACGCAATCGCATGAAATATTGCTTGCGTTGCTATGAGGTACCATTTGGCGTAAATGGCGCGTTTGAACACTTTTTTCGGTCGCGATGTAAAATAAAAATTGTCCATGGTGCGTTATTTTTTTTTCAATTTGTTTGGGTGAAACGTGGTAGCTACATTTTTTTACAACTGATTTAGTTTGAGCAAACGTTATGTATGAATGTTAATTTTAAGTGGAGTGTATGTTTAAAATGTAGGCTCACTCTGATTCATCCAATGAAGGTATGTGATTTGGATGTAGCTTAGTATCAAAGTTTTACTGTCTAAATCAGCTCTTACTGTCTAGACCTGATAAATACCGAGCTTGTTATGTCTCTTATTTGTACTTGAGTTTTCATTAAATTTGTAACTACTTAACTAATAAATAGATACTAACTACAGGCATTAAGTATGTTTTTGCAATACCAGAGTAACAATAATGCCTCATAAAACGTAGACTAGCTAAAAGGCTGCTATAAAATTCTCAATAGGTGCTTTAAAAATGCAATGAAAATTCACTCCAGCAGATTGTCTTACGGCAAGTATCTGCATAGTAAAGGGAGCGGTGCTATTTCCAGTAAGACAGAGGAATTTTTAAAATATTTATCGTGGAAAATTGATGCTTCCTGTTCACGTAATATGACGCATAATGGAGTTTTGCATAGTACATTATTTTCGCTTAGAATGGCCACTAGCTTCGCCCGTTATTGGAGTTCTTGGAAAGGACTAACAATAATGTATGGTGTGCGCTATAATACTATCATAATAATAATTAATTTAATAACATTAGCCCTTTATCAATGTCCCACTGTTGGGCACGGGCCTTCAAAATACCAGGGTGATTAGGCTATAGTCCACCACACTGGCCCAGTGCGGGTTGGTGGACTCCACACGACTTTCGAGACGTTCACTTAGACATGCAGGTTTCCTCGCGATGTTTTATTTCACCGTTATTGGAACTAATAGCATAGAGTTAATCATGGTTATGACATTTTCATGTGAAATCCAGAAATCCTAGCGGTGCGAGCCGGGGCTTGAACCCTCGATTCTCGTTACCGAGCGTTCTACAGTCATGACTATCACTGCTTTATATTTTACATTATGCGTATATAAATGATAGTTTTGTTGAGTAACGCTTTGTCACCTAGTAAAGAAAAATAAAGAGCAAAAGTAGTATCTAAAGTTTTCAAACTTTATATACACCAGAAGTAAAATAGTATATTTAAGTTAACAAAGATTATATATAAGTGAACCTTATTCGACATCCGACCCGATAACGTATCCGCTTATTTTCCACACTCCATATCCACACAAGAACTAACTTTATTTTATTTCATCGCATTTCATATCTTAAAGAAAAAACAAGAAGAAGAGTTTATTTTTTAAATAATATGCTTATCAGCCACTAACTAAACTAAAATTTGATGTTTAAAAACAATTCCTTTACTCGCGCTGAAATCGAATTCCAAGACATTAAATGCCATGAAATATAATTTCGGTAAACACCCAGTTTCCACATTAACTACCAAGTATGATCAGAACTGCAACAAAACTTATCTCAGCGCCGGGAGTCGAACTCAAACACGCTCAATTATAAAGTCAAATCGGAGGGTCCTCGAAGCGGCTGAGGGGTTGCAGAATTGACAAAACTAATGTTGAACTATGGAGTCGTGGCTTTGAGAGAGGCAATTCATTATTCTAGTATGCCAGTAGCCATGTACAGACCGGAACCCTAACCTTCCTATGCCCTAAAATTATTCGTCATTGCGAGGCAAATAAGAAAGCGCACTTGTCTAAAATGTCTGGTGTCGACTAATATTTGTCAAGCCTCGAAAGCGTGTACCTATCAACGTGCTTAGTCTGAATCCGGCTAGTATTTTGCTTGTAGTTACATAGATACAAACAGTTTATGTCAAATGAACAAAGAAAAAACACAGCGAACAAGGACAAAGCAAACATTCGCTTAAAGGCATGGGCGGAGCGGATCAACTCACTTATTTTCGGCCTTTCTCGTCAAGTATACTAAGTAGAGCAATCTTGACATCTAAAATCTATTTATACATTGCGACGGTACATTTTACTGTATACCATTTCTTATTCGGGAGTGTACGTAGGAGGAATGAATCCCTAGAACTATTCAAGATGAGATCGACCCACCTTCTAAATTCAAAACAAAGCGCAATCTTTAAAAGCGATCCTAGATAGCGACCGATCGACCGAAAAATTGTATCGACCGGGTTCTCTAACACGGCAATAAGTAAAAGTCTAGCAAACGATTTCGTTCCGATGGGTCGCTCCTGGGATTGCAATCGCGCTGTCTTGATTGGTCGCGTAATGAAAACAGCAGCATCTGGTAGCGCACTGAAGGATTTGTGGGTAATGTGCCACTTGGTCCGTTTGTGAAGTAAATTGAGGTTGTGTCTGAACAGGTTTCCTGTTTGACCTACTTCAAAAAGGAGAAGGTTATCGGTTCGGCGCGCATGGTGTTTGTGATATGTTTCGATATATATATTGAAATACTTAAATATAAATTTACTAATTTAAGTGACAATGTGAGGTACATACGTTATGTGCAAAATTTGCGGGACATTACATGGTAGTAAATTCTTTGTGTTGCCTTTCGTAATGTGATTGATGATACCTTGAGTGATGGGACCCAATCAGTAGGTATGCTAACTTCAACCGTTTTTTTTAAATTTGTTAGGGACCTGATTATATTTTTATTTGGATTAGTTTTGTGATCTAATCCGTAATGTTTACAAAAATGTTTTATTTTAAAATA
This sequence comes from Pheosia tremula, assembly GCA_905333125.1. Taxonomy (NCBI): domain Eukaryota; kingdom Metazoa; phylum Arthropoda; class Insecta; order Lepidoptera; family Notodontidae; genus Pheosia; species Pheosia tremula. Next base: position 834,854 of record HG995403.1, on the reverse strand, counting down.
TGACAAATTGTTATTTCGAAGTACCTTCCATGTTTATTTACTTTATGATCAAAATGGATTAAAATTATTATAAAATTAAACCTAACCTAACCTAATCTACTTTTACCTTTTTGTAACGTAGTACCTAGTTAATACATTCAACATCTTACTTCACACAGTATCTTAATGCGGGCCTACAATAAATACTCTCTTTCACCCCCTCTTATCAGCTCTCAAACGAATCTATAGCCTCATAAACGTCCCGAATACTCGAATATTTTACTTCTAGATAGCTGTGAAAATGAAGTTTCTAGGTAAACAGAAAAGGTCCCCTACTTCGGTTGTGAGCACATAATGAATAGCATAAACTTGGGAAGTGGGTTTTACAATGGGTCTCTGTTTTCCCCATGTCGTATTAAGTAGGTGTTAGGCATTGAAGTGAGTTCTAGGAAGGTTTTTTTATTTGAATTATGATGTAAGTAGTTTTGATATTATTATTTACCTTGATGTCAAATTTGGTAAATATACCATGGGCCCTGGGGTGGAAGTTATAAACTTCTTGAGGTTTATATAATTATAATTTAATTAAATACTCAGAGCACATTTTAAAACATACGAAACCAAGGAGGTGCCATAAAGAACATTATGTAGAGCATTTTTCATAGATTATTGTCCAAAATTAAGGTATGGTTTTCTTCAACATAATATCTTGCTTCTACTGTGCATTGAACAGATGGTACTACAATATTTCAATTTAACCCTTAGTAGCCTGATTTACGAAAGTGATTTATTTTTAATATTACTGTGTTTAATAATAATGACATTTGATTTTTTTAAATTTCGTTGGAAAGAATATTATACAACAGTAAAATATGTACAGCCAACCTATAAAAAAAACTAATAGTAATGTGAACATTCGGTTTAAAAGATTGGTATCAAAATTGAAACTCTAGGCTATTAAGGGTTAAAAACTATTGGCTCATAAATATAAGGGTCATATTTGTTACAGACATGCTTTTACCTACCATAAGATTTTAAAAAGTTTTGTAGTGCTTTCATAACAATGTAATGGACTTACGAGATTCATCGTTTTCTCAGTACATAAGCACACAAAGAGTTGTCAATTCTATTCAAGCACAAAGCTCTGTGTATTAAAATAAATACTCATGCATACAATTTATTTTGAAATAACAGAATGTTATATATATACTTGGTATAAAATCAGTTTTGTAGATAGAAAATACAAGGGATTACTGCCGAGCCGTGAAACTCGCGATAGTTGTTTACCAAGCGTAGAGTACATGCGCAACTTTACATATGCAAGACGTTGTATGTTTGTTTAATATACCTTCCGAGCTTGTAGCTTGCTGGTATACACCGATGTATATATACGCTTAATCTTATACCTATTGATAATTAGCTGTCCCTGACTAAAAAGGCCTTATTTTGTCACGTCATACTTATGCAGTATGCTCAATGAAATTTCACTACTTGTACTTAATTACAATTATTAATAAAAATATGAATAATGTAGTGGTTGGTAGTGGCTACTTTCTATACTGGGTCCCAGTCCCGTACTGGAATTCTGGTAGAGCAAACTTTGTGTTAGGAGCACGAATATACCCGACTCATGGACATTTAAAATCTATTCTTAAAATATAGACTTCCACCCAATCACGTCGAGGGTACAAAATCAAATAAAGTACTCAGAAATCCAAATGATATCTCATTTGCGATCACAGAAACCTAATTCAAACATTACTAAATTCCTATAAATTATGTAAAATAATCGTTTTCAGGCTACCAAAACTAAATTTAATAAGCATTGCGTGCTATTCATGAGTAAGGGCACGTTCTTGTAATGGTGGTACTATAAGCCGGCACTACCTGGTACCGCGGTGTCACTTCTGTAAATACCAAATGTCACGATAATGTTCTTATTATTGCTTTATGTAAATAAATACAGAATTCCGATGTCGGAATGAGAAATTGTCTGAGCTCATAAACAACTGAAATTATAAGGTAGAATTAGAAAAGTATGACAAGACAGCAAGGAGATTGGCAAAAAAGAGACAAAATGTCAGACTTATATTGAAACTGACGTTGACATTGCGAAAATATAAAATCCCAATGGATATTGTGTAGATAAAAAAAACATTAATTTCTCGTGATATAATTTATTCACGGTGTAACGGTACGGTTTCGTTCCAAAAACTGATACTATGGATTCAACAGATAATTTTCCATCAATCTTTTCATGAATATTACCATTAATTTTTCTGCATATCGATTTTAGCACAAAATCATAGAATATTGATTTAATATATTTACACGATCATAATAGAAGTTGATCTTAACGTGATTTTAAATAAACCATAATTACAAATTTAGAGCTAAAACTGCCATGTAGTACATAAAAACTAGGCACGCTCGAGCACACTCGTCATTCGCGCGCGTCGGTTATCGCGCAGAGCGTAGCGTTGTGATCGCATGTTGTACGATACATTGCGCGCTCAAAAATTATATATGTCATCCATGACTTCCAACAAATTGATTTCTATATTTTTATTATAACGTAATCTTTGTCAAATTTTCGTTACCAAGCCCTAAGACCCTGTATGTTGTTGTGATAACAATACACCACCGTAAGCCTAACATACGCTACGTTTTATTAAAATCCATTCAAAATTAGTAGTTTTAGTGTGATACGCATTCCAACACAGACATTAAAATACTCGTTACGAACACATAATACAATAGATGGTACATCCATGTAATTGCAATGAATTCTAGTACATTCGACTGCATCGCTTACACGTTCCCGAAGGACTGCAGCGCTTGGAAATTAATTTCACGGCTCAATTTCACCTAATTCCAGCAGCGATGGGTATTGTCGTCCCTTTACCTACTATTACGCTGCAAATAGAGACAGTTGCGCAGAGTGGCTGGTGGACCAAGTAATTGTGAACAGATAATGGTTCTTATTGCTCTGTCAGAGTTACGACATCATAGTATACATTTTCAGAAACAAACTAGATATAAACTCTATGGTATAACAATACAGGTATTCTCTTCCATGGCAACTAGGTCACGTGATTGGCCATAGACTACGTCATAGGTTATCTTTGACGATGAACGATGTTCATTTTGTTAATGACGTCATTTAATAATGGGAGCACTGATCGTGACGTAGTCTTATGCCATCGTCGTATGAGAATATTTTATACTTTAGCGGAAAAGGGAAGAGGTTTCAGCCGGGCGGGTGGTATGCCTGGTGGGGCGGCCGCTATGCCCCAATGATGGTAGTCGGGGCCTTGTATATATGTTACTTTCTCCAAAAACTCTTATAGCGCGTTTCAGGATTTTATGGAGAATCGTCATTTGTTCTGAATGTCTACAGTGCCATCTGTGTATCTTGTGGCGAGATTGAAAAGATGGCTACTACACCATGATATACACACGCTGAAAATAATGTACACTTCGTTCAGAAAGTGGCATCCCTTATGATGCTAAATTTTGGTAAATTAGTTGCAATAATTACCTAATTATGAAATCGTTAAACGCTATAAAAATAACAAATCTGCATCAATTATTATACAAACATACATCTACACACATCCCTAGAATATTATAGTCGTTGCAAATCATGCACGATAATGATGCGAATGTTAGCTCTAATTAGGGGTTGTACACCTACGGCAACTACTGTGCACTTTGATGCCTGAAGCGATTTTAGAATAATCCTTCAAATGGTCCACCCTACAGTTGATGTATTCGTCTCGAGATATTTATTTATTTATTATTCTACTGGTGGTAGGCTTCGGCCGTGGCTAGTCACCACCCACTGAACAAAACCATGTCGCCAAGCGGCCTAGCCGTGCTCCGGCATGATGTTCGGTGTAGCCATTCATGGATGGCTGGTCTGATCATGGATGGCGGGTCAGATCAGTTGCGCTGCATGTGCCTAGTGAATATAGCGTCTCTATCTACTGCCGCATTCCTACCTAGGCAAGTATGCTCCATCGTAGATCTCATCGTCACTTATCATCAGGTGAGATCGAGATCAAATACGTGCCTATAATGTAATAAAAAAAAAAAAAGTGTACTGACCGAGTAGCCCCGAGTAGTCTTTGCTCACTAGTCAGAATGGAGTTCCTCGATATAAAGCTTGCGCTGCTATCTCCCTCGAGCGCTCCTTCTCAGTCTTTGTCAATCTAAGAGCTAACTTCACAATTCCAATGTGACCAACCAAACAAAGAACATTAAAGATCCGAAAGTCATTTGAGCCCATTACGTCACTCTAACGAGACGGGCCCTCTAATGACCCCGGGATGATTTTTATGCGACAGTATTGTAATGTCCGCATTCATCGCTGACTCGATGGGGCCTCTTCAATGAATGGGATGCTCGTGCTCTTCAACGCAATGGGAAAAATAGAATTTTGTCGTTATCGCTTTATGATTGCGATATTATGATTTGAAAATACATTTTGTTTTTCGATAAAGGGGGTTCTTAGGAAATAAATTGTCTTAGTTAAAAGGTATAATTAAAAGTTACCATTTATTAAAGATTATCTTGATAATTGACGTGATATAAAAACATACTTAAGTAACTAGGTTGAATTTAAATGTGTAGACAAATATCACTCACTCTTTATGAAATCTACAGTACTATAACCCTTAAATGTATATACGTTTACAAGATATTTGTTTACAATCATGCAACTTGACTAAAGATCTGTTCCGATCAATACAGTTTTTAAATAAAAAATCGCATTGAAATCGGTCCACCCGTTTGAGTGCTACGGTGTCACAGACGGACACACAAAAGTTTTTGACTGCGCACGCACGTGCTCGAGGGAGATAGTTAATTATCCGCCGTAGTTTTAATATAAAAAATAAACAAAGTATTGTGTCTGCGGATATGAAGACAAACAGTCGGCTGCAAGACCTGTCTGCGACAGATACGGCTTAGCACGCTCCCGTGGGTTGATTATGATTTTGCTCCTTAGTATGGTGTGGTGCAAGTCATAAACAAAGTTTCGATTTAACGACCCGATTAGAACCGTTATCACACACCACATACGAGCGTAATATAATAGCAAAAAGGCTTCCTTAAGTACATATGACAATACGGGTGAAGCCGCAGGTAATGCTAGTAATTTCTCTACTGATTTATTTTTATTGCCAACTTCAAACACTAAAAGCCTATACCATGGAGCATATTATAAAAAAAAAGTTCGCGTGAGTTCCACCATTAATTTAGTGCGTGAAAAGAACGCTGGGGACCTTCAGAGACGAGCCGATGGCGACACGACTCCGTGTTGGGTTATAATAGACGCCCTTTGAACCAAATAACCGGAGATAACTGGGATGAAATGGTTTAACCTTTGATTTTATATGGATGTTGATGTGTGCTGTGAAAATATGAAGATGAGGCGATGCGAGCGCATCGCCTCATCTTCATATTTTCACAGCGTTGCATGGCAGCGTTGCAGTTTGCATGGCGCGGTCATTTCTTTGATCGAAAGTTTTGCCCGAAAAAAAAAATAAACTCGATTTATAAAAAGGTACATTATTTTCCCATCACAGACTTCACAATATTCAGTCCCAACTTGTCTGTGTAGACTGCCAAACCAATGTATGTACATATATAATATGTATTTTGTGTTTCTTTTCGTAACGTATTGCTGAATGTTTTTAATATTTGTAGGTAGATTACACATAGCTTTTGTTTCGGGCGCTCGTTTTGGCAGGGACAACGACCCCTGTGCATTAGCAAAACAATGTGCACCAGCTTGGCACGGACACACCGTTACAGCATCACTCGGGGTCACCAGGTTCAAGTGCAAGTTCGGACAGAATCGATAAAAATATTTATGATTAAAAAAAATACGGGCCCGTTGCATTTATTTCGAAATAGACGCATTCCATTTGATGTTTTTTTACTCATTCTTTAAAGTGATTGTTACATTGTCAACCACAAAGTATTCAGTTTATTATAATAATATATACTCGTATCCAGTCCTGCAGTGTAGTATAAAATCAAAATGACTTGGTGTTTTTTCTGTGTATATGACATAAGATTGATAAATTAATATCTTAATCAGATACCTGGGATGACTTCATCCATAGAGATATTAGATAATCATAGTAAAAAGTGTCGCCATATCAGATCGGTAGAACCCCCTTGAGGATAAAGTGTAGTTTATTTTTTAATTCTACTCCATCTAGAATGATATAAGGCTTATTTTCAGGACAGTCCCGCACTCCACTAACTATTTGGCCATCTGGCCCCTGCAACACATTTAAATAATTTAGCGGAACTCTAAATTGGGTCTCACGTCACACGCACTGGAGGTCTTGATATGTGTAGTGCGCTTGGTAACCAGCCAAGTTCCGTACAACTATTTAGTTCCGACTAAGTATTTCTACTACAGCAAACTTAACCTAACCTACTAACTGACTCTAACCAACTAACTTAGAGTGTACTTACGTCATCTTTTAAAGCGAAGCTTAGGATAACTTTGGTGATAGATTAGTTCATCCTTTTATTATTCTTACAAAGTCATCAGCCTATGTTTTTTTTTGTGTACTATTTTTATGCTAATTTGGAAATTAAATCTTGTATTGATTTCTTATATTAACGCGAATATTAGACATCGAAATAAAAAAAATGGGATTGGATCGCGTTTATATTATGTTTTTTACGTCCCCGAAGTTTCGGCTGCTTTACAGCAACCATGGTCACGGGAGGACGCGATAAAAACGTAAAATTTGTTTAATTTCAATTAAATCTTGTATTACTGCGTCAACATTTTTAGATTGAAGTCCGCATATTTATACAATTTCTTTCGTTATTTCAAAGGGAAGAAAATTTATTTATTTCGATAAATTTACATACCTAACTGAAAAAAATATTTTATCTGAAACGTACGAATACTATCATTGAATACAAAAAAAAAAATATTCCAAAACTCCAGACGCAGTGTACATTCTTTTAAAGCACCTACTAAAATATTCATGTCGCGGTCACTCATCGTAATAGGTTATTTAGACAAACGTCTAGACATTATTCATGGACAGCCCTCAAGGTCGACGATGAATGATATTTCAGTATTTGGAAATAAGTAGAATTTTATAGCGAGACATTTGTATTGGTGAAGTGAGTTTTCATTATTATAATGTTTGTAGGCAAGTTTTTTTTTCGGAAAAATGATATTCATAGCCTGCCATTTCTTACCCGAGTTTCGCCCCACTTCTATTCACTCTAAACAATTAACACATTCTAGATCTTTATATTTAGTGGGCTATTAAGCTGTATAGCTTTACTTATAAATAAATAAATAGTAGAAATCAGCCCTGACACTAAAATATTTAAAATTGAAAAGTCGATATTTCACGCCCGTCATCTAACTATGAATATTTGAAACGGCCATTACTGAAATATGAGGGGCGCCGGTCAGGGGGCAGCAGGGGGTTCATTAAAATAATGACAAGTGTAGTGCCCTTAACTGGTTAAAGCGGGTTCTCATTAACGTCGGTTGAAAGAAAAATATCGGTCAAGTGTAGTACACCCGACGTTTTATGTTGCATTGAAATGTATACTGTGCAGTTTTTAGTGAAACATTGTTTCTTGGTCTCGTTCTAACAGCGTAACTCGTGAATAAATGCATTCTTATGATTTATGTATGTCATTATTTTTGTTGTAGTATGTCTATCCGTACCTCTGGGATTTCTGAATTTCTTGTGCGAATCTCATTTTCAACCATGATTATCACTTGCTAAACGGTGAAGGACAACATCGCGAGGAAACCTGCATGTCTGTGAGAATCTGTCGAAAGACGTGTGAAGTCCGCCAACCCGCACTGGGCTAGCATGGCCTAATCCCCCTGGCATTAAGGGGAGGCCTGTGCCCAACAGTGGACATTAAAAAGGGCTAGTATCATTATTATTATTTCTCTATTATTTATTATTATGTCGATCTGTGAGCTGAGTGTTAAGCATTCAGAACTTGCTGCAAAAACTATGCTTCGATTACTATTGTTTGTCGGTCTCTCTTACAACCGGTATTCCGAAGAATCTCTACGCTTGCTAGCCTCATTTATATTCAGCTGTCCCATTGAACTTCATATTGCCTCAGAATCAAATGTATAAGAAAATATTTCCCATGTTTTAATAGTTATTCTGCGATTCGGGGCGAAGACAGATAAAAAAAAAACAAATTTCATAAAAGTCGGCCCATGCGTTCTTGAGATATAAATTGTGTATTTAACACGACTATGTTTTTTTTATAATAGGATAGATTAAAATTAATTCATCGCATAACAATAGCAAAGCTACTACAAAAGTACCGTAAATTATAAATAAACAAGAATTATTAACTCCAACTCGGCTCTCTGAGTAAAATATGTTGCGCGTAATGTTTACCTATGCCATGACCTTGACAAAGTAATTACCCTTCCATTGTAACTTCGCTAATTAACTTCATGTTCGGGGGCATTAATTTTATATCCTTACCCACGGTGAAAATTACGCTTAATATCGATTTTCAAAGTTTCACCGTAACTCAAAGATAGTTGAGTGAACTTTTAGAACAATTATAACTTTTTTACGCAAGCAAGCAAACAAGTAAGCAGTGATAGCCAAGTTGGTACAACGCTTGCCTCGGTAACGAGGATCGCAGGTTCAAACCCCGGCTCGAACCTCTGAGATTTCTGGATATCATGGGCGAATCTCATTTTCAACCACGATTATCACTTGCTATACGGTGAAGGAAAACATCGTGAGAAAACCTGTTTGAAGTCTGCCATCCCGCACTGGGCCAGCGTGGTGGACTATGGCCTAATCCCCCTCGTATTGAGGAGAGGCCCGTGCCCAACAGTGGGACATTAAAAAGATCTGTTATATTATTTTTTTATTATAGCAATTATCATTTTTAAGTATGAAGTTTGAGGGCACCCACGTACAAGAATAAATTGACCCGATGAGGTACGCCAGTTTCAAGTCATCATGTCACATCCATTATTTTATTTATAATGTGTATTTATTGAATGTGTATTGCTATTAATTACATGACATTGGCAAAATACCCACTAAGTTGTGGGTGAGGCCATTTGCATCTCTATTTTATTTCATCGCAACTCATTTCTCTCTCTCATTTCATAAAGAAAGAAGAAATTGACCCGATCCAGTAAGCCATGTGGCCTATTTCCAAACCACGACATATCAAATAATATTGTGTTTGCATTTTGGATGCAATATACCTTGTTGTCTTTAACATTGTTATCATTCATACGAAAGCGTTTCGCTGTTGGCGAAGTCGTAAATTTCCAAATTATATTTGCTATGGCAGGCACGCCGTACCATGTGGTACGGGCCTAACCGTGTAGAAAATATAAATCTTATTGCTATGGATATAAAGAGTTGCTGGATGCGATAGAATTGCGTACTACACGAAAAAGATAGGAGAGCCGATATGTTTTTATCGTCCATCGTCTTTGTTGACGTGCGATAAGGATTGTTTCTTTTCTAAAACGATTTATTCTACACTAGCTGACCAATCAGATGTTATCCTGGCACCAGTTTTCCCGACGATTTTTTTTTATACTATCAACCTATTCCGGACTATATAAGCGTATTTTTTTTTATTGATTTCTTATGTAATGTTATCTTTATAGCCTGCTATTAGCCCTGTTAAAATATTGTACACTATTTTTGATGCTCTTACCAACGATTTGCATTTCATTTTTATTTGTATATAATTATGCTATGCTTAATTTCAGCGATTAAATAATAATCTTACGTCTCGGGGATAAAGCTCTTATTACCAAATTGGGCAGCCATATCAATCATTGTAGATATTGCATTTCTAGTATCAACGTCACCAACATTTCGTTATAGTTCTGAGCCTAATTGCGCAGCGGCATGCGATGAGACGACCCGGGTTCAAGTTTATTTCTGTCAATTAAATATTTATAAGCACGTTTATCAAGGGAATTACGTATTTAACCGCGGTTCGCTGAACAAACCAATCTATTGTAGGTAATTGGTGAACAATGATTTTTACTGTACGATTTCTTAATTGTCTGGTTTCAGAACAGATTTTTGTATGGGTGGCTTTGCGGTATGATTCCACCACCAAGAATCTGCAGCAAACTGATTTTAACTGACCCTGGTGCCAGGTGATAATGAGTACGTAACTGCAATGCCAAGAACCTCCACAGTCCAGTGAACCCGAAACCAGGTATATATGATGATTTCTGAAGAACGATAAGTCATGATTTATGTTTGAAAGGTATAATAAAATATGAATAATACAAGAGACACATTCTCAAACTGCATACTTTACAGACGTCATTTTAAAACACAACGGTGTTGGAGCATAATGCCATTTGTTATGTCTAGACACGCGTATTGGTAAATGTACTAAGATAGATATGAATTTAGAGACATAACCTGTCTATCTCCAGGTAGATCTGTGGCATTGACGCTATAAAGATATTCGTTTTGTAAGAATTACCGGTCAATAGAACCTTATTTAGACAAGATGACCTGAACAGTGTGTCTACCAGAAATTCCTTATTTAATTGTAACGACATCGACAAAGGATGCTAGTCCTGTCGTTCTTATATATCAAACATGGTGTAAGAGCAGGACGTAACGCATTAATTGTACTTTAGTCTTCATGCCCCAATCATGTCGGCTATTTACAGAATTCGTGGACACAAGGTATTTTTTTTTTTATTTTTTTTATTACATTATAGGCAAGTATTTGATCTCGATCTCACCTGATGGTAAGTGACGATGAGATCTACGATGGAGCATACTTGCCTAGGTGGGAAGGCGGCAGTAGATCGAGACGCTACATTCACTAGGCACATGCAGCGCAACTGATCTGACCCGCCATCCATGAATGGCAACACCGAACATCATGCCGGAACACGGCTAGGCCGCTTGGCGACATGGCTTTGTTCAGTGGGTGGTGACTAGCCACGGCCGAAGCCTACCACCAGTAAAATCGTATCGTATCGTAATAAATAAAAAAATACATATATCGTGGATACTGAAGGACAAGGGATAGTATTTTACTGTTGAACCGATTCAATTGCAAGGAGAAACGCTGCATCATTAAGTGAAACCGGGTTGTTGTTTCCACACTTCGTGCGCGACTGCGAAACGTGTAATTTCGTGATAGATAGCCTAGACGAGGTTACATGATAAATTGATATTTTAACGGAGCATTAAGCTTTGATACCATCGAGCGAAGCAGACAGCTTTTATAAGAAACTTATCATAAATAATGGAGTATTTTTTCGGCTTCAAGAACTTTTGCTGTACCTAACTACTTGATATATCTACTTGACTTTCACCGTTACATCTTAAAATATAAAATGTATAATCATTTGACAATGAAATAAAACTATTTATTTGGATTTTATCGCGTTTATTTTATGTTTTCACGTTCCCGACGTTTCAGCTGCTTTACAGCAACCATAGTCACGGAAGGACTGAGGTGGTTATCGTCCTAGTGTCATAGTTTGAACTGGGGTACCCTCATATTTAATTGTTAGTTACGAAAATACTAAAAAAAAAAACGTTATTTCAATCTGTTGACCATGGTTTACAAAGCAAGTTTAAAAAACATTCTGTTATGCGACTGTTAATTGATTAATTTGTCTATATCGCCAATAAATTGCCCCAACTACACATTAAATATCGTCTATATTGATACTTATAGTACCAGCCGTAAGGTCCCACAGGGTTGGTTCAATAATAAAGTACGGCATAAACTCGCACCCGCGGGACACCCATGCGAGCAAAGGGGTTGTTTTAATCCTTACATTTATGCCCTACGCTTTATTTATTGTAAGGCGTTATTTCTCAGAGGTTCTGTACAAGATATTTAGGCATGTTGTTTATTTTAATATGTATTTTTTATATTAATGTTGGCTAATCTCTTCTCGTTTTAAAGTGTAAAATAAAAAGGGCTTATGATAAGTGCACACTACGGATTACGGTACAGGTTTTATTTATCGTTAATTAGAATTTTAAAAAGTGCAATGTGTTATACAAACATATTATCCGTTCATTCTTCTTTTGCTACGGATTATAACACTACGACTAATGGAAGGAGAGAACTCTTCTTATGTATTTTTATTTAGTTTTATTTGTCTATAGTATTTTTTAATAATATCTACTGCAAAATCTAGAATTATATTGAGGCTTTGCTCTTGTAATATAACAGTAATTTTACGCTCACAACGCGGTACTACAAAAACCTTTCATCCGAAAAAGAAGCTCGTGCTCTCAAATGCCATCAAAAAAATATTGAGCTTTGACGCAGAGTGCCGTTCAAGCGTATCTATTTTCTTAGGCTGAAAAAAAATATTCGCTTGTCATTATAATGCAGGCCTATATTAATGTTGCACTTTTCTATAACTACCATATTTCCGGGTAGAGTCCATTTAATGGGTCTAGTTCGAATTAGCTTGATAGTTCGGCGCGTTATGTTATGTCTGACTCTTCCGAGCTTAGATGAAAGATGTTGTATTACATCCTACCTTCTCCGTGCTTCGTGGCCATGTTAAACTGCCAGATCCGCGGCTGCCCTTAGCATATCTTATATCTTTGGCAGATGTTACGTGAAATCAGAATCCTGGATCACCATTCTTATTAACCGACTTCATAAAGTAGAGGGTACTCAATTTGGTTGTATTTTTTCAAATATTAATAATATCGCCAGAAAAATACATGAAATGTACTGTGTTAGGTACTTATAAATATAAAAAGAACTATCACTCCAGTGCAAATATTTGGGCTCAGCATACAATGTTTTCCACCGCCAGTAACGGACCCTGGGACCCTCGGTACAAAAAGCAGGATCAGTATCAGCTGTGCCAATTGGATCGATGTAATGGTAGTCCTATATTTCCTGGGGCAGTCGGCAGTCATCTAAATATAGGAATCCTAGTAACCAACCCCAATTGAGTTCCAAAAAAGCAAGGAATATATATGAAGCAAGTCAATGCAGGGAATAACTGCAATGCAGTTATTACACATAATGGTTTTACCGTATTAAGGAAGAGGTGAGGATAAACTCCGTCGTAATGAAACTCTAGGAATACTGCAAACTACAAACTCGTACCTCGCATAGAGAATGAGCGTGTTCCTACTATGTTTCATTTATTGCGGGTTGATTTATAAGCGGAGTGCGGGACTATCGTTTATTAAATTACAATTTCTGCGTTTTAAAATCAAAATTAATTACCTGGACAATGTAATTGCATATAAATTTTAAACGAAGAAGGAAATTTACAAGCTTGGATAACATTCGCTTTCAATATTTTTTTGTGCGCTGTCTTGTTACGTTTTACGCAACACATGTAGGTATACAAGCATTCTTTCGAGGTCATTCATCTAAGTAACGTATAACGTAGTAACCGTTACATTCTACAATATATTGTCCTCTATCTAAAAATAGTATCTACATATGAGGATTTTTTTGTTGTTAACTATAGCATCGAACTTTATTTTGCTATCGACACGATAAAAGAAGAATATAACTTAATACCCGGTCTGCGCTTTTTCTCTACGCCTCACTCGCAGCGACCGCAAAGCACTTGGGTATATAATATTTTTATTGCTACCCGACCCCGCGAGGGGACACGACCGACTAAATAAAAATGTATTTCCTAAAGAAAGCCGGCATTGTAGCTGCGTCAGTGAGTACCCGTGTGGGGATGCTCACTATTGTATCGGGCTCCGATGTGGGGAACAAAGAGTCCGTTTGATAATGTGAGGGGGAATGTCGTTCTGCAAATTCAAATAACGCATTGTGCATTAAGAGAAATGGGTTTTATGTTTTTTTTTTAATAATAAAAAAATGTTTTCTATTTGCACGTTATTTATACTGATTGTGTTAGCTTGTAATTATATAAAGTTTATACGTACGACCGAAAATGGCACTATTACTAGAGTTCCATCGACAGATTAACAAATATATGTATGTAGTTTTAGACAGCAGTTAGTGACATATTGGGTATGTTAACTATACACGGTGATACTGAAATTCCACACTAATATAAACAGTCACAGTAAGAGATGAAACTGTATCTGAAATGACTGAAGCTGTGTGATATAAATGTGTACACACTTTAACACACTGTCAAAGACACAATCCTAATATACTAGCCGTCGCGATCTCCAGAAATGAAGACTAAGATGAATCAACAGATTCTACAAACAATCAATCAACAGTTCCTTAAGGTCTTTACAAGTAACAAAAACGTTTAAAAAGCTTATTAATGTATCAAATAACAATAATTAACGCTACCGTGATTAACATCATCAAGGCGTAATTTTCTAAAGCAATATAAAGTTGTACATTAACTTGCTATTTTATTGGAGCGGTCAACACGTCATGTGAGCTATAAACTTGGCTAAATATTTAAGCTGCTCATAATAGTGCAATTTGTTCGTTGCAGCACGCTTTGCGAAGCTGTTGGCGCCGTATATTATAGCAGCTTTTACATTGTCAATAGGTACGTACTACATTTTCTTATAAATATTTAATTAATTACATAATATTACATTTTTGATCCGTTTATGCAATAACATAACTGCCTCTATCTTAGATCTTGTATAACGTGTCATCTAATAAATCGTCGGTCTCGGAGGACCAATGGTGATCGCTTCGTGAAATTTCGGTTGTCATTCAAATTATTGGAAGCTGATCTAATCCTAAAACAAATCAGGAAAGACAATGAAGATGAAAACTAAATAAGGTACGATAGATAACAATCCAGATATAGTGCGAAGTTACTGGCACAACTTTAACCGAAGGCTACAGTATCAACGGTAAATAAACGCAAGCTTTTATCCGCCGTCCAATGTACAAAAGAAAAAAAAATCGTGTCATAACTTTTAGGAGAATAAACGCTCTATAAAGACTTTTTTGCCGAGCTAACAAGACGAGACTCAATTTATTTATTACTAACAGTGGCTTTGATAAATAGGCAGCGGGAGCGTGCCCGAGCCGCGCAAACCGACCGAATTAAAGACACCGACACTCAGCCACAGCGGGGGAATAAATTGGCGTATATTAATCTTTGTCACTTAGTACCCCATAAAGTTCATGTGATGAATTAGCCCGCACCTGAGCGGGAGCGGTGGCCGATCGACGGAGAAATTATACAGTGATAAAATCAACCAGAATTGGTTTTTAATAAAATTAAAAAGCCTTACAACTGGCTAACTCGGATATCGGTTTATCTCACATGTGGGCTTCCTGAGGGCATACGTGGGATTGCAACTATAAATAACGGTTATCAGCCAAATCTAGGTAGACTAGGCGGTGACCTTAATACAAAATGCTGGGTTAAAAGCTGGGTAGCTTTTAATCTCGTAGGTGACCTTTTGGCTTTTCGTTTACCATTCTGAACAGGACTGGATTTCATAAAAAAATACCGTAAACTAAATCGGTATTTGTGTAGTAAAGCGTGTACAAGTTTTTACTTGAAAAACTTGCATACTATACATGTTTTACGAGGCAGTAATGTTTCATCTCATGCACGAGCTTTTAACGGAGTACTTAACGATATATTCTACTCGGAGCATTTAAATATTATATATCCTTGTATATGTGAACTCTTTCAAACATGAATAAAAAAGCTGGTTAGATGAAGAAAAACATATTACTTATATGAGCTAGGAAAATAAAGTACTGACTGTTTTTCCTTACTATTGCTAGCTTGCTATATTTATTCTACTTGAAGCGACTGAATTTCGATAACTATATACATTGCATGTTAGTCCTTGCGAACTTTCTATACAATATATGGGGATTATTATTTTTTAATCTCAATTAGATAAATGTTAGATCTGAGCATCATATATATTTTGTCTTCACAACCTTGTGGCAATCGGGCGTGCACTCCGCCAAGCCTTGGACAATCCATTTCCATTGGACGTATATCCGAATAATTTACATCATCATGACTGTATTCCCTGAAAGTGTAGGTACAGTTGCACTGAATTACATCGACGTTTCGCTAATAAGTCAGTCTCAAACAGCGCTATTTGAGCAGATTATTATACAAACAAAACAGATGATGTCCCTATAAGCAATCTTATTGCAGTGAAATCGAATTGGCAGGCAATTAGCAGCAACCGCACGTATATTTCAGACGCGCGATCCATTGGGAGTCGCGTTATTGCGTTGTTTCATGCTGCTCTAACTGTCAAATAGCTAACATCAGACAATGTCCACACTTGTGTACGGGACTCAATGCGGTTTGTTGCTTACACACGCATAAAATTCTCATAAGAGAATGCAAAGAACAGCTAATATAAAAATAGAGACAAGGATTGAATTAAAATTCACGTACAGGTAAGCGTTATGTGACCTACATGTAACACGTTTGCTGCTGTTAAATTTATTTCCATGATTAAGAGTACAAAGTAATCTTAAATTTTATTGATGATGAGATTCTGAGTTTTCTCTTATAAAGTTCTTAGACACCGGTCTAACAAACAGACTGGCTAAGCTGACTGATTGGCTGGCTAACAGACTGGCCGGCTAGTGCATTTGCTAAATTGTAAATAAGCTCACCGTCAATAGTCATAGCCTGACCGACAATGCAGCATTGGGAGGCTGGTAAAGCAGGGGAGCGAATGCTTTGGGCGAGGACTATCATAGTCATAAACCTCACTGTCATCCTGCACGCGGTTTGTACCGAAACCGACTACACAAGACGGCTCGGTCGCCTCGACACAGCCAATTACATTGAGACATAATACTTCGGAAAATAATAACGTTGATATACAGATTCATCCATCTATATTTCAGCCGAAAATGCCCACTGCTGGACACAGGCCTCCCGCAAAGATATCCATACATTACGGTCCTCAATCACTTGCATCCACCGGCTTCCTGCGATGCGTATGATATCATTGGTTTTCCTTGTTAGGGCCGTCCAACACTACGTCCTCCGCAGTATCTATTCATAACATCAAGTTAAATTTGGCCCGATAACACGATGCTTACTGAGTATCCTAATAGACCTATATTCAGGAGTAAATCTAGCCCCAGATAGCAATGTGATTACGCGGCACCAGAGCGTGGACAGCCAATTGATCCGTATTGTTAGCGGCAGATGAGCATGAAGCGCTTCGTTCAGATCGGCTGTTAATTAGCTTTATAACCGATGTGGGAATAGAATACATAAAGCTTTATCGATTGACCTTGTCGAAGTTGTACAAATTGAGTAAAATAAGGCAGGGATGGGTAAGGCAAGTATGCTTTTAAAAAAGTGCTAGAATGGGCAAGTACTTACAGAGCTCAGTATCATTTAGGTAAGGACCAAGAAACTCGTTTATCACCTTAAGGTTGAATATCACTTCACATCATAGAATCGCTAATGATATTTTTGTACATTTGTTATTTATGTGAACTTAGAACGTATCAAATATGAACCTTATCAGAACTGATAAACCACTATCATGGCCGACCTTACCAATATGGTTAGAGATTTTTAAAAGACCCATTAGCCCCCAAGGGTTTCGAAAACCAGTTCACAATTATAGTGTTTAGAGCTCAAGGAGAAGTTGGTTCGATTATAGAATCTACTACCTATATCTTGATTCGTATTTTAAACCCACATGTTTTTTGACTCAGCCTCCATTTTTTAAAGTATGTAAGTACCTACCATAAGTATGTAAGTATGAGGTATGTAAGTACCTACACGTAACATTGGGTGTATTACCTATTTAAATCATAACCTCAAAAGGTTATCGTCACTCCCATAAATGTTTAATCCCCATACAGTTCAACTACATCCCTTAACATAACCTCAGACGACCACATAAAAGTTTATCAGACACCATGTAAACACACTCATTTCGGGTGTCATAACATTTCACACATTCCAACTACATAGTTACACACCACTAGCATAACAGTGACAAGTAACTGTCGTGCGAGAGGGTGCGGCGTTATTATCAATAACAGTGACGATAAACTGTTCCACGGCAATATCACATGTGAGGGAATGTTCGCGTTTCTATAAAAATAAGATTAAACCACCTCTGTGCGTTTGTCCCCAGGGCGCTCACGTCCCGTAGTGTTGGCATTGTGAACGGCGCCCGGGACTTGCGATCCCGCGGGAGTAGCGCTGTGCTTAAAAGTTAAAACATTTTGTATCGGGGTATTTACATCCCAAATTCGTATAAAAGTTTTCTTCCTTGTGCATAAAGATTCGTGTTTGAGAAATGCTTTGTGATGTCATTGTAGGTATGATTATTAGAACTTCTATATGGTTGAAAGTTAGTTTATAGAATTTCCTTAATGTTATCGTTTAATATACTCGTATTTAATATAATCATAAATATCGTATCAGAGATTTTTTATTAACTTTTTATATTCAAAGATTTTAGTATAGTTTAAAAATACTCCTAACCAATATTTGGAACAAAATCTTTGCATTACTCTTTTATACATTTCCGGACTTGCCAATGTGTTACCGATTCGCCATCACTACTCCCGCTTCACTATTGGTTTTCGCTGGAAGCAACCCCGTGTAATCTGATTTTCGCCTCTTTTCGTGTTCCTTCGTATAGTCTCCGTGAACGTATACGTTTTTCGTTCGTTCCGGGGTGTTATAGTTTTGCGAAAATATTTTCATGTGGCTTAATGTACCCAACATTAAGAATATTTTAATATTATTAACGTTTGTTACTTTGCAAATTAATTAATCATCACGTTTATTTATTTCTAAAACGATTGAACTGATGTGGCTCGTATTAATTTGTACACATTTTATTTATAAATAAACCTACAGAAATTATGTCAACCGTAATTTTAGTTACCTAACAAAGTAGATTTAACATCTTCTGCTGATATTTATATTGGTACACATGTAAAAATATTTCCTAGACACCTATAAACATCATATTATTATATTTCCACTCAATCTTTTAATGTAATGTTTTTTTTCCGCTCCAGCAATATGTTTTCCCGTATCTGAGCATGAAAACACAGCAATGATAACGTAGAAATAAAATATAACATTGCTATAAAGTATTTTTTATACAAAATTTCGCCGTGACAAGGAAAATCGAGCCTTCCGTCATTATGTTTCTGTCAGTATTCAATTTCCTGATCTGGCGGATTAAAATTATGTTTCTTTTTTGACAGACTTTAAATTATGTTTGTTTTGATTTTACTAAGCTTCCTCGGGCAACGAAAAATTTACGAAACATATTCTTTATGTATTATGGTATCTTTTCTTCATATCATATTATAATGGTGGATATACACATAAGGGTACCATAGTAATAGACTAAGGCAATCAGTTACTAATAGGCACCATCTTAATTACATTAATCTATACATATAAATAAAATTGGAGTGTCTGTTTGTAATATTAAAATAGCCGCTTTTTACTAAGTGCATTTGGATGTATACACGTTACCTATACCGAAACAACATTTTTTACAATTTTTGTCTGTCTGTCTGTCTGTCTGTCTGTCTGTCTGTTTGTTCCGGCTAATCTCTGAAATGGCTGGACCGATTTTGACGGGACTTTCACTGGTAGTTAGCTGATGTAACAAGGAGTAACTTAGGCTACTTTTATTTTAGAAAAAAACATAGGATCTCACGAAAAAAATATTAAAACCAATGTTGCAGCGCAGCGCCTGATTAAGTTTGATAGCAACAACCTGCAATGCGTCCCGCGGGCTCAGAATGGGCGAGCAGGCTGTTGTCAACGGTTATCTTTGTTAAATACCACGCGGACCAAGTCGCGGGCAACAGCTAGTAATAACATATAATTAGTTTGCCTAAAGAACCATATAAATCCAACGTAAGCCCACATAATATATTATTTAACATGGGCAATTCGTTAAACGATTCCAATGGTTATAATACAGGTACCTAATAATAGAACAATCACTATTTCCTGCTCGGCTTTACTCGTATTGTGTGTCCACAACAATAGCAGGATAAGTTCCCTCACGACTGATACGATTAGCAATCGAACCCATTTCATAATGTTTGAATTATTGTATGCTATATATCGATGTTGGTCGTTTTTAGGAACAAGTACTCTGGCCCATATATATGTCAGCTATTAATAGGCCCGCAATTAAATATTTTTTTACAACATATACTTTTACCATTTATTTTTATAGACTTTTGCATTTTTTTTAAATAGGGAACCGGCCTCCCGTGTGCCCTGAGTTGGCTTATAACCGATTTACTCGTAGCAGGTACCACCTGCAATATAAATCCAAATAGTGGTACGACCTTAGGGTAAGGTCATCTGCCAGATTTTTTCAAGCGTCGTCGGTCTGACTGCCCCTAAGGACTGGCAAACGGACGCGCCAGTTGGTTGTGCCCTGGCCTCCACATTACAAAGTTCTTATGCATTGTAGTTTGAGGCCAATAGTTCACCAAAACTGTATTACTCCAAAATAAGGCATTCCTGAATAAACTTATACTTTTAATAATATTAAACTAGAGATAAAACAAAATATTGACGGAAAGAGAATAACGTTTGAAAACTATTCTGCATCTCTAAATTAATGTAGCGTATAAGATATGAATTCGTATAACTCAAGCTTTTATCCCGAACCACACAGAATAATGCGCACAGATACCATAACCCGTACCTACATGAAAAAAAAATACCATAAATTTACATTTCGGTAAAGTGCGAATACCAACGTCGAGATAAGAGCGGTTTTTGGTGGGCGAACGCAGTGTCTGTGCTATCATAATTTATTAGTGCGGTGTGGCCGGCAGGTAGCGACGTGTGTTTACTGCTAGGTGCACGTGCACTCGATAGCTTCGGGTGCGGATGGATGTTAAGTGCATAATCAGAGTCTTAACGTGTTATTTTATACATATGGGCAGAATAATGAGTTGAATTCATGGTATCACTTTTCGTTATGAAGCCACTTACACCCGGTATATTACTTTCTCGTATATATATTAAACATTCATGACTCGTTTATAAACATTCGTGCTAATCATACGAAGCTTGTCCCTACCAGAATTAAAATCTGTGACCCTCGGCACAGAAAGCACTTTAGTTGGCTACTACCAACTGCGCTAATTACGTCGTCAAATCAAATAAGATATCAAATATCTAGATATTTTCTCGTCCCTTATACTTATACGCCGTACCAGCCCCCCGATTCACAACCTTATCACAAGTTTTGTATCGACCAATTCATCTGTTAATTTAAAAGTTCATTATGAAATATTCTATCTAAAGCGAGCATAACGAGCGGTCGAATCCAACCATTCGGTTGTGTAGTCAAAGATCGTCGTTGAATCGAGAACATTTCTAATCGAATCGATTCGCAGACATGTCGAAACGTTCTGAACCGACCCACTGTATTAGTTTACAGACGTTTTAATAAATACATGTGTAGAGAAAGAGGTCTTGTTTGTTCCCATCCCACCCCAAGGCCATCCCTTTGTAGCCAGCGAGCGTGTTATTTGATATCGTATTATGAATACTTATTATTTTTCGCTGACTTAGCAACAGGATTTTGTGTATTAAACATTTGTAGCACTACGATTGGACGCTTGATAAAGTATTTGTTTGATTATGATTTCTAGTGATTTTAAATGACTATTCCTGTACGGAAGTCCTACAGCCGCAACTTCGGGAACGTAAAAAAACTAAATAAACTAAACCGCGATAAAATCCCTTCAATTAGTTTTATTTCAAAGAGTAGTATTCCTAATACCTATAGGAAATTACTATTCCTGTATTCACCTCTCCTTTTAACCATTGAACATGAGTCTACCTCTCTTGAGTCTATTAGTGTCAGTGTTAAGATAATATTGTGAAGACCTATCTGGTCTTACATATTGTTTTTTGACAACAACCAGTTGTCAAAAACGACTAGATTTATGAAATGCAGTATTTTAGATAAAATTTAATATTGACGAATTTAATATTACTTTATTCAAACAATTTTCTGTCAGAAGTTGGCTAACGTCTTATTTATCAAGATAGCTAAGAAGATGCTGAGGAATAGGCTGTTTTAAACAATTAGCTAAATAACTGCTATTTAATGCTAGCGTATTTTAGCTATGAAATAACTACGGATTGTAATCAATTCAAACAAACATTATTCATGAATTACTGACAGCTCACAAAAATATTATATATCAATGCAATACGCAGTTTGAACCTGCATTATCAAAATGACTGAGGATATCGTGTTAGATTTCATTACCATGTATTATAGCTTCCAGAAACAAACGTTCCGTAGTATACCGTACCCATCTGACGCATTGAGTCAAAAATACAATTTTGCTTATACGCGTAGTTGCGAGTTGGCTCGCCCTCAAAACACACTGTACGGCGTCTGTACAAAATTTGCAGTAGCAACGTTCGCGTTTGCGGGTTTGGCGGTCGCCTTGGTACCGGTTCAAATATGAAGCAATAAATTTCGTTTAATGTACACGTACGTACAGCGGGACTTGTTTAACTGTGTTTGCAATTGTCTTTTTAGGAAATTTTAAGCAAGGCACTTTTATTATATGGTTATGAAGTTAATTCAAATATTTATCAGAATTTAAAATTGGGATTGGGCCCTGAATTTAGGCTCTTTAATGTTTATTCTATAGGGCTCAGGCATAGTAATACATTAGGAGAGAGATAATCACTTATACAAAGTACATATAATATAAATAAAAAGCGTTTTAACTGGGGGCACGGACTGCCCCCGCTATGTCAAGCAAACAATACGGGCACGCCCGTATATACTTTTCTCCAAGCATCTCGAGGCACTTTTAAGCCCTCTGTATCTTCACTGTTGTGGGTAAAGCTAGACCTTTACTTACTGAACTAACCAATAAATAAAACTAATCTAAAAATCTAATCTATCAGCCGATAGACGTCCATTGCAGGACATAGGCCTCCCCAAATAAAACTATCCACTTTAAATTACGAACTAAACTCACCTAAAGGACAGCGTGGTTAGTGGTCTATACGACTTGTGGCTGTTCACATCCGCCATGGGCATGCCCCAGTAGTCGTCCAGGAACAGCTGCTTGAGCGAGTTACTGCCGATCACATCCCCATTCGTCACTATAGCCGGGATGTCGTCATGCACGAATTCACCATTCAAACTATTAACATAGCTGAGCACAGCCGCGGTTGTCACCATGGCGTAGATGGCAAAGTCACTGGTGCACCGTCTCGACTGCGAGTGCTCGCGGACGGTGGGTAGGGCACGCCGCTTCATTTTAGCTGCACGAAATTGTAGGGTCACATTTCTACATCTGCACATTGGGTTGGTATCTGGAACAAGGGGGTCATTGGTCAATATTGTTATTAAGATATCCTAATTGATTGAAACAATGTTTATGTAAAAATCTGTTCATAAATGACGGAGATCTGAGGTAACAAATATAAACAAATGCAAAAAAAATACAAATTGAGGGCCTCCTCTTTGTTGAAGTCGGTTAAAAATGACCGTCTTATGACAGTTTTTCAGCTTACAGTTATGCTAAGTGCGTTATTATGCTATTTCTATGCCTTTTAAAAATTGAAAATGTTCCTGTATAAACGTATTTTATTTATATAGATATTTATTTAGGTCGTTTATTGAAGTATCTACACGTCTAAAGATACCTAGATGTGAAGGATAGATGAACGCCTCTATCCGCGAACTAGAGAGCCCTTCAAAAACTCATAATTTATAAAAAAGTTAATGCGTGTGCTCGGTATTCATGGCGACATCCAGTGCGCGCTCACGGGTATAATAAAACCCCGAATTCCGTCCGACTGTTCGCATGATTCCGACGCTAATCTAAATAACTATTTTTCAATATAGCAGCGGCAATATCGTCGAGTTATGAATTTTCGTGTGGCCTACTCAGAAACGCGGTACGTGCCCCAAATATAATTTGAAGGGAAAAAAATCCGTCCGCGGAATATTCGCCTGCGACTAAATATAAATATTTTGGATTCCCACCGCATTACGTGCACATTGCTACGCTCATTGATTTATTTTTTTCACATACGTACGTACCAACCCACGTATGGTATTAGAGGTTGTGTTGCTACGTGATTAAACTTTATTCCCATAGCAATAAGGAACTGATATTTTCCTACCCGAAATCTTAAATTTACACTTAATTACTGAAATTTACACAAATAATGTTCTCTCTTTATGTAAAGTTATGAACTCACTTCATCAACCCGTCGCGGGGCGGTGTTCATTAATTTTATTAGCCTAATAAACATGCTAAAGTACACAAGCTCATAAATATGGCACAAGCTACCTGTGAATTAGCCTCTTGTAATCATTAAAGTGTAATGCGAACGGTGTCAGATAAATGTGGCCTGCAGTGTAATAAAGTTAGATAAAAAATAACAAAAGCCATACCCATCAAAGTAGATAAATATTGGTGTTACTTTAATCCAGTGATTAGCATTATGCAGTAAAATCTAAGATTTACAGATAAATTGTGATGCAGAGTCGCTTGGTAAAATATAAATAAATACAAAAAAAATGCGCCCCATTTCATAAAACGATTTAATAACTATGCGATGGCATCCCAAGGCAATTTTCTTTTGAAAAATGTTTCGTAACGCCATTGTGAGTTGAATACAAATTTCAATGAATTTGGGGGTGAGTTTACGGTTAGCTTTAAGACATTTGTATCCAGTCATAACGACCCAGTATTTATATAACACCAAGGTCGCTTGTTTCAGATATCATTATTCACAAATGAAGGCTCTTTCAAATAACTAATAAAAATGTATAATATGCTCCAAGTTTAAATAGTACCTATAATTGAAACGAAAATCTTAGTCAAAGTCTACCTAAAAGTGATTCAAG
This sequence comes from Pheosia tremula, assembly GCA_905333125.1. Taxonomy (NCBI): domain Eukaryota; kingdom Metazoa; phylum Arthropoda; class Insecta; order Lepidoptera; family Notodontidae; genus Pheosia; species Pheosia tremula. The sequence continues at coordinate 810,006 of HG995403.1, read as the reverse complement.
AGATTATTTTTTAGCATGAGTGTGCCAGAGAGTTCGATAGAATATATGATAGTCTAAGGACAACGCTAGTAACATCAAGGCTAGTGGAGAGCAACTCGTGAAAACAACATTCCTGGAAAGCAAGGAAAATCAAATCAAACCATCTTTTTTCTTTGTCAAAAACTGTCACCAATAGAAATTTGATCTTTCCCTACTATGCCACTGCTCTCATTGGTCCAGATACTATATAGGCACATAACTTGAAATAGGTAGTGATATGGTCTTATACTTTTCGCTTGACTCCATGAACTAGGGTGGGGCAGCTGCCCCACCCTACCCCACAGTGGCTAGGCCCATGAGAACGTTTACTAATATCTAAATGACAAACTCAGACTATAGCTATTTCTAATGTCCATTACATCATGTTACTGCCACTTGGCTTGTTTTGTCTACAACTTACAAAACACATATAGGTTATCTGGAAGAGATCACATTTTAGTGATAAGACCGCAATTGGTACTATCTATCAGTTGTCTTAGATTCCTGTTATGTTTATTTCTTTGGTATACAATAAAGAGTTTAATAAATAAATAACCCAGAAAAATAAACCAATGTTCTTCGTGATGAAAGAAAATCTTGTTGTTATTTTATTGCAACCCTAAACGAATTGTAAATTCACATTTTTCCCTTAATTTTTATGGTTTCAACGAAGCCGCATTAGCGATTCTTTGTTAGCCGCCGACGAATGTCCCAGTCTCTAACGAAGTCATAATGGAACCAAATTATTATTTCTACAAACTTTTTGCTTGCGAATACCTACGGTTACTGGGACAGAGTTTTTATTTTTACCGCTTTGAATTAAGCTTTAAGTTAGAGTAATAACCATAACATGAATAACGAAGCATGTATAACTTACTATTTTCTATTGAACATTTCAGATAGAAATACGTATTTGGTTTGTTTTATTAAACATTGATAGCGATTTAACTGATCTACTTTTCTATTTTCAATTTGTTTTTAGACTTTTTTATGTTAAGTACCAACCAACACATTTATCGTCTTATGTCTGCCAAGGTTTTAGAGGACCATATACTGTATGTTACAAACGATCCTGACCTAGATCTGATTCGATTCACAGCTCCATATCAAAAAAGTGTACCTGCCTTGGAATACAATTGTGATAATATTTTATTTTATGCCTTAAAACGAAATAATGTAGGTACACGTTTTGTTCCCAGGCATCGAGTTAATTATCGCGAACATTGCCCCGATGTCTATGGAGTATATGTATAGAAGCAGAGTTGATTGTTCGCGGGACCGTATCTGAGTATTCTTGACATGAACGCCCACTACGAATGTCAAGTTTGACGTTTTAATTCTGATGATGGTATATTTATTTAAAGAGAGAGAACTACTGTTAATTGTCCATACGTAATTGGCAATGCTTTATTTAGTCGCGCCAAAAGACAGATCCAAACCAACCGTGGAGCCTTACGACTTTGGCTCACGCTCTTGCTATATTGCCCGAGCACTCGCGCGCGGCCTGGGCCCCAAGTCTGCTAACACAATTGAATCATAATCGAACAGCATCCGCATAGTAACTGTCAATTTTGACAGATTGTATGGGATATCTCTCAAAAGTGACAGTTACTATGCGGTTGCTGTTCGATTATGAATCGATTGTGTTATCAGACTAGGGGCTCTGGGCCATAGACAGCCTCGCGAGGCAGCGCACATGGTCAGGATAAATAGACGCTTATTTCCCCAACCGATTGTTAGGTACACTATATATATGTTAAGCACTTATTTTAGTATATCCTATTCTCTCATATAGAAACGCATAAAATATACTGCTATTAAAAAAAACTGAAAATGGTTTATCGTTTACTCAACTTAATAAGTCATGTCATAATTTGCAACGAAGTGTGAGCATGCTGTACGTACGTACCCCTCTGCGTACCCTTCGGAGAAAACAAATGTAATGATATTTAATTTATTTCACTATTAAACATATCCTAATCTACAAGCGAACGCAATAAAATCCATTGTTATCGTTGAGTACATTCATTTGATCGCATAAAACGGCCGCGGTGGTCGTAACCCGAGGTCCGGTGGCCGCCCCCGGCCACATTTATGTGCTATTCAGTTAATAACGACGGTCGCGTCGAGTTAGGAGCACATGCTTTAGTTATGAGCACACGATTTCACATGTCACATGTGATTATCTTTTATAATTTCCGGTGTCTGTATTGGACACATAGCGGTAGAATCATGAACTATTTAACACATTAGTTTGTAGTTTATTCTTATGATTTTCCCACTGAACAAAGCCATGTCGCCAAGCGGCCTTGCCGTGTTCTGGCATGATGTTCGGTGCTGCCATTCATGGATGGCGGGTCAGATCAGTTGCGCTGCATTTGCCTAGTGAATGTAGCGTCTCGATCTACTGCCGCCTTCCTACCTAGGCAAGTATGCTCCATCGATCTCATCGCCACTTACCTTCAGGTGAGATCGAGATCAAATACTTGCCTATAATGTAATAAAAAAAAAAATATAAATCGGAGCTGCCACAAATTATAAAACGTCTGAGGTCGCCTCAGGCGAAGAAATAATACATATAAGGGTGGCGCTAAAAACATAATAAAGCGGTAAAAGCAAAGCCTATACGTGTGACCGAATTGAGAACCTCCTTCTTTTTGAAGTCGGTAAAAAAATACATTTAGGTAGTGTACTCGTATTTGACGACACATTGATGTGTGTCATTCGCGTGTGCTACACAAATCGGCTTGGTTTTTTGTGCTTCAGTATATTGTTCGTGACACTCCGTCTGTCTAAGTATTTCTTCGTCTGAGGAGGTCACCATCATTCTTAATAAACTTAAATGATTATCATGATTTGTATCACGGTATAATAATATGCTACACCAGGTATTCTATTCCAGTGATGGTCCAAGTTTACGTCACGTGTTGCCATTTTATATACATATTTAATAGAATTAACATCACTCATAGTCGAAGATGGCCGATGACGTAGTCTTGGGCCAATCACGGGACCTAGCTGTCAACTGTCTCCTGGCGTGTCATATTTTATACCATGATTTGTATACGATTGCAGCGCCTACATATGACGTAATGAGTCTTTAAGTCATCAAGAGCTCCATTGTCACGAGCTCTACCATAGCTCTACCTATTAGTAGACTGCACTTGAAAAATAAATGGAATTGTAATAAAATCTGGCGCTTTAAGCCTACATTCCGAGCAATTTCGTTTAAACGGAAATACACTCAGCAAATCATGCAAATTTTATGTGTCTAGCTGGAGTGTCTATATTTGGAGCCAAGTTGAAGCAGTTCGTATAGAGTTGTCTACTGTTGATTCAATTATTCATTACCGTTACAATTTGTCTCACATACAAACGCAACTTCGGGTTCTCACTCACGATTGCTGCAATCACACTAATATTATATATGTGAAAGTTTGGATGGATGGATGTTTGTTACTCAATCACGCCAGAACGGCTGAACGGATCTGGATGAAAGTTGGCACAGAGATAGATTATAGTCTGGAAAAGCACATAGGCTACTTTTTATCCCGGTAAAAAGAACATACTTTTTAATCGCGTGTAACACCGCGGGGCGCAGCTAGTATATGATAAATATTAATTGCCAATATCAAAGTAAATGTTATTTTTGATAGATTTAGTTATGAGAAAACTGATCAAAATGACGATTACAATTCGTGTGTGTTACAATAAATAATAGTTTACATGAATAAAAATATTCTGATTCTGGAATTATTTTTCCCTGCAATATTCAATGTATAGACACGGCCAAGTTAAAGTATTATGTACATACATTAAATATTATAAGAACGCTTACACTTCCGCGAGTCCATAGTAAGAGCTTGCAGACAAGCTGATGAATAAATTAGATTCCCCCGATGTTTCTGCGATGACAAATTTCATTTTCGTTTGATTACTTCCTGCGTTGCTTTAGAATAATGATGAGCTTATTTTTTCACGATGTCATTGTATTTTCATGTTTATTATCTGTTTTTGCGTTTCATTATTCCTTCGTAGCTATTTAAGGCAAGAACCTACATGTATATACACATGAAAAGATTAAGAAGGGGAAATTTAAAAAAAATATAATAATGTTAATGACACAATTTGTAAGTGCCCCCGTAGGCCTATACGAAGTAAACGTTTTAACTTTGACCTTGACTTTGATATTCACGTCGTGCATAAAATGGAATCTAGGTAACTTTACATTTTAAAGACTATCAATTATTTACCGAGAATGTCCCATATAAGGATATTTAGTATTTTGGCGCAACGCCGTTAAAAAATGTAGTTAAGCTGCACTTAAGTGTGATCTAAAAATAGTATTTCCTTGTCACAAGTAATGGGCGTGTCTTTATCCACGGTGACGTAATAATTTTACGAGATTATGGCGTATGATTTGGGTCTTATTGATGGACTTTTAATTTCCAATCTGAGATTGATAATGGTATTTTAGTAGCATAATACTCCATGCATGTTTCATGGTACGGCAATTTAGTTTATAAGGATGTTTATGAGTGCTATAACATATAAGTTATTACAACTAGCTATTGATTTTGCACCTTTTATTAACTATTTTTTCAGCCACGTTTCAGTGACATCATATGAAATAAATAATGGATTCTTCAACAGCACCTTCTATGACCACAATAAATTGTTGTAGTTATACAAACAGCGGTGCGTATCTGCTAGTAGCCAGTCCGTTAGCCCGAGCACCGACAAAAACACTGTCACCGACCGCAAATGCGTTTTGTCCGGCTATGATTTATCGCGAAAACTGGATATCTTAATAACTCTCCAGAGCCGTTCATAAATCAAACAGGGTGCTATTCTCGTGGAGCGATTGGTTTCTTTACCAATATTATATTGATAGAGAACAGGTTTAATAAACGCAGAAGTTATTTTTTGCAGAATATAGCTACTAACAGCTGTGCTCGTATCGACCAATAAATATTGTACATTTAGTTAATGATAAAATATCGAGTGGCAACACTGATAAGTCCCCAGTACACAACTGGGCGCCGTCTATTCGGCTATTTCACAGCTCCCGTGTCCATACTGTCGACGCGATGAAATTCCGCTGCAAAGACTTACTTTTCCTTGACTTATTTCTGATTTACGTCGCAGCATTTTTTTTGGTGTTCATAGTGACATATGATAATATGTGGGATTGACATAGTTGTGTTACAGCACGTCAAGTGCGAGATTGTTCATAGGCAGTATACTTTTTAGACATAATAATAATAATAATTCGAGCCCTTTTTTATGTCCCACTGCTGGGCACGGGCCTCCCCTCAATGCGAGGGGGGATTTTAGACATATCTTATGGAGAACTGAACAGCGCCACTAGCGGACGGTATTCGAAAAACTTGATGGACAGAACCATTGATTTACGAGACTTGATCAATGCACAGATATCATGGTGTTTTCGTTAAATAAAAACAATTGAATGATTTTTCTTTTTCATTTTGTTTTATACTCCCACAGCGAGCTTTATAATATTCACTGTGTGGCGTGAAAATCCACGGATGCATGGACTTTGAACAAATTACTCAAAGACTTGTCATCACGTTTATCTACATCAACCATATACCTACCCCTTAACAGGCCAAAACAGTGCTTAACATACAGACTGAAAAACATTGTAGCTCGTAAAACAGCGTACAATTTAAGCGACGTGCACAATGCTACAAAATAAATCAAATTTTGAAAATCATTCCACACATTTCCACTATACAGCTACACCAATATTCTATCTCCCACACGAATATAATAGTAAATCACCAAAAAGGAATGGAAGTAAAAAGTAGTATTACACCAGATTGCTAGTAACCCTCTATATAGAGACATAGGGCTGCCTTAATGCTAGATACGTGTACCCCTCTCGCGCCTCTAATTTACGAGCACACACCGACCGCAATCTCTCCAACACCATTACAGGGAGACTTCCAATTAACTGGTGGCGTTTTATTAACATCGCTGTAAAGATATATATATCCCACTAATATTATAAATGTGAAAGTTTGGATGGATGGATGTTTGTTACTCAATCTCGCCAGAACGGCTGAACGGATCTGAATTAAATTTGGCACAGAGATAGATTATAGTCCGGAATATCACATAGACTACTTTTTATCCCGGTAAAATGTATGGTTCCCGTAGGATAGATTTGTTTTAATTTTTCATAGATGATTTTTTGGATTGGTAGTGGTAGTTTAGGGGTCAGAAAATGACATAGGCAAATTTTTATCCCAGTAAAATGCACGGTTCCTATGGGATAGGCCACAGGAACCGTGATTTTTTAAACATAACTTTTTAATGGCGGGTAACACCGCCGGGCGCAGCTAGTATTATAATAATATACGATATAATGTGGGTATGAAGACACCGTTACATATGATGAAGCGTATATAACGCTAATTGTCAAATATGGGGAAACATCCAATCACCGTGAAATACGATCTCTGAACTGTTTCATCGCGCAAAGCAAATGATCGAAATCCTGAATTATTGGTAAAAAATACTAGTAAAACTATCACAGTTTTCAGGACTACAACATATTTAACTTTGTGTAATCTGGTATTTATTTTAGTGTACCCAAAGGCTTAAAATCTACAATGTTATTTGATTGCTTATTCATCAAAACTCGATTGCAGTAATATCAATATTGAACTATGAACGAAACTAGTGGTTAAAAAAATAACAGTGTGTTTCTAAAAACTTATACTTACTGACATTAAATTCGACCCATAGTATAAGTTTTATAAACGTATACTGATCAAGTAATCGAATGTTTCTACTATATACCAGTAAAGCTTCACGTTTTTTCCAGAGGCACTGCTGTCTAACGCATGGAGCCATGGTACAATAATATGCTACGCCAGGTATTCGCATTCCGTGACAACTACATAGATCACGTTATTGGCCCAAGATTACGTCATCAGTTTTCATCAATATTCTTTTAAGGTACACAATTAATGACAGCACTCTTTGAAACATAAACTTCAGCCTACATCGGAACAGAATACCAGGCGTAGCAGAATCAGAATATAGTATTATTCATGTAAACCATTAAATACAGTACTTATGAATCCTCAAAACAATTACAAAATGCTTAGCTACAACTTTACCACCCGTTCGGAATGCCGTTCCAATGGAGACGAACGGGCAAGAAACTCAATGCTTGCTCTTTTTAAAAAGATTACATTTTTGAGCAGTGCTTTGTTATGGGTAAGTGAGACCAATGTAGGAACGCATATTATTATACTATGAACCCAACCTTCACCCTTTAAAAGGCCTTTCAAAAGTATTTCGGTATAACATTATTATAAATTCTAAAGAAATATGACACCGAGTCGATCAGATAAATCGAGTTCCGCGATCAAGTGCGACCTCCTTAAAGTCAATTTGCCCTGGCCCTCACTTCTCCCAGTTTGGCAGTTAATAAAGGCACCCCGATAGAAGCGTAATCTGAATTGCTAATGTTATTTTTCTTTAAATTACTTCGTTGTGCCGTGGATTAAGCGTCTATTATATTCAAAGATTGTTTGTCTTATCGGCACCTTATTGCTTCGGAGATGGCCGCTTTTTTAATGAATTATGTGCAGGAGAAGATTTTTTCCGGCGGAAAATTTTGTTGCTTTTCTTGCAACAGTACGAGTCTGCTGCTTTAATCAAGGTTTGAGAAAATTATCGTTTATGCTCAGTGAAAGAGTTATTAAAATGTGAAGAATATTCTTTGTAAATTGGTTTAGTAATCATTTTGTTGGCATCCTGTCAATAGCCTTACTTACTAACTCATTTCGATATGTAAGATCTAATATTTTAAGTGGTTACCGAACAAGTTTTAACTATATACCATTTAATATACAAACGTTGTAATCATCTTTAATGTTTTCATACACAAACACTTGTGCGCTTGACAGCAATGAGTATTTAATTTAATACTAAAATGTATCTGTAAATGTAAATGTTTGACGGCCTGATTAGCGCAGTGGTAGTGACGCTGCTTTCTGCGTCGAGGGTCCCGGGTTCGAATCCTGGTAGGGACACAAGCTTTGTGTGATGAGCACGAATGTTTGTACCCGAGTCATAGATGTTAAATATGTATATAAGTATTATATACTGACTTCGCCCTCAGTCCATTGTACGGTACCCACAACACAAGCGATAAGCTTAAAGTGGGACCGTATAGTTGGTGTGTTCGTATGGCGATATTTATTTATTTTACATTTTAACATAAAATACATATTTGTAAAAATATGTTATACTTACTGACTACTTTGGCTAGACACTATGCACGTATGTCTACGTACTGCGCAGCAGATATAAATAATGTAACACGTATTGTCAGACGCGACTGGGCACGTATTGTAAACATCTTTCAGTCATGGAATAATGCATCAATTTATTATATTGAGTATTAAGTAGGTTCACCTTTCTACTACGTTAGGTACCTTAATAATGTTTGTCCGAGCATTTCAAGAATTTCATCCACGAAAAATAAGCACTACGGTTACCGCTTGCTGATGTCCTTGGGCGGCAGCGAGTTTTGTTCTTAGGCAGTGTTAATATTAGTCACATGAACAATTTTGCGTTCTTCCTGAACCCGGCACACCAACAAGTGTTTACCTTTAATTGGGCCAACACCCGTAAAAGTAACAATTTCTTGTATAAACAATCATAAAAATACTCAATCAATTTATCAAAGAGGGTGGTAACAATGAATTTCGACACAAAAACAATGCCATCAAGCAAATGACACAGTATCGGATGTAATGTTGTGCCAGGGCGAGCCGCGAGGTTCGATTCCCGGTAATCGACGCGTAAACATTTGCCTACTGGCCGATGTGTTTGAATGGATACACAAATCATATTATGGCAAACTAGGAGTTTACGCCTTTATCACTAAACGAATAAGGGTTACAGTATAGGAACGTATTATACAGAATGATTAGGACAGGTTATACTAAGTCTTGAACCTGCGCTTCTTTAGCGCTGCGTAATCGTTATGTAGTCCGAATTTCGATTTGAAGACTTAAAAAAAAACTACCATTTTTTTTTCTAATTTACCTATCGTAATTCTGACGTCACATAATGATTACATATGCGCTAAAGAAACACTGGTTCAAGGCTTAATATAAGGTAGGTAGAAGTGAAGTGTAGGTAAAAATTACCTACTGAGCTAATCAGATCGTTATTATTATTATTAATATTACATAAGTCATACATGTACAGTAGCATTACCTGTAACGCAAGAATACACGCCAAATAGTCAGAACACCGCGACACAAAGTACATACTACGCATAGTACCGAGTAGCAAGCAATAATATATTACTGTTAAATCATTCTTAAACATTCACAAAACTATCCTCCACTCGAACAGTGTAAATATCCCTCTAATAGAGTAATCTGCTACTAGGCACGGAATGTGACCGCGATTTCGTCATGACGAAATGTACGTTCGACACGCCATTCGGCCCGTAATGAGGGTATTAGGACCGGACCGCTTCGGATTACGAGGGGACTAGGTACTGGCTAGTTTACATCGCGGGACGACGTTTGGGAAAAGATTTTGTGCGGCCTCGAGTGAGGTATTTTGGTGGTCCTTGAAATATGGGTAAATACACCCAGACTGCTAAAGCCTATTTAAAAGCATAAAATAACTTGTATAATCTTTTTGTTAATGAGATGTTGGACGAACACACGTTACGAGCCAAGCATACAACGACCAATATCAACAGCCAACATTGGAACCAATATTTTAAACGTGTGACTTCACCCCGAAAAAAGCTTTTAATGTTTTTCGTATAATTCTGAATTAATAAAATTTAGTGGCCTCATCTTGAGTTATAGTACTAACATACCATTAATAAAACAATCTCGATGCATTTTGTACGTCCGTGAGATTCATCTCCAATGAATTCGTTACCGGACCCTCGTTATCATGTGTAATGAAATAGGAGTCGTAAAAATAAATCAATTGAGTTCAAAATCGAGCGGCTTGCTTATATCTATTAAGGGGTTCAATTACCCACCTTCCGACTCTTGCAATAGATCAGCCCGATGGAACCATATTTTACTGTCATCAAATTGCACGAAATTTTATGACAATTCAGTACAGATGTTATGAAGATGATACAACAAAGTGCAAAAGCGAGAACGAAAAAAAAATAGAGACGTACTATTAATATTATTTGTTACATACATACAACTTGAACCTAATAATGTTATAAATATGTTAAATTCACATCTAGCAATTGAGTTAACTGCAATCGATCCACAACACGTACTTATTAGAACATCAAACACTAAAAGCGCATTACAGAGCAATCGTAGCGACTGCGCCGCGGCCCGCACGCGATCATTTCGCACAATTACTGCCCACGTCCGCGCTTTATGTCAAGCCGGCACGTGTGCAGCCGGACTTACGGTGAAATGCTCATTTATTCATACGAATTGATATCTACACGCAATCGGGAATCAGTCATAATGCCTTTAAAGTGGCTATTAATATTGAGTTGTCTCGACAGACATTATGAATGGTTTAAAGCCAAACTAGGTAATTCAAAGTCGGTTATAGCACAGCCATAGTATCACTATTTACCTATTCAAACATTTAATTAATAACATTTTACCTAGCCATTAATTCCTTCATAATTAAAGTTTCATACAACAAAATTGTTATTCAGGAATTGTGATTGGACATTGTTGGAAATTTTCAATAAAAACATTCGTTACAAATTCGGCGTTGAATAAACGCGCCATAACTATTGCAGCTGTTGTGGAAATCTGGAATATTTTGAATTTGGAATTTCATTGGTTTTGTTTACTTGTCTGTTACTTAATTGCTTTCAATTATATTCAACTAGCTATCCTGGTGATGTTTGCACCGTCTCAGAATTAAATGTATGAGAAAATGAATCCCTTTGCCATTTTTATTGTTGGAGATTTTTCCAATTTTTCCCATTAATAGTTATTCAGCTATTCGGGGCGGAGATAAATTAAAAAAATCAGAGGTCAAAAAATCGGCCCACCCATTTTTATATACCACTCACATATTTTGTTCGCGCAAAAACTAGTATGATTAATGTACACATACATAATATCTCTCTCTTCTCTTATCACTTAATGACTCCACACTGTATGTGCCTGTGTGTGTTTTAAATGTATTTAATTACTGATCAAGTGATCAAATGTTTCCGTTCATAGCCAATTCCCCCATCTCAATTCTATCGTCGGTCGACAAGACGCACGGATAAGTGTCATCCGTACACTGTGGACATTCCTGCGGTACGTTCTAAGCGATTTGCTTCTACTTTTATCGTGCGAACTCCCAAGGAATGGAACACGCTACCGGCGTCTGTGTTCCCCGTTGCTTCAATCTGGGTGTTTTCAAGTCGAGATTGGAAAGGTACCTTCTAGGCAAGTATGCTCCATCGTAGATCTCATCGTCACTTACCATCAGGTGAGATCGAGATCAAATACTTGCCTATAATGTAATAAAAAAAAGTAATTCTGCATGTTTCCGCTAGGGGCGCTGCTGAGGAATGTACGGAAGTGATGGAAAAATGCTATCAAAACTCGTACGAAGCCCACTGTATAAATACATTATCATTTAACGACACAGGTAGGTGATATAATTTAATTCGTGTCAACCATTGTCAAGCTAATTGTGTAAACAACGGTTTTATCTGTTAATGACGAATAACAGCAGTCATGGCAACACTAGCTGCATTGCGCATATTATATAGGTATCACATGACCATATACCTAGATCCATAAAAAAAAATTGCACGACTTTAAGTTTAGAGAGACGGTCCAGATCCGAGTTTCAATATTAAGCTGACTTAGAAGCTTTAGTAGTTGTAATACAATGTAGTCTTATACCACCTACACAAGATTGTATAGTATCCTTTTAAAACAAGTAACCACGGAGTTCAATTACTAATTAATTCTTCTCCAGATCAGTGGTTTTCTTAACAGGTGGTAGAGTCGAGTAGAAAAAATTGTCTTATTAATGATTAGTCTTATATAGGTTATGCCTCCTATGAAATATTTATTCGAAAAATATTCTGTTGTAATAGTAATATCGCTTAAACTTTTAACATAAACTACACACGCTAATTTACATATTTAACAAAACAATCGTTTTAACACCAAGTACGACCAGTCTGACAGTCAACGGAAAAAAATATAATGACGACAGAGCTCGGTAACAGCCAACATGCAAACGACCATGTTCGAACTCATTAGCGCTCTGCAATCTATTTTAATGATTCGCTCAGTGATAATGATAATACAATACAAAAATGAATTTAAAAAAATATGACAAATCTGTATTTCGTAGTAATGAAGTCGTGGTGAAATATATTTCACCACGCATTATTTGCTACGAAGCTGCTACGAAGTGACTACGCAGCTCGTAGCAATGCCAGATTGGCTACAAAATACTACGCTCTACTACGTTAAGTAAAAATCAATGAATAGTCGAAGATAAGTCATTTTCTACTATTCATTTGCAAGCTCCAGTACATCTTTCCTTCCCTCGACTGTACCCCAAAGTGGAACAAGGCTGGGTACGAATAACAAAAATATATTTAAAAGGATTCAATAATAATAAATTCGGGGAAACAATTAATTTAGTCCCGTAATTACAAGCCCCAATTAATTACCAGCCCACTTGATGGCCAGTGGTCACCCAATGAGTCTGCGAAATAATAGCAACTTTTAATATACCTACCCTTAATAATTAATTAAGGAAAGTTGTTTAAAATAAAAAAGCTCGGGCTACATTAGCTCCCAAATTATTTAGTACTATTACACAAAAATACCCCTTTTCATTGGGGAGCGTCTAATTTAAGACTCTGGAACAAAAACATGACAAATGATCGCTTCGCCTTTGTTTCGGAAAGTTTAACAACTGGTGGTCCTGTTAGGCGGGCTACAGAATGAGAAAATAATATGAAAAATATATATTTCGATGTGGAAGTCTGCTTAAGCGTTTTGATTATATATCGTTGGATGCATACCTAATTTTAAATTAGTGTTACTGAATGTTATTGAAAAGAAGGCCAACTGTTAATTTTGTTTGGTAAACTCCCTTGCTACGGTAGTTTTATAACAAGGTTTTAGTCAACTTAATAAGATAAGTTGTTTTTTTTTAATTATGGGTGAAGTAATACAACGAGCTTGCGGGCATTCAAACTGACTTTATTCGGTCTCCATAGAATGAAATACATTTGAATGAATGAGTTGAACGAATGAGTGATGGAATGATTGCATGCTTATATTTAACACTATTCCTCGGTAGGAATATATAACGTTTATATGTGCATATATTACAATGGGCAATTTACCATTATTTGAGTCTATTGGCATTCTGGCAAATAATTTAATTATTTATCTGAATACGTCGATGTAACTGGATCGTTTGTAGGAAACCTACATTATTTATGACCGAACAGCCGGAATGGAAAATACATTCCCTCATGTCAACTGCATTCAGCGACAAGTCCTTATATTCGCATTCATGTGAAATATATGTTCAAACTTTCAAACGTGAAAAACTTCATATTGGAAAATATATGCGTGTTCTTGCGACTTGCTTAATTATTCTTTGGAAATCGGATTGGGTACTATCTAGAAGTATGCTCTTACACCGTCTAAAAGGTTCTCTATTTGCTACTAAGTACATATCAATAGTTTGTAGTATACAAGGTGGAAGTGGCTTCGGAACGAAAACCGATATCATGGATTAAACTCAAGATTCAGGACTACCCAGAGATGGAATTTTTCGTCGATCTTTCCATGAATAATAGGCATTATTTTCAGTATTTGTAAATTAATTTTAGCATGACATCATCAATCTATCTCAACGTGATTTATAATATAAAACTGAAATGTAAATTAAAACTCAATCCGCTCAAGCGCGCTCGTCACTCGCACGAGTCGAATATCGCGCGGAACGTTGTGTTGTGATCACGTGGTTTACGATACATTGCGCGCTCAAAGATTACAACATTTGTAACCCATGACTTTAGCCGTAGGTATTTTTTATAATACTATTATAGGCATTAAGTGTTACCCTTTATCCAAAGTTTTCATTACCACACACTGTATAGATAAATCCTTTAATAATATTACCGCGACTGCAATACAGCGACATACGAATAGCTGTACGTTTCCAATATTTTAGACATAAGTTGCATTGTAACAACACACTTACAAATACAAGCTAATGTTTGAGTTTAATTCATAACACAACCTACACAAAACAGCAGAAACAAACATGTTGACGTTACATTGTTACTACAATGTGAGATGTATAAGTAGACTAATATCTAAAATCACAAACAATACGCACACACACAAGCCCGCCCCGACACCCCTTAAAAGGAATTAGGGCATACAACAATAGGTCTTGCTAATGCAGTAAACTGACTGTTTTCCACTTCCCTCGCCATTAGCCCGATCAAAGGAACAACGTTTACACATAACGATGACTTATTAGTGGCGATAACAATGTTGTTATTCGCGTTTCCTTTCTATTGTCGCTTCTAGGGGAGGTACAGACGCGGCAACTTTAGTTTGATGAGGCACGTCTGTGCTTTATTTCATTCTCACAAAACACACATATACATATATGTTTTACGTACACAAACATGAAATAATCTTAAAGATTAATTGATAACATCGATACGGTGATTTATTATCTTTTTATTTGAGGAGTCAACTATCAATTAATGTTTTTATTATTGCTACTTAGTTGCTGACAAGTTTCAATAATATATGGCTGGCTGGTATTACGTGGCTGCTGAAAATATATTTCATTTTCATAATTTCATTTATAAAATTAGCAATAAGTGTAGCTGCTGAAAATAGATTGTTCACAATTTGATTGATAAAACTTGCAATAAGTAAGTATAGATAAGTTGTCCTATTTGCTCGTCGTTTTATTTTGAAGTGTTTATGTGAATAGATTTCCCTATTGATCATTTCTTGGAAGGTCCTCCGAGGATTAAGTAAACATACTGCAGAGAAAATTACATTAAGCACTCGTATTTCTATGCTTCAATTTGTAGGTATGCGAAATTCTTTTCCGATAAATAATCAAATATTATATTGAAGAAGTTGACTTCTATGTAAACATTAAAATAAAATACATATCAGAATTAACTTGAGCAGTGACTCTCAAACTAAGCTAATGCTTTTATCTTGGGAGTCGTTATTTAGTAAAATAATATGAACATTTCAGAAATTACAGGAGATTCAAACGAGACTTAGGTACCAAAAATAATTATTATATTTAGGTATATTATTTGCGTCAGACATATTCTTTTACCTTGTCTTGCTACTTACCGACAGGTTCTCTTGAAGCTAATAGTAAGAGCTTGCGTATGACGTACAACAGTATATTTTAATAGATATCTATATGGGATTTACGAAGTTCGAATCCCCGTCGTTTTGATCATAATATAGTATTATGTCATCCGATAATCACATTTATCGAATAAGTTGCGATTCATAACAGAAAAAATGCTATAACCACAGAGGGCCCAATCATTCACAAAGAATACCATAATTGGTGTCAATTACCAATAGCCGAACAAACAGATCGATGCCAAACAAAGGGTACTAGGAATGTTTCAATCATTCATATGTCCAGCAGCGCGCGGGGACTCGATAAAATCTGGGCGAGCCCGTGCTAACAATCGGAGTCGCTAATGGCCCCTTCCATGCACCTACCTTTTTTTTAAAGTCATGATTGTGAAAGGGTGCATATTTTATTTGAACATGAATTACGTTTTATACCACTAATGGACTATGCTTTGGTTTTGCGATAATTAATGATTTTAACAAGTACGTATTTTTTTGTGTTGTAACACCAAAGTTACTGGTCTGAGTGGTAGAGTGACAAGTAGGTTTTCAGATCTTCATGCCTTTATAGAATATTTAAAAATACCGTTTCATTATGTCGTCATGAACTAAAAATGTACAAAGAAAAATGATCATTAATTACATAGAATCCCTAAAAGGACTGCTTTTGGTACGCGCGACCTGTGTACTATTATCTCCAGTTTGTTTAGAGATATAATAAATTATTACGTTAATTTAATCTTAGATATTTTTCACCTGAAAATGGCCGTCTAGAGGTCAAATGTACCATTTATTAACAGGTTTCAGTGCTTCAATTCGCGAAATATTTATTTATTATGATGTATCGCCTAAAAATAATATCATATCGAAGCGTCTGGAGTACTGAATAGCTTTCATTTAATTTGTTTCAGAAAATAATATCATAAAGGTCATTATTAATCTATATAATATATGAACAAAGTTACGTTAGTTAACTCAAGAACGGATGGGTAACCGATCTTTATGATCTTTGATTTTTTTAATTTGTCTCCGCCGCGATAAGCAGAATAACTATTAAAACATGGGGAAAAAATTACTAAAAATATAATTCATTTTCTCATACATTTGATTCTAAGCCGGTACCAAGTTTACCGAGACAGCTAGTACTGTATATAAATTAAATTATATTCATAAAATAACTTTCTTTACGAAATACAACTCTGTAATTAATTCATACAATATTACGCTTAGTTTACATACAATCTATCTATCAATACATCAGTGAGTACTTGTAGGTCAGTATACCCCCTCGTTGTAGTGTGCAATCATATTAAGTGATAACAAAGTATAAGTATATCTTTATACTTTCCTCTTTTAGGCACGAAATTTTAAACGCTTTTAATGTAAGCTGCCTTGAAATTTCGTACAGTCTTTAAACTGAATACACTAATTTATGTGACAGCCATTTGGCTTGCGTAATCGGAGCACATTATGTAATCCAGGGATTGTCCCTTTAATATGGCTGGTTGTGTCCACGAAGATAAAAATAAGCGATGTTTGTGATATTTAATGGCCTTGATGTGTATAATAATACTAGCCATGTGCCTGATCGTGACTTTAAGAAATGTTTATTCATACAAACATTTGCCCGTATTTAACACCCTTAGAACCGAATTTCCAAAATTCTCCTTAGTTACACCTCTTGAGTACGTAAGGAATATATCCTCAACATTTTAGATTTCTAGATTCATCGGTGGCTGTGCGTTGCTTGTTAGTCAGTGTTAGAAAATTAAACGGAATTCATTAGTTTACTTATGATATTATTCGATCGATGATCGTTGTTGTATTAGTGAACTGTTACTAAGAAATTTTAATTTACTAATTATTTAAGCTAACATTTTGTCATTCTCTCTTATTTTGGCTACGATTTTCTCAATTTAATTGGGCTATACTTGGCTCGATTTCTCCCGAGTAGCAAAGTAAAACATAATATTTTTTATTTAGTAAAAGTATTAATTACTTACTTTATTATTCCTTTCCATTGACCAATTGTGAATTTATACAAAGCTATTAGTAAATTGACTTGGAATAATGAATTTACAAGAAAATCCCGAGATAGACCCAAAAATATGCCCCAACCCGCAACATCATTCTATGAATAAACGTAGATTTCACGGTCGGGTAAGAAAGATTATGAGATTTTAAGGGCTAAATTAACTCACCCATTTAAGGCTGCCCTTAAAAATATACAGTGGAGTTAGCATCTTAATCACCTAGGGGTTTATATTAAACTAACTCTGCCTGCGACTTTCATCAACCTTTTTATTTCCCGGGATAAAAAATGAATCGCATAACCAGTACGTAACCTATCATGGCAAATGTCCGTAAAGTCTGCCAAGTATTTAAGATATACTTTTTAAGTATCCACAGGATCTTATTCATTTTTCGGGATACAAATTATCCTCAATTCTGATGTGGTTTATAAGCTAAGTTTTATTAAAATTCACCTAGTTACTTAAGACAGATACAAAAGCACAAAATGGCGGACTCGAAATCTATGTTGAAAACCCCGGACCTTTTTCAAGAGTACTTATGCTATGTACTGTCAGGAACAAACTTACATCATGGATAGATAGATAAATATATAATAGATGTCTAAAAGAATTAGGTAGGTTCGCATAAAGGTACCACATCTGGGCTACATCAATTTCCGTGCGCGATCTACAACCTTAACACACCAAATATTGGTATGTACGTACACCCCTAACCTTCGCTCATTTGTGCAACGTAGGGTTGTCAAAGCGAGAATCACACGTTTACACGGGGCGCCCGCTTTATCTTGTTTGTTCAGACGATGGCAGGCACCCCTAGCGTAGACATATTTGATTACAACTCGCTACGAGGGGAGCGTTGCATTATCGCGAGGTGCGATGATGCTTATTTAAGCTCGTAGATGTTACTTACAAATGGATAGATTATTATGATAGGATAATCCATTTTGCAGATAAAATCAAGTAAATAAATGCAAATGAACGTTAAAACTTTACCTTTTCTAGTAAATGATATTCATATTGAAGCGAATGTGTGTGGATTGTAAACTAGTGAAACAATTATGTCTTTGTATGATCTAATTCTTTTTGTGTATTTTTTAAGTATATTTGAAATATCGTAAGAGTGTCAGATTGTCTTCAGTGAACGAGAGGTAAACTTTCATGTCCCCAACATAATAATAATAATTCCAGCCCTTTTTTATGTCCCACTGCTGGGCACGGGCCTCCCCTCAATGGGATTAGGCCATAGTCCACCACGCTGGCCCAGTGCGGGTTGGCAGACTTCACACATCTTTCGAGGGGTTCTCTCAGACATGCAGGTTTCCTCACGATGTTTTCCTTCACCGTACAGCAAGTGATCTTGCGTGAGTGATCTTAGTTGAAAATGAGATTCGCACATGAAAAATCCCAGAGGTGCGAGCCGGGGTTTGAACCTGCGATCCTCGTTACCGAGGCAAGCGTTCTATCAACTTGGCTATCACTGCTCCCCAACATAATAATATTATATTATTTCATGATCACCAAAGTGTTTCATTAGTTTAGTCCACACACAAGCCGATCGTAAACAAACAATACAGAATACCAATATTACCAACTATTGTTAGAACAATATTTTTGAGGGGCTCATGAAACAGCCACAAAACAGACGGTTTTGTTAAGCTAATGCAGCTTACACAGGCACAAGTAATCTATACACTCCATTATCGCACATTACCGCCGACCGGCCGTACAATACGTGGTGAAGGGAACGTTTGTTATCTCAACGGTACGCTTTTACGTTTGAACCATTGTCCGGTCACAGTGCAGATTGAAAATAAACAGTAAGTATTGAATGTGTGAGTGCGTTGGAGGGCGACAAAACACGGCCTGAACTTATGCACATTGCAATAATAGAATATAGCAACAATGTTAGAAAATTACAACACTATAAGCTGGAAGTCGCAGTGTTGGACCCAGATGGCCTATGTCCAGCAGAGGCCTTCGGGCTGATTTAAGAACCGATGTGCCTCTCTAGAAAACTTAAGAAGAAGTTTCTACAGTATTAAGATTGCCGCAATAGATGGCATTTTTCATGGATGGCGGGTCAGATCAGTTGCGCTGCATGTGCCTAGAGAATGTAGCGTCTCGATCTACTGCCACCTTCCTACCTAGGCAAGTATGCTCCATCGTAGATCTCATCGTCACTTACCATCAAGTGAGATCGAGATCAAATACTTGCCTATAATGTAAAAAAAAAAAATAGACGAGAATAGCTAGTGATGTTAAGTTCATAGCAATCAGTTGACGACCTGATTAGCGCAGTTGGTAGTGACCCTTATTTTTGTTTTGAGGGTTCCAGGTTCGAATCCTGGTAGGGACAAGCTTTGTGTGATGAGCACGAATGTTTATACCCAATTCACGGATGTTTAATGTCTATATAATTATTATATACCGAGTTTGCCCCCAGTCCATTGTACGGTACCAATAATACAAGCTTTGCTTTAGTGTGGGACCGTATATAGTTAATGTGTTCGTCAGGCGATATTATAATAAGTTACTCGTTAAAACTAGTGATAGATAGCGGCAGTCTACCTAATGCGTAAAATCAATAGATATTTTTTTTAAAGAATATAAAAAGTTTTCTAAAATAAAATGTTCTTTGAAAACACGACCTTATTAGAAAGTTCTAAATCACAGATATTATCTCGTCTCGGCACGGTCCTGACGAACATGTCTCACTAGTGACAGAAAAGTTAGTACTTAAGAATCGGAATGTCACCTTGTCAGCTATCGGCCCGGGCCAGACACATAAGACCGTTTTTGAAATTGTAATAATCGGTGTTCCATATGAAAATGGAACCTGAGTATTTTTTGTAGGCCGTATGCGGCTAAGAATGTCTATTACAAATTGTTCAATCCACGAAGACGCGCCCCACTATTTTGTGAGCTGTTTTTATATTATGTTTTATAGTTATTAGTTTTTTTTTGCGTTCGTAACCAAAAAAGAACACCATTTTATAATGCAAACTTGTACTGTAGCAATTTGGACAAAGAGTGGAGCGCATCTTAGTGGATTTAACAATTTATAATAACTTTATAATTTACTTCTTACAACAAAGTCGTATCAATTTTATCTGAGAAAAACTAGTCACTGACTATTGGTTATCTGTGCTGGAGTACTTCAGAATCCAATGTCACCTTGCCTTGACGCTATCAACCCTTTTTGCGATAAGAATCAGAGCAATGGACTTGTCAAGCGAGACTTTAAGTGCTATTCCCAATTGAAATCGATTTCGATTAGATATAACCGTGATTGCTTATGTGCTTACTTACTTATGTGCAGCTTTTTATAAACACTCTTAATTTAGAAATATTTCATTACAATCAATATACCAATGATGTTTCTATTCCGCGCAGAGAGGGAGCCTCGATATTCAGCGCGGCAACGCGGCCAGCCTGCTGGGCACTTTTGGCATCAACGACGATGTAGAGTCATTTTTATGTATATAATTTTATTTTTATACTCACTTTTTATTTTATTTGTTTATTATTCCTATTAATAAGAATGTATTATTTTTTTGTTTTTTTTAGTTTAAATATCTTTGTTTATACCTATTGTACATAATTTATAGTCAATAAAATACCAAAGATGTTTCAATAACAAATAAATCCAATAATCCGTTTGTGAGATTCAATACTCTGACTAAACAAGGAATATTATGGAAAAATCTCCACCAAGTACAAATTTTAGTTCATTGCAAAATAATTAAGTAAATATTCATTATGAGTTGCATAATATATTTCTCGCTTGCCTGTTAAGCAATCTAATGAATTTGTTAAAACTTATGGTTATACATATTACTTTAGATTTTGTCTAATTTATATTTCTACCACAGACACAAAAAAATAAAAGAAGGAAGAAAGTTTTTATAATGAGTATGTGCGGCTAGCGGTTCCCCTTCTGAGGGTAGAGAAAGTCCCGTCTTAAACACTCTATCAACATCCTTTCAACCGGCTCGTTAACGCAAATAGTTAATCAAATGGAGCGTGGCTCTACAACCGCACGGCGGATTAAGTAGAGCTCCTTACCCTAATTCCGATTCTTTTCTACATTGCCCTTTAAGCTCTAAGCTCTGCTAAATGGATTTCTAACGATAGATAGAATCTATATGAAAGTAGAGTCTACCAAATATAATTCTAGGCAAAAATAAGGGAACTGATAACGATAATTGGATAAAGGGTACAATGTAAAGGATTGCCGGCGATCCAAGTAAGACGGTGGGAAATTAAGAAATGTCTATAAATATCTCTACATAGTCATATAACCTACGACCAGCCGGTCTGAGCCTAGCGGCCTCTAAAAGTTAACTCAGATCCTCAAGTAAAGATCTTAGTTGCACCATAAACACAGCATCGACACCCTTTTAACGACACTCGTTAGCGCAAATAGTTAATCAAACGGAACGTGGCTCTACATCCCCAATGTGGATTAAAGTAGAGCTCCTTACCCTAAGCCCGATTCTTGCAGTAACAGCGTTAAGATTCCTTTTATATTAAGATAAAGCCGCTATTTATTTTATAGGATCATGAATCGGTTTCAAATTATTATCTGTTATTTCACAAGTACAACGAAATGTATATATTAGACACACAAATAATTTTTTTTGTCGGAATTGGGCAACTATTCCGATGCAACATTTGATTATATCTGTTGTTATGCTCTCTGCTACTAAATTTCGTGCTCACTCTGATTCTATAAATCAATCTTTACACACGCCTTTATTTATAGCATCCCGAAACCTGAGGTTTTTTCAAAATCAAAGAAAATCACGTTTTACGATTGCAATCAATAAAACAAACTTTAATTTCTGTATCAACCATTAGGTATTGAAAGTTGGATAATTAAATAGGAAATTTATGGAACTCAAATTGATTTAATTACAGCTTATTATCGTACAGAAAGTAGGTTATAAATAATGTATGATATCATCCATAGTTGCCTATTTAGCATTGATTCTGTTAATGACTTTTTTCTAATAAATTAATAATATATTTTCATGATTTGTAATGGACTTATTTTACTCATTTCGTTAAGAACCGAGCCAGAGCAAAGTGTTTTCATTGAACCAACAACACCTCGGCTATGATATAAAACCGACTAAAACTAAACTAAATAGTTATTATTTCACCACTACGATACACAAATAACTATAAAATCAAGTATGATATACATATTTTCTGTGTTCCTAATTATTTAAAATGTAATTATAAATATTCAACTTTGTAAAAATAACTACTATGATTGGTATAATAATGAAAAACCTAAAAATATTTTTACCGCCCCAATAAACCAGTTTACACTCGTATCTGCTAATTTCACAAATGTTTATTTATCGTCTGAATAATTTGCAGAATAACAACAACTCGAGATATCCCTGAGGTGTATAATACTTGACCTGAATCACCTTAAGATATAAGATAATAAACAAATATTTTATAAAATAGCGAGGTTTTGGCTGCGAGTTCACTCGCGATTTTAGTGTTTAATATAATTGGTTTTTATGAATGAACACGATGTTCTCATAATTAATTCATAATTTGAAGCTAACATTAAAATGAAATGAATAATAATTTCAATTACTCAATTGAAGTCATGTTTTTTTTTATTATCTTATATTTATTTTCATCTCCACGTAACAGCACAGCATTTAATAGGCTCCCCAACTTTATAGCGATGGGTATCCTGAATCCTGATACCAACATCGAAATTAAGTAAAATTCTACCTATTCTTTCAGGAATTACAGCATTATGTTATGTATACTATATACCGAAAATAAACTAAATTTGGATTAGCAAGATCTAGTTCAAGTTGTGATCGTCTGGCAGATACGCTGGGTGGGTGGAATCGGGTCGGCAGATAAGCGTATATCATCCGAACCACTTGCAAGTTTACAGGAAGTGTCGTGTAATTTGGCACGAGTACGGCATCATAGTGGAAACTTATAACCTATTTAGTTAAGGTTTAGTTATATAAGATGGAAGCTTTAATGCTTAAACACAGAAAGTGCCAGGGTTGCCTACTCACGAAGACCCGAATGTACTGTATAACTCACTGTTCCATCTTGTCAGTGATGAATTTGGCAAAGTGTTTGCACCTAAAACAATATCTATTGGTGAGCGTGCTAGGTTTAGTGAATGGGCGACTCCAGGTATCTATAAAAGTAGACAGATGTTATATGATTTATACCATGAAAAATCGTATAATCATAACCCGATGTTTATCGAATATGTTAAAAAATATTCAAAGTTGTTTAAACGAGCCTGTTCCTCCGCTAAATCGATCTATTTACGTAACAAGATTGAAAATTCTGTAAATAAAATAAAAATGACATGGAACATTATCAACAGTGAATCCGGTAGAAATACAGTGCGTGACAGAGACTTTCATCTAATAATAAATAATAAAGATGTAAAAACGGATTTGGAAGTAGCGACTGAGTTTGAGAATTTTTTTACAAATGTACCCATATTGTCAACCAAAACACTAGAATCGTCTTCCAATTCTGCGGAGCACCTACTCAAACAAAGCGTAACGGAATGTAACACAGCTTTTAAATTCTCAGTTGTCAGTTGTAAAGACATAGTAAGTAGCTTTAAAAGTCTAGATGTAAAAAAAACAGCAGACCTATGGGGGCTTTCAGTAAAGACCGTTTCTGCGTTTATAGATATTATTGTACCCAACTTAGCAGCTATATTTAATAGCTGTGTTGCTAGTGGTGTATTTCCCGATCTCATGAAACATAGTAAAGTGATTCCTTTGTTCAAATCAGGTAGTAATACTGATCCATCAAATTTTCGACCTATTTCAATACTACCTACACTAAGCAAAATATTTGAAAAAATCATATTAAACCAGTTGTTATGTCATTTTAATGACAACAAGATTTTTCATAAAAATCAATTCGGTTTTACAAGGAATCGCTCAACTATAGACGCGGGTGTGGAGTTAATAAAGAACATCTATGGTGCCTGGGAGAACTCCCAGGATGCTTTAGGTGTGTTCTGTGACCTGTCGAAGGCCTTTGACTGCGTCCATCATGAAATACTTATCCGGAAACTGCACCACTACGGTATTAGGAACAAGGCTCTTGACCTCTTGACTTCATATTTAAATAATAGGATTCAAAAGGTCGATGTTAATGGTATAAAATCGCCCGGCTCTCTAGTGTCAATGGGCGTTCCACAGGGTTCGATATTAGGGCCATTCTTATTCCTAATATACATTAATGACTTGCCTTACTATGTAGGGAATAATCACGAGATTGTATTGTTTGCAGATGACACTTCACTGCTTTTTAAACTCAAGAGACAGTTAGTTAATTATGACGATGTAAACAATGCACTCGCTAAAGTTGTTGATTGGTTCACTATAAATAATCTTCTCCTTAATGAGAAGAAAACTAAATGCGTAAAGTTCTCAACACCAAATGTTAGACAAGTTGGAACCAATTTACAATTGAATGGAACTGATTTGGACCTTGTGGAGTCAACAGTGTTTCTCGGTATTACCATATATACTAAATTGCAATGGGGTCCACATATTAAAAAACTATCTGGTAGGCTGAGTTCGGCAGCTTATGCTGTTAAAAAAATTCGACTATTAACGGATATAGACACAGCTAGAATTGTTTATTTCAGTTATTTCCATAGCGTTATGTCCTATGGCATCTTGCTCTGGGGTTGCTCTGCAGATCTTAATACTATCTTCATCTTGCAGAAAAGGGCAATACGAGCAATTTACGGTATGGGTCCTAGAGATTCCCTTAAGGATAAATTCAAAGAAATAAATATTCTAACTGTTGTGTCTCAATTTATTTATGAAAATCTAATGTATGTTAAGAAAAATATTCATAATTTTGAAAAAAGGAGTGATGTTCATGTTATTAACACTCGTAATAAGGACAAACTATCCGTGCATGTCACTCGTCTCCACAGAATAAATAATTCTTTTATGGGGCAATGTATACGCTTCTATAATAAACTTCCCAAAGGAATCCGAGATTTGCCCATTAGTAAGTTTAAAAGAACTGTTAAAAGTAATTTATGTCGTAAGGGTTATTACAGAATCTTGGATTATTTGGATGATAAAGCAGCCTGGGACTGATCGCTCTAATATCAATATTTATAATGTTAAAGTGTAGCGTGTGTGCGCCTCGCATGGCAACACACTGGAGCTTACTTTTTATAATATTTTTTTTTTTGTAAATATAATGGATAAAAAAAAAGACAAGCCCGCTGAGTTTCTTGCCGGATCTTCTCAGTTGAGGTCGCGTTCCGATCCGGTTGTAGTATTAAGGAAAAAATGTAATGACAATTTGTAAGTGCCCCCGTAGGCCTATACGAAATAAATGATTTGACTTTGACTTTGACTTTGACTTGACAGTGAAGAAAATGAGATTAAAGAAATAAGTTTACATATTGTTACCGAATTGTGTTTGTTTTATAACACGCTATCACTTTTATGATTACATCTGATTTACTTTAATCACTTTTGTTTTTATTATAATTATGAATTTATGTTAATCAACTCAAAGTTTTCCCACAGAATAAAATATAGCCCTAAACTTAAGAATGTTGGAAAAGACCTTCACAAGATCATACGTAAATTATGTTTTTAAAGTGTACAATAACTTGGTAGACCCTGGTCTAGTAAGTTGATCCTCTGGTGATAATTCGATAAAGTTTTTGTATATAATGATAATACTCTAACATTCAGACTAAAAACGGAGCTTGCGTTGCAAACCTTTTATAAGATTCGTTACGCCGCCCGGTTACCCGGAGCTTTCTTTTTTTTTACGTGGGGAAATCCTCATGGATGCGTCAACAATGTACCTACACATTTGATTTATTTACTTACTAATTTCAATCATAATCTAAGAATTGATACAAAGGAATCTTATCAAATTTATTTTGTTAATCATAGGTATTCCATTCTATAGGTTTAAAGCGGTAATTGAGTTCATCTGTGAGCTCGCATGCATGAAATGTTGATTTTCTTTATTCAACTATTTTTCCCTGCACTATTTAAAAGGTTTCCGATTTTTCAAGTTAAATTTACAAACCGTAAATTACTAACATAAATTTCTCTAAATAAAAAAAAGCTTAGATAAATTTTACTTGTACATTTTGTATAATTATACATTTTAAAATAAAATATTTGGTTTGTTATTCAGGCTAATATTATGTTTCAACATTTCAACAAAATTTGATAACATGTTGTGAGTTTTTCATTAGTTTTCGGAGTTCAATAACAGGTAATGGTTCAAAACTACGTGAGTCCTGGTTCGAACAAAATGTAGGTAAACAAATATTCAGGTACTCGTACAAACTAAAAATGCCTCCAACAATCCCCCGATGCTATCAATTGGTCAGGATTTCCATTGAAACCGGAGCACACACTGTTGAATATGAAACAGTGAGGGAAAACAATTTCATAGCGAAGTATATTCGGGCTTTTCCAATACCAGTGCTGTGTATTCATGGAATATCAAATCGTATGAAAAAAAATCTGTTTATTTTTATGCACGCGTATTCAAATATTTGAGTCAGATTTTATTCTGATCAAGTATTGTAATGTTTTTGCCATTAACTTTAAAGCACATTAACATGTACTGTTAAGATAAGCAATGGATCTTAGTAATAACTGATTTAAATGTTAATATTACTGCAAATATTTTTTTGGATTATAGAGTTTTTTTTTTCTTTATGGTTAACGGATGATAACGCACATTATCTCGTATATATGTCGTATCCAGTTAGATTTTCGTTTTTTAATTGCCAAATCAAATTACAACGAAGACAACGGACAAAAGGACAAAATACCTAAAATGTTTCCTTTTAAAGGAAGAAAATCTCTGAAGACCCATTTAGTAATTACCCAATTTTCCTCATTCATGTAGCTGATAATGTTTCTTTATTTTACTATAAGACTTACCTATTTAAATCCTTTAAAGCTCATACCACGTGAAACACATTTCAAATCTTTAATATTTCCACTAAAAGCAATTTTTTATTTGCACTTGAAAAATGTTCATTTTCTGATTACGACTTTTATATTTTATGAGAATTGCGCGCGTCCTCACCCCTCGACAGTCAGCTATCGACTGTCACAAATGGTCAACACAACGTGGGATTTAGGCCTGCAGTGAGGACTGCGCATGCGTGGTGCAACTACCTCTTCTCAAAGAGCATCTTACCAGCCAACCATTCCTCATACAGTTCAAACGAGCAATCTTGAACTTTATAACTTCTGAATAGGGTTGTTTGGATGTGAGCATAGAGAGTATGCAAACGGTGTGAGCCGTTTAAAGAAAGTTTAGGACCACATGTCGGTTGAAACGAACTCCGTCGGAGGGAAGTTGGTTTTAATGAATGAAATCTGTGCGAGGTGAATGATGTCCCGTGTAAGAATTCCCGTTTGGGGTTCAGTTTGTGCATTGAGTATTCAGGGTTGGAATTCAACATTAATACTAAGTTTATGGCATCAAATTGATAGAGTTTAGGTGTATATACTATAGACCTAACCTAGCCTACCTAAGATAAACATTTGTAGTCTGCTTAAATAAATAAATATTTAAAAACAACTTTATTTACTTTCCAAAACTGCATTGCTTCATTACCGTCTCCGACAACTTTTAAAAGGTTGAACCCAAAATTTCGCGATGTCAACAGGGGGTCAAACATAATAGGTATATCGCGCCCCTATCTCACGCCCGCCCTTAATTCAAGGGATGTCAACTGTGATCTATAGACGGGGTAGCGATTTCATTATGACCCCTTATAGCTGCGCACCACCGTATTATGAGGGGAAAAGTACAGATATATGAATTTTTATTATTGAATTAAACGAGTATTTATTCAAATTTGATTATTAATAAACTTTTTTTTTCCATCATTGCTTTTAAGTTAGAAAAAAAAATGTGTTTGATGAAAATGCGGGGGTTCGAATTACCTTTTTCAAGGTTTCCTTCAAGATTCATTCAGGTCATTATTTCAGGCAGTGTTAGGTCATGATGGCTCTCTGGTTGGTATTTTTTTACCGTCTTCATGCTCTAACCCGAATTACTACTTTATGAATGCAAAAACCATTTTTATTTTGTCAGGTTTACTTAATCATTATGTGGTAGGCTTACATTAATACTATGATGTAGGGCGCCCTGCGGCCAGGTAGAGTTATGACCTGCGGAATGTAGCGAACATTGGGGGAGGCTTTTGTCCAACAGTGGACACTAATGGGCTGATGACGATGCCCGACCTCGCAGCCGCTCGAGGCTGGCTCTGAAATATAAAACACACGGCAAGGCAGCGCATCTTCGTTTATTGGTACATAGTTCATAAAATCAATTAACCAGGTCAATAATTGCGAATTGATAAAGGCGAACTAATTTCAGGTTGAATTTGAAACACGGCCATTTACATAATCGACGTCGCAACTAAAAGAGATTATGACACCAAATCCATTATCAAACACATAAAAAATTACAGAGACGAGTATGCCCCGGATAATCCAGATAGTTCGGATAGTTATGTCAGCCTGAGTGAAAAGATGAACCTCCGTAACCTAGAAGACATGTGGTATAACTCATAGAGAATTGTGACGTAATTTGAAGAGAAATAAAAAGGCACCTTCAAGCCCATGTCAAATATTTAACACAGTATAAAGAGGTAAATTGAGAGAGTAATCTTAAAAAAAATTATGTATGAAAGTTTGATACTCCTCACAAAGTCACTATACCGCAAAGATTCATACATCAGTTATATTATTTAGAACAAACGCATACGATTAGTTGGACTAGCTCCCTAAGCGCGCGTTACACTGGGTAATGTGGAAATATAGCGCGAACCATCGTTAGAGCTCTATTTAAACTTAAGCGGGAGTAAACGCCTTCGGTAGCGAAGGTACGGTACGCCGCAATATCGAGACATAGCGTATAAAGTGTAGTTCTACTATTTAAAGTAGATTCTGCCTATGTATGAACGGTGAATTAATATTTTATGCTGCGTTTCATACGTAGTGTCGTGATAAATTCTCTCAACTTGAATAATGTACTGGCGAAGTAGAGGCAAAGATTTATTATGTGTGACTCCGTTTATAAAGCGATAGAGGTCAGGTATGTGGCGGTATAATGTTCGCATAAACATGGGGCAGGTAGTAAGGAATATTATTTTTTTCATTGAAAACATAGTTGTTTTCTTATCAAGTAAACTTGCATACTTTTTTAGAGGAAAAGGGAAGATCTTCCAGCCAGGCGGCCGCTATGCCCCGACGGTTATTGTCGGGATCTTGTATATATGTTACTTGCTCCGAAAACTCTTATAGCGCGATTCAGGATTGTGATGAGATTTGTCTATTGATTTGAATGCGTCTGCAGCGCCATCTGTGTAGCTTGTGGTGCGGTTGAAGTGGTCGCTACAGTTTAGAATTTCAGCTTACAAATTTAATAGAAAAGTGACCAATTCGGGTTTACCCCTTCACCAATAGCTTATAATCAAATTCATGTTACAATCCGAAAATTGCCTCCAAATTTTTTTCTTAAATGGATATTTTTGTCAAGACTAAATCAACATTAAATCAAGCGCGTAGTTTATGTAGCAGAAAGCTTTTAACCTTTTCCTAAAGCGCCACTTCTAAAAATAGTCAACCCCCCAAATCATCAGTCGACACTAAACCGAGAGCGGCTCGTGTCGGCGAAAACACGTCATTAAAATGTAAAAGTCGACGCGGCAGTACAAATAAATTGTCGTCTTCGACCTTTGCTGTGACGTCATACTCCTGTGGAAGCTAAGCGACGGAGATCATCAAATTTGATAAAGTTTTCCTCAAAGAACTTAAAATTAATTACTACATAATGTTAAATAACTCAAAATCAATTATGTTTAAGTGGCCTCAAACACTGCTAGGTTTTCTAATATTAATAATACCGTCAGACGAACCCATCAACTGTACGGTCCCAAACTAAGTACCGCTTATATTGTGGGTACCGCATAATCAATTGGGGACGCGACCGTCCGTCGCAAGCGCCTGCCTCAAACAGCGGAGGCCCTTATTTTAAAAGTAAATGTCCTACATGGAAATTATATAAGGCATTTCATACCTAATTGGCATAATCAGGTGTGCAAACCATACAATTCTCTAATCAAACCCCAATTTTAAGTCACAAACATAGCTTTCATTGAGGAGCTTGCCTTATGCCACATCTAATTCTTTAATTATAAAATGCAAATTCAAAGAAATCAGTGGCGACAATCAATGTCTCCCGGGGGACGTTTATGGGGTGGAAAGCCGATAGACGCCACTAAAGCGCACTGGAATTAGAATACGGTCGCTGGGAATGACGGAAGACACTTGAGAAAACAGAAGTAATTATAAAGGTTTATTTTTTGTTTAGGAACAAAAAGGCCAAATATATTAGCTTCATAAGCAAAATAATTATTGAAATAGATGATTAGTGTCATAGTAGGTGAATGAGGCAGTGAGGTGAGGCAGGGTAGGCAGTCTTCTACAGAATACATTTCGGAGAGTGTGCGATGGAATTACACGAATTAATTCCCCCATCTCCATTCTATCGTCGGACGACAAGACGCACGGACAAGTGTCATCCGTACACTGTTGACATTCCTTCGGTACGTACTAAGCGCTTTGCTTCTACTTTCATCGTGCGAACTGCCAAGGAATGGAACACCCTACCGGCGTCTTTGTTCCCGTTGACTACAATCTGGGTGTTTTCAAGTCGAGAGTGAACAGGTACCTTCTAGGCAAGTATGCTCCATCGTAGATGTCATCGTCATTTACCATCAGGTGAGATCGAGATCAAATACGTGCCTATAAAGTAATCAAAAGAAGAAAACGACTCAGGTGAAAGCAATATGCAATCAACTTTAGATCTAAGTACCTACGTAGTAAGCTTTAATTACTCAACAATCGTACTATCCACGAACAATCAAAGCTTCAAGACATTGTCAACATTACCTCCCCTTCCTTCCTGAAGCTATAAAGCTTGTACGTATTTAATGTGAGCGAGTTAGCGAGGGAGGACAGATGTCGCCTTAATAAAACCGAATCATTGCTCAGTCAGTGTTTGGCGTGGCAGAGCTAAGAACATCGTGCGGAAATTTGTTGAATTGTTTATTGTAATAAAGTATATATTTTAAAGATATACTTTTATCGCTATTTTTCGGAGTCAAGCGTCGTTCCTACTGTGGGATTTAAGTTGTAGTTGTTGCATTGGATAAGAGCAAATATCTGTTATTATTTATGATGGCATAAAAAAAACCATAGTTCAAGAACCCATAATTGTTGTTTGTTGGATCAATTTATGATGTACCTAATTATAAAAGGTGACCGCTCACACTACGACACAGATTTTTTAATTATGCAAATATCAACGTTTTTTGTTAAAACAACGATTTGCAAGGTTACAAAAAATACTTGGCTGCTCATGGCTATATCAGGAAAATAATATAATAAAATATACGAAGCGACGAATAACAGGAATTATATTTCTCTGAGCTATTACTTCGCCGTCAATAATCAGAATACTTATAAAATGGATTCACTTTTAATTATTTCATTTTGTCCAGGGCTTATAAATTTTGGCACTGATATTAGTTCCCCTGAGCAAATATCGCTCACACCAAAAGTGCGCCAGTGTGTGCGCAAGCACAGGTGCGCTCTTTCCTCACTCAGTCTCTCTTTCACTCTTTTAGTCCAATGGGACGGCAATTCAACATGACTGAAGCGAGATAAGGGTATGGCCCGTTATGCTCATACCTTAATAAGACGTTAAACACATTGGACATGTGTCTAAAAAGCAAAATCACATTACCATCGGAGTCGGGGGTGCCGACATTATACAAATCTATGCATAATTCACGCGAGGTGTGTCTGCACACGTCAGCACTAACTAGTTGCGATGTTTGAACGGTACATGTGTGGGATGTATAAAATAAAAGTCACTTGTTACTTTATACTAGTATTTTGCCACGACTTCGCCAGCGTTACCATTGATTTTGCTTCACTCCTCGAATACCAGTAGGCGCAGCGTAATGATGCTCTATTCTATTGATACTCAATGATATATGACAAACCATAAGCTATCCAATACTGAATGCGCTATTGAAATCGGCCCATAGTTTTCCATTGATGCTTAAACAAACAGGCAAGAATTCTAAGATATTTATTTTGAATTGATAAAGGTCCAAATACAAATACTTACTGTCCGGTTACTGTTTTTTTAATAGTATACATAGATGTAAGATTTATCCCAAATGTATGTGAGTTTAATTCTCTTTACAAAGCATTTTTCAGATGAAAACGTTTTGTAAACGTATCGTTAATGGATTAAGGGTTTGTATGACTTATTTTTTGGTCAAAATTACTGATGTTCGGTTCTGGATCTTATGACTACTTTTCGTCGTCGCAAGCTTACTACTGGCTAGAATCATTTTGTCAGCTTTGTGTTCAACCAGGGCCCCAAGTCTGCTAACACAAGCGATTCATAATCGACCAGAAACCGCATAGTAACTGTCCCTTTTGACAGATATTGTATGGGATATCTGTCAAAAGTGACAGTTACTGTACGGTTGCTGTTCGATTATAAATCAATTGTGTTAGCAGACTTGGGGCCTAGAGTTCATTCACCAAAAAACTATAGCTATAGTAGTTTAAGTAATTATTATAGAACTATATTCGAGTATAAAGTTCAAAACCGTGGCATCATTGTCATTTGTCAGTCGTAGGATCATAAATCATGGCGTCTGAACGTCGGCCGGGCGTGTCCGCTCACCTCTGAAATAAGCCCTTTGAGCCCTATAGTGTGGGTGACTCGTAGAATTATTCAACTGTATCAGAATCAGAATCAGAGTATTTTTTATTTATGTAAACCATTAAGTGCAGTACTTATGAATCGTCAAAATTGTTAGATAAAGCTAAACTTCAAACAATCAATCTTTAATATTACAATAATAATAAAGATTTCACATTTTTCATACATTTGATTCGGAGGCGGTACGCAGTGTAGCGGTACTTAAGTATATAGATATTAATCCTCCATGACATTCTAGCCAAACATTCTAGCCCATCACACAAATAAAGTATGTCCCTACCAGGATTTGAGCCCGGTGCCCTCGGCACAGAAAGTAGGGTCACTACCAACTACGCTAATGAGGCCGTCGTTACAGTTTAAAATATTGATTTCGATTTCATTCTGTAGTTATTAGAAGCCAATCACATACCAGCATTGTTTACGTTGAGCCTAACTGGAATGTGCAATAGCTCCGCGGTTATTATAGCGGCGCTAACAAGCGGCCCGTGGTCAGGCATATACGCAAATATTTGCTTTTCCACTGCACACCCACGACTGCTACTAAGGGTTTTAGAAGAAAATATTGTTAACTATTCAAGAAAATTATGTAATAAAAATTTCGTTCAGGATTAGTTTTTTTTATTCGGTAAACAGAACGGATTTCGTAATTAATGCGAGGGAAAGAGACAAAATCGATTTATCTAACATTTTGTCTTGTCACAGCTGGCTGTGCTACAAGTGCAGTACGTATAAAAAATGTCACAAAATGATGTTAAAATAATATATGATAACAATGCCTGTTCATAATTCTATAGGTAACTTTAATTTTCAAATGCTGTGAATAATCGAAAATAAAAACTCAAAGGTTGGATTTATACAACTACTTATAGTAGTAATAATTATCTCAGGTTACCAGAATTGAAAGTGACGCCGAATTATTTTCTTCGCGTCTATATAAGTCGACCATATTATTTTAAAATGTATGTAACAGTCTCGTGGTAGGGGTGCAATAAGTATATAATATATTACTATGCAGTAGTTACTGATTAAGCAGTCCCAGCCACACAATATGTAGAGTTTAAACTTATTACTCACATTTAGTTAAAAATTTTCGCTTGGCGTTACAATATAAGGTGAAACAAAAATATGGTACAATATTTTTAAGGTGCTAACAAGTAGGTCATAACTATCACGTTTATGTATAAAATACATGTGTTAACAGAGTTTAATTTTGTATCTAAGAGCCGAAGCCAGTACCGTTTCACCGCGAACTTGGTATGAAGTGCTATTTCTTAAACTTTAGTTAATTTCATCGTTTCCTACACGAATGTGACCTTTATTTACGGATGGCCCTTTTAAAATATTTTACACTATCATTGTTAAACCTTATATACCCATATACTTATTAAAAACTGAACCATACATTGCCTCAAAGAACCGTGAGCTATAAATATTGAACCCGGGTAATCAGCCACGTACTGATTGACCAAACAGCCTCGCGAGGGTCCGCTCGCTTGGTGACTCGCCGAAGGCAAATGTGGGCAACCTGAGCGCAGGCATCTGTCATTCAGCCTGACTGCTTATAACAACATCGCATAGAACCTGAAGCGTAGCATGAGCACTTTTTGCAGAATAAGTGCTTACGTGGTCACACTGCTGAATTATCCGCACGCGGCATGTCCCGAACCACCCTCCCGAGACAGTACAGTCGGTATATACGCGGCTAATCGTGCGCTTTCAGTGTATTTCAGAAGGCTCTGAAAGGATGTTTATTATATCCCCGGCAAATTTTCCATTGTTTCTGATAATGGTTCAAGATGGATTGCACGGCTATTCAAAAATTAGAACTCAATGATTTCGCAAATTCTTTCGATGCTAACCGCCGTTGTAAATTATCAAAGAAGGAGATAAAGGCGTGATAAATATTCCATCGGATCTACCGCCCATTTATACAGTTATAATCACCGTAAGTATAATCACCGTAAGTATAATGAAAGTCTTTCTATGGAATCATGCTTTTAAATTTTAATAACGCCCGCCACGCCCACTGGGTTTTTATCGTTCCGCGCAAAACAAGCGGAACCAAATGATGTTTGTTGGCAAAAGTGTACGTTTCCCGGGATAGGAGCGACCACGCATAAATGGGTGGTGAATAAAATTGAGGGTGAAGAATTAAAAAAATATTCAGAAGTCAATTATGTAGATATTTTGTTAACATGTCATGTATCTGAGTATGTAACAAGATAGTGTAAGAGTTAGTACTCTTTTTTGACCAGCTGCTAAAGTCTGCCTAGCCGTTCCTACATTGTTCTCACATACCCATAACAATTTACTGCTCAAAAACTTAATAAAACTTTTTAAAAAGAGCAACCATGTAGTTTCTTGCCCGTTCTTCTCCATAGGAAAGGCATACCGAACGGGTGGTAAAGTTGTACCTTAGCATTTCGTAACTATTTTGACGATTCATAGGCACGTTTCTTAATGGTTTACGTGATTAAAAAATATTCTGATTCTGATTCTGAACGTTATTATGTGCAGATGTTGTCGTACTTTTTTTTTTTTTTTTTTTTTTTTTTTTATTACATTATAGGCAAGTATTTGATCTCGATCTCACCTGATGGTAAGTGACGATGAGATCTACGATGGAGCATACTTGCCTAGGTAGGAAGGCGGCAGTAGATCGAGACGCTACATTCACTAGGCACATGCAGCGCAGCTGATCTGACCCGCCATCCATGAATGGCAACACCGAACATCATGCCGGAACACGGCTAGGCCGCTTGGCGACATGGCTTTGTTCGGTGGGTGGTGACTAGCCACGGCCGAAGCCTACCACCAGTGATAGGCTTCGACTTCAAACAAAAACTTGCATAGTAAACACAGCCATACATATTTTCGAATGGGATTTCCCTATCATGTTCTATACTTGTACATACATTAAAATTATTGCACTATTGGTAACACGAGTCGGCCGCGCTTGGCTGTTTTTTTTTTATTTCAAGCCATAAAATAAAATGAACTCTGAAATATTAATAGCCATTCGCGCAGTACTCAGGGGGCGAATACGATCTGTTTATATCGTACGATTTTGAATCACGGTTTTTGTTATCCAACTTATCTTACGCAAATACTCGTGCAAGGTTTATTTACGAAAGTTTCAGCCGTCGTCCCTTTTATTTCAGGGAATACATTACATAATTCCACCTGGTTGTGGCGTGTTTGCGAAGGGAGTGACTAGCTTTAAATATTAACCTATGTTGTACAATAATTACACTGCTATTGCTTGAAATGTAATGTTAATCGATTTGTAAGGCCACGATTTTTAGCCAATATTACTAGAAATCGTGTAGTATAAACGCACCCGCGGTTCAGACGCATGCCACTGCGTCAGGGATCTCAAACCCAATTTGTATGAATTGTACTACACGGCTGGGTAATGGTTGTTACGCAATATTCAGATATACCCACTGAGAAAAAAATTAGGTCCCGGTTACCTAATATTTAACCTAATATTGCGTATTTGTCGGACAACGTAGTGCATTAGGTAACAACAACCAAGTGCACTAGTTATTACATAAACTTATGTTGTACCGACTCATTAGGTTATTTTAAACTATTTCTAGTAAGGTAACTATCACCTAATAGTAGGTTAAAGTTACGTAGTGACTAGGTTGTCCGACAAAAACCTAATATTAGGTTCGATACTATAACCTAATAAACATTTAATAACACCTAGTATTTTACGTTAATTTTACCTTAATATACGTTAAACTTGACCAAATAAATTTTGATATATACCTAATAAATGATTTAATTAAACCTAGTCTAGATGATGGTTAGATGTCTGTAACCTTTTCAATGTGTATAAATAACCTAATTTATAGTTTCCGGTAGTGTACTGCGTAGGTATTGGATACCTAATAAGTGCTTTAATATAACCTACTGAGAATTGTCTGCACCTTTTTAGTTGCGTTCGAGTTACCTTATCGATAGGTGTAGGGTACATAGGTAGTAGGTAGTAACTAAGTATTTACTTGACACTTGCAAAATAATTAATAGGTAACGGTAATCAACTGGATACGTTAAAGTACATTAATAATGCCAACATGATAGGTATTA
This sequence comes from Pheosia tremula, assembly GCA_905333125.1. Taxonomy (NCBI): domain Eukaryota; kingdom Metazoa; phylum Arthropoda; class Insecta; order Lepidoptera; family Notodontidae; genus Pheosia; species Pheosia tremula. The sequence continues at coordinate 772,595 of HG995403.1, read as the reverse complement.
TGTACCTAATTAATTTTTTCCACATTTTTTTAAGATAATCCATTAAGTATTTCCCTGCCTTAAAGTCTTCCACTATTTTTAAAATAGATTTATTTTCTCTGAAACAGCAATAGTTGTGTTTAATTGACACAAAATAAAAATAAAATAATAATTTAGGTTGCATTTTTAACTTCAGCCCCTTACTTTTCATGCATCACATTTTCAAATACTTCTCGTGCTTTCTCTAAATCTATTGACATATTTTCCATATTTACATCTTAATCAAATGTTGGATTTTCTTCAGTAGTTGAAGATGCTGTACTTTTGCTAATATTCTGAAATCACATTAAATCAATTAAATATGTATACACCAGCTGTCACAATCTCATCATAAACAAGAAAGCATGCCAACATCAAATTTTTGTTTCTCTATTCGTTTTGTAATTTAGCCCGTACTCTGGTGCTTGGAATCAGCGCTACCAAATCTTCCTCGATAAGGTGTTCTATTGCATTCAATTCAATATTTTCCTCTGTAAACAGCAAATACAAGAACAATGCAGAAACCATGCAATGATAAATAAGTATCCCAAAACCTCAGGCTTTATAATAAAATTTAAATAACCTACAAACAACCAAAATAAAGCCATATATATTGTTGGAATCCCTAATTTACCTATGCCATATTTTTATTTACGCAGACGTTTGTGACAAACCCAGGAGGTATCTGATGTACCGGGGTTAAATCCTAAGACCCCATCCATACCATCCGATAAGATGACGCGTAATATTTGTTGGAGTTTGCTGCTCTAAAACCACATCAATATTAGCAGATACCAATATAAATTGAACCATATAATCAATACCCAAATCATATTTTACCATCAATAACCTATCAACATTTACAAAATAGGTAAATCTAACGCAACTAGGGCTAAATGTAATTGGTTGTGAATAGCTTACCAGTAATTTTACAATAATTTCTTCTGGCATTTGCCAATCGTTGAGTAGCACTTCCATGACTTCACTTCACAAACCCAGTACATATTTTCACGAACCCAGTATAATGAAAGCAATAAAAAAGGCGCCACAACAGCACAGCGCGCTGTCGCAGCCGGCCCGACCGAAGCGAATAACTTTATGAAAATGTTAATGTAGTTGGTTTATACAAAACAATTTATTGGTTATTACAACCTTTTATTAGGTTATAGGAACCGAATGTACAATTTTAATTCCAAATAATTATTTAGGTTAAGTACAATTTAGTCGAAGCTACCTATTATTAGGTGTTTTTAAGCTATGTGTAATCATACTAGGTAGTATTCACTGATAGTGATAGGTAAAATTAAATGTGTATATTAGGTGACGGCCCGTTAACGTAACAGTTAGGTAAAAAAAAAGGTTTCTTTAACGTAAAATAGGTAGAAATTACGTAATATAGTACGCTACCAAACACTGTAGGTTGTATTTACCCAATCGAAGGTAAAACTATTTACCTACACTAGGTTCAGAAAACCTAAATTAGGTTGTATTCAACTATTTTTTGCATTACCTACATTATTAGGTTTGCATTTACCTATCTTTTTTCTCAGTGCCCTTATTCAACCGCTCTCATTCCGCCCCACCTGGCTTTGTTTGACCTTATTCAGCTCACTGCCCACACATATTCATGTATTACGTAGTTCACACAACATATTTTCACCCAGATGCGGATACAGGGAGGGAGGACCTATGAATGCTATCGCCTCCACTAACTTGCGACTGAAATACTTAATTTTGACCATTTTCTTTTTTTTTAAATTCTGTATTCGCACTTGTTTTACCCAGCACCTTCTTATCGTATTAAGTCTATGCCATCAATCCATTCATCAGCACGAGGTCCACTACTGGTGGTAGACATGACTTCCATACATTTCGTTCCTCCGTCATTCGCATCCACCGGCTTTCTTCGTGGTCCTCCTTGTAGAAAGGCTGTCCTAAGCCTTTTGGTCAGCTTATTATTATCATATGGAAACTACCTATAGCCAGGTATATATTTTTTACGCGAATATTACCCATTATTACCCACCCCCAACAAATTTTTCTACTGGTGGTAGGCTTCGGCTGTGGTTAGTCACCACCCACTGAACAATGTCATGTCGCCAAGCGGCCTAGCCGTGTTCCGGCATGATGTTCGGTGTTGCCATTCATGGATGGCGGGTCAGATCAGCTGCGCTGCATGTGCCTAGTTAATATAGCGTCTCGATCTACTGCCGCCTTCCTACCTAGGCAAGTATGCTCCATCATAGATCTCATCATCACTTACCATCAGGTGAGATCGAGATCAAATACTTGCCTATGTTATAAAAAAAAACTGATTTTATAGAGTTTATTTTATGTTTTACGTTCCCGACGTTTCGACATTGCAAGCAACAACTGAATTTAAGGGTAACCCAGTTCAAACTATGACACTAGGACGTCAAATACCTCAGTCCTCCCGTGACCATGGATGCTGTAAAGCAGCCGTAACATGGGGAACGGAAAAACATAAACGCGATAGGATCTCTACAAGAGGTTTTATTTCAATATGGTCAGGTATATACAATTTCGTAGCAGAGAAAAGCTTTTACAAACCCATGTCTTATGACGTAGGTTTTGTATTAACATGCTAATGATTATTGTACAATAACTGGCTACATTCTGACCCAGCGTCACCCACCTCCGAATCCGGTCTGGTTAACATTTATCCGGTTTAAAAGGGCCGCAATGATAAGACACGTACGCATCGTTAAACTGTTTGCAACACTCGACAAAATGTTGTGTTTTCAATGCCTATATAAAGGATTTCGTGTTTATTTAAAATTAATATGATTATTACTTGTTGGGTGGACGGTTTTCTATTTATCTTCACCTTTGCCGCATTCTTTTTTGCATAGTCTGCTTATATAGTACTTTTGTAGATACTAAACATCCATGGCTTGAACACAAACATTCAAGCTCATCGCAAAGAGTTAGTCCCTACCAGGATTCGAATCCGGACCCTCAGCACAGAAACAAGTCTCACTATTAGTTAGTTCCAGCCCTTTAATGTTCCACTGCTGGGCACGGGCCTCCCCTCAATGCGAGGGGGATTAGGCCATAGTCCACCACGCTGGCCCAGTGCGAATTGGCGGACTTCACACATCTTTCGAGGGGTTCACTCAGACATGCAGGTTTCCTCACGATGTTTTCCTTCACCATTTAGCATGTGATAATCATGGTTGAAAATTAGAATCGCACATGAAAAATCCCAGAGGTGCGAGCTGGGGTTCGAACCTGCAATCCTCAAGCAAGCGTTCTACCAACTTGGCTATCACTGCTTCAGTCACACTATACAGTCTCACTATTAACTGAGCAAATAGGTCGGCGGTAGAAAATTTGATTAAAAATTGAAAAGCTGCTGTCCTACCAAATACTTATATAGGTATCTGCATTGAAAAGCCGGCCTTAAAGAGCATGAACTCTACCACGCCGCTCTACAAACTTTCAGTAAATTACTAATAGCTATAATGGTTCACAATCAGTAAGGACTGGCCCCGATCGACTCGATTTGTATTGATTCCATCGCTGAATGCGATATTAAAATCAAATCTATGATCGCTATCTACCCACCATTCATATTATACAAAACTTTCTGATTGTATGTACTGTTAATCCATATAATGATTATAATTATAATCCAGGTTTTATGATATAAAATATATTATAGTTGACAGTTTAAATTCGATATATTAAGATCGTCTTTGGGGTCGAGTCACCTTCGTCCGTAGGAGAATTAAGTACCCTCGAGATACCCTACACGTGACCTTGGGTGGTGCCAACCAGGTGACAACTCTACTGGTGGTAGGCTTCGGCCGTGGCTAGTCACCACCCACTGAACAAAGCCATGTCGCCAAGCGGCCTAGCCGTGTTCCGGCATGATGTTCGGTGTTGCCATTCATGGATGGCGGGTCAGATCAGTTGCGCTGCATGTGCCTAGTGAATGTAGCGTCTCTATCTACTGCCGCCTTCCTACCTAGGAAAGTATGCTCCATCGTAGATCTCATCGTCACTTACCATCAGGTGAGATCGAGATCAAATACTTGCCTATAATGTAATAAAAAAATAAAAAAAATCGGATCGCGAGCAACAACTAAATATGAGAGTACCCCAATTCAAACTATGAGACTAGGACGTCAAACACCTCGGTCCTCCGGAGACCACTGTTGCTGTAAATCAACCGTAACGTAAAAACATAAAATAAATGCGATTAGTTCTGTAAAATAAGTTCTATTTCAAGATAAACATTTGGCTTAGTTGGACAGGCTTAAGGACTATATGTTCCGTCTTAAAACCCTAGTCGTCATTTACGATCCCTTGGTTGGGGTAAAAAAGTTACAATTCCTAAGCCCCACGACTGATATAGGTATATACTTGTATAGTACCCACCTACCTAACAAATCAGAACAAGCAAAAAAAATACACGACAGTTTTATAGTGATAACTTTCATCGTAAAACAGCTTTATTGTTAATGTAGATATTATATTAATTTAAGGTTTAACAAAAAATTGTGTAAAATATTTTAACCCATGAATCAGTAAGTTATATGGATCATGTTGATGTATAAAATAGTTGTGTAAATGATGTTTGATTTTTTATTAAACAAAGTGAACCAGTAGCCTTTGGCCGTGCGCTCAGTACAGGCTATCATCTTTTAAATGTCTAATCATTTGATTTATTCATTTAGGAATGTTACATTTATAACTAAAAATATCTTACACTATTATGGATACACCTTATATAATTCTAGACTTCTATCATGATAGTACTCCGATTCAAGTGTTCATTATATTGCAACTAACTGCGGAGGCAGTGAGGCGTGTCGACTGGCAAATTATGCAAAAATCCAAAGCGAATTGGCCGCTTCACGTGAACTGCGCACTCCGACTCGGCTCGAAGTTACTTCCAGATATTTGATTATCTATTTTATAACTTTACGACCATAGGAGCTGTTCACGGTGTTTAAAATAATTGCAAATTATTTTAAAAATCGTACCTAAAATAAGCTGGTTTTTGGCGTTTGTGCATATACCGATCGAATTACCGTACTTTAGAGTTACGAATTCGATCATTTGGAGAGAATCAAGCTTCAGAATCGAGTGATTGATTGAGGAGCCGCGAGCCAAATGAAGATTTAGTCATATCGTGCCAATTGTTATAATCTAACTTACGGTACTTCTATAATGATTAACCATGTTAACCGGCATAAAATAAGAATCGCAACTCAAGTACACTTCCCGTGGGAACGAGTTATTCGTATTCACGGCCGACCGCCAACTTCCCTCGGGAATCAGTGAGCAAGAAACCTAATCACAGTACCGCTACGTTAGCAACCCATTTCTGCTGACCTCCTATAGGGTGTAGCGTTAATATGTAAAGCGAGGGAAAGTTGCATGTAGAGTGAAGGAAAAGGTCTGTGACTATTGAATGGCCTATATCGTGGTGAGCCTTTGGGGACCCGGAGAGTCCTAGCTATTACAGAAGGTGAATATTGTACATTGATAGCAGACCTTTTGTTATTTGGGTATTTTTCCCATCACAATTTTACTACCTGCTCTTACATCTACTACGTAAGTGGTATATAAAAACACTGGTATTTAACTTGAAGCGATACCTGAGACAAAGTAAGTACTACCAGGTAAATCACTTCAGGGACCTTACCTTAAGGTCATTTTCGTATGAACCTTTATCTCATACTTAAAAAATGCAATTTTTATGATCCTTATTGATATGAATACAAGCATTAATTATCCAGTTAAAAACAAGATTATGAAGACTAACTAACCCCCTTAAATATGGCAAACCAAATTCAAACAGATTAATGAGTTTTAAATTATTTATTTATTAAAAAAACACAAGTTCTAAAAACAGCGATGGATGTGACGTCATGGTCATTATTAGTATCATAATCATGCGATAACTAATGTATAGTTTTTTTTCCCATAATACCCTTTTTTTTAATGAAAATTAAGTAAATTTCATAAAAAGTTTTAATTAAATATTATTGTCAGGATTTTTAAGATTTATGACTTTTAGTTCGTGCTTAACACTACCACCGTAGATATTAGATTTACATACACAGATACATAGTATTACATACGGGATTGCTGTATCATTCTAAGCTCGAACTGTATAATATTCATATTTCTATTGAATTATACACTGTGTACGTCGGCTTAGAGCACGCCCGCGCCCCGTGCGGTTAATAGTTTAGTTCGAACTTATAATCAGCCTTAAAGGTACCAGACAGATGTCTCGCCGTGTTGACAATGAGCCGTTTACACGAACAACATTATAATCTGCGGAAATATTGTAAGGTTCAAAATGAAATGTTTTATGGATTTCTAAAATACGAATACTTGTGATACGAATAATAGTGTCGAATACTTATTTAGATTCGCTTCATTTCGCGGAGAATAGGCATGATGACAGTAACTAAAAATCACTAAAATAATGTGTTTATCTAATGAGATAGGATTAATAGGTTCTGAAAAATGCATTTATTCACAGATTTAGGGCGAGATTGATAATTTATTTAATAAAATAAAACTACAAAATTTAACAGTCCGCCATGATAAGTTGAACACCAATCAGAGTGAACTACGTCACGAGCATGTACACATTGTAAACATCGCTAAGTTTCGTACGAACTTCGACGATCTCTGCACTTAGTAATTGTTTTTACCTGCGTTTATAAAGTATTTCGTGATTTCTATCGATCAATTACATGGTTTTGTGTTCTCAAAACATGGAACAAGGATTTACCATTTTTGACACAAACAATATAAAACCTGTTGCTAAGCAACCGCAACATTATCAGCAAAGAGTAATAAGATAAACTCCATACTCTTTACAATATTTATATACGTAAATTACTGATTTGTTGTGTTTACGGTCAGTTTGCATAATAGTGACGTCACAAGCAGACGCCATGACACCGGCGATCGTTTTGGAGCGAATTTTAAAATTACAATTTAAATATCGTTTTTTTCTAATAAAAATTAGTTTCCTGCCGAAATAATATATTTTTTTGGAAATAGTAGATACCTTAGAATATTATAGAACAGTTTTTGAAAATCAGTCATCATGCCTATTGCATGTGGGGTCCCGTCACTCGTGATATATAGTTTCTCGACTAACATCTTAAAGGAGTTCGGTGTTGCTGGCTTCTTTAATTATCGATCAAACTTGTTTGGTTTATAAGTGGGTTCCTCTTCCCCCATTTGATTAGATTTGTAAAAACTTTATGAACATAGATAGTTTTTTTAATGCGGTTAATGTATGACTAGGTTTTGCCCACGTCCATGAAGTGTGATCAACTGAACCACAATCCTTTGTATAAATAAGTGCGAGATAATGGATATTAATCCATTATCTCAACAACGATGTTAATAAAATTATTTAATAATTATTAACAAGCAAATACCGTCGGCACTGGTGTTAATGTCATATAGTAATTATAGTGATTGATCCGCACTGCTCAAATGACTTTGTTTCAATTTGATATGATGCTTCATTATCTGTTAGTGTGAATAATATCAGTAGCACTAGTAAATCACACAATATTATGGATGATCTCCTCCGATTATAATTACATAGGTGATTACATTATGAATTGAATGGAAGCTCATATGGAGTCTTGGTCTTCTTGAGACTTGAGACTTGGTGCTCTATCCACTACCAGTACTGTAAAAACTGTAGGTTCGAATCTGCAGTGGTTCCCGAAAGGCACCAATATTTGACACAGCTTGACACGGAAATAAACTAATTAGTTTGAAAACTTGATAAGAATCACAAGGGTAGTTGAGTAGAAAAGCTTTTCCCGTCGGAATGATCATGGTTATATGAAAGAGAGAGAGAGAGAGAGAGAGAGAGAGAGATATGAGAGGTTTTATCGTCGTGATGTCGAAATAGCAGCTGTCTACCAACCACATGTACTAAAGAAGTGCCCTAATACTAGAAATGTGCCTTAACTTTGGTAGACATTGCCATATAGCAGGTAATATAAAAATAATAACGGGCCAAATTAAGAACTGTAGCTTAGAATAAAAACAAACAAAGTCACACCGACAAACGAACACCAACTAAGTAATTACACAAACGAATTAAACTCCAATGTCAGTCGTCACAAATGTATCCGCTATTAGCATTTTGAACGAACGAACACACGCGGCAACATGTGGCGGCTTATGGGACTTTCTAACGACTGTCTGTCTTACCAAGGATAACGTCTTTAAGGATTTATCAAAATTAAGTAATCCATGGATTAGCATAAGATGACTCGTTTAGCAAGTACAACGGAAATAAACATTATTATTATAAAGTTTTCTTGATCAACATACGTTTTCTATATAATATATTTACTTAATCTTGAGCTTGGAAATTGAAAGAAAGTTAAACAGTTCTGCCGTTTTATGCTATTGATATTCTATATACCAGTTCGTGAAGTCATTGTGAAATAAATGCTCACTATAAAAACAATTTTCAAGAAATCAAAGTGTATTAAAATTGCAATTAAAATTTAACTATTGCAATAGATTAACAAAACGCAGTCAATAGTTTAAGCTCTATTATTTCACGGTCTCAACAGCTTCTTATTCAACAGCGCAATACACCAAATGAGAATCGAACTTGAGATTCGCAGTCACTTAACTTTGTAAAGCAAACACCACGTTAGAAACAAAGCTATATAACGATTAAGTATGCGCGATGTCGTTAAGGGGATGGTATAGCTAATACCGTTGAGTAATGGAAAGCCTCGCGTATCCCGAAATTGTGAAATAGATATATTTAAGCCAATCAAAATAAAACTCATCCCTTTCTTCAATTCCTGTGGCTAATGACCCCAGAGCAATTGATAGACCCTGGTATTATTGAAACACATTACTTTCAGTTTAATTAGATTTTTTTATATTTTAACAAAATTAACATGCACGCAAGAGAGCATTCGGGTGTGAGAGAGGGCCGGTGCTGCCAACATAATAAAAATAAATAGCCATAGACAATTAAAATCTAAATGCAGTATTAAACAGACCCCGTAAGTCGGACACAATCAAATCTAAAGTGACGATGTTATCAGGATGGATTCCATTGTTATGCGGTTGTGTTAGTTGACTTGGAACCATTACTGTGTTTTTGAAAATGTGAAGAATATTTATGGAAGTGAGACCAATGTATGTCCCATTGGTGATATGAATGAAGAGTTAGTAGAAAAGATTTCAATCCTAGTTAAATATTGCAACCGAAATAAATAAGTCAATAAACTTTATTCCGATGATAAAAACATACACATAATCTAATTTCAACCAAGGGAAAGGGTGAGTTTAAAATAGATTCGACATTTGTAGGGATGTACGTCTCTTGCGCCGCTCCTTAACATTAATTTGATCAAGAGTCAAGTGAAGCTTAATACAAGCGAACGCTTTGAATAAACAATCGTGTTTTCAACATTTCTCCGTCGGTTCAGAGACGTTTTCTTAATGCTTTTAGACCGAATACTCTTGCTTGTGCGCTACTAATGTACTTCAGTTCTTTTCTTTGTATACTTACGCGGTGATAACAAATGTGGGGTAGGTACATCTATAAAACTATAAAATATAAGGAGGAAGTTTTCATGTAGACAGTTTATTTTTTTTACAACTAGCTGTCCCGGCGAACTTTGTACCGCCTCAGAATCAAATGTATGAGAGAATTAATTATATTTATTATTATGTATGTGAATCACAATATAATTTACAAATGGTTAGGCACTACTAGCAAAGCTGAACTGACTCAGGTAAGTAAATATTAAGTTAAAATCAAACAACGACATCTTGTAGGAATCTGTACCAGAAACATCTCGATTGTGAAAATACTATCGAAAGATCGCTATCGTGTTTTAGACCACCAGTGGTAGACCGCCATCCCGGTTCGATTTTTCTAAATATTTATACAACACTATGTACGAAATGTAAGTGCAGCTTGTATCCGAAAGAACGAGTTTATATTGCATTTTCTACAATTTATGGTGAAATTAGATGTAAAATATAAGACTGGAATAAACGGCTTGTAGACATAACATGATAGCGACGTGGCTTTCCATCTTTTTGGTAACATGCGCTACTTGCGCTTGTATGGTATCTAGATAATAAAAATAATTTTCTCCCAATATTTAATTTTGAAGGGATTTCTAAATTCTATATCGACAAGGGATATACACGCTACATTTGTTTGGTAGAAACGACAAGCAATAAAACATGACGTAACACAACAGAAGGACAGGGAAGAAAACGGATCAGAAATCGGTGATTCGATACAAAAGGCACGTAGCAATAGGGTGGGGCACAGTGTAATGAACAATACTATAGGAAGTTCTTATACACGTGTAGTTAACTGGTATTTTGCGAATGAAATCCTCAACGATCTCAGTGATCATTCTACATACGAGCAGTTGTGAAATCGGATGGGTGGTCAAATTTCGGTATTCATTGACCTTGAATATTCATTACAATCCCGTCTCACACTGTCACTCTCTCTCGTCTCCCGTCTCACATTCTCACTCTCTTTTTTAAGTACGAGGGTTAAATATTATTGTAATGTTTTAACATCCTTGAGACCTGTGTCTATAATACTTCAGGGTTAAGAAGAACATCGTATAACCTTCTATATTCATCATTCAACGTACTATGTTAGTCGCACGTCTATGCCGATCAGTGAAAAGTGGTCAAAGTTCCAACTTTTTAGGTTCTGTGTAGAAGGCATCTTTGCCGAGCCTCCATGTATCTGGTAACTTGGCTATCTGCCCGTCGTCGCTTCCGCGACGCATAATTCTACCAACTGGTTCATGTATTGCAACAATATTTATTGTTGCCAAAATATTTGGAAAGATGCGTGGAATGAAATCAAATGGCTATGTTTGTGCTTGTATTTTAGACCAAAAGAAACCATGTCGTGTACGTCTCTCCCATCAACTGAAGAACATCAACAAGCTGAAGAATATAAAAAAACTGCACTAGTTTATTATCCACGACAAAGTTGATGCAGATTGAAAAAAATACCTACCTATTCTGATAGTGTACTGAATCTTAACATGCAAGAATATTGAGTTCGTCTGAGTAAGATCAACATTCAAATTCGATCAAGATATAAAAACCTTTTAAAGAATGGTTTTGTTATACAAAACAAAGCTTTCCGCTCAACTTTGGCAAAGAAAATCCATAAATCGTATGACACTTTAATTACGAGCAAAATCTCGTAGAAGCTGCGAGATTTTAAACATATCTATGGAACATTAAAAATCCATTTGTAATAACAAAGAATAATTTGTCTTATCTTAATGTCGGAACTTCCAGCGCGCTCCTTATGTGTGAGAACTAGGTGTGTTAGGAATGTGATTTATAACAAGCGAAGAGCTAGCTATAAGATTTAGCTATAAAAATCATTCAAAAAAGCTTAATTATGATTCGGGTTGAAACATTATCTCCCAGATTTATAGAAGTTTCAATAAATATACAATGGCGTTAAAGAGTATTTTATAGAAAAAGTGCATACATAAATTTAGGGTTCGTTTATAGTGTAAATAAAACAAACATTGAAATTAATATGTATACCAGGCTAGCCTAAAAGTTATTATCTTTAAGAGTGAAACCAAAATATACTCAAAGGCGATTAGTAGATAGAAAACAGCAACATTTTTTTTTTTTATTACATTATAGGCAAGTATTTGATCTCGATCTCACCTGATGGTAAGTGATGATGAGATCTGCGATGGAGCATACTTGCCTAGGTAGGAAGGCGGCAGTAGATCGAGACGCTACATTCACTAACCACATGCAGCGCAACTGATCTGACCCGCCATCCATGAATGGCAACACCGAACATCATGCCGGAACACGGCTAGGCCGCTTGGCGACATGGCTTTGTTCAGTGGGTGGTGACTAGCCACGGCCGAAGCCTACCACCAGTAAATATTACATACGTATACATTGACAGACAAACCTATTTCTACTGGTATAGTAGTTGGTATAGTAGTTAATATGAAAAATCAAAACGGATTGTAACAACAGCCGAGGCTGATATACCTGGGTAAGATAATAATCTGTAATGTTTTAATATCGTGGAGTTGAGAAACCAAGGAACGCCATCGCTTCAATATCGCATATCTTAACTCTACCAGTGCAACTCTAACACAAGTACATTTCCATTAATGCATAATGATGATGTTTTTCTTGGCTCTCAGTTTAATTTACATTCCTCCCTTACACTTCTATCGAAGTTTCATTTTTAAATTACTCTCCAGGACTTGGATACCGGCAGGAAACTTTAATCATTTCTCTACTTTGAACTGGCTTATAGTTTGATAAAGTGAATAATTACCTCGAGTTTATACGCTGATCTGAGAAATGTTGCCGTGACAGTTAATTTAACTGTGAAACTTTTATAGAACTACGGTAAATGTATTTCTTTTTGACATAGTTTAAAAGGTTAATTTATTAAGTCTTGGACTATGGGCTACATTTTGAGCAGAGTAAAATTTAACTGCTTAAATAGCCGATAACCCTATCATGACTAGTTAACCTGTCAGCGTTCACTTGTAACAGGTCGACAGTATAGGGCAACATTCAAAGAAGTGCGAGCATGCGGTCAAATAACCGCTCCTTCGCCACCTCTCCCGTGTGTTTGTTTGATAGAACCATTAGGTATAGTAGAGTTGATTTACTTACAACAATCTCTATAGAGAATATGTTTCTAGTCTCACTGAAGGAATAATAGGAACATGCAATGATTACAAACTAAGCCTATGTTCTTTTGTTTTAATCAATTGAAACTTACAAAGAGAACGATGTTCGACCCCCGCCCCGCCCCGGGGGACGAAACTTGCGCTTCCCGGTTCCTCACCAAAGAAAAAGTCAATAAACTGATGCCCTAAACAAAGATGCCTTTGGTGGACTTTGTTCTACATGCAAGGATAGCTTTATTTAACCAAACCAAAAAAATTGTGTTAAGCGGTGGAAAACTAATAATTCAAACTTCCGATTCATCTGCCTATAACACCTAGATAGGTAGTTACTTAACTTCTGGATACTATAACTTCTTACAAGCAAGTTTTATATTTGGGCTATTTTTATTCATCACCTCGTCCTCAGAAGACTAAAGTTTTAGAAAAGAACTACAGTTATTGGAATGAAAACTAAATAAAAATAACTAAATACTATCAATTAAATTTCATAATTATTTATATTCATTATGCCTACCTATCCATAGATACCCCATACGAGATAGTGTTATATTATTTTTAAAAGTAATTTTCCATGTCCTGTCATGCCCCAGAACATTGTAAATTTCAAACTTTTTTTTACAATGTTTGGCGTGTACAAATAAGTACCTATCTATGTGCCATATTTCAGACAAGACTTGTAGGTCTTCGAAAAAAAAACACCGCGGTCCAAGTTTGACGATGGAAACTTCGAATGAGCTATTACCCAAAGACCAATCTAAATAAAATAAGGATTATATTCAACCGGCCGATCTTGGCCGAATGGTGGAAATAATGACCGTCGGTCGGGACCGGCTCACGCGCCTAATCAACCAACTTTCCACCAAGTTAGATGGAGTCGCCGTGCGCGCCGTGTCAATTACGTTGATAACGGAACGTGACACGACTAGGTGCTAACGCGCCTTTACTGAAAATCAAAATATTAGCCGGAGTACCTGTTAAACCTGTTTATAGTCATGATTAACTTTGTATGGCTTACAGAGGCACTTATGGATAGTCGGTTCTATATATTTTTTTTCTACAACCGGATTGGAACGTGACCTCAACTCAGGAAAGCCGGCGAGAAACTCAGAGCGTTTGTTTCTTAAAAAAAACAAAAATAAAAATAATCGCCGAACAAGGCAGTCAGTCCAGGTTAAACCTTAATAAAAAACAAAAATATAATTCGATTATTAGCGCTACTATTACGCTATTTAAAATTCTAAGTAATTGCACAATATATTTAAGTAGGTAGGTACCCTTATTCTTAAGCTTCATAGCGCACTTTTTAAAATAGACAATTTACTATTTGCCATTCAGGGTTATGAAAAATGCGACCGTCCGCAAGTACGTAATTATTTCAAGGCTGCCAATCTTATCAGTGTGATTTCACCCTCTTAACTGGGCGACATGACACTCCATAGTTGTATATCAAACAGTAAATCAACTGTGAGTGGTCCTTGTAAAATGTGTAGATGTTAGAAACAAAGTTGGCCCACGGTCAAGTTGCTGAGAATTAAAAGGCCACCTATGCTAAGTAGTGCGTAAGGGATAGAGTGATTTATTAACGAATGTCATAAGCAACGTCGGATAAAGTGCTTGCGCAGTAAGATTGATGATACGAATGAAATAATTATTGTTGACAATAAATCAACAAAATCAATAAAAACGCGTCTCTATTGGGGAAATCTGAAACGGTATATTATAATGACGTCAGTTTACGGTTGCATTGTGTACAATGACGTCACCACGGCGAAGCACAGTAAGCGCAGATAAGTTAAATTGGAAAAGCGATCATCTTCGCTCCGCTGTTCTCGCTAGTTCTCGCACAGAATATTATCAAAGAATATTACCTACTTATGAAAATAAAAATAGCAAAATAAGCGTGAAATTGAGATCTTAGTTTCAGTTTTTATTATCCTGTATTGGTCACGAGTCCTAACGAAGAATACATAGTTTTAACCCTCCAGGGACATTATTTCTTTCAAATATACCGTATGGAAACCGAGCAGATAGAGACGTTCGTAAATGGTTGCAGGTACACCTCGAACAGCCAACACAAAAGCATATTCATTGGGCATGCCGTTTGATAGGAGCGTATGAAATGTTAACGAGAGAGGGAGCCAGACGACGGTAGGGCGGGGAGGGAGGAGTACCGACAAACATTGTGAACAAAACCTCGAACATTGTACTGTCAAAATAGTGAGTACGAATAAAATTCAGACTTAATAGTTCTCAGTCAATTTATAAAATGTTACAAAAGATATAATTCATATTTTTGTGCTAGGATGTGTCCTCATTGGTGAATATGCATGGAATGCGCTGAACGCGAGCAACTTACGCAAGGCTTGAAAACTGCGCACTAGCAGATCGCACGCGTTCGTTCACTTCGCTTCCTTACCCTTTAATATTTTAATATTAATACTATTTACTATCTTAATATATATAAATTACGTGTCACGGTGTTTGTCCGCAGTGAACCCCTAAACTACTAAACCGATTTAAATAAAATTGTAAACACTATGTGCAGTTGTATCCAACTTGAAAGATAGGATAGTTTATATCTCAATTTATAATCACAAATATTTAACTATTAAAATATTTCCTAGAAATAATGTATATGGCAAAACACCGTTTGCCGGGTCAGCTAGTATCTTATAAAGTAAAGATCGAGTAAGATAGATCTTATAAAGTATATGATCTATGGCACAGTTCGTGCGCAGAGCGTTAGAAGCGTGCTTGCAGCGCAAGAGCAGCCCGCGAATAGATCGCACCTCGGAGCTCTTTGTCTACAGACATATTCGCGATACGTGCGCTAGTGTGCACGATCCCTTATAACGAAATAAATTCTGTTAAAAGGCTAGACTCTCTTTTCCAATGAAAAAATAAAAATCACAGATTTTTTGAACAAGTCGTTATACATTCTGTTTTTTAATAAGTACCACAGTGTAGTTCACTCGCGTTTCAGAGAAATATACGTTTAAGCTGACCCGATAAATGATATATAGTTTTCTTTGTTCTAGCCTTATATCTACTAGTTTCTAAGAAAAATAAATAGTCTATCCTTGTATGTATTATCTATACTAACAGGATTACGCAGTTCATTTTTCATGAATATGAAATTATAATATTTTTTTAGTCTCTCGCTCTTTTTCCACAACACTTGTTGCTAAGTGAGACAGCCGTTGGTAGTCACTCTTATCTATTCCGTGCACTTCCTCGTCTCTTCTCACTCTTAGCTGCACAAACCCTAGGAGAAAGGGACACACTATACATTTAATCATAATAATAATATAGCCAGGCGAACACACCAACTATACGGTCCCACACTAAGCAACGCTTATATTATGGGTACGGACGAACTCAGTATATAATACTAATATAGATATTAAACATGCATGACTCGGGAACAAACATTTGTGCTCTTCACACAATGTTTGTTCCTACCCGGATTCGAACCCGGAACCCTCGGCACGGAAGGCAGGGTACAACTGCGCTAATCAGGCGGTTGTTCGAATATATTTTTGTGCAACTGTGATCAATCCTAATGGAAAAAAAATGTACCCATCTTTTCTATTATTCTGACTGAAAAGTCTGGGTACAATTTAACAATGGAATACTCCAGTCAAGAGATTTTTTTTCCTGGACAAAAAAAATGCCTACATTAAGAGTTTTGAGAGCTCAAAGCTAAGTTTTTAATGGGCACTATAATGATTAGTACGTATAGGTTTTGATATACATCTACATAAATTTCTAAACTTCACTCCACGATGTGTTTATTTATGGTCTAGCAAACTTCCGCGGCCTTGCTACGGTATTACTACGCACTTTTCTTCTGAAAAAAATGTATTTAATGCGATTGTAAACCTGAATGAAACTTTTATTCGAGGGATTGTGATGGCTCTAATTGGTGCCTGCCTATAGGCCCTACGTGAACATGACAACAGGGTCCAAGTCTGCTAACACAATCGATTCATAATCGAACAGCAAACGCATAGTAACTTACATTTGACAGATATTGTATGGGATATCTGTCAAAAGTGACAGTTACTATGCGGTCTTGCCAGGTCTTTTTTTTTATTTTATTACATTATAGGCAAGTATTTGATCTCGATCTCACCTGATGGTAAGTGACGATGAGATCAACGATGGAGCATACTTGCCTAGAAGGTACCTGTTCACTCTCGACTTAGGTTTAATCATTATGGCATTTGACTAGAATTGCACGGGCCTTTATAGATTGGACATTAAAAAAGGACAGAACATACGGCTATTTGGGCCAACCTCGGTAAAATTTTACGCTTAGTAAGCGACCCGACAGAATTATATAACGGCTCAAAGGAAAACGGTTAATTATTTATTTGAAGCGCGGTCTAATGTAATAACCCTTTAACGAAACGAACCTACCTAATTAATTAAAATTTGCTCTGTCATCGCTTTATTCCCGTTGTATTATATTTGCAGTGATAGCCATGTTGGTAGAACGATCGCCTCGGTAACGACGGTTCGAACCCGGGCTCGCACCTCTGGGATATCTTGATTTCATGTACGAATCTCATTTTCAACCATGATTATCACTCGCTCGTGCCTCGGAGAGCATGTAAAGCCGTCGTTCCTGCGCCTGATCCCTGACCCGTCGTGTTGGTTTACCGTTCCGTCGGACTATAAGAGTAAGTCGAGTCAAGTCACCTTCGTCCGTAGGAGAATAAAATACCCTCGAGATACCCTACACGTGACCCTGGGTGGTCAACTGGTGGCCAACTAGGTGACAACTCTACTGGTGGTAGGCTTCGGCCGTGGTTAGTCACCACCCACTGAATAAAGCCATGTCGCCAAGCGGCCTAGCCATGTTCCGGCATGATGTTCGGTGTTGCCATTCATGGATGGCAGGTCAGATCAGTTGCGCTGCATGTGCCTAGTGAATGTAGCGTCCTGATCTACTGCCGCCTTCCTACCTAGGCAAGTATGCTCCATCGTAGATCTCATCGTCACTTACCATCAGGTGAGATCGAGATCAAATACTTGCCTATAATGTAATAAAAAAAAAGAGTGAAGAAAGAGTGCACCTTTATCGTCGATATTGAAATTCAGTCAGAAGGACTATTCTTATTATGTTTTTGGACTTTAATATAATATAAAACTTTAACTGAATTAAAAACTGCCTAAATAAAGCGGTCACTTTGGAACAAAGGTTTGCAGGCTCAAACCCAAGCTCGCACCTTTGAGATTCTTCATATTTTCAATAATGCTTATCATGTGCTATTTACGATCAACCAACGTAAGAGAATCTGTACACTTTTCGAAGGTCCTCTGTACCAGGCAGCGTGGTGGCTCGATCTCATCGCATTGAGGGGGGGCGTGTTTAGTATCATGGCAATAGGCGTGTTCCCTATTTTATTGGGCCAAATACTATTGCTAAAATGACAGTAGGATAGCAATGCACCCCTCCGAGAATTTTTGACTTTTATTGTATTATAAAATGCTGCTCCATAAAAATATGGTTACAATACATGCTCTCTTTACAATTCTCCATAACGCCACCCTGTAGGCGAGTATAAATGTACGAACCGCGATGCGTGAGTCTGATATGATATCAGTCGCACCGACAATATTGATACTCCAACGGAACACGTTCCAGCTCCGGGAAATTGGATTCGCGAATGTGACGCACGTATTCGCGTGACGATATGATTTTTGTATATATTTTCTTAAGCAAGTATGTTGATAATGCTGCATGGCATGGCGGATGTTGGCTGGGCTGTATTCCCGTGAGAAATGTTCATGTGAATTGTATGAAATTTACCTTTACGCCTTCGGGTCCAATTTGCGGGGTCTAGCAAAAATAAAGTTTACCCTCCAAAAAAAATATAGTGTTAAATAAAATTTCCTTTTTAAATCTATTACGTGAAGATAAATCTCTGTCAACTAAAGCCTATATTCAAACAAAAAAACGCAGCTTCTTAGCTTGTGTTATAATTTTTTCATAATTTTGTTTTACAGCTTTGAGTACTAGCACTTTAGAGCATCTCGGTTATAGTACAAAAAAAAAAACTAAAATTGCCTACTTCTATCAGCAAAGCGAAAAATTGCCAGACATCTTGGGAGAACTGGAATTTACCGTCAAAAAGGCGTACTTTATACAGGAGAGGCCGAGTTAGCGAACTGTTTATTTTATTTTCCGCGCAAGAGGCCACACGCTCGGGACACGAGTCCACCTACGAAATCTCCACTTTAACATTGCTTAAAACAATTTCCTGCTATCAAAGTTGAGCGAGTAGTTTTTATTTGTTCGCGTCACGTAGGTCCCTCGAGTTGTTTGCTGTTAGTGACGCTATAAGCGAATTTACTAGAGTTTCCCTTTGACTAAAATGCCACGTAAATGATAAAACATTATGTAAAAGAAGTTCAGCTCATCCTCAAAATTTTGATGTTCGTAACAAATTTATTAGGGACCGTATTTATTTGAGTTTATCAGATTTTAAGGTTTTTTTTCTTTTTAATGGTACTGACAATGTGAAAATTTTCATAAAATGATCAGAGCTGAAATGACAATACTTAACGTACCGGGAAAATTGTAGACCAGATTAACTCTTGATGGGGAAGTACTCGTACTTAATAAAAGTGACGATAGAGATTCTTAAAAAGCCCTGCCATTGAGACTACTACTTGCAGGGCCTGTCTTTACCTACCAAATATCTCTGACCTCCAAGAAAACAGCATCAGCCTTGCTTGGACACCCCAATTTACTTACTATATAGTCAAGTTTTATGTATTTTTTATTTTATCATCGCCGTGAATTGTAGAGCGTATTTTTAGCGCTCCGTGTAAGCGGAACGTGCGCCATCCCCTGGGGTTGTGGACTCCACGGATCACGTCTCGACCCTGGATATACTCCCACTTTATCGTTAGATATCATACATATGCAGGTATATGCTACCTATGAAATTGACCCGATATGGTCGTCATTTGGGCAAAAACTATTTTTTTATATTTTACCAGACGTTATTCAGTTGTTCAAAATCATGATTAATTTCTGATTCGATTTTTATTTGTATTTTTTGATGTTTCTGTTATATAAGGCGAAGGCAGATGTTTACTGCATATCATCGAAGTTTCGACTATGGTATTTTCGTCCCAATTAAGAACACAACATTATAGGAACAATCAAAACCATATACCCCAAATTTATAGACATTTATAATCGATTATAATGGCATTATAACAAACTTTTCAGAGGAAAAAGTGTGTTATAATGGCTTTATAATCCATTATAGCTTTCTTTTAATTTAATGGTATAACTATAAGGTTTTGATTAAAAGATAATCGTACAAGCTCAACATCTGAGTAAATACCTCTAGAATTTCCCTACATTTTTTTTAAAGATTCGCATATAAAAATAACTACTAAATAGTATGCACCTACATTATAAAATTTACACATAAACGCCCACGATATAGCCACGTAGTTAAGAGCCGAGATATTAACCTAAGGCACTAAATATAAATAATAATCATGAACTAGTTGCAGTGATGTTATTTCCCACAGCATTGCAGGTAAACAAACAAGCATTTTGAATACAAAATGCATCTCAGCTGGTGGCTAGCGCCTAACAAATGTACAGTGTGAACACAGGGGCTTGATGAAATATTGTACGAACCAGAGCTCAGTATACATGATACTTTCCTTAAAACCTCTGAGAGAAACTAGAGAGCTTAAATATAGAGTCATGAGGATCGTTATAGATTAGGTAGCGTATATGCAAAGAATATACCCTTTTTAAATTTGTTAAAGTACATAATCCAGTATCTTAGTATGAGTGAATATGATACATGTACTGTTTTAATTATCGCATATGGCTGTTGCAATTTGATTCTTGAAATATTAATATATATAAATATTGGCAGGCGAACACACAAACTATACGGTCCCACACTAAGGAATGCCTGTATTATGGGTACCGTACAATGGATTGACGGCGTACGCAGCATACATTACTTATATAGATATTTAAAATCCATGACTCCGGTACAGACACTTGTGCTCATCACACATACATTGTCCGTAGCAGGATTCGAACCCGGACTCGCAGCTTAAGCAGGGTCACTACCCACTGAGCTTATCAGGTCGTCAAATTCTTAGGTATGTTTATCTACTACGTACTTTTAACAATACAATGAATTCCTTTATACTCTAATGGTTGCAATTACACTGTATGGTAATGTTTCCTATTTAATTTAACATAAGTGTTTTACAATAATCTTTTTGTCTCCCTCGCTCAGTCTCCAGTCCAACGTGTACACCCAGCGTTAGATGCGAGCGAGTGATAGATTGCCGCTGGCGCTGAGAACACCGACATTTGTAGCTGATGAAGACGGAATGACGCCTCGTCGTTTGATCGGCTAACCGCTTTCCCGTTGCGTTGAATTAAGGATACCTTTATTTGTAACGTTAAATTAAACATATTTACTGATATGCGGACACAGCCTCTATTAAATATTCTAACGAGTCCGAAAGTATACGTAAAGTATAACCAATATTTATATCGTAAAATTATGACGATGTGTAGATATCGCATAGTTAATTAACTATACAATATAATATTAATAGATTACCAAATATTGATTTCTTATAGTTACGCGAACACTACACATTGAAATAAAAGTAATCTTACGGATTTTATCGGTGTGTGTTTTATTTTTTTTACGTTCCCGAGACTTTTCGGCTGCTTTACAGCAACTATGGTCACTAAACATGGTCCTAGTGTCATAGTTTGAACTCAGGGTACCTTCGTATTTAGTTGTTGCTTGCGGTCCGATCTACGCAGAAACGTAAAAACATATAATAAACGCAATAAAATCCGTAAGATTAGTATTATTACAATAAGCACCAAAGTTATTAAACGCATAAGACGTGTGATAGAACTATATTTGTTTCTCGTAATTAACTAATACTAGGAACACCATATTAATTGCACAATTACCTCAGTAATAACACACTCTTGGCTGTAATACAGCGTTTAGTTATTGAGCGAATGATTTAGTGAGTCTGGAGGGTTGATTTATCGTTTCCCGATGTGGTCGATATGTGACACATTACCGTGTGTTGTGTAGATAAAGGAACAAGCGCTTACGTCACAAAACATGACTAAGGTCTTGATAAAGGTAAAGGATCTTGGTCATGTTATACCCAAAGTTGTGTGGATTAAAAAATATATACACGCAGAGATTTTTAGTCTCCTTGGTGAAGGCGCGGCGGTTTCCAAATTATATTGAGGATGCTGGGGACTTAGTGTGAGTTTTTATCGCATTAAATGCCGATAGACTATCGATTATTTTCATACATATTGCAGTAGCACCTCTAATAAATACATGCAGCTTTACTTATTAATAGTACGAACATTTGCGATCACGTTATTCGTATTCGAATGCCTTCAAAATGTTCACTAAGTGCCTTGTATTAGTTATAGGTAAACGATGATGGTCGAGCTCAAGCATATTTGATTTTGTATATTTGTAAGTATTTTACGTGTACGTGTACGTATTTGTCTATACGAGCCATATTTTTTTATTTAACCCAGACGCTACATATTTCTAAATCCACCGGCCATTTTTCTGTCTGACCTTGTTCTGAACTTTTTTTCATAGATACTAAATAAATGGGTTCCAATTTTGTCAAACGGTCCATTTTTGTACGTGAATGTTTTTAACCCTTACATCTATTACTCTATCAGCTGGTATTAATCTTGGTTACTTGATTCAGTAATGTTAAATTATTTCATGATAGTTAGTTTTGTGGAAAGACAAAGCGGTGGGTTTATAGCCTATATTTATTACGAGTATATGGATTGAGTCCCAGGGTAAAAAAAGGAAAATAGGAGTTGGAGTGTGGTGATAGCTTAATAAACACCCTAACATCACGCTTGTAGCCACCGTAGAGATAGGTAGAGGTGTTCTGCAGTGCACCCACATTTTCCCTATGGTCCTGCACTCCGCAGAGCCAGTTACATGTTAACCGTTAATAATGGTAATTGCGGTTACCCCAACAGCTTCCACTCATCATTCGGGCTACGTTGAGTGACGACGGGGGGGCTTCGGACGGAGTCGGGGGGCTTCGGGTGGCATCGGAATGGGTCGGGAGGCGTCGGATAGTTTCGCAATTTGTCATCGGTGCGCGATGACAGACCGACGGACGATTTTCATGATTTATTAAATGCATAGCGCTGACGTATTGCACTCCACCGGGTGTGAGGGAGTATTCTGGTGAATTATATATTAAAAATCACCACGTGGCGTAGTTGGACGTGGTTATTATTATATCAAGCAATATGTACGCTTAAGCGGTTCTGATTAAGTGAGAACGTAGGAATAGTTTAAATACCGGACTCTCTTTGTGCTAGACTTCCAAAAGACATTTCGCTATTTAGATTAGAAGAAGATCATGCTGCACTTTAGTGGGTATAAAAAAAACAACAGTTTGCTTACCATTCACCTAAGTTAAATTGGTTTTTCTTTAGCTGCTTTCGTAGGAACTTGGCGATAGTATATCAATGGATATGTTCAAATTAAACTGTAGTATACCACCAGAATAAGTAAGTTCATAATTTAAAGAAATGTTGAAGTTGCGCTAGATGTAATACCGCGTCGATATAGCGGTAGTTTAATTGAAATTACTCTATGGAGACCTGAAGATATGCCAATTTAACAAACACTTAGGATTTTTGTAAATTAAAAAAAAACTAATATTTATGTTATATTTTTGTATAAAAAAAACAAAAGCATAGTTCAATGCAGTGTAAAGTGACGTCGTCACTCTAACTGAACATCTGTGCGACAAAGACACAATACTTCGGCTTCACTCTACTTACTGCTTAAGTAGGTATTTGATTTGACTAAACTCTTTGAAATTATGTAACATACTTCGTATTTTTTCTCAGCAGAACTAGTTATATACCATATATTGTTTTTTATGATTTGTTTTCAAGCAGAATATTTTCAACTTGCTTTCAACGCCAGCTCCTCTATCGCCCCCCATAAATCGGTAGCGGTATATGTGGTTATAATGTATGGAACATGAATCCTGAGCCCAATGGTCGAAGCGACCGCGACAACGTCTTGGCCGGCAGCCATAAGATTGTTCAAAGTATCTTAATGCCTTTTTAGTTTTTAAGATGCTGGCAATAAGATTTGCATACTTTATAGAGATACTGAAATTTTCCTTTGCAATGCAAGCTATCTTTTCCGTATTGATTTCTTATATTTACGCGAATACTACACATTTAAATAAAATCATTTTCATCGAATTTTATCGCGTTTATTTTATGATTTTACGTTTTCGACGTTTCGGTTGCTTTACAGCAACCATGGTCACGGGAAGACTGAGGTGATTGTCGTCCTAGTGTCATAGTTTTAACTGGGGCACCCACATATTTAGTTTTTGCTTGCTTGCTTGAAACGTAAAATCATAAAATAAACGCGATAAAATTCGAAAACATAGTTTTTTTCTATCCAATTGAACGATGTTTTTGCCACGAAATTATAGACCTTATTTATACAATTCCACCATTAATTTTAGAGTTGAACACAAACATTTATAATATTAACGGTATTGTTCACATGTAAGGCCACTAAAGCGGTATGCTGAATAAAACAGAGCCAGCACAATTGCATGCTGAATTATGCAGAGTTTACCAGGAGCAGAGGCCTCCGATGCCTCGGTAATGGAAAGTCAACAATCGCCTCTATATCTATAAGCGAGCAGATACAAGCACAAATATAATATACATGATACATGGGTAGGTTTAATACAGACACGTACCTTATAATAATATACCTTTAGAATGTAGTACGTAATGAAGTATATCGTAACGCAATAGTGTTTTTATGCAAGGTTGTAAACACCCTTATTGCAAATCAGTGTCTTTACATTCATGCATAGGAGTATAAAGCAAACTACATATAAACTGAACTAATAATGTATCAAGGAAATATACCAAATCCCTTTCAAGATATGGTTGACTTTGACTTAAATAGACATCTCGTGAGGATACCATTGTTATCTTTACTATTAAAAAAATATGTATTGAAGATATTTTTGAAATAAATAAATAACAGAGAAAACTTATTTCCGAAATATAATAACGGTAATCACAAAAGAATATCTACCTATATTTTCTCCCAAAAATTCACAAACAGTGCCGAACAATGAAGAGATAAAAATCATCATAAATTTCACAAACACTGTACCGAACCAATGTATGAGCGGAGAGACTCATATTTAAATAGGAACGTTACCAGATATGTACTCTTAGATATGAGAACAAAAAGGGAAACGAAATACGGTAAAGCAATGGTAAGATACGATTCTATATTTTAACGAAAAAGAATTAACAAGTCGGTTGGGACTGAGAGTGTACGGAATATGTACCTTTTATCTATAAAATATTTGTTTTATATAAATGACTTAATAGTATCTTAGTTGTAACTTATCTTTGGTTAAGAGAAGTGTCCCTCGTCCTAGCTTCGCGGCTCACTGGCTTCAATAATTCAAAGCGTTATTCAATCATTAGACTATCCCATTCGGAGTCACACGTGCATAATTTTGTTCCGAGTAGCAGAGTGTCTAGTCTCGAGATTATTATTATATTTTATGAAATATATTAATATCTTATATATACTGAAATAAAACTCATTTTAAGGATTCTTAACAACAACTAAATATGAGGGTACCCCAGTTCTAACTATGACACTAGGCTAGAACGTCTAACACCTCAGTCCTCCCGTGACCATGGTTGCTGTAAAGCGGCCAAAACGTCGGGCAATTAAAAACATAAATAAACACGATAAAAACCTTACAATTATTTTTGATTTCAATTTTATTATATGTTTTCATTGATCGAACAACTGGGACAGAAGGAGTCAAGTGTTTGGTAATAGAGGGCATTTATAACAAAAGTGCTTTTATTTGACAAATAGTCAGAAACGCTACTTTTAAAAAAAGTCGAAAAAGAATCTGAAACTACTTTTTCTATTTCCAAATAAAAAAGTTGGAGCCAACTTCAATAAACACATTAGTACTGAAGATCGGATAATTTACCAACAGCTAGGAGGAACAAGGGAACTCCATCAAAAAATCAAAAGTATAGGAAACTGCTCCTGAATAAAGCATGTAGCTCCGTACACAATGCGTTACGCGAATCATGCCCTTCTGTGTACTTCTATGCATATTTCATGACGTTATACGGGAAAATAGGTAAAATAATAGTTACTTTTCCTGCTACTGTTATTGTAGTAAAACTATGTACATATATAAAAATATGTAGCCAAAACACGGATCAAAACAGTAATATATTATTTGTGCTCTTATTATTTAACCTTCCTTAATAGCATTGTGAAACACACTACAACCTATTAAAAACAATTATTAAATATAACTTGAGCAAATGGCAATCAATCGATCATTTATTACCCGTAAAACGTAGATATACTAAGTAGTTCAATTGATATACTAAAACTCTAAACAATAGTGAACTATATTGGCTATATTATGGCACACAAATATAGCGTACAGCTTGCAACGAAATACAATTTTTATCATGTAATGGTTTTTAGTCTGGGCATGGATAACATCTTAGAAAATATTGTAGTTAACGAATCGATGTCGAAAACTTTACCCAAACTGACAGTTTATATTTTCACTAGAAGCAGCCCTACACCGCCCTAGTTATAGAACGTATACTTCGTGACTTACAACTGCTCTGGGATAAAGTTGGTTCATAGGAATTTTGTGTAGGCTGTGTCCAGATTCAACGACTTGAACGCTGCACTGAAAGCTATGATATAGAATAAGACAACTCTACCTTTGTTAGATTAACTTTAAAGTAATTTTCAGGTCTCATATTACTTGTAGGTATAGCTGCGGCTGCTTCGGGGATTTCGTTATAAAGATATTCATAGTAATCTCAAGACCATAGACTTAAAGACCATAGATTAAAACGTGCCCATGCAATATTATATACCACCTTGCGAGCTTTTTTGTAATACACAATAACTGCTAAACCCTTAAAAGACAAAGGAAAACCTCCCAGCTTGGTCTTGTATAATATATGTTACGTGCTCTGAAAACTTTCATAGCGCGCTTCAGGATCGCATGGAGAATCGTCATTTGTTCTAGGCGTCGTATGCAGCGCCATCTGTGTATTGCCGCGGTGAATATGTTTTTATTAGCGAGATTTGCAAGAGGTCGTTTCACCCCGCTCAAGCCTTGAACGTAACATATTCTAAAGAACGAGTTGTCACAACGACGCCCGAAAGGTAGATAGACACAAGTAAATGGTTATCGTGTTGTCACCTGTGACGTCATCCGTCTTGCTTATTTCGTGTTACAGTTCCATTTAATGTAATTTTTATGAAGCAAGGAGCCCATGTTTTCTAATAATTTAAGAGTTACCGAAGACTGGAGGGTTAAGTGCCCCGGGGGTCTAGCCTCATTCGCCCCGCCATATCTACACAGATACCTTTTTCGTTTCGAGAAAATGTTTTTCGCTATTTGAATACAACTTAGTAGTTCGTAGTCTGGTACTATTATTGTAGTATTAAATGTGGCTACTATTTTCATACTTTATTATTAATATCTATCTATACAAATATGTTCATGTCGATAAAAAATGAAGCTAGAATTTTGACAATAGTTCAATTAGTACCTTGATCCAAAATTCATAGGAACATGGATACTAGAAAAACTTGCAAGTCACCATTGCCAACTATTAAGTACCTACATGAACTTCCAATAAGTTATCTTACTTTTTTTCTTAATGTCATAACATGATCGAAACGCAATTGAAATGATTCGGCAACAACTACAAAACAATCATTCAAAAAAATATTTGATTATCAACAGAACTCATTTTATATTAACCGACGGCCCGGGCGGGCGCACATTGAGAGGCGTTACTTAAAAACGCAATTAAAACTTACTCCAAGGCCTTTCAGCAAAAAATCCTTACAATGAGGGACATTACACAGTCATGCTTTTATTGCCACTCTGCTGAAGTGGCTCTACGATTTTAGGATTCCGCGGATCCCTTGTACTCCCTGGCATTTTAGGTAACCATGGATCATTGTAGCCATCAGATAATCGTATCGGACCCGAGACATGCGCATCGTAAACTGTTTCGATACGGTCTACCGTATTTTGACATTTTGTATGGAGTCTAAATACGGTAGACTATAAAGTATACGGATAGTTTACGAATTATCTCGCACTTGACGCACTGCTCCAATTTTGAAAGAGAGATACGAAAAAATAGTTGCGTCCGCTAACTTAGATACGAGCCGGGATACGATACGCGGACTGCTGGTCTACTTATGATATACGTATTAAAAAACCGATTTGAGAACCTCCTCCTTTCTCATGTTGGCTAAAAAGAACCCGAGCATTAAGTTTATGTGACACTGTATTGACGTATTTCTTGAAACATCTTTAAATTGAGTTGAAGCAAACAAATTACCATTAAAAGAGAAATTGTCGTCGAAATGAGTCATTTCACCATTGTTATACTTCCTCAAAGTTCTTTTGAAGGCAATATAAATTATTTTTAGCCACACATTGCTGATTACACAAGCAAGGTACTTTAAGCTAAAAAAATTGCAAAATAGTTAATTGAAACAGCTTTACTTAGCTATATAAGAAAGGATATATTAAACCTTGAAACTGCGCTTATTTAGCGCAGTTGTAATCACAATGTGAATCTGAATTTCGAAACGCCAATTTTAAGAAAAAAAGCTAATAAAAATCACAATTTTCTTTTTGTTGTTTTTTTTAATTCGTCATACATTGAAATTTTTACATCACATAATAACAACAAATGCGCTTCCAGGATCCAGGATCCAGGAGCAGGATTCCAGGCTATATACAAAGCCTTTCTGGATCATATATGATGGAGACTATGATCAATAGAAGAACATAAGGGTATGCACAGGAGCGTGATAAAAAACAAGTTATTTAGAAATTTCAAACGACATTCTTTTAACTGAAACAATATTGGATCGAAAGCTTGGAAGTGCCAGTGCTCAGGATCGCCAACGCCTCGGGCGACAATAAGGAGATTCCCTCAGTTACAGTCCGGTGTCTTGTTCTAAATCGATCCTTCATTAAACGCCGACGGAACGATTTACTTAAAACCATAGAGCTTTTTATTTTTCTTTGAGATAAGATTCATTAAGGCTTGATTTTAATTTGTGTAATTTGAATGCTAAATTTGGTTACCATAAACTTCTGCCAGTAATACTGACACCTACCACAATCTAGAAAGAGGTCACATCTTCTCTATGGTTAAATTGGTATTCGGCAACACTGTTGAATGCGTCGTCTCTTTATTCTTGATGTCACGTGGGTAACAGAAAAAACGGTTACACGGTGACTCCGGGTAACCGTTTCTTCTCCGGGCCGGAGTAATACAAGGAGTAAATTTTTTTTTTATGTTTTAAGGGGTTATCAAGTAGGTGATAACGATAACGTCTTTGTATAAAATATATGTGTATACAGTGTTTAAACTTTCTGTTAAAAAGCAAGTGCCGTTTTATCGCGGACTTAGTGTGTAGTGTTATTTTTACAATTTCAAATAATTTGATATTTTTTTGGGCATGTGACCATGGACCATTTAAAATATTTTACACTGTTATTGTTAAACCTTATATAAAGATTGAACGTACTGAAATTTAAATTTGCGATTATTTATCTTCAATATTGCTCCTATGCGATATAAGTACACTTAACATTTTGCTATTAGTAGACCTTAATTTAATTGATATAGTTATTATAATAAGCTCTAGTGACTCTACGCCAGTGGGACTGAGCTTTTCAGTCCAACACTGACGATAGCCAACACAATTAAAAGTTCTACTTAGGGTGCTCACAAGCTGATATCACATGTACTACTAACTTTTCATTTGATCTGAACACGCTGTAACTACATCCACTCGTAATTTTGGTATTAAATAAATGCTGTAATGGAGGAGACGATATTTAGTTTCTAGTAGGTTTTTCTACGTTGAGTTGTTTATATGGGCCCTTTGAAGAACCTAAGATAGAAGTCGATTTAGTTGAGTTACCAATAGGATTTGCTGTGTACTATTAAAGAAGACTTCAAATACTACGACATTCAATGTGTACAATTTAGGGTTTACCGGTGAACGAACGAAGTATCATTCAAATTTGAATCCAAAATTCAAAGTCCAACAAAATTAGCTACTGTCCTCTGATCACACGCTCGGTCGCTATTAATTGAACCAAAATCCATGCAGAGCTACCAGGCCGTCATAGGAACGTGCAATTGCTCTGTCTAATTGAAAGCAAACAGCTAGCCGCGATAGAGCACAAAGGCGCGTCGTCACGGACGCTTGAATTGTTAAACACCGTGTGCCTATGCCTGCCCGGCGCTTGATGGTATGACGATAGCTATGCTAAATATACAGGCTATACTATAGGGGCTTAAACTGTATCTAATCTTATATGATGATGTATTTCCCCTACCTACCTTATCCCCATAACTTATCTCGCTATAGAATAATAACCAAACCACTATCACCTTAACACTATAACCCATTGATACGTGAGCCCATTATCGATGATCATCAAGCGGAAGAGTGCTGGGACGGGCAGGGATCGCAATAAAACGCCCATTAGCCGGAGGCAATAAACTGGATGGGGACACCTCAATCGCCCTGAGTAACGACGTGAGGGAACCGCTCCAAGGCGAATAAATAAATGATCCTTGTCCTGCGTGAGGGAATAAAGGCGGTAGGATGTGGTCATTAAACGTCTCCTGGAGATATTATATTACTTTATAATAAGCGGCTATGATCTTAATTAAGTATCAAAAAACCACTAGCCCTCCGTTCTCCTTTTAAAGCACTGAACTATGACATGTAAGCCTAAAGTCTTGCCAAGAAATATGTAGCTACTCAAAGCCGCATCAAGCTGTCGAATCACTAAAATCATTTACATACATAAAATAACAAAGCAACTTCACTTATCGCTATATTTTTCCACCCCGTCCTAAAGCAACAACCCTGTTCATTATCAGTAACACATAAAAGTCTGATATCAGAAAGTCACCTCTTTTGGGCTTTAATGCCAGTCTCACTTAATACTTCTGTGTCACAAAAATCAAATGTGTGTGACAAAAATCAATTAATGAATTGAAAATTCAACACACCTGTCAAACGCGGTTCCCAGCTAGCATTCTGTACCAGAAATTGGAGTCTGGTAATGCCATGAAATGCTTCGGAACTATCTAAATGGACGGACGGGCAGTAAGTACCTATCGATCATATTCCGGCCTGGACTGCGTACGCGAGCAGACGCGCACACTCAAGTTACGAGCGTCACCAATAAGGAGCGAGACGGAAGATCCGCGTGCCAGACACGTCCGGCAACAATTGCAAGATCACACCACCGCTGGATCTACGCACACACTGAGCCTAAGGTATACCGGTCGCTCGGGTGTAACTAGTGCGCCCACATTAACTTTGAACCCAAGAAAAATATACAATGAGTCGGCTAGCTAGAAGCCCGCCTTCTGGCAAAAAAATACCCCATACAGTATCGGATTCCGATATCCATAACTCGCTCGAACAGAAACCAGACAAACCAGTGCTAACCCACCGTATAAAAAGACCTAGGGAAACATGTTGTGAAGATCAAATAACAAAATTTAAAGATGAAATCAAATCAATGATAAAAGAAATGGCAGAAAGTCAAACTCATAATCTCAACAAACTTATTAAAGATGTAGCCGAAATAAAAGTACAGAATTCCTCAATTCAACAGTCAAACCTAGAGATAGAGAAGTCTTTGCAGTTTCTCTCTGACCAATATGACGGTATGTCAGCTAGAGTGGAAACGCTAGAGCGAGAACGTAAAGAGCACCTAATGTACATTTCCGCGCTGGAAACAAAATTCGAGGACATGCAAAGAACTTTGAAGTCGACTACTGTGGAAATAAGAAATGTACCGTGTGTGTCCAAAAACGAATGTAAGATCGAACTAACAAACATAGTTCAAAATACATGTAAGGTACTTGCTGTTGACACTCAGTCAGGCGATATTAAGGATGTATTTCTTATTAAAGGCAAATCAGGGACATCAACAATTGTGGTGGACTTTACGCGAACCATGACAACGCAAGCAGTAGTCAAGAATGCAAAAGTTTTTAATAATCAACACCCAAATGCACGGCTAAACTCGACGCTTATAGGGCTGGAAGGGCCCTCTGTTCCTATATATATATCAGAAGGTCTGACAAGTAAAGGACGCAGACTCTTGTACCTAGCTCGCGACTTCGCAACAACTACCGATTACAAATACTGCTGGACGAGAAATGGCAAGATCTTTCTTCGCAAAACCGATGAATCTCCGCACATAGAAGTCAAGAATGAAGCCGGTCTGCAGAATCTTAAAAATGCAAAATGACTTTCACTGGTACTTGCCTACGGCTTGCTACTAACTCGTAATAACCTCTTATCCAATTATTGTTTAACTTCTTTATGCATGTTTTTTATTACTTTAAGTTTTACTAACCTTTACTTGCAACATAAATATTATAATATCAAAACAATCGTTACAATCTTAGCTCACTCCAAATTGCTCAGTCACACTCATAACACACCAAACCATAAAATCTCAAATTCATTACATTCCACCAAACCATTTCTGTTTGAGTCATTGCTAACTAACAACAAAATTCGGTCCTACAAATAATGCTGATATAGTTAATGACATGGATGCTATAAATGCTGGGAAATCTTATTTATGTGAACCAGAGTCTTGTAAGCCCATATTGAATTCAACGTTCATCTCGCACACCTTTAAAATACTTACCCAAAATATTAGGAGTATAAATCGCAATATCAATGAATTCAATGTTTTACTTACAAGGTTAAAAATAAATTGTGAAATATACATACTAACTGAAACCTGGAACAACAAAACTTCTACCTTTCCCAAGATTCCAAACTATAACTTACACTTCACCAATAATAATATTAACCAAAACGATGGACTAGTTATATACACCAAAACCGGACTCACATGTTCTGTCGAGGAACCGAAGTTTGACGATGCTAGTTGCCTACTAATCAAAATAAACTCCGACGCTCTTATAGTTGCCTTATATAGATCTCCATCAAAAAGAAATATCACCTCCTTTATAAACTCATTAGATAGGCTACTACTACTGCACAAATCTTATAAAAATGTCATTATCACGGGTGACATCAATATAGATATTAAGCCTAGTAATGAAGACCACAATTCCCAGGAATACCTAAATCTGCTGGCATGTCATGGATTTCTAACAAGTCATACTTTCCCTACTAGAGGAGCAAATTGCCTAGACCACGGTATGGTAAAAACTAAAAATCAAGTTACAACTTTTGTTTTAAAGGCCCCTCTTACGGATCATTCAGCTGTTATCTTATGCTTGGATCTCGTTCCCAAAAACCACCACCGCTTAAAAGCTGCAAAAAATAAAGTAGACTATGATGGCATTCTCAAAGACTTAGAAGAAACTAGTTTCAAAGATATAATAATGTCAAGGGATGCCAATTGGGCCGCAGGGCGTCTTGTGAATCTCCTCTCAAATTATCTTATAAACCGTACCACAAAAATCTTGGTTCCCCGGAGACTTCGTTGCCGTAAGCCCTGGATTACGCCAGGGTTGATACGCTGTATCAGTAATCGCGATAGGATGCATCTCAAATGCAAGGCAGAGCCCAACAATGAAATTATCGCTATTACTTACAATAGGTACAAAAACCACTGCAACGACTTACTTAAGCGCTTAAAAAGGAACTTTGAGCAAAAGGAATTAAGAAGACATTCTAAAAATCCAAAAAAGACCTGGGACACTATTAAATCGATTGTTTACACAAAAAAAGAAAAAACAATTCCAAGTGACCTTCTGAATAATCGTAATACCCCCCAAAATGCTGTCGAAGGTATAAATCATTTCTTTGCAAACGTAGGGACATCATTGGCAAAGGAAATAATTAAAGACAACAATGACGGCGATCTAAATCCCATCGTGGAATCAAGTACACCATCTCCTGTGAACTCCATGGTCATGCTGGAAACTGAAAATGGGGAGGTTGAGGCTATTATATCGGGACTAAAAAACGACTGCGCCACCGGATGGGACGGTATATCCAATACACTTTTGAAAACTTGTAAAAAATACATAGTACCGGTTCTAACACACATTATCAACTTGTGCATAAATACGGGTGTTTTTCCACAAGCATTTAAAACATCAATAATCCATCCTATCCACAAGACTGGGGCTAGAGACTGTGTTAATAACTATCGCCCTATATCCGTCCTGCCAGCATTGTCAAAAATCTTAGAAAAGGTCATTAATAAAAGATTGCTATCTTTTCTTGATAAGGAGAATCTTATATCAACTAACCAATATGGTTTCAAAGCTGGCATATCCACGGCCGACGCTGTTACTGGAATGACAGATCTCATTGCTCAAAACCTAGATAGTAAAAACAAATGCATAGGTATATTCCTAGATCTAGCGAAGGCATTTGACACAGTCTCCGCCCCCTTACTCCTTGAAAAGATGGAAAAAATTGGTATTCGTGGAAAACCTCTTAGCCTATTCAAGAGTTATCTTTCCCACAGAATGCAGAGGGTTAAAATTGGTGACTTGATTAGCACTAAAACTCCAGTTTCTTTTGGTGTGCCTCAAGGTAGTGTTCTCGGTCCTAGCCTCTTCCTAATCTATATAAATGAACTATGTAATCTAAAACATACTAATAACAAGATCTTTACATTTGCCGACGACACAGCTCTTATTTTTTATGGTAGAACCTGGGAGGAGACTAGGATCATTGCTGAAAATGGATTGCGGCTCACAATGCTATGGCTTCGGAAAAACATACTGACATTAAATACAACTAAAACTAAATTCATCACATTCGGCATTACGCATAATCTAATTCCAGAAAATAGTTTTAAAATTGTAGCACACACTTGCAATAATCATATCACATATAATACATTGTGTCAGTGTCTAGTATTAGAACGAACAAATTCAATAAGATACCTTGGTGTAATGTTAGACCAAACTCTCACTTGGATTCCACAAATTGAAACTCTAGCGGAGAAAACCCGTAAATTGATTTTTATTTTCAAAACGCTGCGTCATGTTGCTGACCCAAGCTTGCTTAAAACAGTCTATTACGCTATGACACAGTCAATACTATCCTACTGCATAAAAGCGTGGGGGGGTGCTAAAAAAACACATCTCATTAAAGTCGAAAGAGCACAACGAGCATTACTCAAGGTCATGACTTTCAAACCTTTCAGATTCCCTACATTTCAATTATATGAGCTGTGTGATGTGTTGACTGTGAGACAACTCTTCATTGCGGACACCATACTTACCCAACATAAAAAACTCCAATATAACGCAATACGGCCCCAAACACGGAGAAAAGACAAAGTGTGCCCCAGCAACTCCTATAGAACCTTCTTTATTAACAAATTTCAATGTTTTCTCGGCCCCTACCTGTACAACAAAATTAATCGTACTCTTATCCTATATCCACTCAACACACACGACTGTAAAACAAAACTAACGGTTTGGCTTAAAACGCAATCTTACAATGACACTGAAAATTTATTTATTATTCAAAAATGAGCTGAGTACCTATTAAAATTAATAAAAATATGTAATGTAATGTGTGTATATATATATATATACGGTTATATATATGTTACAATTTTCTCACTGGGGACATCACGTGTACTTATCAACACATCTAAGGAAGAATCTAGTATCTAAGATACAGGCTAGGCCTAGTTTAGATACTAGAATTACAATGAAATAATATACACTATCTAATCTTTAATTTACTTACACAACTTTGTTAAGATATTCTTATTACTACAAACTAACAATTTTTTCTGACCTAAATAGTTCGAAGTTTCAGTGGTTGAACTCAACAATGAATCGTAGGCTTGAAGTAAAATAAAATGTAGTTCTACCCGCAACATTTAATACAAATTTTATGTAATATGCTAGTTTGTATAATTATGGTGTATTTTGCTTATAAACAATAAATCTTTATTATTATTATATTTTGGTTAATATGTTCTCCCAGGTGATTGGGGTCTAACCAAATCCGCGGGCTTTTGGCCAAGCAGGAAATGGTGGGGGTGTTTTGTGTGTGTGTGTGTGTATGTTTGTATGTCTGTGTTCGTGTGCGTGTATGAGTTGTATGTGTGCGCTTTATGTTTGGTCTATTGATAAAAACTTTCTTACAATCCTACAAGTATTCAGAACAGTTGCTTTTTGAAGAAGTGTGTATATAAGTTGATGAATGCCTAAGAATGCGAGACTGGTGTGTAGTGTGTGAGGAATGACGCCTGTAGATGATAGGACTATGGGTATAGTTTTAACCGTCTGTACTCTCCACTGATTTTTGAGTTCGATTGATAAATCTGTATATTTGGCAATTTTTTCAGTGTATGTTGATGCAAGATTGTGTGTGTTTGGTATGGCTATGTCTATTAAGTGTATGGTGCTATTATTTTTATCGTAAAGTAAGATATCTGGCCTATTGTAATGTATTGTTTTATCAGTGATTATTGTACGGTCCCAGTATAGTTTAAAGCTATTTGATTCTAATATTGTTTGTGGTGTATATTTATAGTATGGTACTTTTTGTGTAATGAGTGAGTGTTTGTAGGCGAGGTGTTGGTGTATGATGGCGGCGACTTGATCATGACGGTGTTTATAATCTGTTTGCGCTATGGATTTGCAAGCACCAGTTATGTGCTGAATAGTCTCCGGGCTGCTATGGCAGTGCCGGCATACATCTGATACAAGAGTTCTGTCCTTTATAATGTATTTTCTATAGTTTTTAGTGTCTATTGTCTGGTCTTGGATAGCAATCATGAATCCCTCCGTCTCTGCGAACAACTCGCCACGTTCAAGCCATGCGTTCGATGCACTCTTATCGACGTTTGGTCTGACTAAATCGTGGCGGTGTCTGCCGTGGAGGGATTTTTGTATCCAAGTATCTAGCTTCTGTGTGTTTGATGTGATATTCTCATTTTTCTGAGTCGAGTGGTCGGATAGATTGAGTGGTGTAAATTTCTTGTCTGTGTGTGTTATGACTCTATGCAATGTAGATCTTTCTGTCTGATTTTTAAAGAATGTGCGGAGTGTAGTTATTTGTTTGTTGTGTAGGTTCTGAACATCTATCAGCCCTCGTCCACCTTCAGCTCTCGGAAGTGTAAGTCTCTGTACGCATGCTCGTGGGTGATGTTTCCTATATTTTGTCAAGAGAGTATTTATTATACGTTGGAGTCTTTTCAAGTCAGTCTGTGACCAGCGGATAATGCCGAAGGAATATGTTAGTATAGGGACAGCATATGTATTTATGGCCTTGATTGTATTTCTAGAATTTAATTGAGTGTTAAGTATTTTGTGCAGTCTGGCTCTAAACTTTTCTTCTAAGGTTTGTTTGGTTTCTTTTTGGTGTATTTGTTGTGATTGTTGGTAACCTAGGTATTTATAACCAGAATTATTATCTACAGGATCTATTGTTTGACCATTTTGAAGTTGATAATGATTTGCTTCTATTCTACCTTTACTTACGGATTGTATCTTACACTTGTCAATGCCAAACTGCATATGAATGTCTTCGGAAAACGTTTGTGCAACTTCTACTAATTCATTTAGTTCGTTTAAGGTGTTTGCATATAATTTGATATCATCCATGTACATTAAATGAGAGAGAGTGTAATTGATATTGTCATTTACTATTTTGTAACCGTTATTAGAGCTATTGAGGAGATGAGAGAGTGGATTAAGAGCAAGACAAAACCAGAGAGGGCTTAAGGCGTCTCCCTGGAATATTCCTCTGCGAATTCTTATCGGTTCGGTCTCCATGACGGTTCCCTCATTAGTGAGCTTTAATACAGTAGACCAGTTTTGCATAGCGTGCTTTAAAAAATGTGTTAGTGTGGGGTGGATTTTATAGAGATCAAGTACACGTGTAAGCCACGAGTGTGGTACTGAGTCGAAAGCTTTTTGATAGTCTATGTACATGGTAAAAATATCTGTCTTCTTAGTGAGTGCCTGTTTGGAAACGACTGCATCTATTGTTAACTGTTCTTTACAACCTTGACTCAGCTTTCTGCATCCTTTCTGTTCTTCTAATAATATGTTGTTTGTGTTAATGTGAGTGTAAATAGTTTCAGCAATACAGGATGTAATAATTTTATAAATAGTTTGGAGACATGTGATTGGTCTATATTTGGCTGGGTTTGCAGTATCACTAGGGTCTTTTGGTAGCATGTGAGTAGTTCCTGCGGTAATGTAACTTGGTATGGTGTTCGGGCTGAGGATGAAATTATTTATATAATTACGTAAATGTGAATGAATATATGTAAATTTCTTATACCAATAATTATGGATATGATCTGAGCCTGGGGCCTTCCAGTTATGTAACCTCTTGATGACCTTGTTGAAAATATCTAAAGGAATATCTATAAATTCCATTTGTTGTACACTACGTGCTTGTACATTTTCTATCCAAGCAGCCTCAGTATTATGCTCAACGGGAGTGTCCCATATCTTCGCCCAGAAGCCGTGCAATTCTTCAGGTGTTGGCCTACTGTGTGTGTTGTGTGATGAGTTGTTGCTAGTGGTGGGATTGTGTGAGGATGGGTTTGTGATTGAGCGGTAAAATTGTTTTTCATTTGTTTTAAATTGGGTGTTCTGTGTTTTGCGCAGAGTACATTTTTTATATCTTTTTAATCGGTTTGTCACGGCACTAAGTTTTTGTTTAAGAGTGTCTAAAAAGTGAGTAAGCTCTGTATTTGATTCTTCGTGTTGAGAGTGGATTTTGTATTGGTCAAAAATCAATTTTACATGTTTGATAATGTTTATATTTCTATTACCGTTAATATATTGAGTTAATCTACCTATTTTGACTCTTAAATCTTCTAATTTTTTTTCTAGTCTTATTTGCCATTTTGGTTTGTGACTAATTCGTGTGTTTGGATTATGTGGTGATAGTGACAGTTTTGTTCCATTAATTTGAGCAGCGGTCCACGCTGCGCTATACAGGATAGTTTGGAAGGTAATAAATTCTGTGTTTTCATGAAGATGTTCAGGGAGTAAAACCTTATTTATGTATTGTACTGTGATTGCTAGTTTTTTTGTCGCCTTTTGCTTAGGGATGTAAGTTCTCTGACTGGGATTTGTATTTGTAAAATTTTGTAAAACCTCTTTAAATGTTTCATCAATTTCATGATTTCTCTCTAGAGTGATTGTAAATTCTTCTGCATCTATGTGTGTTTGGGGTATGTCAGAGTTATATGTATGCATCATTATGCTATTCTCAGGGCTTAACCGTGAAATATTGTCTGATTGGTTGCATGTTATTGATGAAGTTTGAATTTGTGTGTGGGTAATTGGTGTATCTGAGATTGCTATGTCTGCTATTTCTTGTATTAACGGAGTGTATACTGTGCGCAGTTCGGCATTTTCATTGGTTGTTACTGTCGTATTTTCTGAATTGATTACCCGGGATGTGAAATTTGTAGAGGAACTGAGCATTATATGTTCTGTATTACTGTTTTCTGACTGTAATGATGTTAAATTAATTTGTAACTCTCTAGCAACTTCATTTTTAATTAATTTTATTCTATCATCTGAGATGTACTTATTATTTATTATTGCTCTTCTTTGATCTGCTACCCTTTGTTCAGATATATGTTCTAGGTGGGGAAATAAATTAATGAACTCTTTATGTAAATATTTCCTGTATGCTGTTTTATTGGTTTCTAAGTGTGTGATTTTGTAATATATCCTAATTATTGTCTCGTTATACTCGTTTGTCCATTTTAATCGTTGATCTGGTTGTGTGTTGAATGTTTGAGTGAAGTTTGTTACTTGTGTATTAATAG
Organism: Pheosia tremula; assembly: GCA_905333125.1. Taxonomy (NCBI): domain Eukaryota; kingdom Metazoa; phylum Arthropoda; class Insecta; order Lepidoptera; family Notodontidae; genus Pheosia; species Pheosia tremula. Next base: position 732,840 of record HG995403.1, on the reverse strand, counting down.
ATTGTAGGTCAGTTCTGACGTCATTATAAATTGTATCTATTTGCTCTTGGGGTAACAGCTTCTTTTGGACTATTGCTCTACGCTGATCTCCTATTCTTTGTCGACTTACTTGCATATCGGGGAATTTTTCAATGAATTTTGTGTGTAGGGGTAGTAGATATGATTTTGTGTCTGTTTCCATATTAGTAAGATGAAGATAAGTACGTAGGATGAATTCATTCATTTCTGTGCTCCATTTCCTACGTATTTTTTTACCGCTAGTGGTGGGCACAGGTTCTCTGACAGAGTTTGTCTCCTGCGCAACATCCATAAGCCCTATAATAATGGAAGATGACGGTGTCGGTGACACACAATATGAAGGTGGTGTTGAAGCGATGGAAGGGAATAGAGACGGGGATGAAGAAGATCCCGCCTCTGAAATATGGTCGGCTGTAGCATATTTATCGAGAGGAGCCCGCCTGCTCGGCCCCTCGTCGCCGATGGTTCGCATGCTGTGACATCCAGCATCGGCTCCAGATGTGCCCCGGCGACCCCCGGGAAGCGACCGCAAATCGTATCTACTTTTATTAACTTTCTCCATATTCATCATCATGAGCTAGGTGGATAGTAAGAGAGGAAAGGTTTGGGACCGTTAGTTCAGAAAGGGTAAAGGATTGATTGGTCTAGATGTTATTGACCTAAAAGTGCCAGCTTTCTTTAAGCCCCCCCACCACGGCAAGGTGGTCCCATTATTATTATTATTATTATCGATGCATTAGCAGATTAGTTCCACCTTGTGCATGGGGAATGAATGCAGTTTGAGTAAGTTAGAGTAATCTGGATGTGGTAGAGCAAATTACATTATTTTAAGAAACCATCAGTGCGTAGACGCATGACTTGAGTTTGTGTTACATCATTCCGTAGCAAATGATGTCATTGTCTTTGTCATATGGAAAGTACTTAAAGCTTGATGTTTGGAAGAACTTCAAAGGCTGTTGTCATCTTCGTGCCTACAAAATATGTTGTATACTCAAATAGCCAATTACCTACTATAAATAATTAATGTACCTTACTGTTAAAAGATTCTTGACAGATAAAGCAAATGAAACCTGTACTTTCGTTTTCTTTATCTGTCAAGATACTGTGCTTATCCAATGTAATTGTACGATCACATCCAGATACTAAACATCTCGGGCTTACTTACATTACATGAGACTGATGCAGTATCGATCCATTAACATTTGCATTTTAGATTTAATACGTTTAACTATTCCGAGAGGTCGCTACAATTTTATGAGTCTTGCAACAACACCCAAGGGAATAGACGGCGCATCATTTAGTTCCAACTTAATTGGTATATGTTTTGTTTTAGTAATGCGAGCACTTGTTGATGGTATGAATGCCTAATAGATGGTCTGATTGGCATGGATGGTGTAGTGGTACTGGGTTCAAATCCTGATAACTTTGTTTGATGAGCACGAATGTTTGTATCCGAGTCATGATTTTTCTCGTTCTCTATATACTGAGATCGATCGCCCCGAGTCCATGGTACGGTACCCGTTTATACAAGCCTTGCTTAGTTTAGTACCGTACTGTTGGTGTGTTCGTCTGACCATATAATTAATATCATAAAATCCGGCCTTTCTATGATCGTTAAAATATTAAATTCTAAGGAAATTATTAGTTATTTTGAATTAAGAAATAAGCTTGAACTGCAGTCAACGCCCTCGAAAGTTATAAAACTCAGCAATGGCACTCAACAATAAATGTTACTGTATCAACTATAAAACGGCAATGCAATTAGCATTCACTGCTATAACTTTAAAATTTTATTGCGGTACTTTTGAGTTTTTTGAAATTATACTGATTGTTAGAAATATTAAAAGGTATTTGGCTGAATTAAAGGTAACTAGTAGGTGCATTGTAAGGACCAGCCATCATTAAATCACTCCGCAGCAACTGAGTTGATTATCAATTGTCTAGATTCTCAATGAGCTGAATTCCCTTTTTTTGTCACACTACAAGCATATGTGACTGAAAAGATTCAGTAGAAAATTCAGCGGGCTTATCATTTTTACAGTATTTTTTTCGCCATCAATTTACTTTACAAAAAGTTATAATTGTTACCTTTGGGAGCTAATACGATGTATTAAAAAAACAATAAAGTCGATGCTTTGTAAACCTTCCTAAACCTAGCTTCTGGCGTTCATAAGTCGTTCACAACGGTCGTACAGTATCATGTAATTATCGTCCCGACCCCGCGAACATGGTTCCAATTTTGCCTTAGGATGTGTGTGAGCCGCTGGGAACAATTACCAGCCATGACATGCACTTGCTGATTGAACTCTCGAAATATGCTGCAGATGTCAGAGGCATTGACGACGTTCTATTTAATCGTGGGTTATACTCGCCTTCTGTATTTGGTTGGCTTGTCTACACATAGTTTACTAAAGGGGTTTGTTAAAAACATCGTATATCAAGTTGAAATGAGTTAAGGTCTGCTTATTTGCATGAAGACGTTGGAAGTACATGATATTTTTGTATATTATATGGCGTTGCACGAATAAAACTGTTTGCATAAATTGTCATGTTTCGTGTATTGAATCATTCATTTTAAAACGTAACATTATTATGCGCTCACGGCAGCGGCTATACTTCGTGTGTTCTTTCACTCTTACCTTCATTCTAAAATTTATATTTTAATGTTATATAGGTGTGTAAATAAAGGTGTTATCTTATCAAACATAAACATGATCTAATGACGTCATATATTAACACAGTACAATTTGCAGTGTGTAGACATTGTACAAACCGATAGTGGCGGCCCCCAGCGGCGCTGGCGTGTCGATACTCGATACTCTGACGTGATGACGTACCGAGATATCGATCTAAATATACTGCCCCGGGACTCATAAGACCATGTAAGTAGATGGCTAATAAAACTTAATTATTTACCTACGGAACTTGTCACCTACAACGTAACGACAGTTTGCAGAGCCCAAATCCAACATAAAAATATGTATCGCGATATCATTATATTCTCAGTCGTCGATAAGTTGTTTGATATTTCCAACATTTTGTTAAATAATATTACGAAGCAAATCAACACATATAATTTGAAATAATTGGACTCTACTGTAAATCAATTAATTTGTAGTAAAAAAAAACTATAAAATGTCTCATCATACTCTTTAGAAAGTCTATCACTAAATGTCACAAATAAGCAAATTGTTCAATCAAGTTAGACCAAATAGTTTAACCAAAATTAAATAAATGGCGCATAAGCATTACTATATTTATGCGAGCAAAACAATGCAGGTGGAAAATACTTAGCGGCCACACTTCGCAAACAGCATTTAGTTGAACTGAAATCGAATAATAGTAAAAGCTGTTTCGGTAAAGTCCTTGTCCAACGCTCGGCGTGTAAGTAATTCGCGGGAACAAGTTAGTCGCGTCCAGGGAACTTTCCGGGATGGGGGGAAGTGCGCGGCTAAAAACAACGAGACGTGTGGCACCATTTCGTTAACTCTAGTTAAATGTTTTATTAACTATCGTTTAGTAATTTAATCAACGATATTAGTCATGTGTTGTTTGATATCTAACTTCGCCCCGTACCTGTACAATAATCGTGGGAGACCGCATATTGTTTTCAATACAGACGCCGAATCTGTCGCTTTTCATGTCTGTTTGTTTGTTCGTGCATCACGGGAAATCTACCGGATGTACTTTAGCGTGATGATAGCTTATGACCCAGATAAACATAAAAAATACTTTTCATTCCAGGAAATTATGGATTCCCTGCAACGGCTAATATTGGTGAATATAATATTTAATATTGCGCTGGAATTAAGCTTTCAATAAGTATTGATTAATTGGCCTAATAACTTATTGGTTCGATTTGTTGAGGCCTTGGTAGATCTCTACTCAACAGTAGGAGGTGTTTTAAATCTAGCGTTAACTATTCCCATAATCTAGCTCGGTGCAACCGGAACGATCACGTAATTAAGTTATTGCAAGTTTGCGAGTGGACAGATGCAGAGTATTAGGACACCATATAGTTTATAACTAAGATACATAGAGTTACTCTCATTGAAAAAAAAGTGAACCACCAATTTCAAAACATCTTTAATTTATCACTACACCAAGCTGTCTTCAAACTATAATAAAAACTCAGATACGATTTCAAAGAAACTCTATAGCCTACTGGACAGTGGGATCACCTGCGTGCGATCCCAGAGCGTGGTCTCGGGTTTGATTACATCGACCGTTAAACTATAATTGACGGGAGATCACTTCGGCAAAAACCGCCGAATCCTTCCGCAAGTTTATAATATTTTAGTATTCTAAAGGCCATATAGTACAAAGCTACTTACAGATTTGAGTCTAGTACCTACTGCGAGAGACTTCTTCTGCCTTGAGAATTCGTTATCTTAAATTTTTCAAAATAGCTCATAGATTTGAATTGTATTTGAGTTCGGCGGTCATAATAATACGCTATCATTAAACAAAGCATTAAACAACAAATTTTAAACAAAACAACGTTCAGCGGGGAGAGTGTACTGCCTACCCTCTGCCTACCCTTTCAGGCATTACAGGCATTGGCAAATCGTTTAACTTAAAATATCGGCCCTCGATAACGGACTGATATGAATGTCTATTCCACTGCTCGGTACCTATCAGTCAGGCGTTAAACACGGCACATCGAGCGTCCGCGTGACGGATCGCTGGCAAGTTGTCACGTTTTGCTGTCCGACTATTCACAAACTGGAGCGGAGCGGGCAAGAGGAATGAAAAATACAATGCGATTATTTACCATAGATAGGATTGGCGAATGTTTTTCTAAAAATATTTCTAGAAGAAATAGTTTGCGGTTGCTATCAGTACATCAGTGGATGTCTTCATGGCAAAACCCATAGACATTACGTCAATACGCTACTTACATTAGCCGGCTACCTGTGACGCTCCACGAGAGCCAAGATCAGAGCAAAAAATAAAATGTCTTAACCCATAAAAAAAAGATAGCTCGTACTACATCCAGGGTAGTCTTTAAGAAAGCTTTCACTAAAAATAACCTGTGTTTCCAAGCTTGCCAAGTCCACGACTTAGACTTGAACTTCGTGCAAACTTATTGGACTTATTTTATCAGCAAAAGTAACAAACTAACTTGACCATTAACCCCAATATTAAAACTAGGTAAATAATTATTATAGAATTGACGACCTGATTAGCGCAGTTGGTAGTGACCCCGCTTTCTGTGCAGAGGGTCCCGGGTTCGAACCATGGTAGGGACAAGCTTTGTGTGATGAACACGAATGTTTGTACCATAGTCATGGAAGTTAAATATCTATGTAAGTATTATATACTGGGCTTGTCCTCAGTCCATAGTACGGTACCAATAATACAAGCGTTGCTTAGTGTGGGACCGTATAGTTGGTGTGTTCGTCTGTCTTATCATATGATTATCAAAATCAGAGAGCAGACGGAGTAGTAGGTAATATTCAGAGACAGTACATCTTATAATTCTGGTCAAAACCTTCCCCAGAGGACACGTGGGACCTTCAACACAAGCGTACGGACCATCAAAGAGGTGATAATAAACATATTTCTTTCTATCCACGTACATATGGTACGTACGTTCCCGGGACGATAAAACAACAACGTTAACGTTGTTATTATGAAAAATCCAATATTTCAACCTCCACAAACTAAATTTATATGGTGCCAGTGTCGACTAATCTGATTATCCGGAACTAAATAAATTTAAAAGCGTAGGGAAATTGGAGTTTGTTTTGTTCGTAGTTTCTGAGCATATAGAAAGAGGTCCTAAAATAGATATTTATCAATAGCCGTACCTATTTTAAGCCTGTTTAGTAATATTGAGGACTTTATTCCCTGAACGGCACAGCTACAGGGCTGTATCGCTAGAGCTAGGCATTGCCACGCGAAAATGAGCTTAAGGTGAGCAAGCAGTAAAGTCTATTAAAGTACATACTTTTAGGTCGGCGGTGCACGGTCTGATATGGTTATACAAGCGCGGTATAGCCATAATTACGTCATTGATGCATTGGAGAAAACTGGGTGAACAAAAGCGCACGTTTGTCCCTTTGAAAGAATACACGCATATAGTATTCTTCCGTATTTATTAACCGACTTCAAAAAGGAGGAAGTTATCGATTCAGCGCGTAAGTTTTTTGTTGCCTGTATTCTCAAATCATTCTCGAGGCAGGCACATCGATAGTTCCGAGCCCTTCATTATTCAAATATTATACAGTCGGCAACGGTTACGCCCATCTAATTCTAGATGTAAAATAAGTTGGCCAAAATTCAATATTCCCAAACAATATAGCAACACCTGTGTGGTACATTTCCATCTCGTCCGAGCGGGGCTGCTGCTATAAATATTCAATTTAGATACATACTTGTACCGTCTTATATGTGATACAAAATTGATGGTGGTATTATATTTATACTTATTGGTCGCCATTGTCTCATTGGGTAGAGCTGGGTTCTAAAAATACACCCTGTTAAACTGACAAAACGATGTTCTGTGATGTAATGAGTAAAATACGATATAGTTTACAAATTAATTACAAAATTGAAATAGAACTAATTTTAGGGATTTTATAGCGTTAATTTTGTGGTTTTTCTTTCCCAACGTTTCGGCATCTACCACTGGTCACGAGAGGCCTGAGATGTTAGACGTCCTAGTGTCATAGTTTGAACAGGGGTACCCTTATATTTAGTTGTATGTTTGCGGTCCGATCTACGCAAAAAAAATATTGTGTTTTTTTGTGTAGTTTCCGCGAGCGTAACTATTAATATAAGGTTTATTATGTCTTTTGTCATGCGTATTTTAATTGATAATTCGTGTATCTCTTCCCTTAATGTAACTTGGTTCTATATAGATGAATAATGGTTATGTATTTACTAAAACGTTTACCACACAACAATGAGGCTTTCAAATTTAATGAATTTCTATCCATTTGGTTAAACAAAACTTTTCAATCTAACACTTTTGTTGTGGTCCCAGAGACTTCGAGTCGAGTGTAACTTCGGTATGGCATTCCACTTTGTGGCTTTTGTTTAGCTTATAATATTTACCTGAAAATTATTTATTCAGTGGCCTTCGAACCGTTTGATGTGTATTTTGGCCAAAACATTTAAGTTTGTTCACAACATTTTGTTCAGCCAAAGCGGTCGGGATTATTAATTTGTTGGTGTTACGTACTATCCAATATTACGGAAATAGAAAAACGGGGATTTGTCTGAAAAGTGATACAATTACATATTATCATATTGAAAAAATCATAAGGTCTCAAGAATTCAATTATTTGTTTGCTAAAACCATGGGTATAACATACACTTATTACTTACTTCGTTCCAAATACTGATACATATATCATTTTGGTATGGTCCCTAATACAAAGAAATACTTTCCTATTTTCATAAAGTTTAACCTTACACGCAGCCATGGTCCACCATTGTTTGCATTTCCTATTCATTCAAAACGAACATTGTTTAATTGTTTTCATGTCTATTAATTCTTTATTTATTGTTATTTAACACAAAGGCTGCTTAAATGACTTGTTAATTTCTTAAGACAAGATTAATAACAGTTACAGCAACAATGAATGAATGGGGGGTGGAGGGGGGTAGAGGGCGGGCGGACGGATCAAATGTCCACCGCGCCCGTCTTGTTAACGACTACAAAATGATAAATTTACTTTGCCAAACAATGAAACAGACTTAGTTTGGTGTAAGGCTTGTATTCCACTGGCGGTTGCATGATATAGTATGTAAGAATGCTCCATCGTCGATCTCAGGTGAGATCGAGATCAAATACTTGCCTATTATGTAATAAAAAAAATCATATCATAAAGCGATGTTTTAACTATCTAATTAACTAACTATTATTTAACTTATTTCTAGCTTCTCTTCTCCCTTTCCCATTTCAAAGCCAAAGTCAAATCATTTATTTCGTCTAGACCTAAGGTGGCACTAACAAATTGTTATGTTATTTTCTTTACTCTACAACTAGATTGGAACGGAACATCAACTACAGATTCGGTAAGAAACTCAGGGGCCTTATCTTCATTTACAAAATATTTTTTTTTTTGTTTTTGTGTTCCAATCTTCGTACCTTGATTTAGATGATTAGGTACCGATGTTTACACAGAGCTATTTAAAAACTGGTTTCTTAAAGAACCCTCTGAAGCACGGTGGAGGTTAGATGTTAAAACACGGTCACCCATCCAAAGTCCGACCGAGGCACGAGCCGATCCCGATCTGATGTTACCCGCGATTTAAAAGTATGTCCTTCTTACCGGGATAAACAGTCGCCTATGTGCTTTTCCATACTATAATCTATCTCTGTGCCAAATTTCATCCAGATCCGGTCAGCCGTTCTGGTGTGAGAGAGTAACAAACATCCATCCGTCCAAACATTCATATTTATAATATTAGTGTGATTTTAGGTATTGCTACAAATTCGATGAGCGAAATTACCTAAGAGAGGTGATAGAAAACCTGTAGCGCCAGCTGAGTAACTTAGACCGTAGCTGACGTACTCAACATAGCTTAAGTACTTCTTTCACTTTACAACATACTTAACTTAGTTTAGGTACGTTGGTTTGAAATTAATCAAACAGTATGTAGTTATGAGGGCGCGGACGTCCCGGCTAGATTGATGTACCCCCGGGATTTTCCGGGACCAGCAGCCATCAGCTGGACATTTTGAATTCAAATATTACACTTCGATTTTCAATACCGAGCTAACGACTTGGCATTTTGTTCTGCAAATTAAACTTTAACCGTTCAAATCTAAAGTTTAAATTACATCACCGCAATGAGCGTTGAACACCTTATTGCGTTATTAACTTCGATTGATTAATTGTTTATCTTGAGGCTTATTGGAGAATCCGATTAATGCTTCATTGTTTCGGTATTTAGATGTGGTTTAATTTCAATTATACCAAATAGATTGGAACTAAAAGAGAAAGGAGTAATCAAAATATGTATTGAGTAATTGCAATTCCAAAGGTAATTAATTACATTACGTAAAGAACTACGGGTCAGTCAGTTGTGATTCTTATATCATTATTTAGACTAGGTCTAATTGTATTTTTATCAACAAACGATTGCTCATAGCTGCTAAAACTACAAAAGTCATGATAAACTTGCCAATAGTACAAAACACACTGACTTTCCGAGGGTTTCAACTCAATGTTGAGGTATCCTTGCCTGAACAATTGAATTCAACTGTGAAGTATTTCGGTAACACACTATTGTAGATTTTACTTATATATCCTACTCAAAAAGCACTTACCCGGCACTCATCTGGCATCCAACATTCATACGAAAAACTAAGGTGTCATCAAAATCTGAAGACAATCACAGGATGCACCGACGGAACGGTTACATATCTCAATCTGTTTTGGATGTAGTAATCGGCGCTGAAGCATGGCTACATTGGGCTCCCCCACGCCCCTTCCGTGTTTGGCCGTAAATGTGGATAGAACATGTTCCTTTATACTGATTATCTTTCTATGGAAGGAAGAAATCACATATTTACTGCCTCTCAGGATCTAGAATTAAAACTCGTTGGGCGGAAATTCGGTTTCAGTGGTGTCACATCCTGTAGTTCATACCATATGTTTTCAGACTAAAAAAAGCAAGGGTAATATGGATGATAAGTAAATACCCATGTAGGTACTGATATAAGATAAGGAACTGCCCTGTGTACTTTTTGGAACTAAGTAGATATTATCTAAAACAAGTACTAGCAGAAACCACTTTAGATAAGTATTAAGTAAGTTATTTTAAAAGTACTTTTCTCTACTACTTAAGTCGTCTCAAGATACACTTATTCATTGAGTTGATACTTATAAAAGCTCCCACGAAATCATGATAAATGAAAAGAAAAACAGTGTTAAAAATTGCACGATTCATTTCACAATAGGGCACGATTTAACAAAAAAGGGACTGAATCCCCAACATCAACTTGCGAAGGTACACGTAATACCACCTTCGTTGGCTGAAATTAATTAAGTTAGGTAGTTTGGTCGAGAAAAAAAGGGGTTGGCATTAAGAAGATGGACAGTACCCCTGCAACTGAGCCCCGGCTGACAATGATTTATTATATGTTGTGTGGCACGAGAAAAATGTTAGTAGTCGGCCGATACACTGGGAACTCGATTCTCTTGGGAATCACTGAGAATCTCGATTTTGTATGTGTAGGATTCGAGGTAGTTTAGAGCGTCAATAGCCTAGTGGTTAGAGAGGATACCCTTGTAACCAAAATATTTCTGAGTGCAATCCTAAACTAGTCATTAAAATATTGACGTTAGCCGATTCCTAGCACTAGCTATGGACTTTGCTTAGCACTATTAGTAATATCTTTAGCACATTAGTATTTATAAACCATTTATATTTAAAAAAAATTGCTTGTTGCATGACGAAAATTGGTGACACATGCGGAAATGGCAAGCAATGTTGAGCTAACTTTAAAAAAAATATAATATATAATCGAAATTGTAAGCCGGAACAGTGAGCCAAACGTCCTATGCCAAATATGATGCATTATTTATTATGTTGGAGTTCTTTCTAAAGCATTATTCATTTTAAGGTGACACCACGATGACTTAATGACCGTTAGTAGCTCAAGGTGTCCGGTAACCATCAAAGGAAAGGGTTGTTATTTTAATAGCGCTTAAGAAGTTTTGATTAATGTCCCTCGCAGCATCTCAACCCAGCGAGCACGATCAATCATCTGTACTGTTTTTATTTAAGTAAGTGTCTTGTCCGAATAGTTTATCCCGATTTTTTTTTTGACATAAAGATGTCATACTGGGTGAAAAAGTTACTGTATCGTCAATAACTTAATGGTAAGTGTCACTTACAGTTGGGAAGGTGCGGATGAGGGTTGATAACAGAATACCTTCCATGTCTCGCCTATAATGATTTCATCCATATACGTAATTCATGTTGAGTACTAGAGGGGCACCTTAAATATTTTTTTAAATATTATAGTTTTTCCATTTTACCAGCGTAACACTCTAGTTTTACAATAAAAAGGAAAACTTAAATCTATCAAGTCCTAAACCGCTGGCACGTTAAAAACATAACAACAAACTTTTAACTTTATCTCATTTCCTACAACTTCGTCGACAAAAGTAGAAAATACATGAATTTATCTTAGCTCTCACATAATTTCAAAGAAATTATAAAGTTTCCAAAGAGAATTATGGCACACGTCTGTATCGTGGAACACATCGCTTCTCTGCGAATCCGTAATCCAATATCAGTGGATACGAATCGAGGGTTTGGAAAACGCAAGGAAAATATTGCTTTGAAGAAATGTTTCGTACAAAGACCGGTTTATTTTCTTTTTTGTGCAAATCGAATCATACAATTGTCGACTGTGCGAATTAATTTATTATAGGAAAAAATACGTAGATATTTGCGACATTTACTCAAATTTAGACATGAGTCGAATTCTAATCTCACCTTGATCCAATACCATCATTTATTTGCCTTCAATGTGTTTTTTATCAATCAATTAATTGAATCTGTTTTTTATATTAATTACATTCTTGACATTGGCATAATAACCGTTGGGTGGGTGAAGCTATTAAAAGGAAGAATGACCACGATTCTTTCAATGGAAAAAAAACAAAAGAGTTGACCAATTGCAAATTACGCGATTCCGTATAATAGATTGAAAACATTCATAGGAATAGGGTTTGAGTAATATTTCGGAAAAGTATCAAGAACACCGTCACATCCATGTCACCAGTGAATCGCTTTTGAATATGTTTTCAATACCGTAGATACAAATTACACAATGACCAAAGTAGCAGTCCATATGAGAATGCATTTGAATTTATCCGGATTGTAACGGAGACGCTTCAATACGGATAGGAGTATCCCGGGCAATATGCAAGCAAATGTACGTTGCAGCAAGATTCGTATATTGAAAATAACAACCTTGGCAATCGCAAATTGATTTTGCATTGCAACTTTTACTTGTTCTATTTGCTATTTATTGTTTGATCTTCGTTGATTTTCGAATTTCAACCTTACTGATTCATGCTTTGTTATGAAATGATCTTTATACCACGAAAAGTATCGTTTTCAAATAATATTGCTCCATAACCGTAGTTTGAGCTTGTCTCACTAGATATAATGGCGCCCAATATGAGACTCAAGTTCTACCAACTAAGATTTCTTATTACATTATAATTATCATATACGAGGCAACGTATTTAGTAAACAGGATTATCTTCATCACGCAAGGCTACGATAGTGAACAAACAGCTAATCACACAAACTTCGATGTCACCAAAATCCTATCTCCAATATCTAAAGGGTCTATATGTATCCTGCCTTCACTATGCTATCGAGGGGCAGAGCGGGTCTGCAGATAAAGCACGCAGGCTGGTGCTTGAGTGGCCGCCGAGCAGTGACAACACTTCACCTGCAGACTGCTAGGATTTACCATGCTGGCGTGATACATCGAAGTGTAAGGCGAGGGATATTCTTGACAGGAAACAATGGCATAGTTGGTTATGGGAATAAAGTCACTTCTGGAAATTTTGGGTCTCTACGCTCCGAAGTGCCATCTTTGAAGTCGTTCTAAAGTTCCTAGACGTTAATCTTTTTGTTTGTTCCTATTAGTACTTTGTTATTACCGTTCAAGGTATTCATTTCACTCATTTGATGTTGAATTATGTGGTAGGTAATATTGGTAGATACCAATTCTAAAGATTATTAAAACTGGTTATTTGAATACAGTTCAGTGCTAAATAATATAAAAAAATATAATTAAAATGCCTTCTCCATTTTCAGCGCGCTCCCGAATGCTGGATTGATCGTATACATCAGATACAGTCCGATCCCTGACGATGCAGCGTCCGCCCTTCGCTAATCCATCTTGAGGCTGTACCTGCCTCTCGCCGATCCTTATAATATCGATAGGCACTATCGGTATCGGTATAAATGTTACTTAATTTAAAAGAGAACAAAGACTTATAAGACTGTTAAAGTCTTTTGGTCTGTGAATTATATCTCCAGTTAATCTGTCTATGGCAGCAATTTAGTTCGGTTAGTTCAAAATAAGTACCTGTAGCTGAATAATAGTGGGTCTATTATAAAACAAGTTACTCACCCATCCATCCATCCATCCATCAATCAGCCGAAAGACTTGCACACATCACGGACCATCGCAACTCAAATCCACAGGCTTCCTGGGACGAGTGTGATATCGCGCCATATTACCTACACTTTACTCATAAACAACGCCGTTTACCTTGTCTTTGTTTTAATAAAAATATGGGAAATCTTTGAATCTCGATTGCTATTCTTTTTATTGCGCGAACGGAAAGTTTTTTCATAACAAGGGAACAACTTTCACATAGCTCCGGTTCAGTTATAGCTGGTTTTACTGCGTGGACCTTCGTGTACCTATTGTATTGCTTTATTTACTACTTTTTGAATATCAAAACTTCGATACGAGTGCTCTGTATTTCAATACGGTTATAGGCGTCTTAGGAATTGGTTTATGGAAAAGAGACTTTTTATGTTATTCCAGATTGAATGACGGTAGGTACCGACGACGGTGGGACTGTATGAAGAAACGTTCAGACTATTTTTTTTGTGTTCGCGATTTTAAATTGGGCGCCGCCAAATACAATATACCTACCTACATAAATGGGCTCAACAATAGCATAGGGTTTTTATAATTCATTACTTCCAATGATATATGATATTGATAGCTCTTTATCTTTTTTCTACTTTTGGTCGCGTTCCGATCCGATTGATGACAATATGTGCCCGGTAGGCCTCTACTAAATAAATGATTTAAGTTTCTCTAACTAGTGTTCATTAGGTATCAGATTACGTATCCCGAAAAATCTTCTGCCTACCATATACATTAGTATTAGGTCCTTTTTAATATACTAAGTCTACGGTACCCATAGTAGGTATATTCTGACAGCTAGAAGCGTAGGCTGCACGCTTTCGATTCCCGGCGATTAACATTTCTACAATTATCTTTTCGTTTTACAAGTATCGCTACCAGACCACTGTGAGTACGGTACGTACCCACATGTAGTACGTAACGACCGTTGCTTAGTTTGAGAGCATGAGGTTGGATAATTCTCTAACAGAAATCGCATTGTTATTCCTACAATAATCTTTAAGTAGGTACCTAAGTATTATCTGTAACTTAGTGAACAATATCTAATTTGTATGTGAAGTTTTGCAACACCGAATCCGCAGTTTGAAGAGTTTCCTTAAAAAAGTCCGCTGAGAAATATGGTCCCGTTATTGTTGAGCGATGCAGACTAACGATTTTTTGTGTTTGGTTAACTTTTATTTGAAGTTTTGTTTTATCAGAAATACAGAAGCTTCAATAATAAAGTCCTTTGGCCTTCGTAGCCATTAATTAACAATTAGGTAGATATGTGATGCTAGTTCTAACGTGCTGCCGGTAATATCCCAGCTGGCACATGCATTGATTGACGTGTACATTATATTATCCTACTTTGTACCTACTTTGATTGCGCGCACTAAACGATACAATTACAGCGTAAACGAGTCAGTATGACAATTAGCTAGAGCAAAAGCAAGACGAATATATGTTGCGCTGCGACGTTGCGGAACGGTAGGTAGACTATTTAATGCTTCCCAGTGCAAGAAACCTATCTACGTCTTTCTTAATAGACATCTATGTTTGTACCTCTATAAGTATGTAGGGAACTAATAAGAGGTTACTTTTAGGTTTTAAACTTCCTAATATTTTGTTGAAGAAAACGATAAAATGCGACGACGACCCGATGGGCACAGTTGGTATTGACCCTGCTTTTTGTAATGACGGCTCGGGTTCGACTCCCGATAGTGAAAAACTTTTGGTGACGAGCAAGAATGCCTCTACCTAATTCATGCATTGGGTATATACTGGGATAGCACCCCGTCCATTTAAGCTACGACACTCATAATGCAAGGGTTGCGTAGTCTAGAACCTACAGTTGAAGGGTTCTTCTGACGATTTAATTCCTAATATTGTGGGTTCATTATTCTTGCCAATACCGTCGTCTTGCCCCCATGACCCAAACGCCCGTTTACAAAATCGGATGCAAAGAAACATTATGCTAAACCGAATGCACTCGCTGTCGCCGGCAAACGCCTAGAGTGCGCCTGACTTGCATACCGAATCACCAACGAATGCACTGCCTACCATATTTCAACACCACACGACCGCAAAAACCGTTACACATTCACACCTCCAGTACACCAAACCGTCCATTGCATAGTCTATTACGCTCAGAGAACTGTTCAAGAATGTAAAACGGCAGTGGAATACGAACTAAACGAAGTGTCGGTTGAAAAAAGGCTGCATACTGGTCGTAGTGAAGGAGAAGATCCCATTTCGAATTCCTATCACGTAGTGGGCGTAAACAAAGAGATTATTACGTGCAGATGCAATTAACATCGTAATGATACAACGGAGGAACCTGGGCTTCAAAGTTTTACGGGTGAATACCGCTATAAAAAGAAATCGCTCGTTGAAGAAATTACAGTGTAGACAACACACTATAAATATAGGTACTTATAAATAGAATCCGAAAGTAATGGATTTAATCAGTCAATAGGTACTAGCTTGGCGCTAACTGCTTAAAATATTATGGCAGCCATATTTCTATCTTGGTAATCATAATAATAAATATTAATACCAGCCCTTTTTAATATCCCACTGCTGGGCACGGGCCTCCCCTCAATGCGAGGGAGATTAGGCCATGTTTTCCTTCACCTTTTAGCAGCTGATAATCGTGGTTGAAAATGAGATTCGCACATGAAATCCAGAAATCCCACAGGTGCGAGCTGGAGTTTGAACCTGTTATCGCGTGTCGCGCGCGCAAGCGTTCTACCAACCTGGCTATTACTGCTATCTATTTCCATACTTTCTTGGTATGGAAATAGTATTTCGGATGTCATTATTGAAATGGAAACAAATTGTCGATAATACTGCACTTGTCTCTCTTACAAAATATAGAGAATCCATCACATCAGGTGTCCTGTTATTTTAGCGTTCCAATTTCGCTGGGCGGGCGTCGCGGTGGCGCGCATTCCAATCTAGGACACACTTAAGCCGTCAAATAAGATGAAACCGCGCGGAACATTGGATGTGACGTACCTCCCGCCGAACGCAACGTTAGCCGTCGGGAACACTTCCATTTGTTAAAACTCCATTCCACTCCGCTGAACGGTGTAATGGAGATAAGTGAGTATGACGGGTTTCAAACGTAAACAACGATGATTTCCCAAGTTCCACCAAGTTCCTTTGATGGCAAAATTTGTTAAGTATTTAACAAATTTCCTAGAAATATACTTACCTAGTATCAACACGAAAATTCTACCTGTATCAAGATACGGCAATCATATACCTACCAAATCGTTAACCTGTGGGTAAGCACATGTTTAGTGGGTACTTATAGTTTTATAACAATTATCAAGATAATAGCAAAGTAGCAAATAATATAGTTTACTAGGAATTCCCGCGACTTTATCCGTGTAAGAGGTAAAAAGTAAAATAATTATAGGTACCTAGATAAAATTAATTTGAGCCCGGCAACTGTGTGTGCAAAGTTCTCTTCAACGCCGATCTAACAAACCCAAACTCTGTGTATCTACCAATGACCATCTTCCGGCTTCATCATCACATCTTGGCAACTATGTGTGAGCAAAGTACTCGTTAAGACAGATCTAATGAGCCCCAACTCGATGAGTCTAGTCTAAGCTTTCACAGAATTATTGAGACACAAAAGTTTGACCCTATAAGAAAGGGATTTTTGAAAATCTGGAATGATCTAATTATTTATGTTTAATAACCATTGTATCAAATTTTAACTAAGTACCTACACTATATAATATTTTTTCCACACAATCTTTAACCCTTAGTAGCCTGATTTACGAAAGTGATTTATTTTTAATATTACTGTGTTTAATAATAATGCAATTTGATTTTTTTTTTAATTTCGTTGGGAAGAATATTATACAACAGTAAAATACGTACAGCCAACCTATAAAAAAAAACTAATAGTAATGTGAACATTCGGTTTAAAAGATTGGTATCAAAATTGAAACTCTAGGCTATTAAGGGTGACCCTATTACGACCCCTCGGAGGGTAATTAGAGAAAATCGTGAAACACATATTAAATTAATTCTTATAAAGAGTCTTTTCATAAAGTTGTGAATTAATCTACCCTCAGAATATCCAAAAATCTCTTCTTAGTGGATGCTTACGTCATAAAAGGAAGCTACTATCCAAATTTCACATCTATACGTCCAACAGTTTGGGCTTTGCGTTGATATATCCGTCAGTCAGTATAGATAGGATAATACCAAAGCAATACTTGACACTGGCAAAAATTGCACTATTTTGTAGCCGATTGCCAACCTAAAGAACAGAACAAGAATCGTTTCAGAACGGTTTCCGAACCGATAAACAAATATGGCCGATCGCTTGGGTTCGTCAAACAAAGCGTAGCGTGTTTTTTTCCAAAAGAACTAAAGTACGTTAAAACATTTCAAGTGGTGCGTGAATATTGTGAAAAATATTATACTTGTGATCTAAAATGTCTCGCGATCAGAGAAAAGGTTACTATAACAGGGACCGGCAAAGGGATTGGGAGCGCGATAGGGATCGCGACCGGGATCGTTCAGATTATAGGAGTAGGCCTCCGTTACGAAAGCGGAGTCGCTCGCCGCCGAGCCGTAGCGATGCAAACAAGCGTCGCAGCAGATCCCCACGAAAAAATGATAAGGACTTACTAGACGAGAACATACTGAGTGAAATATCCAAGCTTCCTGAACCAAGTGAACTATGGGACAATCAGTTCCAAGAAGGCGCATTCCCTACGCAACCGCATCCAACATTCCAAGAGGTAAGGAAACCAAAACCTTAAAAATGGACGTACTTGGATTTTCGTAAAACAAATATTGGATTCAATAATGATCATGTTCACAGATGCGTAACAAAGAACATTGGCAATAAATAGGTTATCCTAAGAAAAAATGTTAATGTATATGTTTACACTATGTTTATTTATTACGTTTATATTGTCTCTGTGTAGCTTTGAATTCTCAAACAATACTCACAAAAGAAATTTTCATTTATACTATTCATATGAGAAGCTGTGCAGTACATGATTTTAGGTATCATATGTCTGTATAGTGCACAAATGGTTTAGATGAGACGGAGGTTTAATGTGCAGGGAATATACCTGGTTTTATTATATTATACTTTTAGTTCTTGCTCTATGTTACCCACATCATTTGTATAAAGAGTATGTTTTATCTTTATATTCATCAAGTGGATTTCAGGTCAAATAACTTGAAATCCTAGCAACTTCTTATGTGTATCAAATGCTAGTGAGAATCAATATGCACCGACAACCATAAGTGATTAATACTCTATAAAACCATTACTTTCCTATAAAGGTATTATATAGCATTTTAATATTTAAAATAGTAGTAATTATAAAAGTAAATATTTCCAAATCAGAGGGTTCATGTTTTATTTGAAGGGAGTCACAAACCCAAACTATGGGACTCAACCAAGCTTCCAACCACAGCCTGTCTACTCAGGCATCTATGAAGACTTCCCAGCTGTGTCCTCAGTACCTCAACCACCGCCTCCAGACATGGCGGTGTGGAACCAGATGAGCCTGCCACCACCACCGGCAACCGTCCCACCAGCACCATTCATCAGTAATGTAGAGGAACAGATTAAGAAAGAAGGTAGGTGGAAATGAAATGTTTAAGCTTATAACTATTATCATTCATTTATTTCGTAATTTTCAGGATCTCAATAATTAAGGGAATTAAGGTTATTTTAGATTCAATTGTGATGTAAAATCGTCAATTTATGTAGATATTGAATGTTATTTGTGTTCAAGCTTATTTGATATTTTTTTATGTCAATACTGAATGTGTGATTGTTCCAATTGAACCAAGTTCTAGGAGGTTTGTATGGGTATGCCATTTGTGAGACTGAGGTGAAGCAGTGCATGAACCAATTTGCATCAAAGCATAATTAAATTGGAAGCTTAAGATGTAGTACAGACTGCTCAGAAAATATATTTGACATTTTCTGATAAGATTGTATAACAAGGGTTATGGTGCTTATTGTTTATGCATGTAATATTTCTGTGATGCATCATTAAGGTCAAAAAATTTTGTAATTCAGTAGGTACTTTATGTGTTGCCTATGTTAACTAAACAGATACATGTGTCCCAAATGTGCCTAATTCTGGAACTATTGTTTATGTATATTGTACCTGCATAGGTATTGTATGTATTTAAAATGAATTATTAGATATATAAATATGTTATAATGTTTAAACATTATTCAAATATATAGATAAAATAATTTGTAAACTTTCATATTTATATTGTTATTGCCTAACACATATCATCTAATTACTGTCATACTGAATGTTTAAAAATAGTATAATCTATTTCAGAACATTAGAGCTTTTATCTTATATTTTCATACCACATAGAAGAGGCTTGCCAGTGACATTGTGATAATCAACACTATTTACAGAAGAGAAAATATGTTGTTAAAATAAAACTTGTGCTATATGATGTGCCCACATTCTGCTCACTCTAAATTCCCTGCATGAGTATAAGAAAATGTTTCCTAATAGAGGTATATGCATAACTTAATGAATCTGCCCTAATTGCAACTTTAAAGCTTAGCAGAATTGGGCCGACAACAGCTAAGATTCTATAAAATTCCTTATATTTTTGCTGTTATTAAGTGTAGTATCATCTATCATATTTTACTTAAAGTTGTTCCGTATTGAAATGATGCTACGCTTAATCCTTACACATAGAACTGGTTATTAACTACTATAATGTTTTCACAGCGGCCATTGAATCGGAAATGCGCCACCAGAAAGCAGCACTGTCTAAGCAGAGAGAAGACTACATAAAGAAAGCCAACATACTCAAGAAAGAGTTGGACACACTGAAGGATCAACGCAACGAGCTCCGCGGCGACGCGAAGCGCTCGCCCAGCCCCGACACCAAGAGGTTTTTGAAGGAAAACACTAAACTACAGGTTTGGCTACCTAAACTGAACCTTCAGTATAAAGATGTACAGCTCAGAATTGAATTTACAAATAGTATTTTGCTTACACATAAGCTTTTGAGGATTTGTAACCCCGCATCAAATACCTTGATTTTATAGTTGGAGATTCAGAACAAGTTGAAGACAATCTACAATGTCGTGGATATGTTGAACGGCATCATCGGCGAGGACGTGCACGAGATCCATGATTCAGATGATTCGGCCACCGAGAAAGCATCCAAAAGGAAGTCCAGGTGTGTGGTATTGCAATTTTTCTTTCGCAGACAATATCTTTTGAATATGGAATTGGAAGTTTATTTATTTTTATACAGTGGCTTTGTATGACTCTAAAATTAATAAACTTTCATGTCTAAAAAATATTTACTTGTGCTAAGGTGTATATTATGAAATACCTACTTAGTTCTATATTTCTTTTTGTTATGATAACCCTCTTCCCAAAAACCAGGACTGCACAGCTTGCGCGTGGACATGAGAGCTACTTGCTTTATGATAGATATATTTAGTGATTTGGCAACACCTGTGCACTAGGGACTCAAGACTGGCAAGCCTGAAGAAAAAATACACGACAGTAATTTTTTAACAGTATATTGGTCATTGAATGTAATGCTTATATTATAAAGCTTAATGTATATTGCTGGTGGTTTTTTTTTAAGAAATAATTTATACAATTTCAATGTGTATCGACTAATATTGTGTTGGAATCAATGTAATTTGTTTTAAATTAAATGTATTGGATTTCTACATGTATATAGTTTTATTAACTATGACCATTTCTACATCTGAAGATTTGATGACCTGCAGCAGTAAGAAGCTTGGTTGTGGTTGCTGTTTTGGGATCCTCTGTGATGACTTGTATAATTTGTACAACATTATTTCAATATTTTGCTATCGGTACCTAGTGTTTATATTTATTACGTACTTAAGCATTTTATTCTACTAGTCTGTAGAACATCAAAAACATATATCGATTTCTTATATTTACGAATACTACACATTGAAACAAAACTATTTTTTAAGGATTTTATCGCGTTTTTTGTTTTTGTTTTTACGTTCCCGACGTTTCGGCTGCTTTACAGCAACCATGGTCACGTTCAAAACAAAACAAAAAAAATTAACGCGATAAAATCCTTAAAAAATAGTTTTATTTCAATCAAAACCATAATTATTTTTTGTATCGGTTGGCAATTTTGCTAGCATACCTTTAATTAACATGAGCGGTCTAAATATAAAATTTAAAAAATCCAAGCGTTTTTACAATCTATTTTTTAATTTAAAAAGTTTTATTAAAAAAAATAACATTAAAAAACTGTTACAGCTATTTAAAATATATGTGATCATTAAGAGTGTCTGATCAAATGAACAGCCCCCCTCCGTCCGCCAGGTCTCCGTCGGCCGGCAACAAGTTCAACTACGTGTACTATGACCCCGAGATGCACTGGTGTCGCGTCTGCAACGAGTTCCCATCCACCGCCAAGGATTACCTCAACCATTTGCATTCGCCTGCGCATAATAAGTAAGCAACGTTAATTTTTTTTTATGGCAGTGTTTATTTGTTTAAAAATATTCTTTGATAAATTATGTATAATATTAGTGAGATATTAATCGTGTATTTATAAATATGCACAAATTAAGGAAATGAATATTAAATAGTTCTTAAAAGTTCTGCCTAAATGTCCGGTATTTTCTTACCATAGTTTTACTCATAGGGATAGGGGATTCATTTCATCAACGTCATCATGGCCTTCTTTATTAAAATATTAGCCTATTATTACTACTATATACTATTTAAATAATACTCGATACTGGCAAAAATGGATCTATTTTGTAGCCGATTGCCAAGCTAAAAAAGAAGAAAAATGTAGATTTGCTTATGGTTGTCCAGGATGGCCGCGGCCCACATGGAGGCGCCGTGGCACTCCGTGTCGGGCGCCCACGAGGGCTTCCCCAGCCTGCCGTCCGCGCCCACCAAACGCACACCCATCAAGGGTTCGTACCTTTTATAACTTACCTTAGAAATATCTCTAGTAAGGTTACAACTGCAGAGGTATAGTTAAAATAATAATATAGCCCATAATTGTGAGAAGTCTGTGTGCTAGTTCTACCTATTATGAGTGTAAATGGCCAGTTCACCGTTCTAGTAGGCAGGGGTGTCTGTAGTAGACCCATTACTGCGGATGATATTTGGTTGGAATGTAATAGGCAGCGAGATTATTGACGTTATGCTGTGTTCTTGACCTCGGATATAATGTATGAACATGTTAAGTTATAGTATGTTATATACTTTATAGATATATTGTGACAGTGAATCAAAGACAAATATTTTTTTTCTTATAGGCCTCTTTAAAATTTGTTTTTTTAACACTAACCGGATCGGTACGCGACCTTAACTGACAATATTCGTTAAGAAACAGCTTGTTTTTTTTCATATTTATTTTTCGATCCTGAGATGCTAGTCTAAGTCTGTAATGTCTCAGGTTTCATTGGTTGTCATGCCAATTCTTTAGGGAAAATAATCATCCTTGGCTTGCGTAAGATTATTACGAAAGGTTTTATTTCTAGGTCTCCAGTTCTTCGTGCCATCGACGGCTTGGTACTGCAAGTTGTGCGACCAGTTCATCGGCGACCTGCACTGTGCCTCCGCCCATTTGAAGTCTGTGGTGCACTCCAAGAATTACACTGTGAGTGGAATTTATGTGATATATGTGGGTTTTCCTGGCCTCTCAAGTAAACATATGATTATATTTACCCCAACCTCACCTGTTCCATTGTGCCGCATGAAGGGAGACTTGACCACCTAAATTTTATTATGTATTTTTTGTATAAATCCAAGTTGGTAGAAAGGTATGCTCTGTAACGAGGATCGCAGGTTCAAACCATGGCTCGCGCCCCTGGGATATCTGGATTTCGAATCTCATTTCAACTTTGATTATCACTTGCTAAACAGTGAAGGAAAACATCGTGAGGAAACCTGCATGTCTGAGAGGCCCACTCGAAAGCCATGTGAAGTCTGCCAACCCGCACTGGGCCAGCGTGGTGGACTATGGCCTAATCGCTCTCGCATTGATGGGTGGCCCGTGCTATTTCATATTCTAGAACTTCGTGGAACAAAATCCGCACTGGGAGACCGACTGGATGTCGGACAGACAGAAGGCCATAGAGACCTCTCGCGCCAAGAAAGTGAAGACCGAAGAGAAACCAGCTCAGTATGCATCCCACACGATAACTTTCAACAAAGATGGGTTCCACACTAAACGCAAGGAGAGCCCCGCGCCTACTGCCGACGAAAAGAAAAAGAAGAAAGAGAAGGAGAAGAAAAAGAAGGCTAAGAAGAGGCAAAGCAGCAGTAGCAGCAGTTCTTCCAGCGACTCCAGCAGCTCAGACAGCGAGCCTGTGAAGAAGAAGAAAACTAGGAGTAAGTTTTTTCTATTGTTGTATTGGCAACTAGCTGTCACCCGCGACTTCGTCCGCGTGATATTTA
This sequence comes from Pheosia tremula, assembly GCA_905333125.1. NCBI lineage: Eukaryota > Metazoa > Arthropoda > Insecta > Lepidoptera > Notodontidae > Pheosia > Pheosia tremula. The sequence continues at coordinate 709,227 of HG995403.1, read as the reverse complement.
ACAAAGACACAACCGTTAGCAATAGCCTGCTCGCGCGTTCTTAACCCGTGTCCAGCAGCCTTTGAGATGTTAAATCGTTGGCGGGGATTGGGGGGGGGGGGGGGGGGTTCTAAAATAAAAGTAGCCTAAGTTACTCCTTTTTACATCAGCTATCTACCAGTGAAAGTCAAAATCGGTCCAGCCATTTAAGAGATTAGCCGGAACAAACAGACAGACAGACAAAAATTGAAAAAATTTTTTTTTGGTATATGTACCGTGTATACATCCATAATATGCACTTAGTAAAAAGCGGTTATTTTAATATTACAAACAGACAATCCAATTTTATTTATTTGTATGTATAGATAATTTCCAGCCAGCAGTAATAGATCCAACCTATGCATCTAAAAAATATATATAAATAACGTAAACTATTGATTTCTTATATTTACGCGAATACTACACATTGAAATAAAACTAATTTTAAGAATTTTATCGCGGTTTATTTTTTATTTAAGAACCCGCCTTTGCATCTCAGACTGAAAGTTATAAATAGCGTGAATTATTTAAGACCCCGCCTATGCATTTCAGTCCGAAAAAGACAAATAATTTCCTAGACTTATAGAATTACACAGGCATCTGAAGCTTGTCATTCTACACTAGGCTACAGGATTCCTTAATCCCCCTTACACTAAGAGGAAGCTGTGACCATCAATGCGTAATTTTTATTACCTCAATATGTTAGCCGTCCTTTCTGGGCTCAAGTGCCTAGTGTATCTGAAATATAAGATAATTCACATCAGAATTCTATGATGCAGATGACAAAACGCTGACACAGTGGATGTCGAACCTACAGAACCGGCTGAATGACAGCGACAGGAAACTGTTGGACACCCTCAAAAGCAGGTAAGGAAACAAATCACTGTTATTTAATTATTTTTGTATTTTTTTACTATAACAATAATGTTATCAATCTACGTTAATTAAAAATTAATGCTGTTTGTTGGTAAGCTTGAGAACTCGACTCGATCAGAGCATTTGGGCTAATAAAAGTCATAAAAATATGTGCAAAATCACATACAGAAGATATTACAGTCGTCCTCATACTAGGCGCGAGCCTAGTTTTCTAAATGTTCCTAATAGTTCGAATAAGGGCGAGCCCAAACCAAGTTACAACCATGTACAAACATTCTTCGAAAGTTTACCCCTGCCAGGATTCGAACCGGACGCTCAGCCCAGAAAGCCGAGTCACTCAAAGTCAAAGTCAAATCTCTTATTTCGTATAGGCCTACAGGGGCACTTACAAATTGTCATAACATATTTTTTTTCTTAACTCTACAACCGGATCGGAACGCGACCTCTACCAACTGAGCTAATCAGGTCGTCATATTGCAGAATGAAGAAGGAGAAAGGCGAGGAGGAGAAGCGCCGGACTCCGGAGCGGAGTTCGCACGCGCGGGAGCGGGAGCGGGAGCGGGCCGCCGCCGCCGCGCGGGACCTGAGGTGAGGGAGTCCGCCTCTGGGGACGTGGGAGTGGTGGGAGAGGGTCCCGGCTAGACTACACGTTTAACCGCTAAAAACCTACGGTGATTCCATCCTTCACCTTTAATGGTGCGCCACGGGATCGCGCCATCATGTACCACCACTACATGTGACAGTACATCAATAATAACCCCACTAAATGAGATAAGAGTGATTATAAATGAACCTCTATTCAGTTCGCGCTCGTATACTATTGGTGTCTATATTGACACCCGACCAGGGTGCAAAAAACAATTAAATGTAGCAGATTTTTTTTCTTAAAAAAATCAGCTATATTGGCTTGCTGCTTCGTTGCAGCTAGCACTTCTGCACAGGGCACTGTTCATGATACCAAAGTTGAAAACTTGTCTGTTAATGTTGGTATAACCTTTCAGTGCGCTTATATATTGTATGGTATCCTTAGGGTATTTTTTAGGGAGTCTGTAACCCTGTCTCTATATCCAGGGAGAGTTTTACTGAACTGTGATACACTACTGATAGGCTCCTAAAGATTAGTACCAAGGGCAGTAAATCAAAATACAAAAATACAGGGAGAGCGCTCGCCGCTCGTCTCGTTCCCGCTCGTCGCGCTCGCGCTCTCGCTCGCGTCGCGCGGACTCGCGGCGAGTGGAGTCGCGGCGCGAGCGCGAGCGCGCCAGCCCGCCGCCGGCCGATGTCAAGAAACCCGAGGTGAAGAAGATGCCGTTCATAGGTGAGCCATATTGTACACAGTTCCTCGACTACTGTGAACACAGTTCCTCGAAGTTTCTTTCCGGTCTCTCCCATTAGAATCCATGTTTTGAACTGGCTGTACATTTTCTAGCTAAATGTTGATCTGTCTGTCTTTTTTATTTATGAAATAAGTAATGTGCGCTAACGTCCGGGCAACACCTGGGGCCCAATTCTCGTGCGCTCAAATTATTCACGAATTCAAATAAATAATCGAATTCTATGAGTGAAAATTGACATGACATGTTGGTATTAAATGTCGATTAATGCGTTAATTAACGGCATAGGGCGCAGGTATAACAGGAGCATAAACGCTCGATTCACTCACTCGATAAAACAAAAACTACTCTTTGGTTATATCTTTAACTATAAGCCCTTAAATGTCTACAAAACTAATAGATAAATATGATTATACCTATAATGTATGATAAAGTACCGCTTTCTGTAGGAAAAATGCCTGTATACAAGCATATGACCAAGAACTCTAAGGCGGAGGACCAGAAAAAGGACGAGGAGAAGAAGAAGGAAGACGATGAACAATCTAAAAAGAGGAGGGAAGAGATGGACGCGGAGATACAGAGGAAGGTACGTATTGGAATATGCTACAACACAATATAGCTATCTTTTCTCCCAATAAGTATTATGGTCAATTTCCCGTCTAGCTTGTATTGGCTTGTATTGATTTGACGGCCTGATTAGTGCAGTTGGTAGTGACGCTACTTTCTGCGCCGCGGGTCCCGGGTTCGAATCCTGGTAGGGACAAGCTTTGTGTGATGAGCACGAATGTTTGTACCCGAGTCATGGATGTTTAATATGTATATAAGTGTTATATACTAAGTTCGCCCTCAGTCCATTGTAAGGTACCCGTAACACAAGCGTTGCTTAATGTGGGACCGTATAGTTGGTGTGTTCGTATGGCGATATTTATTTATTTATTTTATTGACTGTCCTTTTGGCCTGTTGGACTCCTTTCATTTGTTTCCTAATATTTTAGCTTGCTATGAGATTGGTGAGCTGAAAGTAAAAGCCCTATAGACGATCTAACTTATTTCCTGACAGAAGCACAGAGCCACTAAACTACGGCAGCTGCCAATGTGTCCTTTTTTTATTATCGTCAGATGAGCACACAATACGGTCCCAAACTATGCAACATATGAATTATGGGCGTTGCAAGTACTACTTAATTATTTTAAGTATTTGTATCGAGTACAAACATTCGTGCTCAGCACACAGTTTGCTTCTAGACGGGATTTGGACCCAAGACTGGGTACAGAGAGTAAGGTCACTACCAACTGTACTGAACGGGTCGTCGTGTTGTACTTATCGCTCGGGTTTATTTTCTTTCGTGACTCAAGTGTGAGTGCGTGTGTGTTTCTGTGAAGGTGGCAGAGTTTAAGGAGAAGATAGCTAAAGCTCAGCTGGAGCGCGAGCAGCAGGTGGATCTTCCGCCGCCCGCCGTCGCGCTGCCCACGCAGCTCGGCACCGCCGTGCAGCACACCTACATGTGAGTAGGGGAATATGTATAAATAACATTTAAAAAAACGTGACCTTAACAGAATCCTTGGCACAAAATTTACTCAAATAATGTGCCGTTTCTAATCTTGAAAATAGCATCTATTTTAGGGTTTTTTTATTAAACAGGGGACAATTATTTACAGGTTTTAAACAATACAATTGTTTCGTGTAGAACATATTTCATTATAGCAGATAGACAAAAGTATTAATAAACAAGCATCTATGAATTTTACTTGTTTCTTTCTTGCGATTTCTCAATTGTTTACTCCTCAACTGAGCTGAATTCAGTGCAGCCCTGCAGTACGGGAATGTTACATACGGGTTGAAGTTAAAGTTTAACATTCACACAAAAAATGGAAAAAGGATAGGAGCAATCGTTTTACTCATGGCATCACTACGCCTCTCCTATATAATCCTATATAATTGTCTGTGGGTGCAGCCCGCCGCCGCCGGCGACCGCCGCGCTGCCGGCGGCCGCGGCCGCGCCGCCCGCGCCGGCGCTGCCGAAGGACTTCCAGGAGGCGCTCGACATCATCTTCCCCAGCGAAGTGAAGAGCGAGCTGGGCCAGCAGGACAGCTTATTCGGCATGCCGCCGGGCTTCCCCGTGCCGGGTACGTACCCGTACTCTGTTGAAGCGGATAACATGAGTAAGTACGTTTGTAAACAGTGATAGCTAAGTTTGTAAAACGCTCGCCTTGGAAACGTGATTCGCAGGTTCAAACCCTATTTTGCCCCTCTGCGATCTCTGGATTTCATATGCGAATCAATAATTTTTCAACCGTGATTATCACTTGCTAGATAAAAATATTGCAAGGGAACATGAAAACCTCACTCGCTTTTTCGAAAGTGGTGTATAGCCCGCTGACCCCCTACTGGTTCATTGTGATAGAATATGCCCCGAATTTCCTTCGTATCGAGGAGACTAACAGTGGAACAATACGGAGCTAATTACAAATATGATAAGATAATGCACTATTACACCTGTATAAAATAAACAGAACGGCAGTAAAACGGATTTATTCCCAAAATAACATTTAACAGGAACTATTGCGGCGCGAAAAGACAGTAATGATAATGACGTCATAATATACTTGGTTTGAGATTAGTACCAATAATATCAATGTCTTCTTAAGAGAGTATAACCATTGAGTTTTTCGCCGGCACTTCTCAGTGGAACCAGCATTCTGAACCGGTGTGGTAGCCGACTGAATGCTTCATTGGCCTTCTTCTTCTAAATGTTTAAGACCCTTGTTGAAGCTGATAAGGCTCTTTCCACTTGTCTCTACCGAGAGCAGCCTCTTTTACGACATGGCACCGACACTTTCTTTTATCTGACTCATGTAGCTTGTTCTTGGTATTCCTCGTCCACGCTTTCCCTCGGTCTTCTTCTCTATATATCCTTGATTAAGGTATCATGTCACGCTTCTGTACCGTGTGGTTTTCATAAAAAATGTGTTGTGGGTGATTGTGCGCAGGCATGGCGGGTCTGTTCCCGGGGCTGCCGCTGCTGAGCCCGCAGATGTTCGGGTTCGACATGGGCGCGCCGCTGTTCCGGCCGCCGCCGCCGCGCCACCAGCTGTACGACGCGCACGTGCCGCTCGTGCCGCACAAGCCGCAGCACCGACACAACAAGCCCCGCCAGCACAAGCAGGTGCGCTCACATATACTCTTATATCTATACTCAATATCTATGTAGCAATTATTATATACTGGGTTGGCCCCAGTACTATATTATGGGTACTGTACAGTGGACTGAGAGTGTTACCAGTATAAGTGATAATTACATATATACATGATGATTTTTTCAAGTGGGTGGGATAGTCGAATCCGAAACTAGGGTAGATGGAAAAATACTTGAAGGACTCTCAAGACTGATTTCGATGAAAATGAAAACTGCACTATTAGTTTTTTTTTAAATTACCCTGATCAGGAGTTAAACCTATTGATTTTGAAACAAAAACATACTGTAGTATTACACCATCTGGTAATATCGCTAATTAGGGTCATAAGATGACCCTAGAAAATCATAGATAACATGATAATGCATATCCCCTATGTATAGTTTCATTTAACTAATCATGTTCCCAACTGTTATATGGTTTTATATGTTTTGAACCAACTAACAGGGATTGCAGTTATTACGTTGTGTTATTCTCTTTACTGAATACAATTTTATTTCTAGGATAAAGCTTATCAAAGACAACCCGCGAAATCAAACCAATCGGCGAAGTCTGCGACGCAGTCACAGAACGCGAAGCCCGCTACGTCCTCGACGGCCACGAAGCCCGCGAACAGCATCCAGTCAGCGCAGCCGGCCCAACCACCTCCAGCTCCCGAACCAAAGAACGATAACGCAGACACAGCTAAGAAGAGGGAGCAGATGGACGATTTAGCCATGTTGGGCATCGACGCGTCTGATGTTGGTGCTGGAATATAAGCAGTGAAGAGTGCAAGTGAAGTGCAGTGCAGTGATAAATAATGGTTCTTGGGGTTATTTGTTGTTAAATCACATCAATATTAGGTTTTGTTCGTCACAATCATGTTATTCCAATCAGAAAAATGAAAGAAATAATAATGTTTCCCATGCATTCTTTATTACTAGAGTTGTATTGAATATTCGCATTTTGTTTAGTTATTACATAAGTGGTTTAAAAAAAGGCTATAATAGTACTTATTTGACTCATCCCTATTATTATTTTTATTCATTGCGTCATTTTTCTGCACTTGGTTTTATGTACGACTGCATACTATTTTTTTTGGCAATACTTGAAGAAATCAGAGGTAAATATTTCGAGTTCTAATTTTTTATTGTTTTTGTTCATATCACTTTTTTATACAATCTTAGACAAATCGTCTATCAATGTGCTGATTTCGACGTTTAGAATTTGTACTTTATGATTGAATCTTTTGTTTTGAAATTAGTATAACTTAGATGAAAGCAATGTAAATAAGGGCTATGTTATTCGCCAATAGTCTACTCTGAAACTTGGATATTTCAATGTCGTAATAAATTAGATACAAAACTATCATCATTAAGTTTAATTAATATATGACACATTGATTTATCATTATTATGTATTATAACATGAATCAAAAGATACTAATAATAAGGAATGAAACCATAATAGTTTCAATCTTAACTTTCAAAATAATGACAAAAGCTTTGTGTGATCGTTAGACAACGAACTCACTGCACTTTGCCCTGGTCTGTGCTGCAACGGGTAGAGTCAGTCCATTGTATCGTACCCATAATTTAAGCAGTGCTTAGTTTGAGACCATACATTTGGTGTGTCATAAACTACACATGCTTTCCCATCCTATGGCATAAGTGGATCTAAGTTTCAAGAAATTACCATTTAGTGATGCAATGTACCTAATGCAAGGAAACATCAGATGCAGCAGACCCATCAATGAAGATGCATGTGCGAGTTTATTGGAGACTACTGCACTGAATTGTACATGTATTGCCGTGCTAAAATGACCTTTAAATAGTCTAACATGCCCATGCGCACTGCGAACATTGCCGCAGCTAGCCGCATCGCGGGTAGTTGCGTATTGAGTTTGTACACTTAAGTATTAGTAGAGGCAAAGTGTTTGTGATACCAAACAATGAAATTTGACTAAGAGTTATGTAACTTAAATTACTTTGAACTTAAGAGATAGAGTTCAAATTGTATAAATAATATTAAGTTGATTTATTATACATCATGTGACCTAATTGTTTGGTGTTTTATTTGTACCAAAAAAAAATATATCATTATTTTGGAAGTCGTAAGCTAGAGTATGATGAGACGAGAGGGCCGCTATCCTGCTCTCTCTCTCTCTTACGTTACAATTGGTAACTTACGTCCTTATTGTCATAGAAATATAGGTTAGTATTCACAATTCCTACAAACGTGGGCTCTTATATAATTACATAAACACTTTGTTTTAATAATGATAAAACGTGATTTGGCGATGTAATGTAAACACGAGTTTCATTGAACATGATCGTGACCCAATATCGTGCGATATTGGTCAAATTTGTCAGGGTACGGTGGCACCGGCTTGTTAACTTTGGTTTATTAATCGGTGGTTAGAGTCAATGCATAAATTGGGCGTCGCTATTCGGTATTCATGCATTTTATGAGAACCTAAGAAATTACGTTGCCTTATTTTTTTGTTTAATTAACAGCAACAAAAACTGTTGTTAAGTTTAAAGTGGTACCGTAAGTACACGATAAAACATTACATAATTTTGCGTTTCGTTTGTACATATTAGTTTTTATATAGTATAGGCACGTTCGAAATAATTAACATTAATGCAATAATTATTTATCTTATGAGTTTCAACATAAGAGAAAGGAAAGACCAAAATATGTTGTTAGTCAAAGTTAAAACAGCGTGATTGTTTGGGCTATTAATTCCATGTTCGATACCTGTAGCAGTTTATAAAAAATATTAAATTACTTAGGAGTGCGAATGTTATATGACTCTAAGATAATAGAAGATAGTAGCACGCCTACATTAATTTCAAATTTAAATAACCAGCGTTTAATTTTACGTTGCAAAATAAAAATCGATAAAGTGCGATCGACCGTGACTCAACGGAAATTTGAATTAAATTCCACATTGAAAAATGAACCTTATACTTGAATTACAAAATACAAATCCCCATAAGACCAATAGAAATGTAGGAAATACAATGTCTTTGCGTAAAAACAAAATATTTATACGTAAACATGAATGGATAGTTATGTTTTGTGCAACTTTAGGAAGATTGACAATATAGGAGAGCGTTTGAGAATAGGTATTGTTAATTGAAATAGTACTAATTTTAAGGATTCATCGCGTTTATTTTGTTTTTACCTTCTTGACGTTTCGGCTGTTTTATAGAAACCATGGTCATGGGAGAACTGAAGTGTTAGACGTCCTAGTGTCTTAGTTAGAACTGGGTTACCCTTATATTTAGTTGTTGTTTGCGGTCCGATCTACGCAGAAAAACATAAAACTATAAAATCATTAAAATTAGTTTTATTTCAATGAGCAATACCTAAGAAATCAATAGGTATTGCTGATAAGATGAGAGACGAGTGATTATATCAGTGTTCCCGCACGGATTCCCATCAGTCGAACAGGCGAAGTGAGTGAGTGCGTGCGTTCGGCAGCGGAGTAGACTAACGTAAGTAAGTAACTTTTATTTAATTTGACACTCGGTTATAGTAATCTTTTTTAATAAACAAATATCACAAAACATTTGAAACTGATCTGTGGTTTTAAAATTTATTTCGATAAATGCAATATATGATTCTAGTTGGGTATAATAGATATTTACATTTTTATTTTTTACCCCTCGAGCCCCGCGGACTCATGGAGTAGCCCGTACTTAAAATCTGTTTTTCGAGTACTCCCCCAGGTCGTCAGAACTTATGCACTGGAATTTAAAATGGCTTTTTCTATGATTTTTATGCTTAGATGACAGTACCTAGGTACCAACTGTTTCTGATTAAAACGTAATAGATCTATCCTAGGTGTATTTCGGTCTACTTAAGTCTCATAAATAAGAATGTTGATTTCTATAAAATGATGCAATTTTTAACTATGGTTGCTATCAATTTTACGGGCATTTCCCGTGATCATTTATTATTTATGTGTAGGTCTCTCATACCCACACACAAATAAAACTCCAAAAATGAATTGCCTATGCAAATACTAATTCAAGCACCCCTATTTGAAAATGCCCGCTTATGTAATTTTATCAGTCCGTTCGTCAGCGATAAAGTCGAGAACAGCTGAACATATTCTCACGGGTCTTTTATTTAGACAGTAGAATATCCTTTATATTTATTTAACTGCCAATAGCTACAGTCCTTTTTAGGTACCATATTTACTATAAATTGTGTGACATTCTCTTAACAGCCCCGGTGTTATAGAGTTAGAGTAAACAATGTCGGCGGACAAAGTATTCCACCCCCGCTCGGAGGGGATCCCTTCCGAGGGAGTGAAGGACCAGTACGCGGACGGCAAGGCTGCTCGCACCTGGAACAAGTTCATCGGCGACAGCAACCAAAGGACACATAACTACAAGAACTTCCTGATAGGGCTGCTCAAGAAGCACGGGTGCAAGAAAGTGCTTGATATTGCCTGCGGCACGGGGTAAGAGTGCTTGTCTTATCTCCTTTTGGATTTTTTTATGGCCCAGGCTTCCTATCTAGCATCTTAGGCTGATGGACCCGAAGTCTGCTCACGATTGACACAATTGTATGGTAATGACACCATAATTGCCACTTGACAGTTTGCAAATACTTTAACTAATAAAAGTGTAACGGCCTCTTCAATCTCACTACAAGACACACAGATGGCGGTGACGATTCTTGGTACAATTCCGAAACGCACTATGAGAGTTTTCGGAGAACGTAACATATATACAAAACCCGACAATAACCGTCAAAGCATAGCTAGCGGCTAGCCCAGCTAGGTTGGTGGTATACCACGCGCTATCTTGTATTTACGATACCATTGTCATGCCTTGTGAGGCCGGTAACCTAACTGACCATTTTAGTATACCCTTCGATTCTTCCTTATTCTAGGGTTCATATGCTTTGAATTTACAGTAGGTAAGTATCGGGATCAGAAAATGGTTTATATATGTAACCCATTACAACAGATATATATAAGTTTCTTCATAAGTAGACTTTAGCAGTGCTGTTCAGCTATCTATATGTTGTGGTCGAAGAATATCTTTATCATCTTTTTCATTTATCATATAGTTTTCATGTACACTTCTGTTATCTTCAACTCGCAGCTAATAACAAGAGATATGTACCATTATGCAAGCATAAGCGACCTCTAACTAGATTACATTTGACCTGCCGTCACACTGACGAAATCCGGTGCACGTTGTTTCAAGCTATCATTGTTGCTTCAGCGATATCATTTACTTGTTTATATCTGTAATAATAAAAGAATATTGAATATAGATGATACTATAGCGCCCTCTTCAACCGCGCCACAAGCTCCACAGATGGCGTTGCCGACGACATTCAGAACAATTGACAATTCTACATACAATCCTGCATCGCGCTATGAGAGTTTTCGAAGCACGTAACATATATACAAGATCATTACAATAATCGTTGGGGCATAGCGGCCACCCCGCCAGGCATACCACCCGCCTGTATGGAAGATCTTCCCATTTCCGCTAAACTTCTATGTATCCCTTATATAGTACTAGGACCTATGTATCAGTATCGCAATAGCAATGAAGTCGTCAATAAGTATGTTCTTATAAACCTTTGATAAATGAACACTCAACAAGACGCTAGGGTATTATCATTAGAAATTACTCAGCTATCTACTGACATAATTATTTATGTTTCTAATACAAAGTTAGTTAGTTAGCTTAGTTTACTGTGTCTTATCAGAGATAGATCGTGACCCCTGCAGGCAACGTACACTGACTAGGTTTTGTATTTTGATGGCCGACTACTTAAGATTAATTTATGATGAAGCGGGGAGTGCGTTAATTTCAAACATATGGCGATGTTATGTCAAACAATTTTTTATACATGTAAGTCAAAAAAGCGTTTATGAATAAATAAATATCGCCAGATGAACACAGCAACTACGGTCCCAGACTGAGCAATAGTCAGAATCTATAAGGCCTCAGCCTCGAATTTAGCGGGCAGCGGAGCTCGTTGGCCGCCCCCCGCCGCTGGCACGCCGCTGTTTTCGAGAACCGGTTCATTTGATTTTACGCATAAGATCCTGCCGCTGCCGCGCCGCCGCCGCCGCCGCCCCGCTGCCCGCTATATTCGAGGCTGAGGCTAAAGCGATTATGTAGACGCCTATGCGGAAGCGTTTGCTTGATATGTAACGTTGCCTGGGCCGGCGCACGCGACAGGCACCGCCTTCGTTACACGCCGCGCATCGCCCCGTTTCATTGTAAACGACACATCGCACTATATTTGTGTTTGCACGTGTGTTATAAATAAGACATAATATTATTATAAAGTAAATAGTAATAATTGTATACATCCTTTCCAGGATAGACTCCATGATGTTACTGAACGAGGGCTTCAAAGTTGTATCGGTGGACGCGTCGGACAAGATGTTGAAGCACGCGCTGAAGGCCAGGTGGGAGAAGAGGAGAGACAGCAAATACGACGAATGGAGTAGGTACCTTGACAAACTAACACTCTTGAAATATGTTAATTCTCATTTTGAAAACTTATCTCGGACACTAACTGCTCTATGAGAAAGTATAATCAATTATTTTGCTAGTTTATCAATTTCAATATTCATAGCCTTATCCAATAAAGCCCCCTCTGTTTATCGTTATAGGTACATATTCGTACTTACAAATGCTTTTGCATTCACCTATACAGGCATAGACACAAAAAAATACTAAATCACTTTGCTTACCTACCAACGGATCGGAAAACTGTGACGATCCAGCGACAAACTGAGTGGGCTCGTATTTTTTTTTATTTCAGTAAGCTCGTTTTTAGCATTGTGCAGCTTACCAGTATCGTAGATCAATGTATTGCCGTTAGTATTTTGGAACCCTATCATTACCCGATTATAAAATTAATCGTATTCATGGATTCGGATGTAAAGAATAACCATGCCAAGTTTCAGTAGCCGCGCAATTTTTTTTTTTTATTAAATTTTACCTATCCAGCTCACCTTTACCTACTTACTTTCCAAATTATCTAGATCATGATACACATAAATATACCAGCTAAACAATATCACCACTCTCTCCACATTTTCAGTAATCGAAGAAGCAAATTGGGAGACATTACCCAATGACATCGAGTCCTTCCAGCCGGGAACATCGTTCGACGCAGTCATCTGTCTCGGCAACTCGTTCGCCCACTTGTTGGACGAGTACGGAGACCAAAGGGTGCAGAAGATGTGCTTGAAGAACTTTGCCAAGTGCCTGAAACCCGGTGGGCTGTTGTTTATCGACCACAGGAACTATGACGCCATGATCGACAGTGGAGCGACGCCGGGACACTCTATTTATTATAATGTAAGTATTTATAACAAATATGTATAAGATCTCCTTTTAACCGACTTCAAAATGGAGGAGGTTCTCAATTCGGTTGTATTTTTTTTATTAATTTTAATTATTTTATTTATTTAAAAAGAGCCGTTCCCGCCAGCCCGTTCTTCTCCAATCTCCATAGGAAAGGCATTCCGAACGGGTGGTAAAGTTGTAGCTTAGCAATTTGTAACTTTTTTGGACATTTCATAAGTACTGCACTTAATTGTTTAATTAAACGAATTAAAATATTCTGAGTGTGATTCTATATAACTTTTCGCTAGATATGTAGTAAATTTCGCTTAACTATTACTCCATAAATTTGGGGTTCGTCTGCGCCTAAATTATTTTTTAAGCAACATGTCTTCTTGCCTGTGATTGGCTAACCTTGTAGATTGGTTTGTAGTTTCAAAACAAACAAGTACGTAAATAGGTAGGTCGGATGTAGGCATATAAGAGATAGTGAGATATTGCTATTCTGTTGCTATGCACTTGTTATGATCCGCTATCAAGTGTTTACAACAAAATGTGCTTAATAACACTGTAATAGCCAACTATTTATCGAGATGTAATTTTATTGGATTTTAAGATAAATTTGTCAATAACAAGTTTGATTGGTATTGGATGAAGATTGGGGCCGATGTTAATTATTATACGTAATAGTGTCTTAAATATGTCATTCTGATCTGTATCCGATTTTTTTTCACCGATATAAAGCTTCACTATCTCTGAATGCATAGAACTTATGGTTCGTCACGCTTTTGCCATTGGGGATCGAGCTGCAAAGCAAAATAGATCCTTATGCGGGCGGAGCAGCATATTTTCATGCTATCATTTAATCCAACAGATGGACAGAGACCCTATTATCTTGAAAAAAGATATTTTTTCGCGTTTATTTTATGTTTTTACGTTCCCGACGTTTCGGCTGTTTTACAGCAACCATTTTCACGGGAGGACGGAAAAATATCTTTATTACAATGTGTAGTATTCCCGTAAATATAAGAAATCAATATGTGAATTATCTTTCTACTATTCCTAATTAAATTACTTAATTTATGAATACACATTCTTTCCAGTGTAAATATCCAGTAGATATTAAGACTTCAGTGCTGGTCGTGCGCGGGAAACCCGAATTGGTAGCGTTGGACTACTGCATAGACATGACATCCGACGGAGACGCCAACGAGAGGAGGTACCATGGACAACACTGTTACTTCTTTTACTATTACTAGAAGATCAGTACTGCCATCTAGCGGCCATTATTTTTACTAGAACATTTAAAGGATATTCTTTTCTTTTGACATTACATATGTATCTGATAACTAAAATATTTAAACCTATCTAAACACAATGCGGGACAACTCTCTCTCTCGATTTATAATTGACTCGACTAAGAAAAGAATGAACGAGTTCGGCCATCTTGGTTGGCCTTACAAGACGAGTTGGCTAGCTGATTAGTAAGGTCCCTTTTCAAAGTATGTTTTAAATTTATTTCCCTTTTCTAAATACATATCAATCTATGTATAATTGACCATTCTAGCGAGTTCCGTCTGTGCTACTACCCTCACAAGCTGGAGAAGTTCACGCGCATGCTCGACGAGGCATTCGACGAGCGCGCCGCGCACAGCATCTACGCGGACTTCAAGTCGCTCGACGACGTGCCCGTGCCCGGCTTCTACATACACGTGCTGCAGAAGGCGGCTAAATGACGCTCTAATTTGTTATATATAATTAAGTTATAAATATATTTTTGTAATGTAGATAATTGGATGTTGACATTTTTTAAAACCTCTGACTTATTGAATTTGTACATATTAAATGTCCACTTCCCACTTCCCGAAGTTATCCCAAAGTAAAAATATGATCCACCCCTCTAGGTAAGATCAATATACATTCAAAAACTCGTGAATGTTTGTATACAGTAACATTTCTATTTGATACTATTGAACACTACACAGGCACAAATAGCTACCATTTAATTAGATAATTATAATATTACTATCTATACATGAATAAATAAATGAAATACAATGGTATAAAATGAAATAATTTATTTTATAAGAAATAAATGAAATATGTAGAGACAATATTTAACTTAGAGGTGTTGGGGGGCCTTACTTATGAAATACATCTATAAATTAAACTAGTCTATGATCCAACAATGATGTTGTTGATGGGAATGTGTATCAACTTGACAAAGAAACCTATGAAGCCCATGATGCAGAAACCAATGGCGGTGGCGATGGCAATCTTTTGGAATTCTGGAAATAGATTTTTACACATTAATATACGAATCAATAATTTATACAAGACAGCGCATACAACATTCTTACAACCTAATTTTAAGTATAATATGTAAATATTATTCATAACTTTAATGTGAAACTATGGTGCATATTGGCAGCATTACTGGGGCTTAAATTTCCTTATAACTGGTACCACCAGCATAAAACCAACCAACTCATTCCACAACCAACCAGTACACCACCAAGTAACCAGCTAACTCATTTCACAATTGTAACTAAGAATATCAAAAATGATTATAAATTATCATATTATGCAGAATTGTAGATAACCAAACCACACTCAGTACTTACGAAGTGGATAAACAATGTTTGGTTAGAACATATGTGGCAAATTTATATACAGAAAATTTACAATACCCTTAATTAATATATGAATTACATTAAAAGTTCATCCAAATAATCGATGGTTTAAGTTATAAAATACTATATTTATTTAAAGGAGAATAATTATTGAAGACTGTTGGTAAAAGGGCAACAACCTTATAACACTAACATTTGTCTGGAACACATACCTTTTCTGTCAGGTTTCGTGCATCTCCTGACTAATCTGATGGAGTCCTTAGCGAACTGCTTGCCAGGCTCGACGAACTTCGCAATTTGATCCATTATTCTAGAAATAGGACACAATACTGTTAGGCTTCAGAATGCAGTTGTTCACTTTCAATCATATTTTCAATGATCCTTCGTATTGTAATAATAATTTGTCGTGATTACTTACTTGAAATAACTAGATTACTGGCGAAAATAAAATGCTGTGTAAAGCAGAATAATTTGTAGTAAGCTTTCGCTCGCAGCCACTAGAAAATGACGAACGATGCGAAACTGACAAAACGACAAACGTCAGCCACGTCTTGAGAATCACGGCACGTCACCACAAGTTTACGTTCGGATACTTGAACACTTCACATACCGGCTTACCACGGCTAACCGATGAATGTGTCATGTGTTGTATTTTTGTGATTTTCTTTTCTAAGATTTTACTGGCACATTAGTAAACGATGGAGCCACAAACTTAAAAATACGCCAGCACCCAGATTAAAGCAAGTAATAAGGAGCAAGCACTGACGTCCATGATACAAGTACGCTAGACTAATGATAACCTTTAAAATGACAGCTATCTATTGTGCATATTTGAAGCGCCCCCATCGTGGGGGAAAGGAACTAAATCTGACGTAAAATGCAAATGGCCGTTGTTTTGTTTACATTGTCTCCGTGTTTATAAAGTGATTTTGAAGGTTTAACGCGATTAAACTTGTTTTTTGTGTCGTATTAATATAGTTAATACATAAATAAGTGGTGTTAGTAAATAGGTAAACCATGAAAGAGTGCGTGTTATGCAAAACTCGTTACCAGAAGGGAAGTGGGGTTACATTCCACAAGTAAGTGAATTTACGGCTAATATTCAAGAAATTAAAACTTCTATTGATATTATAGGCACTTAAAAATATGTTACTAATCTTATTTATACGTGATTACAACGCATTTGTCGTTGTATTATCGGTTTGTTATAAACAATAAAATTCAATAGTGCTGTAAAAGTTCCTTGTCGATAAAATTTATCGATATTTTTTCTATCAATATCTTAAATAGATAGAACGTTCAAGAACGTAAAAATCGCCGAAGACAGATTTGTATTATCAAATACATATTATTTTAAAACAATGTTTACTAATTCACAGGTTTCCGACTGACAATAGAAGACTAGAATTATGGCTCAAAAATATTGAAAAGCCTAGTTGGCGTCCGAAAAAATATGATTACATCTGTTCAAAACACTTCTCTGATGACTTTTATTAAACATAACTGATGTATCATATCACTGTCCCATCTCTATTATTAGTTCCATTCCCCCTCACTGCCGCTATCAGCGCCAAAATGGCGAAAATCAAATAGGCACACGATAACCGGGCTTATGATTAGTCCAGCGATGTATACCATAGAGGTCAGTGGGAGCAAGTATCCTCGTGTAGACAGCTAGGCCACAGACTAATAAGTGAGCTAGGCATCTCTGGGCTTATTGATCTAAGCTCGGCAAGTATGATTAAAATAATAACTCTCTGTATTGATTTCATATATTTACGCGAATACTACACATTGAAATAAAACTAATCTTACGGATTAGTTTTATTATATCGCGTTTACTATACGTTTTCTACAGCAATTCTCTGTAATTGATTTCCTAACATTTCAAAGGTGTCAGATTTTTAATAATTAATGTAACAGTTAGTAATTATAATTATCTATTTAACACTTGTAACTTGCATATTTATTTGTGTAAATCGAACATATGGCTGGAATGGAACGGAAACTGTTTTTTTCACTGACCTCTATGGTATATATCGCTGGACTAATCATAAGCCCGGTTATCGTGTGCCTATTTGATTTTCGCCATTTTGGCGCTGATAGCGGCAGTGAGGGGGAATGGAACTAATAATAGAGACGGGACAGTGATATGATACATCGATAAAAATGTATATGCTTAAACCTACCCATGCAGTAAAATGAAAATAATTATGATCCATTCCTTTAACAATGGCTAATGTCCAAAATAGTCGAGTGGTTAATACTAAGATGAAGCAAATAATGATAATGATTAGCCGAATCGCTCATGGGTAGGGTAGGTAATCTTTGGATAAGCCGAAACCGGACTAAAGGGTGGTGTGTGACTAGCTAGACTACCTACTTAAATAAGGATTGTTTTTTAATTAGAAATGAGGTAATGTAATGTTGTTTGGGAAGCAATGGAGTAGGTAAGGTATTAATAGAAAATAGAAATTATCAAAGTAGTACATGAGTTATGTTTAATAAAAGTCATCAGAGAAGTGTTTTGAACAGATGTAATCATATTTTTTCGGACGCCAACTAGGCTTTTCAATATTTTTGAGCCATAATTCTAGTCTTCTATTGTCAGTCGGAAACCTGTGAATTAGTAAACATTGTTTTAAAATAATATGTATTTGATAATACAAATCTGTCTTCGGCGATTTTTACGTTCTTGAACGTTCTATCTATTTAAGATATTGATAGAAAAAATATCGATAAATTTTATCGACAAGGAACTTTTACAGCACTATTGAATTTTATTGTTTATAAAAAACCGATAATACAAAGACAAATGCGTTGTATTCACGTATAAATAAGATTAGTAACATATTTTCAAGTGCCTATAATATCAATAGAAGTTTTAATTTCTTGAATATTAGCCGTAAATTCACTTACTTGTGGAATGTAACCCCACTTCCCTTCTGGTAAAGAGTTTTGCATAACACGCACTCTTTCATGGTTTACCTATAAACTAACACCACTTATTTATGTATTAACTATATTAATACGACACAACAAACAAGTTTAATCGCGTTAAACCTTCAAAATCACTTTATAAACACGGAGACAATGTAAACAAAACAACGGCCATTTGCATTTTACGTCAGATTTAGTTCCTTTCCCCCACGATGGGGGCGCTTCAAATAGGCACCATAGATAGCTGTCATTTTAAAGGATATCATTAGTCTAGCGTACTTGTATCATGGACGTCAGTGTCTATATGACACTGACATTGACATTTTTTCTTTATTTTCGTACGACAACCAGCTCTATATATCTAACTAATCTGTGACACGCCATTTTCATTTCTTCATGTCACATCCATTATTTTATTTATAATGTGTATTTATTGAATTTAATATTGCTATTAATTACTTGACACTGGCAAAATACCCGCTAAGTTGCGGGTGAGGCCATATTCATATCCATTTTACTTCATCGCATTTCATTTCGTAAAGAAAGAAGAAGAAGAACTAATCTGTGGCCAGTTTTCAGTTATTGTTCTGTGTTCTAGTTCATTTACTAGAATAATATTCTTGTTTGATTGCCGTGCCCGTGGATATTTATTTATTTCTAATTCGAATGGTTTTCATTTTCAATTTGTAGAGGGTTTTCTGATAGAGGTCATATTTGAAGAGAACATTCAAAATGTACGCAGTAGAGAAGAAATTTGAGATTGAAATGAAACTTAGAAAGGTAGGATAGAATTTCTTCTTGTTTATCTTTCTTCATTTTCTTTGAATTTTTTCAGAGTAATACCTGAAATACCTGAAATACCTGTCCGTAATAATATTCACTACTATTAGATAATATTCGGCGGTCTGAATTTCCATGATGGGCGGATGCGTCACATTTTTATCAAAGTACCTAAAAATCGTTTGTTCAGGAAATGACAAACATCCAAGAGCTGAAGGCAGCTGCGAATCGCAGCTCGTCCCTGGCGGGCGACGTGTGCAACGTGCTGGGGGCGTGCGAGCAGAGGCTGCAGCAGTTGGAGACTGCTGTGCTGCCGCTGTACGGAGACACAGCTAGACTGCAGCACATACATCAGAGCAAGAACCTTTATATTATTGTTTATATGTATAGTAGTAACGCTTGCTGCAACTCAGATGTCTCTACAAATAGTGAAACATGATCTCAATTTCGCCCAAGAAGTCTGATAATTTGTCAGTAAAGTATTGTCAATTTTACTGATAGGGTAAGGATGGTTTATTAGGCCTAGTGTATAATTAGGCCCACATAAACTCCAATGTTTTATATGCAACAAACATTCCACTTGACTTTGGCAATATACCTATTCAATGGTGGGTGAGGCCACACCTTCAGAATATACAGGTGAAACAGAAAGTAGTGGAACGGGATATAAATTATAGTCAAACAAAGTATGATTTTCATGTCAGTACAAATGGAAGAAAACCTATCCCTAAAATGACACTTCCTACTGAAAAAATTTTTGTTATGTTTGTTTGTTGGTTTTGGTGGAGGGATCATTTTACCTTGATAAGTGTGGATTTATCACAGACACAATATATACAGAAACTGGAAGCAATTAAATTCTATTCTGGAAGTGTACATGTGAGTTGGTTCCTTTAACATATTTTTTTTTACCTGTAGATATGGAGCGCACGGTCAGGTCCCTGGACCATGTGATAAACTATTATATGGTCACCAGAGAGTTGGCCGACCTCATACTAGCCGGACCACATACAAGTACTACAGAATCACTCAATATTTATCTTGAGGTAACATTATTCATACTACTAACTAAATAGTCATAATCATATATTGTAGTTACTTATACTTAATATTAAATTTTTTAGGCTCTAGATAAATTGGCAGATGCTCAAGGATATTTTAATAAGAACAATCCTCAGAGTGTCGAATTGGAGAATATTGTAAGTATATTATTACACTCTAAAATATTTAATTTTGATTATGACTAACAGCAGATAAAATGACACACTAGACAACTTTTGTTACAGAATCAGCTGTACAACTCTGGAGTGTCTAAATTAGAGAGTGCCTTTGAGGAATTATTGAGTCGCAATACTAGACCTTTGTCACCAACCACACTCATGGACATGATAGCATTGGAGGATGGTACTTACCGTATATGTCTTAAAGATATAAATTAAGTTAAATTGATAAATGTATTGCAACTTCTTACTTTTAAAAAGAGTATCTTGCTAGCGGTGAAACTATTGAACCAAACAGGTGGTAGATTTTGACAACTCATAAGTAACTTTTAAGCCTACCTGATGAAAAAATGATTTTAAGAATTTAAGCAGTCTGATTAAAACATGTTTTGGTTTATAACAGTAAAAAAATAGTAAAGTGATGACGTCGCACTTCATCATTAAAATTGCTACCAATTATATGGTCTGTTATGTATATGCTTGGAACAAACACAAATGGTTTTTCAAATTAAGCCAAACAATTCCATCCGAATGGCATTTTAAATTCGACTCAACACAGTGACAGCCAAAATAGAACATATTTAAATGGGTCACAAATAACAATTTCGCGTTATTTATTGTCATTATAAATGTATTGAAAGGTGTTTAAAAAAGAGCAACCATGGAGTTTCTTGCCCGTTCTTCTCCATAGGAACGGCATTCCGAACGAGTGGTAAAGCAGTAGCATAATATTTTTGTAACTTTTGACGATTCATAAGTACTGTACATATTGGTCTACGTGAATAAAAAAATATTCTGATTCTGATTCTGTGTATATGTGTAAGTGTAAGCGTGACATGGTTGTAACAGACTCCAGTGTGGAGAGCGTGAGCGTGAGCGTGAGCGCGAGCGGCAGCGGGTCGTCGGCGGGCTGCGCGCTGGAGTGGCTGCGCGCGGCGGCGGCGTGGCTGAGCGCGGCGGGCGCGCCGCCGCTGGCGCCGCTGCGGGCCGCCCGCGCGCCCGCCGCCCGCAGCTCGCTCGTCGCCTTCAAGGACTACCTCCGCTCGAGGTCCATGGCCGCTTCGCCGCTCATGGTGAGTGCGATCACCTTAGAATACCTATTTCTTAGGCCTTTGCCTCGAATTTAGCGGGCAGCGGGGCGGCGGCGGCGGCGGCGCGGGAGCGGAGCTCGTTGGCCGCCCCGCGCCGCTGTTTTCGAGAACGGTCCATTTGATTTTACGCATAAGATCCTACCGCTCCCGCGCCGCCGCCGCCGCCCCGCTGCCCGCTAAATTCGAAGCAGAGGCCTTATGCTATTTATTTAGACACATAAATCTAAGTGTGACCCCTATTTTTCACTAGCATTGCCTGCAACTTCGTATGTGTAAACTTTAGTTGGTTTTGCCTATACTGGGAAGCTTTACAGTGTCCCGAGTAATTTTTTTATTGAAGGTGTTGATCTTATAAGCTGTCACCATGCCATGATGCCATGATATTCAAACAGACAGACAGACAGACAGACAGAAAAATAGAAAAGAGTATAATATTGGCACCTGCTTTGTCCATTGATTTGTAGATAAACTTAAATAGTCTTTCGTAGTTAGCCCTAGCCTGAGTATTACTCTAATCGCCCGAGTCATATGTATGGTGCTCTACAAACATTGAGTAATTTAGGTCTGTAGAGTTAGTGTGTTCGTCTGACGATGTGAATTTATTTATATTATTATATTTTTTGTAGAGAGCAAAAAATATATTGCATCGGTCAGATAGCGCGCAGAGGAGAACCAGCAAGTTACAGAAAGTGTAAGTTCAAATTCCTTAATGTGTGGGTAAATGTTGAGTTCGGACTGAGCTATATTGAACTTTTTGTTTTAGTATCGAGAAACGCGCTAACAAAATAATGATGAAAGCTTCGCAGACACTAGAACAGTCTACCGGGCTGGCTATAGGACCACGGAAATCTATTTCCGAAGCCTGTAAGTTTGTTTACGACATTTAAAAAAGATTAAGTCAACATGTACATGTTCACGAGGAACTTGTTTTTTGGTTTGGTTTTGCAGATCCATAGACACTAATCTCATTACTATTATGAGCCTGTTACATGCCACTGCTGGGTGAAATATTTTATCGGATCTGTTAAAAAGTGTTCCTGGTTAATCCCGGATTTGATCCGTCGCTCACGCGGACTTTTAAAAGTTTTCTTCATTGTCGGAATGGTACACTCCGATGCCATCTTAATTTTGATTTTTACCTGGAAGAACCGAAAATTGTTGTGTTTTTTCCAGCGCCTAAAATTGACGACATCTGCCGGACCCGATATTTTTATGGGCGCTTCCTTTGAATAAAGTATATTTTCAGTTCATGTTTTCATTATGGAATAAGGAGGTATAACAGCCATTTAACGCAAGTCATAGCGATAGACAAACGAAATTACTCTTCGGATTCAAATGGACCCCTAACTCAGAATTTTCTCGGCTCGCGAAAATTTCGGATGCTTAAAGTCTGATTCCTAAACAGACACAGAAGAGGCCAGCGGTGAGGCTTTAGACGAGTGGGAGGCGGAGATGGTGGGCAACGTGGCCACGTGCGTGTGTCGCCTGGCCCGCCACGAGCAGCGCCACCTGCTGGGGCTGGTGCCGCTGCCGCGCCTGCCCGCGCTGCTGGCCGCCGTGCTCAAGGACTGCTTCTCCATACTGGCCGCTGACGTCGAGGTATGTACCGGTTTCCCCTCGGTACGAGCTGCTGGGTTCTGCTGAGCCCCGTGACTGTGACTTGGACAAACGGATGTAGCAAACTTTTCAAGGTTCCTTGTTTGAGCACAGAAACCTTACAGTGAATCAATAGGATCAATATAAAATAATGATGGTATTTTTTTTGTGTGTAGATCTGTTTTTCATAATTTTCCAATAAATTATTCTTTAGGGCTAGGCGACCGACAATATGACAGGTGTCAAACCAAATAACAAAATAATGTTGATCGTGGATTTGGGTACAAGGCTATTGGTACGCCAACACGATTCCGTGCGGGGCGGCAACAACCCGATTTTTCGTTAAATAGCATTTAACATTTAAGCTGCTCTACATAGAGACAGATTGTAAGAGATTCATTAGCTACACCGACAAGGGTGTAACCCTTAACCCTTAGTAGCCTGATTTACGAAAGTGTTTTATTTTTAATATTACTGTGTTTAATAATAATGACATTTGTTTTTTTTTTTAATTTCGTTGGAAAGAATATTATACAACAGTAAAATACGTACAGCCAACCTATAAAAAAAACTAATAGTAATGTGAACATTCGGTTTAAAAGATTGGTATCAAAATTGAAACTCTAGGCTATTAAGGGTTAAATTAGCAGAAGAAGTGCATTGAGCAGTGAAGCATGTGTGTTGTGCAGCGCGTGTGCGCGCGCAGCCGGCGCGCGGCGGGGCGCTGCGGCGCGGCGGCGGGCGGCTGGGCGCTGCTGGCGCGGCTGCGGCGCCTGCTGCCCGACCTGGAGCGCGCGCTCGCGCCCGCGCCCCAAGCGCCCTACGCCGCCATCCTGCACGCCTGCCAGATCAGCGTCAGTACCACGCACAACTTAACTTTGTGTAGATTTGCACTTTCCCTAAGTCATTTCATCCCAAATGTTGATCTTTTTTAAAGTTGGTTAGCATCCATTTTTATCAAATTTTCAATACTTATGATAAAGCTGTGATAAAAATTTTATATCATCGCATAGTAGGTATTATTAACGTGAAATTATAACTAAAAAGTTTAAAATAAGTAGTACATTTAAAAACCCAAAAACCCGAGTGCAACAAACAAGACTGAAAAATAAATAACAAGTCTAGTAGCGACTTTAACAGTTGGGACCCATTGAAAATCAGGACCGGCTCAAATGTTCCCAATAATGGGTCCCGAACAAAATTAAATTTGACCTATCGAGATTTTGTCTTTACATAATGATAACAAATGCGCTAAAGAATAAGCTTGAGCATATTTTCGCTGAATCAGCCTGAACACATAAATAATACTACTCCTAAAAAGTTAAAAATACAATTCAATATGAAAACCAATCAGTTTCTTTTCAAAACCAATTATTTTTCTAGATAATTAACAAACTAATGCTGTTAGTCAATTAGATCTTCAGGACGACTGCTCGGAGCAGCCGGTGAATCAGAATCAGACAAGTTTTTATACATTTAAATCATCAAGTAACATTTATGAATCGTCGAAATAATTACAAAATACTAAGCTAAAACTTTACCACCCCTTCGGAATGGTGTTCCTATGGAGAAGACGGGCAAGAAACTCCATGATTGCTCTTTTTAAAAAAATCCGCTACATTTTGGAGCAGTACATTATTATGGGTATGTGAGCTGGCCAAAAAAAATACTAGCTACTCTAAGTGTATCATTACAAGTTAATTGCTACATGGTTCCCACGTTGATGAGTCGGGTATAGGCCGGTGGGCGGTGTAGTTGTATTTATTTTATTTTATTACATGTTAGGCAAGTATTTGACCTCGATCTCACCTGATGGTAAGTGACGATGAGATCTACGATGGAGCATACTTGCCTAGGTAGGAAGGCGGCAGTAGATAGAGGCACATGCAGCGCAACTGATCTGACCCGCCATCCATGAATGGCAACACCGAACATCATGCCGGAACACGGCTAGGCCGCTTGGCGACATGGCTTTGTTCGGTGGGTGGTGACTAGCCACGGCCGAAGCCTACCACCAGTAAAATGGGCGGTATGTATGATGGGCGGGTGTTGCAGTGCCTAAAGTCGCTGGAGGAGTGGGTGGAGGGCATCCGCGGCGACGGCGCGGCGGGCGCGGTGGACGGCACCGTGCACCAGCTGGCCGCCGCCGCGCTCGCGCACTGCCTCGCGCTGCAGGCGCGCGCAGACACCATCGGTACCGCACACACACTCATTTGCATATACATATACATACACAGCAAATACATCAACTAACACCAACATGGAAGTCTCAAAAATGTTATTTGGAAATGAAAAGTGGACATTATTTTTGATGCAGAAGCTGAATCCGCCATTTTTGGGATTTCAACAGTTCGCGCGTCACAGGAAACATTTTCATTAAAGTTGGTTTCATCAACATCTTAGATGGAATGGGAATGGATGATGGACGGGAATAGGATGGAAGGGTTCCCCAAAAAAAAAAAGCAGACTATCTCTATATAGTTATAGATAGCGTAATCCACAAAGATATCGACATAGACATTTCAAACAAATTAGAACATAGACTTTCATCATTTATGATTTTTGTATATAGATGTCAACTCAGTTACTCGCTCCTAGCACAAGCTTTAGCTTTGTTGGAGAAGAGCAAACGGGCCACTAGTAATAATTATATTTATTGCACACTACTAGTATTTTTGATTTTAAATTATGAGTCGTCGCTCTAAAAATGGTCTCCAATGTTGATTCTTTCTTGTTGCTTTTTAAGATATCCACAGAAAGTCCGTCACGTAAAATGTGATGCTATTCTTCGGATAGCCTATCGCATTGATGAAGAACGTAGTGGAAATTTGAACCCAGGGAAACCTATAGCATCCTTTTATTTATACGATTCTTCATTATCTGCTCTGTTTAATTCATCTCCGTGTTTATAAAAATACAATTACATTATACAATTTAAATAACTTTTTGTTAATTTATATGGCTCAGGCCCCGCGCTCGCGACCGACCCGGCGTACACCCGCGCAGTGGCGCAGCTGCCCGGCGCGCACGACAGGAACAACGCGATGCTCGCCATATACATGCGTAAGATACGAGACCTTTCACTGTCGAGTCAGACAAAATTGTAATCTATTCTGTCAAATATACAGTCTAGAATCGTACTTACAGCCCGCACACGCCGCGCGTGTATTGTTTTTGGCGGCGCGACGTCGTTTGACAGCTATTTTCATACTTATTAACACTGTGATACAGTTCACATTACTATGATTGAACGTCGTCGAATAATAATTGCTGCAATAGGCTATTTGGATATTTCTGAATATAAGTTTTTATAATTTTATACGTCTGTATGTTTTAACTACTGGACCGATTTCAACGAGACTTTCACACTTAAACGATGGTACATATCTACACGCTGTGTCTGGGGTCGAGCTGCAAAGTAAAATCAATTGTTGCGCGGGCGAAACCGCGCGTAAAAGCTAATCTATTATTATTTTCCAGGGAAGGTGTTGGCCCAACTGAACTTCGCATTGAGGAACAAAAGCGAGCAATACCCTGATGCTTTGAAAGCAATATTTCTGCTGAACAATACGTTATACTTACTGCAGGTATGTTTAACATTCGAATAATCTGTAATCATCGTAGCTAAATTAATGTATTACTCATCTTTACACACACACACACACACACACACACACACACACATGCTCTTCCGCTCACACACGCGCTCCGTTGTATACCCATTATGACTGTGCCTTAGCTAGTAAGTTAGGTTTTGATTATCCAACTTTTCTTTTATTACATTTAGCATGTATCCCTCACTGCTACATACGAGTACTTAATACTGTTACTGATAGGGAAAAAATACTAATCAAGATCACGGCTCCCGAGATTAAACTCGTGGCTTCGCATGATGACACTTGTGACAGCTTACAATTATTTGAGTTTCTCTCAAATTCACAGAATATTAAAAAAAAATACTGCTATCATAAGTGCTATCAGGACTTTATGGCGAGAAGTTGAAGTTGAAAGTGTGTTTCTTTGATAAATAAATAATGTGTAATATTAGTGGGATATTAACATTTGTGTGTTCATAAACAGGATATTTAAATAAAATAGTATAACTTGACTTTTCTCAAGTTTTCATAAGATGTCCGGTAATCTTTCAGTAAAGTATCTAAAGCTTTAGATACTTTTTATAACAATTAAGTATACCGATTTACTGAAACTGGCAAATAAGGCACTATTTTGAAGGCGATTGCCAACCTAAAACCAAAGAAGAAATGAGTGTCCGTCAGTCTTAGTTCACTGTGCTCATGTTCAATAAGTATGTCTGTCGGCGGCAGGGCCTGCAGCGCAGCAACCTGCTGTACGTGCTGATGCTGGCGGAGCCGGACTGCGAGGCCAACTACCGCGACATGATACAGGAGCACAAGAACGCTTACTTGCAAAGGTACTCTAGCAGCATCTCTTCCCAGCGTTATTGTAACGTTAGAATCTTCTGTCTCGGTCGCACAGCAATTTGATATATGTGAATGACAGTGACAGCATGCTTTTTCGGTGTGACGTTATGATTACATTAGGTGTTCCTGCGGACAGTTGTTCTACAGCTACCATTTATTGCTTGCGAAAGCAAGCAATAAATGGCAGGCAGAAATGTGCCTGCCATTTTGTAACCGTTAGTTTTTGGGTTGCCTGGGAACCCTATCATTTTGCGAAATGAAATAAAACATCCTACATGTTGATTTTGTTGTTGCTGCCAGGTTGTGTTATAAGTTGTTGTTTTAATCATAGTTTTACTGTGATGCATGCACAGACGAAAATTAAAAACATTGCAGTTCGGTCACTGTGTCGAAAATACTTTCTATTGGAGTTATTCGCAAACTTTTTCGTCGTGTGTATTTTATAATAGACATTTAATGGTAAGGATATATTTATTGTGCTAAGTTTGTAGTGTTATTTATCATTGCTGTGTCTAAGTCTGATATGTAAAATTCGTTCGGACTTTTGCAGTTGGAACAAACTCTTAAGCCACACCGTGCTAGACGAGCCTCTCCCTGCAAAATTGCGGGACAAAGACAGGCAGGTGCTCAAGGACAAGTTCGCGGTAAGTGTACAATGTTAGCTATTTAGTTCGCGGGTTCAGTGGCGTAGCATGGGCGGGGGGGGGGGGGGGGGGGGGGGGGGAAGGGGGCGGGCGGCATTTCACAGGTGGCGGTTAGAGAGAAAAAAAAAATTGTTGTTACCACATATCCAGGTATAATCTATAGTAATATTATAAATGTGAAAGTTTGGATGGATGGATGGATGTTTGTTACTCTTTCACGCCAGAACGGCTGAACGGATCTGGATGAAATTTGGCACAGAGATAGATCATAGTCTGGAATAGCACATAGGCTACTTTTTAACCCGGTAAAATGTATGGTTCCCGTGGGATAGATGTTTTAATTTTTCATACTTTTATCGCAGGTAACACCGCCGGGCGCAGCTAGTATTCTATACATGAGTGATGCAAGGTTTCTTAATAACTATTATTCAGGAAACTTATTTTATAATGAATAGCAAAAATAAGAGGGCGGCAAATTTGAAATCCGCACCGGGTGCTAATGACCTATGCTACGCCACAGCGCGGGTTCAGTCTTGTCCGCCATACCCTTAAATGTTGATATTTTAATATTTATATAATATTAGATGTATATGTTTGTGTGCAGTCGTTCAACCGCGAGTGGGAGGAGTGCACGCGCCTGCAGCGCGGCTACAGCGTGCCGGACCCCGAGCTGCGGGAACAGCTGAAGCGCGACAACAAGCAGGCGCTGCTGCCGGCCTACTCCGCCTTCTACGACGCGCACGCCGCGCTGCCCTTCACCAAGCACCAAGACAAATACGTCAAGTACAGCCCCGTGCAGGTGCGCGCCGGACACTATACTTTTTTTTCAATTTGGTATTGGTAAAATAGGTATTTTGCCAGTGTCAAGTAAATAAATTATTTCAGCTTTCAAGCATATGCACAGGCCCAACGGCTAGGCCAATGTAAAATACCCCCTCATCCCTCAATCAGTAAAGTGATGGATACTTTACTGAAATATTTTTTAGGTTTAGGTTTTTTTTGTGAGAAACTGAAAAGCCAAGTTTCGTCACTCTGTTTTAATTACCTACACTCGTGTACTTTACCGAACCCATAATGGTTAATATTCTACTTATATCACTCACTATAACTCGCAGGAACACTAGTTTTAGAAATTAAATCATAACTGACGCCATGACTTTTCAGTTTCCCGCCAAAAAGTCGACAATACTTGACACTCTATTACTACTCATTAGGGCAGCCTGTCCCAAAGTGGGCGATAACGCTCCCTTGTGGGCGCTACAGGCCTAAAGGGGCGGTAAGACTTAGAAAAAAAATGGGGGCGTTGTGTAGAGGCTTACAATAATTAATTTAATTTAAAAAGTTGTAGTGGTTTTTAAGGTGAATGCTCAGGGTCGGTTGCCGCACATTTTCGATAGATGGTCCTGTTTTTCTGCAACTAGTTACACGAACATCGAGCATCTATGAGACTTGATGTTGCAAATTGCGAGCACTATTACGACATTGCATTGAAATATCCAAAAAAACATTAACCTGAAATCATTTATAATGGATGAGATACCATGGCTTCTAAAATCCTTGTATAAATAGGCACTCACACATAGACAAATACACGTCTTTTTTGTGCCGCTAGAGCGCAGCACTTGTTAAAAGTCTCGCATACTAAAAGTTGTCTTTTTATGCCACCAGGTAGAGCGATCATAAAAAAACTTATTTATCGGTTGTAAAATAATAGAAATACTTTTGCAAGCTTTGCAATATTAAAAGTTTCAGAAATAAAAGATAGAAAAGAAAAATGTATACTTTCATGTTCGTAAATATAATGTTTATTGTATAGATCTTATAAATATAGCAAGGTTTGCATGATAACTGTAAAAGTATTACGCTTTACAATATACCAGATCAACAACAAGAACAATATTTATTATAATTTACAAGGGAATAAGAAATTTGGCAATGTAGTTCTATACCTAATAAGGGATACAGCTACATTTCCAAATTTCTTTGAAACAATGTTGTTTGTTGTTGGTATTCTAAAATTAGGTAAATATAACATTGTTTCAAATACTAATATTATGATATAGAATCGACTCTATACAATTTACAGTCATCTTGATTCTTGCAACCTCCTGTGCTTCATTCCTCCGCTAAAAAGAAAAAAATAATTGTTTAGTCCAATAATAATTATTACTGTATCCATACTTATTATAAGGTAAATGCTGCTGTGACATGTATAGATTCAATCATTCAATCATCGTTCCAGAGACGGGCCAACATACACCGTCACACTGCAATGCACCCACATTTCACCGATGGTATTTTGGTACCAATGTAATAGAGGGTGAGCCCATCGCCATTATATCGGGCACACGCCTCCTCAATATGAGGGGCATATAGGCCGTAGGCCCAGTGCAGTTTAGTGAACTTCACACGACTTTTGACAGACATGCAGGTTTCCTCACAAAGTTTGCCTTCATCGTACAGCAAGTGATATTTTTTGTGGAAAATAAGATTCGCACATGAAAATCCGGAAATCTCAGTGATGGGAGCCAGGGTTTGAACCTGAACACCTCGTTCCAAGGCGAGCGTTCTGCCAACGAGGCTGTCACTGCTGTACAACTTTGGAATCTATACTAATATAATAGATTCCACTAGATGCGCTGATGTTCTTCACTCTCATAATACGATGGGATGGCAATCCGGTACAATCAGAGAGATCGGGCTGTGTTGTCCGAAGCACAAGCAAGTGATAATCATGAAATTGAACTTGTGTTGTGTAGCCACTTTACAATACGAGTTATGCTCTAAGGTATTTGTTACCAAGTTGTCCCGACTTTCACCAGTGTCACATTCCATCAGTATCTCCATTACAATTCAAATAGCAAACAAAACACAAATTAAAACAAAACTAATCGCAAATCCCACACAATTATTATTTGAATTTTGAAGTAAGTTTTTACATACATAATCACAAACAACATGAAATCGGTCGCAGCAGAGTAGTGAGTCCATTTTTTTTTATAATTCTGGAATTTGGCATCAGCATACCATAGACATGCTGCCAATTTGGTCAAGATATAATAAATTAACTTCGTAGACACCCAGAACAAAATAAGTAACACTATTCTATACATTCTAAGAACTTGGTAAGTGCTTACCGACTTTTATATTTATTAAATATCTATACCTCAGATTAACAGAATCCAAAGAGAATAATTTTAAAAAATATAACAGTAGGTAAGCACATACATAATATCTAAGTACAGAATGTATGTGCATCAAAACCAGTTATTTTCGGCCTAGGCACCTATTTATTATGTAGACGAGTACTCGTATCCGAGGTATAAGGTTTTGCGTTCAGAAACGAAAAAAAAAGTAATATCAATATATCTAAAACTAAGTAGGTTTCTAGTTGGTACCAATTTATAGCTACTCTATAATAAATCGGTAAGTAAAAAGAAGAGAAATAGGTGCACATAGGTATGTTTTCTTAGATTTATTCAATTACGAGCTATGTCGCACTTGATTTGTTCAAACGTTCAAGGGGTATCCCATTCATTAGGCTTCCCTATAATTTCGAAAAACCCGTTCATACTAGGTGCCGGGGCTTGCTTTCTTGTATCGCCAATCGTGTTAGGTTAGTTGGTTGGATATATATGTATGTATATATATATATACATACATGCCTTGCTGGTTGGTACCTTCCTATAGCTAGTCAGTAAGTAAGAAGAAGAGATAGGTACACATATAGGTCGCTATGTAGATTTTCTCAGATTGATTCAATATTGAATAATTACTAAAAACCGATGTTACGAAATATGTCGCGCGAGTCGCTGTCGATGTATTCTAACATTTTTTCTAGTCACAGCTGGCTGTGCTACTGATATATATATATATATATATATATGTATATCTATACTAATATTATAAATGTGAAAGTTTGGATGGATGGATGGATGAATAGATGGATGGATGTTTGTTACTCTTTCACGCCCGAACGGCTGAACGGATCTGGATGAAATTTGGCACAGAGATAGATTACAGTCTGGAATAACACATAGGCTACTATTTATCCCGGTAAAATGTATGGTTCCCGTGGGATAGATGTTTTAATTTTTCATACTTTTTATCGCGGGTAACACCGCCGGGCGCATCTAGTATATATAGATATATATATATATATATATATATATATATATATCAGTAGCACACCCGGCAGTGCCTAAAAAAATGTTTGATAAATTGATCAATAAATCGACAAAGACTCGCGCGACATATTTCGTAACACGACATCATCTAGCTATGGCCTTGGAAGGTGTACATACTACCTATATATATTTTCGTTATATTACTACCACACCATGTTGGAGTAACACGGCCGAGCTGTGTGTTTTGGAAATCTAATATTCACTTACAGAAACAATATCAATCATTCAAAAAGACAAGCCCACCGGCAAGATTTGAACTTGCTATAGTACACGTTTGCATCAACCGTGTAGAACATTAGGCTACGTAGACCACTAGTCAAGACGACGAATATTTTGATAGGTTTCAATGATATTTACAACCAATTGAAACATGACATATTCATTCATTCATTGATTATTTAAAAAAATAAATACATGCCTTATGTAGGTATGTAGGTTATTTTATTATAATAACCCGAAAAAATATGTTTTGGGTGCAGACAAATCCTAAAAACTTGGATTACAGGAAATAGGGATACATGACGATCTGCACACACAGATAATAACACACCCCAAGTGGCTCAAGTGAAAAACGTAGGTACATGCGATTGTTCGTAGGTTCGATGGACGAACGAAATTTATATGTATTTTTTATTTTTAATTTTTTATTATGAATCTTTATACTTATTTATAGAAAATTTATATCTCTCTATATATTATAATGTTATGTCTTTATGTATTATAAGTAAAAACTCCTGCTGCCATCTGTCGCCGTAAATACTGAAAGACAAAGAATCGGATGCTTTATTAGTTACGGGTTAATTTGGACAGAGGCGCTTTTATTCACGCACACAAGCCTAAAATTTAATATCGTTTTATGATGTTATTACTATAAGATTTTGCCTGATATTTCATTCTGCGAGCTCTTTAATTTATAGAGAATTGATAACAATGCTTGTACAACTAAAAAACTGTATGTGTATCGAGTATTACAATGTTGAAATTTGTATGGGAATGCGACTGATCGCTTCCACCTTAAGTAGGTGAAAAATGGGGGCGCTAAAAATAATTCATTCTCAAAGTGGGCAGTAGACAAAATAAGTTTGGGAACCCCTGCACTAGGGAGTCGCGACGCCTTCTATAGTGCAAAGCCACGCGCTGTTTCGCACTGGCAGAAATATAAGTATACAAATATAGTTTTTAATCTCGACGCGCCTGTAATGGACCCTAGGTTTTGGGAAGAAATATATATATAGGTATATGTATAATTTCTTACAGATAGCTACACAACTGGACGGGTACTTCGATGAAGCCGCTTGAAGGCGATATAATTAATTAATATTATATATTTTTTTGAATTAAGCAAGTATTATCAGTAACTATTTATTCAAATGCTTATGTTTGCTTAATAAATAATAATTGCATATTTTAATTGTTATTCTTCTTTTTCGTCCGTTTTTTCTTAGGCCACTGTAACAAAAATATTGAATTAATACAAAATCATAACTGGGTGAACTTGCCTTATTGCCTCCTAACCTTATAAATTCTTCTAGGAAGTACATACCAACTGTACGGTCCCAGACTAAGCTACGCTTAATATTTTAAGTTCCATACAATGGCGTGGAGGCGAACCCAGTATATAAACAGGGTCATTCAGAATGTGCAAACCAACCTTTATACTTGCGCTATTTATATTCGTTATGTGAAGTAAGAATTACGATGTCAATATAAAAAAAATATGGCAATAAAAAACCACAATTGCAACTGTTGGATACAACATTTTGTTTAAATGTAGACTATGTGTGTTATTCCTGAGTATATTTGATTTTTGTGCCAAATTTCACATAAATACGTTCAGCCGTTCTCGTGTTATGCTCAGGCAAAAATCTAATACACTCAAATTTATATTGATGCATCAGTTATAACTTTTTCCAATATGTAAATAACGAAATATATTGAACAAATTTATCGATTTATTTAACATCGATACAGGCCACACATCTCACATGATAACTAAGCCTACCAAATAATTGGTAAATAAAGAAGCACCATATCCTGTATCTGGATGACCTCCAGATATTAAATATAAATAATGATACATATTTAATAATTGTATGGTTTAAGGAAAGGCCATGTTATAGTAGATGTGTGACTATAATTAAACTGCTTTACTAAACGATGCGTCATAGCTTTTTACTGTTGAAAAATAATGGTACAGACAAACTTATGATTAAAAACTAGCTTTGCATCTTTAAAAGTGTACAACACATTTAAAACACACTATAAAGTGTAGTTATGTCTTGTTTGCAAATACGTACCTGATCGATTCGTATTACAAATTATGATTTTAGCAAACAAACATTGTAACATACATTATAAGAGATCAGTAAGATAGTCGGATATGATAATCTAGAATAATTCCAGATATCTATACTGCTTTTTTCTTATGACATAAAATTAATTTGATTCAATACAATTTATGCGTTTGTATCAATGCCTCTACAATGAACGTATACACAATATTATCAATTAGCAGTACCTACTGGATACTGTTAATTAATAAACTAATTTTCATTAAAAATAAAGCCTCAAAAATTTCTTAATCAATGTACGTTTACCTACAGATAACTTTTTTTCTTTGTTGCATTTTTGTCCATGGACAATTTAAATGCTGGCAACAAATGTAAGCAATATCAGATCCGAACTATCGTACCGATCTCACAGTTCTGATATACTCTATACGTTACGTCCAACGGCCAATGTTAGGCAAGCGCGTCGCGCAGTTTGAACGTACGAAGAATACCTTTTGACGCGTCCCGGTATCCCGCCGCGCTTGTTCGGCATCCAACTAACAACAAGTAGACAACACGGACATTTTGTAAGTATTATTACCAGACAAACGTACGTATAAACTTGGACCCCAAACTGATACTTCATGTCAGTGTTACGATACATCCCAGAGTCGTATCAAACAAACATATTTTACATACAAATTTACAGAATTACTTCGAATAAAACTAGCTTTAATAGCTAAAGATTTATGATTTGAAGCTACATAGTAAAAATTTAAACTAGGGCCATATTCAAACTGGCCATTATAATGTCACAATGAAATGAGTCCCAAAAAATCTAGAGCCATTTTTCAGGCCAGCCAATTTACTATTAGACATTCATAAAAAGAAACTGAAAATAAAATCTAGAGCCATTTTTCAGGCCCGCCAATTTACTATTAGACATTCATAAAAGAAACTGATAATAAAATCTAGAGCCATTTTTCAGGCCAGAAAATTTATTATTAGAGACATTCATAAAAAGAATCCGAAAATAAAATGTAGAGCCATTTTTCAGGCCAACCAATGGATTTTAAGTAAAAAATTAATCAAAATTAAACCACAAAACATATAGCCATTTCTCAGGCCAGCGTTGACTTGTAAGCGACTTAACAAACATTACATACACACATCAGTGGATGTCCTGTCCATGCTGGAGAGTACTTGTTTTAGTTGATGTCGTTAGCACTTTTACGATAATTTTATTTAAACATACGGTATAATAATCCGGGAAAATTCGCCCTTGAAGCCTGATTAAACGAACGTGCATCCTTAAATAATAAACGGCTCAAGCTTGCACCATTGTGACTTCTTTAGTCTCTCCACACTGATCGACGCGAACACGGAGAGAAAAGCCAAGGAGATAGGAATCTTAAACGATGACTTTCAAATAACTTGTTCGGTCTATTTCTCTCGTCTGTTCGTCTCTGCTTCAGTCAAAATACACCCTTAATCTCGTATCAACTCAATCTCTTTAAATATTGTGCTATCGTGACATAATTGTCCTATTGACTCAAACTAAGGATTAGCTGGACTGGCGGTTAGAGAAAAAACTACTTTAAGACATGAAAAAAAAATTCTATCAGTGGTTTTTTCGTCATTTTTTTGTCCATACCATGCCCCAATTTTTTTATAATGAATAGCAAAAATAAGAGGGCGGCAAATTTGAAATCCGCACCGGGTGCTTATGACCTATGCTACGACACTGATAAGAAACACGAGTGATTGGAAACTTTTTCACGGACACTGAGTCACAGTGGTGTGAGCACAATTATAAAATACATATTAATTATAGTACTAAGATACTATAGCTCAAAATGTATGTAATCTCTCTCAGTATGTAAGGGATGACGTCAGTTCAATCAGCGTAACAATGGGGCAGGTTGGTAGGTCACCTTGATGGCGGGCGGCGGCGGGCGGAGCCGCGCGGCGCGGCGGGCGGGCGCGCGCGCCAGCTGCTGCGCGTGCGGCGTGAACGCGCACGGCAGCAGCTTGCGGAACCTGCGCACGCGCACAGTTTACATAATACGGGCCATCCATAAATTACTTCACACGAATTTCATGAATTTTTGACTCCTCCCCCGTCCTTGTTACAACTGTGACACATTTGTGAGACTCTCCCCCCTACTAAATTTATGAAATTAAAACAATAATAAAAGCTGATTATGTCAGGTGTCTGCTACCCTTTCAATATGCTGCTGGCCCTATCACATATCCATCTAAACCTTTATCCATAGACTCAATTATCATTCCATATTCCTGCTATAGTTCCTCCGCCTGCTGAGGTCAATTCGCTGTTTATGATATCATTTTCAGCAATTGACCCCAGCAGGTGGCTAACATAACATTAAAATCCTCAAAAAGGGCCTCTACATGTTGGACCCATGTCCCCATGCCTTCCAAAAATCCGGGTATAGCCCGTGTAAAGAGAGAGACAATAATAATACCAGCCCTTTTAATGTCCCACTGTTGGGCACGGGCCTCCCCTCAATGCGAGGGCAACTACGCCATAGTCCACCACGCTGACCCAGTGCGGGATGACGGACTTCACACGTCTTTCGAGGGATTTCTCTTTCTTTCCTCGCGATGTTTTTCTTCACCATTTAGCAAGTGATAATCATAGTTGAAAAGGAGATTCGAACAAGGCAAGCGTTCTACCAACTTGGCTATCGCTGCTTATGCACGCGCACATGTATAACATAAATATCGCTAAAGGAACACAATTCAGTATATCGGTTTTCAACAAAGTCACCAATGTTAAACAGTACAATGCATGAATTTCTCTATACGAGACCCACATTCCAAATTATGGAAAAAAAAAAACAACTATTATGTTGAGACAAATTTGTATGATTGCTTAAGAAATAGTGCTTACTTGTGTGTCGGCAGCAAGGTGGGCGTGAGCGTGGGCGGTGCCCCCGCCCCCGCTGCCCCCGCCCCCGCCAGCGCCCGCCCGCCCGCGCGCGCCACGTACAGCATCGCGTTGGCGCCGTGCGACACCTGCCACACCATATCATCATACTACTCACAAACCATACAAAACTATTCCATTCACTATTGCTATAATAAACATGTTTCAGAAAGTGATTTGTGATAAATTGCATTTTTTTTTTGTAAAAATGATGGATTTAAAAAAACGGCAAGCCCGCTGAGCTTCTTGCCGGATCTTCTCAGTTGAGGTCGCGTTCCGAACCGGTTGTAGAGTTAAGAAAAATAATAATAATATAATTTGTAAGTGCTTCCGTAGGCCTATACGAAATAAACGATTTAACTTTGACTATATCTTTTCATTCGGCAGGTAACCTACACTCGATGTGAACTTTAAAACATCATCATAAATGTCATTACAAAGAATTAAAATATATAAAACATTATTTAAAGCCGTCAAAAAGTCCGCCTATTGTCACTGAACGACCCACCGTGCATTTAATATAGCGCAATGTACCTCGTGCTGCAGTACGTAGTGTCCGGGCAGCAGGCCCTGCAGCTGGCCGAGCGCGGTGTGGATGGTGTTGGCGGCGTCCGCGATGACGTCACCGTGCGCGCGGCTGAACTCCTCGAAGGACACGCTGTCGCACGTCACCACGTCCCCCGACGTGCCGTCCACACGGACTGATAAACACAGATTATTTCTAACTAGCTGTTACCCGCGACTTCGTCCGCGTGGTATTTAATAAAGACACAACCGTTGGCAACAGCCTGCTCGCGCGTTCTGAGCCCGCGGGACGCATTGCAGGTTTTTGCTATCAAACTTAATCAGGCGCTGCGCTGCAACATTGGTTATAAATATTTTTTCGTGAGATCCTATTTTTATTTTCTAAAATAAAAATAGCCTAAGCTACTCCTTGTTACATCAGCTATTTGCCAGTGAAAGTCCCGTCAAAAAAGGTTCAGCCATTTCAGAGATTAGCCGAAACAAACAGACAGCCAAATTTAAAAATAAAATTGTTTTAGTATATGTAACGTGTATACATCCAAATGCACTCAGTAAAAAGCGGTTATTTTAATATTACAAACAGACACTCCAATTTTATTTATTTGTATAGATAAAGCGCGATTCGATGTATCTTATATATACTTGTTATTGGATGCTGTACATCCTATTCCTCTTACACGAAGTTTCATATCTAAACTTATATTTTAAAGAAATTGTTGGTATGTTTGCGATATGCATGTAGAGGGTAATCTTCGGATCAACTGATCTGATTCTGAAAAATCTATCACTGATAATAAACTACATTATCTCCAAGTGCTACAAGCTATGATAGTTTCATAGAGGTACTGCAGTTAAAGCCGAATACAGAAGCTTGAGTCTATGTGTAAGATACGCAACGCAGCCTGTCACTTGACGGTTCTGACGTTTGTGCTGTCAGATCGGGTGCTAATCTGTGTTGGTGTCTGATTATTAATAAAATACTAATTAATATAATTCAGTGGTTTTTCTTAGGATACCATACTATGAATCAATAACAACATACTCATGCTGGACATATTATAATTTTAACAACAGTCAGACAATGTTTGAAATGAGAAAATTTACCAAATTTATTTGACAAAAAAAAATTTCCGTTATCGTATAAGTCCAAAATAATATGATAAACGTGGAACGCACCGTTTAGTAGTGATGCTTTCCTTCGCAGTAGCAACGAGAGCGCTATGCTCTTGACCTTGTCCGGGGACTGCAGGCTGGCGCCCAGGTCCAGCTGGTACTCCGGGATAGGCTCTATGTACACCTCGCCTGCTGAGCTCTGAAACAACATTTATACTAAAGGCGAACTAGAACAAAGCTGGAGTGGACTGATAACACTAAGCAGTTTACAAAGTCATCAAGCAGATGCTTGGAAAATAATAAGAGAAAACACAAAATATATATCACATACATTTTAACCATGATAGTATGCTTCGGTCAATACACACACTATCGGTCCAATTCCGCATAGCTGGTCTCCGGAGCGGCTTGGTGGTGTCATAAATATACTGCCAGGCTAATCAGAAAAACTATGATATTTATTGGTAATACTGAATAGACTAACAAATGCTTAACATAATGATAATTTAAAGTTTAGAGTGTGCAAGCGAATTAGCACCATGTATGTTTGAATTTAGAGAGGTATCAGGATAATATATTCTGTCATTGCCAATTATTACAGGACTGTTGGACGGACGGATAGTATAAGTGTTACTGTAATAGCGCATAATAGCTTATTGTAACTGCTAATTAATAGTATATCGTAGCAGCGGTTGTTTCCCTTGACATCCTACAATGACGGCCGGGTCATCTCCCAAAAACTAAAGAACAAAATGCCATAATAAGAGTCATGATAACGAAAATAATGACACCGTAATGAATGATCTTGACAAACAATTTGATGTATGCATGTTTTCACCCGCTGCCAATACTTCGTACCGTATACCTCTCCGTAGTCATCAAGGAGAAAACATGCTATCAACTGTCCTTTATATTTCTAGAAACATCCTGCCCCAACGACCCACGATTCGAGAATATATACTTACTCTGGCTTTGTGTGAACAATGCACAATTATATCGTATTTCTGTCCACCGTTCTTGTCTGTAACTTGCCATTTCTTGAACGATCTAGGCGGGGGTTTCACGGATACATCTGAAATCAATAAACAAAAACCTTGTATAGACGAATACTCGATTTCTATTATCACTATAAGAATACTGCATGATTATATTAGTGATAAATAAGCAGACAACATTAAATCAAACCTTATTCCAGGGTCATACGAATGAAGTTTGATCAATCGAACTTCTTTTGAACAAAGTTTATATTGTAATGTAAACTAACCTTTACAACTGCAAGTATAAAACCCAATATCATCAAAGCCATTAGTTTGGTCATTTATAGAATTCTTCGTATTTCCTTTTTCATTATTATCCATTTCTTTGTTAATACAATCGTCCGTTTCACATTTTTCTTTGTTTTCTAGTATTTCAGAGTCTTGTGTCACAGATTCAAATTCCATTCCATCGTTTTGTTGGTCATACTCTGAAAACAGGTAAGTTATTTTTATCATCTTATTTCTAGATGAAAATAGTGTCTGGACATGAAATTCGACTATACAGTATGTAACAGAAATATGGTATAATATTTCAGTACGTAAACTATCTATACATGTATACATATAAATAAAATTGGAGTGTCTGTTTGTAATATTAAAATAACCGCTTTTTACTAAATGCATTTGGATGTATACACGGTACCTATACCGAAACAACATTTTTTACAATTTTTGTCTGTCTGTCTGTCTGTCTGTCCGTCTGTCTGTCTGTCTGTCTGTTTGTTCCGGGTAATCTCTGCAATGGCTGGACCGATTTTGACGGGAATTTCACTGGCAGATAGCTGATGTAACAAGGAGTAACTTAGGCTACTTTTATTTTAGAAAAAAAAAATAGGATCTCTCGAAAAAAAATTAAAACCAATGTTGCAGCGCTGCGCCTGATTAAAGTTTGATAGCAACAATCTGCAATGCGTCCCGCGGGATCAGAACGCAAGCAGGCTGTTACCAACGGCTGAGTCTTTGTTAAATACCACGCGGACGAAGTCGCGGGCAACAGCTAGTATTTAAAAAAATACTTCAGTTCAAACTATTGTAGCGCCTACTTCAACCGCACCGACATCAGATTTGTTAAATATTTGATTTAGTTAGACAAGATAGATTTCGAGATTAGTTATTTTTTGCTTTTTAGTTTTTTGAAGACGGTTTTTATTTTGTTAAAAAGTTTTTTATTAACCTTAAATTCTAATAGGCGAAGCCGAGAGTAAAACAAGTACAAAATATAATTGATGTGACATTGATAACCTTACTATTATTCGGTTTTGAACTCAGAACATATAACAATAAAGTATATTTCACCTGTGTCTATATACAGATCGTCTCTATCGTCATCGGAGTCCGAGTTCTCTGACGTCATAGTTGTGTCCAACATTGTGTTATTGTTGTCTGTACTTTCCTTATCCACATTTTTACTTTTGTTAATAACCTTCATTCGTTCTGATGTCCTGTAAGCATATTATATAAATAATTACAGTTACATTACTATGATGGTTGAGAAAGCGTTCTAAGTTCAGGGGGCATACTACGAACGTTGAAATATTTAAATCAATATCTATACATATAAATAAAATTGGAGTGTCTGTTTGTAATATTAAAATAACCGCTTTTTACTAAGTGCATTTGGATGTATACACGGTACCTATATCAAAGCAACATTTTTCACAATTTTGTCTGTCTGTTTGTTTGTTCCGGCTAATCTCTGAAATAGCTGGACCAATTTTGACGGGACTTTCACTGGCAGATAGCTGATATAACAAGGAGTAACTTAGGCTACTTTTATTTTAGGACAAAAATAGGATCTCACGAAAAAAAAAAAATAAAACCAATGTTGCAGCGCTGCGCCTTATTAAGTTTGATAGCAACAACCTGCAATGCGTCCCGCGGGCTAAGAACGCGCGAGCAGGCTGTTGCCAACGGTTGTGTCTTTGTTAAATACGACGCGGACAAAGTCGCGGGTAACAGCGGGGCTAGTTTATTTATAAAAAAAATCCTTTGATTTATTTCAATCACGTTTTATAAATTTCTTTGAATTGGGAACATAACAAACTTATGTCATTGAGACGACAAGTAGATGACAAGTTCAGGCTGAGAAGTGAATCGTCTGGAAATAAGAGTTCTTAGTATGCCCCCAGTTAAATAGTTACTGTTGCTCACGGTATCAGTGCGTACTCCAACATATGTCGGAACGCTTTGTAGGTTCTAGTTGCGGGCGGTTCCTTTTCCATAGAGAACTCACTACCCAACACGAGTACATTACACTTTTCGCCCTCTGCAACAGATAGTCAATGCATTCATATCTCAATCACAATCTTGGTTGAATGAACATTGGAAGCACACGAGTTCGATCCCTGTAATCGTAATTTAATCTGTGGCTGAAGCCCCTTATTTTATAAATAATAATAATTTTACCAGGTGAACACACCAACTAAACTGTCGTAATGGACTGAGGTGAACCCAGTAAATAATACTTATATAGATGCTAAACATGTATGACTCTGGTACAAACATTCGCGAACATCACACAAAGTTTGTCTTTATCAAGATTCGAACACGGGAACCTCTCAGCGAAGAAGGCAGGGTCACTACATCACATTGCAATTGACAATATCATTAGTGTGTGTGTATGTGTTTGAGGGGTGGTTAAGTACATGAGTTTATGTAAATATTTGTTTTTGTGTGTTATAATGGGGGATGAAGTTGGTTCTTAGTCGAATCGTACGGTAATAAAACTGCTTTTTTGTAATTAGCATTTTGTATGTCCCACCACTGGGCACAAACCTCCCCTGAATAAAAGGGGGACCTAGGCGACAGTCCACTACTTTGGCCTGGTGCGGGTTGGCGGACTTCGCACGTTTGTCGAGAACTAGGTTCTCTCAGACGTAAGTTTCCTCACGATATTTTCATTTACCGTTATGAAAAGCTTGGACTGTCTATTAAAAGAGAAAATGTAATATGTAGGTATATAAGGTGTAGGCTATAATGGTGCTGGAGTGCTGACCGGGGTCGATGACGTCGCAGACGGAGAGCGGCAGCGCCCAGGCGCGCTCGCGCTCCAGCAGGCAGCGCAGCGCGCCCTCGCCGGCCGCGCTCGCCGCGCCGCGCGCCCGCGCCCACTGCGCCAGCGAGCGGTGCAGCTCGCGCAGCGGCAGCACCGACACACGCGACTCGTCTGCGGCCCGCCCCGACACTCAACATAACCATCTAACCAACATCTGAGAGACGTCCACCTTTGGACCAGGCCCCAAACCGGGAAGCCTATGAACGGGTTTTGATTGGATTTCTGTTCGACTCAACTGCTGTTTTTTTTTTATAACTCTGATGTTCGGTGTTGCCATTCATGGATGGCGGGT
This sequence comes from Pheosia tremula, assembly GCA_905333125.1. Classification (NCBI taxonomy): domain Eukaryota; kingdom Metazoa; phylum Arthropoda; class Insecta; order Lepidoptera; family Notodontidae; genus Pheosia; species Pheosia tremula. Next base: position 665,706 of record HG995403.1, on the reverse strand, counting down.
CAGATCTGTTGCGCTGCATGTGCCTAGTGAATGTAGCGTCTCGATCTACTGCCACCTTCCTACCTAGGCAAGTATACTTCATCGTCACTTACCATCAGATGAGATCGAGATCAAATATTTTCTATATTGTAATAAAAAAAAAAAAATTGGCAAGTATTTGATCTCGATCTCATCTGATGGTAAGTGACGATGAGATCTACGACAGAGCATACTCGCCTAGAAGGTACCTGTTCACTCTCGACTTGAAAACACCCATATTGAAGTCAACGGAAAACAAAGACGCTGTCAGATATTACTTATGATTACCCAGTTACGCGGTTTACCTTTTGAAGGGCTTTCCTATAACACGAGGTGAGTTTATGATTCGGGTAGGCTAAACGAAAAACCCCATAAAACCCGTTCGAAATGGTATCTCGTATATCACACACACCTATGCCTTAAGTTAGATTTTTTTTCTATTTAAAACCCAGGAAACGTAAGGGAAACCCCTTCATAAGGAAAAGTTACGTTACTACACAAATTGTCCTTGAATATGTTGTCCGCGACACTTCGTTTATACTTATTATTTCTTCGTCTGAGATAATCAATAATACGCATAAATTTCACGGGCAAAACATAAAAAACAACATTTCTATTGTTTTTGCCTACAAACAAAAATAGGAGAAAGTTACCAACCCATATTCAACATCACAAAATCATCTTCAACTGCTACAACTGGCATAAATACTGAACGAATGCACTTACTTGGTAAAACGAACTGGCACGGATGCTTGATGCAGGGCGTGGGCGCGGGGCACGGGCGGACGATGTTGAACCGCTGCACTATCATCTCGGGAAGCTGGATCTCCGGGAGATCGCTCGCGTTCACCTGCACCAAACATTTTTAAAAAATATCGCCAGACGAACACACCAAAGATACAGTCCCGCACTAAGCAACGCTTGTATTATGGGTACCTTACAATAGACTGGGGGCGAACGCAGTATATATTACTCATATAGATATTAAAAATTCATGACTTGGGTAGAAACTTTCGTGCTCATAACACAATGTTTGTCTCTACCAGAATTCGAACCAGGGACCCTCGGTACGAAAAGCAAGGTCTCTACCAACTGCGCTAATCAGGCCGTCGACAAATACAGTAGGGTAATCCCGAACTCCTAATCAAAAATAACGTTATCGAGAAATCATGTTGTTACCGTAATTCTTATAGTGTGTGTGGTGAGAATAGGGCGACATAGCCTTATGTTACAATAAGGCTAAGAAAAGGGTTCTGTTTGAACCAGACAACATGTAATTATTAAGTACCCGCGCGACCATCGATTTTGCTTGAATATTCAAAACCCCATTCAAATTAGACCAGTTGTTTCTTTGTTATTGACAAATAGATACACATAGACAAACATTCTAAATACACTCTGCATTCAGAGTCGTCTTTGTATTGAGTCTAGTCCTATATTGGACAAATTGGTAAATTATGTCTGACTACCCCATCCTTCATAGGGCTCTTAAACTGGCGGTCTCAGCTGTCTATCTACCAATCTACCATCTATAATGAAAACCTGAAGTTGCCCTACTAATGTAGTTAGATCTCAAAATTCAGATTGCAGTGTACTGCAAGGACTCTACAAAGGTAAAGAAAACATGACTCACATTGATCAAATCCTCAACATGTTTGAGTTCGCAGTCAATCCCCTTGGAAGTGAGCGGTATCTGCGCGGCCAGCTCGTATGTGTTGGGCAGGTCGCGTACCCTGTGCAGACGCAACTTGTGTTCCGCGTCGTACGTGTCCTCCACCGCTGGCCGCGGCCGCAGCACGCGCACACACTGGCCGCTAGCCCAGAGAGACTTCGCCCATTCTTTAAACTCTATTTGCTCTTTGGCGTATATTTCTTTTACCTCCTGTTTTGAAGATTTTTGGTAGATGAATTATAAATGATGAAGTATGGATACAGTTACAAAATGTGTATAAATTTAGGGATTATAGTATTAAAATAATTTTAAATTGGTTCCATGTTGATAAACTTTGTTTGCAAAATAATTAAAGATACCACAGCTCGGCCAATTTTCACTATTACTGAAATTTCATTTTATTCATTAGTCAAGACTCAACTTTAAAAAATGATGTTGTTTGATAATATCATTTATCTATCTACTCTATTAATACCGAAGATTCCAGATTCAATTTGGTATGGGGTAATAAAATAATTCCATTGGCAGTGTTCTTTGACAATGGAGACAGGAATCTAGAATAATAAAACTAGCCCTTTCTTAACGTCCCACTGTTTAGCAGGCCTCCTTTCATTGTACAGGGTATTAGGCCATAGTCCAGCAAGCTGGCCCAGTGCGAGTTGGCAGACTTCAGATATCTTTTGTGATTGCTCTCAGACATGTAGGTTTCATCACAATGTTTCCTTCAATATTTAGCAAATCATGAGTGAAAAACACAAATCAGTAAAATCAGAAAGCTCACCTCAAAAACTCTGTGGTCCTGCTTAGTAGGCCTTCGCATAAACTCTGCTTCCAATATCTTTGGGTTGTCCGCACAGAGCACTTTGAGGCACTGGAGGTGCTGCTGGGCAGTGAGTGCAGACAGCTTGGGGAAGGGAGGCAGCGGCCGGAGCCCCGGGATAAACAGCCGGTTCAACTTCTTGGACTGAAATTATACTTTAATTTTATTGTGGGTAGTTTAAAAAACTGTCATGTATTAAACATTGTCTTTAGTCATAGCCAAACATTCTTAAATGGCAGATTCAGCCTTTAAGCCAATAATGGGATATTATTACTAGTTTAAAGGCTGGCAAAACATAATACTGCCAATATATACATAATTTTTATGCTTCAAATACATTTAATTATGTTTTCCATTTGCGCAGACTATACCTGCACATTGATAAGTGGATGCCTACTGCAAGAAATAAGTGAAAGAGGTGATAACACTTACATTCTCTTGCTTCTTCAAAATAGAATTCCAATCAATCACATTGTTAGAAGTCTCATTCTCGGAGTCGCTGGATATGAGTGGGTCATAAAACTTGTTCCTCAGAATCTTTTCTGTTGCACAATTGTCTAGATGAGATTCTTCTAAAAAATATGTGTCGGTTGATGATGAACACCTACAACAATCAAAATCTTTTAGTGTCAAATAATTAGCCTGATAGACAAAAAAAAAACTATTTATTTTTCCACCACAAGTTTGTGACTATTACATAGCATACAGTCATGGTAGGTATGTTATTAAATAAAGGATGTCTGTAGTTAATGAATAAGACTACAGAACTAGAACAGGTAGCGTGAAGAAGCTAAAGTATTCAAATGGAGGTAGATACTTATTTGCTAATTATTTTTTTGATGCTAGTCAAATTCTCTTACCAATCAAATTGGCGAATATGTTCCATCATCTTGAAGCCGTTTCTGTGAACTACGCATTTACTTTGTTAATGTATTATTACTTTTGATACAATACACCGAAATCATCATAAATTATAAGCACGCGCAGCTGCACGCACAAAACATTATTTTTTATAATGACAGATAGACAACTTTGACAATGACAACGAATATGTCAATTAGACGATGGGTTTTTGCACGACATAACTGCTGTCAGATTTGATTTCTGATTACACACTCACTGGACTTATCTTTTGAAACAGCTTTCCTATGACACTAGGTAAATTTATGAGTCGGGCATTTCTATCGTAAAGCCCCATAAAACTCGTTTGAAAGGGCTTCGTTTATAACGCACATTCATGAACTTTTGTCGTTCTTAAGTTCGTTTATTTTAATTTCGATCCAAGTCCCAGGAAAACCAATTCATAAGGGAATGTATTATTTGGCCAGTAGTTCGATGGGTGAGTAAAATTTTAAAGAATCCCTTGAACGACAAGTTCATTGAATGATTTGTTCAAGTCCAGACATGAATAAAATTACGAATACTGATACTTTACGATTGCTAATAAATTGACTTCGCACCTAACAGATGGCGCTGTATTAACAATGTATTCAATGTATATAACTTGGTAAATATGTCGGAACATGAAGTATTTTTTTCACGGTCTATATAAGTCGCATCACGTAAAATTATCGAAAATAGCAGCTTCGCGCATGCATGCCTATTGATGCGATACGACCTACCTACTTATATTTGAGTTCCTTACTGAAATCATTTTTTCTTTTTTGTATCATGTATAGTAAGTATCTCTAGTTCATCTGAAGCTGTATCTAAAGTCTCGACCAGCAGTAATAGCACAGCCGACTGTGACGAGACAAAATGTGAGAGAAGGAATTTTGTCCCTTTCCCTCGTAATAATTACGGAAGGGAGGAAACGTCTCAGGGCGACATATTCCATAAAATAAGTTTCGTCTTAACCTACGTGCTAGCCTTTCTGAGTATTATGAGGTTACAGGGGTGGTGTATATAGTATATTTAGAGCTAGTAAGGTAATAAATATCTACATCGCTCAACAAACCTCTAACTGTACGGTCCCATAGCAATATATTTATAATGACTAAGTACTAGGTAATCGTACAGCAGACTGGGGGTGACATTAAAGCACCACCAATTTGTATTGTATTATTTGTTTACGATAAGTAACTGCCTACTTAAGTAGGTACTGAGGAGGCGCTGTCTGCCCTCTGCGACCCTATGACCTAATTAATTACAACCCGTAATAGAAGTTATTGCTACCTCTGAATTAACTCTCCAATTCTATCGACGGTTAATTCAGAGAATTCATAAAGGACTTGTTTTCTAAATAAGCCGAATGCGCCTTATGGTATTCTGTTTATCTGTTCACACAGTACAGAAAAACTACTGCACGGGTAAAAAATCAAAGATATAAATTACAGGACCGAGAGTGGACTCGTTGTTAACCGACTTCAAAAAGGAGGAGGTTCTCAATTCGGTTGGTTTTTTTTTCATGAACAGCGCCTTGTGGTCTTATGGACACTATTTTCGGTAGAGGGTACGGCTTCCGATGTCATGTCCAGGCTACTTGGTCTGAGATCTACCCTCATATAATTTATTTTTTGCAAGACTACGTAACGCGAAATCCTAAGCCTATCCTTTTTATTATTAGCCAATAATGCCCGAGACAGTACGTCTCGGGTATTATTGGCTAATAACTCCTTAAATCTAATCTGCAAAATGTTGCATGTGTCACGCATTAATTTTCTTTCGTTCGGACTGTCTCGGGCAGTGGCGTAGTTACCGTACAGCTAGGTGGGGTGGTGCCCCGGGGCACCAAGCTTAAGGGACTCCGGCCTCCATGGAAAAATAAACAATTAATATACTAGTTGAAAAAATAATTTTCGCCGCTTAACTTTTAGGCCCCTGACCGGCGAATTTCGTATGGCTTGCACTGAAATCCCGAGAAAATCTACAAGAGAGTCTAGCACGGCTGCATGGCAACTCAATTGTTTGTGTAGGGTAGGGAATTCCCGAAGCGAATTATCTTACATCGTAGATCGTACTTAATTGTGCACTCTGAATTTCATGCATTTGAGTTCATTTTACGGAAGCTGAGTATTTTAATCAACATTAATATACAATTATATATTTTTTTTATTCATTTTCTTTGCGTAAACTATGAGTAAGTAAGCATTCAGACTGCATTAGCTCTCAGATTTGCAGGTACAATATGTAAATATTTGCGATTTGCGACGATAAGCAGATAATGATGCAGTCGTTTTGCACCTCGTTTAAATAGGGCCCCAATTTCATTTATGCCCCGGGCGGTTACATAGCACGCCACTGGTCACGGGCCGACAGTTTTGGTGTTTCGCACTTCACCTTTTACCTTCACCTTCGTTGGGAACTGTGCGATGTTTATTTGTTGTTGGGCTGAGACAGTGGGTCGTTGCACCGCGTCGCGGAGAAGCAAAACCGGCGGGAGTCTCCAAGCGCAGCCATTACCGCGCCGCAACACTGTACGCATGCGCGGACGAGCGGGTACCGGGCCTAAAGACTATCGCGTTCACCCTCGATTTTTTTTCAATAATTATTAATAATCAAAGACAACTTCGATTTTTTTATTGTATTTTATTATTCCGAAGATATTTACTGATTTTAGTGGAGTGATATTTTTTAAAAAAGTGTCCAGACTTTAAATAAAATGAAATACAAGGTAAGTTTTCAAAAACTTTTTGGTGACATACATGCGTGCAGACCGAGCACTTGAAATAAAAATTAATAAAAAAAACTTTACAACAGTTCACATTACTCAGATACCTCAAATATGTCCGAACTTTTGCGAACTTTTTAAGTGTTCGTCTGTAGGAATCCTAATACTTTTAACAAATTAAAAATGTGTAAATATTACGGAGGAGAGCCTACTTTAAAAAAATATCGCTAGTGAGTATGTAGTAATAAAAAAAATGCCTCACCATATCAAACCCCCAACCGTCAATATTGACCCTACATTTGAACCAACGTTTGGTTCTTATGGAAGTCCCTAGTATGATCACTGTAATGAAGTGATATCAGCAGGAATCGCACGTGAGACTATATTTTAATTACTTTCCTATTAACCAGTAAATATCCCCAGTTCTAGGTAGTGAGGTAAACAAGTAAATCGGCTGGATCTATTAAAAAGGTCTTAGTTATATTTATGGCACAATACGCAGGTATATAACCTACATACTCATATTCGCATCAAAAACCTCCTCCGTTTTAAAATCTGTTAAATATATCAGTAGTTTTATGCGCAAGATCATAATTCTAGTCGATAATTACCTCCGTTGTGTAAGAAGGCGCTATTTATGTAGATATAATAATTGATTAATAGCGATCTGAATTGCCGCAAGACAAAGGGACAATAATTATCGGTGAAACTAGGACTCTTCAATTGTAATTTTACAAGTGCTTAACTTATTTAGAGGTTAGTTGGCCATATTTAAACCAAATGGTCGCTACCTACTGGATTGCTGGTTTGGTAACTACCCGCATTATGACAATATAATTATTGTTAAGTACTTAAGTACTTTTGCATTTTTTACATAAATTATTATAAGAAAGTAATTATTAACAATACCTACTTAGTAAAAAAAAAATAACCGCGTTTTTTTTGGGTATGGTTGTGTTACTTTTTTTATTATTTACAGCCTCTTTTAATTAAGAACGCATTATGGGTATTGGTAGCGTGTAAAAAAAATCGCAATATGATAAAGATTTGGCTGAAAAATAAATAGGTACTGAAACATACCTAATGATCTTGAGCCTTAGTATCAAACTCGTAGATTCCCGTAGATTTTGTGTAACCTCACATTTCATAATACACCGAACTAAGGTCGTTAACTAAACAATACCCTTACCAAAATATTTTGCTCGTTAGCTATTGAGAGCCATTGTTAATTTGGACTTTATTTATAGTAAGATCGAATGTGAACGCTATTGTTCGTAGAAAAGATAGTGGCGTATTGGTAAAAACATATGTCCGACGATCAGCATATGGCAGGGTCAGACCATGGATGGGTGAACGAATTATTATATCTGCCTTCCCGTGTGTTTCAGAGGGCATGTTAAGCCAGTAGTCCCAGCTATCATTCTTACAGTCGTTACGGGCTTGCTTATCAAACAAAGTACTTATGTCCCTACCAGCATTCGAACCCGGGACCCTCGGCGCAGAACGCAGGGTCACTACAAACTGCGCTAATCAAGTCGTTCGGTCGACTAAGTACAAATAATGAGAAATTTGAAAATGACTAAAAGAATAAAATATTGTTACATATCGACCGACGTTTGAAAGAAGTGATCATGATAATATTATACTCAGTATTAAGTCTCAGCCTTCATTCAGAAATTCAGCTAAGCTAAAGACACATTTTCGGAAAATATTTACTCTTCCTTTACACAAACACATGTAGGTACCTATTTGATATACTAAATTCAATCTACTCACACTATTGATTTCTTATATTTACGCGAATACTACACATTGAAATAAAACTAATCTTATGGATTTTATCGCGTTTATTATAATTTTCTACGTTCCCGACGTTTCGGCTGCCCGACTTTTTTACGTGCCCGAAACGTCCGAAACGTAAAAAAAGAATAATAAACGCGATAAAATCCGTAAGATTAGTTTTATTTCTATCTACACACAATAATTAATCGTTTAGAACTAGGTCAACAGTTTGAAGCCCGATTAAGCCATTAATCATGCATTTAAGGTGAGGACATATTAATGTCAGGAAAACACGCCTCTCTACCAACAACTGTTCATTAAATCTACCAAGTACCACCCACAACGGTACTTTATCCTTCATCGGTCCCGTTTAGTCGTGCCAATTTATGATCCGTTAGTGTAAAAACATCCAATTGTATTGTACAGGTTAGTTTACAAAGTTTTTTGCAAGTCTAATGATGGACTATAGTCGGAAGTGCCGTATCTCCAAAGCTTGACGCATGGGCGTCTTGAATGGTTAGTTTTTTTTTTCAGTTTTTCGTCACACATGGGGAGTCCTCGTTCTTGACACGACGGTTTTTGTTATGCGGGGATTCTTTGTTCAAAACTTCACGGTTTCCGTTCAATTCTAGTATAAGTCTTCTTAGTGTTTAAACATTGAGGTTTTAAGGAGTCTTGGATCGAAGCACTACGACCGGAGAGTATAATTTGTTCTCAACAAATGGCTTTTGTTCAAACCGCAGGCGTCCTCGTTCTTATTAGGACGGTCTTCATTCTAGCCCGTATACTGTACTGTACTGTTCCCGTTGGGCATTTGTCTTCAACTAAAAATCTTCCACTTAGTTCAAAAGCTTCAAAGATTATTTGTTGCAATTTGTGAATGATAGTTTCAGCAGTAAAGCCAGCTGTATAAGATCTATCCTTTCATTGGGATCAGCTGCTTGTTGTTCAGATTACGAAAATAGGGTAGGAGCAACGAAATTTAAAGAAGGGGTATGGTGTAGGTACTTTAAAGAGTAACGACAACTAAATAACGGCGTTAAGCAGATCAAAGTGTATCAACATCTATTGAAAAAAAACGATAACATTTAGAACAATAGTAGTAGGTACACTAACACCTAATGATTGGTCAATTTTGGCAAGACAGATCGGTCGTTCACCGCGACATTACAACAATGGGTGCCGACGGTACTGTTATGTTCATATGTCAAGGTTTGACCGAATTTGATTGTTCACCGTTTTTGCTCATCATTGACTGATCATCTATTGATGGAGACATATTGAATAGCTTTATCTGACTATTTATCTATTCATCGTGACTTCGATTGCTTGGATTGTGGAACATTTTTGAACGAACTGCTTACTACACTTACTTGATATTTTTAATGCTGCTACAGCGAGGTAGCTTAGATATATTTACGATAAAATTTTGTCACCTGGTCTCAATTCCTAATTAGGCACATTTGGTAAATTAATTTAAATTACCGTATCAATATTAACACGATGGCTGTCGACATGGGAGACCGAGGCAAAGGGAACGCGACGATTTGGCCACATTTCCGTGTAAAACGTGGCCACATGATCCAAGAACCTGTGAGACTCGCAAATATATTTTTTGTATCATAATGAATCCCATTTCTGGGAAAAGCTTTTTGTGTAACTATAAAATAACCTAAGCACTGTACACTAATTGCAGTTTTTATGATCAACAGTTAGTGGTATTACTTGCGCGTCACCAATATTCCTGTGAATGACTATGTGCGTGTAATAAGTCAAATCAGGTCATTAACTCTTTTCTGCCTTGGCCCGTCAGTTCCACTTCTGGGACTGTCAAAAAGCAAAAACCTACGAGCTTGCACGAACACAGCTATAACTATAAGGAATTCTGAACTCATTATGAGGCTATTTATCTCTCCAGTCGCATCAATCGACATCATTATCATTCGACTAAGACTCAACACTGACATACCTAGTTGTCATCAATCAGGCCATCAATAAATATCGTATTCGCGGAAAGAATAAATTCCTTACAAAGACCTGCGAAGACCCAGGTTGCAACTCACGCGCATCCATTTCCCATAGCGTTAATTGAACACTATTATGCGTGGAAGATGCTACGCGCTGAATAATGCATGAGCATGTTTTATTCAAGCTGTTATTTAATTGCCACAATTATGCGAGCCGAGATAATCTCACTGTCCTGTGTTCATTTTGCGCTTTGTTTGTCGGATGAGTGTTTTATGCGAGAAAACTCTGTTTTATTATAGGTTCAAGTGATTCATCAGCCGGAGCCATTCTTTGTCAGAGCCGTGCTCCATTCCGTGACGTCACAAAAAACTGCTGGTGACGTCGTTTGACTGACGCTGTATGATTTTGTTTTTTTTCGACCGGCTACTTTAAACGTCGTTTTTTTTGTCATTTTGGGGCATTGTTTTAAGGCTATTTCAAAAAATGTTGCACTGTTATAAATTATACAACATAGCTATGTATACAATAACAATATTGTAACTTGTATACATATTGAATATTTTTTGCAAAAAAGAAAATAACCTACACAGATGTGAAATTATAAAATAAATTAAACATTTAGCGTAGTAGGTATCAAATATCCTCCATTGATATTAACACAATTGAATATGAACGAATGAATGCGTTACATGAGATCATACCTATCAAAAACATTCAAACTTTCCCATGAGAACATTTCGCCACAATGAAGGGCCACTCAGTCCATTCAACAAGGTTGAGCCACTGTTATCTGTTATGAAAATCATTTGATAGATTTATTGTTTAACTATAACGGCATTTAAACATTTAGGGTCTTATCGTAAGTTAAAACCATGTTCTTACTACAAATACAAGACCAACCAAGGAAGAGATAAGCCAAAGATCGTTCACGCTCAAAATAATATCTACAGATTTAAAAAGAAAATATAGTTAAACAATCAATCTATCTTAGCATCATCCGGTAGTCAGGGCCTTCTTGTCTACTCCCAACTGGGCGCCCCAGTCACTCTGATCAGCAAACGTGAGTACGGAATCCGCACTGAATTTACTGTAGTTTCACTAAAGAGATTTACGGGTAATTACGTTTAATATACCTTTAAATTACGACAACGACGGTATCAATAGCCCTTTGTATCGATAATGAATTGAATACTCGTACTTTGACTATCCCTGCCAAATGTAATATAACCACGCGTGTTATTAACATATAATTATAATAATAATTCCAGCCCTTTTTTTAATGTCCCACTGCTGGGCACGGGCATCCCCTCAATGCGAGGGGGGGATTAGGCCATAGTCCACCACGCTGGCCCAGTGCGGGATGCCGGACTATAATTAACTTAGCTAAGATCTATTTAAAAACATCAATGGACCTTTTAATAGACAATCAACGGATTAGCCGTCTAGCTTACCCTACAGCCATATTTGCGAAACTGGGGTTACGTGTGTGCGCGTGCGCTTTCCCTCCAAAGATAACGTCTGAGTGCGTGGTGGCTCGTGCAAACGCCTGTTACGTCACATCCGGCTGTTATCATAATACCGTTTCCGGGTCAGTCTATATTTGTACTGAAATATTAGAGTGGTTTCCGGATAGTTACTTCATTTATGAACTTCGGTTTGAGTGAAAAATTGGCCGAACAGGGAGGGGGGTGAAGCAAGCCGTAGCCCTAGAGCTGGAATTGCCATTTAAAAATTACCTTAAAGTGGACACCTTTAAGGTAACTTTTAAATGGCATTACTAGCATACACATACATGCCTAATGCCTATGATATTACATTAATCGATAAAGAAAGGCAAGTTAGGGACATCGCACAATAAAATTATTATCTCGACGACAAAACATCAATGGAATCTGCTCGGTGTAGGATATATGCAAGTGTGCCAAGGAGGTCGGCTCATCTTCGCTACGTCTCAAGAGTTTAGAGCAACATCGTCCATGGTAATGCAGTTACATTTAAAACACAAATTGTTACTTTTTATAAAAGTATCTTAGAATAACTAAATTCTGATTTCCATCCAACTGAGAAGGGAGAGTTATAGGATTATACAGTTATTAATTTCTTACATTTACGCGAATACTACACATTGAAATAAAAACGAATTATACGGATTTTATAGCGTTTATTTTATGTTTTTTTACATTCCCGATGTTTCGGTTCCCGTGACTATGGTTTCTGCAAAGCGGTTGAAACGTCGGGAACGTAAAAAAAATAAAATAAATGCGATCAAATCCCTATAATTCGTTATATTTCAATGACTATACAATAAGCTCAAAATATGTCGTATTTCATTTTTATAAGTCTGTTTTATTAAGCACAATAATAGTTAACAAAGTCTTGAAGTATAGTTTGAAAATCTTTGCTTTATATATATATTCTTAATAAAATGTTATAATATTTACTCAAAATCAGTGACTTTGGTAGATAAGAGCATAACTATTTATAAACTAACCGACACGAGTCCCTGTGTTTATACAATGCATCTTGTTTTGAATACATTTTCAACGTTTAGGTAATTATTAATATCAGTAAAATCACCTGTACGTGCTGAAACTGGTATGAGTAATCAATAGATACTGGGAGTTAAGGATACTGATAGTTAAGATGAGCGTGTTCACGACTTACGAACATTTTAAACATGTAACTCGCACTAGTCACACATAATAGTCGAAATAATGTATTTCGAATACCTACACTATTATAGAGATAGATTTATCATAATATAATAATGGTATCGAAGCCTAACCTTAAGCCAGAACGATGATCATGATTATTGCTAAGGTTAAGTAAAAAATATTAGATTTTTTTTTTTTGTCAGCCTGCTTGGCAATCCCGGCTTCCACACGTGGTTCATGGTAGTCAAACGTGAGCTCAATAGATCAAGAGTTTATACTGTATTAGAATACGTATCATAAAAATAGTCTAGAGTATGAAGAAAAGCGTCAAGTCACAACAGAGCAATCGGTTTCTAATCGGTACCTTTGACGTAAACGTCAACAATCGGTATCTAAATTCCACATTTAGGAAAAAAAATGGGCACGCAAATGAGACCGCAACATAATTTAACGCGTGACGTTTATCTTAAAACTCCAGATTTCTATTTGAATTTCGTTCTTTTTTTAAACACAAACAATTGCGGTTTTTTCCAACAGTTTACAACCAATCAACGGTGAGCTCGAGTAATTTGGCGCGAAAATGAAGAAAATGGTGATTGCGTATGGCCGCCCCGATCGGAGTGGCGCAAGTTCGGAGGTCATGAACAGACCGAGAACTTGATAGCGTTGATATTCTAGTATCGGGTTAGCACTGCCTATTGCAATATCGATAATGCAAATCGATTTATTTTTCGCAACCACGTTTCTTACGACGTTTTATTTAAATATTTTTTTTTCACAGTCATTCAACAAGAAAGTTGCTTTGTTTTTTCTTAAAATATACATCAACTAAATACTTACTAACTCGGTTTTATCTTTCAAAATGTTGTCATGCCACTCTGAAAAATTGCTCTAATTTCGTGAAACGAGACTGAAAATGAGTTTACTATCTATTGGAATATATTGGAAATAGGAAGTTGGTTGAATTTCCAAAGGAAAATGCTGGTGTATAAAGATACAAATACGCAAGCTTATCACAGGACTAGGTAACTATAAGCCAACCAACCAAAGGGAAAGTTATGGACAAGAAATGGGTTCACTGTCTCACGCGGGCGAAACCTGTGCTATGTATTGTCACACCTCAATCCAGATTATGTTGTCTACGCACGAGTTGAACGAAATATTTTAGTGTTCACTGACAATCGATCGATTATGACCCAGAATAAATCGATTTCTGTAAATTGTATTTAAAGCTAAGTATCGTAAGTTTATAATTTCGATATTTACTACCTATACTGTTAAATTTAAGTAATTTTTGAATCAAAACGACAATCTATTTCACAACCCTCGAATTGGGAAGTTATATCATAGTGAAAGCAATCAGTTCTCGTATTTCGTAAGTGTGTAGGACATAATATTTCTGTACAGGACTGGGACTCTTAGATCCTCACCAAAATCTACCAACTGAAATAAACTACCAACCAACAGCGAGGTGAGGATTGCCACTTATGGAAAATGTATGCCTACGGCAAGTATAAATTCCTCCTGATGGAGAACCTATATTAAATTCTAGGTTTAACTATGTGTAGTACTAAAAATCGCATTAATAAAACATTTTTGTATGCTAAACCCTTATAAAGTAAAAAGCAGATACTATTCTGAGGATTTATTTTAGACAAACGCTTCGTCTTGAATACAATAGCATTAAAGTTGATCGACCGTACGTTTGAGTCCCAGCACGCTCCTCCGGGTTTTCCTGATATGTGCGAATCGGAATATGAATACCTAACTCTGTGTGTGATAAAAGGAAAATATCGAGAAGCATGCATTCCTGGGAATCCTAATCAATCTATAGGTAAACAAGCTGTACCGGCGAACTTCGTACCGCCTCAGAATCAAACGAATGCGTAAATGAATTATCTTTGTTATTATTTGTTTAGTGATCTTTTCTCATGTGTTAATAGTTATCCTGCTATTCGGGGCGGAGACAAATAAAAAAATCAAAGATCATAAAATATGCCCACCTGTTCCCGTGTTATAAGTGGTTTAACTAACACGAGTTTGCTTTATGTATATAAATATAATAATACTAGCTGCGCCCGGCGGTGTTACCCGCGATAAAAAGTATGAAAAATTAAAACATCTATCCCACGGGAACCATATATTTTACCGGGATAAAAAGTAGCCTATGTGCTATTCCAGACTATAATCTATCTCTGTGCCAAATTTCATCCAGATCCGTTCAGCCGTTCGGGCGTGAAAGAGTAACAAACATCCATCCATCCATCTATCCATCCATCCATCCAAACTTTCACATTTATAATATTAATATATAATATATATATAAGTAATAAGTATAAGTATAGATTCGTATAGAAGTATAGATTGTTACATGTTTATTTCTGAAGGTACATTTAAAAAAAAACGACGTAATGATTATTTTCAAATCCAAAAAACTCGGAAAAAGAGGGTTTTCCAAAATATACAAGTACAACTGTATTTCAAAAGGCCCTAGGTAGATTATACTGAATCTTTGGATTGATTTACTACGCGATCTATATCAATAATTAGCTTGAATGTAGCTATCTGAAAGTTCCTTTGGTGGGATACAATCTTAAATAATACTGTCAGTTCGCTTGTCAACGCCGGAAGATGATTTATCTCATGCAATTTAGTGTCTAAATTACCCGCGGAAGCCCAATCGCGTGCATCAGTCAATGTCATTAGTTTTTATTGACCTCACATTATAATGTTCCACTGAATAATCTGTGATGGGAGGATTGACGTAAACAGCACAGCATTAAAACATTATGTACTAGTAGAATAAATGACTTAGTAATATATTAAAAATAATACTACGCGTATTTAATGTCCCACTGTAGGGCATGGCCCTTCCATCAGTGCAAGGGGGAGTAGGCCATAGTCCACCACGCTGGTCCAGTGCGGGTTGGAGGACTTTAGGCGCCTTTCGAGGGTTTCCTCACGATGTTTTCCTTCATCGTTTAGAAAGTGATATTCATGGTTGTAATTGAGATTCGTACATGAAATCTCGAAATCCCAGAGGTGCGAGCCCGGGTTTGAACCTGCTATCCTCGTTACCGAGACAAGATACCAACTATTGCTTGTTAAATGTTTACTGGTGGTAGGCTTCGGCCGTGGCTCGTCACCACCCACTGAACAAAGCCATGTCGCCAAGCAGCCTAGCCGTGTTCCGGCATGATGTTCGGTGTTGCCATTCATGGATGGCGGGTCGGATCAGTTGCGCTGCATGTGCCTAGTGAATGTAGTGTCTCTATCTACTGCCGCCATCCTACCTAGGCAACTATGCTCCATCGTAGATCTCATCGTCACTTACCATCAGGTGAGATCGAGATCAAATACTTGCCTATAAAATAATAAAAAAAATAAAAAAAAATGTGAAAAGAATTTACCATCAGAAACCCTACTGTAATCTAGAAAGATACGATTTATCAAAGATACTATCCGATCTCTTTCCACCATTTTCATGTAATAGACAGGACTAACAATTCCATAATATTTTCTCAGGGAGTATTGTTGATTGGCAGTTGATGGCCGAATGTCTATTAGTGCTTAGCTCGGTCACACAACATCGATCTAGTAGTATCTTCTTCTTGGTGGTAGTTTTGTTACAAGCATATGGTGCCTGGTGAGGATGGACCGACGCTTCTGGAATAGCGGTCATGTTCATGATACGAGGCGCACTATTATCTAATCCTATTCATTCCGTGAGCGCAAGCGCAACGCGTGCGCCGTCCAATGTCTTTCGCATACAGTTGCATTGCGCCGTGTTACGTCACAATGCCCCACTTCCAGTGTGTTGTCCCACTTGCTGTTTTGTTCTTTTTTGTGAACATTGCGGGTCCAATTCGAAAGGCACCTATCGGAAGACATCTTCGAATAGTGGTAGTTAGAAGGCTCTTTTGAATTATTACAACTGACCTTTCGACACAGTTTAAAATTATGTTTAAATTTATGTTGGCTAGTTTACTGTAATTAACAAAAATATTCGTATCGTGTCGAATAGAGAAATGCCGCGGTTTAGTTTTCGTCGGATAATAAAATAACATTAGTACAAATACATTATTAATTTCAAATTTAATTATATTGTAGGTAAGTTCATGCAATCATTAAATGAAAACACTTAATAAATTGCCTTACTTGTTTACGCCTACGACCTGATTCAATTCAATCTTTCCATACATTTCAGTGTGTCATATTGTAAATTGAATAAATTCTTAATTGTCGGGTATGAATCGGTCGTTACGTGAGGCTGTGATCAGCCCGCAGTGTGTGACGTGCAATTTATTACCGTCAAAGTAAATTACTGTGAAAAATACGACTTCCTGCATTTTATAAAAGTATATTAAACTGAGAAGAAAAGTTGTGAAATCGCACAGAACTGAAAATATAAAATAAGTTTTTTTTTTTTCAATTCCAATTGTTTGTCCTTCCCTGATCATATTCAATTCATATAATAATAGTTTCATCTCTGTGGGAAGACGGGCTCCGCACCTTCTGACCCTATCCTTATTATCGGATGAATTCGAATCATGTGTTGGGAAATCGGACATCCTAACTTAAGACGATTGCCCTTCTCATTATCCAGTTTAATATAAGTATGACCTCCGATGATTAAAGGTGATGTTGTGGATCCTGCTTTAGTTAACCTGTAACAATAGTCAGTATATGAACGTCACAAAGACCTAAACAGAATCGATCTGTGATCGAGGTCAGTTCATGTGCACTGAAGCATACCCGCACAAACATTGCCGCACATTGCGGAAAGCTGTAATCAGCTCGAGACTTCAACACGCTCGATGAGACAGGATCATCGAGAAACCAGTTGAGCATAAGATTACTTTGCACAAGTCTCGAACGAATTATAGAAAATACTTAGAACTATATTTTCAAATGATTGTCTTATTTTAACTGATAGTGAAGACTGTTGGTTCAGAACTTTTAGCAAATTTCTTTTACACATACCCTTCTAAGTATCCTTATAGGCAACATACTCACCACGAACAATCACAAACACCAACAACAACATACAACAATTCACAACAACTACAATACTTATAGGTTGGGTTTATTTCTACCAATACCTTGCTTCCAATGTTCCATCATCTTTATTTAACTCTTTTGATCTAGTTAAGTCACCCCATTTTATGCGCTATTACTTTACACAATGTCAATAGTTTTGCCTGCATGCCTGTCATTTTCGATCTGTTAAATTAATTAGTGCCACGTTGGGAAATTGTCTGGCATCAGGTACTCTAGTTTACTATTGCAACTTTTTTCCAATTCACCAGCGACTGTGTTTTGCAACGAACGTCTCGCGGTATTATCACGAGTAAAGTACAAGTAGATATTAAGTATTACTATAGACATTCTAATACACGTAACAATAAATTAAGTCTCAATCGTTATTTTCTTTCTACATCATCGTTGGCAATGATACTACGACTCGCAGACCATGCCGATTTAATTATATTTGTGTCTTAGAAACACATCAGTATGGATACAAAATTGTATTGAGTTTTCATAGGCATGAGTTATTCATATCATCCCAGCCATGAAATTTCCTAAAATCAATCGCCAGAACGTATTGACACTACATTTTTCGAGCTGTTATCTTAAATTTAGCATAGATAAAACGGTATTCAACCTCCATTTTATGTAAAATCGCCGATAGGACTATGTGGTACAGGTACTAGATAATTGTTGCATTTACTTGATCTACATTACCATGCGTGTGTTGCGTAAATTATAAACTGAACTGGGGTTAACATTACTTGAATTTTTTAAACTTTATGGCTACCGTGTTAAGTCAACTATAATGCAAACAACAGAGTTTGAGAAGACTCTTGGTGGTTAGAATTCACGAGCTAACAATAAAAGAGATGGCGACAAAAAAAATACATCGAATAGAACAAATGACAAATTAAAAAAAAAAATTAGATCAACAAAGAACAACCTAAGAAATCCAACATCTCTTTAATCTGAAGGGAAAAATAGGACATGGCAGGGATGGTAGTTGGTACTAATAATTATTAAGTATTAGGACCTATCTTATCCCTGAACGAATCTTAGGCTTCGAGCTTCAAGTGTGAGATTTTTCGTCAGCAAAACACATACTTCATAGTCAACGTACAATGTCATTTTGTATGACAAATTAAAATGAATGTCCACTAGCCAGTATCTACAAGTAATGCTCCAAAAAATACGCAGACTTTAAAGTATACCGTTAGTTTACGTATAAATTCGCACTCGACCTACTGAGGGCTCTACAAATCTAACTCTGATACATATGTTAATGTCATTTGAATTTGTACCAAATGACCATACCTCCTGTCCATTTAGGGCAGCCTTTCCCAAAGTAGGCGAGCAAGCTGAAAGCCTCTACACAATGGGGGCATTGTGTAGAGGCTTACAATAATTAATTTCATTTGAAGTTAGAGTAGTTTATAAGTAGGTGAAAAAATGGGGGCGCTAAAAAATAATTCATTCTCAAAGTGGGCAGCAGATAAAATAAGTTTGGGAGTCCCTGATTTAGGGTCATAATATAATAATAATAGTGATCTCCGTCAGGTTTTTGTGTGCGCTTGCGTGTGCGCATTGTTCGCCGCTACGTGAGTTGTCACAATGAGCGCACACATATTGTTTCGGTGCAATCGCGATACGATCATTATGATATCACAGCGCCATTCACACGTGTTATGTAACTCTGTAACATTATGCTCTTGTTTTGTTAGCATTTCAAAGGTTACTATCATAATAATTAAGTCAAGGTTTTCCCGATACGCTGTGATCTTGAGGATTAAATATATTTTTACAGGACCATCGGTGGGCTCTAAAAGGTCACATTCCCGAAAAAAAAACTTTTAAATAAAAAAAAATACCACTACATACTGAGAGCGCGGTGAAACGGTATACTAGCATGTTTTCCCATAGAAAAATCAAACACTATTTACACGTATATTTTTTTACATAAACGCTATCATTATGACCTGCTGCTGCTATGCTTGTTACCTCCTTAAAATATTTTACACTATTTTTGTTACATCTTAAATATCATTTTTGTCATTACAGCACTAAAGCTACTACCCACGCCAACCTACCATTAACGAAACTAATTTACGTAAATACCAAAATTGTAATCATCATCACTGGCCAAAGCGTTTGAACTGTATCCAATAGTCTCCTTCCTAGGAACCACGCCAGCGCCGTATATATTTACACTTTCCTCTAAAGTAAACTTTACATGTTCAGATAAAAATCTAGCCTATAGGTACAACATTAAACCCGATGATAACCTATATTTATTTAAAATTTCATTAAATTCGTTCAGGCATTCTAGCGTTACACGCAGACGAATTTATATAGTGGTATGTAAGTCAGGATACATGGAAATCGTATATATACGGAACAGTAGAATTTGTCTGGGACATCCTCTATTTATCTTCAGACAGGGAGCTGCCTCACGTTGAAACAGCTATAAATTATTAAATATGTCAGTTCCCGCTTATCAATTGGGTTTCGCAAAACATGTTTTATAATACTCATCTTTAATTTACACTTCATACATAAGTATATAAGTATTTAGCTCAATTTTTTTTTTTCAAGTAGACAATAAGCCCCGTCCCCTATTGTCCCCAGGTCAAGGACATCGACGCGGAGAGCCATCACTCCGGTAAGGAGACAGACAACAGCTTGGAGGAGAAACTGTAAGTCATCACTCAAGATGTAACAGATTCCACTAGAAAAGAATACATGGTCATCTATGCTATGGTAATAAAGGAAGGAATCCGAGATTTGCCCATTAATAAGTTTAAAACAACTGTGAAAAGTAATTTATGTCGTAAGGGTTATTACAGGATCTTGGGTTATTTGGATGATAAAGCGATAAAGTGTAGCATGTGTGCGCCTCGCATGGCAACACACTGGAGCTTAGTTTTTTATTTTATTTGTAAAAATAATGAATTTAAAAAAAGACAAGCCTGCTGAGTTTCTTGCCGCATCTTCTCAGTTGAGGTCGCGTTCCGATCCGGTTGTAGAGTTAAGAAAAAAAATAAAATGTAATGACAATTTGTAAGGCCGTAGGCCTCAACGAAATAAATCATTTAAATTTAACTTTATGCATAAAAACTACCCTAACTCTAGTCCATTTTCTGATGCCGGATTAGTCGGATGTCAAATTCAACTCTAAATCAACTTATCACAAGTAATCAATTTGAGGCATATAAAGTTGCATAAACTTCGCACTGGCAACAACATAGTAATTACCTCCTTTTTACGTCAAACAGTAAACAGATTAAATGGCTTCTATTACAACGAGTGCATTTCACGATTGGTCCGTAAAATTGTCGTTAGCCACCTAATTGCGACACTGATCTCCGCAATATCTATACATATAAATAAAATTGGAGTGTCTGTTTGTAATATTAAAATAACCGTTTTTTACTAAGTGCATTTGGATGTATACACGTTACCTATAACGAAACAACATTTTTTACAATTTTTGTCTGTCTGTCTGTCTGTCTGTCTGTCTGTCTGTCCGTCTGTCTGTCTGTCTGTTTGTTCCGGCTAATCTCTGTAATGGCTGGACCGATTTTGACGGGACTTTCACTGGCAGATAGCTGATGTAACAAGGAGTAACTTAGGCTACTTTTATTTTAGAAAAAAAAATAGGATCTCACGAAAAAAAAATGAAAACCAATGTTGAAGCGCAGCGCCTGATTAAGTTTGATAGCAACACCTGCAATGCTTCCCGCGGACTCAGAATGGGCGGGCAGGCTGTTGTCAACGGTTGTCTTTGTTAAATACGACGCGGACGAAGTCGCGGGCAACAGCTAGTCTGATTATATGTGGAGTAATGCATTTGTTACGTCACGACACACGAGCAAATAGTCATGTTATCATACACTCGTTGGTCGGATACAAAAATAATATAAAAAGGCTTATTGAGATTGAGGCTACGGATAGTAAGAGGCGTGGAATAGTGTATAGCAACATCGGTTGTGTGTATAGTGAAGTAAATATTCATAGAACGGTAGGATAATATTATATCTGTAGTAATTGTATTGTATCTGGTGTAGGGAGCTTGCGGCTACTGAATCGCTTAGTGTGGTAGTCAGGACATTTTTTTTGTGCCTCGGCTCACATATAATCTTGTAGGCTCAGTATGATACTAAGATTACCTACTTTAACTTATTTTATAGTACAAGCGACACTTGCTCCTTTTTTTGTATAAAGCGGATGTTACGGCAACCTTTATTAAGTCAGCACTGTTAAATGACCTGCTATACTTACACTTTATGCATTTATAACGAATTTGGAAATTGCCTTGTTCAGTGTATGTATAAATAATGCTCGCTCTCTATTATAGTCAAAGTCAAATCATTTATTTGGTATAGGCCTTCGGGGGCACATACAAAATGTAATTTATCTTAAGTGACGCAAATTGTAATTTATCTTATGTAACTTTTATTTTTAAATCTCACTAAATATTTTAAACAGAAAAATAAAAAAACTTAAAATGATATGAAAACAAAAAACAAACTATGTATCAAAAATGTATCTTAAGTGACGCTAGATATTTGAGTGATCAGGTCCCAGGTTATCAACCAAATAATCCAAGATTATGTATTAACCCTTCTGACATAGTCAAGTTTTGACGATAGTTTTTAACTTACTAATGGGCAAATATCGGCTATTTTTGGGAAGCTTATTATAGAATCGTATACAGTGCCCCATAAAATAATTATTTATTTCGTGCACATATATTGGTAACAAATAACATCGGCGAAAGCTGGATGCATAGAAATGCTCCTTTGCATGTTCCTTCGTAAGAGGCATGATGGTGGCATAAGTATACAATAATTGACTGAGCTAACAGTTCGTGCGTGTTATATTTATTTCTAAAATTATTATCAAACCTATATCTCGTTGCCTTTACTCTTGAAAGCAATGCCAATCAATCATACTTGGACGAAAGTTCACAAATGTTAACTTTATTCTATTTATGCCACGTGCATAATGGGTCATGGAAAATTTGTGCAATGTCAGTTGGACTATGAACATGATATGAAACAATAAACAACGAACTTATCACCTCCGACTGCGTCACCAGCACAGCCCATGTATTGTCTGTGGTCAACTTTTGTTGCAAAATATTAAATTACATTTTTCTTTTATAGAAGGATCTGCTTGGCCTATTTTATACCTTGTTACTGATATAATACTAGGATTATATTATATCTAGTATATTCTCCGGCATTTACTTAAGCGATGTTGTTATTTTTTCACAGTTTGATAAAGAGCAATTTCAGCCAGTGTGACCCCATTAGAAAAGCGTTTCTAAAAACTTCCCATAAGAAAACATATTGATTAGCACATATCTTGGTACATGTACCCCATATCTATAGGTATCTTATATTATAGAGAGTTACAGTCTGTGGATTTGGATGTAGCGTGTAGTCTACAGATCTCCTAATCCGATTTTGAAAATTCTTTCACTAATAGAAATCTACGCTATACCAGTGCTTCAGGCTACGTTTCATATACCTAGGTAGGCAGAAGCTATATAAAAAAAAACGTGTTTCGCACCATTTATAAATAACAATGTTAAGTCTAGTTATAGCTACCGAAGCTAGAATACTTTAGCGTGTGCACAACAAACATTCCTCATCATATCTGTTAATCGTTACATAAGTAACGAAGCTCTGAAGTCTAACGATGTGGTCACGACCTCGCTGCGCTTCCTATATTTAATCATTGCGGTGTTGAAAAGTCGTGTTTTAGAGAATAACCCATCAATAGTGGTGAAATATAGTATGAGTGCAGTATAGTGTAGTGATTGAGTCAGTAATATTAGAGTCTAGCTTTTGCCCGTGGCTGCGCCCGCGCGACCATTGATTTTGCTCTGGAGCTCGTGAATAAAGCCGTGACTTACATATGACACTCAATCTAAGTGTAGCTTTCCATTGATACTTTCTTTCAGAATTAAATCAAATCGATATAAATCGCTCTCGCTATCTTTCAGCTCTCAAATTTGAGTTACGTTTGAATATCCAAGGTTATTTACTACTATTTTACGTTAGTCACGTTATTACAAAAACGTATTCCGTCCGATGCACAAATGTGTATAAAAACTTCCAAGTGACCATTGTTACAAAGAAAAACAAATGGAGAGCCCACTGGAGCGTTACAAGCGATTTTAATTCAATTTATATCGCCTTTTGACATGGGTGTGACATTTTTCGTGAGACTTTTTTTCGCATATCATTTGCAAACTGGATTATGGCCTAATTTATTGTAATCATGTCGAATATATTTTTTTGTAGAATTATTTTAAATGAAATGGTTGAAGCCGACCACACATAAGATGAGGACATGTTTTGAATATCTTTGTAGTTGAACATTATGGTAGGAGATGACCCAAGACAGAGTTCTGAAGTCAAAGGTAAGCCTTTGCCCGGGAGTGAGACATTTAAAAGGCTATAAAATACCGATGTGGTTGGCCACATTTGGCCTGTAATGCTTAACTGAACGAGGCGACAAGCATGTTGCATAGGGCCTGGATCTGTATGGTGACGTTGGCCTTCACATATGACATTTTAATCAGCGATTGTAAAGGGCTTTGCTACTCCTATCTAGTTCCCTAGTCGATTGTTTTTGTAGAAATCATATATTAAAATATCTAATATTAATTACAGTAAAAGTAGATCCTATTTAACACGTAATCAATGCATAATAGTCGACAGACAAATGTGGCGGAATTAATAAAACACAGATTTATGACAAACACCGCTGAAAAGTTATGAAATTGATTCATAAAATAATTGATTGGTATACCATTATTGAATGCAGTATATTTTTTATGCACTTTTATATGTTTTATGAAATACTGAGAAATAATTTTCGAAACATTATTATATAACTTCAATAATATTAGACATATCATTTTGGTAAAAGCAAGTAGTGAGTACAGAGTGTGGCTCATTTTTTCTCGCACACATACTGGCTTATTGCGATGTCTGGCCCTGCAAGCCACCGTTTTTTGTTCGGAACCATCTATGGTTAAATTTGATAACAGTCAAATTATATTCTGACAGAATCTGCAGAGATTTCACGGTGGTTAAATTTAACTATTGATGTTGCACTCCAGCCAAATGTCAGATTTTTGTCGACAATATTTTTGTAATTTTGAGCTATTTCAAAAATGATTACTATTACAACTAGTTATAAAAAAGAAATAGGGAACAACCAAATATGTGATAACTCTAACAGTATTACACAATAAAATGTGATTATTTTGTAACGGAAGCTCTAGCGCACACGCGAAGTGAGCAGCATCGATGGTGACCCAATCGTGCGCATGAATTTGGTATCGTTACATATCCTCTGATCACTGTGCACGCTCTCCAGATCATTGCGATTACATCATGTGTTAACGTAGATTGTATGATCAGTATTGATCAAGGATACAATGTTATTTGTGTTACTGGTAAAAGTTATAATAATATTAGTCCTCCTGACCGAATTTCGGTCACGGCGGCTAATTTCAACGGAGACTAGCCATCTGCGCAGGAGATATTATAGTTCACAAGTGTGTGCGCAAGCACAGGTGCACTCTCACTTCCCTTAGTCTTATAATCCAATGGGACGGCAAACAGGCATGACGAGACAGAGATCAGGCGCAGGACCACGGCTTTACGTGCTCTCCGAAGCACGACTGATAAGAGTAGACAATTATCGTAGCGAACTTATAAGCAAAACGATTCTCATTTGACCTAGTCGCAGAGAACAATATCAGTGACGCGTGCAGGCGAGATGTTGAAACGTTGTATTCTTGATAACAAATATTAATCTATACTAATATTATAAATGTGAAAGTTTGGATGGATGGATGGATGTTTGTTGCTCTTTCACGCCCGAACGGCTGAACGGATCTGGATGAAATTTGGCACAGAGATAGATTATAGTCTGGAATAGCACATAGGCTACTTTTTATCCCAGTAAAATGTATGGTTCCCGTGGGATAGATGTTTTAATTTTTCATACTTTTTATCGCGGGTAACACCGCCGGGCGCAGCTAGTAAACCATATAATTACAGTAGGTAGGTACATCAAATCCGTTGCAATCAATGTAAGATAAAAATGAACAATGCAGCGTCGAGCGAGTCAACACTCAACACAATCGAAAGACCTTGAATTCCGTTCGCGAATTAACCTCAGCAATAAGATTAGGTAACGGTGTTTACAATGCACTTTTTATTTGAAAATACAAAATGAACCGCTATGTTAAACGGTTTTCGCAAACGTTTCGTCGCTTCGATTTGAAATATTTGATTTTATGTGAATGATATATTTTAATTTTACATTTAAAGATCCCATAAAAAATCTATGGCGGGGGGGGGAAGGTTGCTGGGTGTCCAAACTTCCCCAAAATGCCGGAGGTAACTCAACGTTTTTATTACACGTACTTCCTACCCCTCCCCCCACTGAATTCCAAGCTACAGCCTTTGCAATGGGATTCTATAAGTATGATTGCTGAGAGGGAGAGATCATGGCAGTACACCTCTCACCCCTTATGGGGATTACAGCAGGCGTGATGGTGTTAATCTTCATAACTTTCCACAAATGCTAACTCAGATAAACTGTGTATGAAGGCTGCCATTTTATTTTTAAACCAGAAACCCACTTGTCCCTAAAAGAGGTAACCTGATCTGCCTATATACCCACACATTAAGAGGCCAACCACCCATCCCAAATCCTTTCTTTTGGTAGGTACCAAATGTCATTGCACTTACGTCTCCCTGGCCCACCCCCACATGAGACGGCGTTATGATAATGAGCCGTGCATGAAACAACAATATACTTGCCATAATGATCGAGGCTTAAATAAACGTAAGTAGTATTGTTCTTTTGTTTATTTTATAAAAAAACGTATCTTTTTCATCTTCTTTCTTTATGGATATATGATATTCATATACAAGTTGCTAGACATACCTTAGCTTTTAGCAAGTAAACCAAACGTTGTATTGATCTATAAATATAAAAAAGTCGTGTTCGTTACACCATTTATAACTCAAGAACGAGTGAGCTGATTTTTATGATATTAGATTTTTTGAAGTTGTCTCCGCCCCGAATGACTATTAAAACATGGTAATTATTCAGTACAAAATAATAATAAAGATAATTAATTTTCTCATATATTTGGTTCTGAGGCGGTACGAAGTTCGCCGGGACAGCTAGTAATTTACACATACTATCCATATGGCATGGCATGAAATTTCAAGAATGGTGAGCACGTTGAAGTCTTTTGTATACAAAAATATGTTTTATGGTTCAGTAGTATTGCTTCCCATCAAATTGCATAGGATATAGTGAAAACTTTTAACTGCTTCGGCTAGTTCTCAACAAACTAGTCTAGTACCTAGTTACTACTAGTAAACAGAAGGGTAAAATCATGTAAGTACAATATTCCATCAGTGCGTACAAGATACGCTTCATTCAAACTCTAACCTTCGGATAACATTGAACAGGGTCAAAGTTACGGTACACTTGACAGGTGACCATCTGAACTCTTCCTTGCCACGCAAAAACATGCGTTAGAGGTCGTCACCCATCACTCATTTAGCTTGAACCCTTGATTTATATTGTCTAGAATTTACGATACGTAGGCTTTTATTAGCGAATCATTAGCACATTTGGTAGTGACCCTGCTTTTTGTAGCGATGGTCCCGGGTTCGAATTCCGGTGGGAGTAAACTTTGGGTGATAAGCACACCTGTTTTTATAGACATGGATGTTTAATATCTATATAAGTATTCACCCTCAGTCCTTTGTATGGTACCATCATTTTACAAGTCTTGTTTTGTTTGGCACCGTATAAATACTTGTGCGTCTGGCGTTATTATTATTATTTATCAGTACCATCTATTTTTATCTCAACTTTTCTAAGTAATCACATGTTGCACGATCGCTCGATTAGTGGCCATATTGAGAATGTTTTTGCTTGAAAACACAAGAACTGGGTCTTCCCGCTACGCTAATGGTGTTTACCTCTTAACACATTATGTAATACTTATAATTAACAATAAATATTTCGTGGACTATCGTCTATTCACATTCTTTTTGTATCAGGATATAGGCAGTTATCACGGTCGCTTTTCAAATGAAGTTTTGCGAATTTTGACGATGTTAATTCAGGCTTATTTATTTACTGACTCCAATGTAATTTCTTTGTAAATATCATTTGCATAATTTATTATCGATACCCGTATTTATCATTAGTCATTGGAAACTACACAATCATTGGGGGATAATGGGAGGCACGCATTGTCCATTGTTTGCAGAAAGTCACCGAACACATCAGACGGTGTGGCCCTATCAGTCATCATCTTCGCATGACCACGCCGGCAATACGCAGAAGGTTCAGTCTTTCGAAGTGGATTTTCCTATATACGTATATCATAACGATGATATGTTAAGGATAAAGGAATTTAAAGATAATATTCCGTTGAAATATATTACGTAATAAAAATATCCCATTAAAGATATTTTATTTACATTATATATTTGATTGTTTATAAATCTTAATTCGTATTAAAATCCGTTTAATTTTTCGACATCTCTTATGACTTCTTCAATTTAACTTCGTCACTTACGTCCCATTTAAACAATAATAATTTACATACTAGTTAATAATAATTTAAAAAATCTCATGAAACTACCAAAAGATTATTATTAAAGTAAACGAATCATTAACCAATTTGCAATTTAGTGTCTGGTCAGTAACTATACTTCTGCTACCTCCACATCACGGCCCATAACTTACATGACAAAGAAAGCCGCGCGCACATTACCGATGCATCGCTTTGCATTTTTAATCAACACTTTATGGTAATTTCTCATATTCCCTTTGTTGTAGTGTCCTTGGCACCACTTCCGCGTACCATGCGCCTGTATTTTGATGAAAATAATAAGAGATGGTTATCGAATAATTGGCAAGACGTTAGTGAATAATTGACTCTTCTTCATTTATTTCAATGTAACTGGAAACGTAAATACGTAACGTCACGGTCGTTAAGGTTGTTCAGAGATACTTCGAACAGCTAGAGTGATATTCACCGATATTTTTACTGGAATAGATATTCAGTGTTGTTCCAGGACATTTATGATCTACCTTATCAATCTGAGACTGCAATATTATACAACGAAACCAACTAGTAGAGACAGAGCTCAGTAGCCAAACCTCCACTTGACTACTCAGCAATCCCATCGAACAGCAACGCATTACTTTGAGATCGTATTCTATAAGGCAACTATTACCATAACGACATTAACGCTACTGAGACACTTGTAGGTATCGACAAAATTTCGAAACTCTGAGGCGTCTGTTCAGGTCAAATGCATAGCAAGTCATCATGCGTCATCGTTATCATCATCATCTACTAATACTTGTGTTCATTTTATGTTACTACCTACCCCCATGCTGAAAGATTGTTTACTTTTCATAAAGCTATTAAATCATTCCATAGGACCGGAACAAATATTATTGCAAAAAAAGGTTCTATTTTTTAATTGAATTCAAAGTGATCTTTGAATTTTAAATATGATTTAACGACCGATCATAATTTTATTCCGCCGAGATTTCTCTGATGTTGCAACTATTACTTTTGAAATCGGCTCGATAGAGAACTATAGCTGTAATAAGCATTATTTTTTTATTTATAAATGTGTATTGCTCTATCGGACTTATACTTTCGAGTATTTTACAACTACGCAGATAAATTGAAATAAAACTCATTTTACGATGTTAATCGCGTTTATTTTATGTGTTTACGTTCCCAGCGTTTCGGTTGCTTTATAGCAAGCATGGTTACGGGATGACTACGGTGTTAGACGTCCTATTGTGATATTTTGAACTGGGGCATACTCATATTTAACATCGGGAATGTAAGAAAAACATAAAATTATCGCGATAAAATCCGTAAAATTATTTTTATTTCAATGTGTATTATTCGCGTTAATATAAGAATTCAATATACGCAGATACGGTTAGTTATAAATTAAAAATGCCAAATTTGACTGATTGGTGGACTGATAAAAGCCTACATAGCTAGACTTCTTATACCTGACTTCTTATAAACATAATTTCCCGAACCATCAATACTTGATTTATTTTTATACGCATTCACTGAAAATATAAGATAACTTTTTTTATTGTGTATACTAACTACAGAGAAGATAGTAATACTAGAAGCTGGGTGTAAATGGAGCATGCTAGTTGTTTGGTTGTCTTTATATTTCACCTGCCGAACATTAGTCAAAGGGCGGTCACGTGTCGCTCCATGACTCTAAAGTGTAATATTATCGTCGGACCATCAGATTACCATCACAAACGTGACAGCATTCATATGTTCATTCCAGTGACTCAACTCCAGTTCAGTGAATCTCCATAAAAATTCGAGTGGACCTATCAGCCGGCCGATCTTCTGACAATGCGTTTACATCTGATAATGCTATATTCACGAACGTTATGTTGCCTTGACATCCATGATCTGTGGGTATATTATTATTGCTAGTAGTTGAAATAAAACATTTTAAGGATTATCGCGTTTTTACGTTCCCATCGTTTCGGTTGCTTTACAGCAACCAGGGTCACGGGAGGACTGAGGTGTTAGACGTCCTATTTAAAACTGCGGTTGTTTGCGGTCCGATGTACGCATCAAGTGCTCACAGTGTCTTGAGGTCTTGCAATGGTGCGCTTGGTTTTCGATTTACCATTAAGACCTAAAGACCTCAACCATGGTTGCTGTAAAGCAGCTGAAACGTCGGAAACGTAAAAACAACAAATAAACGCGATGAAATCCTCAAAATTAGTTTTATTTCAATGTGTTGTATTCGCTTAAATAAGAGAAAATAATTAATTACTAGTAGTTCCTGAGAAGCGTGGACTTTAAGCGCGGGGCTTCCAATTTTCGATAGGTCTTTTACATGTTATATAAGCTGATAGTGGCAAGCAGCACTCTAGATATTCTCTTAGTACGTTTTGTTAACTAGACAACAATAAAAAAGCCACAAACAACGTCAAGCTACGTATCGTGATGCTGGCAAAAAAATCCGTATTCATGTTCCTACACTACAACATTTGACACGCAACTTTCTCCGCGCTTTTCTTAAATAACTAATTATTCACGATCTATTGTTAGACACGTCATAAAATATCTTCATCATCATTTTATGATAAGATCAACATCTTTATACTACGAATATAATCTACAATAGATTAGCGATCATCCATATCGCGTGGAAAGTGCGTGAGCGAGCACAAAGCGCAGTTAACAGCGAAAGTGCGGCAGCCCTATTGGGGAACTATTATGTCGGCGGTAATACGTACCGAATCGGATCGCGCACCTGTGTCATATACCTATTGAGCGCAAGGTGTAAGCGCTTAGCGACATAAAACTAAAACGATAAAAGAATACAGAGAATATAATATAAAGTCTCACAATGGAATGACATCGTAATTATTATTATCGACAGTTTTATGTGGAGAATTCGACAACTACCATGCCATCGCCACTCAATTATGAGTCAACTGTGTGAGTAGGCTTGGGGCCTTAAATAGTTAACTATCTTTGCATATATGAGTGTGGGCCATTTGTGAAAAAGGTTAGTTGTGCTTAGGATTTATCAGGACATTGTGAAACAGACCGAAAAAGTTATCCAATCTATATTTATCATTCTAAAATCGAATATTATACGTAAATATGGAACAAAAATGTACCTACATGAATAAGTATAGTTTTGTAGTCAAGAATTAAAAAAAATATATATATTTGTAAGTGCCCCCGTTGGCCTATACGAAATAAATTATCTGACTTTGAATTTGAATAAACGCAATGTTTCACTCGCTCACTATTTTCCCTCTACAGCCTTTAACTAGGACTAGCTGTCGAGGTGGAAAGCCTCAGACGTGCTTCGCTTTAATGGCATTAGCGGGCCGTGGCAATGAACCTGGGCATTGGTGGCGGCAACCGCGTGCTAATGTTAGGAAGTGGATGGGTGGCTATGACTCATTGACTCTGCAGTCTATAATTATGTATTGTTGGATTTCTATTAATGCGTAATTTTTGTGGATCAATTAGTAGTATTAGGCGATTACATTTATACCACTGTTCTCATATAGTAAAAATAAATGCTTAGAATCAGAATATTTTTTATTCATGCAAACCATTAAGTACAGAACTTATGAATCGTCAAAATAGTTACAAAATGCTAAGGTACAACTGTACAACGGGTGGTACAGTTGTAGCTGGAATGCCGTTCCTATAGAGAAGAACGGGCAAGAAGAACTCTATGGTTGCTCTTTGTAAAAATATCCGTTACATGTCGATGCCACAGATCGCTTAAAAATCTTTGATGAGAGGGAAATTTAATTTTTAATCATAGAAAATCAAAGAACTAGCAAGGTCAGCAAAACATTATTAGATTCCCCGGGAAGATGAATAGTAAATCTTTTGGCAATATATACTTACCTTCAAAAGTTTTACCTGAAATGAAAAACAAGGTAAAATATTACATCAATTTCATTCGAATGAAACCGTCCGTATGTACACTAGCTGCTATTAGATACATTATTTCCATTCGTGACTGTAACCATGATTGCCGTTATTTGCGGTATTGACATGTTCCGGTATTAGGCCGGTAGGGTGACAATGCTATTGCCAAGGAGAACCGCTTGAGGAGACTATTAGTACGATCAGTCGTGATCAGGATGTAAGCCAGATAGGAACGAAAACACCATCACGCATGTAATCTCCGAAGGGGTCGGCAAAGATGTACTGCAGCGCACCCATAATTCACCAATGATATATGCTCCCATTTCAGGGAATAGAGGGCAAGTCTATTGTCATTGTGACGCGCATACTCTACCCCAGTGCGAGGCGGATTTCGTCTAATTTTACCACCCTGGCATATACCATCCCATCCCACTAATATTTTAAACTAGCTGTTGCCCGCGACTTCGTCCGCGTGGTATTTAACAAAGACAACCGTTGACAACAGCCTGCTCGCCCATTCTGAGCCCGCGGGACGCATAGCAGGTTGTTGCTATCAAACTTAATCAGGCGCTGCGCTGCAACATTGGTTTTAATTTTTTTTCGTGAGATCCTATTTTTTTATCTAGAATAAAAGTAGCCTAAGTTACTCCTTGTTACATCAGCTATCTGCCAGTGAAAGTCCCGTCAAAATCGGTCCAGCCATTACAGAGATTAGCCGGAACAAACAGACAGACAGACAGACAGACAGACAGACAGACAGACAGACGGACAGACAGACAGACAAAAATTGTAAAAAATGCTGTTTCGGTATAGGTAACGTGTATACATCCAAATGCACTTAGTAAAAAGCGGTTATTTTAATATTACAAACAGACACTCCAATTTTATTTATATGTATAGATGTGAATGTTTGAATGGATGAATGGATATTTGTTACTCAATCACGCCAGAATGGCTCAACGTATCTGAATGAAATTTGGCACAGAGATAGATTATAGTCTGGACTAGTACAGAAGGTGCTTTTTATCCCGTTAAAATGTATGGTTCCCGTGAAATAGACATACTTTTTAATTGCGGGTAACAGCGCGGGGCGCAACTAGTTAACTTATATATTCAACAAACTAGGTACTAAATGCTGAAAATTATAATCTTTGAAAGCACAAAATAGAGCACCTACAAAAGGACCATCACATTCAGACGACCGAACGTTATTTGTAAAACAATTTCCCTGCATTGTTGTGCCACACGCCGCCCGTCAGGACAAAACCCATAACGAATCCCGTTCGCTCACTACAAAGCTACATTTAAACATGTGTCTCGTGCATTGTGCTGATACAGTTATGCAAATGGACCATTGTAGGACGAAATGGCGCAATGGAAACTATGCCACGTTATTCGGTCACTAGTGATTAATGAAATAACACAGCATGATGACCGCAATCCCCGAAGGGCTGGTTAGAGATATTCCAAACGAACAAGTAAAAAGCTTTGGAGTGTTGCAAACCATTTCGATTTTTCATATGCACAGTTCTTTTTGCAGTAAAATATGGAATGAAATGAAAAAAATTAATGAAAAAAAGTTTATTCGACACAGACACGAAGATACACAAATGGGTACATTTACATGAAAAAGTAAAAGTAAAGAACACACAAAGATACACAAATAGGTACGTACATGAAATAGTAAAGAACATAACGTAGGTATATACTGTTACGATGCGTATAAAAGAGGTATCGATAACTCGAGAAATAGTCATCGAAGCTTCTAGAAACAAAAACGCATTGTTGGGTCCAAGGTCCCCTATCGATCTGTGAAGAAAGATCTAGAATCGTCAACAATGTTGCAACCGGCTTCCGGAATATATCTCATATTATTTTTATTAAAATTATTATTAGTAAACAAAAGGCGAGGACAATGCAATTCCTGGAACTACGAGTTCTCGGAATAATACCGATTAGACGAATACAGCTACGTACACTAGAACATTCTAGCGCCTCCTTATTACCGTGTACATAAGGTTCATTTTCCTTATGGAACATTTCTGTTTAGTGGGTTTTTATCGACACCTTTCTGGAAAGATCCACCCTCGCTATTTTCGGATTATAAATAGTGTGCAGGACCAGCGACGAGACAGTTTTTATTTGAAAGCGATTGTGAACACATCTCTCGGAAGCGAACTAAGAAGATTATACCGGCGACTCTAGCGAATACTGCGGACTACTGTGTTTCTAAGTGATTTGGTGAATTGTGATTTGAGTGTTTAACTAGTTAGTGTACTGGTGTGTACTATTTTTGCCTTCTGTGTGGAGAGCGATTAAAGTAATTTTCACGAAATCGGCATTTAATTACCCCCGCACGTAACAATTGGTGTCAGAAGCGGAATGCCGTTACTACCACGTGAAGACGAAGGGCGTACTCCACGAACCAGACGGCAAGTGGAAATGGATGCTGCACGCCAACGTATCCGTGAAGAGGAAGAGCCTCGGGCCGGAGCTGAGATTCCAGCGGAACCTGTGGCAGCACCAGGGGTTAGCTCGCCAGACATGAACATGTCAGTATTGTTGGCATCTATGCAAAAAATGCTCCAGGCTAACCAAGAAGCCAGTCGTCAGGAGCTCAATCAGAAAATGACTTCTATGCAGCAAATGATGCAGGCTAACCAAGAGGCTACGCAGCGGGAGATTAAGGAAGTGGTGCAGGCCAGCCAGGAAGCTGTCTTAGATAAAATCAGCGTAGGTATCACAGCTCTCGGAGAAGAAGTTAACACCTTAAAGGAACGCGTACAAGTGCTTGATAAAGAAGTTACCATGAAGACAGTGAACCTCGAAGAGCGCTTACAAAAAGTAACTCTCAAGAATGAGGCTATGGAAGACCGCTGGGAAACACTTAATAAGGAGGTGATGAAGCTAAGAACATATGGATCTGTTGCAGTGGCGTCACCATCAGCTGCAAAACATGACTTACCACGTTTTGATGGGACTTCGTCGTGGTCAGCGTTCAAGTACCAGTTCGAGGTACTTGCAAGTGGTAATGGCTGGAGCAATGAGCAATCTTTTATAGCTCTTACACTTGCTCTACGTGGGGACGCTTTATCAATCCTCGAAAACCTACCGCTTGAAAGAAGAACGCTGGAGACACTAATGGAAGCGTTAGACACGCGCTACAGTGATAAGCACCTGGAACATGTTTACCGAGTGCAACTCCGTGAGCGATCACAGAAGGCTGGTGAAAGCCTCCAGCAGTGGGCCCAGGAAATAGAAAGGCTGGTTCGTCGGGCTTACTCGTCGGCACCAGAAGTCATCGAAGTGAACCTGCTGCAGGCATTTGTCGATGGTATAAGAAACTCAGAGGTTCGAGGCGCTGTAAAATTAGGTCATCACCAGTCATTGAAAAACGCACTCGCTCATGCTCTTGAGGTGGAAGCTGTGCAACAAGACACGAGACTACATAAAATAAGAGCGATTATTCCAGAAGAGAAAAAGTCTCGGTTTGTCCCCACGTGTTATGACTGTGGAGAAAAAGGGCACATTCGGCTCGAATGCCCTAAGAAAAGGAGAAGGGTCAAGGACTCCGCGACCCAGGATGAGCAAGATAGTCCGTTAAACTAAAGGTCGCCAGGGCCGCGGGGCGGGCGCTGGCTGGTCAACATAAAGCCCCTACAGTAACCATAACTCAAGTTTTTAATGGGAATAGTCTGATCCTCGAGGGCACCATAGATAATAAATCATGTAGTTTAACAGTGGACACCGGAGCGTCGCGTACCATTGTGAGACCAGAGCTATTGAGACGCACCATAATGTGGAATAGACGATCTCCAAAATGTCATCTGCAGACAGCCACCGGCCAGCCAGTTTCCGTCCTCGGCGAAACAGACGTAAAGTTTAGAATTGGTGACCGAGTGTATCAACAGGCAGTGCTGATTGCTAATATAACCGACGATTGTATTTTGGGACTGGATTTCTTGAAGAATCAGCATTGTGTTTTGGATGTTGCTAAAGGAGTGTTAAGGTTTCCTGACCAAGAAGTCTGTCTGCAAGGATCACGCCCGTGCAATATTTATTGCTTGAAGGACACTACACTGGCGCCGAGATCAGAGAACTTGGTATTAGTGAAATTTCCTCGTAATATTAAACAAAGAAGATGTCTCATTGTCGAAGACGCTAGAAATTACCAACATTTAATTACAGCACGGACTTTACTAATTTCTAACGGAATTACTAAGGTAAGAATTCTTAACCTTGGTAATGAAGAAGTTCACCTGAAGAAGAATAGTGTGGTTGGAAGATGTGAGGAAGTAAAGTACCTGAGACAATTGAATAGTGATACAGTTAAACAGAATGGTACCCACATGAAGGAGGATCACATCCAGCAACTACTGGAATCTTCTAAGGAGAATTTATCGGCAACAGAACTACAGCAAGCCAAAGAGCTCTTGCTGAAATTCAGCGACATCTTTGCTACTGGAAATGACTGTGGAAGGACGGGGCTCGTAAAACATCGGATCGACACAGGCGACGCCAGGCCTATAAAACAAAGACCACGACGCATACCATGGGCAAGAGAAAAGGAGGTGACAGATATGATAAAGGATATGGCTGATAACAGAATAATTGAACCTTCTACGAGTCCATGGTCATCACCCGTGGTGCTGGTGAAGAAGAAGGATGGCAGTACAAGATTTTGTGTTGATTATCGGATGTTGAATAACGTCACAAAGAAAGACAGCTATCCCTTACCTCGGATCGACGACACACTGGACATGCTCAGTGGTATGAAGTGGTTCTCAACTATCGACTTAAAAAGTGGCTATTGGCAGGTTGAACTAAGCCCAGAAGACAAAGAGAAGACGGCCTTCAGCACTGGAATTGGAAACGGATTATGGCAGTTTAATGTTATGCCTTTTGGGTTATGTAATGCGCCAGCCACATTTGAGCGCCTTATGGAAAGAGTGATGGTGGGTTTACTCGGAGACGTATGCCTGGTCTACCTTGATGACGTGATTGTTATGGGTCGTAGCTTCAAGGAGAACCTGAAGAATCTAGAACGAGTGTTCACCCGGATCCGTGAGGCTAATCTAAAACTTAGCCCAAAGAAGTGCGCTCTATTTAAAAAGGAAGTCAGTTACCTTGGACACGTCATCTCAACGGAAGGAGTCCAAACCGACTCTGAGAAGATAAAAGCTGTTCAAGAATGGCCTGTTCCAAGAAATAAAACAGATGTGCGCGCCTTTCTGGGATTATGCGCATATTACAGACGATTCATTAAGAACTTCTCGGACATTGCAAAACCGTTGCATCGACTCACAGAAGAGAAACGCGATTTTATCTGGGACCTGACATGTGAGGAAGCCTTCGGTGAGCTCAAGCAACAGTTATGTGAAGCCCCTATTTTGGGTTACCCAAATAGAGAAGGAAGATTCATCGTGGACACAGACGCCAGTAACACAGGAATAGGTGGTGTTTTATCTCAGATGCAGGGCGATCGTCAAGTTGTTATCGCCTATTTCAGTAAGTCACTATCCAAACCAGAAAGAAATTACTGTGTTACTCGCCGTGAACTACTTGCTGTGGTGAAGACCCTACAACATTTTCAGAAGTATCTTATAGGAAGGGAGTTTACTATAAGAACAGATCATGCTGCGTTAAAATGGTTGTTACAATTCAAGAACCCAGAAGGTCAAGTAGCTAGATGGCTCGAGCAATTACAGGAATTTATCTTTGTAATAGAACACCGAAGTGGAAAAGGACATAGCAACGCCGACGCTTTGTCACGAAGACCATGTGCCGAAGACTGCAAGCACTGTCAGAAGAATGAAATACGAGAAGAGGTTAAAGTCATCAGGACACACGGACTTGATGACGAGTGGACTGGAATCAGCATGAAGAAGGCCCAGGAAGAAGACGATGACCTTCGACCTATATTGGACTGGAAACGACTTGGGAACAAACCCCAATGGAGTGATGTGTCTGCTCATAGTTCGACCACCAAAAGCTATTGGGCTCAGTGGGACAGCTTGACTCTGGAAGACAGTGTACTATGTAGAAAATGGGAATCCAACGATGGAAAGGAAGTAACCATGCAAGTCGTAGTACCTAGGAGTAAGGTGGCCCCTCTTCTGCGGCACATTCACGACGGTATTTCTGGTGGGCATCTTGGAGTCAAGAAGACCCTGGTTAAAGTGCGACAACGGTTCTACTGGGTTCATTGTCGGGAAGATGTCGAGGATTGGTGCCGTAAGTGCACTGCTTGTGCTTCAGTGAAAGGCCCGCAGACAAGAAGCAGGGGAAAGTTAAAGACGTACAACGTTGGAGCGCCATGGGAGCGCATCGCTATTGATGTTGCTGGACCTTTTCCTATGACAGATGATGGGAACAAGTACATCATAGTAGTGCAAGATTACTTCACTAAGTGGCCCGAAGTCTTTGCGACACCCAATCAAGAAGCCATAACTGTGGCGAAGAAACTGGTCCAGGAAGTGGTCTGTCGATATGGCGTACCCATGGAGCTTCACTCAGACCAAGGGCGGAATTTTGAGTCTGCTCTATTTCAGGAAATGTGCAAACTGCTGGGAATCAATAAGACCCGTACAACGCCAGCGCATCCGCAGTCAGATGGAATGGTCGAGAGGTTCAACCAGACCTTAGAGAACCACTTGGCTAAAGTCGTGGACGATCATCAAAGAGATTGGGACCAATACATTCCGCTGTTCCTGATGTCCTATCGATCTGCGGTACATGATAGTACGGGACATACTCCGGCCAAGGTAAATTTCGGCCGAGAAATAAGGCTCCCAGTGGATGCAATAACAGGCACGCCACCCGATAGTCCTAAGCCTGTTACAGACTATGTGAGTGAACTTCAAAACCAGCTGGATGAAGTACACAGAAGAGTACGGGAGAATAATCTTAAGACTAGTACAAGGATGAAGACCCGGTACGATCGGAATTCGAACACCAACGGGTTTGAGGAGGGAACACTAGTGTGGCTTCATAATCCGCTTCGCAAAAAGGGAAAGTCTCCGAAACTTCAAGCTCGCTGGGAAGGACCGTACACCGTCATTACAAGGATCAATGATGTTACCTTCCGCATCAAGAAGGGACTTAGAGGAAAACCAAAGGTAGTCCATGTGGACCGGTTAGCGCGATATCATGGCTCAAATAATGCTCGGGACGAGCATGACTAAGAGGGGGGTAATGTTACGATGCGTATAAAAGAGGTATCGATAACTCGAGAAATAGTCATCGAAGCTTCTAGAAACAAAAACGCATTGTTGGGTCCAAGGTCCCCTATCGATCTGTGAAGAAAGATCTAGAATCGTCAACAATGTTGCAACCGGCTTCCGGAATATATCTCATATTATTTTTATTAAAATTATTATTAGTAAACAAAAGGCGAGGACAATGCAATTCCTTGAACTACGAGTTCTCGGAATAATACCGATTAGACGAATACAGCTACGTACACTAGAACATTCTAGCGCCTCCTTATTACCGTGTACATAAGGTTCATTTTCCTTATGGAACATTTCTGTTTAGTGGGTTTTTATCGACACCTTTCTGGAAAGATCCACCCTCGCTATTTTCGGATTATAAATAGTGTGCAGGACCAGCGACGAGACAGTTTTTATTTGAAAGCGATTGTGAACACATCTCTCGGAAGCGAACTAAGAAGATTATACCGGCGACTCTAGCGAATACTGCGGACTACTGTGTTTCTAAGTGATTTGGTGAATTGTGATTTGAGTGTTTAACTAGTTAGTGTACTGGTGTGTACTATTTTTGCCTTCTGTGTGGAGAGCGATTAAAGTAATTTTCACGAAATCGGCATTTAATTACCCCCGCACGTAACAATACTATAACTAGCTGCGCCCGGCGTTGTTACCCGCGATAAAAAGTATGAAAAATTAAAACATCTATCCCACAGGAACCATACATTTTACCGGGATAAAAAGTAGCCTATGTGCTATTCCAGACTTTAATCTATCTCTGTGTCAAATTTCATCCAGATCCGTTCAGCCGTTCGGGCGTGAAAGAGTAACAAACATCCATCCATCCATCCATCTATCCACCCATCCAAACTTTCACATTTATAATATTATATATAGTAAGTATTAGTATAGATATAAAGGGGTTTGGCCGCATGGCCGCATTTCCCCCTAGGTACAATGTGCAAAAGTCATCAATCGTCATATTTCGGCTTACCTGCGAATTGTGCCGTAAATCTTCGCGGCATCGACCGGCGGCGCGTGCGCAGCGTACGCAATGCGCACAGCGCGCCGCGCCGTGTCACCGTTATGTTTTATTTCCTTACCATCAAAACCGCACGAACAATACAGATACGTACGGAGGTACCTATGTAGTAAGTAAATATAAGTAGGAATGCAGATGAAGATTGTGTTGGAATTCTTTGAAATGTCACTGTGTTTTGAAGAATGCTTTGGACGATGTATCCATTTGAACTATTGGCTAATGTATTTATCAGCCTATGTAAGTATGTATGTTCATTTGTGGTGGTCTAGAGACCAAACTCATGGGCCGATTTTGATGATTTTTACGTCATCTCCATCGCATTACGTCTATCGATTTGTCTGAACCAAGGGGGTGTCCCTAAAGAGGTGACAGTAATCAAAATTTTATATGGCGATAACATGGTGCCATACTACAAAAAATAGTAAAAGTCGAAGATATGTTGAGTGGGGTAGCATTGAATAGGTATTTGAAAATCACCTCAAGGTTTTTTATATTTTTTTTTCATTTTGAATTATCATTTAGAATTTATAACCATTTAAAGTTGTTTGGCAACCATTCTCACTTAAATTCTCAATACTTATAATAAAGCTGTGATAATGTTTCTAAACAATCGCATAATAGGTCATATAAACGTGAAATCTAATAGCTAAAAAGTGTAAAATTAAAAACCCGCTTGCGTTTAAAAACTGAAAAAAAGAATAACATTTTTTATAAATAATTTTTAATTCTTAAAGAGTGTCAGTTAATGTTTATTGTTGAGATCTGTGTCGTTTAATTGAAATACACGATACACTTAGTCCAGTCACCCAGTTTGTAAGGGTATCACGTAACAGAGGACACGGTTTTACGAAACTTTCACAGTTACAATTCTAGGGGCACTCCTCGGCTACGAAACAATAAGTTATATGAAGACCATAGATTCTATTCTACATATATAACAATAATAATAATACCAGCCCTTTTAATGTCCCATTGTTGGGCACGGGCCTTCCCCTCAGTGCGAAGGGGGATTAGGCCATAGCCCACCACGCTGGCCCAGTGCGGGTTGACGGACTTAACACATCTTTCGAGGGGTTCTCTCAGACATGCAGGTTTCCTCACGATGTTTTCCTTCACCGTTTAGCAAGTGATAATCATGGTTGAAAATGAGATTCACACATGAAATCCCGAAATCCCAGAGGTGCGAGCTGGGGTTTGAACCTGCGATACTCGTTTCCGAGGCAAGCGTTCTACCAACTTGGCTATCACTGCTTTTTTTATTCTCCATAGATTTTAAGTATTAATCCATGAATTAATGCAATATAATCATCTAAGTCCATAGTCAATAGGCTCTCAACCTAGTATATTGGCAATAAATACCATCGGCGATAACCAGGTAGGCGCACTGAAGTGCATTTCTGCCTATCCCTTCAGATATAACAGGCTTGATGGTGTGCAATCTTACACACGGCCGCCATCACCGTGTTCTTAATACCAAGAAATTAATCTCTACACATGACTTTGCAAATGAGGCCGCACAATTTGTAACCGAGAAGCCTGGCTACCTACTTTCATTACCAATGTTTACAAACAATGGTGCCATATAACTTTGTCTTATCAATAGTTGGTAGCTTGTGAACGGAATGTATATTTTCGTTCACTGTTGGTGACTTTGTAAGTCATGAGAGGTTCGTCTATAGACAGTGTGTAACAGATACGTGGTCATTGTTTCTAAGAATGCCAGTAGGTTACATTTGTATGAGCAGATTGGATGAATAGTACCTATTGACTTTTGAGGACAAAACTTGTCGGGTGGAATTTAAAGTTAATATGCTAATGCTTCGCCAGCAGAACACGTTATATTAAAGTAACGTCCTTATCCTTAAGGATATATAAAAGAAATGTTAGGTAGAACATTATCTGCAAGGTAGATACAAGAGTATTCTTTACCAATAATCTCTTAATAATATTATTAATAGCTGTTGCCCACGACTTCGTCCGCGTCTTTAAAAAACAATTATTCTTAGGGTTCGTTATGCTATCTCCTAACAACCATATCCAGAATTTATCCGACAGAATTTGTTCGTGCGATCTGTCAGATAATTCTGGAAACAGGCACATAAGAGCATTCAGATGACTTGACCTTAGACTTACCTATAGTATTATTATTTTGACTAACACATAAAATATAGTTTGTTGCTCAGATGTTTGCTCGTTCGTAAATTTCGCCCCAATCACTTCGGAACTTAATACGGTTTGCGAAATATGAATGTACTAGCTGCACCCCACGGTGTTATCCGCGATTAAAAAGGTGTACATTTTACCGGGATAAAAAGTAGCCTATGCTATTCCAGACTATAATCTATCTTTGTGCCATATTTCATCCAGATCCGTTCAGCAGTTCTGGCGTGATTGAGTAACAAACATCCATCCATCTCGACTTTCACATTTATAATATTAATGGGATTTACAACATTGCACTCTCATGGCCCAGCATTCAGGGAACACGGGTTTGTTATCGTTATTTTTTGTAGCCAATATAATTGTATTGTTCCTTGCAGTGAGCGGACAGTCCGCTGCTCCTCGGTGCTGATCGGCGCGCTGGGGATATCGCTGATCGCACTCGCTGTGTACACCACAGTGCTGGTGCTCACTGAGTACAAGGCGCCCCGGCCCTGCATCAGCGAAGAGTGTGTCGGAACTGGTGGGTTTATTTATTAGTAATTATCTAGGGCTGATCGGCGCTTCTAAATTATTTTTTACCTAGACCCAGCTAGTGGGACTTCCGCGAAAAG
Organism: Pheosia tremula; assembly: GCA_905333125.1. Classification (NCBI taxonomy): domain Eukaryota; kingdom Metazoa; phylum Arthropoda; class Insecta; order Lepidoptera; family Notodontidae; genus Pheosia; species Pheosia tremula. The sequence goes on along the minus strand of HG995403.1, from coordinate 622,588 downwards.
AAGAGTAAAGACATTTTTTATATTTTATCAGACTTTTGTTTGTCGCAAACGGCAGTTAAAAATGTTAAAATTAACAACCAGGTGAGAATATTGTTTATTCATGTAAATAATTAACTAAAGTACTTATGAATCGTCAAAATAGTTACAAAATGCTAATGCTACACCTTCTACCCGTACGGAATGTCATTCCTATGGAGAAGATCGGGCAAGAAACTCCATGATTGCTCTTTTTAAAAAGATCTTTTGCATTTCTGAGCAGTACATTGTTATGGGTATGTGATGACTATTTCCACAGCATAGATAGCTATGTATCAATTTACAAATCCATTTGCCGTAACACGTGCTGATATGCTATTCAATTGATTAGCCTTTATCTGTCGAAGGTCAGCATGTAAGTAGTATAATGAGTAAGCAATAACTAACGCCGTATGTCGTCGCCATCACCGTGGCATCCATGGAAGCCGATCAAATTCCACGACAACTATGGTTTGAATAAATTAGTAGAATAAATAGTAAGGCTTATAGTTATTGCATGATGACCCCTCAGTATAATGAACTTTAAATTGTATTGTTAACTGACTTCAAAAGACCTCACCCACCGTTGTGTTAAATATCAAACTGGGAGATTCTATGCAGGCGTTCTCCTCCTCCCACCTAGCCGTATCAGTAAAGTTGAGGATACTTTACTGATAAATAAAGATATAGAGGCAGGCATCTCTTCGACTACCCCCAAGAAGTCTATTCGGAACTTATTGCAAGGGTATAAAAAAACTACCAACAAACTTATTTAATTAACACATTCTTGATCGATGTTCATTCATGATCGATCTGTATCCCATCTTAAGCAAGTCACACATTTGATATCTAATTACCTATTCATCGGTTGCAATGACATTGGTATGAGTTGGATCAAAAAGCACTAATTAAGTATATCTACTGTTATATATTTATTTACTACTTATTATGCAGTACCTTTGTACAAGGCGTGTTATACTTTATTTTTTCCTTAATATTTTTACACCTAAGTATAAAAACTGTGCAAGTACATACCGAGGGTATTTATATAGCGTCGCCTCGTAAATTGTAATTAAATTTATAATCCACGTGTCGATCGTACTTAGATCAATAACTGCGCCATATTTAAGGGAAAAATGTAACTTGCATTAACATTTTGAGTCATATCATATATGTTAGACGCAATAATTTTGTGTTGTGTTGCGCATGGTTCAATTATCATTAACTTAATAGATAATTTGTCATATATAATTGTGAGGAGAGGTTGGAAACATTTAATCTCTCATCGTAATCCTGATGAGAAGTATAGCTACACGTTTTAAACTTGAAATTTACTAGAAAACTGTATTGTAGAGATGAAGGGGCAACGAAAATCAATGCTAGTGATTTTATTTAATATTTGTGCAGTGTTTTGTTATAAAATTAGTGTTCAAGATACAGGTAGGTATTTTATGTTGGTAAATTGATTATTTTTATACGTATTAAAGTTAATTTAATTTAATATTAATTAGTACGTTGGTAAATTGATAATTATTTGGGAAGAGCTGCTATGAGTTTTCAGAGACTCATTAGCTGTACAGCTGAGCTGGTTGTCTGTACTTAATTATGTTACCTGAAATTCTTATTTGTAAATTGACTACAAAAAATACCAGTATACCCAGGAGTGGGAACCTAGATTTAAACCTGCACATCATTATTTAAAAAAAATATGGTTTAGTTGAAATTACAGCTGGTTTAGGTTCAACTATACGACATCTTCGTATATTTTTTTCTCCCGGTTTTCTATTTGTCTGTAGGTAAAGAGACACACAAGTAGGCGCAGTACAACTTATGTAAATGCTTATTGCTCGTGTTGTATCATTTATTACGATATTGCGCATATTTATGGCGCGCAGTGAAAGCGCACTCGGCTTCCTGTCTTATTACTTCGAAGGCGGATTCAATTTCAACAATATCTATAAATTTTCATTTTATTTTGAAATAATAGAATACAAATTACTTTATATCACGGTCTCTCAGTATCATACATGAAGATACAAATTCGTTCAAATAACTACTATGCGGCACTGGCCTACTAAATATCTACCCGGAAAGTTTTCTACTATCAAGTAAAAGGGTATAACACAGACATCTCCTGCTAACAAGTACATAATTGCATCTACTTTAACATAACCCTTTACCCACAGCCTCAAGAATCCTCCAAGCCTTAAACAAAGATGTGGACCCTTGCAAGGACTTCTACGAGTTTGCATGCGGCGGTTGGATCAAACAAAACCCGGTGCCCGAGTGGGCGACCTCGTGGGACCAGCTCGCGACGCTCAGGGAGCAGCTGGTCAGCGACCTGAGGGAGCTGCTCGAGGATAAAGAAGACGACGGGCTGCCGAAGAGTGTGTTGAAAGCGAAGGCGTTGTATAGGACGTGTATCAATACTGGTAAGAGCATAATAATATAGCGGCAAAATATAAGCTGGTCAAACTATTATATTGGGACCAAATACTCTGTTTAATCTTTCGGGTATAACAGAAGCAACAGTGTTTATTGATTTATTTTTAAGCTGCAGGTTTTTCACTGTATAACACTAATCATAGCTTGTTATGGGTTTCGTAAAAGCAATTTGGGCACACGCGTTCCCTTTAAGGATGATGGATGTGTCTATGCCATTGTTTATCATAATTTGTGATCGGATCAGATACTGCAGCTCAGGACATGTTATATATTGCAGAGAAACTAGAAGAAGATGGCATAAAACCCATCCAAAGTATCCTGCAGAGGCTGGGCTTACCAGTTATGCCGCCAACTGAGGCTTCCGCCAACTTCACGTGGGAGGAGGTCGTAGGCCGCGGTCGCCGCATCCTGGGTCTCAATATGCTGTTGAGTGTGCAAGTGGCCGAGGATGTAAGGAACACTAGCAGGAATCGTGTCGTGGTGAGTCTTGGAGATTGGCGTTTCACTTGAGAATGGAGATCAACGAGGAGTTCAAGGACAGTTACCGAAGCAGTTGGCTTAAAGCGATAGTCTACTGGACTCGCTTCTTGAATCATGTAAACTAGGCATAAGTAGGAGTCCAGAAAAAATACATAAGAAATCAGGAAGCGTGTTTTGCTGTATATTTAGGTATTAAATTACCCATGCCGTATATAATCGTTCCGATTTTATTTCTACATCAGTGATTTTTAAGACTAACCTTTAGACCATGAACCAGTAACTAGACCAGATTATAAAGACAAGTGTTTAATTTCATAATCTGTATCTAGATCGAACAGACATCGCCAGGGTTCAGCGACCGCTACCTGCTGCAGCCGGAGCAGTTCGCGCACGAGCTGGACCAGTACCACAAGTTCATCAAGTCGATGATCAGCATTGTCGACCCAAGCACCGACGCAGGGCAGTTCGCCGATGACATTGTTGAGATCAGCAAGAGTTTTGCTAAGGTGAGAGTAGGGGCTAAAGAAAGTGCATTTCTAGCAAGATAGATACTACATAATCACTGCACGGTCCTTTCGTGCAACATTCGTGCTCATCACACAAAGTGTTGTACCAGGATTGGAACCCAAGGACCCTCGGCACAGAATGTACGGCCACTACCGGCTGAGCTAATCAGGTCGACACCAATCATCATCGGATCATTAAGCCAATTCGCTTATGGCAGAAAGCAGTAGTTTCTTATAACAATTTATAGTATAGGTGACATTTTTGCCATAGATTATGACACCAGTAGAAGTGCGGCGCAGCGGTACGCATTTGTTCCATGAAGTGAACGTTCAACAATTGATACAAGGATCAAGCGGAGGTCCGGCGCAGTGGAAAGAGGTATAACTATACACTAACTAATCGATATGGAATAAGATCGTGCATGTTAAACTCCCTAAAAAGCCAAGACGGTGTTTCAAGCAGCATCTGTTTACGTAGGGTTACCGTAACGTAAGCATCTTCCATCCCACTCAAACCACGGGGGTTAAGAATGCGAATGACAATTACGGTATGCTTTCTTGATGACATTACGATTACTGCTTCCCCTACACAACTGCTTGAGTGAAGAAGTTTAAAAATAATATATTTTAATCCGATCTTCAAAAGGCTATAATTGAGTATAAGATCAAAAGCAGGCATGATTGTCTATATCTAGTAGTACAATGAATTCTTTGACTACATATTGAAGGTCTATGTATATTTGCAGCACGACTGGAAGCATTACTTGGAGCTGGTGTTCGCGAACACGAGTGTCAGTCTGCACCCGCAGACCGATCGCGTCATCGTGATGGATCTACCGTACCTGCAGAAACTGGCCGTGCTGCTGAAAGACACCAAGCCTGTTCTTATTGGTGAGAACCTTTAGATATGTTTGTATCAAGAGCGGCTGGGTATCGCAGCAATCCAAACTGATTTTTGACAACTATTGACATGCTTAGGTTACATCCTTAGGTTACCAATGGTCCAAATAACTCGATATCGGAGGGCATAGATGGCAATCGCTATGTTAATATCGGTCAAACCACGAATACAATACAAAAATAACAATAGGAAAAGGAAGAAAAATACTGAGATTATCTACAAGCCTGCTGCGATTGTTTGTTTCAGAGCGTTTCCTCTGGTGGAGTGTATTCTCGACGGTAGCGCCGATGACTCTGAGCGCGTTCCGCTCGCTCGGCTTCGAGTTCTCGCGCGCCGTGTTCGGCCTCCAGCAGCGCACGCCCAGGTGGAAGAGCTGTACCGCTAACGTCAATGCCAACTTCGGAGTCGCTCTCAGCTATCTGTATGTGAAGAGGCACTTCGACGTTACGTCAAGGCAAAAGGTGAGTTTATGAGTTTGAAAACATCCCTATAGGATTGATGATGAATACATCCCTGCTGGAAAAATTGCGCTATGAGCGTTTGCGATTCTTTTTCCATAGGCACACACAAGCTACCCATATATTAAGAATAATTCCATAGTAAATAGGCTGTAGACCATAGATGGTCATCCTAAGAATCTCGACTAGCTCATTCTTGGTCAAGGTGTATAAGCGTATACAATTTATAATGGTAAACCACGAATTTCTGCCTTACAAAGTACTTTAAACCAACTACAATCTAACTCGGAACTACTTGTACATACTCTACAATTACTCAGCTATATATTTTATCTGGACCACTATTCACCAGGCTATTGAGATGATAGAAGATGTACGCGAAGCGTTCGCGGCCGCGGTGCAGGAGCTGGATTGGATGGACTCCACCACGCGCCACAAGACGCTCGACAAGCTGAAGGCGATCCGCAACTTCGTCGGCTTCCCATCCTGGCTGCTTACCACCGAGCAACTTGACAAACATTATCAACACGTAAGCGAAGTCCCTAGAAATGATCCATGCCCCAAAAAAACAAAACGCATTCAGCTCATAGATGGATGGAGTATTGACTGATTTCCACTAACATCCCTGCTAGCAAGCACATTTTAAAAAAAAATACAATAGCAGTTCAAAGCATTTTTTCAAAAAAGGACATTTATAAAGCCGGTTGGGGGTCAGCCTTCTCTTGATTTTGTATAACTGAAGGAATTAACATCACAGAAAATGTAATAGAAACTTTGTTGTACATGTTGGCGGGGATGGCTCACCATCTGTCCGCCATCAAAAGATCGCTGAGTGGATGTTTAAAAATCTATTTCCAAGTGTCAAACTAACCTATGTGTTGTGAGTGCGTTTTTAATAAGTACGAGTATATCAGTTATTAGCTAACACAAGACTTTTTCCAGGCCGAAGTCGTAGAGGGCAGCTTGTTTGCATCTTACTTGAAACTTACCTGGTCGGCAGTCAAGAAATCGCTGGAGTCATTGAGAGAGAAACCTGACAGGAATCGGTAATATTATAAACAAGTTTAAGAGAAAGATTTACTAATCGCAATTCGCTCGCAAGATAGACGCATTGGCTTAGTTTAGGAGAGCGTTTTGTTTCAGTCCAGTACGGCCCTCTATATTCCTTCTCTCTAGACGAGCTGATCTTATATAATTACTCGTATATGATGATAAAGTGTCCAGATTAAATGATGTGGTCTTTTAATAGATGGGTGGCAACGGCTACGACGGTGAATGCATTCTACTCGGCTACCCTCAATTCTGTCAGTAAGTAAACAACCAGTGTAACAGGCGTCCATACATATTTTGAAAAGTGTCTCTACATTTAATATTTTTGGAAAAAAAAGTTTTTGATGCAAACATATTTTGAGAATTTTTGCAAGTGTTTCTGTTCGCGCATTTCTGGAAATAATTTAACTTAAACTTCACAAGGTTAAAGCTTATAATCCAAATCATTATATAGGATACTTTTTATCCCGGGAACGTGATGGGTTATTGAGGGAAAATAAACCTTACCTCAAAATCCACTAGGTGGATTTTAATAAAATGATACATGATGTTAGCTTATATCAAGATCAACATATTAAATAATTTATATCCTAGAAAATGGAATTTTCCCTGGGATAGCCCAAGAACTGAATTCCGCGCGTACGAAGTCGTGGGATCTGCTAGTGGTACATAAAATTTCCACCAAGGTTGTAACATAAATCTACATTTTCCAGCTTTCCCGGCCGGTATCCTGCAACCGCCATTCTACGGAAACGGAATCGAGTGAGGCAAACTATTTTCTATCGAGATTTTTGAATTGATAATAATGGGTGTGGATACTAAAACTGATTTAACGTTACAGAGCGATCAACTACGGGTCCATCGGTGCTATAATGGGCCACGAGGTGACGCATGGCTTCGACGACCAAGGTAAAACTATAATCGTCCGTTTTACTATCTCATGATTTGATAGCTTTTTTATGAGCGAATTTATAGCGACCTAATTAATAAACCTAGGTATACAATTTTCATTAAACACCCTCACGCTTGTAATCCCGGAGGAATGGGCAGAGGTGCACCCACATATTGCTCATGGTATTTTGGTCCCAGTGTAATAGGGGATGAGCTTGTTGCCATTATAGCAGACACACTCCTCAATATGGGGAGGATTTAGGCTATAGTCCACCACCCTGCCCCTGTGTGTTTTGATGCACTTCACAAGATTTTCAACAGAAATAGGATTTTACTAGTAATAATATAACCCAACCAGCTTGAAATTTATCAAAATGGTACTGTATGTCTATATAAAATGATGTAAGTTTAGCTTAGCAGCTGCTATAAAGGGAGCTGTCGTGTTCAGGTCGCCGGTACGACGAGGAGGGCAATCTGAAGCAGTGGTGGTCGGCCGCCACGCTGGAGCACTACCACGGCAAGGTGCAGTGCATCATCGACCAGTACAGCAAGTACCACATGCCGCAGCTGCCCAACTATACCGTGAGTTGATACCAAACAATTATACTAAGATTATCAGCAATTAGCGGTTATTAGTGACAAGTTGAGGTGGTTTTATCCGATAGTACAATACATATTAGTCCTATGATACGGACGCGACCTTGGACGTCCGTGTGCGTTGGGACGTCAATAGACATCTAGCGGACAGCGTCAAAGCGACCGTACACACTCAGTCGCGGACGCGTCCTATAATTAGTATCTACCTTAAGAGATATATGCGGTGTTTTTTGAGATAACTGTACCAGGTAGACGGGACGAGTGGAATCGAGAGACCACAGATAAGAACTCGTATTCCATTATTTTAAGAAATCGGTCATATGAGTGGGACGTAGGTAACCCGCTTCCCTTAAGGCCACAGATTTTTTCTGGCAAATGGAGGCCTTCCTCTCAGAGTTTTAGACTCAAAACTCAAATTTGAGCTTCTTATCCTCATTTATTATCCAACGAAACAAGGAGGTTCTATAAGCTTGATCATATCATCTATAAGCTTGATGCCAACCCTATCTGAAGCCGCGGTGTGTTGCCAGGTGCACGGGTTCAACACGCAAGGCGAGAACATCGCGGACAACGGCGGGCTGCGCGCCGCGCTCAAGGCGTACTCGCTGTTCACGCGGCGCCACCCCGCCGCGCGCCGCGACACGCTGCCCGGCCTGCCCGGCTACAAGCCCGACCAACTATTCTTTTTGGGTTTTGCACAGGTATCTATACTCATGTTTTCCTGTGAAATCTAGGTTACGTGCTTGGCCCAACACTACGTCATCGGCTAAAACAAAACTGTGCAAGTAAATGTAATTATCTTCGAGAATTTGTAAAGTCAAGTTTAATAATTTCCTACACATTTGCACGCTTATCGACACAACATAATACCTATCACACATCTGCACACGGCGAAGATAAAGTTAAATTAATTTATTTGTATAGGCCTACGAGGGCACTTCGGTTAGTAATGCGACCAACTGAGAACATCAAGCAAAAACTCAGCAGGCCGGGTGTCTTTTTTATAGCTTTTTGTTTTAATTTCAGATTTGGTGCGGTAATTCAACAGTAGGCGCTCTGAAGTCAAAACTAGTGGAAGGTGTGCACAGTCCGAACAAGATCCGTGTGATAGGCACCCTCAGTAACTCTAAGGAGTTCGCGGACGCGTGGCAGTGCCCCGCGGGCTCGCCCATGAACCCCGAACACAAGTGCGTGCTGTGGTGATCCACATTGTGATGCTAGTTGTACCGAACCAAAGACAATAGGTTACCGAAAGTTACCGCAAGTTACCGCCGTAGAGTATAATTTATAAGAATAATGATGCAGTCAATGTGTGTCTATGGTGGGTGCACTGTAAATTGCAATTCCGTAACTGTATGATAAGAATTACTATTACTATATATATACTAACTAGGTATTATATTATCAGATAAATATGGGTGCTATATAGTACACCCCTGCCTACGGGGAATGCACTGGCATAAATCTGTACCCACCATTATAAGGGTTACGTTGGAGACTGACAGGGTAGTTTATGGGTGCAATATCCAACAAATTATGGACTAAAAGCAATTTGTTGAATGCACTAATGTAATTTAAGACTTTAATGTATGTTTATAAATAAATTTTATTGTGATGTCATAGTATTGGTTTAACTGAATTAAAAAATATTGAGATTATTACTATATAAATAATGGACTACCTACTTATTGTACATTCACGATATCTACGTAAAGAGAGACGTCAAGATACCGTGGACGCATAATACTCAAAATCGAATGCATCTCTATTATGGAATAAGAACAAAAACTATTTATTACAATTAAAAATTAAAAGACTAATTTAAAAAAAAAACACTTTTTATTTCTTCCTCATATATTGGAACTGGTACACGGGTGCTGAGCTCTTGGTGCCTCGCTTGATGCGCTTCGGCTTCATCACCTTGACATCCTGTAGATGGCGTTTCAGTTCCATCTTCTGCTGGACCACTGTCAATTCCTTCTCTCTCTCAATTCTCTTAGAAAGTTCTCTATATACTTGCTCTCTCTTCTTATTCATCGATTCTACAGACTGCAAATAAAATGTCGATTTAAATGAGATTTGAATTTATTGCCATTTTAACCAACTTCAAAAAGGAGGAGGTGATCAATGCGGTTGTATTTTTTTTTATATTTTTATAGACTTTTTATAAATGCATTACAGAAAAAGCATATTTGTAAACAGCTTAATGGGTTTAAATGGCTTTCAATTTCAAGGTTAAAATCGTAGTCTATATTGTTACTAATAAAGACGTCAATACCATAATTACAAAAAATCATTTCTGTATATAGAAATAGAGAGGGTAGCAAATTGAAACGGATTAATTTTAATTATGCTTGGCATACTCAAAGGCTACATACTAGCTCAGGCTATTAGGAAATCGGATAGGTAATTATGATAGGATAAAAACGCAAGTCTACTAATATTGCTGGCACACCGTTTCGTTAATAAACATATCAAACTAAACGGCCTGCAAAATAAGTTCGTGTTTGTAAAATACGTACAAGACACGGTGTACACAATGGTTTTAGGTAACAGAGAGCTTTGAAGTGTGGCAGGAAGTTGGAGTAATCTTCACACAAATTTGTTTAAGGGTATTGTTACCTTTTCATCAACATCTGGCAACGTCATCTTATCCAAATCCGCCATCCTGGGCCTGTTTGTCCTCCTGCCGATTAGCGCAGGGTGTGTATCCAGTCTCTTTGCTATATCAAAATCCTTTTCTTCACCTTCATCTACAAAAAATGTGTGCGTATTGGAAGTGGCCTCAGCTACATCTGTCATGTGGAGTTGTGCCTAGAAAATGTTTGTTAATACTTTATTGGTGTGGAAGAGGAATTGGGTCATTGGCTGGCTTCTCTGGATAACTAAAACTAAGTTATAAGCTTACTAACACTTATAAAATATATACTAAAAGTATGTACTTGTAGTCTATTGATCCGTTTGCTCTCAATAGTCCTCTTCATGTTGATATACTTGATGTCTTGTGTCTGCATCAGCTTCACTTGTTCCGTTGTGTGCTCATCTTCGTTCCCAACCTCATGGTGTACCTGAATAGCAGGATAAACATTTTAATTTTGTAAAAGCCTGTTAGTTTTTTTTTTCTGAGATAGCAGTTGTTGTATAACAGAAAATAGCGTACTCTAAAGACGGGTGGACTTCTTGAGGCACATCAACAAGAGTTTTCCACTGGCATTATAAAAAGAAGTATATAAAATATTATTTGTAACAACTTTATCTGGTATTGATTTCTTATATTTACGCGAATACTACACATTGAAATAAAACTAATCTTAAGGATTTTATCACTGTGCTCATTGTGTCTTGAGGTCTTGAGGTCAAGACCTCAAGACACAGTAAGCTCTTTCTGCGTAGATCGGACTGCAAGTAACAACTAAATATGAGGGTACCCCCGTCAAACTATGACACCAGGACGTCAAACACCTCAGTCCTCCCGTGACCATGGTTGCTGCAAAGCAGCCGAAACGTCGGGAACGTAAAATAAAAAATAAACCGCGATAAAATCCTTAAGATTAGTTTTATTTCAACTTTATCTGGTATCTGCATCTTAGAAAAAAATCTCTCATCATTAAATCTGTTCACTATTATCTAGGTTTTCAGCTGTTTACGCGTTTAGTACCTTTTACATAGAGTACTCAGCACTTTAGACGCTTCAGCATAGGGGCGAATAGTTTATTCCGGCGATTCGAGCAGTGACCAAAAATAGGTATTTTGGGGCATGTATAGTCGATACAAAAGGTCATAAAGTTCAGGACAGGCAGAATAGCCTGCGAAGGACCTTATAACCGTCCCAGATCAAGGCCCCCCACACTTCTAGAGAATATAATATAATATTCGCTGTTTGTAGTAATATGTAATACTTACTCCATCTTTAACCCTAGAATTGACCATATGAAAGTAGAACTCATCGGGATTCTTGTCTAGCGTCCGTTTCCGCAGCAACTTCAATGTTTCACCTTTTTGATGGTAATCATCTGCTCGCTTCTTGTAATCTTTTTTCTTTTCAAGAAGACCCAAGTGCTTTCGCGCGTCCGGCTGGTGACGTTCCTTATGGGTCTTCTGGTTAGCCTTCGCGGCTTTCTTCCATGATGACATTGTTCAGCTAAATACTTAATTTACACTTAGAAATAATTATTTTTGCGTACCGATTAACAAGTCTTCAAAACATAAAAAAAACTTATACCTCGTGTAAATGACAGATGTCGATGTCACCGGCACAGATAAGTAAGGCATAGGCATAATGTTTTTTTTTGGCATCACCATGCCATAATTATTTTACCAACCTCCAATGTGTATTCTTAGTAATAGGTAGGTAAATTTAAAGAAAAACAAATTTGCTATATATTTATTATGAGCACTCAAACAAACAAAATCCTTGTAAACTGTAGGTTTTAAGTAATACTAAAAACATGCTAATAAGAAGCCACAGGAGTTATGGCGTGATCCACTTCAGATGACTTTCTTAGCGCTATGGGCAATTTCACAATTATAAAGTATACAAATTCCAGTGCACTGAACAGACCTACACCCAGAAACATATTAAAAACACCTCCCAGCGAAGCTGAAAATAATAAAAATGCCTATATTACTTATTGTATTGTTTTTTAATCTCTATGTAAAAAAACATACCTACTAAGTACTCACGTATTTATCTATAAGCTATATATAAGGCTTAAAAGAGAACACACATGCTAAGGACCTATTACATAGGAGCCTTACTATTTTGTTACTTTTTTCGAGCGAAGTGATTATACCCAGATATCTCGTAGCAGTGTAGATGTTGCTTCTGACTCCATAGACTGCTTACGAACCACCGACAATAGTTCATAGGGCCCATTTACATGCGAGTATCATATTTATTTGTACTAGTACTAAATTACTCGAACTTACACAGTAAAGTGAGCCATGTCTCGGTTTCGTTTAACACGAACACACGGGAGTGGCCCAAATTAACTCGTAGGCTTAAAACACTTGCTGAGGTCACGTTTATTCCGAAGCTAAAAAAATATGTAAATAGGTAGTTAAAATACTATTTTCTAATATGAATAATAACCAAAAAATTACACATATACTTACTATAAAGGGTCTATAATGTGCTCGACAAGGTCGATTCGGTTGGACTCTAAAACCAAGTAAGTGGAAAGCTTCTTGCACGAAGCTAAACAATGACATGAAGCATTATCTGAAATGACAACTCATTTCGTTAAAATATTGCCGATTAATATCGTAGTACCTACATACTTAGGTAGGCATGGTAGTTAAGTAGGTACTATAACAAATAAGATTCAGAAATGAGGACATCCGTAAACGAACTAAAGTAACTGACATGGCTCAAAGAATTTCAAAGTTGAAGTGGCAGTGGGCGGCACATAGCTTGCAGAACCGATGGCCGCTGGGGCAGAATGGCGACCACGAATCGGAAGATGTAGAGTAGGACGCCCCCCTACAAGGTGGACTTATGATATCACACGCGTTGCAGGAAGTCGGTGGATGCGAGTGGCGGAGGACCGTGATGTGTGGAAGTCTTTGGGGGAGGCCTATGTTCAGCAGTGGACGTCTTTCGGCTGATTGGTTGATTAAATATCAAATACATAATACTTTGTCCATACTCGATATTAAACCAGTGGGTCTGTTATAGTCATGAAATATCCCACATGTTTTCTCAACTAGGTCAATTTCCCTGGAAAGTTCGAGTAGAACATACTCACTTTTATATCCAAAAGCTCTCAAGCATCCGAGGCGGCTAACTGGACAGGGCGGCAGCTTATACCGCACGGTCTCATTATACGTGAACGGATCGCTACAGCCGCAGTACTTTTCTGCACATTTATGCTGAAATCAGAAACTACCTAAGTAATTAAAATGTATATCCGCATATTTTCAAAATACTATTTCAGAGCGTACCTAGGCCGCTCTGAAATATAGAACGATAAAATTGTTTGGTACTTTAGCGATTCAATCATTAAGTTATCGTAGAATTTGAACTACAGCAACCCTAGACGTAAATAGGACAGTCATCGGCAGCTCATACCGGCTCCAAGCCTCCTAACACAATCGATTCATAATCGAACAGCAACCACATAGTAACTGTCACTTTTGACAGATATTGTATGGGATATCTGTCAAAAGTGACAGTTACTATGCGGTTGCTGTTCGATTATGAGTCAATTGTGTTAGCAGACTTGGAGCCATTACGTCGCGACAGTGTCTCTCATGCGGTGCCTCAGCTACCTTTTTGCAGTCCCGGCTCTACATATCATACCTACGACTTACCATGCAAACAGTTCTAGAATAACTGTTATCAGCCACGCAAGAATCCTCCACCAGTTTATCGTCAGGGCTCTCCGGCACGAGCACAAACTTCATCTGGGCAAGTTGGTAGTAGCCAGGCAGTAGCGACTGCGCCACCGGCCATTCAGCGCCCTCGTACGTGGTCATAAACTGATGCCAATAATATAGGATAGACACTATATGGAACAAGGACTATTAGATTGTCTTATATGTATGGCAAAGATCTAGAACGATAGATGTATTTTAAGTAGGTACTAATAATGATTTGCATCAGGAACTCACTACTGTACATACGAGGTAAGGGATTCGAATGCTCCAGCCTAGGCACTGGCTGTTAATCATAACTTAGAATATGACTTACTTACCTCACACCCATAAAGTATGGTCCCACTTGAACACTCTAACACTAGCTCCACCATTTGGTTGACTTGGAATCTTGAATCCATTACCAAAGTCACGTTCGATAGTCTGAAATATCAACAACCAATAAAGCTATCTTGCTGGTCATAGAGGTCAATAGTCTGGTAGGTGAAAGGTCTGCACTCGTTACTGAGAGGTTCGGGGTTCAAGTCCACCTTGCAGGGACGTGTCGGCCAAGATGAAGCTTGTCACGGATTATTTCATGCCAAATAGCTCTTTCGACTACCAAAAAGTTATACTTACTTATGCGGCCTCACAACACAACAAAGCCTCCACGAGACCAGCTCTTTCTCGAACAGCTGTTCACATGGCACCAAGGTCTTCTGGTACCTGCATCTCTTTGCCATCTCGGTGCAGTTTGGAGAGAAGCCCTGCATGACCACAGGCAGAGTCTTGTCAGCCTCCAAGAGTAGTTTTTCGAGGAGTAGGAGCTGGTCCTTCGCTGTAGATCGGCCGGACAACAGCCGTTGGAGGGTAGCTGGGAGACGCTTAGTCATTGTTTTATTGGACGATCTTAAAAAAAGGTAATAAATCACAACGCCTTTTAATTTGAAGACTATTCAACGATAAACTAGAAATCCATTACTAATTAAGTGCTGTGTACCTGGCTTTGAATTCAATAAATAGTACTGGTGGGCCACTTACAGTACATCAGCGAACCTAAGTGCGATGCTATCAGGTGACGGGCAGACAGCCACCGCCGGCATCCGCACTTCGAAGATGTGGTTCGCTCTGCTGTCATCCACGAGCGTTAGCAACGCCGGCATTTCGAGGAACCTTGCCCACAGCACTATGCACAGTAAGCCTGCACAGCACGCACTTGTGCAGCAGCATAGAACCCAGCCAATGCTGTAAGATTTGTAGGAGGCTCAAAGGGTTGACCCCAGAGCGCATAACTATACTCAAGAAGGTATGTTCATTCACGCGCCAAATGTGTGCCCAACCCACGTGACTGGAAAGGATCATGATGTGTACCACACATAGCGTAGGATGAGGATCTTATATCAACAGGAGGCAGAAAGAGGATATGTGGTGGGGATTGTCGTGCAGTAGTTGTCTATAACTAATAAGGACTTCTGCATTCGCTAAAGGCTTGGGCTTGATTCCCGAATTTTAAATTAACGAACTCACCGATCGATATAATTATTGGAGCACAAATATTTGAATCCATGCAGTGTTGTCGTTTTAAAGAACTTTCTTATCGCTTGATTCATGATCGCTTTTTTATCGTTAGATATTATGAGATTCACTTTAAGAAGTTGTCGAAAAAAAACGTTTATTCCGATATCCTACCCTCATTTACTACTTAGATTACGAGCTCACTTTCTAATAGGACTTCGAATGACACCCTGACAATACTGCAGTGATTAGGACAACAATATTGCTGAATACTTAAATGTGACATCGAATGGGTTGGCCGTTGGTGGTAAATTAGCGATCGAGTTGGGGTCGTTAATACACCGAGTTTTAAAGTGAAGATAATTGTTTTATAAGTGCTCTATGTTAGATTTTAGGCCTCAAATCGGACAATACTGATAGGCCATAGACCGATTAGAAAGCCATTAGATCTTTGTGCAAGGCATCCTGTTTATCTCAAGTTCCCTGATGATTTATTATTATTATTTATGTTTGACGAATTAGGAAATTAATATGATCCATATAAAAAATATCTTAATTTAGTTCTTATTGTTCAATTTCAAAGTCTATTTTAGAGCTGCAAGTTTATACTACATGGCCATCGAAAAGCGCCTATTATAAATTCCATGCAATCATACCGATAAAGATCTCGACAGCAACACAGTAGTCAGGCGCGCTTTAATTATCTGTTAATCGGTAGACTAATTGACACTTTATACAGCTGATTAAGGTCAAACGGTCAAACTGATATTATTAAATAGCCCAAACTTGTACGAAGTTCTTGAAAGAAGAATACTTTTTAATGCAGTGTCCAGTTTTTTTTATTAATATTTACCCTACCGTTGATGTCAAAGTGGGAGTGAAATTAGTTTTTTAGTTACATTTGCAGAACATTTTTATTCCATTATCATTCAAATTTGGTTAACATTTACATCCCTACATGTGGGATGACGTCAGAGTGGTCCATTCGTCAGGGAATGCATAGTTTAATAAGTAGCCCTACTACAAATATAAACTTAAAAATTTCATAGTCAACTAACATTATTATAGTATATTTTTTTTATTTTGATGCGTGATTAAACATACATACATTATCATATGTATACACAATAGTAATTGTGCAATTTTATTATACACAATTAGCTTTCATAGTCATATTTCACTGGATGTATACTTAATTATGATTTCTACAATTTCATAACATATACCATAATGAAAATTAAAAATAAAATGCCCAGTAAAAAAAATGCACTCCTACTTTATGTATATGTATAATATTACATAAATATAATTGATTTATGAACTGAACACCTTATGGGGAATGGGCTATCCCAATGTTTGCGTGTATAACATTACCCTCATAATATCACAACAGTTAATTCAATAGCAATTAAATTTACACATATTTCTGCACTAACATTTAGGTAACCTGTTTTGGTTATCACCTTTAAGAATATACAAATGGACCATACTTTTAGTAGTAACATTTGCATATTCTTTAAGTCTGTTACAGACTGTTAGTAGCCTGTCACTCTTTACTCTAGATCATGATTTATAAATTCACATATTTTATATAGATAAGTTAATTGTAAACTATATAAAACCAGTGGACTTGCCATGTTTGCAAGATATTACACATTTATAAATTTATCTGTACCACTTTTCCAGTCATGTCTTGAGTTATTCTGGCACTACCAGAGTAGTCCACCAGACCAGCACATTATTTATATTCCCGTACACTAATACTAACCACAAGTGCGTTTCTTGCTCGATTCCAGTACTATTACATGTGCAATTTGTCGTGTAAAGAAGTAAGGTAACAGCCCGTTCCTCGTGCACGAGAAATTCATATCTACAATATAGAATAATTATAAATTTATAGAAACTTTTCATCTATTCACAATAACATTACAAAGTACTTCTGAAAATAGTGTTTTAATGCCATTGTAAATTAATGAAAAACTATACAAATTGGTACATTATACTTTATGGTATACAAGCCATGTGCCCAATCGGAACTTTAAAAACATATTTCTTCATACTAATGTTGAACCCCATATGATCAAAATCCCTCCATAGTGTTCACCTACATAATTAATACATGACTAACAAGCATTAAAAGATTAAATCATTACGATCATTTCTTTTTAAATAATGTCCGTCAAATAATAGGAACAATTGAAACAACATATCTTTTAAGTCTCCTTAAAGTAAAGATTTTCCCTCCATGTGGTAACAGACATCCCGAGTAGTATGTGGCAAGTATCACAACAGGTCCGGTGCAGGCGCGGCGTGCCGGTTAGGAGGAGCGCGCGCGCGCCGGGCACACGTCCAGCAGGCAGAAGGGCGCGCGGCACACCGGGCACGTGCAGCGGCCCGCCAGCCAGCCCGCCGGCGCGCCCGCCGCGCGCGCCGCCCACCAGCGCGCCATGCACGCGCCGCACCACAGCACGCTGACGACAACACAACCCATCTAACAACCCACTACAATCATGCTTATTAGACACTGCGCACACACTTGCGCGACCATCGATATTGCTAATAGTTTTTTAAACAATTTGAAATCTATATCGAAAACGGAATCAAAAACTCGAAATATTATTCGATCGAAATATTTCGAACTGTCACCCGACTGCTATCTTTTGTCCGATGTGAGATACGCTCATGTTGGTTATGTACCGGCAGTTGCATTGCTGGCACTGCGGCGGGCCGACAGCGCCCTCCAGTTGCGGCGGCGGCGCCAGGCAGCGCCGCGTCAGCTTCACGTCTGCCGGGTTGTGCATGCAGCCGATGCACAGTTCCAACTCCTGCAAATTGACCACATTCACGATAACATCAAAATCCAGACAATATACCACCATATTTCAACCACATCTGTCTCGTTACAAATTGCACAATGGCTTAGAATGCATTTATAAATGAACATTTTAAATCCCACAATACCATGCTACCTAATGTTGCTATAGACTTCCTCATCGATGCAGATGATCTTTCTCGTAATATACAGTCTCCATAGCAGCATATTCTACATATATTTTCAGATATCCACCTTAAATCTGAGGTTGAATTTAAGTGTCATTTTAGAAAGATACACCATCTCAAGAGTTCAATCAAGTTTGATCTCAAGCATTGGTTTATATGAAACTACATTCACCAGATATTAACTTACATGATCCGCATAATACACAGGATTCTGATCGACGTGCTCCTTGAACACATTTACGAATCGTTCAATCAGTGGTGGCAGTAATGATATGTGTTCTGGCACTCTAACGGGCCGCGCGAGTCTCGGTTGCAGATCCCTCAACGCTGTTGTGGTTATACGGAAGGTGAATTGCTTGATGTCATTGCGTGTCGGGATAACTTCAATGTTGATGTATTGAACCTCATCATCACCTGATGGGGAGAGGTCATGGCTGTCTGTCTGTGGATAGATTTATTTATTATAATTATAATGCAGCGACGTACGAATATAACACTATGCCCAACATGTTAGAAAAAAACTGGTGTGTGGGTTTAGCAACATTTAGGTGCACATTATAAAAAATATTAAGGTTTTTATTCAATATCATGCTGAATGAAGTTAAAACTGATAAGGATAATAAGGTCACAGAGTCACTTATAATGTTGATACACACTACTGAAATCATCATTGAAAAAAAATGCAAAACATACAGCAGTAGCAACCAGAGTGCAATCTTCTTGCTTCACCACATTCAGTGAGTACTGGTTCACTTTAATGAGCCATGTCTCAGTTGCCACAAACTTGCTTGTAGCTGTCAACGGTATTGACACCTTATCCACACTGAAAGCAAAAACAAATTAAATGCTGCAAGGTGTCTGAAAAAGTACTTAATGTTTTTTACCCACAACTTGCAGCCACTCAGGAACCGTTAGTTAGATTATTATATTATTACAATATTATATAGCCAAAATAACAGGCTACATAAATTTACTTACTTCTTAAACTCAATATTGATATTAGTGGCAACTACCCTCCAATCGCTTCCAGCAGTGACGTAGGCATGTAGCGATTTCAGTACCGGATGCTTCGCCTGACTATCCTCCCACCAGCATACTAACTGGTAGCACATGCCAAGAGGAAGTAGAATTGTGACCACTGCGGCGGCGGGCAACCACACACTATTTTCACCCCCCAGGAATAAACAAACTACGTATCCCAGAGGCAACGCTGAGTGAACCAACGCGGTTAAAGCCGTCCTCTTCATGTGGTAACTGATGAAATTTGTATTTTCCGAACCCAAGAAATCTCGGCCCAGCTGCGCGATTGTGAAGCCGGCCGACACGAACTCCGTAGGCGGATACACCACACATATCCCAAATAGTAAATAAAACAACGTTATTAACACATCCATTTTGCCAATTGGAAAGATTAGGACATTGATTTAATTTGATTTTTAGTTGAAATAATCTCCGAGATAAAAATTACAACAACATAACAACGATAACACAAGCAACAAATCACCACAGACGAACTAAAGAGTAGAGATGATAAACAAATATTGTAACGTCAGTCAAAATGATATTTGATTGATGCAGGGCTGGAACCCTTTCGGACACGCCATTTTCATAATCATCATGGTCATATCGATTATTATATTTCTAATGTCTATTTATTGAATGTGTTGTTTCTATAAATTACTAGACACACATTGGCAAAAGCCGGTGGATGCGAGTGGTGGATGTTCGTGGTGTATGGAAGTCATTGGAGGTGGGAGGCCTACGTCCAGCGGTGGACGTCTTTCGGCTGATTGCATAGCATTGGCAAAATACCCGCTAAGTTGTGGGTGAGGCCCACTGACCTCTATGGTATACATCGCTGGACTAATCATAAGCCCGGTTATCGTGTGCCTATTTGATTTTCGCCATTTTGGCGCTGATAGCGGCAGTGAGGGGGAATGGAACTAATAATAGAGATGGGACAGTGATATGATACATCGATAAAAATGTTTATGCTTAAACCTACCCATGCAGTAAAATGAAAATAATTATGATCCATTGCTTTAACAATGGCTAATGTCCAAAATAGTCGAGTGGTTAATACTAAGATGAAGCAAATAATGATAATGATTAGCCGAATCGCTCATGGGTAGGGTAGGGTAGGTTAATCTTAGGATAAGCCGAAACCGGACTAAAGGGTGGTGTGTGACTAGCTAGATCCTACTTAAATAAGGATCGTTTTTTAATTAGAAATGAGGTAATGTAATGTTGTTTGGGAAGCAATGGAGTAGGTAAGGTATTAATAGAAAATAAAAATCATCAAAGTAGTACATGAGTTATGTTTAATAAAAGTCATCAGAGAAGTGTTTTGAACAGATGTAATCATATTTTTTCGGACGCCAACTAGGCTTTTCAATATTTTTGAGCCATAATTCTAGTCTTCTATTGTCAGTCGGAAACCTGTGAATTAGTAAACATTGTTTTAAAATAATATGTATTTGATAATACAAATCTGTCTTCGGCGATTTTTACGTTCTTGAATGTTCTATCTATTTAAGATATTGATAGAAAAAATATCGATAAATTTTATCGACAAGGAACTTTAACAGCACTATAGAATTTTATTGTTTATAAAAAACCGATAATACAAAGACAAATGCGTTCTAATCACGTATAAATAAGATTAGTAACATATTTTTAAGTGCCTATAATATCAATAGAAGTTTTAATTTCTTGAATATTAGCCGTAAATTCACTTACTTGTGGAATGTAACCCCACTTCCCTTCTGGTAAAGAATTTTGCATAACACGCACTCTTTCATGGTTTACCTATTAACTAACACCACTTATTTATGTATTAACTATATTAATACGACACAACAAACAAGTTTAATCGCGTTAAACGATCAAAATCACTTTATAAACACGGAGACAATGTAAACAAAACAACGGCCATTTGCAATTTACGTCAGATTTAGTTCCTTTCCCCCACGATGGGGGCGCTTCAAATAGGCAAAATAGATAGCTGTCATTTTAAAGGGTATCATTAGTCTAGCGTACTTGTATCATGGACGTCAGTGGTGAGGCCATATTTATATCCATAATATTTCATCGTATCTAATTTCATAAAAAGAAAAAGAAGGAACCCTTTCGGTTTGTATAGAAAAAGTTTTTTTTAATACATTCAAGACCCAGGAAACCCCTGGGAAATCCCATCATGAGGGAAAATTACGTTATTAAGCCAGTCATCCCATGGATAAGTAACATTTTAGGGAATCCCTATGAATAGGATTAGTGTTGTGTGTAGGGGCACACGTAGCCAGTAATCTTCGGGAACTATTGAAACGATTACACATAAATATTTTACATATATCTAGGTATCGTGAAAGAAGTCGCAAGCACAAGCTT
Organism: Pheosia tremula; assembly: GCA_905333125.1. Classification (NCBI taxonomy): domain Eukaryota; kingdom Metazoa; phylum Arthropoda; class Insecta; order Lepidoptera; family Notodontidae; genus Pheosia; species Pheosia tremula. Next base: position 600,989 of record HG995403.1, on the reverse strand, counting down.
GCAACTAATATAATATTATAAAATTAAGGTGTCTACTATCACAATCGCCTTGAACAATATAAAAATATTCACTATATAATCGCCCAACAAATACGGCCCGTATCACTACTTCTGTACGTAAAGTCGTAACGTAAACTGTCATGTGTTGACTGACGTTTCAGTTGTGGATGTGGACACGTATCAGCGCTCTTTAGATAAATAAATTATTGCAATTACACCTGAAATATATCAGTTCGTGTGATATCTAAAGTGTTTTTGGCTATAGCATACAAGTTCTTGTGGTTCAAACATAAATTAGGTTAGTGGTCGCCGTTATCCTCCGTAGCTCTTACCGGACGATCTGTGCCCGAGTATTTTCAGTGTTCTGTGTTTTCTGAAGCTTTCTTTCATTATATGGCCATAATTATCATTTTGAATACGTTACGCTGTTCAAAATTGGTATAACATTGGTATAGCATTGGCATAGCCTAACGGACTGTATGGAACAAACTAATCGTCGGAGACTGCTACATACTGTCTGTTTCAAGTATAACTTGATTACGTTAAGTTTATACCTCATTACACGTTGCAATTAAAACAATAATCATTGAGACATGTATGTATGTGTCTCATATTTCCTTTATAATATCTTCATCTGTGTCTGTTGGTTGTTGAAATCCTCTTTGGAGTAGCCAAGTTGTATTCCTACGTCCTTTGTTTCTGCCTTGTGTAATACATATCAAAGGTGATTGATGTACATGTTATGATTAGGTTAATTTATTTTTAAATATTATCGTTCAATTAGCAGCATGGCAGGAGTAGAGCAGCCATGCTATACCCTCATCAATTTCCCGACTGATACAGAGCCTTACAATGAAATGCAGCTCAAGTTGGATCTTGGTAAGTAATTTTATAATCTATACACTTATGGGTCTACCCTTTGCATCATTATAAAATAATACTAGAGTTCCTGACTTATAGGAGTAACCTATGTCCACACATAGGAAAAAATATCTGAGAAAATAAAAACCTTAAGCCCTTAAACCAAAACCTTGAACCAAATACTTACATACATTAAGTGTCAAATAAATAAATAAAGATATCCAGACAAACATACCAACTCTACCCTAACAATGGAGCGCTTGTAGGGCTGGTTCAGTACCATAATTTGGACTGGTGACAATTCCAGTATATAATTATATATATAAACCTATACCTATGGATACAATATTGATGACTTACATACAATTTGTGCTCATCATAAAGACATTACGCCTACTGGGATTTGAGACCCTTGAGTCCTTAACTATGCCAATCTAATATGAAATTAATTAAATCTAAAATTACTTAAGTTTGAGCAGAATGTGTTATGGTAATTCTAAACAGGGTACAGCCAAAACTTGTAAAAAAACTTGTTTTTGTACATAAAGATGTGCAATGCAAGTAAATCTAACCTAACCAGTATTCAATAAACTAATTCTAATCTCTTATTAATAATAGAAAAGGGTGACATAAAGAAGAAAATAGAAGCATTAAAGAAAACAATTGGCATGATTCTCTCGGGCGAGAAGATCCCTGGACTCCTGATGATCATCATCAGATTCGTGCTGCCCCTGCAGGACCACACCATCAAGAAGCTGCTGCTAATATTCTGGGAGATAGTGCCCAAGACATCAGCTGATGGGAAACTGTTGCAAGAGATGATCCTTGTGTGTGATGCATATAGGAAGGTGAGAATTCTGAACTTGTGTGGTTAAAAAATTAAGAAATTATATTCACAATAAGAGACCTATGTATGGCAAATCCAAGACTTAGAGTATTGTTTCGCTTTACAAAAATGTCAAAACAAATCCATACATTGAGACATTAAATAGACATTACATAACGTAAATAATATGTGCAAATTTTAACATAGAACTTTTGAATTTAGCTCCCCAACCTAGCCCTATAACAATAAGCCTTATAGTGGTATCTCATCCCCAGGACCTCCAACACCCCAATGAGTTCCTCCGCGGCTCCACCCTCCGCTTCTTATGCAAGCTGAAGGAGCCCGAGCTACTGGAGCCACTGATGCCAGCTATCAGGGCTTGCCTCGACCACAGGCATTCCTACGTTAGGAGGAATGCTGTGCTCGCCATATTTACCATATACAGGTTTTTTATGTTTATTTTAGCATTAAATCGAAACAGAAGTGTTGACATGATTAAATTATAAGAAAATATTTGTTATGATTTTAGAGCTTAAACTGCAATGTAAATTAAAACTCGCTCGTGAATCAGCTGTTTTATTCGCACGTGGGGAATCGCGCGGAGGATTGTGTTCGGATCGCGTCATTTACGATGCATTGCGCGCTCAAAAATTAAAACATTTCGAACCAACAACTTTTGACATAAATGATTTCTTTAATTTTATTATAGGCATGAAGTTTAATCTTTCCACAAAGGTTTTGTTACCAGGCCCCTTCCACCCTGTATAGTATATTTATCTTCCAGGAACTTCGAGTTCCTGATCCCGGACGCGCCGGAGCTGGTGGGCAACTTCCTGGAGACGGAGCAGGACATGTCGTGCAAGCGCAACGCGTTCCTGATGCTGCTGCACGCCGACCAGGAGCGCGCGCTGGCCTACCTGGCCGCGCGCCTCGACAGCGTGCACGGCTTCGGGGACATACTGCAGCTCGTCATTGTTGAGCTCATTTATAAGGTCAGTCCGTTACAATCTGAGTGCTTTTGCAAAATTGAACCTTATTACTCGTATATAAATTTATTATAGCCCGTTTTTAATGTACCACAGTGGGACGCCGGAGCCCGATAGTGGGACTCCGACTGTTGGGCATGGGCCTCCCTTAAGTGCGGAGGACATTGTCCACCACACTGGCCTAGTTTAGATTGATGGACTTCGAGGATTTCTCTCAGACATGCAGTTTTTCTCACCATGTGTTCATTCCTCGTTTAGCAAGTGATAATCATGGTGGAAAATGAGATTCGCACATGAAATCCAGAAATCCCAGAGGTGTGGGTCAGGGTTTGAACCTGCGAGCCTTGTTACCGAAGCAAGAATTCTACCAATTTGGCTATCTATACAGGGTGTAATATTGAGACAAGTCAGAATGGGAACGTCCGAAACTATAAGTGTTAAAAAAAATGCTCTATGGAATCGTGACGTGGATTTTAGCGATAAGAAAAATTGCATTCATCAATATTTTATAAACTAATACGTGAATTGGGAATCGAACCCAGTAATTTTGTGTAGTTTCCAGCTTTCATGTCAAGAATCTTTGAAATGATTACTTGTGGCTACTACTTTTGTATAACATACTTTCTAGTTTATTGTTAACAAAAACAATGGAGACAATAATACGATTGCTAGGATTTTTGTTACACATACATTTCATTTGAGCTGGCCTTTGTTCTTATTCTTGGAACTAGTCTGGTCTCACTCCAAAATAGCCGCAGGATTATCAATGATATTACATAAAAATATCGAAACAAGCCCTAATTGGTCCAGTATCATCGACTATATACAGTTAATACGCGGTTAGTTTGATCGCGGCTGACGGTTGGGTTCGATCATCGAGTGTATACAGTTATTACGCGGTCGGTTGGGTGGCGGCTGACGGTGTGCGCGTGTCGCAGGTGTGCCACGCGAACCCGTCGGAGCGCTCGCGCTTCATCCGCACGGTGCACGGCCTGCTCAACGCGGCCAGCGCCGCCGTGCGCTACGAGGCCGCCGGCACGCTCGTCACGCTCTCCAACGCGCCCGCCGCCATCAAGGTCACACACACACACACATACTTTTTTTTTTTAATAAATATCGCCATACCAACTATACGGTCCCACATTAAGGTGGAAGCTCAGGTCAGGGCGCGAAATTCAAAATGTCAATGAGTTTTTATTTTTTTGCGGAAGATTTGGACATCTTTACGATGCAATTTAGTTTTTTTGCGATATTAGCGTTCTGCATTGGATGTCTCGATGTATTAAGTTAGCTTAAAAAAATACCTAAACCGATACAATACCATAAGGTTAGTAAAAATCGCTACTTTTACTAAATTTATGGTGTTGTATCGCTTTAGCTATTTTTTTCCGTCCTAGACTACGTCTTCCGGTTGGTGGTCGCCATTCTAGTACCTTTCTGCCCCAACTGCCGTCGGTTCTGTGAGCTATGTGCCGCCCACTGCCACTTCAGCTTACTCACATACTGCAGCACTATAATATTAACTGGGCTGTCTATGGTACAATAGCCTATTTGGACGTTTGAATCTATAGCAAGAGTTTTGGTATACTTGTCTGTGTGTTTAATGTATCGCCCATGTACGATTCAAATGTCTGACTGAAGTCTATTTGGGTTTTGTGCAAAAAGTATCGGATGATTGACTTTAGTATTTTAGTTATCCCGTAATAAATCTGTGGTATAAACTCTTATCATGCGGATTCGAGTTTTTGGTCCGAGTTTGATCGAAATCCGTTCGGCAAATTTTTCAAACAGATAGAGAATAATTACCAACATTGTAGATTTGTTATAAAATCCAAATTAAAGTCTTAACATACGCATTGGTCGATGCCGCCATACCTGTCACTTGAATATACTGGCTGGATGAGCGAATCTATTTAAATTTGTCTGAATTGTAATGATCGAAACATGTAGTCGGACAAATTGGTACAAGGAAGCTGTTAGCTCACGTCGCAGATGGTTTATAATGTATGTAGGCGGCGGCGGCGTGCTACATCGACCTGATCGTGAAGGAGAGCGACAACAACGTGAAGCTGATCGTGGTGGGGCGGCTGGGCGCGCTGCGCGCGGCGGGCGGCGAGGCGGCGGCGCGCGCGCTGCCCGCGCTGGCCATGGACGTGCTGCGCGTGCTGGCCGCCTCCGACCTGGACGTGCGGCGCCGCGCGCTGCGCCTGGCGCTGCAGCTGGCCGCGCCGCGCCACGCCGACGAGCTGCTGCAGGTGCTGCGCAAGGAGGCGGCGCGCGCCGCCGGCGCCGACCACGACGACGCCGCGCAGTACCGCCAGCTGCTCGTGCGCGCCATGCACAAGGCCGCGCTCAAGGTACGCTGCACTTCAACTACTATTTGGGACGTTTCGCGCGTCCTAGGAGTTTCTTTGCCACAAAGTTTGATATTTAATGCGTACGGCCGTTTCGTTATTTGTGTATTTCAGTGAACAAACCTTTACATAATATTTTATAAATAAAAAAATATATTACTTTATATTTTTTTTTTATGATATAAATTTTATTGATTTTTTGCCATCGTTGCCAAACGTCCAATCTTCATCATCAGTTCCTAGAAAATTCACGACCTGCTCGGACTATTATCAAAGTCTAAATGACAAAAATCAAATAATATATGTATTGCCAGTCCAGTAGTTGTTACAGGTCAGCGACGCAATCACATTACAACTTTTATATTATATAAAATGATAGATATTATATAAGATAATTGGGGCTATGGATTGAGGTTTGAATGGACATGGGATAGGGTTGCGGACACCAGGACCGCAAGTCTGCTAACACAATCGAACAGCAACCGCATAGTAACTGTCACTTTAGACAGATATTGTGACTGTCAAAAGTGACAGTTACTATGCGGTTGCTGTTCGATTATGAATCGATTGTGTTAGCCGACTTGGGGCCCTGGGTCACAGTAAGGTTGTCCGGCAGTTCCCGGAGGTGGCGGGCAGCGTGGCGCCGGCGCTGCTGGAGCTGCTGGGCGACGGCAGCGAGGCGGCGGCGCAGGACGTCATGCTGTTCCTGCGCTCCGCGCTGCACACCTTCGTCGACCTGCGCGACCACATCTATCAGGTACCACCCCATACCCTATCACGTATCATACACTAGCTTTTACTCGCAGCTTGGTCTTCACAACCATACATTTCTACTTATTATACAACACCATTATGTAAATCGAACTATAGGTTTTCTGATAATCCGTCGGAAACAACGTCGAAATTGATCCAGTAAGTGTTGAGTGATCATTCAACGAAAGAATACACATACATAAATGTTCATAATACTACTTGATTTGAATTTAGAAACCGTTCCTATAGACTATTATTTTATTTTCCTTTTTGTTATTTTTTTTTTTTTTCAAATACCAGTAGCTGTTGAATTGCACTTTTTGCGGGAATTTGAAGCTGTCAATTTTACTCAATACAGATTTTTTTTTTTATCTATATTTTGTTATATTGGTGGAATTTTAACTATTGTGTGTTTCCAAAATTACAATAGAAATAATTTTATATAAAATAGTATATCTTGATATTTCAAGTTCTCCCAAGATGTCTGGTAATTTAATTTTCAGCAAAGTATATATACATAGCTTTATTAATACGAGTAGGGGATTCATTTTATTATCGTTATTATTATCATTACTATCATCACGGGTACTTATGCTTAAAACAACGATTTAAAAAAAATACTTGACACTGGTCATAGTTGCTGTAATTAATAGCCAATTGCCAGCGAATAAAAAGAAACATATGTGGAATTTAAAAAGTGGAACATTTTGAATTTGAAAGAAAGAATGAAATATAAGTATTTATTTGTGCAAATACATTTGAACGTAGGTTATATACATTTGAACATAGAGCCCATATGGGACTACAAGTTTGGGTAGTATTCAAATGTGTGACACAAATTGGCCCCAACTCAGCATGTGCTGGTTGTAAAACAACCAGCGCTGGTCTTCCGTTGGAGCCGTTTGGTGACTTCACGGTACAGATATACTGACAGCCGCACCATAAACCAAACAAGTAATTGGTTATAATGGTGAAAGTTCAACGAATTTGGAGCTGCGACGTGTCGTTTGTATCAGAAACTGCTGGAGGCGGTGCCCGGCATCCGCGTGGGCAAGATCGCGCGCTCGGCGCTGTGGCTGCTGGCGCAGTTCGCGGACACGCCGGCCCGCGCCGCCGCCGCGCTCGCCGCGCTGGCCGCCGTCATCCCCGCGCCACGCGGACCCGACGACGCCGACAAGGTCCGTTGAACCACATCCTACACTAATCAAAAGAAATATTACAATAATACACCACAGGATTCAAAGAATATAAAATGTAATTAGATAAGTAGTTGAATAAGCTTTAGTTTACAAGCCACCAGTACAACCACTTTTCTCCTTTTTCAATTCCCGCCTCTTTTTGACCACAGACTCCGAACTCCCGATGCGCTGATGTGCTGTTTATATTTTTTTTTTTGCCAATGACAGTTTTAATGTAAGATGCTTACATAATATTATAGAAAAGTTAAGTTTGTTAATTTGTGGCTTGTGAGTTCGGATATCGGAGGTATTCCAAAGATCTACTGATCCGATTCTGAAAATTCTTTCTCTAATAGGAAGCTATATTATCCCTGAATGCTATAGGCTGTTTTTCATCGAGGTATCGCGGGTAAGGAGCTGCAGGTGGAACCTAGGAAATACCTAGTCCTAGTCGTAGGTACACAATTTGGTAATAATAGATAGTGTTGGTGCTTTATCGTCCTTGTAAGGGCACCTCATAACGGTAAAAAACACCTCAAAATGTTTCCCCATTTTGCTGAAGATTTTTTTATTCAATTTGACCGAAATTTGCAATCCGGATGTTTTTTTCCGATAAATACAATTCAATGATACTTAAATAAAACTGAGTCGACCTGCACTGAAAAAAAACAGTTTTTATTATTTTTTATGGACAACACACGCTTGACCAAAACATACTATGCATCAAATGTTTTCACAAAAAAATACGCAATTATTCCTGACGTGAGTTTCTTCATATCTACAACGTTTCCCCAAACCGTTCCAAGTATTAAAATATGGTTAAAAATCGTTTGCGCTCCACAAAACCTTTGCCGTGCGGCCTTGCCTGCACTCCGGTTCATGGGAATATACGTATGTGGCCAGGACGAGACGGAGTCGTCGGCGGCCAAGCCCGACGCGGCGCCGGCTCGCCAGCTCGTCACCAGCGACGGAACGTACGCCACGCAGTCCGCCTTCAACCTGCCCGTGTGAGTAATGCACATACACAATTACTATTGCAGCGACCTCTTCAACCTCGCCACAAGCTACACAGATGGCGCTGCAAGCAATACAATCCTGAAACGCGCTATGTGAGTTTTCGGAGCACATGGCTTATATACAAGATCCCGACAATAACCGTCGGGGCATACCACCCGTCTGGCTGGAAGATCTTCTCTTTTTCGCTAAACTATAATATCAACACTCATGAGATTAAATTAACCCCCAAAGTTTATTCAAAGATTTCGTCCATTTACAATGTCATTACAGAGCACTTGTCTTTACTGAAATCCTTTGTTAATTCTATTGGAAATTCAATAAATTTGCTGTTTTATTACAGCTCATTAATATGTAAGCTTAAGGTGTGATTTAACTACGTTTTATCTGTTTGAGTTATACTTCTGTCACAATTTATTTCAGCAATTATATGTTCTTGTCAAATAAATTACCTGGGCGAGCCGCTCTTAATATTTAACTGCTAAGAATCTGAAACTTATTAAATAACGTTCGCGTCGTAGCAATTCATATCGCGATGCCGAACCGTTCCTATTGTGGCCCCACGTGGCCTTGTCATCCACTACCATTGTTATAGTAGTAAGTCAGGATTTATAGGTGTCTCGCAACAAACACGCACGCACCTTTGACCCTCGGCAAGTAGCTGGAAAAAACCAAATTGCTGAATCGTATCTTCAATTCGAGAGAGACCTCGAGGACGGTCCCCAACCAGATGGACCGATCAAGTAAAGGACTCATCTTCAACCAAATTCAGCTCGGTGGTCAGAAGCGCCATGAACAGAGACCGATGGAGGCTAATCGTTCGATCCAAGTGTGGACTATCCAACGATGATCGCGATCCTCAGACATGAGGGACTAACCATAGAAAGAGAGATCTTCGACTCTAAGAACAATGATAAACAGTCGCTATTCCGTTAGCTCTCACCGAAAAGACAGAGCACTCTAAATGTGTCGTATCGGTGTCAGGTCGAACTCGACGTCGGTGAAGTCGGCGGCGGGGCTGTGGCAGGCGCTGAGCGAGGGCGACGGCTTCACGGCGGCGTGCGCGTGCTCGGCGCTGGCCAAGCTGGCGCTGAAGCTGCCGCGCCGCCGGGACTCCGCGCGCGCGCTGCACCTGGCCGCCCGCCTGCTCGCCTACCACAAGCTCAACAAGGGTAACCTACACCTACATAACAATTCCAGCCCTTTTTTAATGTCCCACTGCTGGCCACGGGCCGCCCCTCAATGCGATAAATATAAGGGTACCCCCGTCAAACTATGACACTAGCACGTCAACCACCTCAGTCCTCCCGTGACCATGGTTGCTGTAAAGCAGCCGAAACGTCGGGAACGTAAAAACAAAAAATTAACGCGATATAATCCTTAAAAATATTTTCATTTTAACGGTAGTTACAATTGTATTAATGTTCAACCATATCTGAACAGCTCTAAATGCTCTAAATCAGTGAGTGTGTAAGTTGTAGGATGTTGGTATTCGCTTTATGGTCGCAATACATTTTGAATTTGTAAAAACCTGAGAGTCGCAGTCACAGAGCTTCGCTACCTTGCACTGACTTGTTCAATTCGTCACTCTATAAAGGATGGAAATTGTCACATCACTATTGCTTATGTCGCATCTCTATTCACTATGGTTCGCTCTCTTGTGATCCGTCGTCAGCCATGATTGTCGTACTAACATGTCTCCAATAAATATAATATTAATTGTACCTATAAAGAAGCCTTTTATTTAATAAAGAAACATGGTGTAAGAAGTGCCAGAAGACATCTAATAAAATATAAAGATAGTCAATGAAAAACTACAAAAATGTCGTCAAATGAAAAAAGTGAGGTTAAAACCACGCCGTCGTCTCAAGATAATCTCTTCAGCACAACTTTACCGAGATTAAATATATCATCGGATGCAGCTAATAACAATGCTGGTGAGTGGAAAAAATGGTGGCAACAATTTGAGATCTATTTATTGGCAACCAGCCTAGACAAGGCCGAAGAAAAAAGGAAAATAGCCATCATGCTTCATTCAATGGGTGGAAAATGCCTTGAAATATTCAATACGTTCAATATGAGCATGGATTCATCAACTCTGGAGCAAGTCAAGGACAAATTCAACCAATATTTTGAACCGTCAGTCAATCTAACCATGATTCGTCACACATTTTTCACACGACGTCAAAATCAATCTGAGAGCATCGACGAATTTATAACAGATTTAGAAAATATAAGCTCAAAATGTGAATTTGAGAATCTTCGAGAATCATTGGTCAGAGATATCTTTATTGCCAACATGTCGTCAAGTCTGTCACATATCCGTCAACGTCTATTACAAGAGTCAAGTCTTTCCCTACAAAATGCAATCAATATTGCAAGAACAGTCATAATGGCACAGAAGAATGCTGAAACATTTAGACGGGAAACATCAAATGTCGCAGAGAATGTACTCCAAGTCAGAAGTCACAGTCAAGGTCGATCAAAGATGAGGTCATATCAGAATCCATCAGCAAGATCACCCAGTCGAGAATCAACAAGACAACAACATCAAGTTGAGAGTCAACATTCCAACCGTTCCCAGTCAACGTCACAATCTTGTGGAAGATGTGGTCAGAGTCACCGCTACAAGTGTCCAGCAGCAGGTGTACAGTGCAGGTCATGTAATCGTTTTAATCACTTTTCTAAAATGTGTTTTAAAAACAAAAAAGTAAGAAATATAGAGTCACAAAATCTTCATGATGACAATAATGATTGCTCTGATAGCTCTGAAAGATTTTTTGTAGGTAGCCTAACGTCAGATGATAATAAATATGATCAAAGTCACATAAATAATATAAAGTCAAAAAATCCAATGGATCTCGATGATGAGACTGCTCAATGCCCTGAGAGATTTTTGTCACAAAATCTCAATGATGATCAAGCTAATTGCGCTGAGAGATCATTTTCTTTTATAGGTACAGTCAACAAAAATGAGTTAGTCAGTCTTAACAGTCAAAGTCAGTCAATTGATCAAAATTATTATTCCCAACAGTCGTGGCATTTAAATTTAAAAGTAAATAATAAGGATATAAAATGCATTTTAGATTCAGGTGCTGATGTCAACATTTTATCTTTGTCAACTTATAAATATTTAAATTTGTCTAATAATAACCTGAACAAGTGCACAGTCAAAGTGTCTGGGTTTGGAGGAAAAAGTATACCCATAGTAGGTCAATGCACCCTACAGTGTCATTTTAATAATAGAAATGAAAATATTTCTTTTATTGTTACAAACATAAATTGTCCAACTGTTTTAGGTCTTCCAACTTGTCAAAGTATAGGTGTCATAAAAAGGGTATTTACATTAAGCAAAGATAATTGTATGTCAATATTAACCAAGTATAATGATGTATTTCAGGGTCTTGGATGTCTACCTCCAGTCTGTCATATCAAGCTTCGCCCAGATGCAGTACCATGTGTGGACCCTCCGAGGAAAGTTCCATTTGCATTGTTAAAGGACCTACGTGAGGAGTTGGATCGCATGGTGGAGATGAAGGTTATAGAAAAGGTTACTAAACCAACTTCGTGGGTTAATTCAGTTGTAATAACCGTCAAGCAGTCAGGTCAATTAAGGATATGTCTTGATCCAAGAAATTTGAACAATAATGTTATTAGAGAATACTATCCTATAAAAAATATAGATGAAATTAGATCTAAGCTTAAAGGTGCAACATATTTTTCGCATTTGGATGCATATTCTGGATTTTGGTCTCTAAAATTAGATGAACCTAGTTCCGACCTCTGTACATTTCAAACTCCCTTTGGAAGGTATAAATATTTAAGACTTCCATTTGGTATTAATGCAGCTACTGAAATTTTCTATAGAATTATCACAGATTTGTTTGGAGATCTGGAAGGTGTTCTAATCTTTATTGATGATTTTTTAATCTATGGTGAAACAGAAGAAATACATAATGAAAGACTAGAAAAAGTATTACAGAGAGTCAAAGAAGTCAATTTAAAATTAAATAAGTCAAAATGTAAATTTTTAGTTAAAGAAATTTGTTTTCTAGGTTATATTTTCAGTAAAGATGGTGTTAAAGTAGACACTGATAAGGTCAAAGCTATTATAGATATGCCTATACCTAAAAATGTAAAAGACTTGCAAAGATTTTTAGGCATGATAACATATTTGAGTCCATTTATAGAAAACATGTCAGTCAAAACGCAAATGCTAAGAAATTTGTTAAAGAATGATACAAATTTCGTATGGGACGAAAACCATACAAAATGTTTCGAAGAATTGAAGAATGTTATTTCAAATTCTCCTGTCTTATGTCACTATGATGTAAAATTACCGCTCGTACTGTCTGTAGACTCTTCGAAGTCAGCCGTAGGTGCAGTCATAATGCAAAATAACCGTCCAATCGCCTATAGCTCTAAAACATTAACAAAGTCACAAGAAAATTATGCTCAAATAGAGAAAGAATTGTTTGCTATTCAATTTGGTTGTAACAAATTCCATCAGTATATCTATGGTCGTAATATAACAGTACATACAGACCACAAACCATTAGTCTATTTGTTTAAAAAGTCATTAAATGATGTACCAGCCAGGTTACAACGCATGATGCTTGCCTTACAAGCATATGATTTAAACGTAATTTATGTACCAGGTAAACAAATGTATATTTCTGATACTTTATCACGAGCAGCCTTAAAAGATCATTTCATACCTGATTATGAATCTGATTTACAATGTCATGTCAATATGTTGTATTCAAACTTAGCTGTAAGTGATGAATATTGTAAAAGAATACGTCAAGCCACAAACGATGATCAAACTTTGCAAATTGTTAAGAAATATTATTATGAAGGTTGGCCAAGTAGTAAAGAAAAAATTGAGTCTAGTTTAAAGCCCTATTGGAATTTTCAAAGTGAAATTCATGTCATAAATGATTTAGTATTTAAAAATTCTAAATTAATAATACCTGAGTCTATGCAAAAAGAAATGTTATGTAAAATTCATGAAGGTCACCAAGGTATAAATAAATGTTTAAACTTAGCTAGAGAAACATTATATTGGCCTAATATTAGTGTAGATATAAAAAATTTAGTCGAACAATGTGTTGTATGTGCAAAGTATAGACCATCTAATCAAAAAGAACCACTGCAACATTATGATATAACTAAAGTTCCATGGCAACGCGTAGGTATTGATTTAATGTATCATAATAAATTAACTTATTTGATTGTCACAGATTACTATTCCAAGTTTATTGAGATTGCTTTGCTTAGTAACAATTCTAATGCCAAAAATGTCATAATTCATTTAAAATCTATTTTTGCCCGTCATGGCATTCCAATGTCTCTAGTATCAGATGGTGGTCCTCCATTTCAGTCCGCTGAGTTTAAGTTTTTCCTGAATAATTGGGATATAGAGCATGTAATCACAAGTCCTTATCACTCACAGTCTAATGGTCAAGCTGAAAGTTCAGTTAAAATTGTAAAAAATATTCTTAATAAATGTGAAGAGGATAAGACTGATCCATATTTAGCATTGTTGCATTACAGGAACACTCCAAAAAATAACTTACCATCTCCAGCTCAATTGCTAATGTCTAGAAATTTAAGAATAAATATTCCTGTCATGCAAAGAAAGCTAAGACCTAAAGTTGTAAGATTTTCAGATTATAAGAAATGTGTAGAATTGTCAAATAATCACCAGTCTAAATATTATAATAGAAATGCAAAGAAGTTATCTGTCTTCAATCCAGGTGATCATGTATATTATAAGAAAAATCCTATGTCTAAATGGGAGTATGCTGTTGTAAAACATAGATTGAAAAATAGGTCTTACATTATTGAAGACATAAACGGGGTAGGATATAGACGGAATAGAATACATTTAAGAAATAGAAATTGTAATGAAAATAATGATATACTAGATTACTCAATCCCCATGCAATCCAACTACTCACAGGGCGAAAGGAAGACAGAAGACTTGAATGACGGACTGGTGGAAGAAATCATCGATGATTCCTATGTAACTAGGTCTGGCAGAGTGGTAAGACCACCACAGCGTTATCTTGATTAACAATTCATATGTCTGTATAAGTAATGTCTGTAACCATTGTCACATTAGATAAATATTATTATCATTAACTTAAGAAGGGGGATGTCACATCACTATTGCTTATGTCGCATCTCTATTCACTATGGTTCGCTCTCTTGTGATCCGTCGTCAGCCATGATTGTCGTACTAACATGTCTCCAATAAATATAATATTAATTGTACCTATAAAGAAGCCTTTTATTTAATAAAGAAACAGAAATCAATATCAGGTAAGTAGGGGGTCTACCCAACACGGAAAAACATGGCAAGGGGTCTACGACACAAAAAAGTTTGGGGAACTCTGCTCTAAATGCTGACTATCGCTCTACGGCGCTATCATCATGTTAATCTCAATGCTTTCTCTCAGCATCCACCGGTGTTCAGAGTGGGTTGACGGCGGACGACATGGAGCACGGCGCGATATGCCTGCAGGCCGCGTTCTCGCGCCCCGCGGTGGTGGAGAAGGCGCTGCTGGAGGGGTCCAAGGAGGCCCTTGCGGCACTCCTCGCGCTGCCCGACCGAGTTGACAATCTGCTCGACGATACTGACAAGGTGAGGGATTTAATTGTTTAGATACAAAAAGGTTTGTTGGTGTAAGTGATGGTCGCGGGTCTGCCGTACGTCGGATGAGTTTTAAAAGTCAGGGTTGGGATAAAGTAAAATGTTATATAGTTAGGTTATAGTAGATTGCGTCGTTAATAGTTGGCACCAAATTACAAAAGTACTTGAGTGGAACCGGTTTTGTGTTCAATAAATGAATAAATCATTTTGACAAAGGGTACCGCACCCTAACTCTGTCTACCCTTTCGTGGGTAACAGGTTTAAAGGTGTAAATAAAATTACAACTTTGGCTTTTCAGTTTCAAAATATTTAGATCCTCTAATCTAATCAAAATAACATACATTCAGGACTGCATAAGTGATAGGTGATGATTATATCTCCATTAACTTGTTCTTCCATATAGATGGTAACCTTGTGTTCATTTCTTTTGTTGTCTTTTAAGACTAGGGCCATGATAACTAATCTTAATGTGTGCCGAAGAGTACAGCTATTTTAACCAGTACGTGGGCATTCTCGAGATGTAGCATATTCATTACGCACTCTTGTAGCAGGAACGCGAGAGCAAGCGTCAAGAAAACGCAGTGGAAGTGGAGACGGGCATCACGTTCGCGCAGCTGGCGGGCGGGCCGGCGGCCGCCACGCACCACGACATGTTCGAGCTGTCGCTCAGCAGGGCGGTGCAAGGTACGTCTTTGCGCACTAGTTAATAAGGTTAATTTACTTTGTAAGTTTCAAGTTATTTTTTGCATTTTTTTTGCAAGTGTTTTAGTTCGTGGCAAGTATTCTGGGCCCGACTCCTTGTTTTTATGAGTTATAATTGTTACCAATTATTAACTTGTGACATTAGTGTTATAAGTTAATAATTCGTCGACAAAACATACTGAACTTATCAATAATTTATTATGCGTGTATATCTCCCTCAGGTCGCACCGCGGGCGTATCCGAAGAACGCGGTAAACTGTCAAAGGTAAAACGCTCTCTATATTCTATGTGTCGTGCTATCTCTTTTTCGACTTAGGGAGCGTTCAAGTATTACGTAACGAATTTGGGGGGATCGGGGGGGTCTTCTGAAACGTTACGATGCGTTACAGGAAGTGGGGGATTGAACTACGCGTTACGTAACATTTTTTAACCCTTCAGGACGGTCGCGTGGAAAATTTACCTTTTACTAGGGGGGGGGGGGGGGGGTAAATAAAAACGTTACGACGCGTTACATGAGGGGGAGGGGGGTCAAAAGTCAAAATTGCGTTACGTAATACTTGAACGCTCCCTTATTTTCTCTACCAAAATTAATAATTTTTTTGGTTGTGTGTTACCTGCCTTATCGGACCTTTTTTAAGACTGAATTTGGGAATAATGTTTTGTTTACGTGTCGTCCAAGGTGACTCAGCTGACCGGCTTCTCGGACCCCGTGTACGCGGAGGCGATCGTCGCCGTGAACCAGTACGACATCGTGCTGGACGTGCTGGTCGTCAATCAGACTGGTATGGCATAAATACATATCGCCAGACAAACACACCAACTAGCAGTTTCAGTGCAGTCCACTCAGCTCACTGGAGTGGAGAGCTGCGGGCCCGATACCCGTCCGGGCTGATTTTGGAAATGAGCCTTAGTCTAGGTATTAGGAATCGCCTTTATATGGTACCCATAACACAAGCGTTGCTTGGTTTAGGACCGTACAGTTGGTGTGTTCGTATGGCGATAATTGAAAAAAAAGAACACCTACGCAAGAGTATTGTGCTCCGTGCTCTCTCCTCCCTCTCCATCCTAGACCGATGGGAGTATGAGATGTATGATGGTTGTGTGTGTTATTACCGAATCATGGATTATTTGGATGATAAAGCAGCCTGGGACTGATCGCTCAAACATCAATATATATAATGTTCAAGTGTAGCGTGTGTGCGCCTCGCATGGCAACACACTGGAGCTTACTTTTTTATGTTTTTGTAAATATAATGGCTTTAAAAATAAACACAAGTCCGCTGAATTTCTCGCCGGCTCTTCTCAGTTGAAGTCGCGTTCCGATTAGGTTGTAAAATTAAGAAAAACAAAAGATTAATGACAATTTGTAAGTGCCCTCGTAGGCCTATACGAAATACACGATTAGGCTTTGACTTGACTTTGAGTTTGAGTTTGTGTTGGGCAGACGACACGCTGCAGAACTGCACGGTGGAGCTGGCGACGCTGGGCGACCTGCGGCTGGTGGAGCGGCCGGCCGCCGTGGTGCTGGCGCCGCGCGACTACGCCACCATCAAGGCGCACGTCAAGGTCGCCTCCACCGAGAACGGCATCATCTTCGGCAACATCGGTATGCTCTATAACATCATCACAACTCTGTCTTGTCAATACAGTGGCGAGATCTTTCACCGCGGCTATCATTATAGTCCTATTTTTGCGTCTGATAGATTTATCAGGAACAATGAATGCCCTGGCCAAGGCCATGGCATATTATTGCGTTATGAAGAGAGAAAGTATAATGTGAGTTTATTTTTCATAAAAAATATTTATTTTTATTTAATTTTGCCGATATCAGAATCACTGAATATTTTTTATTCACGTAGTACAGTACTTATGAATCGTCAAAAGTTACAAAATATTATTCTACTACTTTACCACCTAAATAGAAGTAGAACATTTGTTTTATCATCATCATCTTTATCAGAGCTACTTATACTTTTTTTTTTATTACATTATAGGCAAGTGTTTGATCTCGATCTCACCTGATGGTAAGTGACGATGAGATCTACGATGAAGCATACTCGCCTTGGTAGGAAGGCGGCAGTAGATAGAGACGCTACATTCACTAGGCACATGCAGCGCAACTGATCTGACCCGCCATCCATGACTTAAAAGAAATACCAATATATTTTATTCGATACTGGTAAAAGTGGCAGAATTTTGTAGCCGATTGCCAACGAAGACACCGCAAGCGTTTGCCTTGAGCTGCGCGGTGGGTCTGGACCCAGCTAATTATTTGTTTGTATGTCAGTGTACGAGGTGTCGGGCGCGTCGATGGACCGCGGCGTGGTGGTGCTGAACGACATCCACATCGACATCGTGGACTACATCCAGCCCGCGTCCTGCACCGACGCGGACTTCAGGCAGATGTGGGCCGAGTTCGAGTGGGAGAACAAGGTAACCAGCTCGTCCCTTGCCCAGCCCTACCAAGAATATTTCGCTAAGAGCCGAAATACGTGTCAAAATAGTTTTTAGATTAGTTTTATTTCGTCGAAAATTACATCTTAGTGTCCCGATACGCATGACATCCCGAGTGACATCTTAGACTCTTAGAGGGTTTAGGTTCAGTTTCATCGATAAATCTTGTTTGGTTTATTATTGGGTATGTTGACAATCGGAGGGTAAGTGGTAAGCTTTAATAAGGCAGCGGTTATTTACAAAGGTTAGCCGGAGACATTTTAAACAGTTGTACTATGCGGTTTACGACATTTTGCATAAGAGCCAATAGAAATTGATTTCTATAACGTGTAATGCCTTGATTATTAAATTTATGTGTTTGCAGGTGTCTGTCAACACCAACATCACTGATTTGGGAGAATACCTGCAACATCTGTTGGCTTCCACTAATATGAAGTGTCTCACACCTGAAAAGGTAGGATCGTCTACGTCATTCTTATTATTATAACTATAATGTTGTAGATTCTATTGATTCTACACATTTAAAAAATATCATTATCTTGTTCAAATATTACAGTTAAGAGGGGGACGGTGATACGGTTAATTTAGTTATGTTTAGTTTATGTACTAATAGAATCAACGCCAATGGCTTTTCCCAAACCACTAGGGTGTTGAACGTCAAAATACATTGTTATGTACTTCACTATTTTCTAAATTGACATTCGTAACAGTACCTCAAGCCCAATTCTTTAAAAGTACCGTGTCGGTACGTAAGCCTCGTCCATCCCTCTCATCCACAGATTTTATTTACAAGTGTGATAGTGACAGCGTATTTTTTCGATGACGTTACGATTACGTTAGAAGTTCCTACTTACTCTACAGATCTGTGTTTTGTGTACAAGAATTTACATATGATGTGTGTATTTCATGTCCCAACTCACGAAAAATATTGAAAAACGGTATCAAGGCATTGATTGAACGTGGTAATGTCCGCAGGCTCTGTCCGGGCAGTGCGGCTTCATGGCCGCCAACCTGTACGCGCGCTCCATATTCGGCGAGGACGCGCTCGCCAACCTCAGCATCGAGTCGCCGCTGCACAAGCCCGGCGCGCCCGTCGTCGGCCACGTGCGCATCCGCGCCAAGAGCCAGGTACCCGCGCTCCACACTAACACTACTTTGTGGCGTTGCCATGACTCGGTGGCTCGGCTGATACTCGACACTAACACTACTTAGTGGCGTTGCCATGACTCGGTGGCTCGGCTGATACTCGACACTAACACTACTTAGTGGCGTTGCCATGACTCGACCGCTCGGCTGATACTCGACACTAACACTACTTTGTGGCGTTGCCATGACTCGGTGGCTCGGCTGATACTCGACACTAACACTACTTAGTGGCGTTGCCATGACTCGACCGCTCGGCTGATACTCGACACTGACACTAATATTCCGACCAAGTCGTTCAACTTTAGTTTCAATTCGATTGATGGAGAAGGACCGTTTATTTACGTTCGATGCATCGTGTGGCCGAACGATCACAAGTCGAGCGAGTCGATGTATGAGATTAACAAATATTACCAATAATGTACCCGATCGTAACTTAAAAGGCACACAAACTTTGTAGGGTCGCCCCCCTTGTAGGGTCGAATTTCAAGACCTCCTTATCCCTCCTAAGTGCACCTTTGCGGTACTCACAAAATACATCCTCCAAATTTCAAATCACCACCGATTTAGGCTGTATGTTGTCTGTAAGTGTTAAGAGTTTTATGAAATATATTATATTCAGTCGTAAACTAATTTTGAGGGCAACCTTGTCTGAACATTAAAACATGTTGTACAACGACTTTCATCAAATTACCAAATCGTTGTGCAATGTAAACTTCATATAGTCTCCAACTTCATGAATATTAGGAAAAGTTTCGATAGAAAACCACTTATCTAATCTTTCCAATTCTCCCACCCGCAGGGCATGGCACTGAGTCTCGGGGACAAGATCAATATGATGCAGAAGACGCCGCAGCCGAAGCAGCCCACTAATAACCCCCCTATACCTGCCGCGTGATGCTAAGTATACACAGATTAAACTATCAACAGATGTGACATTTTATCTAATAAAAAAAATAAAAAAAAGTTGAAGTCGATCTTGATGTATCCATCATTGTCATCCATTATAAAAAACTAACCGTTGGGCTGGTGAGGCCATTTCATTATAATTTTATCATTGTACTACAAAAATAATATTGGGCCTTGGTGAACCTTGCTTATTATTTGGAAATACCAATCGTAGCTGTATGAAATTTGGATTTAAATTTAAACGAACAATAGATTCACTATGAGCTGTAATTGAATCTACCGGTATAGCCCCTAACGCCTACCATTTCGTTGCAAAGTCGTATGTCACTTAATGGACGAATATATTCCTCATGGATGCATATAGGATGGTGGTAAAATACTTTATAAATGACAGTGTCATATCTGTGTCGTTTAATTTTAGTTTTCTATTATTACTTGGTTATTACTATGATAAACATTTTATTACCTACTATTATAGATTTATTGTATGATCGAATATATGATTGAAAAAATATTTACAGTATTTATTTTATAATATAAACTTGGTATCAAACTACTTGGTACAGTACCCGGCCGTAAATATGACACGAGTTATAGTAAGAGACCATTTAGACCATTTTATTCTGTACGAGTAACAGAGACGACTATTCTAAGCTGAATAGAAGATGTGCGATATTTATGCACTCATTTTTTTTATACTGTAAATCATATTCGCGTAGTAGTTGCTTCATATAATGGCTTACAGTATAATAACTGGTTCTTGTATTTACATTAACTGAATACAAGATTCACAGATAGCATGCTCATCGCATCAATGATAGTAGATAGTTGATGTTTGTGTTGTAGTGTCGAACATTTGGCTTGGTCGATGTGTCTAGTTTTTTTCGACAAATTATCTTGGGGATGATAAAATAAACAACTCAACAGCCTTATGAAATAAATTAGTTTATTGTAAACGCCATAGATGTTCGCGACGCGCAATATGAGATATGTCCATGTCCCGTAACGAATAATTCAACAGTATAAATAATAAAAATAATTTATAATAGTAATAAGTTAATGGATTGGTTACAAAACAGTACAGTCCGACGCGACTGGGCCGAGTCGGCGATCTAGCTTCCCTGATCTGCTTGCGGCTTATGTCTGCAACAAAAAATAGAATATGTTATTAGTAGGTAATTGAAATGGTGTACTAAAGTTATCAAAAAATCATTGAAAACGTCCAAGGGCATAATTTTCATGAGGGCAGGTTATTTTTAACAAGAGTCTTGACATCCGGAGAAGGTATGTCGAAGGTATCGGATAAAATATTGTCCGGTAAAACGTATGTTCTAGACGTCTTCGCCAGGGCGGTGGAATGAGTTGCCAGCATTGGAGGAAGGCCCGTGCCATCAATAGGGCTAATCATTATAGTTTACAAGCTCACCCAATATATTACAGTAGACATTCGTATTTGTCACTAAGGCAAAACAACACGCTTTACACTCACAACGTAAAACAACTTTGGTTTGTTACACTACTTACTTATTCCTCTTCTTCCTCCTCCTCTTCCTCTTCCTCCTCCTCCTCCTCCTCTTCCTCCTCCTCTACCTCTTCGACGACTTCCTCCTCTTCCTCTTCGGGTTCGGGTTCATACTGAGGCTCCTCGTCCTCTTCAGGTTCGGCCTTGACGTCCTCTTCACCTTCAGGTGATTCGAGGTCGCCCTTCTTCTTGCCGGGCCTCTCGCCGAACCATTTCGGCAGTCTCGCTGTTGTAGTAATAAACAAAATTACAAACGTGCCTGTATTCTTCGAAGGCAGTTTGTTTAATGAAAGGATTTAATTACAATATTATAAAGGTGAAAAGGGTGCTAACTTCAAATAAATTGTGCAAGGGACTTATGAAATATGGCTATGGATATGGCTACATTCGAGGGGTTATATAACAGAATCAAACCTTTACCCATTATTTGGTCGACTTTAGAAATGACGTACTCACCCTTTTGCCTGCCACCAAATTGGTCGGTCCTCTCTTGCCACACCTTCTCGAGGAAGTCCTTGTTCAGTTTCTCTAGGTCCTAAAGGAATTGTTAACACCGGGGTAAATACAATGAAGGTCTCACAGGAACACGACCGGGACGCATCCAGGGGAAATGCGTGCCTCATGATGTCAAATTAATTTGAATGATCGATAGTTAGAAGAACTTCATGACCTTATGGTAGTATTGAACTAAATGTAAAGTTTCCTAAACGTGTATTGTCCATATTAATTTGACATTCAGGTACATCGAGGTTTTAAGATATGGATACAAATGTCATGCCATGAGGACATGCGTCGCGGGGTGTTGTCGGGCACACGCCAGGGCCGAGGGGTCGTTGGCCTCTTACTTTTGGTGCGGTTCATGAACTCGCTCATCCTCGCGTTCCACATCTTATCCAAACACTCAGCCGTTTGAGTATCGTAACCCTGTGTTTAAATTGTACCATCAATATTGCTTTCATGATTGTGAGATTATATGTCAAACCCTAGAACTATTTGAGTGACCTTAGCTTTTTCACAACATGTTAAATTCTTTCTCAGTCTACTTGCAATGTATCAAATTGTTATGGTCTAGAACCGTAATAGGAAAATGCAACTGTGTGCTGACCGATAAATACCTTAGAGTACTTAGGAGACAGCCTAGAAACTGTGACTGCTAATCTCCTATTCTCACTACATGATACATGACATTAGACACCTATCTCTCCATGTGGTGTGACGTCACTAACAATACTCCATAGATGTTGCGTACGATCATTGATTGGCTCAAGGGGTTTCTTTTCTAAATATGTGATGTGACCGATAACAGCTTTGAGTTCATGGCTTGTTCCCATTTTTTTATTGTAGTAGTTTCAATCGTGTGTGCTTACAAACTAGTTTCGATTCCTCAAATAATATGTTGCTCGTTAAATTCAAGAGCTACTATGTCTGGATGTCCGAAATTTAAAATAGATGTGAAAGTGACCTGAATTCGTTTCATTGCTGGCTGCATTCCAATTCTTATGCAAGGCTTGATTAATGCAGTTAAGAAATCGTAATTAACTATTACGTATTTCAGTATTCAGACATTTTAGCTGCTGGTGCGGAGCACGATTAAAGATCACTTCGATAAACGATTTTACTTACACCCTCGAACAGCTTCTTTTTGTCGTCGTAAGACCTTGTGTCGACACGTCTCTCGTACTTGGACGCTACTTGGATTTTGGGCTAGAAAATAACAACATTCTGTGTAAATAAGTTCGTAAAATGTTAATTTGACCTATCTTACCCTGCGTTTCTTTTGGCTATTATACCTATCGCCATTTGATTTAATAATTATTTGCTTGTATTTGTAACATTGTCACTTACCGGGTGCTTGCCTGTGAGTGCTTCAGGGTCGAGACCCTTTTTGAGAGCCTTGTGCCTCAATTGTTGCTTCTGTCTTTCTTTAAGTTCTTTTAACTGTTGATGAAATAGATAATGTTAATATATTTTCAAGAATTCTATTGGAATATCAATGCCTGCGTTATTGGGTCCACAATAAATCATCAAATGGGACAAAATTAAATTAAATTTTACTTGTCTCTCCACTTGCAAATAGATGCTTATCATAGATCATAGTGTGAACTCACGTCGTAGTCCTGCCTCTTTTGCCTCTCCTCGAGATCGTACTTCTCGGTCTCGAGTTTGATGATGCATTCCCAGAGCTCCACGGCTTTCTGTCGGAGCTTGTCTACGGAGAGTCCCTCAATGGTCAAGGGCTTGATGCGGATGGACAGCGAGATCTTCTTCTCCTCTTCTAATTGTTCCTTGGTCTTGTTGCGTTCCACTTGAGCGTTGGTGAGGCCGAACTGTGAAGACAGTATTTGGTTATGGCGACAAAAGTCTCGATGTTTATACTTTACGGTCTGTATGTCTTTAAATTATTTGCTTACGTTTTCGCTCTTCTTTTGGATGGTGAAGTTGGGTCCGGTTTTGCTGGAGTCTTTCATGGCCTGGAGCATAGCCTGGCGCTTCTTCTCAGCCTCCTCAAGCCGCTGCCTCTTCTCTTCGATATCGCGCTGTTTCTTCTCTTCGATTTCACGTACTCTCCTCTCTTCTTCTTCCTTCTTCTTCTGGGCGAGGCGCTTCTCTTCTTCAGCGCGAGATACCTGTTATTTTTAAAATTGATTTAACTGCAGACATTACGAAAATTTTATTCTGAGTTTACTAATATAATTTTAAAGGGCTCCAAATAAGAATAATATGCAACGCCACACATACCCATCATCAATAGGGTCGTATAGCTATAGTACCTACGTCAGTTAAATATTATTACTGCCATTATTACAGTAGTCTTGCGTCAATAAATTATGAGAAAATAGATAGTCAGTCTTGGGATGTATATCATCATAATGATATCGTCCACATATAATGTACAAATCTGACCTTGCGCTTAGCCTGCTTCTCCTTGAGGCGTTTGAGCTCGTCCTCCTCCTTGGATCGCTGTTTGCGCCATTCGTTGATGTATTCTTTCAACTGTTCGTCCAAGTCCGACCGCTTCTGGTCTTGACGCTACAGAAAAAGAGTTGATAGTTATTTGGTGCAAGCCTTTGACTAGGTCTAAGTGAAAACATGTTTTTTGTTTATTGGAATAGATAACGTAGGCTCAATATAGGCACTTATTTCTTATTTCAAAGATATTAATTAGTAGAATTGGTAGAGTCATTTACCTTAATGAATTCTGGGTCTCCCTCACCTCTGCAAAAATAAGTGAATGATATAATTCATTGAGCATATCAATATGTTCATGTTATTGTTAGAGAACCGTCGTTACAACGGTTAATATTACATATAATTTCTGTTACGGTGATTGAACTTTAACTGTACTCGTTAGATTTGAGATTTCTGCTGTTACGCTTTCAAATTAGCGTTCAAGCAGGGGCATGAGGTTCTGTACATTTTGTTAAATTTTAGCTTTTATGTTTGTGTCGTGAACAACTACATGAGAACTGTTAACATTATTACCGTAACACGATTCTTTACTAACGTTATTTTTTTTCAATCGTATAGCGATTTTTAGCGAATTATTTGGTTTGTGTTTGTTTTATTCTTGTAATTTGTGTAGTTTTGTATTTTGTAAATGATATTATTGTTTGTTGTGGGTTTATGACAACAAATAATTACTAAGACAATGGTACACGGACAGATACACATATAAACGACACATTATTTGTATTACTAGGTAGTCATGCTTTGATGTCTTGTTATTATCTTCCATGCGATAAATTAGAAATAAGTCGGGGCAACGCGAACGGTTGCCCGCTGACCGACATCATGTTTCTTTGCTGAACGGCGCGGGCGCAGCACAGTGTAATTTTCTAAAATAGAACGCCTACCGACCGATAAAAATAGCGTCGGCGGGCCGTTACTCGTTCGCCGAATGATCATCTGGTCGAACGTGATAAATTTGGGTGTGTATAACATGCGCCCGCACCTCATCGAGTTAATGATAGGATTAAAGTTAGTGACACCACAGAGAGCGGTGCAACTTACGCGATCGATGGTCTACTCCTAGAAACAGAAAACAACAATCAGCCTCTACTTTATCTTTTACAATAAGTATACTACTTAAACGCAAAATTTGTAGGTCGTGACAAAATAAGCTGTGAGACGATTATTTTGCGCATACACTGCAGAAACACTGCGTTACAAGCCATTGTAATCAACATTTTAGAATTTTCCTACCTCAACATCGTTTTGCAAAAGCAAAATTCACTAATATAGGAGAAAAAAGTTAATTCATATGCCAATCAATCCAAACGTGTGCCATAATGCATCATCTGATGGCTAAAAGCGAAGCGATAGGACAGTTCGTATCTCGAGTTTACTTACTCTGGTTTAGGAGCAGGTCTTCACATAGCAACGACGAGGGCAGCGACGGGAAAAGAAAAAAATAAAACACGATTAAAACCTGTGCAGTCTTGGAGAAGTAAACGACATTTGAGAACGTCAAGCTTAAAGTGTTAAAGCGAACGTCCTGTAAACGCTTTACAAAAAGATCACTCGGTATTATTCGATCTGTACAAAGGTCGATCAGTTGTATACGTACCAGCTTTGAACACTGATATTTCTGATTAGATGATGAATGATTTGGTTCATTAAATGAAAGGTGTTGAGTATCATGTTTAGCGGCGGAACAGCACCTATCATTGTAGTATCTCTCAAAGCAATCGAAGCGATGAATTAAGCGCTAGAAGCGTTAGGGTCGCCAATTAAACTTAGGCTAATGATAAGCGTATGGGAGTGCCGGATCAACCAAAATGGCACGCCACTTACTTCCTGCAACAAAAGAGAGAACGGGGTTTGGTGAGGGCGTGCAAAAAGCCCAAGATTTGGGAGTTCGAAGAAACTGGGGATCAAAACTTGCGGGCATGCCTCAAATCGTTCGCATTTTGTTCAACCAGAAAAAGTAAAACTAACGTCGATGTACAATCGCGTGTACTCTCAGTCGAATAGTTTTGGAAGTGATAGAGTCGCCAAGGCAGAGTAAACCAGGCCCAGACAAGCTAAAGTGTTTCAAAACCAAACAGAGTCTAAAGAGAACTAATTGTTGGACATCGGCGAGGCTGAGCGTCCGGACGGTATACTTACGTCTCTGGGACTTCTTCTTCAACTTCCTCCTCCTCGGAGCCACTGTGGGATAGACACGTAATAAATGTAACATATATCGCGAGACATAAACAACCAGATTGCGTAATTAGCACAAACATATACTGGTGTCGAAGGTAACATAGAAAAGGGGACAATAGGATTGAAGTGTCGATGCAAGTAGTAAGATAGTGTGTGTTTCGTAATAAATAAAGTAACTGTGACCTATAGAATAATGTTCATCTTCATTCCAGGTTCCTGATTTTCAAATATGACACTAGATACTCACGAATATTCCTCTTCGTCAGACATGGTGGTTGTTGTTTATGTAGTCTGCAAAAGAAAACCACCTGTTAATTTCAAAACGTTCTACTTTTTCTCTTCCTTTTTTATCGTTTAGTTGTTTATTTATTGTCTTTTCTTGAAATCGATCACGATCGTTATTTTTAACGATGTTAACAATTTAATTTTAATGATAGCAACATTGGCATGGCTTCAAATCTATGTACTAATTATTCATTAGAGATGATAGATATTTAATTAGTGCAGCTGTTTACATTTATCAGAATCGGCTTTTTTCTATAAATTCGATTTATCAAATGCATGCCATGCACGCATATGTTTCATTATTATTGCGGAATCATTGCAAGGTTTTTGGTTGTTTCATTCTGCTGCATCTCAACTGCCTTGTAGTTTCGTCTGCATTTGTTTTCATAAAACATGCTTATTTTTTGGTAGATCAAGATTATCATTCAAGTTAGTATTGCAATACCTATGTCCAGTTGCTACGATCTAGTTTCGCCTTCCCTAACCTAAACTGCCAAGAGTTGTAGCCTAGTTCAGGCTAGTTCCCTTGCAGCCTTTGTACGTTGTGCATTGATTATTATACCGCTATCACCTTCATTTATCTCTTTAAATTTATTTTATTCTATCATATTGTATTCGCATAAGTTTGTATATTATATTTTTATTTACGCAAACTAATCCATCGTCTGTCAATCTGGATACCTTTACGTGTCCCGTGCCCAAGCGAGAAAAAATTCGCGTGGGCGTACCCGAAGTGAGAACACGGGAAGCGTGCCTTTTGTTTATGAAGTCCATTTTATTTTTAGTTTCGGTTTTATCTTGCTTGCCATAGAGCACACCTACAGGCCGGCCGCTCGCTGGCAACGGTTCAAAGAAAGTGTAAAATTGGATTTCGGGTCCGATTCAATGTTGCCTAGGATTCAGATTACGTGTTGCCCTGATTTTTTTTAAATTATGTTCTTTAAGTAACTTAATCTTTACCCTCATCTTCAGTTAGGAGTTAATACATTTATTCATGCATTTTTAGACATATTATTTTAAACCAGTTATATTTTCTATCTAGTGGTCTAGTTTAATGTTAACGAAATTTTCACCATCAACTAGACAAGTTTAATCACTCGTCATATTTTATTTCATGTTTAAAGGTTCTGTTCATTTGTTATCCAATCTATCTTAGATACCTGGTGATAGATATCTAAGATATAGGCTTTTCCTCAATTTGGAACCACAATTAATTTTATCATGTTAATGTCTGAACGTGAGAATTAAATATACTTCAGATTATTTATAGTTTATCGGCTATTGCTATAGTACGGCTATAGTACCTGTTTCATTAGGTAACTCTGTACCTCATAATTCCAGTGTTTCATTTCGGAAATAAACAGTTTCCGAAACTGGGTCAAGAAACCTTTAGTACCGCACGTCCAAAAATATTCCTGCACTTCCGAGAACACTCTTGTTAGTTGTATGTCAATTAATTTAAAAGGACCAAGTTTTGTTATATGTTAATAACACAATAATATGTGTAAAAGTTAAGCCAAGTGTTTTGTTTTTTTGTAATTTTTGTTATATTAATTATTTATTATTACTTATCTCTTCATTATTTAATGATAAAAATAGTTGAAAAAGTACTCATTATTTCTTCTTGTGCTTATTGCACATTTTAATCATTTTAAATATTGTACCTGGTACTTTATATTGAATTTCGATCACATTTATAAATCTATAATTATTTTATTTATTAATTAACGAATTTATTAATTATTAGATATTTTTTTAGTTAGTCTTTTAAAGAGGTAATTATGATACCTATTTGAAATGAAAACAACAAGATCAAATGTTATGATCGCATATCTTCTTATTCTAAATTTTCAAGGTCACTGATTGGATCCAACATTACTGGTAAGTTGTAATTTTACTTTATGAAAACTAAAAAAAAAATAGGTAAGGTGGTAATCAGGATTTTTTTATCTAGGTTTTTGAATGTGTGGCTTAGTGCTATTTTGGGTGTATTGGCGGGTACCTAGGTATAGTGTGTAGTGTAATATGTGCACAACTTAGATATGTATTGTTTTACAAACAAGTGTAAAATCGTTTAGTATAGTGGCTTTCGACGCATCCACGTATAGATCACTAGAACCTTATATTACGTGCGCATGAATGCGCTCTGGGGCGCCGCGGTAACGTAATCCCGCGCACTATACATGGCGCTTGCGCACTATAGACATTCTATTTCAGCGGAGCGTCGCCGGCGCACCGCGTTTGCCACATACCGCGCGCGTATTTTTAGCCCACCTCACGAGCTTATCTCCGGCGTATCCTTTCAATCCACAAGGACTTTATGCAGCACTATCATTATCCTACACACTATACGGCCGGTTCACTGGACACTATCGCGGCACGGCACTTACGTCGCACGGGTTGAAGACGGTCACTCAGTCACTCGGCACTGGTTCTTCGACCGGCAGCACAGCGACGTTGGAATGTGGAGTCCGCGGCGACCGGGGCGGCTCTGAACGCAGGCGGGCGGGAAGACGGCTGCGAGCGCGCCCCCCCGCGCACCTCCCCCCGGCTATATTTAGCGCCGGTCATTTTTGAGCCGACGATTCCGACTCAGCTCCGGTTTCTAAAGGGAAGCTGCCGGTGCTCAGCTAGATGCGCGTCACTGTGCAGGTGCAACGGCCAGAGGGTCATGAGGAAGTGGAGCCAGCGTCGGCTGCACGGGAACACCCCGCCGGCGTCGTGGGCACCCCGGCTAGGCTTCCTCTCAGCACCAACCAGTACTGCAAAAGTCATTTATACATTAATTTTACATTGCCGTGGAAAGTATTTAGTACACCTTGAATTTTTTTTAACAAGACATTTACAGCTAGCTACTTTATTGTTGAAGGATACTTGTTAATCTCAGGCGCAGTTACAGTGGGGCTATGGGCGAATTATGACATTCAGCTCGTCACGTATTGAGGGTAGGTAGGTACCTACCCTAGATCCTAATATTCATTATAGTAGACATAGGTATGTCTACTATAATGAATATTAGGATCTAGGATCTTGATTATGGAGCACTAAAAACAGCGAGCTACTTATGCAAACTTATAGTTCCGGTTAGCACCTCGTTCCGTTCGTCTCTTGAGATTAAAAAGAATAAGGAATTACATCTATACATATAAATAAAATTGGAGTGTCTGTTTGTAATATTAAAATAACCGCTTTTTACTAAGTGCATTTGGATGTATACACGTTACCTATACCGAAACAACATTTTTTAAAAATTTTGTCTGTCTGTCTGTCTGTATGTCTGTCCGTCTGTCTGTCTGTCTGTCTGTTTGTTCCGGCTAATCTCTGTAATGGCTGGACCGATTTTGACGGGACTTTCACTGGCAGATAGCTGATGTAACAAGGAGTAACTTAGGCTACTTTTATTTTAGAAAAAAAAATAGGATCTCACGAAAAAAAATGAAAACCAATGTTGCAGCGCAGCGCCTGATTAAGTTTGATAGCAACACCTGCAATGGTTCCCGCGGGCTCAGAATGAGCGGGCAGGCTGTTGTCAACGGTTGTCTTTGTTAAATACCACGCGGACGAAGTCGCGGGCAACAGCTAGTATAGAATAAGGCATAAGCTATCTAAAGTTGCTCTCTCGTATTGGGGACTCGTATGCCAAGGCCGTAGGCCCCCTGCCTACGGCATTAGTTAGGGGTTAGTGGTCAAATCCCACCGAAAGGACTCACCTGATGCAACGTTTTATACATGGGTACCTTTGTAAAATATTTTCGTCTGCTCCTGAGCTCGACCCCCCCTCCCCCTCCTTAGTGAGTTCTTGGCTACGGCCATGATACAATTGTACAAAAAAAGCGCCCCCACCATCAGGCCGCAAAATGCTGGAAATATTGCCAGGATGAATGGCAATGCTGATGTGTTGGCCAAAATAAATCCCAGCGTTCTGGTCCTAGACGTTTTGATATTTTTTTGAACATCCAGTGGGATTCTGGTCTCTACAGACCTGATGTCTCTACTCCAAACGTCATATATACCTGTTGATTTTATGCACAACGTGAACATGAGCTATTTGTCTTCTTTGAAAAAAATACGTTGTCATCTCAGTTCAAGTTACAGTTTTTAGCTTATTAAAGTTCCATAGTCATACTTACAGTACTAAACTGGCAATGTTTTTGTAAATATCTATTTGGTACCCATAATAAGTATAATAATGTACGCTTGTGAATGTAGCTAGTTAGCTACATAGCAAAATAGCACATCCAACAGGAAGATAGAAATGTACATCTAGGGTAAGTTTATGGTCATGTTATATTAAAAACTGTAGAAGAAAGTATTAAGTTGTCGGAGACTGGCTCTGACTGAAATACCTTATTGCATAATCTTTTCACAACTACTTTGGCCTGTTTTGTTGTTATGTATGCGTTCTATTATTTCAAGTTCTAGAACGAATCATAAAATGTCAACTACAGTGTTTTCTTTTTCTGTGCTTATTCATGCGGAATCATCTGTCACAGTGTACCTCATCCAGTATTGCCAGATTGGGTATTTTTTTCGCAATTCTGGGTAAAAATTTTGGCTCTGGAGAAATTTTGGAGAAATGAAATTCTTCGAGAAAAAAAAAATACCATGGAGAATTTTGGGTAGTTTTTAGTTTTCATTCTTTTCACTCTGCTTTTTCTCTCTGGTATGTCATACCCGTCATACACATGCAGTGGGATACGTAACGTAAAAAAAAAAAGGTCATTCTGCTGTTTCAGTTTGTAAATTAGAAAAATTAACCGATATTATCAACTTTTTGCCTTTGGGTAAAACTCAAGCAAATTGTATCATTTTGGAGAAAAATAATTTCAAATTTGGGTAGAAATAGAAAATCACATCTGACAACACTGACCTCATCTGCCAAAGTTTGTTTTCATAACAAAACATTCCATCCCATGGTTATGAATTTAAAAAAAATATGAAGAGTAAGGAATAGTTTTATAAATTATGTTATAAAAAGTTCAATAAAATGGAATCTAAGAAAGTGTATCCTGTTACCCAAATTTTGAATTCATCTACTTCGAGTCCGATTACTCCGAAACGCCGTCGACTAGGCACTGGTAGAATTATGCGGCGAAAATATTTTATAGAAAACAGTGATTCTCTAATAAATAGAAGCCCAATTGTTTCAAAGACTCCTCAAGATGTTGAGGTAAAGGAGAGATGTGAGTCTCCACATTTACCTTGCAATCAAGTTGAATATCTTTACGATTCAGCAGCTAACTCATCAAGTGAGATCCCTTGTTCCCCAGGAGCTATAGATGAGATCCCTTGTTCCCCAGGAGCTATAGAGGCAGACCAATGGGAGTCCTTAGTTGTAAGTACAAGTAAATTTAACGAGGTATGTCACAGACCTCACAAGATCGCAGCAGAAGAATTTGAGGATTCTGATGATATGTTTCATTCAAGATTAGAACAATCTGTAAATAATCATGTGGAAAAATCATTTAAAAACTATATTGACGGATGTTTTGATGCAATAAATCAATCTATTTGTAATCTGAATAACACAAATAACAACAAAACCTTGCTCTTTGAAACTAAAGACTCATTCCTACTAGATATCAAAGACAGTTGTATTGAAGAAAAGGTAGCTTCAAAGAGTAAAGAATGTATAACATCAAAGGTCCACTTACCAAATGATAGTTTCTATGGATTACCAATGATCACTAAAGGACTATTCAAAACATATAGGAATATTGAGAAGTTGTATGGTAAGTAATTTTATAGATTAATATTTATTTGGTCTGTTTACAATCTCTTAAAAGACATTTCTAAACTATGCCATGGTATAACCCACCCATTTTAGAAAAAAAACCTAATTTCACAGACTGGCAAGAAGAATGCCTTAATCTCAGTGCAATCAAAGAGAGACGTAATTTGATATATGCACTGCCAACAAGCGGTGGCAAGACGCTGGTTGCTGAGATCCTGATGCTGCGGGAAGTGCTGACTAGGAGGAA
This sequence comes from Pheosia tremula, assembly GCA_905333125.1. NCBI lineage: Eukaryota > Metazoa > Arthropoda > Insecta > Lepidoptera > Notodontidae > Pheosia > Pheosia tremula. Next base: position 568,215 of record HG995403.1, on the reverse strand, counting down.
GAATGCACTATTTATATTGCCATTTGTTGCTATTGTGCAGGAAAAGGTACAATACAATTTTAATGACATATAACTACTAATAGTGTTGAATTTGACAAATGTAACTGATCCTGCCTTTCGATGTTATTGAGAACCTCTTACTGGCTCTCAGGTAAGCCATAGTAGCTTACCCATTGGTGATCAATCATTTGCTGTTGAATTTATGTAAAATGGAAAATATGGGAGGAATATCATACAGCAGTCACAGTCTGAGTCATATCTTTAAATTTCACACTCCAGAAACATCTAAACTGTCTATCATGGGCGGAATGCCCATTTGTCCTCGGGAAGATACTCCTCTCGATTTACTGTGATGTGAGTGAACTTCTGATATGGTTTTTTGTGTCGTTTTTTCTCCTAGATCTGGTCTCTATCCCCATTTGCGATCCAGCTAGACTTCCTGGTAGAAGAGTACGCTGGCGGCAAGGGCCACATACCGCCAAAGAAGCGCCGCAACAAGAACAGCATATACATTGCCACTATAGAAAAGGGTCTTGCCCTTGTGAGGAGCTTGATTGAGCTCAATAGATTGCATGAAATTGGACTTATTGTGGTGAGAAATGTTTTAAATTTGTCATTAGGAATGCCTTGCTTTTAGATGCTATTTTACATTGGCACGCAATTAACCTGCTTTTAAGTATATGGTAATATTTTTTTTAGGTTGATGAGCTGCATCTTATAGGGGAGAAAGGTCGAGGTGGAACACTAGAAACATTATTATCTACAGTACTATTTATTAATCGTAAGTGTTCCTTAAACTACACTGAACATTTCATAATTGATTGTCAAACAAGTAATAGTAACAGGTTGTTGAGCTTGAATCTGCAGACGAGCAATCTATTTAATAAATTAGGCTCGAAGCCGTAGTTCACATTAGTTCGGAGCGACAGTTTTACCTGGACGATAAATTGGTCAGTACATATAGGCATATGTGTTTCATAGCACTGTTCACACTAGCACGGCCTGATAAAACTGTAGGCTCTATTTGGCCAAGATTTATCAGACATTATTGGCATAAATTGGATAAAAGTGTCCAATCGACAGATTTATCGTCTAGTATTAACAGCAAGGCCAACGGCTATACTGTTGGTCTGCACTAATGCGAACCAGCTCTAAGTCTGGTAATAAAATTGACTCGCAATGGAATTTTATCTCGATTTTTACATAAAAATGATTTGATAGAAGAGAGAGAAGTTGGTAGAACGATCGCATTGGGAACGGATTTCTGGATTTCATTTGCGAATCTCATTTCCAACCATGATTATTACTTGCTAAACCGTACAGGAAAATAGCGTGAGGAAACCGGCAACTGAGAGTGTGAGAAAACCCCTCGAAGGGCGTGTGAAGTCCGCCAACCCGCACTGGGCCAGCGCGGTGGACTATGGCTCAATCCCCTTCGCATTGATGGGAGGCCCGTGCTCAACAGTGGGATATTAAAAAGGGCTTTTATAATTATTTCTTTTTATTTTCATGGCAACAGAGGACATCCAAATAGTAGGCATGAGTGCGACGATAGGCAACCTCCACGAGCTAGCCCAGTACCTGCGGGCCGAGGTGTACCAGGGGCAGTTCCGTCCTGTAGAGCTGGTGGAGTACGTGAAGCTGGGCGACATGCTGCATAGGATCGTGAGCGGGCCCGACGGGGTTGAAGTGCTGCCAGAGAGAGAGCTGGCTTATGACGTAAGTAGCTTTGCAGCTGAAATAGCTTAAGCAATCATTAAGACCAAATGGTGATCGCTATACAAAAAAACATCAACTAAAACAAGTCGTTTTTGTTCGACCTCTCTTTCTTTAAAGTGTCATCAAGATTATTTAAATTATTAGAAAAAAAGTGTCGAGTAGTTTTGAGGTAGATTTACAGTACGAGATAAAATAGTAACAGATACAGAGGCAGAGTGAAAATATTATATTTAATATTATTGTCCAGTACTCAGCGGCAGCGAAAGCCTTGGACCCTGATAGACTGGGTGGGCTGGTGTCTGAGGTGGTGCCGGCGGGCAGCTGCCTCGTCTTCTGTCCGACCAAACGTAACTGCGAGAACGTCGCAGCGCTGCTTTGTAAATTGCAGAGGCGGTGAGTGACCCAACTGATTTAGGGAATTTTAAAGCGATACAACACCATAAAGTAGCGGTTTTTACTAACTTTATGGTGTTGTATCGCTTTAGGTATTTTTTTAAGCAAACTTAATACATCAAGACATCCAATGCAGAATGCTAATATCGCAAAAAACTAAATTACATCGTAAACATGTCCAAATTTTTCGTAAAAAAAGAAAAACCATTGAAATTTTGAATTTCGCGCCCTGACCCTGAGCTTCCCTTAAGTGAATTTGTAATCATCATGCGGAGTTTCAAATTTGATATGTGACGCTGCATATCGTTATCTAGCGAGATGAGTAGCCACCGCGCGTCGGAGCGGCAAGTCCTGGAGGCGGCGCTGCGGGCGGAGGGCGCGGACGCGGCGCTGGCGCGCGCGGCGCGGCGCGGCGTGGCCTTCCACCACGCCGGGCTCGCCGCCGACGAGCGCGCGCTGCTGGAGCACGCCTTCAGGTACGCTGCCACCTGCACCACACACTCACACCTGGGCCCCAAGTCTGCTAACAATTGCAATTCATTTTTATGGCTCCATCGTTTACCGATGATTTTGACAACGACAAGTAGATAAATGAAAAAAAAAAACAACACAATCGATTCATATTGAAATAAAACTATTTTTAAGGATTCTATCGCGTTTATTACAATGTGTAGTATTCGCGTAAATATAAGAAATCAATATGTGAACAATCGATTCATAATTGAACAGCAACCGCATAGTAACTGACACTTTTGACAGATATTGTATGGGATATCTGACAAAAGTGACAGTTACTATGCGGTTGCTGTTCGATTATGAATCGATTGTGTTAGCAGACTTGGTGCCCTGGCTTTTGGCAGGAAACCCATCATGGATAGGTACCGGTGCCCGACGGGTGACGCAGACGGACACGGTCGACCAAGTCTTGTCAAAATAAAAAAAAACCATTCGAGCGATTTTATTTTAGTCGGTAGATGAATTTTGACGCTTTTTGACAACTTCCCTCAGTCATTTGAAATTATTATAGACAATAAAAACAAAAAATGTGTTAGCGCAGTAATGGTAATGACCCTGCTTTCAGTGCCCCGGGTTCGAAACCTGGTGGGGAAAAACTTTGTGTGATGAGCACGAATGTCTGTACCCAAGGCATAGAGAGCTAAATTACTTTTAAACAGAAGCTTAAAATCTAAAACGGTTATGTTGTCAACACTATCAATATGTTACCGATGAATAATGTAACTAGTATCATATACACATGTATATCAACGGTACATGTGAAGAGGTCAATGTCCTCATACAACACTATGACGACGCTATCACGGCAGGTCAGGGGTGATATCAGTGCTGTGCTGCACCTCGACCCTGGCGGCGGGCGTGAACCTGCCCGCCCAGCGCGTCATAGTGCGGGCGCCGAGCGTGGGCCGCGACTTCATATCGCTGGGAGCTTACCGGCAAATGGTCGGCAGGGCGGGCAGGGCCGGCGTGTGCGATACCGGTAATACAATAAACACAATATTAGACCTTTTAATGTCCCACTGCTGGGCAAGGGCATCCCATCAATGTGAAGGGATTAGGCCATAGTCCACCACGATAGCTCAGTGCAGGTTGGCGGACTTCAGGAGTCTTTTCGAGGGTTTCCATGCAGTTTAACGTTTCACTTATTTCCTACGCCGTAATACTTTTGTATATTTAATGTGGGTAGGCTAGCGTTTGTACACTATCCTAACCTGATGCTATGCGACGATGGACCGCGTTTTCCTAGAAGATTCACTCGTGACTGGAATAAACTAAAGCTATAACTACCGGGTAAACCAGAATCCGGCAAGCTACTAAGCCGCGTACGCGTAAAACGTTACATAAACATGGTTGAAATCGGTGTATGGATTAATTTATAATATAATATACATTAACCTGTTCTCAAGTGAATGCGGGAGTGCCGAACAAGTTGTATCATGTCCCATGATGCATACTAACATCTCTGCCTACCCCCAAGAGATACAGGTTTGAAGGTAGTATATATTCACTTATCCTCGAACAGGTGAAAGCATAATAGTCTGCGGCGCAAAGGAATGGCCACAACTCCGCTCGGTGCTACGCGGCGGCCTAGCGCCGGCTCGTAGCGTGCTACGGCCCGCCGTGCACGGGCTACTGCTCAGCGCCGTAGCTCTCGGCGTAGCAACACGACGGCCGACGCTACACAGCTTGATGGACTGTACGCTTCTGGCGGTCAACGATCAAGGCGATGGGTAGGTATTCTTCGTCTTTCTTTACGAAATGAAATGCGATGAAATAAAATGGATATGAATATGGCCTCACCCACAACTTAGCGGGTATTTTGCCAGTGTCAAGTAATTAATAGCAATATTAAATTCAATAAATACACATTATAAATAAAATAATAGATGTGACATGATGAAATGAAAATGACGTCGCCCTGTGTAGGTATTGATAGACTACAGCCATCAGACGTTAGCTACGACTCAGATACAACCAGCGTTAGCTACGAAGCTCGTAGCGTGCTACGCATTATTATGCATATAGCATATAGCAGGAATAATGTAGCTACCTAATAATAAATAGGTTTTTAGGATAAAATCAACAAATCTCGAGGTTACCCCCTACATCCAAATTAACTAATTTTATCTCTATATTATTAGCCTATAAAAATAATGTAAGTAATTATGCACCTTAACATTATGGTAACACCTTGAGAAACGTTAACACATACAAATAATCTACATTGTTTTAGCTCATCCGATATCAAAACGCTGTGCGACGACACACTCCGCGCGCTCATTCAGACGGGCGCTTTGGAAGTGGTGAACAAAACTCAACGTAGCGACCATTCCCATATGACGAGCGAAGCCGGCGACTATTACGTGTATAATGACAGTGAACTGGGCGTCAGTAAGCTGGGGAGAGCTGCTATTAAAGGTAGGCAGTGAATAGGGCTGTCTCTTATAAACTAGTTATACTAGTCAGGCCATCCATAAATTACGTCACACGTTAAGAGGGAGGGAGGGGGTCGACGAAGTGTGACATTGTGTGACAAGGGGCGGAGAGGGGTCCCAAATTTTGTGATATCACATTTTATCCAATTATAATATTTTATATCTAAGTATTACAACTATTGATTTTATTGAAAAATAATTTAAATGGAAATAAAAACAATTTCGGAGCACTGCTTTTAATTTTATAAATTTCTAAATGTAAAATTGCAAAAAATGTGACATCACACTAGGTAAGGGTCTCACAAATGTGACCAGTTGTGACAAGGACGGGGGAGGGGTCAAAAATTCATGAAATTCGTGTGACGTAATTTATGGATGGCCCCTAACCCCCAAATTTATAGACGTTTTATAACTTTATCAAACGTCACAGTATTGCGCACAAGAGTTATGCTTTGCGCAGTACTATATGACGTTTGATAAAGTTATAAAACATCTATAAATTTGTGGGTAAGAATACTAAAAATCTTAGTTATCTGTATTGTATATTGTACGAGCCGGCACTTGAGCCAGCACAACATATTTCAAAACGAGTGTTCCACGAACTTAGATGTAATTTTCAGCGTTTGCCGTTTCTATGTGCGTTGTTCCTTCCACTGCTCCAATTGTGTCACAGGCTGCATGGAGTTGTCGGTGGCTAATCAGCTGATCCAAGACCTGGAGGTGGCGTCCAGGGCGCTGGTGGTGATGGGCAGCCTGCACCTGCTGTACCTGGTGACGCCGCACGACGCGGCCGGAGTCCGACCGGATTATAGACATTACTATACTTTAGTGAGGAAAACTAACTTACATTAACTTGTAAATAATACAGTCGTAATGCTGTATCATGTTCATCTTCCTCTGTTTAATCATTGACTGAGAAAACATGCCCAGCCTAAACCAGTGGACCCGGGCCCCAAGTCTGCTAACACAATCGATTGCTAATCGAACAGCAACCGCATTGTAACTGTCACTTTTGACAGATATCTCATACAATATCTGTCAAAAGTGACAGTTACAATGCGGTTGCTGTTCGATTATGATTCGATTGTGTTAGTAGACTTAAGGCCCTAGAATTTTGGAGGATATGTATATTCCTTTGGTACCCTAGAGGAGTACTGACGAGGGATTTTTGCAAATTCGACCCAAAAGGAGGATCAAAGGGGAGTCCACTTTTTTTAATTTGCGATCTGGAATGTCGCTATTGTTTTAATAAGACTGTAACTTGGCCGTGGGTGTACATTTAATATTTGCGAAAAAAAATACTTGTATATAGATGTCGAATTTGCTATTTTCGGAGGTTTTGTTTATCTGTTCGGGGATCACGGTAAAACTAGTAGACGGTTTTGTTTATGGTACTTAGCATGGTGATAGTTTATAACCCGAGTCAGTATTTAGGTGATTTTTTTACATGCATGCAACATACAGAATGAATTTCATTCGGAAGGGGTGTGTATCAAAATACAATCAATCACGTATTCTCTAAATTCAGGCGAGCTGAAGATTTTACAATATTATAAAAATGTTAGGGTTCAGTACCAAAATGGTAAAAACGGTACCCTTCACGCGCGAATATGTCTCTACCCGTCTGTCACAACTGTTTTCCTTGTTATTTAGTATGGCGAATTGGACGAGGAAGGCATACAGACAGCCAAAATATTGGGAATAACAGAGATGAATGCAATACGAATGGTGACTGGCAAACCTATCACAGTGAGTACCCACCACGGAATGTGACAACTATTATAAGCTAATACGGTAGTAGACGCTCCACACAAACAAATACACAACGATTTTTCAATAGAGGTATGGTATATGGACACTTAACTCGTTTTGATTTTAAATTTCTGTTGAAAATATTGTTAATTAAAGTATATTGAAATGATAACATTCTTACTTACACCGAACGTAAACTTTATGTTTATTTTTAGTCTTACATTAATGTCGACATAATGATGATGATGAAGAAGGTATGACGACACTTGAAAACGCTTAACGATATTTTCAGTGTGAAATTATAAATGTAATTTTATGAAAATAAGAATATAATTCTGTTTTTTTAGAATAATTATACATACGGTGGTAAATATAAAGTATTTCCAATAATATGTGGATCGCCGTATTGTTTCTCCAAGCTCTTATTGGATGTTTAATAATATTGCAATTTTACAGAACGTACCCGAACGAGTTTTGTGCCGGTTCTACATCGCGCTGATGCTTCACGACTTATGGAAGCAAGTGCCTTTTCCTGTCGTTGCTCAGAAGTAAGCACTTATCTATAAGTTATATAAACCTAATATAAAATTTACATTAAAGATATACGCAATATTTTGACCAATAATGTTATGATTAAAAACGTCTTTAGAAATTTTGTGATGTGATGTTTACAGATATATATTTCTCCAGACAAACACATTAGCAAATGTATGGTAGAATACGAAACAATAATAAAAAAAGTTTATTTTATTAATAACTACGATCCGGGATCGATCTCAGTAAAATCTAGACCAGATTTATTCACGAAATTTGTCTAGGCGGGAATCTAATCGGAAACCACCGGTGCAGTGAGCCGAGCGGCTACCGCCTAATTACTAGACCAAGCTACAGCATTTTTTGCAAATTCCGTATTTTTTTTTATGAATTCCGAATGGCAATCCACTAATGGTACAGGTACTGTCTCCCCCGCGGCACGGTGCAGGCCGTGATGACGTCATCGTCCGCGTTCGCGTCGTGCGCGCAGCGGCTGTGCGCGGAGCTGGAGGAGCTGTGGCCCTTCCGCGCCCTGCTGGCGGAGCTGGCGCCGCGCCTGCAGCACTGCGCCGCGCCCGAACTACAACAACTCATGGAACTGCCCGCTGTTAAAAAGGTAAACAGACCCATCTATCATCTATTGCACACCATGTAAATAGGTGGAAGCGCAAGGTCAAGGCGCCAAATTCAAAATGGCAATGGTTTTTATTTTTTTACGAATAATTTGTACATCTTTACGATGTAATTTAGTTTTTTGCGATATTGGCATTCTGCATTGGATGTCTCGATGTATTAAGTTTGCTTAAAAATACCTAAAGCGATACAACACCATAAAGTTAGTTAAAGTAGCGTTTTTTACAAACCTTATGGTGAATGCTCAGGGTCGGTTGCCACACATTTTCGATAGATGGCCCTGTTTTTCTGCAACTAGTTACACGAACATCGAGCATCTATGAGACTTGATGTTGCAAATTTCGAGCACTACTACGACATTGCATTGATATATCTAAAAGAAATCATTTATAATGGACGAGAAACCATAGCTTAGAAATTCATTGTATAAATAGGCACTCACACATAGACAAATACACGTCTTTTTGTGCCGCTAGAGCGCAGCACTTGTTAAAAGTCTCGCATACTAAAAGTTGTCTTTTTATGCCACAAGATAGAGCGATCATAAAAAAACTTATTTATCGGTTGTAAAATAATAGAAATACTTTTGCGAACTTTGCAATATTCGTTTCAGAAATAAAAGATAGAAAAGAAAAATGTATACTTTCATGTTCGTAAATATAATGTTTATTGTATAGATCTTATTTATATTAGTTATATATATTAGTTAGTTTCCCGCCGTGCGTAGCTGCAACCAACAAGGTCTGCTCTCAGCACTAAGTTGGGGCATCCGAGGGATGCCTCAACGCTGGTTTTCAGAGCAAGGCCTTGATGACGCATTGATGCCGCGCAACATGATATAATACGTTGAGTAATGAAAAATCGTAACAAAAAAAAAACAAATGCGAAATGAGAATTAAATAAAAGCATAATAAAAACAAAATTGACGAGCACAAAATAAAATAAAAGATATAATAATAATCAAATAAAGTCGACATGTAGAAACAAAAAGCCGAACAACACCCATCCCGAGCTGCCATTTATTACGCACACCGCGAGCCGCGGCCGCCGGCGCCGATGCGACGTCGGCAGCGCGGGGCGCGGGGCGCGGGGCGCGGCGAGGAGAACAAAGCCGCGCGCAGGTGCGCACAGACATTCATTCAATGAATGTCCCGTCCCTAAGGGCTGTTATTCGCAGTTTTGAGTTCGCAATCATATAAACTATTGCAGAAATAATATTTTCGCTATATTACTACCACCATGTTAGCACGGCCGAGCTGTGTGTTTTGGAAATCTAATATTCAGAATCAATCATACAAAAAGACACGATTCCCCGGCAAGATTCGAACTTGCTATGGTACACATTTGCATCAACCGTGTAGAACAATAGGCTACGTAGACCACTAGTCAAGAAGACGAATATTTCGATAGGTTTCAATGATATTTACAACCAATTGAAACAATGACGACATATTCATTCATTCATTGATTATTTTAAAAAATAAATACATGCCTTAGGTAGGTATGTATTTATTTTTTACTCAGGTTGTTTTATTATAATAACCCGAAAAAAATATGTTTTGGGTGCAGACAAATCCTAAAAACTTGGATTACAGGAAATAGGGATTCATGACGATCTGCACACACAGATAATAACACACCCCAAGTGGCTCAAGATTAAAAAAAACGTAGGTACATTACAAAATGATGTCTCCTACCTAGATAGGTATAGATATGCCTAGATAGTAATTGTAGTATATAGAATTTTAAAATATATAGACTAACAAAAATTACGTATTTTATTTATTTGTCAAGTTTACAATTAAAAATATAGATAGTGTACCTACTAGATGAATAAATAAACGATTTTGTTGTGTAGGTACCTACCTAAGCGCTTAGATGAAATAATAATGTCACGACTACTAATTTTATAGTTGTAGTGTTGTGACCAAATAAGTAATGATATCGATCCCATATATTTATTATGTTTTGAACAAAGACAAATACAACAAAAACATTCAAATAATAAACATAAAATAGAATCATAATAATATAGAAGTACAGGAACTTATAATAAATGTTGGGGAGAGCTCAATGAGTGACAGTGATGATTCATCAGATTTCGATTATAATAAATAAATAAAGAATCAACATAATATACTTACATCTTGAAATGAAATGTAATATAAGTTAATAAATTTGTACAAAAATATCCAGCAATAGTTTAGTTTCTTACACTTTGTAAAAAAATATCGTGTCTGTTATCGTGTTACGTTCATCGATAGCTCCATCCCTATCAGTTTCTCCGACTCTGCTATGACCTTGTACGTGCGTAAGCGGCATATTTTTATTAAATAATGTATACAGAATTTAAAAAAGACGCTCGTTCAAGTTTCCACAGGAACTGTCATCTATAATAGTATAAGGGCCAGTGTTGCCAGATTGGGTATTTTTTTCGCAATTAAGGGTAAAAATTTTGGCTCTGGAGAAATTTTGGAGAAATGAAATTCTTAGATAAAAATTTGGAGAAAAAAATACCCATGCAGTGGGGATGCGTAACGTATAAAAAAAAAACGTCATTCTACTGCTTCAGTTTGGAAATTAGAACAGTATTTCAAAGAAAAAATAAGAAAAAGGCAAAAAGCTAAGCCGATATTATTAACTTTTTGCCTTTGGGTAAAACTCAAGCAAATTGTATCATTTTGGAGAAAAATAATATCAAATTTGGGTATAAATAGAAAATCACATCTGGCAACACTGAAGGGGCCACATTTATTCTGTGGCTGTATGATCACTTTATCGGTGAAATGCGATTGTTCGTAGGTTCGATGGACGAACGAAATTTATGTATTTTTTAATTTTAAATTTTTATTATGAATTTTTATACTTATTTATAGAAAATTTTCCATATTTCTCTATATATTGTCATGTTATGCCTTTATGTATTATAAGTAAAAACTCCTGCTGCCATCTGTCGCCGTAAATACTGAAGGACAAAGAATCGGATGCTTTATTAGTTACGGGTTAATTTGGACAGAGGCGCTTTTATTCACGCACACAAGCCTAAAATTTAATATCGTTTTATGATGTTATTACTATAAGATTTTGCCTGATATTTCATCTGCGAGCTCTTTAATTTATAGAGAATTGATAACAATGCTTGTACAACTAAAAAACTGTATGTGTATCGAGTATTACCATGTTGAAATATGTATGGGAATGCGACTGATCGCTTCCACCTTAAGGTATTGTATCGTTTTAGGTATTTTCAGGGGGGACCTGCATTTGAATATAAAAAAAAAAATCGTCAATAATAGTACCTATATTACCAAATTACCCACAATTGGTAGGCCCGCGCCGTCCAACTGATGCGTGCAGGGTACAAGAGGATCGAGGATATAGCGAAGGCGTCCGCCGAAGACTTGGCGACATCCGTCTCGCACTTGTCCAGAACCGCCGCCAACCATTTGATTAGCGCAGCAAGAGTAAGCATTTGTTTTCTTATAGAGATTGTATAAAATTTGCTAAGGTCTATACAATTTGTGTTTGCTGACGTAAATTGCTACACTGTCTAGATTTTAAAGCCGCTTTTCAACTAATTATACCTATCTATAAATAGGTAGTGTGTGGGTGTGAATGTAGGAGGTAATCTCTAGATCTACTAATCCGATTCTGAACATTCTTTCACTGATAGAAAGCTGGATTATCTCTGAGGGTATGTTAATTGAGGAACAAGAAGTTAGTCTATAATACACTTATAAATTTACGATATATCGATTTAAAAAATATTTTATAAATTTAATTTAAAATTCCTGTTAGTATAGCCTCTCTGAATCATCCTGTATTATTTAGGTGGATATTTATTTTCTTCTAGATGACGCTCATAGAGAAAGTGGAGAACCTCCGAGCGGAAGCTGAAGATGTCATGGAAGAACTCAATGTATAATCTTTTCAAACTTAGTGTATAAACGTAATGTCGGTAGTGACCCTGCCTTCTGCGCTGAGGGTCCCGGGTTCGAATCCTGGTAGGGACAGACTATGTGTGATGAGCACGAATGCTTGTACCCGACCCATGGATGTTTAATATATAAGTACTAGCTGCGCCCGGCGGTGTTACCCGCGATAAAAAGTATGAAAAATTAAAACATCTATCCCACGGGAACCATACATTTTACCGGGATAAAAAGTAGCCTATGTGCTATTCCAGACTATAATCTATCTCTGTGCCAAATTTCATCCAGATCCGTTCAGCCGTTCGGGCGTGAAAGAGTAACAAACATCCATCCATCCATCCATCCATCCAAACTTTCACATTTATAATATTAGTATAGATTATAATATTAGTATAGATTATATACTGGGTTCGTCCACTGTCGATTGTAGGGTGCCCATAATAAAACCGTTGTGTGGGACTATATAGTTGGTGTGTTCGTCTGGCGATACTATTATTATTATAATCAATTTTGTAACAAAGACTATAATTAACGTAAATATACGGTGTTACCTGAGAAATATTATAGTACAAATATGTGTGATATTGTTGAAGTACGGGTCTAGATCTTATGAAATCATTTTAAGTTCACTGTGATTTAAGTAATAATATTTTTTGTTGTTCAGTTATTAAAATAGAATACAGTTCCCATGAAATATTATGTTAAATATGTAATATGTCTTCATATGTGATTCATCCATCAAGATAATTAATAAAACATAATAATGCAAGTAGTTTAACGAGATATACATATTTATGATTGTTGAATGATTACTGTTAAGGTGGAAGCGATCAGTCGCATTCCCATACAAATTTCAACATTGTAATACTCGATACACATACAGTTTTTTAGTTGTACAAGCATTGTTATCAATTCTCTATAAATTAAAGAGCTCGCAGAATGAAATATCAGGCAAAATCTTATAGTAATAACATCATAAAACGATATTAAATTTTAGGCTTGTGTGCGTGAATAAAAGCGCCTCTGTCCAAATTAACCCGTAACTAATAAAGCATCCGATTCTTTGTCTTTCAGTATTTACGGCGACAGATGGCAGCAGGAGTTTTTACTTATAATACATAAAGACATAACATTATAATATATAGAGAGATATAAATTTTCTATAAATAAGTATAAAGATTCATAATAAAAAATTAAAAATAAAAAATACATATAAATTTCGTTCGTCCATCGAACCTACGAACAATCGCATGTACCTACGTTTTTCACTTGAGCCACTTGGGGTGTGTTATTATCTGTGTGTGCAGATCGTCATGTATCCCTATTTCCTGTAATCCAAGTTTTTAGGATTTGTCTGCACCCAAAACATATTTTTTCGGGTTATTATAATAAAATAACCTACATACCTACATAAGGCATGTATTTATTTTTTTAAATAATCAATGAATGAATGAATATGTCATGTTTCAATTGGTTGTAAATATCATTGAAACCTATCAAAATATTCGTCGTCTTGACTAGTGGTCTACGTAGCCTAATGTTCTACACGGTTGATGCAAACGTGTACTATAGCAAGTTCAAATCTTGCCGGTGGGCTTGTCTTTTTGAATGATTGATATTGTTTCTGTAAGTGAATATTAGATTTCCAAAACACACAGCTCGGCCGTGTTACTCCAACATGGTGTGGTAGTAATATAACGAAAATATATATAGGTAGTATGTACACCTTCCAAGGCCATAGCTAGATGATGTCGTGTTACGAAATATGTCGCGCGAGTCTTTGTCGATTTATTGATCAATTTATCAAACATTTTTTTAGGCACTGCCGGGTGTGCTACTGATATATATATATATATATATATATATATATATATATATATATATATATATATATCTCTATATATACTAGATGCGCCCGGCGGTGTTACCCGCGATAAAAAGTATGAAAAATTAAAACATCTATCCCACGGGAACCATACATTTTACCGGGATAAATAGTAGCCTATGTGTTATTCCAGACTGTAATCTATCTCTGTGCCAAATTTCATCCAGATCCGTTCAGCCGTTCGGGCGTGAAAGAGTAACAAACATCCATCCATCTATTCATCCATCCATCCATCCAAACTTTCACATTTATAATATTAGTATAGATATATATATATATATATATATATATATATATATATATATATATATATATATATATATATATATATATGTGTGTATATATATATATATCAGTAGCACAGCCAGCTGTGACTAGAAAAAATGTTAGAATACATCGACAGCGACTCGCGCGACATATTTCGTAACATCGGTTTTTAGTAATTATTCAATATTGAATCAATCTGAGAAAATCTACATAGCGACCTATATGTGTACCTATCTCTTCTTCTTACTTACTGACTAGCTATAGGAAGGTACCAACCAGCAAGGCATGTATGTATATATATATATACATACATATATATCCAACCAACTAACCTAACACGATTGGCGATACAAGAAAGCAAGCCCCGGCACCTAGTATGAACGGGTTTTTCGAAATTATAGGGAAGCCTAATGAATGGGATACCCCTTGAACGTTTGAACAAATCAAGTGCGACATAGCTCGTAATTGAATAAATCTAAGAAAACATACCTATGTGCACCTATTTCTCTTCTTTTTACTTACCGATTTATTATAGAGTAGCTATAAATTGGTACCAACTAGAAACCTACTTAGTTTTAGATATATTGATATTACTTTTTTTTTCGTTTCTGAACGCAAAACCTTATACCTCGGATACGAGTACTCGTCTACATAATAAATAGGTGCCTAGGCCGAAAATAACTGGTTTTGATGCACATACATTCTGTACTTAGATATTATGTATGTGCTTACCTACTGTTATATTTTTTAAAATTATTCTCTTTGGATTCTGTTAATCTGAGGTATAGATATTTAATAAATATAAAAGTCGGTAAGCACTTACCAAGTTCTTAGAATGTATAGAATAGTGTTACTTATTTTGTTCTGGGTGTCTACGAAGTTAATTTATTATATCTTGACCAAATTGGCAGCATGTCTATGGTATGCTGATGCCAAATTCCAGAATTATAAAAAAAAATGGACTCACTACTCTGCTGCGACCGATTTCATGTTGTTTGTGATTATGTATGTAAAAACTTACTTCAAAATTCAAATAATAATTGTGTGGGATTTGCGATTAGTTTTGTTTTAATTTGTGTTTTGTTTGCTATTTGAATTGTAATGGAGATACTGATGGAATGTGACACTGGTGAAAGTCGGGACAACTTGGTAACAAATACCTTAGAGCATAACTCGTATTGTAAAGTGGCTACACAACATAAGTTCAATTTCATGATTATCACTTGCTTGTGCTTCGGACAACACAGCCCGATCTCTCTGATTGTACCGGATTGCCATCCCATCGTATTATGAGAGTGAAGAACATCAGCGCATCTAGTGGAATCTATTATATTAGTATAGATTCCAAAGTTGTACAGCAGTGACAGCCTCGTTGGCAGAACGCTCGCCTTGGAACGAGGTGTTCAGGTTCAAACCCTGGCTCCCATCACTGAGATTTCCGGATTTTCATGTGCGAATCTTATTTTCCATAAAAAATATCACTTGCTGTACGATGAAGGCAAACTTTGTGAGGAAACCTGCATGTCTGTCAAAAGTCGTGTGAAGTTCACTAAACTGCACTGGGCCTACGGCCTATATGCCCCTCATATTGAGGAGGCGTGTGCCCGATATAATGGCGATGGGCTCACCCTCTATTACATTGGTACCAAAATACCATCGGTGAAATGTGGGTGCATTGCAGTGTGACGGTGTATGTTGGCCCGTCTCTGGAACGATGATTGAATGATTGAATCTATACATGTCACAGCAGCATTTACCTTATAATAAGTATGGATACAGTAATAATTATTATTGGACTAAACAATTATTTTTTTCTTTTTAGCGGAGGAATGAAGCACAGGAGGTTGCAAGAATCAAGATGACTGTAAATTGTATAGAGTCGATTCTATATCATAATATTAGTATTTGAAACAATGTTATATTTACCTAATTTTAGAATACCAACAACAAACAACATTGTTTCAAAGAAATTTGGAAATGTAGCTGTATCCCTTATTAGGTATAGAACTACATTGCCAAATTTCTTATTCCCTTGTAAATTATAATAAATATTGTTCTTGTTGTTGATCTGGTATATTGTAAAGCGTAATACTTTTACAGTTATCATGCAAACCTTGCTATATTTATAAGATCTATACAATAAACATTATATTTACGAACATGAAAGTATACATTTTTCTTTTCTATCTTTTATTTCTGAAACTTTTAATATTGCAAAGCTCGCAAAAGTATTTCTATTATTTTACAACCGATAAATAAGTTTTTTTATGATCGCTCTACCTGGTGGCATAAAAAGACAACTTTTAGTATGCGAGACTTTTAACAAGTGCTGCGCTCTAGCGGCACAAAAAAGACGTGTATTTGTCTATGTGTGAGTGCCTATTTATACAAGGATTTTAGAAGCCATGGTATCTCATCCATTATAAATGATTTCAGGTTAATGTTTTTTTGGATATTTCAATGCAATGTCGTAGTAGTGCTCGCAATTTGCAACATCAAGTCTCATAGATGCTCGATGTTCGTGTAACTAGTTGCAGAAAAACAGGACCATCTATCGAAAATGTGCGGCAACCGACCCTGAGCATTCACCTTAAATGATTAAATATATTTCGTATTAAATCAAAAGTCTAGTGTTTATTTTCTATTAAAATAAGTTATTATATTTAGTTGTTTGAAAGCAATTCCTGACAGTCATAGAGGGTATAACGTTATGTTGACAGTAATATACAAAAAAATGTAATCAACAGTTTATTCATCGCTTTTTATACAAACACGGTTTCAGCGTCAGCGCCGGTAGTTTCGACTTCTTGACGGGCGGGTCGCGTATTTTTACAAACTCCATGAAGAAGAACACTTGGTTGCTCTTATCCAGTTCCTTGAGCTTAAAACCGAGCCGTTGGACTCCGTCGGCGAAGTTCTCCACTTTGTCGAAACGGCTCTCAACTTCCGCTACTAGGAGGTGACCACTGGCGACAGAAAATGTGTTGTAAAGTTTAAGATAAAGGTTCTAAAAACATGTTCATAATGTATAGACGATAAACAGAACAGAATCATAGCATACTTAATTGAGGTAAGCCATTGAATGATTCTAAAATAATAATAAAGAGAAAACAAAATGAGCTTTATACTATAATAATTAGAGTAGAAATTCCCTCACCCCATCTTCAATATCCTATTAGCTTCGACAAGATACTGCGTGAGCTCAGTCCCCATCAACGCCAGGCAGTACACTGCCACGTCCATGGAGGCGGTCAGTAGCGGAGTGTGGGCCATGTCGCATGCCTCCACGCCGGGCGCCGTCCCGACCAAGTCGAAGGAGCGTACAGTGTGTGGCACACGTCTTGATAAAGCTGCCTCACCACAACCCAGATCTGCTATTGTGTTTGATTTCGGCCTATGTTAGGTAAAATAATAAGCGTCAATAGGCCAGTGGTTATAGGGGCGCAGTTGTAACTGAGAGGTTCCTGATTCGATCCCCACTCTGACCTTGAATGTGGATTTACAATGTACAATTTAACATTATATGGTATGAAGATATTAAAAAAAAAGATAAATGAATGACCTGGTCCAATTACGGTGAAGGAAAACATCGTGAGGAAACCTGCATGTCTGAGAAAACCCTTCGAAAGATGTGTGAAGTCCACCAACCGTGGTGGACTATGGCCTAATCCCCTCGCATTGAGGGGAGGCCTGTGCCCAGCAGTGGGACATTAAAAAGGGCTGGTATTATTTAATGACCTGTTCCAATCGGTCACTCGGCTCAAAGTGTCAAATAGTTATTTGATCTGCGATGGGTGTAAGAAAACCCCCAGACCATTGTATGGTAGGCATTGGTTGTCTTCTGGTAACTTGAGCTATGGGAGTCGTACTTACATTTTTATAATCTTCTTAACAATAACATCAAGTGGGTTTACCGGCCACTTCTTTAACTGCTGTTGGTACCCCTGATGGTACGTCTGGAATGCGGCTGGGTCATTTTGGAACAATTCTTTGGCTTCTGAACCAGATGATGTGTATAACTTCTCATTTAGATATCTAAATTGTGCAGCTAAAAATAAACAAAAAAATAAGGGTATTAAATTATAACTATGTAACCATCTTTATTTAAACAGTGATAGTCAAGTTGGTAGGTTGCTTGACATGGAAACAAAAGTGATAGGTTCAAATCTAGCTCACACTGCACAGATTTGACGATTTCATGAGTGAATCTCATATTTATCATTAGTTCAGTGATGAAGGAAACAGTGAGGGAACCTAAATTTCCGAGAAAACATAACCAAGACTAGCTTCTGGCACTGGGACATGGTAGGCAATGGCTTCCCCCTTCTTTTTAGGGGAGGTCCATATCGAGCAGTGGGATTTAAAATGTATAATTCATAACATACCTTTAAGTCTCTCTAACATTCTTTGTCTGAGCTTATTGCTGGAGCTTCCAGTGTTAATGTGATTTCTGTTGCTCTGATTTACTAACATTGCTTTAATCTTCTCTTTCTTCTTGTTGACATTATTCACCTCATTTGATCTTAAACTATTCACAATTGTCTTCTTTTCAAGAATAAGTTTATTGTTTCTCTTATCTTTCCTTTTATTACTTTCTTTGAATAATAATTGTATGTCTTTATCATCATTATCAATGATTTCTTTAATTTTTTTTCGTTTAGTAGCTATTATTAATTCATCGGTGTCAATGTCATTTTCCAGTTCCTTTTTTATTACTTTGGGTTTGTTGTCACGTTTGCGTTTCTTCGTAATAACACGGGTGATATCAATGTTAGATTCTGATTTGACATTATTTGTTTTTGCATATTTTATTTTCCGGTCATCGTTTGATGAATTTAGTTTTTTCTGTAAGTCATTAATGGATTTAATGGGCTACATAAATTAGGCTCCGAATATCATGACCCTCGTCTACCCCATACATAATTTATTGTGTTGTTTAGGACCATACTCATGAAAGAAAAAGACCAATTTCAATCATAGCTTCAGATATTTTGATTTTTAATATGAAAGAACGGAAATATATTCGGTTAACATTTTAAATTTACCTATGGAAGTAATATTGTATCGATGTATGAAAATGCGCAAATTAGCTTTTGGTATGTATCTCAAGAGAATTTAGCATGGTACGAGATTTGTTTATAAACTAACCTGACTTTTTTGTTCAAATCCAACATTATTATTAGACGCATCCTCCTCCCATGCCGGTATTTCAAACATGTTTACACTAAGTACCGTTCGTGGAAGTAATGTTTCAATATACTTTCTATACACTATACACGTAGGAATTATAATCAATGTGATAATTTATAGGTTATGTTTACTGACATTACGCGGACGCGAACCACAGAGAAAGTAAACACATGCATGACGAAAAAGAAACATGAACGAAACGAAGTTTGTGGACTGTCAAAATTGTGCGTGTAGTTTCAAGAACTGTGAAATAGAAGCTGAACAACTGTTTTTAAAAAAACAGACGACAATTTACTTAAGTATCATTTGTTTTGCATTGAGTCCATTTATTTTTGAGGCTACTATAATCTGACGTTCAGGGAATTTCCCCGTGACCTTAATATGAAAATACAACTGCGCGTTTCCAGCTGCCTTCTGGGTGAAAGATGTAGGTTCGATGCTCACATGCTGATAATTTTGGAAGCAAATTCTTTTTAGTGTAATTTTGCGTAACCATACAAAATAACAACACATAGGACGGCCCCTTTACTTACATATTTTATTTCACTAAAAGTGGATTATTAAAAGCTTATCTACTTACAGCTATTCCTACTTTCATATTATACTAAACCTTTCCAACTTAACTTACTTAATCAATGTTTAATCTTACTACCTATCATAAATACGTAGATTAATAGAGAAATTACAGCGATCGTAAAATAACGTCGCCTTGTATTATTCTGGGAGTAACGAGAGTTCGGATATTTTAAAATATTGTTTCGATAAATAGGCAAGAAGGCACTTTAAGTAAGTTTCCTACCTACTAATCATCATTATCTACCTATTTAGTGAAGCTATTAAAGCAATAAGAACACTACCAACTGTGAAGGCTTGGTATCAAGGGGGCGGGGGGTATGAGGTAGTACCTTGTATATCTAGCTATTTTTATGTATTGAGGTAGTTCTGCTAGAATATTGTTGCAATGCAACGCATGTAGTATGATAGCCAAATTGGTCAAACGCTCGGCTTATACACAATGCGTGCAGGTTCAAATCCCGGCTTGCACCTCGGGAATTTTTGCATTTCATTCGAATCTAATTTTCAATTATGATTATAACCCGGACGTCTTGTTTACCAATCGGCACGCTGGGTCAGTGCGGTGAATTTAGCCCTAATCTCCCTTGCATTGAGGAGATTTCCAGTATACACGCAATAGGCTTGTGCCCTATTACATTAGAACTAAAATACTTTCGGCGAAATGCGACTGCACCACAGTGCATCTCTGCTTACTCCTCCGGAAATAGTGGCTTGATGGTGTTTGTGTATCCAAGTATATTCACTAATCTATTAGGTCAGTGAGCCAGACATTGTCTTTACTAAATAACTAACTAAATGCAAATTTTGTTGATAAGGTATGTAAGTTCTTAAAATGAGAGTTTATATTAGTAAGGATATGTGGACAGCGCCAATTCGTCAGGGCGAATGCGCATGCCTGAAATTCGATCATGCGCGGTATCATTCACATCCAACACCCACGGATTCGCTGTTTTTGTTATTTACAATATTAAATTTGAATGATTTTATACCTTGGTATCAGTTAAAAAAATGATTAGTTTATAACTAGCAAAATGGCGCCGTTAATTTTACGTACGCGCTGGATAAATAACTAATGGGGTGTTTTTAAGATAACCTATAACTGTAGTGTAGTTGTTATTAATGATTAGCGGTGTGTGTTTTGGTTGTATACGTGCTAATGTTGGTTAATTAAAAATATTAGTTTTATCGAGAAACACTGGTCGAACAGTTCGGTTAGTTTTGATTATGTGCTGTGGTCAGAACACATGAAACATTAATTAAGTACTGCCTAGGCAATTTCTATTTAGGTAAGTACCTACCTACGTATATTGCAAATGTTTTGTGATTAGCATTGAACGTTACAATTTCATTTGTTTATAGCTTATGCCTACCTAATTTAAATTATACTGATAAAAATAATAGTGTAAAATGAACATTACATTTCTGGACTGTATGTATAAGTAAGTATTTAAATTTGCATTTGTTTTCAGGCCAATTTGAAGGTCTCTCTTAACAAATTGGTAAATAGGAGTTGTAAGTTAGTTAGACCATAACGTAGGCTCCAACCTACCCATCTCAGCAAGCCTATGCGTACGCTGATAATGAAACATTTTATTTATACCTACTTATAAATCTTATACATCAGTCTTACGTAGCCACTAACTAATTTATGTTGTTATCCTATAAGCATGCGGAAAATCTAGAAGTCCGGTTAGGTCTCTACCAGGCACTGGGATAGAGCATTCCGACTTCATAATCGTAAATAATTACTGACAATTTGAACAAGCTTTGAAAAATATAAAGGGTAGACTGTATTTCAGTAGGTAATTGAGCAATTATTTTGCCATTAGGGGACGATAAGGCATTCGTTTTTTTGTTCGCACCAATTTTCATAAATTATGTCGGTACCTATAATGTGATAGAGTCGTCATTAAACTATAGTTATTTACTTATTGTATTTTTTCAGCGGCATAGAGCTTTTCATCCCTCCCTATAAAGGATTGGAAATAGTCCATCTAACAACCTATTTGAAATGAATTCTTTGTTTACCCAGGTCGTTAAATAAATATTTGAAATGCTGAAACAATCCAGATGATGTTTGACAGCGGCCTGCAGTGATGGCTTACTTGATTTCAAGCAGACAAATGAGCAAATTAAGAAGGGAGAAAGTAGTAAGTAGCATTATCATTATCCATAACATACAATATATTTTCAGACTGTTGATCAAGTACTCCTTCTTTACAGTGGAGTTGGCGATGCCAATGGAGCGTGATCACGGTAACAGCCGTCGCTCTTGTCATCTACAACGCGGTGGCCAACATGTGGCTGCTCCACCCCACGTCCTGCCCCATGCACAGCACGCCGCCCCCATCAGACCCTCCGACCTGCGAGCCTTGTATCGACACAGTCCCGAGCTCCACCTTAGATGACGACCCCTTATCAAGACTAGACCTCCGCCTCGGCAGATGGGACGGCACCCGCTCCTACAAACTGTTTGACTACGCAGCAGTCGGAGACTTATACCCAGAAATTTCAACCAATCGCCGCATTTGCCTCGCAACACAGAGCTCCATAGAGCGGCTCCACGAATTGTTCAGAATAGGGGAACACTGGACTGGTCCTATATCTGTCGCTGTTTTCGTCACTGGCGATGAAATGAGACTTTTAAGGGCGTTCGTGGCATGGCTGTTTACATGTCAGCCAGAGATATACTCTCGATTGGCATTGCACGTTGCTATGCCAGCAGATAGGCCTGGCGTCCACGGCACGATGCCAGCGTGGGCTAGAGACTGCGATGCTGCACCTTTGCCTAGGGGAGAAAGGCGTGCCGACACTGTCTCTTGGCGCGCGAGGCATCCGTACCCTCAGAATCATTTAAGGAATCTAGCAAGGAAGAACTGTCATACACCGTACGTTTTTCTAGTCGACGTAGATATTGTTCCTACTAGAGGAATGGCAGAAGCGTTGGATAAGTTCTTAGCAACCACCCCGAAGTGTCCGCTGTGCGCGTACGTGGTGCCAACGTATGAGCTGGACCGAAGAGTGGCGAATTTTCCGCCGAATAAGTCTGAGCTGGTGCGGCTGTCGAGGAAGAAATTGGCGATACCATTCCATAGAAAAGTATTTATTTATAACCAGTATGCGTCGAATTTTTCCAGGTTAGTACTCTTGACTGACTACGAGCAAGATATAGTTTTTATGTGTAGAAGTGGCAACATTATGCCCACTGGCAACATTCTGATGATTGCCATATAACTATTACATAATACTATTATCATCTAGAACGGGGTTTCCCAACCTTTTTTACATGCTGTCCCCCCCGGATTATAAAAAAAAATTCACGCCCCCCTATATTTTTCTTCATTGCTTCAATAAAAAACACAATTTATTTTACACGATTTATTATTTATTAATGGGATGTTTGCGCCTGCATTTTTTGAACCAGTTGGTCGATATCAGGTTCTGTTTTTGACAGAGCTATCATCAAATAATTATCGATTGCAAGACATTTCGCATCGATAAGTAATTAGATTAATATCCGAACACTTCATACCCCCCCTAAGATCTCTCTACGCCCCCCCCGGGGGGGCACGCCCCACCGGTTGGGAAGTCCTGATCTAGAACATAGTATATTAGAAACAAAAGTAGGTAGGTACAATTATGGTAGGAATTGCTAACCGGCTCACCAGCTGAACATGCCGATCGAAACACGGAGGATTTGAGTTTTATCATGAAGTCAGATGTTATAATGCTGTCTCCTTTCCCCGGTCCTAAGAAGCTAGCATGCCATAACGCGGCAGTAAATCAAAGAGCACGTTTTTCAAAGAGCCCGAGTTTAGTGCAGTTAAGTCGTTGTAAACCAACTCAATGTTGTAGTGTCTTGATGTATACTTTCCTCGCAGATGGGAAGCAAACGGTGGCAACGAGAGTTCGGAGACGCATGTAAGCCATAACGTGACCAACTTCGAACTGCTTTACGAGCCGTTCTACGTGGCCCCTGACACCGTGCCCCCGCACGACGAGCGGTTCCTGGGGTACGGGTTCACTAGGAACACGCAGGTCAAGTACCTCTTCCTTATAATATAATGTTAGTTTGCGAGCTAGCACGACCTGCAATGTTATGGTAGTTCCTTGGCTGCGTCAACTCAACGTCAACTATATCTGCGTTGTGGTTGGTTATTTATCCAATTACCTACTCGTAAGTCCAAAATGATTTTGCAACTGTTCAATTTTCTAAAAAAAAATCAATTTTGTCAAAAAAAACACTACTTATTAAATAAAAGCGCATCAAAACGAAAATTGGACGTGGTTAGTGTATTGTGCTCTACTGCCCTGGTAACAGAAAAAGCAGTAAATTATATTTTGTTATTTTTTTTATCCTTAATAGCATCCGAGGCTCTTAACTAATCAATAATCCGTGTTGTTTTGTACATTTTCACTAACAAAATATTTAAATCTGATGTCAGCTAGTCGTAGAGACGTAATAAAGACAAAACGGCCTTTTGCGAGGTTAGACTATCATACCTAACTTGCCAGGTTACACACACTGAGAAAAAAGATAGGTAAATGCAAACCTAATAATGTAGGTAATGCAAAAAATAGTTGAATACAACCTAATTTAGGTTTTCTGAACCTAGTGTAGGTAAATAGTTTTACCTTCGATTGGGTAAATACAACCTACAGTGTTTGGTAGCGTACTATATTACGTAATTTTAACCTATTTTACGTTAAAGAAACCTTTTGTTTTACCTAACTGTTACGTTAACGGGCCGTCACCTAATATACACATTTAATTTTACCTATCACTATCAGTGAATACTACCTAGTATGATTACACATAGCTTAAAAACACCTAATAATAGGTAAAAAACACCTAATAATAGGTAGTCGACTAAATTGTACTTAACCTAAATAATTATTTGGAATTAAAATTGTACATTCGGTTCCTATAACCTAATAAAAGGTTGTAATAACCAATAAATTGTTTTGTATAAACCAACTACATTAACATTTTCATAAAGTCATCGCAACTGATTGCAGTTGTCTCTAATTAACCTTGGCAGTAGGTTAAATAAGCCATTTTAAAGGTTTTTTAAATATGCAAAACAAAAGTCTGTTGAAATAACACAATCCTGTTATAATATATTTGTTATAAGGTTTTAAGATATAAAACCTAATACTACCTAGTTATGCACAAGTTAAGTAAAACCTACTCATAGGTAAAATATATAAGATATACATTTAAGGATTAAATGGAGATGGTGCGGCTCATTAGGACCACGCCATGGCCTTATTTATACCTACTTACTCTGTGGCAAGAGCATAGCAAAAATCACATTTATACATTATATGCACAGTCACAGATTATCAAGTAGGTACATAATTTGGAGAGCACATATTTTTTATGCTATGTTTTTCTTTTGGTATGTATTTACCATGCTAATTTATTTAGACGGCCAATCTCGTTACACAACATTTGACGCCAGTTTTTTGGCTATTACCCGAATTGTGTGTTGCCACATCTCTATTAAATTTACCTCTATATACAAAATTTTGTGACACTAAATAAATGATGATGGATAGGGCGCCACAATGGAATAGACTCTGTGCTATCTTTTTTTATTATTGAAATACTTAACTTATACATATTTTTTTGCTTTAAAAGTATTACATAAACCATGATTGATCTGTAGTGCATAAGTCATTTTTTGTTATAGCTTTCTTCCCGAAAACAAAACAGATGTAGTTGGTTCCAGTGGCCACATGACATAATCCATATTTATTATTGGCGATAAAGACATGTTTCATTTATAAAATATGGTTATAATTACAAGAATAAGTTTTTTACGGCGGATCTGGCCATCTTTTAAAAATTGTGCTAGCAACACTGGCCACTGTATAGACAGACAGTCATTTTTGCGTTCGCTTCGGTCGGGCCGGCTGCGACAGCGCGCTGTGCTGTTGTGGCGCCTTTTTTATTGCTTTCATTATACTGGGTTCGTGAAAATATGTACTGGGTTTGTGAAGTGAAGTCATGGAAGTGCTACTCAACGATTGGCAAATGCCAGAAGAAATTATAGTAAAATTACTGGTAAGCTATTCACAACCAATTACATTTAGCCCTAGTTGCGTTAGATTTACCTATTTTGTAAATGTTGATAGGTTATTGATGGTAAAATATGATTTGGGTATTGATTATATGGTTCAATTTATATTGGTATCTGCTAATATTGATGTGGTTTTAGAGCAGCAAACTCCAACAAATATTACGCGTCATCTTATCGGATGGTATGGATGGGGTCTTAGGATTTAACCCCGGTACATCAGATACCTCCTGGGTTTGTCACAAACGTCTGCGTAAATAAAAATATGGCATAGGTAAATTAGGGATTCCAACAATATTAGCTTTATATGGCTTTATTTTGGTTGTTTGTAGGTTATTTAAATTTTATTATAAAGCCTGAGGTTTTGGGATACTTATTTGTCATTGCATGGTTTCTGCATTGTTCTTGTATTTGCTGTTTACAGAGGAAAATATTGAATTGAATGCAATAGAACACCTTATCGAGGAAGATTTGGTAGCGCTGATTCCAAGCACCAGAGTACGGGCTAAATTACAAAACGAATAGAGAAACAAAAATTTGATGTTGGCATGCTTTCTTGTTTATGATGAGATTGTGACAGCTGGTGTATACATATTTAATTGATTTAATGTGATTTCAGAATATTAGCAAAAGTACAGCATCTTCAACTACTGAAGAAAATCCAACATTTGATTAAGATGTAAATATGGAAAATATGTCAATAGATTTAGAGAAAGCACGAGAAGTATTTGAAAATGTGATGCATGAAAAGTAAGGCTGAAGTTAAAAATGCAACCTAAATTATTATTTTATTTTTATTTTGTGTCAATTAAACACAACTATTGCTGTTTCAGAGAAAATAAATCTATTTTAAAATTAGTGGAAGACTTTAAGGCAGGGAAATACTTAATGGATTATCTTAAAAAAATGAGGAAAAAATTAATTAGGTACATAATACCTATCATGTTGGCATTATTAATGTACTTTAACGTATCCAGTTGATTACCGTTACCTATTAATTATTTTGCTATAATCAAGTAAATACTTAGTTACTACCTACTACCTATGTACCCTACACCTATCGATAAGGTAACTCTAACGCAACTAAAAAGGTGCAGACAATTCTCAGTAGGTTATATTAAAGCACTTATTAGGTATCCAATACCTACGCAGTACACTACCGGAAACTATAAATTAGGTTATTTATACACATTGAAAAGGTTACAGACATCTAACCATCATCTAGACTAGGTTTAATTAAATCATTTATTAGGTATATATCAAAATTTATTTGGTCAAGTTTAACGTATATTAAGGTAAAATTAACGTAAAATACTAGGTGTTATTAAATGTTTATTAGGTTATAGTATCGAACCTAATATTAGGTTTTTGTCGGACAACCTAGTCACTACGTAACTTTAACCTACTATTAGGTGATAGTTACCTTACTAGAAATAGTTTAAAATAACCTAATGAGTCGGTACAACATAAGTTTATGTAATAACTAGTGCACTTGGTTGTTGTTACCTAATGCACTACGTTGTCCGACAAATACGCAATATTAGGTTAAATATTAGGTAACCGGGACCTAATTTTTTTCTCAGTGCAGATATGATTGTAGGTATTTTATCTTCTCCAGAAGTTTTTCGTGTATTATTTGCAATTTTACGCACGATAATTACAACAAAACTTTCAAATAAACTAACATGAAGTTTTTAAATAATTTTAAAATATTCCGCTGTATATCTACCGAATTGATACTCCATTACGAGCGCCTTCCAAAATGAATTATAACCATAACCTTGACGGCACATAATCACCTAATTGTAGCAACGACGTTCCTGTGTTTATGACCCTGGCTACCCGCCAGCTGATTGTGACGTAGCATCCGTGGTTATGGTGGAATTAGGCTATTACATCAGCAGTTAGCACCATGGTGTGATATCAGGATTCAGGACTAAGTAAGCATTTAAAAAATCTGTAACTTATTTTCGAATTACAACAGTTTTCAATGTCGTATTAAACAAGGACTTTGGGCATACTTTTTTTTTATAAATTGACATATCGAAATTCTTTCTTCACAAAATGATTACAGGTTTAAGGCTTAAGTCCTTTCTGCATCACCTGTATCTTGCACCAAGATTTAACTGCATTCAATAGAAATAAGAGAATACTCATCAAAAACTAGATTTTTATCATAATACAGCGAAAGTGTTTTTTATTAAGGGTCATTATGTATTGCCGATCCATTTTCTTAATTCTACGTAAGTACAGTCAAGGTCACTGGTGGTTGTCTGAATCTGTGTACGGTAGACAAAAATAACCGTTTTATAGACCGACAGCTGTTCGCAACAGTACGACCTCGACGGTACCAAGTTTAAAACAAGTCGTACGATCAACGATTTTTGAATTATGTTAGGAATTAGTAGGTACTTTTACTAATAGCATTGAAATAAGCTATGTGGACAAGGGGACGATCTTTTATCTAGAAATCCATTGAGGCTTGGCCAACGGAATCATCTATAGACCTAAATAATGTAGGGGGATAAGTACTTAAGTAAGAATGCATGGTGGGATTAGTGATCATCACAAAAATCATTGACAAATAATAAGAAGCAAAAATACAAGTAGACAATTTTCATTTACACGGGTACATTTGCTATTTATTACAAGCGTATTGTCTTCGTGTAAACCGAGCATTAGACCAGCAGCTGCGAGCAACGATGATAGTGATGATAACAAGGCCTACGCAACGCCTGTTTTCATCAATGACGTGTAGCTGTTGACTGACGGATGACGTGAGATAGCAACAGCGTTTTTCTTTCGGTTGTGATGAAACTTTTTGTACCTACTTATAGATACCTACTACGTTTAATTTCACACTGGTCTCCAACAACTGGTGTTTCTATTACATTTGTATGATGGTATGATCGAACTTCTTTTTCTCGTGGCTTGTTTCAAATTTGCCATTTCGTAGAGCCCCCCTGCTTTTCGCGTCATTCTTTCAAGTGGTTATTGGCCAGCAATATTATTAAACATCTCTTAATTTTTGCGGAAAACGAAAGATCTTCCAGCTAGGCGAATGGTTTGCCTGGCGGGGCGCCCGCTATGCCCCGACGGTTATTGCCGGGTTCTTGTATACTTATGTTATCCGAAAACTCTTATAGCGTGTTACAGGTTCGTATGGAGGTTCGTATGGATTCCTTGTATTGTATTGTATTAATTAAATTAATTATTTTATTGCGTTTGCGTCTTCATATTTTTTGTAATATTTACTTATTTTTTAGTGGCTTTCGTGGTGTTGCTCGATTATTGTTGTTCTACGGCTAGTGATGGGCTATTTAGTCGGCGTTAGCACTTATATTACTACAAAATGAGAGTGTGGTGTGATGCGCGTCTGAATTTATTTAACTCATTGCGAAATATGGTACTTGCTGGTTTGTTTCAAAAAATAACTTTGACGTCATATCGAACTGCGGAATGTGTGTGCCGACGTCAAGTAAATTCCTTGCCGCAGTTTCCAAATCCCTGTTTGCCTCATTATCGTGAAATTACTCATCTCCCATTATAATAATAAAAAAAAAATCGCCAAACAAACACACCATACGTTCCCACACTAAGCGACACTTGTATCATAGGTACAGTGTATAATCATTATAAAGATATTAAACATCCATGCGTGTTCATCACATAAAGTTTGTCTCTACCCAGATTCGAACCCGGGACCTTCAGCACAGAAAGTAGGTTCGTCACTCATGACAATGACAAACACATGACTCAAAAACGGGTGGGCCGATTTTTATAATTTGTGATTTTTTTAATTTGTCTCCATCACGAGTAGCAGAATAACTATTAAAATAAGGGAAAAAAAACAAAAAAACCCAAAAATATAATAATAAAGACCGTTAATTTTCTCATACATTTGATTCTCAAGCGGTACGAAGTTCGCAGGGACAGCTAGTAAGACGTAAAACATACAGTTTAATTTAGTGCGCTGTCAAAAATACTGTTTCGTATGAATATAAAATCGTTAGGAGTACGTACTTAAAGTTCCTTTATAGACAAAACAGGAAGTGCAAAATATGTGGTGATCAATATAGTAAATGGCTTCAGTAATGTAATTGTCAACAGCTCATATCTTTCAGCACCTATTCCACTGCCAGTATCGTGAATCAAATCGCAAGAACTACGCCGCACCGCGTGCAATGCTGAAAACTATTAATATTAATTTACTGGCGGCCTTGGCGATGATGAGAAATCTATATTTTGCACACCTACTATGTTTTGTACAGTTCAATATGGGAGGTTGTGGCGGACGAATGGATATTGTAATGTAGCTAAAGGGTGACGACATTACCACCCGCGTTTGGGACTTACTTGACAAACAGCTATTTTACTTGACCAGTATCGCTAGGTATTTCTTTTTACTGCCATATACGTACTTTTCCAGCTACGCTACGGGTAGCCATTCCTTTGATTTCCATTGAAATCGTTAACTTCAAACAAAACTTTGCAATGCAGGGAAGTGGATATTTTTCTTCGATTCATTTCGTTACGGGTTCCAAGACAATTAGTTTTGCCCCGGGACTCGCTGAGGGTCAAACCTTGGACTTGTCGTTGGTCGCTGCTCTGACCTGGCTTACAGGAGCAACAGATGTGGGAGTGTGAGGTGGGCCTAGTCCCAAATAAAAAAAAATATATAGTGATAAATGTTGCAGTATATTTACGGTAGTTACGGTCGCGAACATTAATATGGGACTCATTTGATATTTCATAATGCAATAAGGTCGTATATCGTCAAATCTGAATGCTGTGTCTCCTAGTAGTACCCTTACGGTATACATTTTCTTCACGATATTCAACCTTAAATGGGTCCCAAATTATAGTCCGCGACTGTACCTTTACCTGTTTTTTAAGGGGTGCGTCCCCGCAATTCCTTAGACAACCCACCGTTTTATACATAGGTACTTACTAATGTCTCTAGTCCACAGCTCGAAGACCCCTTCCCCTGAAGTGAATTTTCCTGGCTACGGCTTTGCGTCGTAGGGTCTAAGCTCATGAAGCCTAATTATTTGCCTCGTTACAGTAGCATCAGTGGATACATTCTCACTGGTATTTCATTGGCAGAGGTCAATGCAGTGTTACCCTTACAGACTCCGCGGTGGCTGATAGATTTGTTGCGTCGCCGGCCAAATTGTGTTCAGCTTGGCTCCACGCCATAATCGATGCTAACAGGCACCATGTTGATAATACTGGCATTTTGTATTCTCTTTTTGTCTTTGAAAAGTTATCACTATGCTTGTTGTGAGTTGAATGTGTTATTCAATTTTGCTATTTTGCGCGATTATGCAATAGGTACTTTACATACTAGCGGGTAAAGGCCGTCCTCTTGTTAGCAGTTATTAGTTAGTATAAGTTGTTAGTTAGTCTATATTTTCCGTTGTCATTATCATTATCAATAACATATGTTTAGATTATTTAATGTGACAGTAAAAGTATAAGCCACAGAATAAAAATAAGTAGAATAACTGATACAATCCTTGAATGCCGTAAAACGACAGATATAAGAATTAACTATTTACTCCATATGCAACAATTTCAAGGCTTCATAGAGTCTGCGAGATGAACTGAATATACTGAATTTTAAACTTATTTTTTTTCTTAATAAATATAAAATAGGCGCTATTCTATGAATACTGTAAATGTAATGTAATGTATATGTAATTGGTATCCAATAAATACTGATACTTTTTATATAAGATTGAAACAAATTAAATTTAAGTATTTTACGGGGGTTAACAAGTAGGTGATAACGATCACGTTTATGACATATAGCATATAGGTACATTGTGTATACATTGTTTGATTTTTCTGTGACAAAGCAAGCCAGTACCGTTTAAACGCGCACTTAGAAAGTAGTGTTATTTTTTCAATTTCAAATAATTGAACTTTCTTGTCGAGAATATGACTTTTTATAGTCTACCAATGGGTCGCTTAAAATATTTTACTGTTATTGTTAAGCATTATATAATATTTCTTATTCCTCACTGAGAGTCCGAGAAAGATTACTATTGCCTAAAAGTGGTTTGCATGAATGAAAGGTGGAGACACTTACCCTTCAATGTACAAGTAAGGTATGAGGGTTGGTGAATATATTACCCTCGCTAAATAACCAGTGGTCATAGCGTGCTAGGTCTCTTCCATCGTGTCGTGTAATGTCGCGAATATATTTGTTTACCCTCATCGCCACGCCGGGCAAATTGTATTTATCTCGACATTCCAATCGCATTTTTTTGTATTGCGACACTAGTAATCCCGTTGCGCTGAGAGCCAGATTAAACTCATTAATCTAGCGTTGTTCCAATATCGGCGATGCTTGCTATAAATTTCGGCGTGAGCGATTACCCCGGTAGCCCGATTGAATATAAAAAGCGCTTTGTTTGTTCGTTGCTTTTGTTGCTTGGGGAAATAAGTTGGCTTGATGACATCATTTGACATTAGTTGAGGGATTTAAAGAATTAATTTAATAGGGTATATATTGAAGAGACGATACATTGTGAATATTGTGTACTCATATATGGCTTCCAAATTAATTTAGTGCTTCAAGTTGTGTGTCTTACAGGCATATATGAGTACACAATATTGTACTACTATACTGTATTATTGCATGGTTACGTCGTATAAAAAAACGCCATCTCTAAAACCTTGACAATAATAGTTTTTTTTGATAAATTAAAAGCGTTTTATTTTTCGATTCTCATAATTTACTGAATGTTACGCACTATTAATCTGAAATTAGGCTTTGATTTTTTTATCTGTTGTTTTTTAATGTCACCTAGATATTATACGTACGCCTTTTACGTTTATTTTGAATTGAGTAATGCAGACAGGAACCTATATTCTGAACACGCTAGAACCTACTGTGACAGTATAAGCCGAGAGTATATTATGTACTGCAAGTATATACCCTCTAAGTCTGCCATACAATTGACTCGCAATCGGATGACAACGGCAAACACAATTGTAAAGCATCCTCTAACAATTTAATTTTACCGATTGTGGCCCACTCCGTATCCCTTGACGTCAACATCCAGAAACCATTATATATATTTGCTTAATACATAATTTACTTCAACAAACAAGCGTCGATGTTGTTGCTCTACGTGTTTTGACGACTTGGTATCACGCCAGCGTGTTGGCGTTATATTTACACGACATAAATTACATGTTGAAATAAAAATAGCCACTTTCGTAATGGAGTTACTATAGAGACGTGGCGGATCCGATGTGCATTCGGAACAGGGACTTGTATTAGCAACGACATCGTCGGACGAAATGTTTGGTTCCGTTTTATGTTACATTGCACTTTTTCTCGAGCTAATAGGTCAATGGTATCAAAGATACTGCGAGTTGTATTATGAAGCTAGGTTTTCGGTGGTAATCTTTCGTGATTTCATGGTACGGTGATTTGCACACCGCTTTACGGATATCCAAGGTAGTTGCATTGTTAAGATAAATACCTAAATGTCTGTCTGCATTTTTGTACAACTGTAAAAATATCACAGAGTGCTGCTACCTAGCTATGTATTTACTCAATGTAGAGATTGTAGAGGCAAGAAAGCAACAATTATCAGTTTGTGATACTGAATCCTTGAAAACATTGTGAATTACTAACAATTTCATTATTGTGAAATTTTATTAATAAAACGTAACTTTAAAATCTGATCTTAATAGCGTTGGTTTTTATGACGGAACAAAAAATAACAATAAGATTAAAAGAACATAATATTTGCAATCGGCAAACAAAAATGTAAACAAGGAGAACTTATATTAAAACAATATTATCAAAAGACAGCCCCACACAAAATATTTAAATTAGGAAACCCTGTAAAGACGGCCCAAAAAAAAATTTGCAAAAATGATATCCCGCTCAAATGGATGTTGTAATTTCTTACCGTACCCCCGCACATAAACAGCGGATAATCCCTTTACAAAAAACAATATAGCACGGCCAGTTAGGTGAGGGAGTGGCGCGGGTACAGCTAGGTACTAAAATAGCCCGGCGGAGTTATGAAAATATCCACACACAGAATATTTGTGCGCGCGGTGTGTAATGTGATATCTCGACGCGCCGGAATGCGGCCGCTCGTGTGCGTCAAAAAACTGACACGACTTTTTTTTTTAAATTTTTTAATGGCCTGGAATTGGGCCCCTTGGCCTGGTTATATAAATCATGAACAAGATAGGGATGAATATTTGAATACTCACGATAGTATCAATCAATCTGAAATATGTTAAATTGAAGTTGTAACTCATTCATAAGTCAACACATCGATAAAAGAAGAAATTGGGACGGAAAAATTGTTAGTGATGCAGAGGCAAAAATAACACATTAAATATAGCTGTTTATTTTTAATAAAAATTGTGGAATGCTTGCATGATCTATGAGAGCCGTCCGAAGGGCGGTTATCGCTGGACGAGCATGCTACAATGATGTTGATCTACAATCTGACATGTGTAAGGATTTAATAAATTTACTGCACGCGAAACTAATTAGCACCGAATGAATGAACTGTTCGTGTTCGATGTTACTTATGATAGTGGCCGTAATTATGACACTGTTTATGATGATAAATTAACTACCCACGACGAAAATTTACTTTTGTGAAATATAATTTAAATAACTCGAGGCTTTTATGGGTTCTGTACGATAAATTTCTCTACATAAAAGTCTTGCTGTCGCTTCGACCGCCTTTACTTTACTACTGGCATAAACAGATACCTGTTCCAAAAAGATTTGAAGGGATTATTTCGAAGGCCATCATAGTCTTCAGTTCAAAGCCACGGCTCCGGAAACAGTGATATAGATGCTAATAGTAAATGTTCCTTCTATGACGGACTTAAAACATAAATTAATTATTTTGATTTGATTTCATTATCTTTTACACAACATTGAGATTTTAACTAAAGATTGGTATCATGCACCTTATAACATTATAAGGAAAACTCCAGCAGAAAAATGTACACAATTTTACGACACTACATATTTATTTGCTGGCTCAACATAACTTATAATATACTCAAATTATAGTCCGTATGTAAGTCCAGTGTAAAAATGTTATCTCGTGTCATTATTTTGACCTGAAAGCTTACAGCCAACAATTTACATAGTGGATACAGTGTTCGTATGAACTGTGTAAATTATTTAAAGATGTTTGTGCATCTCATTTGTTTCGTTGTCGAGGTACAAATAGTATTTTTTTCTTTTGTAATACGTGAATGTTACGGAGGTCAGTGACCCACGTGAGTGTATTTACGCTCTAGGTGCAATAGTTTATCACATAACATATAATGAAATGTTAATAAAATAGAGCTAATAAATTAACATTTCTGCGTTGATTGGGCGTTTCCCACATTCGTTTTAGCCATCTAGAAACATATTCACAGTGAATGTCATGGGCACAGAGATTTTACAAGTTATATAAATATTCTAATACGTGGTCATGGGTTACAAATTATGGACTACCTACGTAGGTACATTAATGCCAGACAGCTCTAACAGGCTCATGGCTCATGTCTAACTAATAGGTATTTAACATTTAAGTCTTCTTTACTTTTAAAATAAATGGCTATGTGCCGTGCTGACAGGGTGTGTGAACATAAATTATGTTGTGTCTTTTGGCTAGTTTTGGCCGCTCCGATAAATCTCTTAGTGCTAAGAAAGACTTTGAGTGCTAATAGCGAATTCTAATAGCTTGGTCGCATCTGTAACGAGGTCTGTCACGGTCTGCCGCCGGTTGAAGGTCGCTGAGTCATCGGGTCAATATCCAATAGTGTTTACACGATACGGATTATATTTCAATGTTACGCAAATAAAAACATCTAAAGGGAGAAAGTTTCAGATCATTTTAGTCTCTAAGCAGCGATGAATTGGTCTAGTTCTCAAAATTTGTGATCACGGGAAGATATGATAGTGGGTAATACAGGATGCTATAAATTTTCAGTGGACTCCCATTTTAAAGTTTAACTATAAACTGCTTCTAAGACAAAACGTGAATAAACTCAAACAATATGTGAACATAACTTCTTCAACGAAAGTTATTAAAACTTGAAATAAAAATATGTAACGTAACGTAAATATGTATGAAAAAAAAAGTCTGCTTATATAAAATTATTTTCTATTGGTACATTGCGAATATTTATGGGTCAGTGAGGAATATCTGACGGTCATGTCATACTTTAGATTGTTAGACCTGATTAGACCACGTCCGGTGCCGGCGGCAAGACACTTGTGTATTTCAGTTTTTCATGAGAGACGGGTGTTGCAAGACATTTATAATTATTTTTAGCGGGCGCGGGACGCTGGGCGGTTCGGATGTACCAAAATATAGGTGACACCATGCCAACGGGTGTGCTTGTCGGGATAAATGTATGTGTGTTATTTTACGAGTTTCGTCTAATGATCTTAGGGATAGTCAAAGATACCCTATTTACATTAAGCCGAAATTTCACGTTATAAGTGCGCTTAGACCGCTTCGAGTCACAAATCAAAGTCGGCTTGTAAATATTGAACACATTCATAGTCCACTATGATCGGGAATCGTAGTCCGAGTGCGCTCGGATCACTCGTTTTCACGCTACTAGTAGGTAGTATTCTAATACTTTCGAGTTTAGTCGGTCCACGCGCACTCGTAGCTTGAAAACCCGAGTTACAGCTTGAGCTACAGCTTGAGTTACAGCTTAAGCTAAGCTTGGATTACAGCTTGGGTTACAGCTTGAGATACAGCTCAAAGTTACAGCTTGAATTAAAACATGAGGTACAGCAACGGCGATAAACAACACTTGCCTTGTTACGAAGCTGTTGCACTTCAAAACATAATTATCACTCTCTGTATTTTTTCTACGTACAAATATTTTAAATATATGAGTAGGTAGTACTTAAGTGGGTATAGTACCCTTTTCCCTATACTGAAAGATGTAAAAAAATTAAGAAAACATTTTTTTTCGATTGCCTCTTCAGCCGTTTGTCAACGCACATGTCAAATGTTTAAGTAAATAAGACGAAGACGTGTGCAAAAGTTAGTGTTTTAAAAATAAACGAATACGGAGTGCCAAATACCAATAAACTGTTTGCCATACTCTCGAAAATTTTTAAGATCATTCGGATTAAAATACAATTTTATTACAAGAAGTGCCTGGTCGACGCAGTCAGGAATCTCAAGCCTATTAATTAATTTGCATCTCAGGTTACGTTTTTGGGACATACTACATTTAAATGTGTGTGATATACAAGTGATTGATTACTGACTTGATTCTAGTGATTATATACTAGTATCGGGTACTATGATTTTGATCATTCATGCCTTTACCTTTATTTACGAGTTCTTTGCCTATGTCTATTTTAGTTTTTAAACAACTGTTGACTGTGATTTAACGGTGTCAGTACCTACTAAGAAATAAAATTAATGACGTTATTCTTTTCGGCAACTTTCAAAGTGTACATACAATGTTAATTTCATGCTTTCGACTTCATTTATGTAGAATGAGAGTTATGTAATCACTTCTCTAATGTTCTATTTCAAGGCCATAGTTAATGAACTTTATAATATCAACACAATACAGTATTGGTATTATAAAGTTTATCAAATAGATACCTATATATATGTATATCTACAAATGCGAAACGGTATTCAGCGTTCATTATTTATGAACCGCGAAGGGGCAGAAAGAACCTACTAACTATTCGCTTGTCGCTCGCCGATACTAGGACGTAATACCATCAGCGAAAATTTGTTATTTAATTATTATTTTATTGATTTATTTGAGAACCTACCTTGACACGCAGCTCGGCCGATCGATCGAATCGAAGGAACCCTAACTGAAAGGTCGTGACCGTGGTCTCGGAGCGTGTGAAATTACCCTATTGCGGTCATATTGGGCAATTATCAACCGAATTAGGACATTGTCGCGAGCGCTGCGCGCGCGCCGCTTTAGATCTATTGCGCTGAACACTACGCGATAAGATTGTCCGCTATCATGAGGATCGTGGTCCGTTTGTCAGTGTTGTTGTTATTCTCTTTCATCACATCTGTTGGTGAGTATTTTGTGTTGATTATAATTATGTAAATGAATAAAGCTTATAAACGCAGTTCTTCACTCTTGATTTTTTGTTCGGGTTAGGTAATTTTCTTGACTTGCTACGGACTTGTGACTCCGGTTCTGCTAAATTACTTTATCTTTTTTTTTTGCGATATAGTCTTACATTTCTAAAATGAGGCGTTACAATGTAGTACCCACTAACTTGCATCTATATCTATTTTACATGGAGATACTCCTACAAAAAGAGTGTATTTAAAGTTTTGGCTGTTTTTTGAACGAATAAATCTAAAACAGTGACTATCTAACAATGTTTTAGAGCTCCAAGAAGCAGCAGAAGGAGAATGCTGTACAGACGACACCCAAAACCCAGAAGATGCGGACCAAGAGTTAGAACTAGAACTTGAAGCGGCGTGCCCTGAACTGAGCGGGCAGATAATAGGAGGCAGGCCCACTTCTGTAAATAGGCATCCGTATCAAGTGTCTATGGTGATCAATGGGAACTCCTTCTGTGGCGGGTTTATCATCAGCAGGGATTATGTGCTAACCGCCGCTCATTGTGTTCAGAAGTAAGTCGATAACATTAATGATTAATGACAGAATTAGAAGTAAGGAATTGTCCAGATCATCATGACTCCATCCCACTTCCCACTAATATTATAAATGTGAAAGTTTGGATGGATGGATGTTTGTTACTCAATCACGCCAGTACGGCTGAACGGATCTGGATGAAATTTGGCACAGACATAGATTATAGTCTGTAATAGCACATATTTAGGTATAGGTTATAGGTGGGTTTGTTGAGATACCGCGGGCGGAGCCGCTGGAAAAAGCTAGTAGTATATAAATAGAAAGTCCCCACACTGCATGAGCGCGATCATCTCGAAAAACACTATAAGGATTTGGATGTGGTTTTCCCTGTTATGATCTGGATTTCAGTAGAAAGATTTACGTGTATTAAAAAACTAGCCTATTAATTTTTCACAATGAAGCTTATAAAGTTTTGTCGGAAGCATCATTTTGTCTCTCACACATACTATTCATACTCATTTTGGTCTTTATTGACTAACAGAGGAAGTTTAATAGGGGTCTCGTTTGAGTAACCTTGTGTTGTAACTACATGTATTTAAAGTTTATCGGCACTTAATTCATCTGAAGACTTATTCTGTATAGTTTGTACTCAAATCGTTTCGTAATAAACTCCAGAAACGAACCCAATACAACATGAAGCTTTATGGACGTCCTGTTAATTTATCCGGCGGGATAATCACAGGGGAAGTTAGTACAGCCATAAACAGGGCTGAAACATTTTATCAGCAATCATAAAAATAGTTCTCTTTTTTTACCGGGGGTAGTAAATTTTGAGATATTGTTGGAGGACTACCCCATTTCCCGGCGCTTCGAGGTCAAGGGTACAATCGTAAGGTTTCTTAACTTTACGACTCTGCAGTAAAAGTGTGTGACCAGGCGATGGGGGACTTAGGTTTTATGTTTTTCGACCTCATTGCTTATCACTTTGAGTTTCGTTATAAATAAAATATAAAGAAAGGGATTTGAGGGGGAAACCATTGAAGAAACTGACAAGTCGCGTCCCGCATATAAACTGTAGGGCTCAGGGGGTGCTACTTGCGGAGTGCATAACGATTATTACAGATTTTTATGTATAAAAAAATGTGATATTGTCTAAAACAATCACGACTGTTTTAGTGTCGCCTCGGACGCGATTCGTCTCCGAGTAGGCAGTACGCGGCGTGACTCCGGCGGCAGGATCGTCCGGGTCTCCAACGTGACCGTGCATGCTCAGTACGGCCAGCCGCGGTTTGACAACGACATAGCCGCATTGAGACTTAGCCAGCCTCTAAACTTTAATGCCAACATCAGGCCGATCAGACTGCCGCAGCGGGGACAGTCCGTGCCGCTTGTAAGACTGACGGTGACCGGATGGGGACTTACTGCGGTGAGTAGGAAGATATAGGATCAAATTAATTATTATTTATAAAGTAATCCTAGCATTCGTAACAAAATACTCATCCTGTATTCCCCAATGGGGTAGGCAGAGGTGTTTTGCATTGCATCCACATTCTAGCTATGGTATCTTGGTTCTAATGTCATAAGGAACGCGGGTATTGACATTATACCGGTCACAATACCCTCAAAGTAACACCTGTACGCCTTCCGAAAGACGTGAGATGTTTGCCAATGATGATCACTTGCTATGTGATTAATCCTTTATGAATGAATCCTTCAGGATGATGACGACCAACATTTAATCTTATGTTAAGGATATTTTATTGCGTAGCTGTCTGTATTCTTATGCTGTCTCTGTTTTCCACTCTCCCAGCCTGGCGGCCGGCGTATTCCTCGCACTATGAGGGAGGCTAACGTGCCCGTGGTGCCTCACTGGCTGTGCCGGCTGTCGTACGGCGAGTCTCTCACCAACAACATGTTCTGCGGAGGCCACTTCCTTATTGGCGGAGTTTCCTCGTGTCAGGTATGTTGGAAGTCTTTCAAAGAATTAGGATTTATTTTTGGTGAATGCACATCAACTTTTTATTTAGCTCAGAGGGTTCTATTGCTTTTATACCTGTAACATTTTGATTATGCTAATTTCTGTGTTAACTAATCGATTTTTGTCAACCAAATAGATCCTTTTTCTATAGTGCACGTATGCAACGTGAATCAGAAAACTCAACGTTAAACCTTCGCTACTTTAGCGCATGTGTAATCATTATGTGAAAAAAAATTAGTTTTCAACAAAATTACAACATACAATACAACAATTTGTTGTTTTTTTTTATCGACATTGACATGCTTATTACAAAGCGCTAAAGAAGCGCACGCTGTACTATAGAGTCATATAAGAAAAATTGTCAAACGAAACAAAGATGTAAAGAATATTTTCAGTTACAATAATCAACAACTTTCTTTCAGGGTGATTCCGGAGGCCCGGCAGTTTTCAGGAATACAGCTTTCGGCGTGGTGTCATTCGCCAGGGGGTGCGCGCTGCCCCTCTCCCCGACCGTGTTCTCCAACGTGGCAGCACTCAGAGACTGGATCACTGATAACACCGGAGTCTGATGATAACAGCCAACCATGTTGAATGAAAGAGCGTTTCTGTGATAAAGATAATATTCCAACATTTGTAGCTCAAGTCTCATAGAAATGTTATCAATTAATTATTTCACAGTTAATACAAGTAACAACCTAGTTCATAATTTTATTTACGCGCAAGACTTCTGCTCCGCTTGGATTATGGCGATTTGTCAAATCGGATTTACTATTTATTTTTTGTATTTTTTGTAATAAAATGTTTGTTTTTAATACTATGCCATATCTTTAACCACCTCATAGTTATTAAGTTTAGTATATAGTTGTAGTATAGTTCATCAAGCAGATAATCGTATCGGTAATTATATCACTTTATTGACATCTCCTAACAAGAACAAAGAGTCTGACCATTTTTCCATAAAACTTTTAATTAGGACACAGGACCTGTATTGAATTATTTTAATTAATATGCAACCAGCAGTGCCCGAGACATTATAATAATTATATACCGAGTGATTCAGAAAGGGTATACTAAGCCTTGAACCTGCGCTTCCTTATCGCATTTGAAGTGATTATGTGGAGTCAGTATTTCGATACGTCGATTAAAAAAAGAAACTTGCTCACAAAAAACTATAATTATTGTCCTTTTGTAGGGAATCAAATTTATTTGTCAAAGTCAAAATTCTGACTTCACATAATGATTGAAACGCAATAAAAAAAAGGCATAAGGCTTCTGAATCATGCTGCAAATGAATTGACTTTAGTTTTTCGACTGTCCCGGGGAACATTTCCATTTCCAAGGATAAACATTATACAGCAGGTTGATTTTTTTTTTAACTTTTGGCCTTTTTCTATTGAGACTACAGGTTGATGTCGTTATAAGCTATTACCTCGTCAAGTCCCGTCTGGTACATGTTCTGTAATGCACGAACAAACAGACAGGCGACAAAAATGGCGGTTTCCACCTCTATATGCAATAATGTCCACTACGATATTTTTTCTATATTAATTTAACAACACGACCAAGATAGTCTTATTACTAACTAGATTGACTCACGAGGAAATAAACCTTCATTTATATTTAAAAACTGCTGAATTAAAGAATGTTTCTTGCAGGTATACGAAATGTTCTTAATCGGGTACCAGTTCAGAGTACTCTCACCAATCTTCACCATCCACTGGGGGATCCAGGCTCGTCGCAACCGCCCTCTTTGGCGGGAAAAGCAGAACGAGAAGAACC
Organism: Pheosia tremula; assembly: GCA_905333125.1. NCBI lineage: Eukaryota > Metazoa > Arthropoda > Insecta > Lepidoptera > Notodontidae > Pheosia > Pheosia tremula. The sequence goes on along the minus strand of HG995403.1, from coordinate 525,937 downwards.
GCAAACACTTTGAGACGTTCAAGAGGGAGCTGTTCGCGAGGTACAGAAAGGATCCTTTGCATCTGTTGAGGAGGCCTCCGCAGAAAAAGACATAGGCTTCGAGAGGCCGCACGCTCGGTGCCGGCCTCGTGATGTTGACTGTACTGGTGTGGTTCTTCTGACATATGGCTAGAAGAAAGAGATTGAGGATTTGGGCGTGTGATGGGGTCTGTGAGGCATGTTGCCTTTGGATTTGGGAAGATTGTGAGTGATGATATCCTCATCAGCTATAGTTTGCCAGACTACACCAGAGCCTCCTGTGAAATATTACAATGTGGTAAAGTACCTAAGATTATGTTAAAGTTTGAATTGTTTAGCTGACACTTGGCTGTTGGTGTTGTTGTGTACTTACCTATTTGGCTTGTAGACGTGCGAGGTGTCTCAGGTGACTTGACTCGCTGGATCCACTGTAGTAAGGATACTATTGGGGGGGGGGGGGGGGGGGGGATTCAATTCTATAATATGAGAACTAGAACGAAGTAGAAAACCGTGTGTGTCAATCTCTAGGATTTCTGGACTTGTACATGGGAAGGAGGAAAATCAGCGCTTTTCTTATGAATCGGTGTTACTATTGTTATTAGAAGATAAGTGCTGTAAAATAACTAGTACCTCACTAGTTGTTGTAGTTTGTGACAAAAATATTTGAGTACCAGGTACTAGAATGGTTTATTTTCTAAATGTGATTGTTAGTAAATTGCTGTTAATGTGATATTTATGAAAATGCCATTGCTATTGCACTTACGTACGTAATAGCTCCAATTTATTGACATACTTGCCCCCAAATTTATAGACGTGTTTTAACTTTATCAAACGTCATATAGTACTGCGCACAAGAGTTTTGCTTTGCGCAGTACTATACTATGACGTTTGATAAACGTATAACACGTCTATAAATTTGGGGCTATCTACATAAAAGTTATTTATGTTTGATATATTGGTTATAAGCACAGTATCTAACAAGAAATAAGTTGTTCAGAATAGTTACTTTTTTTATTTTATTTTTTATTACATCATAGGCAAGTATTTGATCTCGATCTCACCTAATGGTAAGTGACGATGAGATATACGATGGAGCATACTTGCCTAGGTAGGAAGGCGGCAGTAGATCGAGACGCTACATTCACTAGGAACATGCAGCGCAGCTGATCTGACCCGCCATCCATGAATGGCAACACCGAACATCATGCCGGAACACGGCTAGGCCGCTTGGCGACATGGCTTTGTTCAGTGGGTGGTGACTAACCACGGCCGAAGCCTACCACCGGTAGAAAGTTACAAGCACTCAAATGTAAATTGGATGTTTAGTTAATATTCTTAGTTCTAATTTTATAGTTAGACAACTAAGTACAGGAATAAATTAATGTCTTAGAATACAATTGTGTTGTGTATACACACTATGAATTAATATTAAACTGTAAGTAAATAAATATTGACGCACATTCCTTTGTTACTTTAAAAGTATAGTCTGACAGTTTACACGAAATATCGATAAGAACTGTTTAAAAATAAAACCAAAGCTACACTTTGGTTTAAAAGAAAACCAAAGTGTAACCAAAGTGTAATTTTGTACTTATTCCATTTGCATTTAGGAAAGTGCAGACAGTTTAATGTTACCTAGTTAGTATCGCAACCTCGATGACTCGAAAATAAAATCTTGCAATTAAGGTAATATCAGCTTGGGAATAAATGGTGTATTAAACCTAGGATTCGAATTAAAAACACAAGTTGGTTCTTGCGAACTTGCAACGTACTACAATAACAAATCAATGTATATGTTTATCTATTTATTGTTTTATTATTTTTAATGTTTATTGTTTGTAAGTATGATTAAGTATTTGTGATGCAGTTCCTAATTCAGAAATACGTTACTATAAATAATACTACTACTATTTACTATAATACATTTAGATATGTTTTTATTTTAGTTATGTTTGTATAAATTTATTTTATTCTGTGACATACAATTAGTAACAGAGTATACTATCTTTAAGTTGAATACAATAATAAATAAATAAATATTGCCGGATGAAAACACCAACTATTTGACACCCAACTGAGCGGCACTTGTAATATGGGTACAGTAGAGGGCTAGTAACACCAAGAGCAGGACACATAACGAAAAGGTAATATCCGAAATTTGCTTGGACGGGAATCGAATCCTTTGGGCACTCGGTACAATGAGCTGAATTGCCTCCACTCAATCCAAATCGACGACCGCATAGCCTAGCGTAATAATGAGCTTATACCTAAGTATACTTACAGAATTATACCAACAAATGAGGTCCACACAGGTTGCTATAAATATGTAAATACTGAACCTGAAAATCTAACTCAGTGTAGGCAGTCGTGCTATGACTAGGGTAGCAGCGGACTGTGACTATGTTGATGATTTTCACTGTAACTATCCAACACGTTGTCCAACAAGTTGATACATCTTTTGTTCTTTGTAAACCTATCAAATTCTATAACATCTAACTATATCCGATTATTAGGGAAACTGTACAATAATTGGCTGTTATTATAGCAACAGATTAAGACGCCTTAGTGGCGATTATCCATCGAGTCTAGCCTTTAACTTCATGCATTTGCCCCAAATTTATATAAAAAAAGTTAGTTAAAACTTCTATTAATTTGGAGTTTCTTTAATAATATCAATCATATTATTTAGTATTCAGGCTGTCAATATTTACGTGGATATAACTTGAAAGACCTAAAATGTCATAGGTGGCATAGTTCGTTGCATAGATTATAGTAGAGTTTTCAGCACTGACTCTACATTTTCTCTGATGGTTTCCCTATGTATGTTATCGGCTTATATTTAAGAAATCTTTATGTTTACTTATTATTGTATAGTTGATAAATGAATAAGAATTATGTAAGTAGATACATAATAAAAAAATTACACAGCACAACACATGTATATAAATTTTATGTAATAACGAAGTATATAAATTGTAAGAAATAATATATGTTTGCATTAAGTAGGTATTCCTGGTTGACCACTAGACCACATTTGGAGATAGTGGATCCCTCCTCAACAATTAGGTATCTTTTTAAACAAATTAAATATTATTTATTGTTACAAAAAAATATGACTAATTACTAGACAATCATAAAGCAGTATTATTATCCGTCTTGATGGAGATGTGGCTGTGGACCCAGTCCCAAATAGTCGGGTAGGCGAGTCGGGTGTACACGCCGGGGAAGTTGCCCCGGGCGCAGCCGAGCCCCCAGGACACCACGCCGATCAACACTCCTTCGTACACTATAGGACCGCCGCTGTCTCCCTAGGTATTAAAAAAACACTAAGTTTAGTCCTTGTCAGGGACATTTTACAGGTTGTACTAATTTCCTCATAATATTTTTTAAAGCACACATAAATTACATGCCATTAGGTACTGAAGCATGGTCTTAGCTTTCAACGGAGGTTCCATGCTGATGGTAACATTAAAAGCATACTTGTTTGTCCAATAACTATAAGGTTATTTATTCCTCCAATATTATCACTCATCTTATCTACACAGACGTATTTTCTAATACGTCTGTGCTTATAGCTACTCCAAGTTTTGTTACCTGACAAGCATCAGGAGAGTATGAGCTGAAGGAGCCCGCGCAGAACATGGAGGCAGGATCGATAGCTTTCGGATCGAGTCCGGACCGCCGGCACAGCTTCATCGCTATCGTTCTTATCGTCGACGACTGAAGGTAGGTGGCGCTGACACCACCTTCCTGATAGCAATTCATTCAATCAGTTCACAAAATAGAAGACCATTTTGGATTTGAATTATATGTATATATAGCTTGTTGCTTAAGAAGTAGTTACACAGGTAATTGAAAAAATATTTGGAGTAACTTAGAACAAAAGAAATAACAGAAATGTAGAAATTTCAAGTGTCAAAGAACATCATATAGGGTATCATTAAACTCAGGTACCAATAATGGTCTCACCCTCAATTTCCCCCACCCACTAACAATCGCGGATTGGTCCGCCGGCAGCCGGGCCTCCCTCACCACCAGCCGAATAGGCAGCACTCTCGCCGAGAACCGCAGCGGCGAGTACAGGCGCACCAGCCCGACGTCGTTGTTCTTCATCTTGCTGACGTAGCGCGGGTGCACGAAGCACTCCTTCACGTCGTACATCTCGCCGCCGTGGGTCTTCCATGACGAGCCGAGGCGGACGCTCAGCTCGCTCGCTCGCGCTCTGTGAGTTTTATATAGATGGCAACATAATCAGTCAATAGTTCCAGGTACTTAGTCCACCATCCGTCATCTATATAAGTAGCAGGATCGCATCTTTTGAGAACGGCTTGATCGATCTAGGTGTTTTATTATGTGTTTATAATAGGTTTAAGCCCCCCTCTAGGATTTCTGGATTTCACGTGCAAATCTCAGTTTCAATCATCATGGTTAAAAATTAGATCACTTGCTAAACGGTGAAGGAAAACATCGTGAGGAAATTTCTGAATGTTATAACATAATTACCCTCTTTCTAGCGCAGTCGGGTCAAAATATGATTTAGGACTATTGATGCTTGTTTTCAAATAATTATATGTTATAATACAAAACATATGTTTGCTTTAATTGGTAAAGTATATTACAGGCGCTAAAGAGGCGCTTAATTTTAAAGGCTGCTCGACACAACGTGTATTACAGGAGGCAATAATAGTTGTTTCCGACATAGAGGCCATATATATTACACAATTATAAATAAAACCGAATCTCGTTGACTGACTCACTCATCACGAAATCTCAGACACCCTGAGACCTAGGCATTCGAAATTTGGCACCCGGGTTCCCATAGGCCCCTAAGTGCTAAGAAAGGATTTCTAGAAATTCGACTTCTAAGGGACTAAACTTAGGGATCAAAGCTTGTATGGAAAATGTTAATATGTGGATAATTATACTTACCTGCCCCGAAAAAGTCGCGGGCAACAGCTTGTTACTTATATCAGAATATATTATTATCCGGGCGTCGAATAAACCTACGTATTTCTTCGCCGCAGCTATTCACAGACACGAAAAGAAACATCGACAAAATAGATCCATTCTAATACGAACGATATTGGCGCCTTCCCGACGTATCGGCCTAAAGTGGGTGAGAATAAATCCCCGTGGCAATCGTAACTCCCGGAAGGCTGCCTACACATCGGGGGTAACAAACTGTGCTTGTACCGACGCGCGACGGTGGCTCCAGGCGATGGTTTTGCATCAGGAAAAACTCGCCCCCGCCAGAGATAAATTGAAATTGTCGGAACGCAATTCGCAAGGGGCGGGCTATAAAAAGTCTCAAAGGGCTAGGACGTATGTACACCTGAATTTATTTCAGTTGGCTCTGCGTGTGAAGTGCGAAGTGTTTAGAAAGAAGATAAGTTGTTTATTGCCTTTTGTTAACGGCAAATATTTATTCCAGTTGTAGTAGAACAGCTATAAATTTAAGTAAGTATTAACGGTGTGAAATATCGCGATTCATTAAAATATAATGATGGAGGTCGGATGGTTTTACCCGACTGCGCCAAGCGTACTAAGGATAAGGTATTTTAAAAAGCTTTACCTATCAGCGGAGGTATTATCTCGGAGTGGGTACCTACCGCAACAGGCAATGCGCAGCCGTTAGCAGCCATATATCCGTGACCACAGAGCCTCCGCAGATAGGGTAGGTCTTCTCTCTAAGCGACACCTGCCACGGTACGGCTGCTATTGATGTGTTGCGGCCAGACACTATGCGACGAGTGGATCCTGAAAAAATCCTCTTTAGTTGGATAAAGGTCGCTCAAGACAGACACGAGTGGAAGACGCTGTAGGAGGCCTACGCCTACACATGGTGTAGGCCTTAATTTTGAATAATTAATCGAATTTTCTATTTACCTCGACGACTTGGTTTTGTTTCGTTGTTACCTGTAAATAAAAGTACTCTAGTATAAAATCGTGAAATGTTTATTTTAATTTTTATGTAAACTTATCTGAAAGGTGTTTGTTGGAATTTACTTCCTTACCCACTAACTTCGACAGCAGGCAGTTATAAAGCGCTTTATATTTGTCTCTAACGTGAGTCTGATTCAGAAAGTCTAGTATATCTCCTTTATGCATCTCGGCCTCTCCGGCCAACACCGTATAGTCCAAGTCCTTACCGGCCCCTATAAGTTCTTTATCGTCGGATATTGTTTCACAAAAAGTAATTGTTACCAGCACAAATACTTTAAACATTGTAAATGAAATTAAAATAACCTATTGTTTACGTTAAAATTGATCTTTTTGTTTGCGTTTCATTTTAATGATTATTTTTTAATTATCTTGTAGGTAAAACGTAGTCATTGTTTGATAGATTATTTTAGAAATGAAGGATTTTTTATGTACCTTTTCTTTTATACAGTTCTTGTATAATTATGGTGGAAGCTATTAAATGAAATGGCCGTGAAATCGAGCTAGTTTATGGAGTGAACAAGTTATGCAAGCAATGAGACGGAGACGACGCCTGAAGACAATTACTGGCAAAACTCTTGAACAAAACTTGTTGCTATTGTACTTGTGCAGGCGTTTCCAAAACTTCGCCCAGTGCGGCGTTAATGGCTTACGCTGAAATACGCTTTAAAAATACATGGTTCTGAAGGAAACAAGGAAGTAAAGAGTAGGAGGCCTGTGGCGTCAAAAAAGTTATTTTATGAAGATTAACTTACTAGTTGGCAGGCTCTAATCGCGGTGACTAAAGCAGAACTAAATTTCCCTTAAAATTATCCTTCAAATCCGTCAATTCAAAATATATAATATGACAAATTTTTCTTATAGTGTGAGATCGATCAATGGTGGTCATGGTACAGTAAAAAAATATAGCGGTTGCTTATAACTTTATTGTTCACAAAACAGAAATCAAAATAAACATAACAAATATGTCCTTATTATCACATAATAAGTTAAAGCGTCAAGGCAGATTTAACGAGTTGCAAGTTTCGGAAAGTTTTAAAGCGTTCTACACCGGTCCTCGAGCGTGCAACTTGCACCCATCTGGAGTGAAACTTTGCTTACGAGAGGATGTTAATGTTGTACCGGCAAGCTTTCAGCTTTAAATGTTGCTTTGGTCAAAAATGTCATTAATTGATAATTATTATTGCCTATTATTGCCTTAATTTAGCAACTTTGCTTCAGATGTTTTAGGCATAATATTGCTATTTGAATAGTTGTCTTCTTCATATCGTGTTGATCGATAAAATATGTTGCCATCGTGGTATTAGAGTAGTAGTCAATCGACAGGTTGTCGATTACCCAGGGTACGCTGGTTGTGGAAACTTAAATATATGCCGTCGCTTGAGAATGCAACTTCCTTTTTCCCATTCCCCCCTGCACCCGCTTCCTACCGTGCATGATTCGTGTTAATTTTTGTCTGTAAGTGGTAGTTACTTAATTGTTGTTAGTAGGTATACCAACCACACGGGATATCAACATTTTGATATGATCCAATATTAAGCATCAGTAGATATATGTAGTACACATAGAGTATATATATACATAGAGAACTATGTGTTCATGTACACCTATTATCTTAGTAAAGGTCTCTTCTATTCACAGTGTCATTTTTATTTGTTACCAGCTTCGAGTCTGAGCTGATAACTTGTTCCAGGTAAAATAACTGCTTAACACTTTGTTTTGGAGACAAAACTAAGACCTTTCCGGTACATATAATATTATTACAACGTTACTGGGCACAAAGTTTCACCGTGTAATTTGTTAAGTAACTACGGAGAGGGCAGTTCGGTAGTAGTAAACTTCTGCCCGGCCTGGCCTTAAATTAATTAGCCGCTTCTTATTCTTTACCTTAAAAAAGTGGGGCCACTACAAGGAGAGGATCAGGAAATTGAGACGAAAGTTTCAAAAAGAAAATTAGTTGTTTGCGAAAAACCGATACGCGATGTCCTTTACGTAGAAATTATATTATTATCTGCTTCGACATTTTCTTCGTCTTAAAAATTAAGGTTTACACCCAATTATCCTAAAAGTTTCAGCCTGAGCGTAGCGTTGACGCAAATGAATCAACAATCCCGCCCGCATTCATTAGATACATTCGCGACTCGCTTGAGGAACTCTAATTCTGTTAGCCAACTCGCGGGTTTCGTCCGCGATCTCTGATAGTAGGTACTGAGAGCATTATGTTAGTTTATATTGAATTGACTAAGGAAAAACTTGTTACCTGGAGTTCCAAGGTAGTAGAACTAGGTCGAGCTGAACTATAGTTCTGTTATATTATGACTGAATTAATGAATGATCTGTATTTCTCAGAATATAGATTTTTTAATATTAGTAATTAGTTTCACTAAATTCGGCGTGTAAATATTTGGTCAAGACTTGGTCATTACAGAATTTAATTACAAAACATCTCATAGACAATTAAATAGTTTGCTACACAGAACCTACCTTCAACAAAGTGGCTTTGTATTCTCTTATTCAGATTTAGTCGCAAAACGTTGAGTCTAGGCACAGCCTCAGCCTCTCAGCTATGTAGCCGCACTCGGGAGACAGAGGCGGCCACTAGCCAGTCGAGTGGGTAGAGAAAGGGTCAAGTTGTTCAAAGCTAGTCTTTGTTAGGTATTGTTGGAGTCTGACCTGGGAATTTGTGATCGAATCTTGTGCAATTGATAGCATCTTAAATTTTTGTTCTCTTTATACTCAGTTACTAAACCGCACATGAGGCAAAAGAAAATAGAGTTGCGATTTACTATTGTTTAGAATATCGTGGTCTTTCTTAAAACTCAAACACAAAAAGACAAGATAAACTACTTTTTAAATTAGTGATATCGTAAAAAATCTGATTGGAAAGAGAAGTAACATTTTCATAACAGTTTCCGGTAATTATCGGTAAAACGTACGACGTTTCGGATGGCATATACCGATAATTAACGATGCCGCTATCTTGATGTAATCTGTGTTAAGCTGACCCACAAAAAAAGACATTATATACATACATTCTCTAGAACTTCATCCGATTCCATCGGCTACGAAAAAAAAATTTTGGTTACCTATATTCAACCAAAACAATGCTGCCTACGACTTTTTAGTATAACCATGTTTTTTTTATAATGAGGTACCTGTCTAAAATTGTAAACACAGATGAATATAAGTAATATTTATAAAAAAAAATAACTATTAAAATTAGGGGTGTTGATAATGAAATCAGTTTTTACCCATTGGGGCTAGGCCCGGGGATGATTCGATAAGCCGGGGCCTACCCTGTGTCGAGGGTAGCCATCTTTATTCAATCCTGGCCACCTTTCAATTCGGGACGATCGCGCGTGACCGGAATTATGTTGGTTAGTTGTTGTGGTTACCATGGTTTGATTCAGTAAAGATTTTAGTTACTATTTGTATTAACTTATTAGGTTTTACTAGGTAGGTACGTTTGTGTACTATTTTTTTATAGGTACCTTTTTACCTTACACTACCTTACCTTAGACTTTAGGGTCTAGCATTTGCTTTATTTTTAGAATGTGCGTCATTCCATTGCATCTAATTATATGTACGAAATGAAATTGATTGAGGTCATAATTAATTTGTTCAATAAGTAAACATTAAATATTTTTTTATAAACTTAATAATATAAAATAATAATATCAATTGCTCTTCATAAAGTGAATATACACTTGACGGCCTGATTAGCGCAGTTGGTAGTGACCCTGCTTTCTGTGCCGAGGGTCCCGGGTTCGAAGCCTGGTAGGGACAACCTTTGAGTGATGAGCACGAATGTTAGTACCCAAGTCATGAATTTTTAATATCTATATAAGTAATATATACTGGTTTCAGTGCATTGTACGGTACCCATAATACAAGCGTTGCTTAGTGTGGGACCGTATGATGTGTTCCTCTGGCGATATTTATTTATTTTCTATTTTTATCTACAAGTAATCGCCCCATGATCACTTAGAATCTCGTAACTTTACTTGTGTTTTATAAAATGAGATTGCAGCTGTGTCGCCCTATTGGTGAATGACGTCGTACAAACTTTACGCAAGCTCGTAAAATGCGGCAAAGTATAACCTACAGTCAGCCTTGCTGTACATAATAATAAATATCACTTCACATTAACTCTATCAACTGATTCGGTTTATTTCAGGATGCTGGTCATTCTATAATTAATGTTACATATAAAATCGTACTTACACATTGAATTTATTAGCTCATTTAACTCAAAAAATACTTCTTAAATGTTTAGTAAGGGGTCAACGATTTTTAACTTTTAAAATTTCAATATCGGTCTTATAGAAAGTTATCATTATAATATGTAGTTATTTGACCGAAATAATCACTATCTTTACTTTTAGATCTTTGTTTGGCGCCGAATACATTGACCAATACGCGACTACATTATATGATATAGATTGTCTTTGTGAATGTATATAAAAGTATACTCCGAACCTATCCTACAAAGGGAATAACATTAGACAATTCCAGTGTTCACAAAAGAAAAATTAACCTACTTCACCTGAAGCAAGAACGAGAAGTGGGCATAAAGGCTTCGCGTGAAGTAAATTAATTACGGAAGGCTTCGGGGAGGAGAGTGGGGGGTTAGCTCATTAGTCCCCGGCAAAAAAGCCCTACACTTATGCGGGGAGATAACGCGGAGAAATGTTGGCAGGTGTTGGGATATCGTCCTATTATAAGGACAATACGAGCTTACCTGATTAACGGAATGATAACGGAGGAATGTCTGCTCGGGAGATAGGGCAGGTGCCCTTCATGTTTTGAGGCACACCAATAGCCGTGTGCTGATTGGCCACACAGCCTTGCAAGGCTGCCTTCGATCGCTCGGTTTGTCTGTAGTTCATTTAAGGGGTATTTTCGCCACGTGTGCCGCTTCCGACTGTAATGTAAACTTCGCATGCACTGATTGATAAGGCTTTCGCACGTGTCATGTGCCCGAAGCAGCTTCACAAGGCTGTGCAATTAATCAGAGCGCACGGCTAACAGCAAAAACAGATAGGGAACGTTCAGCTTACACGTTCCATGTTCACCGTTTCATGTTTTTTGGGGGTGCTCAGTCGCTATGAATCCCATACATTATAAAAGAACGCGGAATGCAGAACGTGACTTTGAAGTTGGCGTCCAAACACGCAGAAAGCTAACTCTCTCCTGTGTGTTCGAACTCTAATTATCTGTCGGCACGGAGAACATCATAATCAATATCATTCATCGAGCACATGAACTTTTCATAATACAGAAAACTAAGTTACAGACAACTGCGCGACGACCGAGTACGTCCAATTTATAAACCATTGTGAACAAAGTTACTGACACCTGAATTTCGATGCTAGGTACTTTGTAATTAACAGAAACAATGCAGTGTTATGTTCACATTTAAATTCCTAGAATCAACTCCATTAATTATTCATTCGGAGTTTGTAATTAAAAAACTTTTGATACCTGTCAAAACTAGGAAAGCTCTGCCGATTTAATATAACAACGAGAAGTAATTACAATACAAACTTTCGTCTTTTCACAATTTGCAATGGCGTCGGCTTCTTGCGTACCTGATTAAGGTGATTACCTTCATTTTCTCTGTCATTTGTCCTCCAAGCTAAGTGAGTTTGGGAGTTCAAATTCCCCTTGAAATGCCTAATGCTAATCCATCGGTTTTATACATAGCTACTCTATAAAGTATATTCGAGCCTGCCCCCCCCCCCATCGAAGTGTGTTGCTATTGCTTATTGTCTCTGCTCCAGAGCTCGACCCCAGAAGTGAATTCCTGGCTGCGGCCCGAGCCTCTACTAGTCGGGTAATAGTACCACAGTTATCAGAATTATTCAATCGTTCTGAATTTATTGCCGAAGGTGGAATGTTAGAGGTAACTGGTAGCTTGTCGCATTTTTAACCTCCCCAACTCAAAAGCTGGGTAATCAAAATTCTCAACTTTGTTATTAAGTTTTAAATACCTACTCATCTGCAACAATACCTCACGCGTAAAACCCCCGATGCCCGACCTTATTTAATAATATTATGTGACCCAAACATTCACTTTTATTAGGTTAGTTAAAATTTACAGAATGGCTGATTGCAATCACAATAAACAAAACAATACTTTATGGTTGTAAATTGTATTTGCGTTAAAACATTTGGGACAAAGAATGATTTATTTGAAGGTAAATATACGTAACTAATGTCACCTTAGTTAGTGAATTCACAATTAATGGAACAAGCAACAGGCCTTTGCGTAAACATATTGAGGATTCGCTTTACAGAGAGTTTGCTCGCCACGTTCTCTGAATTTATGTGAGTTAATCACGTCAGACGAGTCAATATAAAGAAAAACTTTAATAAATGGCACAAAGAGCGATACTTTCATAAAATTATTTCTTTACATTCGTCCATCAGCCAAAAGACGTCATCTACTAGACATAGGACTCCCCTAATGAATACCACACATGATCCTTCACTAATTGTATTTCTTTGAAAACATAGAAGGGATTCCATATTATGCCTAATCCTGGATTCTTTTAATTAAGGTAAGTACTTGGAACTTTTAACATACCTGCCACAAAAAATTTATTACTACTCTTCATAGACTAAATTCTAGGTCTACCATCCATCTCGCAGGTTTGTTCACAAAACTAATACCCCGAGGGTATGTCGCGGGACATGTTTATCCCTCGGACAACTGAACAAATTTCCTGACTTCAACTCAATTTAGGTAAGTACAGACGCAGAATAAATAATGTTCGGTACCTAAAAGACTTACCTCAATATTGCGGACATAAAACATGTTGTCTGGGCATGCCATGTTAACAAAACAAGAGTATATTTAGGTAGGTATTAACAGAAAATAAATCCTTTTTAACCGACTTCAAAAAGGAGGAGGTTCTCAATTCGGTTGTATTTTTTTTTTTTTTTTTTTTTTTTTTATGTTTGTTACCTCATATCTCCGTCATTTATTAACCGATTTGGAAAATTATTTTTTTATATGAAAGGATATGTTTACAGATTGGTCCCATTTTTTTCAAAAAAATGTTCTGATCATGGGATCCATGAGGAATTGAGAGGACTCCTCAAATTTTATAGGCATACCGATAGCAATTTTGGTATTTTCATCAAGAAGTCAAGCATTTGCATTCAGAAAGTATCATTTGCTGAAGTGGAAGTGATGAAGAAGGCCACAAATGGCCAGCGGAACTTGTCAGTGTTACGTATTTCACGGGTTGCGCCAAGATAATCTCGATTATTGGTATACCTATTATCCAGTAAAAAGATTGATATACAAATCTTATTTAGTGACAAAGAATAGTAAATATATCCACTAAAAAGTTTAAAATAAAAAACTTTTTAACAAAATAAAAACCGTCTTCAAAAAACTAAAAAGCAAAAAATAATCTAATTTTGAAATCTACCTTGTCTAACCACATCAAATATTTAACTAATCTGAAGTCGGTGCCAAATAAACAACCGACGAAGAATAACAAAAGTATACTCAGTAACGAGATGCGCGGACCAATTTGTAGGTATAGTCTTTGGCGCAGACCGGCAATACTCGACTCAGTTGTTTGTTTGGCACCGACTTCAGATTAGTTAAATATTTGATGTGGTTAGACAAGGTAGATTTCAAGATTAGATTATTTTTTGCTTTTTAGTTTTTTGAAGACGGTTTTTATTTTGTTAAAAAGTTTTTTATATAGCTAGAAAAAGCTATGATAGAAAAGTTCTTCGAACGTTGGCTTTTGAAACAAGATGAGCAGGAGAGAAAATTTAATGATATCACGTAGAATATGTTATTTTCAATACTGATTATCACTTGATGTGCGTTTAATGCAAAAACTCGTGCGGAAACAACTTTCGGGAACAAGCTTGTCATATTTTGCACACTATTATCACGCCTGTATGCCTCAAGAGGGTAGGTAGAGAGGCCCTGTACTTGCATATCGCCCATGGTTATTCTCCAAGCACACATATATAATTGAAGCGCCTATAAGAGAGTATATTTATAAAGAGCTTAGCATGCTGCCATGTCACATTGTCTCTATTTGTCCCACGTCCGGCTTACTCTATCGCCAGAGTCTGGAATAACAATTTATATCTACTCAAAGTTTGTGACGCAAAACAGTAGATATAAAAGTCAGAAATCCTACCGAATATATAGCTGAAGTTATAATATCAAGCGCGGCCGGGTTCGTGCGGAATAATAACGGGGTAGAGACGGAAGTTCCGAGTCCTGATAATTCGATTATGGAATCGATACATCTTAATTAGGGAGCGTATGTAAGAAATACGCGCAGTATTATAACCGTGAATGTGGGTAATAAAGTTGCGTTTCCTGTAACACAGTCTTCTTGAAGTGTTTAGATGTTTTTTAGGGTATGTCTCCAGTAATGAAATAATATTAAGTGTAAAATATATAATTATTGTGGTAACACTACTGTGTTTGTGACACCGTCAAAAGAATAAGCCGTCAAAGTAATTGTTATAGACCCTTATAAAAAGTTCAACCTAGGAAGCGAGGACAATATTTGTTAAGGGGATACAGAATAGACTGCATGACAAATCCCAGACCTACCCCACGGCTCTGAAGCTTCCAAAAGTTTCCAAACAAAAATGCTCACTGTAGTTTAGCTATAAATAAAGGGATAGCCATTGTCTGGAAAGATAAATTCACTTGGAATGACTTCGCAAATCGTATTGTTTTCCCCTTTTTACCTGCTTGAAGTAGAAAATCTTTGTTAAAAACTGCTGTGGACACATAAAATGTCTTTAGGGAGTGGTTTGAAGGCCACATTTGTTGTGCTGTGATCCTGGTGACCGGGTTGCTATTTTATATAGTAGATCAATACAGTTATCTAAATATAATTATATTATTCTAATCTTCTTAAGGATCAATGCAATTTAAATCCGAAAAAAAGATCGAAATTAAGGAGCAATCATAAAAATCGATAAGGAAATTTGATACCTCGCCTTCGAGTACGAAACAATCTCTTATAATTAAATTATCAGTGTACTCTATTTTGTTTTTTATCAAACCCAATGAAAAAATACAACATATTATTTACTATTTTAAAATAGGTATTAACTTGAAAAATAAAATACAGAGCACGTGCACTCTGCACATTCATCACTTTTTTACGTCCAATTTTTTTTGTGAGATCACTCTGGAAGTCAGGCCGAATAATCCTGATACATTGATGCGCTGCGATTTCCATGCGAAATCCATTCCACCCGTATTCATGCATTTATAAACAAATGCACGGTCATCGGGTTGTCTAGCTGTGACATGTGGATTTGCTCAGGGTACAACTCGAAGTCACGATATGAGAAATAGGAGATCTCTGCGCCTACCCATTTCTCGATTTTAGACATCTTCCGAAGATTTAGAACTGACAGGCGTGACTATTAAACCTGAATGTGTGCCCTTACTAATGCATAAACGCTGTCATCCATCAGCACGAGACGTGTGGATGTGTCGTGAATATTCCATGATGGGCACATTCTAAATACATAGTAATAAGAGTCAAAGGCAAAGTCAAATCCTTTATTTCGTATAGGCCTACGGGGGCACTTACAAATTGTCATTACTTTTTTTCTACTTAACACTACAACCGGATCTGATCGCGACCTCAACTAAAAAGATCCGGCGAGAAACTCAGCGCGCTTGTCTTTTTTTTAAATCCATTATTTTTTTACAAAAAAATGAAATAAAATAGTAAGCTCCAGTGTATTGCCTTGCGAGTGTAGCAGATATGAAGAGTTCAAATATTTAGCATCCATAAAGATGTCAAAGTGCCTTGCCTATAATAAATAGGTACTTTATTTCATAGTACTTCAAAACGCCATCCGCTGAATTGCTTCCCGAATTTCTTGCAGTAGGGTGAACAAAAAAATAAAATGTCAATTAGAACGCGTCCCCGTAGGCCTATACAAAATAAATGGTTTGAATTTGACTTGCTAAAATTAAGCTGGAGATATAAATTTGTTAGTAAAATAATAATAGTGCTTGGAATATTTGTTTTATAGTGGCTACGAGGTGCTACTTATTACTTTGGCTAGTCGACTTCTTTACTAACCTTCACTATTAAGAGCTCTAAAGAAGAGAGACTACAGATTTCTATAAATATACAAATAAATAACTGTGAGTACCTATGCTAGATAAGAACTTGGAAATTGAAAAACGAATAGTTTGGATTATAGGCTTACCATGCTAACATATGTTTATTGTTTAGCCGTTGTGCTGACAGCCTGAATAATAAACACATCCAATTGACTACTCTGTTGGACTCACTGTTAAATTAGTAACAATCTCGGGAGTGAGCTCAGGGACTACCTAGATTTAGACCAGTTAGATGAAATTCTGGTCTATTAGCTCTCCCGGATCTATAGATGTTCTATAATGTACCAAAAGAAGTATCTAGTACTGCGCAAAGAAAACTCTATTGTGCAGTACTGTATGACGTTTGATAAAGTTATACAGGTTGATTCAGCAAGGGTAAAGTAAGCCTTGAACCTGCGCTTCTTTAGCGCATTTTTAATCATTACGTGAAGTCAGAATTTTAAAAACAGATTCAAAAATTTGTTTTTTTTTAAATTGCTATATTGAAATTCTGACCTCACATGATGGTTAAAATATGGCTAGGAGGAAGTTAGTACACAAAACTATTGCCACTTATCACCACAAACGTAATATTTACGATTACGACATTGTTTATACCACAGTGTAAAGACACATTCAGACGCGCACCTAACTGAAAGTAATATGATAATTTGCATAAACAGCAAATCCCCAGTTTCAAATAAGTCCTCCTAAACAATGCTAACGAAAATATTTGCACCAATAAGGGCACATTTGCGGTGAGGTAAACAATAAGCATCTGGAATGGGGCACTGGGTACGCACGCATTTATTTTACAGCAAGGGGAGGAACTGTATTATTTTTGCATGAACTTGGCCGCACACATCCGTGCACCGCGGGCCGTTTGCAATCTTTATAAAGGGAAACACTGGTTATTTTTAGGGTACCGTTTTTTGTACACGGGAAGTTATGTTGCCCAATGTTTTGGTTGGTCTTGCATTTTCGCAAGCCCAAGACCAAGGTATTGGGAAAAACTAGTAGAATGTTATTGTTATATTTTTATATATATATATACTTTAATGTTTTAGAAGGTTTGGAACTTCTTGATTTTCCAATACAATAAGCTACAAAAAATTCGATTGCAATATTTCAGAAAATTGCCTTCAAGTGCAATTGAACATCTATAAGTTTCTCGTGTTTTGGCCTTCTATTAAAGTTATCGTCGCCCCGTGGCGATTCGCTATTTGCGCTACAATAAGTTTTTCATCTTCACTATCTGCCAAACTTCTCCTCTATGCGTTCGCGACGTTTTCATAGTCAATCGCAGTGAAATTTTATATGTAAATCATGATTAATATTATAAATAATAATGCAAACCTGTTTTGATATTAGATTTATTTATTTTCATCTTACACATAGAAGTCCTTAAATCTTTGCGATTGCACAAACAGACAAACACATTGCGATATGATTGAAAAATTCATGGTAGGTACGGAACTTATATGGAAACGTCCAGTTCGTACTTGGCCGTTTTTTCTGTTGTGTAATACGCGTGGCATTAAATACGAGTCTTTTGAGCTCGCGTCTGTTTAATAACAATTTGCTTTAGGGATTTTATAATTTTGGGTCGTCGGTCGATGGTAGTCAATTTAAAATGTTAATAAATATGTAAAATTGTACAAAGATTAAGAATATATTGGTAATTACCATTGCAATGGAAATTTGATATATTATAATATAGTTTTATTTTTTTAAACCTATGTACACATATGTATGCTTATAACTTCTGTTTTTTTTTGTTTTTTATCAATGTTGTTGCATTACAATATATTACAGGATACAAGGAAATCCCATGGTCCATGCTGGAATATGGTGCACATAGCGCACATTGTGTCCCCTATAATGACAATATGGCTTCGGCATAGTAAATACCATGGGAAAAATATGGGTGCAGTGCAATACATCCTTGCCTACCCTTCGGGGATGACAGACGTTATGGTGTGTTTATTTATTTAGGAATTCCCACGACGGTTTGTATCATATATAACCAAATTAATTCATTGCTCATGGATACCTGAGCATAAACAAACAATTTCAACTATACTAATTTGCAATAAAACACACATACAAATCAATAGTCCCCTCCCAGTCGGTACCGGTCTGCGACGGTACTATACAGAATGCATTTCGAGCCGATTTATTGCCGCGCCGTGATTCTGCTAAAACATAATTCGATTTGTACGTGCACATAATAAGTTCGCGCTCGGGCTGACTTTTGAAAATATGGCGCCTTCGAGTGAGAATGTTCGGGGAAGTTAAACGTTTATTTATAATGGGTTCAAGGATTGATACAAACATGCTACATAAGGAAAAGGTACCCAGCGCATCATGTACTTATAATGCAGGACACATGCAGATTAACTAAGCGTAATTAAAAGCCATGTACGGCGATTATCGCATGTGATTGCAGATCAAGGCAAGCGGTCATAAAAATTTGAAGTCTCCCATACTAACCATAGTCTAAGATGGTCCCTGTTTCAGATCTTTTTGGCGTTCTTGACCTCCTCAGTCTCGGATTTTCTTTCAGCATTCTAAACAATAAGCTTTATTTCCAAAACCCGCAAAGTTGTTAATTGAACCAAAGTATTGGCAGGCCCCGAACTGTCGGTTTGCGGTCTCGCAAGACTCGCGGGCTAATGATTAAAGTTGACCATCAGATAGCAGCGAACGAGCGCGGTTTAATTAAAACACCCGAGATAAGCCACCAAATCGATACCAGAACTATTATAACTACGCGACGTGTGATATATTGGTGGTTTGTGGTTCCAACTGAGTATGTACTTGAACTTAATATTGAATGGATTTGTTGTAGAAGGTTTTTTGAGAGCTTATATTCATTAAATTGGTGTAACAAAAATAGTGTACAATGCTAAGAGGTCAATTGGTATGATATAACAAAATTATTTTAATATTAATTTTTTTATATTACGCGAATACTACACATCGAAATAAAATTATTTTTCCTTCCTTTTTCCATCCCTCATCAGTTGTAGATCGAATCGCAAGCAACAACTAAATATGAGGGAACGCCAATTCAAAGTATGACACTAGGACGTCAACCACCCCATTCGTCCCGTGACCATGGATGCTATCTATCAATCAATAATATAATATAATTCTATCAATTATATGGATGCTTGAAGCAGCCGAAACGTCGGGAACATTAAAATATAAAATAAATGCGATAGATTTGTTTTAAAATTATTTTAATAATAACACCACTATGTGCACAGTGCAAAGTTTCTGGTCCCTTCCCGTTAATTTTACAACACTGATAAGCGTATATACAATTAAAGGCTTATGCAAATGGGATGATTATTGAAATATACGAATCTAATTCTATGTTGGTCTACAAGCATTGCTTAGTGTAATTACTTTTTGTTGAAAAACTTGGAATTCACAAAAACGCGACAGAAGATCTGAAATATGCTGAGTATTGTGAGAACACTGCACCCAAAGAATACATTAATGACTCCACCAAGTTGGGCTGAAAAGGAGAAAATTATTTTGAAGAAAAAATTACCGCATTAACCGCACTAGAAGCGAAAGCAATTCTTACCAAAGAGATCAATATGGCTGTAATAAGACCAGCGCTCCAAAGATTTCTTTAAACGTTTCTGTATGAACATTCTTGCTATGGTCACCTTATCGAAGTCTAAGTCGTTGCTGGGAAAACAAGTTTTTCTTTAAATCCAGAGCAACAGTAACAAACACAGACATAGTAATAGTTTTTACTTACTAAAATTCATCTAAAGGACTGTGTGTATTTTTGATCAGTTTGAAACTGCTTGATCGAATAAATTCCGTCTCCACATCGCATGTCTGTGGACATTCGCAGGAGGAGCTGCCGAACGATACTGGAAAAAGGAGGAACACCTACATAATGTCCAACCAAAACAGTGTGGAATATTTGTAAAGGTCAAAGACCGGGTCGTAACGATCAAGTCTTCTTTCCTTTGAATGAACCAAAAAGCTTATTATAATGTCCAACAAATAAACAGCGGTCGATCGTACGCCGCGAATTTTATATTCCACATTTATGTTTTCAAAGCTCTTATTTCATTGTCTTATATTGGACAGCGCTAGTAGCACAGCCAGCTATGACATGTCAAATATGTCATTAACCGATGTCTCTTTTCCTCTTATGATTTACGGAAGGGAGAGGCGACTTGGTGCGTCATAATCCATGGCATATATTTTTTACCCATAGCATGTTTAGCGCACAGAAGGCTTCGGGCCCGGCAGCGCGACGTGCCGGGGGGTTGGGGGTGCACGGTGCGCACGCACTGGCATCTCTTGAGCGTGTTGGCTATCTCGCATTCCAGAATGCAGTAGCTTCTGAAAGGTATATCCTTATCAGGGAACAAATACAGCGACCACCATATGCACAGGGCACTCGACATAGATAATTATAAAAATATATATACAAGCAATCGAACTAATGTGACTATCATGCTACACAATAGTTTATATCAACAGTGAAACTATGTTACCTCAAATAACTATAAAAATAGCAAAGACGTATGTATAGCTTTTGATCAGAGGTAGGTCAAACAGTACAGAGATACATGCATAGTGACATCACAATCATACGTCAGCGTAAGTGCGACAGAGAAAGAGCGTGATTCACTCTGTTCCCACTCCTTGGGAAGCAATCGTAAAATAATATGTAATATATCTATTATTTTATTTGATTTTTATTACAAAATAATTAGTACTCATGATTCGATAACAGTAAACTGCACATTGCACGCGTGTTCTTACCTAGTATACTCGGGAAAATATTTTAACCTCTCATGAGCCATCTTGCATTTGCGTAGATTAGCGTTGAGATCCTTAGCCAGCGTGCTGATGCGGAAACTTCGAGTGTAGTACGCCACCCACTGCTCGTACCCTGGGTTCAGAGCACTCCCGTTGATCGTCACATCGATGAAATGTTGACTGGGTTGGAGAGCCACCTGGAATCATTGACATCTAGTTTCCCCGGCGTATATACTAACTTTGTCATCTTAATTAGTAGTACGTCTTTTGACGGATAGTCATCGAAAATTAAGACTGTTTGAGAGAAGAATATTTATGGCACCGAATTGTTTTGAGACCAATTATAGAGTAGGGAAATTTATCGTTATTAATTATCGTCTTAATTTGAATAAGTGAGCTATAAGTTACCCATTTGTACGCAAGGTCGATGTTTAATAGCTTCTGCTGGCTCTGATTCACCGCCAATATGAGTCCGCTCGAGTAGCCAAATCGCCTCGTATCCCATTTGGTTTGCCTCTTATAATAAGTAGCATGCTCATTCATTTCTCTGTGGTGATAAATAAGAAATAATTGTCAATAAGTGTTATAGCTGCATCGTTGAACATTTGATCATTGAATTGGGTACATGCACCTTTTCAAAGACCTCCCGTTAAACACACAGCAGAAGCCATCCCCTGTAAGTTCCATTTGGAATATCGATGAGCAGTTCTTTGTTTCCATATTCCATCGACACCTGTAATAATAGACCCATAAGATATCAAAATGAAAATCATCGATGTATAATTATGTAATATTAGCTGCGCCCCGCGGTGTTACCCGCGATTAAAAAGTATGTTCTTTTTTTCTGTCTTTTTGACCCTGTGCATTTTTTCGGGATAAAAATTCGCTTGTCATTTTCTGACCCCTAAACTACCACTACCTATGCAGAAAATCATGTGGATCCTTTGCTCTATTAAAATTCAAACAAATCCATCCCACGGGAGCCTTACATTTACCGGGCTAAAAAGTAGCCTATGTGCTACTCCAGAATATAATCTATATTTGTGCCAAATTTCATTCAGATCCGGTCAGCCGTTCTGGCGTGATTGTGTAACAAACATACATCCATCCATCCAAAATTTCTCATTTATAATATTAGTGGGGTAGTTAAGTTATACTTGATTAAGATCTCGTCGCAAGTCGCCGTCAGTTTCATACCAACGGTGGCCACGTCTAACCCATTGAGTTCCAGTAAATCCTCAATGTTCTCTAAATCCTTAATCCTGTATGGCATGTCGGGGGCATAGAACGCAGCCATTTGCGGCAGCACCTCACGTACATAGCTTGCGTTGAGTCCCGGGGGAAATTTTCTGAAATTAACAACCTGTTACGCATTCCGAAAAAAATTGCCATGTTATGCTGTTGCAGTGCTCTGCGACAGGACTATTATGTAGACCTAATTGCGTTTCTATTGGTTTCTATTTTGAAGATCAAAAATATGTTAATATAGTTTGTAGCGTTGTGGGAAATATTGCCGACAGTTATTTCGACTCAGTTTGCAGTGGTCAAATTGGAGAATTGCGGGCGGGGATAGTGATAGCGTTAGGAAGTTTTCCACTATCTCTTGGCATTTTAGGGATATCTTCTTTGTTTGTCTATCGGCGAATCCTTCAACTCTGGTAGTACCATTATTTTTAAAATCCTCCTTATTACAACAGTTATTATTTACATTTCAGAAACAAACTGATCCATTTTGTCCTCACAAAAGTTGATTTCCGGACAGATAAGCACAGTTGGGAATTCAATGGAAGAATGCACGCTCTCAACTTGCACGATGTATGTTGGGCTTTCAAGATAGCGATTGATGGTCAGGCACACGACGGTGAGTGCTGTGGCGAGGAGGAGTAGCATTGCCGCGGTCCACCACCATCTAAAATGATACGTCATCTGTTCGGTGCTAGAGAAGCTGTAGCAACCATTTTTGAGCCTAAGTAATCACCATTTATTAAAAAAAAAATCTGACATATTTTCTTTGTAGTATTAGGGCCAGACTTTAAAACAAACTTCTGCGATTTCCATATCTGATTTTTATTCCCTGCTAGCTGAATTGAAAGACGTTGTCTTGTTCCGAGATATACTTTGAGATATTGCGATTTTCTGGACAAGTTTTTAAATTTCTGTTTCCCTAAAAACCTTATTCGGATTATTACGAACATTAAACAACATAGACCTATCTGTCCAGCCGTTCTCATGTAATGCGCTTACCAAACCAACGAAATGCATATAATTTTCATTTCTATATGCGGTGTAGCAAAAATAGTGTAAAATATTTTAACAGTGCCAACAGTAGGTTAAAATGATAACATTTCCAAATAAATAAATCAAATTATTAGACATTAAAGAATGACGCGCTGTAAGGGCATATGGTTATATGCTACTAGTTCGCTTTAGTCTAAAAAATATCAAACATCATTTACACAATAAATAGTAAATGAATTGACTTTTTATAATTACCTGGATTCTTTATCAGCAAGCCTGTTCGCACCATGAAATTGCGCTTCCCTTAGCAATTGTGAAGGGCTCATTTTTCACGGGAACCATTCGTCATAAGACTTCAATGGGACATTGCCACGCTTTCACGGCACTTGGGCGCGCAATGCACGGTTTCTAAAGGGGTAAATTAATTTTATTAACTGAGTTTTCACCCCCATTGAGTGAATCAATCATTTTGACAATGCGCCGATCGTATCGCCACCAGTTCCGTTTTACTGCTAATAAGTTTTTTTTTATCGTTATGATTTATGTGTGGCTGTGGGAAAGTGTTTGTGGCAGGTATATTATGTATGCTATTCATATAGGTGTGTATGTAAATACTAGTTATACTACACAATTAATGGTGAAATAAATTATTTTACTGAAGCTATTCCGTACTAATATTAAGCAATCTCAACATTTTCATTTTTCTTTTCATGATTCTTACATTATTTTCATAATACAAGCGTTGCTTAATATATAATATAGTTATAGGTGTGTTAGTTTGGCGATATTTATATTTATTTATGTAATAATTAGAGGATACAAAATTAAACTGATGGAAGCTGGGTAGCTTCGGGCCAAAAGTGCTCTGTGCTTCGGGCTTTGAAAATAGCATTCGAATTCAGTGAGGCCTTTAAACTGTCAAACATTCCCGCGCGCATTAATGCAATGGAGCATAGGGAGCAGGGGCGATAACATTTTGCTACATTTCTATTTATAAAATATCATTTAAAGATCTTGGTACTAAAATTAATATACTAAATAACTAGGTACTTTTGTAATATACCAGAACCAGATGGAATTGATTCGGATTAATAAAATAATAAAGCTACCACTAATGATACCTTAATTATTTAAAATTCGTCAGTTGATGGTAACTCTGCATACTGTAACATGGGTCCCAGATTGTGATGAACTTGAATGTATGTACCCGAATTGATAGATGTTTAATTTCTATAGTAATTTTATAGCAGGATCGCCCCAGTCTATTGTAAAATATCCATAATACAAGCGTTGCTTATCTGGGACCGTAAAGTTGATGAATTCTGGCGACAAAAATAAACAGATACTATCTGCATCAATGTTACAGCTGGGTACACAAACAACGCGTACGTATTTATATTGGAATATATACTTACACGTTTGTGTACTCAATAAAAATACCAGACATTTTTTATTATTAGAAAATAATAAAAGTCAATTTACCCATACAAACATGATGTTTTATAAATGTTGCCGACTTCTGGCCCCATGTAACAGTGGCTCACATCGCTGCAAGTAAAGTTGAATAGAATATTCTATTAGTCCTCAGGTTCTGGACGCTTTTAGAACGCAAATTGTTTGCAATATATATTGACGATGCATGCAAATAGCACCCTAATGCACAGTTTTATGAAATACATTTATAAAATTTTATCGCTTAGTAAGGAATACATTTATTTTATTTTATAGTCACAGGACTATTGCAAACTGTTAGGAACTTAACCTAGATAGATACATAGAAGTAATGCTTATGTAATTCTACTCCAGCTATACGAATCAAAATTAAAAATTGTTGGGTTGGACCTTTGGCCTTCTTTATGTTGAGAATTAGTCTGGAAAATTGGAACAGGACTAAGTCTGTCGGGTCAGATAGTATGACAATAAATAACATTTACATACACAAATTTACACATAGAGTATCATTTGCTTGTAGTATTTTCTCTCAAAGTTTACAGATTTTACAACTAGGAGGAGGAAGCTATGGCCATCATTGAGGACATTATACGACTATTGTTACAGCTAAACAGCCATTATATACCGGTACTTAACATTTACGACCGCACCCAAACCGAACCTTGATAAAAACAATAAACTCGCGTTTGAGGGAGACGGCACTACTTTCGTCCCTCTCAATTACTCACGTAATTCGCGTTTCATTGCTCGCGGGTCATTTTGTTATTGACATTAAAGTGCAGCGGACTTCGATATAAAAATATATTTTTATGTGATTTTTATAAAGATTGTTGTATTTTTACAACGATACTACGCTTTAAGTTTATGGAATGGTTTTTATTACTGAAAAATAAGAAAATTATTATGATGGTCTAAAAAAATATCAATACTTTTATAGAAGAGATTACTTGATATTTATTAGTATGTGTCTATGCATATGTGATGTGAGTCAATAATTTAATACTTAAGTCATATTTGTATGAAAAAAAGGAGTAATTTGAAAGATTGTGGATTTGTGTATGAGGTTTTATGGTCACATTGTGAAATAGGCAGTTAGTATTATATATTTTTTATAATATCGCCAGACGAACCTATCAACTATACGGTCACTACTAACTGCGCTAATCAGGTCGTTCATAGGTTTGTATGTTTATGTTGAGAAACTAATAAATGATTACATTCGATGCCAAATCGGAGGAGACCTTCATTGGACCCCGTCTTCTAGAACTTACCTAGATTTCTTAATCCATCTCCCAGCATCGTAAATCTCACTCTAACTCTGAACATAGATTTTCATAAGCCTAAGGAGTCTCATAAAACGCGTCGGCTTCGCGATCGAATCTAATATTTATGTGGGGGGTCGCGTTGTCGCCTGTATCCGTATTCCTTTATTTTATTTCCCAAGAGAGTTTGGTGCACGATCGTATCTCTTGATAAACCTTTACAATAACTGCGAATACATACGTGGCTGTTTGTCGAGTTCTTAATAAGCGGTTACTGTGCCTTTATCTTCCACAATTGTCTATGGTACTTCCGCAAATCATAATGTTGCAAGAAAACATGCAGCCAGAATCTATATCTTGCTCAATTAAGATTTATGATGTCAAAGTATAGCGTGTGTGCGCTTCGCATGGCAACACACTAGAGCTTATTTTTTAGTGTAATAAACATGGTTGTTAGAAGAAAAAAAACCAGCCCGCTGAGTTTTTCATTTGAGGTCGCGTTTCGATCCGGTAGTAGTTAAAAAAATATATCAAATGACAATTTGTAAGTACCCCCCTAGGCCTATACGAAAGAAATGATTTGACTTGGAATTTCAATATCAACTACATGAGATAAGTAAGCTAACATAGTCTAGCTTTTGATAGAAAATCAACGAATTTTAACTGACTTCAAAAAGGAGGAGGTTCTCAATTAGGTTTTTGCAACAATATCCCCCCCATCACCCGAACGACAACATAAAATTGAAACCACCTTGACCTTCATACAACCACCGCGTTTGCCTCTATAACAGTCATGTGGAAACAAGGAATAGGTGTTAACACGGAACAAAATGGAACACGCTACCTTCAATAGCCGTGTACTGATTGAGCGCGCAGCCTTGCAGAGCTGCCTCGTACACGGGCGCCTTGGTTCTGGTCCGAGCAATAATTTTAGTAGCCAGATAGAAGTACAGTTGGCCTGATAGTGAGGTAGGTGCCACAGTTGTCAATTGTTTCAAAATGAATCTGAAGTAAAAGAAAGGGGGGCGTGTTGAGGAGAAGGGCGCGTCACTGGCAGCCGAGGACTATACTTTGATTGATTGCGAGACCAGCGTTATGCTGCCAGTAACGTTCCTGGCTCGCGTCGGTGCTCCGTCACCAGGTGATGTACCCACCATAGAACTGTGTACATTTAGATGACCACGATGGGCGCGCAATCTAAGAATACTATTAAAATAATATCGCCAGACGAAGTCACCAATTATACGGTCCCACACTAAGCAACGCTTGTATTATGGATACCGTACAATGGACTGAGGACGAACCCAGTATATAATACTTATATAGATATTAAACATCCATGACTCAGATACAAATATGCATGCTCATCACACAAGTTTGTCCCCTACCAAGATTCGAACCCGGGACCCTCGGCGCAGAAGGCAGGGTCACTACCAACTGAGCGAATCAGGTCGTCAATTTAGTTGCACCGTTATCGTGTCTGTGTCAAATAAGCGCCTTATGTGAAGCGAGGCAGGCTTGCGCGGCTGCTCGTCCGGTCAGTACACTGCTGGGACACCATTTTCACGGGGACCCATTGTCGACATTATTAATTATATCCGTTCAGATAGTATCAGTGGAACTATTTGTAGCCATGTCGGAGTTGTAGTGAAAATCTTTCAAGTGGGTATCTCGAATAAACTATTAACGATCGCCATTTAAGAATGAGAAGAATTCTGTTTGTGAAGTGAAAGAAAATATCAGTTTTTCACAAATATGAAGTATTCCAAAATACGCCACCGACGTTCTGTATATATGATCTAGACTAGAATTTATAATACACATAGGTTTAATTCAGTTATTTCTAGAACCATGTAGAAAGAACCGAAACACGAAACCATGATTAGGGCATAGGGTTTTCACGGTGGTCCCATTGTCAGTAATTAATTGTATCCGCCGAGATGGTATCGGTGGAACGATTTGTAGCCACGGTAGGGCTGCCACGATCCTGATTGTAAAAATAAAATGATAAATTGACTTTACGCATTTGTAATGAGATCTGTAGATGTAAATGATAGATTACTATTGGTCGTATTTAATGGTTTTCAATTATCTGACAGTAAAAAAAATATTGTATCAGTAATTTAGATGACATGCACGTATTTAATTACTAACACTTATTAAAAGAAAGTGATTGTAGAATGTTTCCGTTAAACGTAACATGAATAGAACTTAATAAATCAAATAACCTTCAACAAATTTATATACTAAACAGCTATTACTCATTTTCTCTATGTATTAGAGAAATTAATGAATAAGAGTCAAAAAATTTAAAATGTCATGTTGCTATTCCAACAACAACAAAGCTACATGCGAATTAGAATAACAAACAAACATTACATGCCCTCATAATGTATTCCGTGTGACAACCCTACGCGGGTGCAAAGCGCATTAGCCTAGTGACTAATGAACTCATCGCGTGTGTTGCGCACACAACCCTGGGTTGAGCGCGGAGAGATGGCTTCATAATAATTTGTGAACCTCCTTTTGACCTTGGACTTGATGACTGCAGGAAAATATGAAAAAAATATATTATTGACCGTGCATTTATATGAAGATAACATACTTCTCATTTTACAGTAAAATTTCGTGTAAAGCTATTCAAGGGCACATGCGAATAGTCATTTTTCGCTAACTGAGGAACTCCTTATGTGAGACTCCTCCACACTATCCTATACACGATGTATTTACCACCCATTCATGAGCTGTAAGTGGTGTAACTGACACGACTCTTTTATGTTTATTATATAGATTTGAAACTCGAATGAACAGGGAGTTAGTAAAATTGCGAACGCCCTTCGATTTCACGGTCTGCTGATGTCGTATTAAATTCATGTTCTGATTTTAAAATAAAAATTTGGTCATCATTATTATAAGTATGTGCTTTATAGGTATGCGGATACTGATTCCACATAACAAGAGAAGTAAATAGCATAGCACATAGTCAACTTTAGCCACTTGCGTTACAACTATTTCTAGTCAACATTGGGTGACCAAAATGGAAGAAATCCTAGAGTTTCCTAAACTACAGCTGCGCGATGGGCACTTGAGTCACCAACGCTCTTTATTATAAAATATGATACAATACAAATCTGACATTAAATAAAATACTTGGACAAAATTCTGTAAAGAAAATAGTATATTCTTTCAAGACAAGTAAATAAATGAATGTACAGCGCATTTTCAGTTCAATTCGATCCAACAGCGGCACAAAGAACTATTTTAACTAGAAATTGGATTCAAAGGCTGGTATAAAAATTTATTGTGTCCTAGACACTACAGACCGAACCAAATTGAAGACTATTTCTGAATGTGTTGAGTAGACGACCTTTTTTAAACTTATGTTTTAATAATTACGCGGTTTGGTTTCACTTATGTAGATACGTTTTTACGAAACAAGCTTATGCAGATTCAATAAAACCAAGTCATTTTTTCTGTTATTTCAGACAGCCAATAAAAAATATTACACAACATAAACCAATCACACATTTTCTTGCTACCTCCATAAATCAAGATATGTACTGAACTAGGCCAGCCAAAGTAAAAAAAACTTTACTATTCCATATTCAAAATGTTATCATGTTACCTTGACCTCGCCAATGACGAAAATTTATCAAAATTATCGACATATGTCTAAAATATATTTACAATACATAATTACAAAGAAAATAACTTAAATATTTACAAACTAAAGATATAAAGAAAATTACATTATTATGCAAAACAAATATAAATTAAGAAAGGAATAGAAAAGCTACTTAATATTTACAAAAAGTGTATAATATATTCTTTCAAGACTAGTAAATAAATGAATGTAACAATATATTTTAGAGAAATAAGTGCCTAAACTTACGTAGGCTGGTAGCCTTCTATCACGTTAAAATTCCCAATTCCATCCGAACGAATTCGCGTGTAAAAGCTCACTGCATAATAAATTATGCACGTATACGCCGTTAGAGGGTGGTGGGGCCGGCATCAGTCACACGTCGACCCAACTCAGCTAGATCCACGCGCTCATATCCACAATCCGGAGATCCGGAGATCCGGAGATGTTCGAAAAGTCCGCGGTACACGGACTCCGGAATTTGCAGTTGCTTGGCTTTTTGGCCTTTGTCGAAGGAGGTTAATTGCTGGCTGTTGATAGTTCTTTTATTTTCTTGTTAATAGGGTCTTTTGCGATGTAAAAAAATAATTGTGTGTGAAGCTGAAATTATTGGATTAAATCTTGGTAACAATTACAAAGAGTGTAGTTCCTTCTTCTTCTTTCTTTACGAAATGAATGCGATGAAATAAAATGGATATAAATAAAATAATGGATGTGACATGATGAAATGAAAATGACGTGTCCGAGTGTAGGTCCATATTGAATGGAAATAATTCGTACAGATTAAACGTCGTGATAAAACAGCTAATTAAGCCAAACATAGACCACAGGCTTTTTACTACGACACATCAAAGATTATAGACTTCTTCGTAAAAAGCCAACACAAATAGGCGTACAAAATCTGCGGCAAACGTGAAAAAAAACAAGTATAAAACGGGCCCTTTAGTAGCATTTCCTTATCAGGCGCGCCGTCTGATCCACCGTTTAGCAGATAAAATCCAGTGATGCCAGCATAAAGCGGCTTTACCTACTAATCTCTTTATCAAGAGATGGGAGCAGTTTCCCGTGGAGTCTTTAGATGCGTCATTTGGATGTAATTTTTGGGAGTTGTTGATAATGTTTGTAGTTTGTCACTTAATAAAAGACATCACGGAAGAAAATTTGTTGTGTCAATTATTTGGAAACATAAAATTATGATGATTGTACCGCCATAGTTTACTTAACCGAAGCCCATAAGCTCTAATGGTTATAGTGAGACTAACGAAACTAGGTCACGGTAATTGGTAAATCCAATTAATGTATATTTATTGATGGGAAATAATGTTTCTGCTAATAAAAAATATCATATTATTGAATATTGAAATGTGTTAAGCAGAACTAAGTATCCAAAGCTATATGATTTCCAATAATTGTTAAAGTCCAAAGGATATAAAATAAGGAAGACTAATCTCAATAGCTACAGTAAACAATTAGTTCACCTAAAGCTGTCGTAAAAGACAACGGTCTAGACGCCAAATTAATGAACGCCGACAATCTTGAGCATAAACGAAAGGTAACCGAACGCAAGGAAATACCCAAAAATGTATAGTTTATTTACAGAACAAAAAAAATCATGAAAAATAAATGCAGAAAAATATCAAATATCATAGGAAGTTCTGGTGATTGAGCTGATGAGTGTGTTTTGTGCAACAAGCAAGCTTAGAGACTGTTTTACGACCGGAGTAGATGACCGAGACTAAGATTTATAGACCATAAATAAGGGATAAGTCCAAAGATTGGGAGAGGATGATCTGTAGATCCTAATGCGTGAAGGTCAAAGTCAAAATATTATATTTAAAATTCATGTGGGCCAATAAATCACGTATGATTAGCCAGAATCACCATCGGTTCAGAATATTATTATTCGGAGAAAAGCCGACAAGAAACTCAATGGTTACTCATTTAAACATCGACCCTTGCGAGTGGGTTACGATACGAAAGATATTTGGTAAAGCTATCGAACCATAAAAACGTTTAAATTTAAACTTCTCTATCCAATTAATGGAAGCCAAGCACCCAAGGTAAACACCATCAGCAATATTAACATACACTGCATCAGCGCATACGAGTACGCTGTGATGCACACACACTGGGCCGGTTCAGCGAAAATTCACCGCTGATATCAATTATCATCGCGGCTACGTATAAATTAAACTCGCAGTTACATTTGAAGTGTAGAGCGATTGATGTGTCTTAAGAATTGGTCACAGCCTCCAAGACTGACACTTGTATCCAAGCGAGGCATAGTTGACCTGAATGAATCACATTCGCTACGGATTTTAGTGGGATGTGTAAAATTTTATGCACTCCTAATATAACATTGAATGTAATAAACTCTCCCCGAATGTAATGTTACGAGGTCAGTGGGCTAAGCAGGAACTCCTAATATTAATATAACAGTATGATGTTACTTTAATTTGTATTTATGACATCTGTGGTGTGAACGGAAGGGAAGACGCTAACGTTACCGTAGCGATACGTTAGAAGATTATGCTCGAGCCACAGTTGTCACCTTTAAACTGTAAAAGGAATTTCATACAAATGCCTTATTTTTTTATGCGGCTTTATTTCTCTCTGTCAGGCAACAGATTGTATCGCCTCTGTACGGGTGCTCGGGGCAATGACACAACTAAATTAAGGCATTTTCTTTTAGATATCTACAAGTATCAAGATCGGATCTATTCCATATACCAGGGCGTTTTATACAGTATCCGGGCGGTTTGGTTTAGCGGGGCCCTGCGGTCAGGTGAATATTCATGAGATTAACCGCGTTTTGCGGCCACCGCCGTATGCCGGACGCTGGCCGCTCGCGGACCAGCCCTGAAATAATATTGTCACTTATTGGCTATTCATTATTTTGAAATAATACTAATTTTATGGATTTTATGGCTTTTATTTTAGCTGCCCTATAGCAGTCATCGATTACTTTATTATTTACGACTAGCTGTTGCCTGCGACTTCGTCCGCGTGGTATTTAACAAAGACTCAACCGTTGGCAACAGCCTGCTCGCCCATTCTGAGCCTGCGGGACGCATTGCAGGTTGTTGCTATCAAACTTAATCAGGCGCTGCGCTGCAACATTGGTTTTAATTTTTTTTCGAGAGATCCTATTTTTTTTTCTAAAATAAAAGTAGCCTAATTGAAATAAAACTAATCTTAAGGATTTTATCGCGTTTATTATTAGTTTTTTTCGTTCCCGACGTTTCAGCTGCTTTACAGCAACCATGGTCAGTCCTCCCGTGACCATGGTTGCTGTAAAGCAGCTGAAACGTCGGGAACGTAAAAAAACAAATAATAAACGCGATAAAAATCCTTAAGATTAGTTTTATTTCAATGTGTAGTATTCGCGTAAATATAAGAAATCAATAAAGTAGCCTAAGTTACTCCTTGTTACATCAGCTATCTGCAAGTGAAATTCCCGTCAAAATCGGTCTAGCCATTTCAGAGAGTACCCGGAACAAACAGACAGACAGACAGATTTTTTTTTTAAAAAAGGTTGTTTTGGTATAGGTACCGTGTATACATCCAAAAAGAGGTTATTTTAATATTACAAACAGACACTCCAATTTTATTTATATGTATAGAGTATAGATGTCTGAAAATAAATTATCTTTATAATTATTTTTTTGCGATAGACAACCGTTGACAACAGCCTGCTCGCCCATTCTGAGCCCGCGGGACGCATTGCAGGTTGTTGCTATCAAACTTAATCAGGCGCTGCGCTGCAACATTGGTTTTTAATTTTTTTTCGTGAGATTCTATTTTTTTCTAAAATAAACGTAGCATAAGTTACTCCTTGTTACATCAGCTATATGCCAGTGAAAGTCCCGTCAAAATCGGTCCAGCCATTTCAGAGATTAGCCGGAACAAACAGACAGACAGACAGACAGACAGACAGACAGACAGACAGACGGACAGACAGACAGACGGATAGACAGACAGACAGACAGAAAAAAATTGTAAAAAATGTTGTTTCGGTATAGGTAACGTGTATACATCCAAATGCACTTAGTAAAAAGTGGTTATTTTAATATAACAAACAGACACTCCAATTTTATTTATATGTATAGATTGTGGAACTAACGCGAATTTGTTTTAAATATAGATTATATGGAGGTTAAGTTTGTTGGATTGGATGTGGGAGGTATTCTTCGGAGCTACTACTCCAATTCTGCAAATTCTTTCACTAATCGGAATCTATATTATCCCGAGCGCTATAGGCTGTGTTTTATTATGGTACCGCGGGCGGATCCCGGGCAAAAAGCTAGTATATTATAAATCCCTTTTATAATATGCTAGTAAATTATAATTCACTAAACTATGCTACATTAAGGCCGTTTGATGATACCTACCTACCATTATTTCAAAGTCGAACAACACCAATCTATTTTCAAAAGATCCGTTTACATAGATGTTACTCGTTGCATATCGTGAGCTGTTCATGCCTCTGGATAGTAAATCCTTAGCGGGTAGGTGCACAGCGCATTCGATAAACTGTGATAAGGGCATAGTGCACGAAATCACTAGTTACTTGAAAGCAAGCTACACAAGCTTACCTAACTTGAAATCATGTTTACTCTATGAGTTTATATACTCTTTAGCTTCGTAATAGCTTCAATAGGCATGATGACAGTAACTAAGAATCACTAAAATAATGTGTTTATCTAATGAGATAGGATTAATAGGTTCTGAAAAATGTATTTATTTACAGATTTAGGGCGAGATTGATAATTTATTTAATAAAATAAAACTACAAAATTCAACAGTCCGCCATGATAACTTGAACACCAATCAGAGTGAACTACGTCACGAGCATGTACACATTGTAAACATCGCTAAGTTTCGTACGAACTTCGACGATCTCTGCACTTATTAATTGTTTTTACCTGCGTTTATAAAGTATTTCGTGATTTCTATCGATCAATTACATAGTTTTGTGTTCTCAAAACATGGAACAAGGATTTACCATTTTTGACACAAACAATATAAAACCTGTTGCTAAGCAACCGCAACATTATCAGCAAAGAGTAATAAGATAAACTCCATACTCTCTACAATATTTATATACGTAAATTACTGATTTGATGTGTTTGCGGTCAGTTTGCATAATAGTGACGTCACAAGCAGACGCCATGACACCGGCGATCGTTTTGGAGCGAATTTTAAAATTACAATTTAAATAGCGCTTTTTTCTAATAAAAATTAGTTTCCTGCCGAAATAATATATTTTTTTGGAAATAGTAGATACCTTAGAATATTATAGAACAGTTTTTCAAAATCAGTCATCATGCCTATTAACGTGAGTGCTCATTTGGTTATTTCGGATTCCCCTTCATTGGTGACCGGGTATCACTCGACTCCGTTCACCGGTTGTATCACTATGACTATTCAAGTATGTTTTTGAAAACTACAAAGTAGGTAGTCTATATGCGTAACTACTTAGGTGGACTTTTTGGAGGGAAGTTGAACAGTGAAGTGGTGAACGATTTTGATTTAGTTTTAAAAAAAAAAATGTCTTTGAATTACCTGTAATTTGTGATGCATTGTGTGTTTGTAAACGTGCCTTTTCCAGTTTTCCCAAGATGTCCGGTGAGTTTTCAGTAAAGTCATCATCACCGTCATCTAAATCATCATCACAGGGATACATAAATTTAAATAATACTAAAGGCATTCTACTCGACACTGGCAAAAATGCACTATTTTGCAGCCGATTTCCAAACTAAAAAAAAGAGGAAGAACTACTTAGATACGTCTTCTATCAATTCAAGCCATTGATTCAAATACTGGAAATAATGAAAAAGATGGAACAAGGGTTCTAATGGAAACGTCAGTCGCCCGCCTCGTCGTTTCCGTCGGCGGCCGAACGAGATCGGCCATTTACATACACCATATGTAGTTGTATATACAAACTATGTTAAGAGTTGTTATAGAATCTTTGATTATTTGGACGAAAAAGCAGCTTGGGACTATATGCTCAATGATCTGGTGTCAATTAAAAATGTCAGTGTTTTTTTTTTATTACATTATAGGCAAGTATTTGATCTCTATCTCACCTGATGGTCAGTGATGATGAGATCTACGATGGAGCATACTTGCCTCGGTAGGTGTAGCGTATGTGTGCCTCGTAATTAGGCTACACACTGGAGACAAAAAAAAACTATTTTAACATATGAGGTGATTTTTAGAAAGTCGGTAAA
Source organism: Pheosia tremula (assembly GCA_905333125.1). Lineage (NCBI taxonomy): Eukaryota > Metazoa > Arthropoda > Insecta > Lepidoptera > Notodontidae > Pheosia > Pheosia tremula. Next base: position 490,222 of record HG995403.1, on the reverse strand, counting down.
AAAGCCAAGCCCGCTGAGTTTCTTGCCAGACCTTTTCAGTTGAAGTCGCGTTCAGTAGGTTGTAGAGTTAAGAAAAAATAATTAAAATAACATTTTTTAAGTAATTCCGCCGTAGGCTTATATTACGTAAATGATTTGTCTTTGACATTGCTGTAAATGATGACGACAGTATCAAATAACAACCGCGGTAGACTAATTTCATAAGGTTTAGCATCCATGTACATTTTTAAAGTAATCTTTCGGCTTATTATACTACCAGACATTCTCGCGTTTCCTAATGAAAAAACTGAATAACTACTTCCATTCAATTCGTCAGTTCTCTACTATGTTAATGTTAGTTACAAAGTAAACAGAATCGAAGCGAGTGAAACTTTCCGGTTTAAACTTGTTGTACACTAACGTCCAATCCTATTTACATGCATTACGCATGCAGATTAGTTGCCAACTTGCACACAAGTCAAAGAAAAACTTGCCGCCGGGCCGCCCAAAGTAATTTCAAAGTTCCGTACCCAGCGAAATTCTAATGAACTACTGAGTTTTTTTCTAGTTTGTATGCAACACAGCGCATGTTACGTGGACTTGCAACAATTTTTATTATACATGATCGGAAAAGAAGGTTTTAAATTAAGTTTGTGTGTTAACAAAAGTTTGTTATGAGAAAATAATCGATTTTGCCGATTTAGTTTAGTCGGGTCTAAACTAAAGAACTACTGTATATTCTATTGGTGTCAAAAATATATTATGGATCTCTCTAAGCGTAAAGAAATATCGTCTATCTCAAGGTTATTGTGAGTAAAGAGACAAGAATAAGGTAATGAAATACTGCCTCAATACCTATTATTTGTACGCAAGTTATTTATAATGACATTTAATCTAGCACTCTGTCCATCCACAGCAGAATCCCATCGATAACTGGCTGATAAGCGCCATAATCCCTTGGTGTAGCGCCGAGAGTAGCGAACCGCATTGGCTAGTAATCTCTTATCATATTAGATTTGTGGATTTATTGATTACAAAGATAATTGATTATTTTTGCTTGTTACACGCCAGAGAGGACGTCGGAGACAATGAGAGAAAATAAATGAGGGAGAGCGACTCGGTACGACATAATCCTTGATATAGGTTTGGTCTTGAACGGCTTGCTAGCACACCTGATGTTGCTTTACCTCTGATTGCTCCTACAAGAATTCTTGAGGCTCCTTTTTTGACGAACATGGTAACATTAATATACCATTGTTGACCTGATTAGCGCAGTTGGTAGTGACCCTGCTTTCTGCGCCGAGGGTCCCGAGTCACGTGTTCGAGTCCTGGAAAGGACAAGCTATGCGTAAGCGTTATGTGATAAGCATAAATGTTTTATATCAGAAACATGGATGTTTAATATCAATATAAGTAATATATACTGAGTTCGCTCTCAGTCCATTGTACGGTACCCATAATACATGCGTTGCTTAGGACCTTATAGTTGGTGTGTTCGTCTGTCGATATTATTATTAATATTTTATTATTTATCGTAATTTTATTGCCTCTCGAGTAATCTCCTTTTTACATCTGTTCGGAAGGCAAGTAGACTTTAAATTTGTAACAAACACACTTTCAGTTTTCTAACATTACTGTGTTGTTTTAGGACAGATGCGCGCATTACTTACCACCGCACACGTATTGGGTATAGTTACAGAAGGAGAACGCGGGTTACTCGCTTTGTCTAAATTGCCGGCATTTATAACGCATGTCACTACATAATGTTTTTTTCATTTAAAACGTAGCGAAGGTACCGTACGTCATACACACATGCTAGGGCCGAGGTATAAGCACATAATAATAAATATTTCAATACTTAAATTGAAGCAGAGCATTGTCTGTACATTCAAGATTTCAAAAAACGGTGTCTAGGCCAGGGATTCCCAAACGATTTAGCGCAAGAGACCCCTTTTCCAAAATGAACTGATACCTCAGATCCCCATGGCCAAATTACTTTAAAAATCTTATCGCTTTTTTTTCTATTCATACAAAATAATATTTTTATCTTGTACAACAATGATACTTCCTACTAAAATATTAGTAATTCTTATAACAAGTTGGTTCACGTAACACAACTTATACAGTATCTTGAAAGTTTCAAATAAGAACGCGTGTTAATTAATAAAGGGTCGATTTTTAGACCTCGTCGACCCCCAGAATCAGTTTTCGTTTATGTCGACCACTGGGAAACCGATATCCATCACTTTGGGAATCCCTGGTCTAGGCTATATTAGAACGCTATAACATAAATAAGTGTATACATTTGTAATATACCTTTTGTCAATTGAATTTATCTCATTTAATTTTGGCTTATAGCACTTAAATTGAATAACAAACTCGGTAAGTATAAATATTTTACTTTGGAAAGGAATCTTTGAGTATCAAAGGGTAAGTTTCATATGTTGTTGGGTTTACTCAGATGTGGTTTACTGGCTTGGATTAAGAAGACAAATATGAAAGCATCCGAGATTGCCGGAATAATTAGTATAGCCGAGTTGATGAGATCTCTTTGCTTTGATATTGCAATATTAATGTTTAAGTATTATGGTGTATAGAGAGTGATTCAGAAAGGGTATACTAAGCATTGTACCTACACTTCATAAGCGCATTTGTAGTCATTATTATAAGTCAGAATGTTGATATTTAGATTTTAAAAAAAGTTCCGAAGGAAATTACTTACTGTGATATTTTTTTCTAAATTGACGTATCGAAATTCTGACTTCCCACAATTATTACAAATGTGTAAAAGAAGCGCAGGTTCAAGGCTTAGTAAACCCTTTCTCAATCACCGTGTATATGTGCTTACATTAGATATTACTGCGCGAAGATGATGGAATCCTCCATTGTAATCATACGGCTGAAAGTAATTGGGCAATACTTTGGTAGCATAATGAGTACCTAGTGGGCGAGTGACGTACTGATTTCGTCTGATGTTATTATTTATAATTATGAAACCAGTATTCCACAAAAGATTATCTACAAATCTGTGTTGTTGATAATCATACGATTACTCCTAAATCCATATGTTACCTTAATCTCCTATTGTTACCAATCTAAAAAAGGTCTCAAAGTTATTTTTCTCCCGAACCAAAAAACTTTCTATAAAGCAACCATTACAATTTCACTGTAATAACGGCATAAAGCGTAAAAGAGCCATTACAACAATGAGCAGATTAAAAATGAATTCAAAACACCCGCGATATCACATTTACAGGGATATTAAATACCCTCAACGGCCCCCAACAAGTTTTGATAGAAAAAGTTGGGCAGAGGGGCCAAGTGATAAACACAATTAAGCGGCCCTCACTCGATTGGGATGGAACTTTTAAAACTCCGAACACCTCGCCTTGCCTCCCTTTTGGTAATTTCATATATTATATACCTACTCTGCTTTTGCCATTACTATTCTATAGCTCTGAGAGGCACAATGAGAACGCTGCTAGTATGAAGTTCTTTTGTATTATTTTCTAAGTTTTATTCACCACTAATGGTTATTGGCATAAAAATAGTTATTAGATATAAGGATGTTTTTTCAATGGCATCCCAATTTCAATAGGAAAGATGGCTGGGTGCTACAGCCGACTTGGGATCCAGTAATTAATATAATTAAATCCAAAACCAAGGGCACCATTGCAAGACCTCAAGACACTGTGACTACTTCCTGCATAGATCGGACCGTAAACAACATCTAAATATTTCTAACACCACAGTCCTCCCGTGACCATGGTTGCTGTAAAAAGCCGAAATGTTGGAAACAAAAAGCAAAAGACATAAAGCAATCACATTATTTTTTAATTATTTTTTTTTCGATGTGTGGTATTCGTATATATATAAAAAAACTATATGAAACCATTTTTGCCAAGTCTCGTTTTGCTGTAGAAATATTTGATGCGGAACATGTAACTGGCCGGGCACCTTGGCGCATTTTAGTCAAAGGCGAAAATAAAACTATAAATATTAAGAAACAAACTTTTGTACGAGACAATTTTTTCTTTCTGTCACTTCATTTACTATGACTTTCTTAAGTCTATTCTCGCTAGCACCGTCGTGAAATAAATTCAAGGATTGTATTTCGGAAGGCTTTAATTTTTTTTATAATGTACATACAATGATGCTTGTAACGTAGCCAAAACTAACACCAGTCAAATATACCTGGTGTTGGTGGCGGTGGTGTGTGGTATTAAAATATAGTATACTAGTTTTTTTATTACAAGCTATTACAAACACTATCATTGTTTTGACAGCTTTGTGAAGCATTGTGACTTGATGCAAATCTGAACATATAAATCAATTACTACGAGTAATTTTAAGTATTCGGCCATCTTGCTCTGAAACGTCTGGGTCGAGGAGTGGGTCTCCGGTCCCAGCCGCGAGGAGGTACTTCACTAACTCTATTGGAGCCGCATCTGCTACCTATTTCTATGTAAATTTTGCGACGCATACGAAACTGAACGGATGTGTGTATTGAACTTGCATTTCATAAATTAGTTTGCGCAATTTAATATTGGACAACTTACGATTGCTTTTGCTTAGCCCAGATTGTGGATATACCATGGGTTTTAGATAATTTATATTCCAACAAAATCATTGAAGATATAACATAGAGTTTAGACTTTAGACTTACAAACATACGTCCTAATCTCATTTTGTTTAGTGCCAGTAAAAGGAACGACTTAAAAGTATGGGTTTGGCGGCACCACGTTGCCTCTAGATGCGAACAATATAACTTGTATATCCATTTCGAAAATATATATTTCTCCTAATATACCTTGGGACAATACATCTATTAAAGTACTTTCACAGATATAGAGCCGTCGCTGGACTCGTATTTGGCAGCGAATATAACAAAGGGGTTTTGTTTGACTTAGAGGCGCGACTAGAAAAGCCACAAGCACCATTGAGTGTCCGGCGCAGGCGCCCCTAGCGGTGCCCGAGGTACGTGAGGTATGCCGATGTTAATTAATTACGACGCCTCTTCCCTTTGTGGGGTTAGTAGAGCTTATTCCGCTACGGCAAAATAGTCATTTGACAGTCTTATAGGATTCACTTGATTTTTGAAATAAAAATAAAATATGTACTCGACTCAGAATCCGGATATGACATCTAGTAGTATTGGATGTTGGCAGCGAGAGCCCTCGTGCAACGATGTGTAGTGGCTCTCAGCGCGGTCAAGTTCTACCCATGCTAATTATTTATTTACGTCTGTTTTCGCATTTCCTATTAAAGGCGTGTTGACCCTTAACCCTATCCTCAATTCATTAGTTGGAACTTGAATGAGCCATCGGTGTCCTGATTAGCGCGGTTGCTAGTGCCCGTAATTTCTGTGCCGAGGGTCCCGGGTTCCAATCCTAGGTGGGAAAAACTGTGAAGCAAAAATTATATCTGTCGATTAAGTTGTAGTTAGGGATTATGAGGGCGTCGTGATACTGGTCTGATAAGTTCCTGATGTGTTTTAAACTACATCTTCTACAAATGTGAAACACCCAGAATCATGATAAGCCCAATAAATTCTTGACAGAATAGTTTGCCAGAAACTTAGCCTTTAAAAATCCAGGTACACTTGCGAGCTAGGTCTTAAATCTTAAACAGGACACTTATGCCATTAGCGCTGGCGAGACGGCGGCAGACTCACGGCTCATTATTTCCATGCACAGAGGTATGAGGCGACGATTTTCTACATATAAGAAACCTTTAGCGGTACTAATACTAGGTTTTGGGAGCAAAATTTTGGGAATAAGAAAAATACATATTTGAGTTAAGTTCTTAAAATAAAAAAAGCGTCCGGTGGTCTGTTCGAAATGACTTATCTCTCGTATTTGACTCACCGGAGCGCTCCCGCCCATTCATAATTCATAGAAGGAAATGTTACACAAGCGATAGATCTCTAATTTTTGTCATGTCACAGCCGGACGTGCTAGAATTGAATGCGCTTTATCTGTCTATACATACTCATACATTTATTATTTACAAAGTTACTATCCCATATTGGAATCGTTTACCAAGTTGTCTCCAAGGAATGTAGAAAATAAAATTAATAATAAAATTAGATCGCCAGACGAACGTTCCAAAAGTACCGTACCAAACTAAGTAATCCTTGTACTCGAGGGGTGGGGGGAGGTGTTCATTGATAAATCTTTTCATCTCATTACATTAATGTAAATTTCTGATTGAACTTTGGCTATAATAGCAAAGAATTAACATGTTGTAATTTATGAAATGGGTATGTTTTGTTGTTTTAGATAGTAGGTATATTTATTTAATTATAATATTAAAGTTTATACTTTTTCAGTACTATGGCTTCATAGTTTAAGGATTATCTCGTGCTGCTGGTATAACAGAGTGACCATACTGCTACGCTGTATAGTTGGTAAGGGTGTGCGCCCACTCGCGCAGTGTCAAGTGCGGCTTGTTAGGCGAGCCAGTCGCACGAGACGACGCGACGTGTGGGCGCCGCCGTTTACCACCGTATAGAAAAGTACTCTATGTATCAGTCTTTTGTTGTTCAAAATTGTTTTTATCATTCACAGAATGATTCAGAACGTTGTTGAACTTGAATACTGATATCTAAATTAAGAAAAAAGCTGACAAAAACACTTTTTCCGTTTTGTTGAGTTTTTTTTTTCATATACCAAATTCTGACTTCAGATATTCATTACTTAGCAAGTGATAATCATGGTTGAAAATAAGATTCACAAATGAATTCCAGAAATCCCAGAGCTGCCGGCGTTTGAACCTGCGACCCTCGTTTCCATGGCGAGCGTTCTATAAACTCGGCTACCACCGGTACAATATATCAATATATTCCTAGTTTAAACCCGTAACCCTGATTTCTATGGTGCGCGTTCTATCAACTATTGCTACAACATATCACTAAATGCGTTATTACCAAGGTATACCACTACCGTAGGAAACTAAAACGAAAGAAGAAAAACAAAGCTATGCAAAAATTGTTCATTGCATTCGGTATTCCATTATCCCGGGCCGAGCCTTTGTATGGTTACAACCGATATTTTTTCATCCACTTCGATTCGTGTAATTTGCGCCCGATCGCGAGTTGCTGGTTTAAGGCCGCCGAGGGTATGAGTTTTAGCTCTTTTGTTGGCGCTAGTCATGTGTAATATTGCTCTGTGTGGTGGTCTTCTGTGTTGTTTTATGCTGTCTGCTGATTTAAGAGCACCGATATTACAGAGTGTTTTATAGTCAATGTTGTAGAGGTGAGGGAGGTGAGGGGGGGAGGGGAGGGGTGTGTGAGGGAGCAGGAAATCGTAACGTAATCGTAACGTAAACATTTCGTTACCTTATCAAGGAATGACGATGGTCAGCAGCACGAAAGCTTTTCATATAAGTATTATCAACAATTCTGTTCAATTATGTTAGATGACGTCATCATAATGTTATTAGTAAAGTTAATTTTATTTTCAGTTTAGACATTTGACGTGGTAAGTTAAGTTACAGTTCCAAACTAGGCGTGAGCATGTATCTTGGTAACCTGACTGGTTTGTTTATAGTTAAGCACATTATTGTATTCTTACATAAACAATAAAATGTAGATATTAAATAAAAAAACTTGTTAAGACAAATTGGTGAACAGATTGTAGAAATCATAAGCCGACTGGGTGAATTTTGACGGAGTCCTATTTTGCGGTGTATGCGTTTGTTAAATGTGTTTCATGATACAACTTAAGAATAGTCTTATTGAAAGCTTAATATACTTCGTACGATTTCCCAATATTTCCTTATTACAACGAATTCCTTATAATATCAAGATCGTCACAGATTGTCGAAAAAAAAAACAAATTTAATGGTGCAGCCCTATCCCATAATGCATGACACACACAACTTGTTTCGATTCGATGCAAAAAAGTAAACTACAAAATTTCATAAGCCACTCATAAAAAGAACGAAAAACGTTTGGTTAGGTAGAGTTTCTGAAAATCGCCATCTGTGTGCGGATTCAATTGCGAATATTCGGCGCGGCCATCTTGGTGTTTTGTTTGGGGTCATCCTAGCCACACGCCGTTATGAAATTTTTCATTAAACCCAGTGTCAACTGACGATGCCTTTACTGCTTCTCCGAGTTGAGAGCGGGGTGGCAGTGACGGCGAGTGTATGATGAGAAGTCAGTTATATGTGTTTCAATGAGTATACATTACATTTTTATCTATTCCAAATGACCAAAGGTCATTAGGTACTATATTTATATTCTATACAGATACTGTTATTAAGTTTCTTGAAAAAAGTTCGTTAACTAAGCCATTAGATTTCCATTATAAACAAATAAAACTGTAACTGATGGAATACATTATTTTCTTAACGTATAAGGTTTATTTACAAGGTCAAAACAACAAATATCTGCGACAGCCCCCAGTGAAGCGACTGTAATTAATACGCTTTAAGGTTTTTAATTCTTCAGCAGTGCCGGGACGGAACGACGTGTTTGGAAGACGCGCCGTCGCAAGGGTGTTAGTATATTAGAATTTGAGTGCGCCACAATACTATCCTATGTATGTAACGATTCGCTCGCACTGAAGCCTCGCCATTAATATCGTTAGCGGGCGTTTTCATTAGCACGTCGTTTGCGCACCGTTTAGTGCCCGTTACGCTTTATAGTGGACGACACGGTCTCTTATTATTTCTCGTGGAACAGCGAGATTGGATGTAACTCTTCATTTTTATATCAAGTTGCGTAGCGCGCTCTTGAACAATCTTCTCCATGAGGATTATAATGGATGAAAGAAAATAAAGTGCGCTTATTAGCTTTAATGGGCCTTCTTTGGAAAATTAAAAAAACTGTCAAAGAATTGTATTTGAAGACATAGGAATATATTACCGATTGTACCTACCTAAAAACAAGAAAGTCCGTAAGATATCCACCACGTTAGCTATCCAAGTGTGTCATATTACCAACATGTATTTCATGTTGATATACTTACGATATAATGTATGTGTGTTTTTTTATATTTTTTTGTAAAAATAATGGATTAAAAAAAAATACAAGCCCGCTGAGTTTCTCGCCGGATCTTCTCAGTTGAGGTCGCGTTCCGATCCGGTTGTAGAGTTAAGAAAAAAATGTAATGACAATTTGTAAGTGCCCCCGTAGGCCTATACGAAATAAACAATTTGACTTTGACTTTATCAATTTGAATAGCAATAGATAATATTTGACGTCACAAAATTTGGAATATAGTGAAGCTAGTCCTCGCACATGGATAAGCGGTATCCCGCTGCCACCGGCACTCATTCCGTGATTGAATACATACACACGAGACGGCGGCCCAACTCTAATTATCGCTGAGCACCGCCCGGAGACTCGATCGTGCACCAAGACCAGTTTATAGCGCCGTTGAGACATCTCGTATTTGCAATGTCAGTGTGAAGAGCTCCAAGCTAGTTAGTAGCATGTTATCATGACCTTACTCGTGACAGGTTCCAGTTGTGAATCAATCGGAATTGATTGGATCGAGATACATTTCGTACTAAAACCGACGACAGCGGAGATCGTGTAAAAACATTTATGATCGAGAAATGACTCCTCGCTAATCTTAATGGTAATGTATGCTGGTAATACATACGGCATTTATGTTCATCGCCTAATAGCAAACCTGGCATCTGACGAGTACCGTCATTCCTCGAGTGGTATTCGAATGGTGAGTGAACCACTCTGTGATGAGTGGTTGCGCGCTTGCGGTGCTAAGTCCACGCGTCGTCACTGTGAAAGTCGTCAGTGGATTCCTCCTAAACATTTCTGTTCAATCTCCAATAAATATCTATTTATCAATCAACAAGACCCACGATATCTAGTTACTCGCCGAACGCGTGTCCTCACTGCAAGGATGAAATGGCATCACCTGGTCAGGTGCCGGGTTGTTAAATGATCCGCGAACATTATAAGTACTCATGCCAGTACCAGAACCAGTAACAGAATATATATCATACCATGGATCTATATTTTTTCTTCTTCTAGTCACAAGGCGTCTACTATGCATAACAGATGAGAATATTTTTTTCACTCAGATGCTTTTTTATTGTTCAGGAATGTCAGGAAGCAATCTTCTTTGAAATTCTTTAATGATAGTTAAAAAATCCGCCTCACAGTGACACACTGACCTTAGTTACCACCCGTCAGCTGACATCCAGTTTCAGTCTGTGTTTGCGCCTGCGTGGTCCCGTACTCTGATGCGGGATGTTACCTACGATCCCATCCCTATTTATTCTGCAGTACGCCTTTGAGACTCCACAGGGGTAGGCGTCTCGCGTCGACGCGCGGCGATTGTCGTAATTTCAAATTGTGCCCACACTTTTGACTCGAGTTGACTCGTGTTTGTGTATAAATAATGTTATGTATTATTAAGTGGACTTAAGCATATTATTGTTTGGAAGATTAAGTTAGTGAGGTACGTATTTATGCTGATTATGTTGTTATATTTTTATGGGACAATTTTAATGACTCAACCACGATTCAAAATTAGTGTTATTGCTACACGCATGGTTTGAGGATGTACGATGGTGAAAAAAGGTTTTACTACTCTCAAATTGAAATTTATGGCAGATATTTTCTACCTTTATATTATAGACACTCCCTCGTTTCTCATATGAATATTCGGGTTAAATTGGCTATCGGTGAGCGAGATAGCTTTAGTTTCAGCTCGTGGAAACGAAGGTGGAGGGTTCGGTTACTGATAAGCCTACTTGACGCCTATTGCCTATTCGATAGAGGCCTATTGCCTAGAACTTTTCGATAACTGAATCGACTCGACTATAAATTTTATTGTGGCATGGCTATCTTTTTTTGAAACGACTTCGTTACAGACCTGTGTTCCCACATTACATTCCATATGCAAGTTGCAATTAATAACCGATTTGGTCGATATAAGAATTGTCTTAAGGTTCTGAATCGGAGGGCAAGTTTATATACCAACTTTTTTTAATGAATACCTACTTGATGTGCATTTTCTAGGAAAGGTTTACATGTAGGTTTACATCTACAGACTTAATTGTATGGGATCGAACTCGCTAGTGGTCATAACTAAAACTAAAGCCTCTCAATTAGCAAGGGACAATTTAACCATAAGGCTATTGTCGCTTCCACATCTGTTCTGTATTCAGCATGCTAGAATAATAAAGAGTATTTTCAGAGTGAGGTGGAAAATTTAATTAAGGAGATTAATCTAAAGAAGACAGTAAAGGGCAACGTGTATAGACACGATGCCCGCTTTTTTCCAAAGATATTTACTGTCTATATAGCAAATAACTTTGAAAAAACAAGCGAATGATAAATAATTATCGATACACTATCAGTCTGTCAGATGACGCTAAAATGACTGGAAAGATTCTAATTAAACTTGGACTGATAGCTATAACCCGAGTCAACATTTACGAATCTTTTTGTCCTGGAAAATGGACGGGATGGATTCCCCCGGGATATTAAAAAAGATATAGACCGCGTGTACAATGTCGGTCACAGTGAATCTTAATGCTGTCTCAACCCGAGTGACACAGGCAGGTACGAAGCTTAATTTTCATTAGACATAAATTAGACGAGGCGTGGAGGCGGCCACAATTTCAGCGCGGTATGCGGCCCGTTAAATAGTTTTACTGTTAGTTAAGTTTAGACGTTACTTATTTAGCGGAAGTTAGGGTTGAAGTTAAAGGACACGGAAAGTTGGTTAAGGTGCAGAATAAATATTAGAAGGTACATGTTTAGGAGGCGTTTAGAATATAACTATGTATTTAATGTAGTAAGAACCTATTGTTACGCTTGTGTTAATATTATTTATACCTATTTAAGATAAAACCTACCTCTATATGTACTTTCAGTGCATTTTCACAATATAAGCAGGAACTTTATGAATATCGAATTCTTAATAACTTTAATGATTTCTTATATAAACCTAGAATATAAAGGCCAAATAAAGTATAATTTTTCGTAGTTATTTTACAACTAAATTCAATTTTCAAACTTCGAATAATATTTTCCATACCTCCGTCTTCAATAAACTTGGGGCCTCCTACGCCACGCCACATCTACACACGTTCGTTAATGACCACACTTATCAGGGTCATATTCAGTCTGGGGACCAAATTAACACGTCATTAAGCCGCACCCTTTTTCCTAACAGCCCATTTCGGTCTGCCTCGAGATACTGCCAAGACCGTGGGAATTACTCAATTTTTGTCCAAACACCGTTCAGTCATGGATTGCTGAGTGTGGTAGAGAGATAACGGGCGGTAGATGAAGGGAAAGGTCAGCGAATGGTAGTATGAGATCATTTGCCACGTTATGGGGAACTAATAACCTGCTATGTAGAGTCGACAGATTTTAATTGATGGTTTTAGCACTTTCGGTAGTAGATTGCTTTAGTCTAGGAAACCAAACGATTCCGTTATCAGAATCAGCAGAAGAAATCCAAACGTTCTGAATCATAGTGCGGGTCTGCGTGAAGATTCGATTCATTAACATAAAATAGTATTTGTACGGTTTGATGCGTGCTATTGAATACATTTCGGGGCTTTGAAGGCGACCGTCCAAGTTAGCTCAGGATTTAGTATCAATTGAACTGTGGATAATATAATCGAATGATTTGGAATATCCTGTGATGTATCTTGAATCAATCGTATCTGGCCAACTTACGTGGTGCAAAGAAATCATAGAGCGTGGCCAAACGGAAGTTATTTTTTAAAAGTACTCAATTTCCGTAGTCATTTGGCGTAACTTATTTAAATTCTAGTTCATTTCAGGAAAGTAGACAGACTCTACCTGCAACCTCACACGTAGGTCTCAGTAGATCACTTTCTTTAGAAGACATGATTGCTCTTCTCGACGTAGAGTAGGTATCAATTATCTGTAAATATATCCCGTTCCATAAAACCGATTGCTCCTAAAATAACTTTAGTATCGATAAAACTTATCGATTACCACTACAGCGCTACTAGAATAAGAATAAGTGTGTGTTTTTCTATTCGCTAAAGCTTTTATAGTCATTTTGTTTGCGCTTAGCGAAGTAATTTATGTGATAGGTTCAGTCGAGGTTCATCTACAAATGGAATATTCAGTACTTACTATTTTATGTTTGACGATAGTTGCATAGTAGTTTGAGTGTAGGCCGCAAAGTATACTGAACTCGGTGGTCGCGGGTTCGATTCCCGAGTCAAGATTCGGAAATGATTCTTTCGTAATTTGCTTTTGCTCTATATGTTACTGGCGTCGGTGTAAGTGCTGTTTTGTTTGTGACCATACACTTAGTGTGTCTGGCGATTGTTAATAGATTTCCTGTAAAAAATGCCGTATTATTTTTTGCAACAAAAAATGGGAATGATTGCAGGTTTTTAAGGGTTCCAAGATAGCTTCAGAATGTAATCTGTGTGGTGTTTAATAATCCTATCTTTGCAGGAATATTCATTCCTTTACTATTTAATATACCGTGATTAAACCTTATTCTTGAGACTTATAGCCAAAGTGGCCAGACCTAGTTATAAACTAAGACCTTTGTCTCTCAGCCCCAATCCCTTGGCTAAACAATGCTGAAACTCAAGCCGGCCTAGACGCTGAATAACTAAAGGTTGCCATTATTGTGCCAGAAAATTATTTAGCTTTAATTTCGAGTGGCCCAACGAGTTTAATTATCTGAAATGAAATTGTGGCATGCCATTGAATATGTTGTATTTGTTTATGTTGATATATATTAACAACACACATCTTTTTCAATCAAATTTCGGAAATTTCCCATAACTTGGCCAACTCTCGAAAATTCCGATTTGTCTAACAACACTGAAGTCGCGTTGATTTATTTTCTTCCCAACATTATTGTTTACTTCTTAATAAAAATTAAACTGAACTTACAACTTCACAACGACCGAACAAGCCGTAGCAAATGAAATAAGATCCAGAGTGAAGAAAAAACAATCATATTTCTTATTCCTTTATAAACTCAACTGAACTTTGTACAGATTCATTTACCAACGCGTCTGAATTACTCCCCCCCCCATGCCCTCCCCTAGTTCGCTTTGAATTATTTCTCTCAAGAATACAAGGCCTAAATAAATTCGTACAATCTCAAAGGAACACTGGAACCGGGCCCGCGAACACTGAAAGTGGCAGTCAAACAATAACAGCCGGACATTATTCTAAACGGCTGGTGTCGTTAAATAATGCTTTAACATTTAATGCGGAGTAGCTCCTACCTTGGAGGGTGACAATCCGATTACAATGTTTGCGGACTCGCTAGCCGGAATGAGTATCGGCAAGACTTCGGTCCCTGTTTATCTCAACTTGGTGCGTTTGCATGGGGAGATCTTTTCCGGGAAATAAACAGGTGATTTGTTACGACTGTATTTGTTTTTAGATTCGGTATTGTGTTTCGCAAGTCGCGAGAGAATGTTTCCAATTGTTTAACATTGTATTTGTAAATATTGGATTGGGGACGAGAGGAAAACGGTTTGTCTAATCGTATATCTTGTCGAATGAGTCGTAAAAATAGATCGCCCAAAAGGGTTCATGGCGCATGCAAATGAAAACAAACAAAAGCCGTTTGTTTTTCTTTTAATACTCGATGCCAATCTATTACGTAATGTATATCTGGTAATTTAGCAGTAATGTATACTTACTTGGCAAGTAGAGCATTGTTAATTAAATACCAAGGCAAACTTCAAAATAACGCCAATATTCTTAGCTAATTGCTTTCTACACCACTATTGAACAAAGGTGATATTTTTGGAAAGACAAATGAATACCATAACATTTTAATGTCGCTCCCATTTTTATGGATGTAACGAAATGTCACAAACACAAACAAAACGCCTTAACCTTTAGCCTAACAGCTTGGGCATCACTACGCATTCCATTAACGCGCACCTCTATTGAGATTTCGACCGTCCATCATAGTTGGACGTTTTATCAAAGGCCGGATTAACGATCGTTTACGTAACATGAGAAATTCTTGCGTGACCCGATGGGTCAAAAGTGCGTGAGATTATTTTGATGATGTGGATTGGATGATGATTCTCAGAAGTAAGGATGTTTTAATATCAGGTTTATCAGGACGACTTGATTAGCTCAGTTAGTACTGACCCTGCCTTCTGCGCCGAGGGTCCCGGGTTCTAATCCTGGTAGGGACCAAACTTTGCGTGATAAGCATGAATGTTTGTATCCGAGTCAATCTATATAAGTATCATATACTGGGTTCGCTCCCAGTCCATTGCACGTTTCCCACAATACAAGCATTGCTTAGTGTGGAATCATATAGTTGGTATGTATGTCTAGCGATATTATTATTATTATAAGTAGACCAGAGTTTTCAAATAATCCTGGATAATAACCTTGGCCTAAATACAAGTATACCTCAATCTTACCCTTCAACTGCACTCTTCCATGATATTTTATGATGATATTTGATATTTTATTTTACCCACTCCACTGATGACTGCAACCTTATTCAATTATATTTTGTTTCATACGTAGGACATATGTACAACACTAGGTACATACATACAGATTGCCACAAAACATTAATTCCCTCCCTTACGCACCACTAAAATGTTACGATGCTATTATTCGTATTGTTGGCAATACAAAATACATAATTACACGGCGCCTGTAAACCTTTTGTGTCAGTGTTTAATTATTTTGATGCTCAATTATTATACACCAAGTCCTTCCTTTTAGTTTCTTTCTTTAGTATTTCTTATAAAAGATTAGTCTCATATTCAAATAATTTATTTGCCTACAGGGGCACTTCCAAATTATTAATTCACATTTTTTACTTGACTCTTCAACTGAATCGGTACGCTACCTCTCGTATTCTCGACCTGTGCTATCTCAAACAAGGCTCTTCTTTTCCGACAGCTGTTGGCTGGACTAGTTAAAAGTATTGATTCTTATGGATATAAATGTTGCCAGCTTGCATGCGTTGTATTAATAAAGGTTAAATAAAAACAAATATGATGTTGAAATTAAGATAGAATGCTGCATAATATTTTAAGCGTAGGCCATCATCCCCAGTCTATTGAATGGTACCTATGTTAAAGAGTTGCTGGGTTTGTTGCTGTTTGGAGACATTTGGACCGTATAATGGAATAAATAATCATAGAGCCTCATAAACTTTTTATAATATGAATTCATCGAACCTCTGACAGTTGTAGCTTCTATCTGTAAATTAAGGTGTTGTCAAACACAGAATAAAACTTAGTTCATTATTACTTTGGTCTAATTAACTAGCTGTCAACGAGAATTATATTATGTTGGGGCAAAATATTAGTTCTTTACAAAAAGGCTATATCTCTGTGTATCGCAGCAGCTGAGCTAGATTTATGATTTGACTGTTCAAAACCTACCCGCATTCGTTTCAAAGTTTACGATTGCATTACAGAATCATTTTTCAGCGAAAAATTAATGTAATATCATTGTAAATGGATTAAATATTCTATTAATTTGGGGGCCAACAACACACAAACTTTGACTATACCATCACGTCAGTAGATAGAAGTCGCCCGCAACATCATAAAAAAACCTGTCATCCATTAAATTAGGTATGCAAAGCGTAGAGCGGACTTGCTCCGTGTCCCTTTGAAGTTCCAACCCTCTCTCAGCCCCCTTGATTGTTATGTCAGTCCCCTATAATATTGGGTACAACAATATTTTGCTTTAAAATGTAAAAAATCTAAATAAATAGCAACCTTTAGGTTGCCGAGTTATATTTATTTTATCTGTATCGGTCTTATCTAATGGCATATTACTTTTATAGAGCAAGTTATAGGTTTTCAAGGTGGTTTCAAATCTGTTGATACGCAACTTAGGACTTTATGAATGATCATAGATCTTGAACGTTCTGTGTAAAGGTTATAAAGGTATTATAAAGGTGTTATGCAATCTTCTATTTTGATGGTGAATATATTAAGGCAGTATAAAGATAACTCTTACAGAATGACTACCGCTGTCTAATTGCTGCTGTAATTTAATTACAATAGCAATCGTTCGCATAAATCATAGGCGAGCGGGTTTATTGCCGGGGATTAATTTCAACGTTGATGTAATGAAATTCCACAGCGACACCTGACAGAGGCGGCAGATTATTAATATTGTAATAATTATGAATGTGTACGAGTCTATTAAAGAATCTACGCTATTGTACGTGCTTAAATAAAAGAGGAAATAACTCTCGGCTCTGTTATCAGTTGTGTGATCGCCAGGCACATCTTTTATCGATGCGATATATATTAATAATTCTCCTCACTCAATAGAATATTGACTATAACTACCTCATGAATTGAAATTTCCTTGTATTATGTGGGCGTGGGGGGCGCCGGCGCCGGAGGCTGGCGATCGTCTCCGCATATAAACAGCATAGTTTTATTATTAGAAGCTCCTCATTTATACATACAACTAAATACACTAGTCAGATTAAAATAAACCACCTGATTGACGCATCATTTTAAGTTCCTTTGTATCGAGGGGAGAGCCGTGCTGAACAGTGACTTTAGGAAATTCAAAGGGCTGTGAAGAATTCAATAATTCAAGTTCTAAAATAATATTTATGTCATTGTAATTTACAAAACAGTATTCTGAAGCTGCTTTAGATGTTGAATAGCAGAAGAACATTATATCATTAGTAGTGTAAACTCTGCATCACAAACACCCACTACTAAATGACTCCACGCACGTGCATAGCTTTATGTAAGTACTTAGCAAAAGAAAGCTTACCGGTTTAAAAGCACCCGGGAGATCCACTCATTTTATTAAAGAAACATATCTCCATGAATGCAATGGAGTGTTCTAGAATAACGGCGAACGGAGGCGACGCGCGATCAGATGTTGAATAGTTAGAATCTGAACCAGAATATATTTTTATTCGTGTAAACCGTTAAGTACAGTACTTATGTATCGTCAAAATTGTTACAAAATAGTAAGCTACAACTTACTAAACGCTCGGAATGCCGTTTCTATGGAGAAGAACGGGCCAGAAACTCCATGGTTGCTCTTTGTTAAAAAGATCTTAGAAATTTTTGAGCAGTACATTGTTATGGGTATGTGAGAACAATGTAGAAACGGCTAGGCAGGCTCTACAATAACCGTATAAACTAAGCGCACAAATATATTGGACTTAAGTATAATTGTGATAACATAAGTTGTACTTAATTCTTACACTTCGTAAAATACCCCGTGTCCAAATTGAATGTGGTCACATAATGGTGCCATAACCGTTACTTTGGCTGTGAGGTACGTTAAAACGTAAGTGCTAAGTTAAAATAGGGATGGTCTGTAAAACTTGAAAATCGACTTTATCTTGGAGAAACAGACAGTCTATTGATCGAATCTTGAGACTATGGATGGTAACCTAGGGACAGATTTGTTTGAAAATGGGTTTATGAGTACAAGACATAAGTAAGTAAGTATAGTTGCAGGATTAGTTGGCTTTATTTATTAAAACTCCGAAATTTATAAAAGCTTCAATCAATTTACAATGGTATTAAAAAAACACTGGTCAGCGGAAAGGTTATGAAAACATAATATAAATTAGTTTTTACTTAGTGTATTTAGACGCGATGCAATATTGATACCGTCCTTTATAAACTGAGTTTTGTTTTATAACGTGCACCATTTCAGCTATTTGCATTTATAGTATTAAAGAATGGCATATTAAAAAAATCTGTAGCCCACAGATTTAAAGATTTCTATTTTCCGGCTTCAAAGTATTATCGAATTCGGTACTCGACGCATCCCATCACTAAACACTAAAACTTTGCCGCCATTACCGCGGTCCTATAAAATTCTACGGTATCATGCCACACGAATTTCATCTACGTGTTGCTCCCTGCCGCGTGTTAATCTTGGGAAATCTCACAATTTATCCCCGCGTTGTTGTATGCAGCATTGCAGGCAAACAAAGAACAAAACAAAAAACAATGAATGTCCTTTGATTTTTTAAACTGTTTTGTCATAATGTCTAATTAAAAATATTGTCACATATTAAGGTCTAGACTTCTGTGAAGAGATGTATGGTTGGTAAATAAATTAGTTTGCTGGTCTAAATAAACTATTTAATAGTAGGTATTGAAGTCCACGTCTCGTCGCATAACCTATGATAGTGTGTATAATAGGGTACGTAGTGTGTGTGTGCCTTCTAAAATAATGAAAATTAAAATGTAAAACATACATTTTAAAATATAAACCCAAAGATAAATTGTTTTAAAGTTTAAAAACAGAATTTAAACATGCTGCGGGGATCGTTATACAGCAGGTATGTTATAAGGACTCCAAGAGGAGACCATATCTAAAGACTAAGGTTAGTCTTTAGTTCTAATTGTAGCTCTCTTGGACCACAGTGAAACTAAATTCGCCATCATCAATCGGCGAGAATGAATCGTCTATTTTGTGTAACAGAAAGCTCTAGTCGTTACCGAGGCAGCCGAATAGATTGCTCGCATCGGCCCGCAGCTTGAGATATCGACGTGTCCCGGTGATTTTATCTCGTGTGTAACGAGCCGGTTGCTAGGCGGATATATGCTGTATAGTAAGGATATTGATTCCAAGATGATTAGTGCATAACTACTTGGGGTCGAGTCACCTTCGTCCGTAGGAGAATTTAATACCCTCGAGATACCCTGGGTGGTGCCAACTTGGTGACAATTCTACTGGTGGTAGGCTTCGGCCGTAGTTAGTCACCACCCACTGAACAAAGCCATGGCGCCAAGCGGACTAGCCGTGTTCCAGCATGATGTTCGGTGTTGCCATGCATGGATGCCGGGTCAGATCAGTTGCGCTGCATGTGCCTAGTAAATGTAGCGTCTCGATCTACTGCCGCCTTCCTACCTAGGCAAGTATGCTCCATCGTAGATCTAATCGTCCCTTACCATCAGGTGAGATCGAGATCAAATACTTGCCTATGATGTAATAAAAAAAAATAACTATACTGGATGATTAAAAACTAAAAAAATGTTTGAATACTTAAAATGATTCAATGTAGTACCAAAGTACTGTATTATTATATGCTACAGATTCAGGTGGGTCGTTGAGTAATTATATTAATTAAAAAATAAGATTCGGTTTTTGAAGATTTGAGTATAAATGCCTACTTTTGTGTCCTTTATATACACATTAAAAAAAAACTTCCAACTCCTCCTATTTTGATCTTTCGATTAATTTCGTGCGGGTTCCAAGACAATTAGCTTTATCCCGGGACTCGCCGAGGGTCAAACCTCGGTGTCTTCATTGGACACCACTGTAGATCCTGGTTTACAGGAGTAGCAGTGGTGGGAGTGTGTGGCGGGCATAGTCCCGTAATAAAAACACAATAAAAACGTGACAACACTACGTATCGCCGGAATTGTCATCGCTCACAAATAATCACACGTGTTCCCGTGTCGTTGTTTGCAACTTAATAAAGAAATTTCATATAATGCCAGTGACTTATGAGAACATGTACAATTTATCTCCCCTAGAAATGGGGTTGAATAAATGATAGCGTGTTATGTGTGCCTGGGGGTGGCTCCCGGGGGACCCTACAGTTTGTCTAACATTAGATTTTCGTTGGTAAATTCAATTTTCAGTAAGACATGTAGAAAGTCTGGAGGTAGGCTAATATTACATTTTGCCAATTCCTGATTATCTCAGGGGGTAGTGTCCCTGCTTTTTGTGCCGAGGGTCCCGGGTTTCAATGCTGGTAGGGACAAACTTTGTGTTATGAGCTCGAATGTTTGTACCCGAGTTATGGATGTTTGATATCTATATAAGTATTATATACTGGATTCGCCCCCAGTCCATTGTACCGTACTCGTAAAACAAGCGTTGCTTAGTGTGGGACTGTTTAGTTGGTGTGTTAGTCTGGCGATATTATTATATTAATTCCACCGTAATTCTTTTTCGGAAGTATGAGTTCAAATTGTTGTGATGCTCCAGGCTTATTAGTTATGGGAAATGACTACATGAGAGTCAGGAATTATTCTGTGACTCTGTAACAAGAGTTTGTTTTTTTAACATTGCAAGTGATTAGTGTCTCGTTCTCGACGACGTTTTAATTCGCTGTTGGATTTAAGAAATAAAATCATTTCAGAATTTCACGGTGAGCCAATTTCGTTAGACAAATTGAACCCACGCACTATATATTCTCGTAGACACGACGCGACACGACGTAGACGGTAGCTACATTAGGCATCTAAACAAATTTACACAGCTCCTCAAATTTAATAAACCAAAGAAAAACTAAGTATTTATAGTACATTTATATTATATTAGCTGTCCCCGTGAACTTCGCTCCGCGTCACGATCAAATGTATGAGAAATTAAATTATCTTTATTAGTGTTTTTTGTGATTTTTCCCATGTTTTAATATATAGTCTGCGATTTGGAGTGGAGACAAATTCAAAAAATCAAGATCATAAATATCGGCCCACCCGTTTTAGAGCTATAAATGGTGTAACTAACACGATTTTTCTTTATATATATAGATTCCAGCCTTTTTATTATCGGGCACAAACTTCTTACTATAACAGATAAGATCATACGATCCACAACAACATGATTCAAAGCATTTCTAAAACATTGAACCTCAAGACAAATTGTGATCCGAAAATTGGGCTTCCTTTTCCGAAGCAAATGTTCTACCAACTTACCTATCACTATAGGTACAATAGGAATATATAATGGAACATTCACCCTCGGACCCGAGATCTCTGCCAATAACGGTCCACCACGGGAAATGAACCCCGAACACACTCGACTGACTTTCGCTGTTATTTCCCTATTTTTAACGGATAAGTGAATAATCAGGTACACTCGAAGCGAGTGCTCTTCGAGCTAAGCAAAAGGACTTGGCTTTTGATTTTACACTTGATTTCACTTCAATACGAAGGAAATTGTTGAGGTTGTCTAATAGATTTTTTGTCTGCTTTGCGGACATACGTGTAATTTATAGGATAGTTTAATTTAAAATACATTATTCTTTTTTATTTTTAATAAAATTTGTATAATTTGGTCGTGTTGTTGTCAACATCACATACAGTGTGGCCTACCAAGAATACTGAATGAGAAATGGCCCTACCGTACTAAAAGATTTCATTATTTGATTCTAGTCTTATCAACACGCCGCTCTAGCGTCACGACTTCTCCAAAATAAAATACCATCCATAAATCAATTCCCCAACTTTAATTTCTTTTTACGAAATTACGAGACAAAGAAGTCAATCCATCTTGTCTATTAATATATTTCACAAGATAATGGATATTGGTCTCGAGCACGGATCCTCTGGGCCGTATTGTTTGATATTAATGATACCACCGATAATATGACACTCTATATGTTTACTCAACATACCACTACTGAACTTGTGATGCGGAACCGTGAGATGACAGGTAAGGACAATGACTTATAATGCTCATACTAATGGAGGGGTTGAGATATATGTACAGTTTTTTGTATAGAGATGTTTATAAATCAATCTCATTGCTTATTATGTTACAGGTGGTTAGTATAGATTACTATTGTGCTCGCAAAAGCAAAAAGGCAAAGCGTCCCTTTCGTCTGGCTGCTTGTAGGAAGTCAGTAAAAAAGGGTTTTTTTAAGTTTTCCACGCTTGAAATGACTGTTGTGTTAACCTCCTTGTTATTGTGTTGTGGCAGATACACTAATGGCCAAACAATCAAAAGTCGACAGTATGTTGACAGTATCTATCGTCCGCATTTCCAGTAGTTAAATATAACTGCGATGTTGGCACCTCGTTACAGAATGTAACCAACTGACGTAAAGAAGTTGTTTTATGTACTCTCCCCAAATCGTTGAATAAAGTATATTCCACTCCTAGTTCGCCAGAATCTGGAACTCACATGGATTTCTTAAACATTTTTCAAACGGGTAATTTTTTAAATTATATTTTTGAAAGCAATATCATTCCAAACCTTACACCACCGTGTCGATTTCTGAACAAAAAGGGTTTCCACGAAATGGTATTCGATCTATCGTCCAAATCAAATCGTTCCCCAGTGATCCTCGAAAATTTGCCCAAGCGTTCGTAAAACACAATATTGAGCCGCAAGAAT
Organism: Pheosia tremula; assembly: GCA_905333125.1. Classification (NCBI taxonomy): domain Eukaryota; kingdom Metazoa; phylum Arthropoda; class Insecta; order Lepidoptera; family Notodontidae; genus Pheosia; species Pheosia tremula. Next base: position 467,175 of record HG995403.1, on the reverse strand, counting down.
GAGAAGCGCAACTTTGCCTCCCCTAGAAAGGGTGGAGTAGTACCAAATGACGCGTGAACCATCACACATCGACCACTAAATGATGACGTATGAAGATTTTTGGATTCCCTGACAGTATTTCGGCATGACTGCGAGGATGGGTATTTGCTAGTTTTTTGAACAATCATTGCGCTCGTTACGATTTGATTTGCTTTTGCTGCCGATTTGTATAAGTTACTACACATGCAGCCCGTTTTAATTCTGTATATTACCTTAAAGCGGTTATTTAGAATACTTTAAATATTATTTCATTGTAAGTAACAAGTGTTTACAGTGTTAACAACTTATGATTTCTGTTGCTAATCAATTCTGCAAAAGATAAATAATAGACACATACATTTTTACATACTGCCATTACGGGTATTTTGATGATAACATCAGTAAAACAGGATAAATATGTCGCTATTTCGTAGGCACCAATAGCTAAACTCCATGACTTTTTAAACGTTATTTAAGCTCTAAGTATTGGTATTATAAAATGAAGAAATATATTTTTAATCCCGACTTCCGAATGATCTGTAATATTGCTGACATCAGCAAATTTCTCGCAAGCCTCGATTGTACCCGTAATGCGATTCCGAGACACCGACCCGTCAATCGATTTGACTCGTGACGCGGCGATTCTTGGTAATCGATTCCGAAAATAAAATGGAAACGAACTAATGGTATATTTTGTTGGAGATTTGAAGTAAGGCCAGTTAGGATATGATGTTTTCTGACCACTTCTATTAATGAAGTTTCGCAGTCAGTTCCTTAAATTTTATTTAGTCCAGAAGCAGTCATAGCTGTCCAATCTCTGAGGCTTAGAACCATGGATGACCCTTGTTTGCTTGTGCCTTCCAATCCTTCTATTGATAGGTCCTTGTTTATATAGTTGGTAGCAGTGTAGTTGGTAATATTGTTGGTATTGCTCATTTCACAATACGTGTGCTAAGTTGGCGATCTTTTATTGCTTCAGTGTTCGTATAAGTTCTAGTTTCGTGCCCATGCGCTGTATAACTTGTTTGCAACTTTTTGTGCCTTCATCCTTCGAACTGATGCGAAGAAAAAGGATTGAAAGAAGCACTGTCTGTTTATTTCTTACTTTTCCAAATTGCTTGAAAAAAAAACCAGAATTTATTTCCCTTAGGACTTTATTTGGACTACTACAAGTTTTTAAAAAATCATGACAAATCTATACAGCGGTTCAAGCGCTTCCAACAAACACCTTTTAAATTTCACTTTTGAAGTGAACAATGTCTCGAGGCTCTATCCATTGATTAGATCAATCCCAAATCACTTGCGTCACTATACAAAGTATCTCAAATTCTAATCTACGCGCGGTCCCTTCAGCACTCACTTCCCTGTTTCCATAACCCGTAGCGCAGCCTTTAAGCTATTCGGTACCTGGCCCTTTTCAATAGCTTTCTTTATCTCCATCCCTACCCGGGTACCCGGTTTTAGGGGCACCCATTACCCGCTTAATAACTCATTGATCCCAGTTGAGTTATGGCAGCCGGTTAACTGCTTTTCAGAATATTCTCCTATTATGCACGGAAGGTACAGAATTAATTGTTTATTATGTTTGGCTAATTGATTGTTTTGAGATTGCGGGTGGGTTTGTAAGTTGTAGGCGTGCATGGCTATTGTGGATAACGACGTAGTTGATATGACAAAATTGTAGTAGGTACCTGCTCATTGCATTCTTGGATAGTTTTTGAGATCATCAAGGTGGCTATGAAGAATATATTATAAATCGGATTGGAGACTTGGATTCGTTATATAATTACTTAATGAAACATGACCAATGAGTATGTCTAAATTATCTACCCGACATTGATCTCCCACATCACCAGTTCCCCGGTCATCACTCATGCCCCTCAGAGGACGCGTTATTAAGCCCGAGAAAACGCTCCCGACATAAACACGGCTTACGAAATTAAGCTCGTCCGCCGTTTAGTTATGTAGTATTAATAACAGGCATAAAACTAGTTTGCAGAGAGATTATATAGAGGAGTAGGTATTGGATGAATGCCTGACATAGACTTGCTCTCTTGTTCATTTATATTCAATTAATTGCTAGCAATTGCACACGCAATGCATGCAATCAACGTATACAATCAATGGAAATATTATCGGTATTGCATTATTGCATTATTTAACGGAACTGGAAGATTTACCCCCAAATTGATAGACGTTGTATCACTTTATCAAACGTCACACAGTACTGCGTCCAAGAGTTTGCTTTGCGCAGTACTATATGACGTTTGATAAAGTTGTACAACGTCTATAAATTCAGGGGGTAATCTGTTTCTTTATGCAGGTTGCCCTGTACTATCAGATAACAACTTATCGTATCAATCCATGATACTTTATGAAACTGTTTCTAATCCACAAGGAATTAGCACTGCTGTCACCGTATGACATAATTTCTTTGAATTTAATAATTTGTCATCATATTGTAAGTTCGATATGATTTCGTTATCTCACATTATGAAGTCCGAAAGGATGAGTAGTTGGATAAATTAATTCAGTTAACTGTTTCTAGTATCAGCCCTATTCTAAAAACACGTAGTACATACATATGTATAGGGCTGGCAGTAGCTGGAGCGTATGCCCGCATCATTTGTCAATCTCCGTGGCCAGCCCTGCCTCCCTTCCTGATTAATTCGCATCACTTTAGTTTTGCTGTTCCCTCTGTTGTGTAGGAAATAAGTAAACGTATTTTTATAACATTATCGTGTATTATACATAGTTTAAACGTAGCTCTATAAATACCTATATATAACATTCACATACCTATAACAATGTACTGCTCAAAAATGTAGAAGATCTTTTTAAAAAGTGCAACCATGGAGTTTCTTGGCCGTTTTTCTCCATAGGAACGGCATTCCGAACGGGTGGTAAAGTTGTAGCTTAGAATTTTGTATCTTTTCTGACGATTCATAAGTAATGTATTTAATGGTTTACATGAATAAATATTCTGATTCTAAAGCAGCCAATTGAAGTATCTTTTAGGTTTTATCGTTCTAAAGATGCTTAGAGCAGGTGACATGTTACATTTTCATGATGATTGCATTCGGAGTTTTCTAATTTGTTGAGATAATATGTTATCATACATTAAAAACTTCTGAAACTATGGAGGATACAATTCATCGTCTGATATCATCTTTTATTGGCCGGTTATCTTTATTATAGAGACGGTTGCCTGATGGCTAATTGATCAGTATTTTTTTTTATTGCGAGTATCTCAAAGATAGAACATTTTATATTTCATATTTTGAAAGGACCTTTCGATTTCTGTCATAAGTTGGAACGTGAAAGTACCTACGTGATATTAAAGTCATATAGAAATTCAATAATAACTTAGGAATAAGTAGGTATTCCAGTCTCACTCTTGTACTATACAGTTTCACAGACGGCTTAGAATTTCTTACAGACAAGGGGATCAGACGTTATTTATCTTTTGACTAAGCCGGCCTCCGTTTGTAGGTGAGATAGGAAATTCATTGTAATTCTAACACAAAACATTTGTCAACTTCTCATAATGTATAAATGGTGAAAATATTATTGTAAGAGTCCGTTAGCAAATAACTACATCAAACCGAGTACTTAATGCTAGTCCTGTTGTCCTTGGGGTATATGAGAGAAAGTTACAAGATCCAGTTGGGTTTCAGAGACTCGATCTAATTGTCAACCAATCCTATCCCGCATTAAGATAGATAGAAACGACAGAAGCGCACACAGTTTACGAAATAACTTTCTGTCTGCACACAGTATAATATATTTGCTTACTCTTCCACTCTGTTCAACATTCATAGTCACAGCAATTTCGCAGTTTCGTTAATAAAGCGGTAACAAAACTTAGCGCTCTACGCTATTATCTGTGTTGGTATGAGCTAATTTGTCTCTGCCGCGACGAGCGATGCGCGCGTTAGTCCCTTGTCGCGCGGTTATTGCACACATTCTGTGCGCTCGGAAAAATTGGTTTACCCACCAACGTGTTTATGAGTCCAAACTGACATAGAATCATGTGTACAGGTATATTTTGCTAGTTTAATAATAGTTAAATTAACTTTAACTGTCTAAATATAATATAATAAAAAATGTTTTGTAGTGTGTAGACTTTATCGTTTTTCTCACCCACTGCCACCTCTCTATTCGTCATGTATTCATACCGGTTCAAGTTTATTTAATGAGCCAGTATGTGGGAGTATTAACTCGCTATCTTAAGGGGCTGGCAACCCAGTTCTAGTCCAAAAAACCTGGACTGTGTAGATTGCCGAATCCAATCCAATGTACTCCATAATCTCGCAACTTCTGTTAATCTTGCAAACGAAGCTATCAAGCGTAGAACAAATACCAGCAAATGGACAGAACAACTGTTAAACACTATTAATGATATGATTCAAACAGTGCCTGGTGTATAGACATTACGGCGGTTGGTGCCGGCTCTAATTGCGTGCACTGTAAATGCAGTGTTGACAGAATTCATCATGATATTAAAAGGAATATCATAGCCTGCACACAACTACAATTGGGCTTGAAGTACATTATTAAACATAATAGCATCTTATTATTTCTTTTTTTGCTTACCAGCCGATTGTTATAAACACTTTGGGCCCTGGCCTTATGTCCAGGGACATGTGGAAGGAGTCTTTCCCTGTGTAATTTTCACACGTTACAGCACTGTGAAGTACTAATAATCTACTGTGATCTTAACAACATAGAGCGTAGAGTCCGGAACCCAAATATGTGACTTTAGAAATGTTTGGAAGTCCGGTAAACATATAACATGACAATGATAACAGAAAATAAATAGATTTAGTAAGTCATCAATCCTTAATCCTAGTACTTATACGAATTGAAAGAGATTATGGTTTGATGAATACGCCGTTTTATCCAGATATTTACGTGATGAGAAGGCAATTGGTATTCTCACGCCGACCAGTTCAAAAATGTAAAATATCTTTTTAAAAAGAGCAACCATGGAGTTTCTTGCCCGTTCTTTTCCATAGGAACGGCATTGCAAACGCGTGGTAAAGTTGTAGCTTAGAATTTTGTAACTATTTTGACGATTCATAAATACTGTAACGTAATGGTTTACATGAATAAAAAACATTATGATTCTGATTCTTATAACATAAAGCTTGTAAATTAGGTTGAAGAAGTCATCAGATCTCGTATCATGAAACTAAGAAAGACATAACATAAGATGTGAGCACCTAGGTATGTGTCACATACCTAGCGGCAGACTAGCCGGGCTCGGCGCCCTTACAATTAACGCTCCAGAAACTTCTAGCTCAAGTGTTCTAGCTTAAGTTGCAGTTTAGAAGCTATGTGTGTGTTTAGTTCTCAATTGGGGTTGCCTGAAGACTAAAATGGTACGAGTATAGCTATGATGAAATATATTTAGTGATTTAGTAACCATTTAAGGACAACTAGAGTATTGATATACATTTAGATAATTATGTCAGAATAGCTATTATAATTAACGTACATTCCTATAATCTCCTAAAACGTACATGTAATACGTCTATTTGCTCATATCTTACATTCCCCAAGCCTTCTGAATAATTTATCTTTCAACCTGTTAGGTAAAATTTATAATCGGTTAACAAATCGCTAAAAACCCTTCAATCTAAGCCTAACATAACACAACGAGCCAGCAAAGACCTAAATACCACAACATAAACTTCTAATTAGTGGGTCTAACATACCCAACCCCCCCTCCGCCCCTCCCCCCACCCGCGTGGAACGGTCTAAATTCATCAAATGCCGGCCGGGGCAGCCCTAACGTGGGTATTTTGTACCCACGCCGGATTATTTTACCGGAATTTGCGACCGGTAAATGTGACGGGATTTTAGTGCATGCATTTGGACATTTTCAGGTTGAAGCTTCCGGCGGAAATACCGGGCGATGGAGGCGTGTAAAGTCATTTGAATTATGTTTTGTTTACGTTCGTTTTAGCTCTATATACATTTTTAAACACAACAAAATGAACCATTCGTTCTGTTCCGACTTTTAACAATAATGTTAAGATATGATTGCCTGGTTGCCGCAGCACGTCTGACTAAAAACGTTCACGTCTTAAAATCCAGTGTGATATAAAGTCAAATAGACAACCGTATCTAGTTTAAAATCCGAGTACCAGCTTTCCTTTATTTGACTATCTCGTTAACTTAATATTTAGCTAGAAGTTCTCTATATGTGTCAATGGCATTTATGATTGAACAATCAAAAAAGTGCGGTGTGCGTAGCTAGTAAATACATGTAGGAGCTGTTGTGGAAATGTGTACTTTAAATACCCAGTAATGTGCCTGACTGACCAGAGTATTCTTATAGAGTAAACATGTAACGCTATCGTGAGAAAACGTTTGATTACGATTGCCGCATTGCGCTCGTCGTGGAAAATTCACGCTACAATTGTACTAGCAACACATTGCCGTAGTCACCGCTTAATACTGAATTGTAGTAAATGACCACACTCTGCATTCGCATCGAAAGCGATTATGACACATTTGTGGTTAAATTTGTGGATATTGTGGTTCCATTTATGTGACAAAAGCCGTCGGTGGCTATATTTTGATTAACATGCATAGCAAAAATCTGAAGAGCAGCTTTTTCAATTCAAGGCTGACTCCAAAAGCAGTCACTGTAGCTGAAAAGGGCTGTGGAGTACTTATACGGCCAGCTACATTATTTGCCATCACGTAGTAGTCTCGTAATATTAGTTACCGACGAAGATACAGCTACGTTATTCTATAAATGTACAGAAAGATTTCTTTCAATAAAATGGCATTCGAAAACAATTCTTTTCTGAAAAAGACTTCTCATTACCATTGTGAATTGATGAAATCCTCATTATTTTGGGGGTGCGGCTACATGATTGCATAATGTGTACCCTATTTAGTAATTAGACTAAAACACGATATTTCACTATAGAAATAAGAATTGGATCAAGTGCAAATCTTTTTGTTGTGTGCTTTGCTTCGTAGCACATTTGCCATTTACCCAATTACATTTGAAAATCGCTTTAATTATTGAAATAAAAAATTTTTTTAGGATTTCATCGCGTTTATATTTTGATTTTACGTTCCCGACGTTTCGGCTGCTTTAGAGCGATAAAATCCTAAAAAATAGTTTTATTTCAATGTGTAGTATTCGCGTAATATAAGAAATCAATATCGCTTTAATTCATTTCTCGTTATACAATGTTTAGGTATATACATTTTCTTGAACAAAAAAAAGCTCTAGGTACAGTTTTACCACCACTTCGAAGGTAATATGACGAAAATCGACGCGTGCACTTCACCTCGTTTTGGCAAGCTCATAATTTTTTTGCCCTTAATAGTATTGAAAACCCTAGTTTTTTCTTTATTTCGTTTTTATGATGTAGCCGTTCGCTGCACCTGTACGTAAAGTGCGAGTTTATTCGTTAAGCTAACTGTAAAGTTTACGTAATTTAACACAGTGTAGGGCAAATTGAACAGCCCCTCTAGCGGACAGTATTTAAGATTTTCGAATTTCCATACAATGTGTCTAAATGCGCATACTGTGTAGTACACGGATAGGTTACGTATAATGTCGCACTTGTAGCACTGTTTCCTGTAAGTTACCGTTAAATTTTTTTATGCAACTAAACTGAAGCAAAGTATTTTTTCGGTTTTGGATACAATATACAAAAAGTGATTGTATGAAAGGGACTTGTGATAATGACTGCTGATGTTAAAGAGTGGGTCAATGAACCTACATAGTTCGATGTTCATTAGCGGTCTGGTAGAAAAGACAAGGTAAACATTAAACAGAAAGTTAGGAAGCCTTTATCGAGTTTATTTGTAACACACTACGAAAATAACTGCTGGTGAATAAGCTTTGCCAACAACTAAGATTCAATCTTTTTAATCTCCAATTTTTAAATACTTATCAAAACTCAAATGCTGAATATTATTTCAAATGAAAAATTATAAAATTACCGTGCAAATGATTTCATTTCATATTACTTCAGTTGTTTGCATTTGGAGGGTAATAAAATGTAAATTGTATTTCAAATTGAAGCTTTGATATTATAACACTACTAAAATTAAAATGTTCAGTATTAAAATCGCTAGTCTTTGATGCTATATAATATCATCCTTTGATATTTAATGAAAACATTTTAGGATTATTAAAATTAAACACACTTTTTATGTGTTTAATGTAGTCATTTTATTATTAATATCTTCAATCAGATTCTTTACTGACCAATGATTAACGTTGGTTTAAAAAAACCGTATCCACGCTTTGCCAACATCCTTGTAATGATCATGTCATTAGGTATCGGTTACACTAGGAACAATAAGTAATTTGTGATCATGTATCAGCCGGCGCGATCCGTCCCAGTGTTCGTACAGACCGAATCAATTTGTCAAATTGCGACCAAATGTGGCCAATAAAGGCCGCTGTAACGAGGTCTCCGACACGAAGGCTTATTCTGATACAGTTGGGATTATGTAAGGTTTGATTTATTAGTTCCGAATTCAAAAATGGTACTGGTACAGTGCATATGAGTTGGTCCTAATATTTTTTATTTATGTGTAGGTATAATATGATTTAATCTCTAAAAATTGGTTTGATTTGTAATTTTTATAGGAATAGGAAGCCGGTGATATTTTTTTCGAAGATAACGCCAACGATACATTTTAGATGTTTATCTCAAATATAAAGCTTTGTTTGACCAATAAAATCACACCCTTTTCAGTAACAAAATCAATAAGTCTCACTCTCCAAGCCCACTTAATAAAATGTTGCAAGTGTTTTGGAAAAATAGCTCCAAAATGTCATGTAATGTTCCCGATGAAGAAGGTGATACTAGGATTGGAGTAAATATTATCTGATACGAGTATTCTCAGAATAATCCCGCAAGGAACGTGTAAGCAACATTCGGCACGCCAATAAAGTGACCAAAATTGGACAACTTGTAACTTCCACGGTTAAATGTTCCCTTATTGATAATCCTCGAGGTCCCGGAGCCACGTTGATTATAAATAGATGGATTTAATTGTCCAAGTTTCTGGGTCCGAAGGGGATGGGCTTTTTGGGATCTGTAATCTAGTTGAATGGAGGCCTTCGCAGTGAACGACGGTCGTTTTGTTCTGATCTGCTTATTGCGATGTATTAATCGTGTTTTATTAAATTCGATTAAGTATTATGAGATTTTAATCACAGGGCTCTGATTTTCTGCTCTATAATAATGCTGCGGTAGTGATTGTATTAAATATCTTAAGTATAAAAGACAATAATATGATTATGTGTTACAGTTTATTTCTAATTTGTATGAAGTAAGGTAATAGGAATTCTTTAAAAGGAATATTGCGTTATACTTTGGGTTATTGATAAATATGTTTTAATTACATATTTAAACTGCTGTGTTATGCTAGAGAAATTTAAATTACGTATACTTTTTGATAACAATAAAAATGGCATACTAACATTGGAAAACCTACCTTTACTACACTACGAACGTTTCCTGTTATTGTAAAACCTAATAAGTCCCCAAGAAATAAAAAGAAACTCAAAACAGTCCTAGACTGTCGACTTAAATTATATCGGTGCAGCCGCAAAGGCCGGCCACATCCCGGTATTAGCCGATACTTCCTGTCTCAAACGGGCTGTGAATCCCGCAGGAGTGATTTCCGAATCCTGCTCGATCCCGGTCGCGGGACCCAACCCGGGACGGGCTAGTTGGCTGGAAAATCTACAAGCAATAAACGAAATGAGGTGATGTCTTGTATTGATTTTTTAACGCTTATTTTTAAATCAGTAAGGTATGTAAATCACTCTGAATTTATTAAACCTATGTACATTGGATAAATCAATTTAGTGTGCCTAGGTGCTATGAAAGGAAATTATAATTGCATCTTGCAACAGATTATAAGAATATAATAGCAATTCCTCTTACAAATTCTCTATGAAGAATATTCTATTTACACAACATGAATCTACAATTAGTGTATTGAAAAAACAACCTTAATATTTATTTATTTACCAAATCGTACTTGGGCTCTTGGATCCCGTCATTGAAATGTGATATTCATACAAACCACTAATGTTACATAAATGGATAACCTTAAGAGATATAATTTCACCTCCCAAATTAAAAGCAAACTTACATTATTAATTAATAGATGTAGGTATTACATTCTCTTCAACATCACAAACGAATATATAATTATATTAAAACCTCTACGGAGCTCATCACAAAAGAACGAAGAAGCTTCATTATTTTATTATAATATCTTTCTCTTTTATTAATCCAGCACTCCACTTATTAATACAATTTGAATATAAAAAAAAATCATCAAAGTGATAATATAGATGTTTGCGCCTGCCGCCGCCGCCATAGCGACATCTTTGTAAGATTTTATTGAAATTAATAATATTATATCGCAAGCATCCTTCAGAGAGGCACGCGCAGGAGGAAATGGGGGATTAATATTCTCGGAAGCCGTACATTTTGGATTTTAGGGTACCTATCTACCGCAATCAAAATTTATTTCGTGAAGGATAATTTACTATATTATTGGTTGAGTTCTTATTTTTCGAAAATGTTTTTAGGATTTTATTTAAATATTTATTTTTTAAATATGTGCAGTATATTTAAACTAATTCGTAATTTAAAAGTTTATGGGAATTGTATATGCTATATATAAATAATATAAACGTATTGCAGAGTTTTGTATAGGTACTTGAATGTACGGAACTCATCGTCCGTGCTCCAAGACGCGCTTGGCTATATTTTTCACGATATTAATTTTCGGTTTTTGCCGGAAAGCCTTTAAAACATTTTGTTGGGTATTAGGTTGGATTATTGTCAATTTCGATACCAGCTTTGGAGGCTGAATAGGCCGTTAGGCTTATTGCTTGAAAAAGTGGGCATAGGTGGGGGAAAATACGAGCAATAAGTATGTAATGCTGATAGTATATATACATATTTCAATATTTTTCTCCTAAGTAAGTATTTAATAATTCTCTTTATTTTTTCATATGCCCTCGACATTAGAACGGCATTTCGAACGGGTGGTAAAGTTGCAGCTTAGCATTTTGTTACTATTTTGACGATTCATAAGCACTGTACTTAATGTTTTACATGAATAAAAAATATTCTGATTCCGATTCTTGAAAATATGAAAGGTGGATATTTTATGCATTTTTCTTGATTTTCCCGATAGATAGGTAATTCTGAATTTTTATGACTGTTGTTTATGTTGTTCATATATCGTCAAAAAACTCTAGTTTCAGAACCTATACGTCGTAACGTTATGTATATCAATATTACTGAGTAACAAGGACTAATAAGTAGAGCACTAATGTCCATTATCATAGCTGTGATAAGTATAATTAGTTATGTAGAGTACGCCCGCACGTCCTCTGGGATAATGCAATAAGACACGTTATTTATTTATTTATTTATTGAACACAAAACAGGTTACAATCAAGTATGCATTAATGGTGACATGGAATATAGTTGCTTAAATATAATTATAACCCAAAAACTGTTACCCACTGCCTAATTGATCGAGCTCTCCCCGCTGTGCGCGAGACTCTATCGATCGGTATAATATTATAAGACAAGTATACACTGTTTGCTATTTTGGATATACGCAACTTTTTTTATATCAGAAAAGTAGAGTAATCAAACTAAAATATATAAAAAAAAACAATGAGTATGATAGCGAAACAAAGATATAAGATTGTATGTTGTCCTCAATGTGATCTGAGGACCTATAATGAGGCACAACCACAAGCCTTCGATTAAGTTAAACTCTTAAAAACGTAGGTAGCGCTTAAAATATGTTATGATCAACTCACTCTATTTTATTTTCCATAGAGGATATGTAGGTACCACGATAACTAAAATATATTTAGAACTAGCTGTTGCCCGCGACTTCGTCCGCGTGGTATTTAACTAAGACAACCGTTGGCAACAGCCTGCTCGCGTTCTGATCCTGCGGGACGCATTGCAGATTGTTGCTATCAAACTTTAAGCAGGCGCAGCGCTGCAACATTGGTTTTAATTTTTTTTCGAGAGATCCAATTTTTTTTTCTAAAATAAAAGTAGCCTAAGTTACTCCTTGTTACATCAGCTATCTGCCAGTGAAATTCCCGTCAAAATCGGTCCAACCATTTCAGAGATTACCCGGAACAAACAGACAGACAGACAGACAGACAGACAGACAGACGGACAGACAGACAGACAGACAGACAAAAATTGTAAAAAATGTTGTTTCGGTATAGGTACCGAGTATACATCCAAATGCACTTAGTAGAAAGCGGTTATTTTAATATTACAAACAGACACTCCAATTTTATTTATATGTATAGACTACAAAACTAGAATATTAAAATGTGTGTTTTTATATAGCCATTGAGATTTTCGGAAAATAAAAGTATAAATAAGCTTATATAATATTCGTCTCAATACTAGTATCTCTCTCCAGTGACAAAGTTAAGTCACGTACAGAATTAGGTTAGCGCCGCCCGTCTGCTGCTTTGACGACTATATACCTATATTTACTTCAAGATTTTAGGTACATCAGTGTACTTAGATATTTATGACTGATATAAACCTACGTTCAAGCTACGATGGCAATAGGTATCATACACCTCCACCACGAACATGACCTAAAAAAATACTTCATTAAAAAAAGCGATGTTTTTTTTCAAGAGAGTTTCTTAAGTATCCTTATTAGTTTTTTTTTCTTGGCCAGTATAGAGTTATTCAGTGAGTGTTTATTGCAGTAGGGTATCAATGATATCATACTAAAACATAAAAAAATGTGTAAAATACACATTTTTTATTGGGTCATATGGTTATTTTATATTTGTAAATTTATTAATTTCCAGATGATGAGCTTGTTAGTAATTATTATATGTACTGGTTAATTCATTAAGTATTTTACGCTATTTTTGGAGACTATCCTCAATATAGAAATTTATAATAGTATTACACAAGCATTTTTCAGAAGTGTAGTAAAATATCCAATGTCATACGGACAAACACAAAAAGCCATATCCAAAAAAAAAAAAAACTTCACTCGCATTTTATCTTCTACAAAATGGCCAGCAGCATGTAAGCTTCGATTCATCCCATACATATCAGAGCTATGAAAAATACAGCGGAACAATGCACCGCGGTCAGTAAATGCGTGTTTTACACGGCAGTAACACAAATATTCTCGTTTCGTGCCCACTGTATCAGAAACTCATACTTCCTGTGAGCCACGCCATAAGAATATAGCGGTTTAAACTACGCGACTAAGAGTATGTTTGAAAAGAACACCATGAAGACTGCAATCCTAGTAGCGACGTAGTATGTGCTAGTGGATTTGAGAACTGTTAATATTGTCTTAGATATGCAGTTTTCATGTTTGACTTCACTTTTTTGCAAGTGTTAGCAAGATTGCTTACGCTCCGCTCCAACCTTGTACCCCGCAATATCCAAACCGCTCGTCCGTGAACCGATATAAGATGAAGTTTGAATTGCAAAACTAAGCGAGGCCTGCACTGCATTTTATGCAACCATCTACTCTGACGGCGATGCGATGCTACGTCGCCTTTTGCTGCCGTGCACAACTTCACCAATTGTTTTGTAAAGAATAGTTTAAAACGGTTTTAGCAGGTCAAGAGCTTTGATTTATAGCAATAGAGTCATGGTAAGGTGCTTTACTAGATGGAAACTCACTCCGCATCTCAATCCTTTAAATGATTATTACTCTCTGAAGAACTAATTTCTGACTATTTTATATGAATATGCATTTTATCGGTAGGTAGATTGTTTATCACAATATTGAGCCCACCAGTCTATTCGAATGGACATTCTCCATTTTATGTCTAATCGTCAATTTGAAACTTTAATAAAATCTTGCGTTATGGTAGCTCAAATTTTGTTGAAATTCAGATATTTCTTAAGAATTCATAAAAGGTCAATTGTTCTCTAGAAGTCGTAATAGGATCTCGTGCAAGGGTTCTTGAAGGAATCTCATTCCATGAAGTGGTTTGCATGTTTTAATTTTTTTTTTGTTGATATCGCTATTTGAGATAAGTTCATGAACACCGGGTATATGCTGGCATTCCTTCAGATTTTTTGTCTCATCTATATATTCCCCGATGCTTTCAACCTAAAACATGAAACCGATTTCGTTTATTCTTTGGAAATTTACTTATATTATCGGGATAAACTCAGATCTGAAATATAAAAGATCCATAATTTATCTTGAATAAGAAGAAAATCCTCTACTCAACTGTTTTTAAGTTTACGGCTTCTTAAATAAACTACTTGCCATGCATAATCGACAGACTTATTTAGTGAAAAATGAATTCAAGTAACAGTAACTTAAGAGAGTTGAATGATTATTTAAACCCTTAATGGTATTAAGAGCAACATCAATTTGATGTAACAAAATGCTGCGGTTAATTGTAAATCATTTTCTTGCTGTTGCCATAACCGAAACACTTTTACTAAGACACTCTACTCAGAAAATTTTAATCTTTCCATTCAGTTATCAAGCGAAGCCACTTGAATTGTAAAACGTTTATTTGAAAACATTATCAAAGATCCTTGACAAACAATGAATATATTTTATTGCCGTTTGAACGGAATACAATAACTATTGTTTCATTTATGTAAACCACTAGCTGCGCCCGGCGGTGTTACCCGCGACAAAAAGTATGAAAAATTAAAACATCTATCCCACTGGAACCATACATTTTACCGGGATAAAAAGTAGCCTATGTGCTATTCCAGACTATAATTTATCTCTGTGCCAAATTCCATCCAGATCCGTTCAGCCGTTCTGGCGTGAAAGAGTAACAAACATCCATCCATCCATCCAAACTTTCACATTTATAATATTAGTATAGATTATTCTCTCTCTCTCTTCTCTATAATATAATAGAAGAAGGGGGAAGGAACACATTATATATTATATATTAGTTACACACATACACAGAAAATATCATCCGATCTGGACCCCAAGTCTGCTCATCCAATTGGTTCACAATTGAGTAATAAAGACTTTTAATCGCCACTTAACTGTTTTCAGATACCACATCTATCAACATTAGGAACTTTCACTGTGATTACATTGCGAGTCAATTGCGTTAACAAATTTGGGGGCCCTGTCATCATGTCAGTTAGCGCAGACATTGTACGAGGATGTCAAAGAAAGGATCATTATCTGATCCAGAACGTTGACGATAGCGAACCGTTCAAAAGACTTGTTAACCAGGACAATCCCGGGCGATTTATATCCCGCTTCCGCTTGGGACAATTGTTTATTGGTCTTGAGATAATCAGTGGCTGATATCTTCGTTTTTATTCTGAAAACCATGAGGAAGGGCTTAGAATTTCAAAGATACTGAAAATTGGATGTGGGTGCGAAAAGTTGTTTGCGAGATTTAATTTTGATATCGCCAGACAAAACAGTAATTATAAAGATTCTAAACTAATCAACGCCTATACTATAGATATAGGTAATAAACATATCAATCAGCATATTATGAAAATTCTTAGTCTTTGTCCTAAAAATGCCCGGCATTAAATCCCATGCACTCCCGATCCAGTTAGCTTGCGCGTAGAGCACTAGAAAGTTTAAAATTCCAGAGTTTCTTTATTTTATTTTTGCCTCTTAAAGTTGTAAAATCATAGCTTTCGTACCCATATTCGTAGTTGTTATGAGCCCTTGAAAGACGAAACACAATCTGCAGACACGGTGTCTCCGCAGATCGGGTCAACACAATTTCATAATTACCTTTTTCCTTTTAACCAATTTAGTATTCAGCCAGTTGATAACCATGAAATTAATAGCTGAAGGCTCCCTAAAATACAATAATACAAACAACATAAACATCGTTAATAACTGAGAATGCTGACAAAACTGTAACAAACACAATAACTCTACATATTATAATAGTTCGGAAATTACAAGTGTCGAAGGAACTCGGTCCGCAATCAATCACAAGACACCGAGATGCTTGCTTCCTTCCCTCGGGTATCACGCAAGCAATGCATAACGAACCTTATTTGTGAGGTGTTACCGTCTAATATTGAGAATTATTAATAGAAGGAAGAAAGAAAATCATGTCGAAAGATTTTCAACTTTCTAACATAGAGTAACGTTATTATATTGTTGACGACTGAGTTCTTTCCTCGAGTTGGTGATAAATTGGCAGAAGCGAGGCTAAAAAGCCTGTTAGTGGGATCCTCAAAGATATGTTTAAGTAAGCTAGTTTAATTGAATTTTTATCCAGGCCTTTCATTTTTGTAAAACAAATCTTCTAATTTTATTGCTGTACTTTAAGCTTGTCAGTAAGTTCTGCCTAGCTTATTTTAGGTAATTCTTTGAATGTTAGGGTCTTTTGATGAGTTTAATCCAATTTAAAAAGTCCACCAAAGTATTCGTTCATGTAAATTCCATTCCAATAATACTCTTTTTTAAGAAGTATAAGTAGTCATATTAAACCGCCTTGTTATCGAATACCTGCTGTAGGTATCGGCATCGTGAAATTACGCTATCGATCCAATAAATTACGCTATCGATCCAATAAATTACGCTATCGATCCAATAAACGCTTACTTCACACTCTGATTCAATCTCGACCGGTTTGCCAACATTTTTCACGTCAAATAAATTATACAACATTAAATTATACGAAACGAAATCCGTCTAAAATTTCGCCGTTAATAAACTTATTAAGTAGAACACTTGATTGATCTGTGTTCCAGATACCGTGAGGGGGTGTAGGGGGTGGGGCGCAATCCCTGTAACAAGTAATTTATTCGCATTAAGATCAAGATCGTTGCCGTAAACAACGATCAGTGTCATGGTCTTTGTTTTAATATATTTATAGCGCTGGAATCCGTACCAAGCGATGAATGGAACTGCTCGAAAATATGCCTTATTACCGAAGTGTTAACGGCGATGACTAATGATTCAATTTGTATGGCGAAAATTAGTTAAGGAAAGGGGATGAAACATTATTTGAAACTTTTGTGTCTAATTTGGTTAACAGTTTCTTTTGGTGTAATTAAGTACCTACATTAGAGAAAGTTATGGTGTCCTACTTAATAGTATTTATATAATTTTCCTACATCTAAAAGAATGTAAAAAAGGTGTTTCACCTTTTTTTTTACATTTTGGATAACCGCATGGTTCTGAGAATAATTTAAAACTCTGACATACATACAAGATAAGCTAGGACCAGTTACCCAACAAGCTTATTCCAAGCTCCGTCTCAACTACACGCTTCTGCAAACTTTCATTAACTTTTATAATCCACATTTTACACAAGGCAAACGAATAGCCTAAAGAGAGTGTTCCCAAGGAATACACAAGTAGGTTAGTTAAGTAAATTTCCGCAGTAACACAATCCGTAAGGTTAGAAAGATAGGCTTCTAAGAGCCAGTGAGGCTGATTTGAAATGCTAATGTAGTCGCACAAATTCCATCCAAGATTACGCAGCTAAGGCCCCTTAGTTAATAGTAACAGCGGCTGTAACCGGCGCTGTGTTGACAATGGGCTGCATTGTGAATAAGTAAAGGGATAAGTCTTTCGGAGTTTGGGATTGTGGACAAAGGTCTTGCAGGGCAACGGTCGCGTTGTGAAGTTCAAGCGGTTGTTTCTATGGTCTAAGCTCACCGTGAATATAAAATGCGATGTTTTGTTTAAGAAACCTTTGATGTTTTGTTTAATGTGTTGAGATTATAGTTACTTAGACCATAGTCAGAAGCATAATTATATCACGTAATTATAGTCATAATTTTTAGAGTTTTTTTATTTCTTTATTGATTATGCAATATATAACCTACTTTTTTTTGCTGCCGTAATATCGATCATTCAAACTCTATCCATCTCTCACTATTGCATCACAATCAGCTTTTGTGCCTTCAGCTCGATCGCCATCCAAATATTCTATTACAAAAACTCCGAACAACAAACAAGTCCAGAGAACTGCCCACGAAACGAATCTATTACCAGGATATTATTCAAACAAATTGAATAGGCAACAATGGTTTACGTGACGTGGAACCCCCTATTGAGGAATTCAGCAAAAACATAATTAAGAGTCGGGCAAGAGTTGGCAAGTTTAATCGAATTACAAGTCGCCCGCCGGAAGATTAACTCGCCTCTTGCGGTTTTAGTCTGCTGTTACCATTATCGCAAGTTGTTAACTCGATACAGAGTCGTTGGAGTGAAAAATCTTCGTAATGACCTAGTGCCCTGGTGAACATTCTGAGGTCTGTAAGCAACACACCATATCACTAGGCAGTTAAAGCATTTTATATAGTTTAGTTGTATATATAGGTACGTTAGACAAAGAACAAATATAGATGGAGTATCACGGACGATATATTGAATTACAAAAAAACAAAGGCGATTTGTGTAATACCTACACGCGAATTTCGTCCTTACATACACGAGAGTTCTCGTGTACTACACAAATCGGCTTAGTTTTTTGTGCTTCAATATGGCGTCCGTGACACTCCATCTATATTTGTTCTTTGTCTAACGTACCTATATATACAACTAAACTATATAAAGTGTTTTAACTGCTTAGTGATGTTATTTGCAGGTGCCCTAATCTTAATTTGACTCAATTGTTGATTCCATTTTATTATTCCAGCTTTACACTAAATAGTTCAAATGATGTTGCTATGTCAACAATTCAGATTTTAATCACTCCTAATCGAGTTTAACAATCGTAAAATACTTGGCCTGAAGCATTTATTGGCAAATTCTCATCGGATCTTAATACCGTCCCGTGAATTCATTTACTTCTATCAAATGGCTCAAACAATTTTCCGTGAGGGACTTGGAAGGAATATTATTAATCTCTTCCACAGCAGGATTCACCATTCCCGAAATAAATTGTATGGTATCGTGGTATAAAATGTTATTAGGGTTTTGTAGATTTGAAAGGAAAAAAAACGAAATGAAGGTTGTCTATGCCTAATTTCTTCATTTTCCAAGAAAAGTCTCGTGTCTGTGTGTACCTACTGTGCTAGAGAGTACTTTAATTTAACTGGTTCCATATATTAGTTTAAGATAGTGGATAGGATTCCTATTAATATCCTGCGTTCTTTGTCGAATATTATCTATCATTCCAAAAACAAAAAAAAGCAAAAGATCCCAATAGGATGCGGTATTTATGTCTAAAAATAATATAAATTTAAGGAGAAGGAGAAACGAGATTGTAGCCTAGCTGCTTGGTCAGACCTTGGATGGGTGACAGTATTTCAGTATCTGATCTCTTTTGAGCTTCAGAGGAAATATTGAGCTGGCGTTTCTGGTCACTATTGACGGACGTAAACATTGGCAACAACAGTGACAGTCGTTAAGGCAGTCAAAGGCCGTAAAATCTGACAAATGGTTCTTCTACCCTTAGGTTAGCGTTATTTAGTTCTACCAGTTTGGCTTTGGAGAACAAATGGAAATCCCTAATGGTGATTATGGTCAATTAGCAAAATCAGAATAGCTTGAAATCTGATACTTTTATATAATGTGAAATAGGCTAGCAAGAAGTTATAAATATACTAGCTGCGCCCGGCGGTGTTACCCGCGATAAAAAGTATGAAAAACTAAAACATCTATCCCACGGGAACCATACATTTTACCGGGATAAAAAGTAGCCTATGTGCTATTCTAGACTATAATCTATCTCTGTGCCAAATTTCATCCAGATCCGTTCAGCCGTTCGAGCGTGAAAGAGTAACAAACATCCATCCATCTATCCATCCATCCATCCATCCATCCAAACTTTCACACTTATAATATTAGTATAGATTACAGGCAAGTTTTCAACCTTTTCCCTCTTCTGTCTATATCTTTATCTATATAATTCACCCTATGTTATTATCCATTGCAATGTGGTATCCATTGCTTAAGCATTATTTGGTTTGCATACTAACAAGAAGGATGATTGTGTATGTGTGCAATATCAATCAATCTAGTATTCGATAAACGTGTGCAGGTGCTCTGAAAATATATGTGGAAAGGCAAACTTATGACTAATTTCAAGAATAAAGTCAAGATAAGAGTAAATCACATAATGATGTCGAGAAATGGGTATTTGGGTCAGCCTATATGTAAGAGGATATTACACACAAGGTCTTTTTGAGGAAAAACTTTTTCTCCAACGGGAGAAACTTCCGGAATTCGAAACTTGATAAGCGATATTTAAAAAAAACAATTTGTGAGACAAAGTTGAACGGATACAAGGCAAAGTTTCGCGTTCAGAATAATAAATTAACTAACTTTCTCTAAGAAATATATCTGCAGGTATTTTCCTTAGAGGTCAGTCGGGTAGGATCGGGCTCAGTATAACGAAATAGTCAAGTTTAGCAACTAATAGAATCCTTAATAGAATGATTCAATAAATTATAGAAGCTTCCTTCGGCACCATAAAACATTTTTATTACGAAAAAGGCTTTGCAATGCTATTGTAAATATCTATACATTTTAGGTGACAGGACTTCACAGTAGGGTGAAGTATTATGACATTTAAAATAGTAATCCATTACCACATAAAGATTTCTATTGATCGATTTCAACTCTTCATCACCTGTCACAACAAACACGCCTAGTAATGTATATCGTACCATTCCAAAATGTCTATTATCGCGGCACATCATAATAATTAATCTATGACAATCCTCGACCTCCAATTTCATATCGATTGTAGTTACTATTAGTTGGGTGTCCACAAAACTTGGGGCCAATCAATCATACGTAATCCAATATTTGTCCAACGTTCGAAGGGCTCGCCCAGTAATTGTGGCGTGATTAATGATCACTGTACGCCATCTGTCGACACTTGTTAGCGCAAATGTTTGCCGATATTGGGTTTAGTTGTCGTTTGTGTGAAATGTTTTGTGTTAAGTGGGTTATTTGGATTAGTTTCACTTGCATGGCATTTGAAAGGGTTTCCACATTGTTGGGTATAAAAATACCTCTGATGGAGGCAAGGACCTCGAGTAGACATACCTCGAGTACCGAGTATGATTTTAACCAAGTATGGAAAATTGACGCATGGAAAATTCATCTTTGTTTACATTGATATATATAAATATACAAATGACGTACATATTGAAGCTATCGATTAGATTACTCATGATTTGATAAAACCCTTCAGATATCGTAAGACATAGGATTTTCATGCCGAAGCCAAAAATAACAATGAGATAATGTGAATAAGCCACTCAGCTTTTAATTCGAGCATTCCACGCGAGTGGATTAAGCGGCGCATTAGCAATTCAGATGAGCGCCGCGGGAGCATGTCTGTGCAAACATCGCCGATTCTTATTCAGAGAATTATGATCCATTAATACGAACAAGATCATGGAGAAGCTGTGAATGCAACTATCTTCAGCACTACACACTCGCAATAATGTTACTCATGTGATCTACAGTCGCGTTCAACAAAAAAATAAACTAAGGTCGGTAGCAATAAATCGATATCAATCTTTGAGAGATAACTAAGCGCACAGAGACCGCGCTCATGTGCGCTATCAAAGGATGAGAAGAATTTATTAATAGTGACCTAAAATGTATCTCCGAACAGGTGTCCTATCAAAATTCATAGCATATCACACATAAACATTCTGATATTAGTTATGTCTAATACAAGTTCATTTTGTTGACCTATACGATATTTAAGAACGGTATTTTATTAGGCGTAGCCCACCAGGGTGCAAGGACCAAGGTTCAAGGAATGGAAATGTAACTTATTTCCTATTCAAACATCTATCTGAATATTATTTAGATTAAATACTCTGGTCTATGAACAACAACCAACCACCAACTCTTGCAAGAACTCTCCATACAAAAAAGTAATGGACTATAATTCATGAAAAATAAATGGAATTATAGCACTAACAATTTAAACCCTCTTTTGTTTCAGGTTACATTGCACCACCGTCATAAATCACGGGAACGTTTAAAATAAAAAAGGAACGCATTCATCCAAAAGTGAACCAAGAATTAAAAAACGAAATAAGGAAAAAAGGGTCGAGGCGTTCATCGTTCTTTTACCCGGACTATCGTTTACCCGGTATCCGGTGCGGACCACTCATGAATATGACATCAGCGGTGGGTGCTGACCCGGGATGTTGATTTATGCGGCGTCAGTGATCCATCACACGGGCCCGGATAACCGGACGCACCAACAGACAGGAGCTCCTTTTACGTGATAGGATAAAGGTAACACCTTTTTGTGCATTGCTCTAAGGTTGTTTGCCAATTGTGGATGCATGGAGTTTGAAAAAAAATTATGATTTTGATCGACTTAGGGCTTTTGTGTTATATAAACGTAGATGGTTCCGTGGGATGTATTTCATGATAATATTTTTTTGTAATATGGTGACCTAATTGCCTAAAAGACCTACAAAATTCTGACGACCAAAATTAAAGTAACAAAAAAATCATTTTTCTCGCATAAAACGAACCAAGTTTGTAATAGTGTATGAAAACAAAATGAAAACCATCCAATAAGTGAAAAAAACACAAAAATGCGACGTCGCCCGCTACCACCGGTCCGCGAAGAGGTATCCAACTCGAAAACATGGCGGACTTTATGCGAAAGCGATTGGGTGGTCTACACTCTAGTCGCATCGGTTGGAGCTTTGTCATACGCGAACAGTCTGAATGGTGAGTTCGTGCATGACGACATCCCGGCAATCGTGTCAAATAGTGATGTGAACGGTGTTAATAGTGTAGTGCAAGTGTTTAAGAATGACTTCTGGGGTACTCCGATGTCGGATCCAAACAGTCATAAGTCGTACCGGCCGCTGACTACGCTATCTTTTCGGTAAGTAACTAGTATTTATTATTATTTTGTGACTGATGTGGTGCTATTTCTGTTATCTAAAAATTAAGATTAAGTTAGCTAAATTTGACGCATCCAACAATATTGCTGCTTACATTTTTCATTACGACCAATATAAGGACGGCACCACATTTGTTATAAGTAGTCTATTGGAATTTGGTTTATGTAACAACAGATTTTGTATCATTGATAACGTTGTGCCAATAATTTCGTAAAGCTGTGATAGCCAAGTTGGTAGAACGCTTGCCTCAGTAACGAGGATCGTAGGTTCAAGCCCCGGCTCGCAACTCTAGGATTTCTGGATTTCATGTAGGAATCTCATTTTCATCCACGATTATTACTTGCTAAACGGTGAAGGATAGCATCGTGAGGAAACCTGCATGTCTAAGAGAACCCCTCAAAAGATGTGTAAAGTCCGCCAACCCGCACTGGGCCAGCGTGGTGGACTATGACCTATCCCCCTCGCATTGAGGGGAGGCCCGTGCTTAGCAGTGGGTCATTAAAAAGGGCCGGTATTATTATTATATTACTATAATATATTCGTACGCAGTGACTTTAAGTTTTAGAAAACCCTTAAAAACCTTCTTGATAAGATACCATCATGATAAGTTTAATTAAAATCTGCCCGCTAGATTTTAAGTCACGAGCTTTAGCTATCCCGCGGGAAACTAAACACTTCTCGGAATACAAAGTATTCAAGGAATTTCAAGGAATGGCAGCTCGGCTTCTACATGGAAGATGTGTCCCTTACGTTTATTATTTTACAGATTGCTATTCACTGCCGAATAATATTACTTTTGATCCATTTACTTAATCTAGAATTTAAATAATTATCATTAGCCATTAGCACAGTGTAAATAGAACTCTATTACGGATAATCATGCAATACTATTCACTATGTCTATGGAACAATACTCAATATTGTTTGATACCTACGTAATCCTATTCAGAGGAACTCGAGAGAGACCCATTATCTCGCATCATGAAGTCTGAATAATACTAATCTTGTGGAGAGAATACCGTCACATTATCATCTTATTGTGATAATAACCGTTATTAGTACCATCTCATCAATTTCGCTCCGAGTTACTATTTGATATAATTACGTAACAGTGTGGTATACGCTGTAGTCTGTCACTATTTCACGGATAATGTGTCGTCTTTTGTTGGTCGTGTCCAGATCGAGCGCGCAGCCTCGCGAGGCTGGCTCAAAGATACGCCGCGTTCCGTATAAGTTCGTCCCACAGGTAGCTCATCCCAACAAACGAATTAACATTTTAAGGATATTTTCATTCGCTGACTCGTCGTCGTTTCAAAGCAGTGATAGCCAAGTTGATAGAGCGTACGCCTTGGATACGAGTGTCCCAGGTTCATAACCTAGCTTGTTTCATGTGCGATTTTTTTACCCTGATTACTAAACGGTATGGCTAACATTAAATTGCTTAACGGCGAAGGAAATCATCATGAGGAAACCTGCAAGTCTGAGAGAACCCCACAAAGCTTGTTAAGTCTGCCAACCCGCACTGGGTTAGGGTGGTGGTGGCCCAATCCCCCCCACATTGAGGGGAGGCCCGTACTCAACAATGGGCCATTAAAAAAGGGGACTCATTTTATTATTATAATTTTATTTTAACTCGTCTGTAGAACCAAACTTGTTGGGACTAGCTGAGGCTCTAGAACGAGTTAACGACTCCACTAGGGCAGGGTAGCGCAAGCGTTAGTCCTATTCTTGAGTCAGCTTCATGAGGCTATACAGTCGGTACGGAAACGGCTAATGATTTACGGATTAGCCATAATTGCTCTGTAATATATATGTAGTTGATTGGTTTTGAATAGATAATTATAATACATCATATAGTCAAATAACTCAATCAAACGTATATAAAAAATACCTAACATTTATCTTGTAGTAATTTTAACAATTAAAACAATATTGAAGTCGGCATCACTTGCAGGCACATTATTCTGCAATATTTAACATCAAACACAAAAAATAAAGAAATTATAAAAGTAAAACTTCTATTATCCAAAATCACTGCCTGTAGGGCTCACAAAAGATGCAAAGTGTACCCGTTTTGGGATGTCCTCTCCAGCGGACATCCATCATAGTATCATTTCAACGAGAGGGTCCCAGCTTTTTTCCCCTTTGAATATAAAAATGTTGTAATTTAATGCTGATTTGAATAATATCATGGAAATTTTATTTTTATATGAACATTACATGGAGTGAATGGGTTTATGAAAATATTGGTTCAATTGAATTGTATTGTGGGTGATATTTATTTTAGTGGCTTAATACTAGAAAATAATAAAACTGAAGCAGCTCGCTCAGATATCAATTCTAAAGTCAGCGATAGATATATGCATGCTTATGTAAGTAGGATGTTATGAAAGGACTTTGTGTAATTAGGGATTAATTGCTTCCAAGACAAGGCTAAACTTAGATGATAGGCTAAAAAAACATAAAAGTAATATTGTTATGTATGATTTGAAGTACAGTTTTCCCTTTAAAGGGAAACCATATGAGAGGTTAGTGAGTTATTTGTACCACTTAACAACTTGCAAGGAAATAAAAGCATTTATCGTCTGAATGTAGCTTAGGATTGCATAATTTTATGTAGGTATATTTAAAACTAGAGGAAAAAAATATACCACGGATCCCTTTTCCAAAAGGTAAAAGGTTAGTTTCATATAAAATGCAGGCAGCGCAAGTGGTACGCTCTGCCAACCATTACGGCCCACCTGCGACGACCTTTCCACCGCCCATCCGTACCCTTTTGTTTATTTTTTCTACCCTTATTATTTGCATATTTGCATGGAAATATTACACAAACCAGCATGAAATAAGATTTCCTATCTAAAACCCGCCTGATACACCGACTGGAATAAACTCTCCCCTCAATTGAGATATAGACCGCTTCGATTTTGCCCCATTAAAACCACAATGCGGAAACCTTCACAATAATAACTGTAACACAACAAATCTGCATATCACACGTTCCATTACCCTTTTCAGCCTGCCAGTAACTTTTATGTTGGTAGCAAAACTGCTGATGTATAATGACGGCATCTTGGCTACTGTAACATAGAGTCGAGAATCGGATATAATTTTGTTTGGCAACGGAATCGTTATGTGTGTCTACATATGCCTTCGTATGATAGCAAAAAAGCCTACACAAAATAGTAATGGCAAAATGCGCACGTATTGAAGTTCAATAAGGCTTAAGTGATTTCTTTTATGAGCTTATATTGAGAGTGTCATAGAGCTTGTAACCTATGAGTACTGAACATGATACCTATATACCTTCTATATTGTTATTACTATATTACTGAAGACTATGATGATTCTACAAAATTGTTACTCTGTATTTTGATAAAACAGCTGTCGGCTCATTTCGTCTTATTCTGAAAGGTTCTTGGTGGTTGATTTCTAGCCAACACTAACAATTTAATAATGATAACTTTAGTCTAAAGGGATCCATGTCCCCGCGCAAGCCTACCAAAGATCCGGGTATAGCCCGTGTGGAGAGAGACATAACCAAAGCGAAAGATATTTCCTAAAGCGAGCACCTATTCGAAGAACTATCACTAGGCTCTCTCACTATCTAGGCTATCACTTTGAAATAAAACATACTTTAAGGATTTTATCGCGATTATTTTCTGTTTTTACGTTCCCAATTCCGACCGTTTGGCTATCACTGCCTATAAAGGAAAAACGTTTCTACATGAAATTGAACCTTACTGTACGTATATTACCAATCATTTATCATGTCACACCGATTCCAGACATATCGCGGCACGACAAACGTCACAACATGATAACCGATAAACGATTCCTCGCGTGACTCTCCGACATTACCGTGTCGCATGCCCTCGGTGAATGGCATTCGCGAAATTCCCTCCCCAATCTCCCCATAAAAGGTTGTGAGTATTTCTAACAAGGCTTGATACACTGTAAAATATACACGCGAATCTGAGGAGTATAAAACATTTTTCGTATTTATAAAATTCTAAAATTTAATAGAGAAGAAGAGGATCGCTGATCATAAAATGTCATCATAGAACAAACTTGATAGTATTCAGTTTCCAAGCAATCCACTATTTACATAACGTGAGCTTTTATGTACGTTTTTTTGTGTTTTGGTTCTGGTTCATCTTCGGGTTGATTTGACGGTTGAAACGAGGAAATAAAAAGATGTGGTCTCTGGTAAAGCAATAGATCGTCAACCATCGTCGATATTTTCTTTCTAAATAAAAGATTGCTTTTTAGTCTTGCATCTCTTTTACGTCAACGTTAAATAACACAGACGACACTACTGAAGGTTGTGGGCTGCTTCGCAAGAGGTATAAGAGGGCTTCTACGGGATGGTACGTTGACGACGTGATTTATTAAAACAATTCTAACCGAATTTCAGATTTGATTCAATTTTGTTTTTTTTTGCGGAGTTCTTTCTTAGTATTACGGTGCTGAGAATGAATGGAATGATGTTATCTTCCGGACGCGTTGCACAACTTTCTTTTACAAACATAAAACATTATCTTCGGCGCCGCTGGTATTAGGTCCCAATGTAATAAGGCCACCCTTTTGCCGGGGTCATTACCACAGAGGGTTTTTTTTTCTTAAAACAATTACAAATAGGAAATCCAAATAAAATTATGAACCTTATCCTTGGCAGAATGCACTTGCAACAAGTAATCCAGTGCTGCTTTATCTCACCTTTTCTTGAATCCGTTACTACGCAACATCTTATGGATTATTCTTGAATCCGTTACAATCCTTCACCCATTCTATATCTGGAAATGAATCGAGCAATAACGTTTAATGCATACAGATTTACAAAAACTCCTTATTACAATACTAACCCGGAAAAGGTCATCCGAAGGCCCATTTCAAAGTAATATTTAACAACAGGAATCTTGTCTACGTCACAAGGCACGAGGGGTCTCCTTTGAGCGCTATGCAAATCCAACCTCGCGTCTACGGAATAAAAATTGCCATGCTTGAGACCTTTCAGAGGGCTTCATTCGTCTTTGTTGCGCTCAGCACTTTGAGGACGATGTTATCAAATTAAAAAAAGGAATTGCCGTTATTGTGGTTATTCAGTAAATGAGGTCCTATATAGTTTTAAAAGTATGCAACACATTTGAGTTCCTAAGTAGACATGTAATATTATAGGTACTTGATAATCAAGTATCAGCTGGCATATTTTTGTAATTCTATATGAAACGTGATAAATTCAATAAGTTGATATTAATAAGCAAGTGATACATCTTAATACTATGGCCTAATCCCCATGGATTGATGGGAGGCCCGTGCCAAACACAGAGTCATTTAAAGAGCTGGTATTATTATTATATAACATCTAAATATATGTAAAGTAGCTGTAATGTATCACTTTTAAGTAATTTAAACCCCACTCATACAATGTCGCTGTTCCCCTAAGCCCTTGTTCTTTTAAGAGTAACATGGCACACGAGCCAGAATGACAATGATCCACAGGAATCTCGTTCAAAATTACGCATAACATTACACATACAAGATGTTCCCCACCTTTCCCTTTCATTACCGCGCTCAAACAAGTTTTGTGGAAGGCGCACATCAGGTATAAAAGGCATTTACGACCGCATCGTGTAATGTAATGACGAATATTACGACTTGAATGCTGGGTTATGCGCGGAGCGATGTTCAAGGGTTATTTCATATTTTCATATTGAATTATTTTGTTCTTTGTATGCAATTATACCGTAAGCTTTATGGATGATGTTTTTGCTTGCATAAAGTGTGTGGTAATATGATAGGATCTAAAGAGTTTCGGCCTTCAATGAGCAATTTAAGTATGCATTACATTATTTTTGTGGTAATACCGCTCTCATGAAGAGAAATGTCAAGAAACTCCATGGTAATTCATTTTGAGGGTATAATGCATTTTTGTGTATTAATTTGTGTAGCATTGTGGGAACAGTTAGTACCTACGCTTTGGTAGTTAAAAGAAGCAACAATACACGTTCTAATGCTTTTAGTTTATAGAGTGGATGTGACGACAAAAACTGGTTCCGTCTCCCGCAGGCGTCGCAAACAGAGACCCTCCCGGGAACCAGGTCACAGTTCTCAAAAGACAATAGGTGGCGGAAACAGCGGTGGATGTGATAAACGACACAGAGATGAGTAGCTGAAAAATGCTTCAGTGTAAATTAAAAGGGGACAGGAATGATGGATGGCCGCGTGGACGGCTCTCGGAGAAAAATATAATTTTCCGAATTGAATGAGTATTTATTAAGGTACACTGAGGGAGGGAATCACTATGGGATTTACTTTGGTGTTTTTGTGAGATGAATGATGGTTCTAGTTAAGCATGATGGATAGGTGTGAGTACTGTAAATGTTACGGAGACATGGTTTTATACAAGTATT
The DNA here is from genome assembly GCA_905333125.1 of Pheosia tremula. Taxonomy (NCBI): domain Eukaryota; kingdom Metazoa; phylum Arthropoda; class Insecta; order Lepidoptera; family Notodontidae; genus Pheosia; species Pheosia tremula. Next base: position 437,882 of record HG995403.1, on the reverse strand, counting down.
TCTAATAAAATACTGAACAGAGATCCATAGTTATAAATAATAATAGTTTCAATTTTTCTTGGACTTTGACGGAATTTTGCCTTAGTTCTAACTTACTACCAGGAAATACTAAACTAGTATACCAATATTAAAACCTCAGTGAGTATCATGAAACTTGCAATTAATTCTTTCTCTGACTATTTAATGAGTTAGCATTGTTTCTACAAGAATTCATAAACTTCTCCACTATCCAAAGTTGTTAACAAAAACAAACAACCATATTCCGTCTATACGGTTAAATTGTCGGCTGTAACAGATGAGTGCAATTAAGCTACAGTGCGGGGCCCGCGGCCCTCGATTGATGGTGCCATCAAGCTTGCTAATGATGGCGGAGACATTTCCAACTTATTCCGGAGAGAACGTTCAGCTTCACCACTCCACTGATGCTGCAGGTCTTGTGATATTATGAACATTCTTATAGCTCGTTGTATAAATTAAAAGTGTATTGAGCGACAAACAGTCAAGAGGAGACTTTTTTTTTTTAAATAATTTGAATTTTTGTTTTTTCCATATGTACGTCTTGTAGGTAATTTTTTGGCTATGTAAACAAAATAATAGAAAGAGGAGGTATTAAAAATAATATCAAAACATTTTAAAGTAGACACGTAAAAATTGTTACAAAATATGAAGTCATTTTAGCCACCCTTGTCATTTTTCTTTCTCTTAGAAGTGCTCCACCAAACAAAGCAGCATCTCTAGAGGATCTCCAACGTTATCGGATTATCCCGGAGAAAAAACAACATTTGGCCTGTTTTAGAAAATCTACCCCGCCTTTGTAATCAGTAAATTAAATAAAACTCAGATTAACAATGCTTTAGTACATTTTTAATTATGTTTCGGTAATTATGTTTGTATAGGTCCATTTTAGGCATTTCATTTTGTATTTTGATGCTTTTAGATAATATTGTTTACAGAATCTGCTTATTCTGAATTTAATTACAATAAAAGGTTACTTTGTAGTTTTCAAAGCTTGCAAAACATAATCAGATTCAGAATATTTTGTAGTCCTGTATACCATTAATTACAGTACTTATGAATCGTCAAAATTGTTACAAATATGAAGCTAGAACTCTACCACCCGTTCGAGATGCCGTTCCTATTGAGAAGAAAGGGCAAGAACTTCCATGTTTGCTCTTTTAAAAATATCTTAAAAATTTTTGAGTCGTACATTGTTATGGGTATGCGAGAACATGAACACAGAATGAGATAAACCCGTAATTGTTTATATCTTTATCGTCTAATCACAATGTATCATTTAAAATTGCCTTTGTAACGTTTTAAATAGTGCTATAGATTTATTGAAAAATAAGTGGAGGCAATGAGCAATCGGCTACTGTTTAGTTTAATGTTTCTATTACATTGTCTATTAATCGTTAGCGGTATACGGAAGTAAATCGCGTGCTAAAGCCTATTACCTTGTTGCAATATCCGAGTGTTGAATAATGTGAGTTGATACACAAATCCGTGGATCAGCTTAACGTGATTGCATTTGATTTTATCATTAATTAATTAATTCATTCTATCTGTCATCGCGTATTGTATTATACACTGTGTAGTTATTAAATATAGAAAATTATAAACAGCCTTTTGAATTTAATGATCACTTATGTTGGCACAAGACCAAACGTGCTTAGCTTTCAATGGCATTTTCTTGGTAAAATGTATATACCCTTATTGAAAGCTTAATACATTCGGTTGGTTGGGCTGAAAATTTCACAGAAATAGAAGTACGGCGTACTAGGTCCAAATGAAACGTAGGATAAAAAGTCAACGCTTTCGTCGACCTCGGCTCCGATGTGACTCAGCGCGTCGCGACGACTGATTACCTCAATTATCCTTACCATTGAGAATTTCCTCAAAAATGTACAACCTTGACACTTTCTAAAGCTTATTGTAAATGAACCATACTCACACCGACACACAGTGGTTTTTGTATTAACAAGCATTTAATTAGCATAGCACCACATTTTTATCACTGTTAGTATTTGATTCCTTTACAAATTTACGCGAATATTACACATTGAAATAAAACTAATTTTATATCAATGTGTAAAACAATTCATGTTGATAACTAGCTGTTGCCCGCGACTTCATAATCCTCTTTCCATTGATATAACTTTTTAATTTATGAAATGATTTAAATAAAACAACACTAAAATTTTGTTGAAGCTTACCACAATACATTAGTAAAAACCGCACCCAAATAGATTAAGCCGTTTCTGAGATTAGCGCGCACAAACGCACAGACAAACAGACAACAATTCTAACAATCATTGTTTTGGGTTCTGTTGCGTTGATAAAGGCCCCTAATCATATTTTTCTTATATATATTCAATGTACAGACAGCGACCAATTACATTTTTAATTAGCCGACTTCAAAAAAAGGAGGAGTTTCTCAATTCGGTTGTATTTTTTTTTATATGTTTATATTATTGGCAATGTGTTCCTAATCACTTGCTTACACAGTGATTGCTCTACATCTTTAGAAAGTCGTGTGCCTACCCCTCTTAGAAGACAAGCATTATCATGCCTGTCTTCTAAGAGGCATTATCGTGTTATCATTATTTTTTTATGAGTAGGTAGGATCCGCTACCTTCTCTGATACCATTGCACTTTTTTAGAACACCATTTGCTACATCAAATGGCTTGTGGGTAATGTCTGCGGTGTGTACGCGGCCTTACCATGACTCGTCGTGTGAAAGACTGATAGCGTCTTTTATCCCTCTACCGTCGACAACTTCAAGGCCTGTCTCCGTTTGATTAATAGGCTTACACAGGCTTTATAACAATATGTTACGGATTTTTGTATTATGGTCCCCAGGTGTTACTAAGAGAGCTTTGAATAGAAGCAACGCTAATTATTATAGGCATTACAGAGATTCTTTTTTTCAGAATGTTTGGATACAGAATTAAGAGAGAAGAAATGTATTATAAAAGCCCTTATCTTTGACATGGGTAGGTGTATGTAGCTACGTTACGATTGTTAAAATATGAATTTGTCATATAATTTGGTAGACTGACAACTCCACTTTAAACTTTTTTTATATTCATATTCATTTTATTTCTTCGCATTTCATTTCCCAAAGAAAGAATAAGAACTCAATACTTGTATGAGACTTACTTTAACCTTATAATACCACGGCTATTAGGTACTAGTTAATACTGGTTACACCTGCAACTCACTTCACATCCAAAGAAAAACACACGTGTTATTTTTCCCCACCAAAATTTCCCAGCTGGAAAATTCCCAGCGTACGAATAAATACAATGAGCTTTCCCGCAATTACACAGTGTAAAATATGATCAGTGCACCCGTTCTTACAACCAAAATATTTTTCTCTTCCTTTTGTATTTTTTTTTGTTTATAAACACGGCGCCCGAGGGTTGAGATGAGTTCCCCTTCTGATATAAAACATTGCTCTTAAAGAATGTGGGTTACGAAATTGTGTTGCAAGAGGGAGGTTAAGATGGATCGTGTTTTGTTTTGCGGATGAATGACCTTGACAATTATTATGGAACAGCTGTTAGAATTCCTACATCTACGACCTAAGTGCCATTTTTCTGTTAACATACGGAAATGAGCTATGATTGTTTAAAAAATATCAGGTAACTTTACAATACTAACAGCTCTTTTAATGTTCCACTGTAAGGCACGGGCCTCCCATCAATGCGAGGGGGATCGGCGCAGGAAGTAACTAGTATGTGATTTTAAATATTGACACAAAACATTATATGGTCATTGACCTTGTACACACATACCTTTGGCATATAAGAACTACTATTTAGCGACTCTACCTAATTACTATATGTACCGAAAGGACCCTTCTCTGTGGTAGTAGGTAGGCACAAAGTATCGATTTGTAATTTTTTTGATAAATAATGGAGGACTAAATATTTAGCCGCAACCTTTTATACATCGCACGCAAGCAAGACACAAGGCATCATAAAAGCGAAGTTCATTACGTGAAGACATAATCCGGAACACTTGCGACAGTCATTTATCACGGCGCGGCTGAAGAAGCGGGTCGATCGCGCCGCAGACAACTCATTCCTCCAATCCCGCGGCGTCACGTCACGCGTGACAAACGACACGCGTCAATGCAGACGTGTCGTTATTGCAATTATTTAGGGATGGCACGCTACAGCGGAGTGCAGGAAATCATTTCGGAAAGCTTATATTTCACCATCGATACATATGTACGTAGCATTATTACGGCCCCGCGCGTGTGTTCGGTGTTATTAAAAATGGTGTGTATTTATTCCTATCAGATGGTTCATTGTACTATGCGCCTTTACAATATCTACAGAACAGGAAGGTGTGAAATAAATCCATTCTATGGTCAATGGTGAATCACCAAGGTTATTAAACGTTGAATGAAATTGGAAGCATTTACCAAATCTAGTAAAGTAGTTTTTCAGTTCAATTTTCATGACAGCGTGACAAGCACTAACAAGCGCATGATAGTGTCATATCATGACTGGAGGGGTGACGTGACGAGGATGTTGCATCATGGGGAGTGTGAAGCCGCCTGATATCATATACAGGAAACTCACGTTTTGGGGAGAACATGAAGCCTTGCAACGAGAGATCTCGGAAAAGGCGAGTATTAGTCAGTTTTAGATGAACAAAAAATCTATCTTTAACATATTCTAGTAAGCAAACTAGAATGTTGATGCATAAGTATGCAAATATTGGTTCATTGGAGCGTCCAGTATACTATTTTAGAAATGTATTCAATGGACGGCTTCTCATGGGCCGGACATTAAAGTAGTGATTGATGTTCGCCTTCAAAAAAAGCAAGGGACTTGTTCCTGAGACGTGTCATGCGCGCATGGAATAAGGAATCACTGTTTTGTTGTGATATCATCCGCACAGAGGAAGTTGTTGGTCGGTAAAATAATACAAGTAGCTTTATTTTAATGTGCCTGTGTATCGGCCTAATTCATCCAATCTATAATATGACTTCTATATTTAAGTAATCCACCAAAACATTGTAATTCAAAGGCATGTAAATAAACAAATGACTGTATTGAAAATATTTCTCCGTCGGATTCAGTCGACACGTTGTTTGTAGAGTCGCCATACATTATTAAGCTGCCGACATTATTCGTTCAAACACCAGTTTTGATTTACATTTGATGGCGTGTTTCTGAGTGTTATTTTGAAGGCGAATAAACCAATTGCGGTCTATTTATACAAATGCTTGTGTTTTCCTTTTATTGGTTTGTATCAAGTATTTTGCTGCAGCTTTATAGTAGGTACCTTACTAACTTACTATGTTATTAGATGAAAATTATTTATAGATAAAATATTATTCACCATGGATCTTTTTAAGAACATTGCACAATATTTATGTCCAGACGTTATTTAAGCGTTTAACCTACGAAAAAAAGGAGGAGGTTCTCAATTCGAATAATTGATCAGAAGGTTGATTTCAAATCAGTATCTGCCTTTTCCAATTTCGTTATTTAGTTTTTACATGTCGGGTGATACGTTTAAACCTTCGATGTAGAAATCATTAATTACATCGACACATCCATTCGTCGGAAAATCGCGAGCGAAAAAATATTTTATTCTTAATACGAGAGCACACGTTTACCACCCGACGGTTTTAATTAAACGAATTAATCAATCCCCCCTCAGGCCCTTTGCCCCCGCTTGCTCCCTTTTGCCCCTTCCATCACGTCAATCATATGACTCGGCGTTTCGTATGATGTATTTTTTAATTAATATACGTTGTCGATGATTACGTTGTCATATTAATACTTACTTTAGACAAATTAAAAACGGTTATTAAAATAAGAATATATATTTTTTCATGTTACCCATTAAGCACAATAAATAGTCAAAATAGTTATACAATGCTAAGCTGCAACTTTACCACCTGTTCGGAATGCCGTTCCTATGAAGAAGAACAGGCAAGAAACACCATGGTTGCTCTTTTAAAAAAGATCTTTTACATATTTGTGCAGTACATTGTTATGTTATGACTATGTTAGAACAAAGTAGGAACGGCTAGGCAGGCTTTAGCAGCTGTTCAAAAAAAGTACTAACTCTAAGTCTATAATTACAAATTAATGGCTACATGGCTGGATACATAATGGCTTTAAAGCCATGGCAAAATAAACAAAAATATTCGACTAAGTTATTGAGAGAGAGAATGCCGCGCCAAGGGGCATGACATCAATGATAGAACACAAATAATGTCACACACCTCTGAATTTTTGAAATATCGACTTTTTAATTTATCAACGACATTTTGGGTTACCGTATATTACGCATTAAATAATAAATAAGTAAGTATACAATATTTATTACACAGCTATGTATTATAATAAGAATCATGGTATATCTAATGAACAAGCATTTTTCATGTTAAATAATTACTGAAAAAAAATAACAGCCTAAAATATTATGTTCGGTATTACAAAGCAAACGAATTAGTTATCCATGCTCATTATATTCCTTAGGATTTTTAATGCTATTATTGTATTATTAAAAATACAAGAAAAAGCATCTATTATCTACTGTTTTACTGTACATGCTTTGATCATTAAATTTGAGATATTATATATAGTAATTTACCAGTATCGTGTTCGCGAAAAAGGATAAAATAACCTAACAATTTGCGCAGTAATCATCCTTAAGAATGAACGTTTTTTGAATCAATGTTCTAATTAAAAGATAATCATAATACCTTACTGCTTTAATAACAAAATATATCATTAACTATTTTTACGATAAATATTATAAGTATAAGCGAATTTTTCACAAAAAGGCAAGGCACCACTCAGAGCGTACATTCTATACGATCTCTAAATAATTTGTTTCGTCTGAGCTGGTAACGCAATCACATTACACACGTCTTTACGGCAGCCAAGAAGCCTCGGTCTTAGCTTTCCGCTTCGTTACCGCGGCTTTCAGGTTTCTGAAAACATTAAGCTGCTTTCTCAAAGAGTTACTGGTCAATTTATTACTAGGAAAGTCGTTACTGATCTGTAATATCCTAACGCTGTCTACGCATAAGACAAATAAATCTTCTTTTCTAGTGGGTACGTTCGACGTGTAATATTCCCTCACAATATTCATATTACAAGTAATTTGGGCCAGTGACCTGGTACCTGGTACCTGGTACATACAGCCCAGTTACCGTTTTCTATTACCATACATAATAATTAAACAGATAAATTGCTAATATGAAATAAGGTAATAGAATTTATGTTCTACTCGAAAATATTTTTGAATCTAAGAAATTAATTTAAGTTCTCCAAAGAGGATTGTCAGACTAGTTCAAAGTTAGATGAGTTCGTCGCTCATTGCCTTCTGAAAGCGCAGACAGCGAGGTGGGTAATTGCAAAGACGTCTTGATGAACTTTCATACAACACTTTTTATTCTGTTTGCTTTCCTTGACGATCTCAAGATTGTATTTAATTATTCAACATTTTTTATTATCAGACAGTACTAATGTCTTTTCAAAGGACTTCATTTAGTTTCTTAATGCTGCTTCGATGAAAGGACTTGTAGGAACGGTGAGTGAGTGAGCGGAATATTTGTTGAGATGCAAAAATGCATACAATTATTCGACTTTTAATTAATTTATTGCTATTCGGATTGAATCATAGTTACAACAGCAAATTATGAATTTCATAATTTGAGGGGCTAATATTACAGATATTTGAACTTAGCCGACACCTCCTATAAACTCTATAGAATAATTAGAAAGTTCAACGCTTCAAATTCACCAAACATCAAATACTATAATTAATAATTACCTCACCAATTCGGGTTTAACAACTAGACCGGAACAGTGTCCAAACTTTTTGATTTACAACACAATAGTTTATTATTTGGCAAATTTAATTTGCTAACTCCTCTGGCGACGATAAAGCGAGGTAACGAACAGTTCGGCCGTATTGTAACGTTACTAATTGGTACGTTTACAAAAAAATATATACTATTAGATATCCTATAAATTGACATATGAGATAACGTAAATAATTTGGGAATGAGAAGTAGAGAAAATCAGTGGTTGCACGAGTGGAGCTTAGGGCAAAAGCTAGTTATTTACAACTTTCATTTTACGAGGTTATTTACATTGACTGTTTACGAAGTAAACGCTTCTTCTTTTTATCTATATCTTATGATGGATTTGAGTTCGATTTCCGGGTCATACAAGGTACAATTTTGATCAACCATTGAATTTGCTACACAATTGGATCATAATTTGAATACAATATTTGATGATCATTCAACTTTTCTTGCTTCTTGCTGACTGTACAGTAAAGCAATGGAAATTAACGCACGGCCTACAAGCGGCAAGCGGTCATTTACTCCAATAACGGGTGGAAAGATTATATTCCCAGCAATTATATCGCGCTGGTCCAACTTACCATAAATGGATATTTAGTATTATTCATTTATAAATTTTCAATAATATTTTCACTGACACATATATGATTTTCTACTGTAATCCTCTGAGTTCTATTTTAATACTTTGTTATATGGTATTCTAAATTGCGGTCTTTGAACAATATTGTAAACCGTTACGATCGGTCAAAATCCTGAAGAAAAATCGTACTTCCTCGCCCTCCGAGGAAATTAGACAATTCAAGGAAGACTGAAAGAGGACGTCGATACAAAATATAAATGTAAAAGGGAAGGATGAAGTAGACTAATTATAGAAGTGAATTATATATGGTAAAAAATAGAATAACGATAATATAAAATTGTCTGTACCATTAGTTATAGCAATATTACCTGTTAGGTAACAAGAGATACACCCACGGAGTACGAAAGCAACGCCCACTCAAATACATCTTGGAAGGTGAAAATGTTTCGGAGTGTAGACCAAAAAGGTTGTCGCGCAAAAAATGGTATCACACGTAAAGTTTTACCTTTTGTTCAAAACATAAACTTTATTTAAATTTCGTGAAAAGTTTGGAGCAATTTGTGTTAGGGGTCTTCGTTGGAGCGTTTGTAATGTCCCCACGAGTACAGGGAAATAATGAGACCATTGCTATAATAAATAGGTACTGAAAAGGAGGACAACTAGATTAAGACAAAGAAGAAAAATATATATATTGTTGCCTTTGAGTATTTTAGAAATGGAACCGCCTGCATGGTCTTATGGCCACTGTTTTTCGCAGGAGGGTACGTTCGATGCCATGTTCAGGCTATGGTCTAAGGTTATTGCAGTAAAAAGCATAGATAAAATAAGACTGTATATGTATGTGTAATGTAACATTGTAACTTGGAAATGGATGGGTTCCCCAAAAATCCTGTTTCACAATACACTGTGCCGATTTTAATGAAACTTGGAACAGCGAGCCGCTTCACCACAACGAGACAATTTACATGTTTCAGTTAATATTTCCCTTTTACTACCCTCCAAAGGGTCGATTACATACCGCAGCGATGACCTAACCCACATTGTTTAACCATGTACCGTATGGGGATGTAATGGCCCCCATGGAATATTAAGAGGTTTTGAAAGATTTCGCTAAATCCCTTTGGGGTTCGCGGCCGGTAGGATTTTATTTTGCCTCTGAAATTCTGTTGTTTCACGTTTGAATATTGCAGTTAAATTGGTAATACGTGACTAGAGTTTTTAATGGTAGCTTTTAGCTAGTTCAACTTGGATCTATTAGATCTCATAACTTTTACTGTCATAGCATCATATGCCTTGGCAAGGGAAATTCCATTATATCGTGTCACGAAAAATAATGAGTTCTGTAGTTTTCCATGATGCTCAAACCAACAGAACTCTGTGTTTATGTATAAAACAAATACTTGTTTTGGATTCAGAGATATTATAGTCGCTGTTATATACCGAGAATAATATTTAGTTGCGTATGTAAAACCAATATGCATAGTGTTGTAACAAAATGGGTTCGTGTCGCGAATATTTGCGAATATGAGAGTTTCCCTTGTATGTTAATCTCTGGAGGCCTATTCGGAAAACTCACGATAGGTTTTTGTGTACATGTGTGTATCTGTAAAAGCGAATAGGGAATATTTTTTGTGATAATTATGTCTTGTTGTGGTAACGTGGGAATTCTATTAGATTACTAGTTAGTCCAGATATAATACCTAAGGCATCTCCAATATTTGTTACCAAAATAAACATAAACACATTTTGTTTGAATATAGCTAGTCGAATCCTGGATTTTTTTGGACGTTACAAATTCAAAAGCACAATAAAATAAACAAAGCACAATTCAGTGAAATTTCATAATGAAACGCAAATCGACTCACGTTCCAAATTTAAAAGTCCATTCTAAAATTCAAATTGACGCGCGCCGTTCCGGCGAACAGACAATGCGCTAAATAGACGCCACGCGGCCCTAACGAACGCTTCTGAGAATACGCCCCAACATTACTAGGGTTGCCAGATAGAAAACATGGTTTTGGGATATTGATATTGCATTGGTGAAAAAAAAAGTTTGCATGAGTACAAAGTTGACCGATATCTTGATTTGAGAACAAAGAATCTGGGGGTTATAGCACTCAGCAATTATTTCTAGATTAGGGGGAGATCGAGGCAACATTGTTTTTATTTTGCAGCCTTTTTACATACAGTACTAACACACTTTTTACACCTAGTCCTAAACTAGGATCACCTGCATCTTGGGCACTAGACAATGATAAAGCACACAAAGAAAGGTCACTGCCAATTAAGTGAATCGGGTGTATATGAAATTTCGTGATATCGAATGAAAAGGGTAGAGTACATGCCAATATGATGGTGATCACGCCTTATGGTTTAAGCGTATATTTTTGCGTTTTTTCTAAAAGTAGGTAGCTACTTCTAGGACAGTCTCTGGGTTCCCGAACGCCTGGTAACAACGTTCCCGTCCTGAGCGCTCGCAAATAACATTTTATTGCCAGAATTCGTGTCGGTGTTGCCACTAAAAATACATTTTACGTCTACGTTTCGGTTCGTATAAAAATTTGTTGCGCATGGTGTACAAGATGTTTTATCGCGATTTGAGAGTGATGTATGTTTGGGCCCATTATGTCAATCATTTAAAACGATTTTGTAATGGAGTGTTGTGTTTTAAGAATTTCGATGAAAAGCGTTCCCATGGTAACGCTTTTATCTTCTTTATTTGCATAAGCAGAATACACGGCTCAGAATTTGGCTGCTAATTCGGGCTTAATCCGCAGCTGAACCGTGCTATAGCCTTTATGAAGTCGTATTAAAGTCGTTTAGTAATTTACTTGAAAATTAACCGACGGGACCTTATATGTGGGGCCTTATTGCAGAGAGTTCTGGTTATCTAATAACAATGAAGGGCTACGAGTCTTGGTACGTGAGTGCGAATAGTATGAGGGTGTTTTGAAAATGGCGATTTTTAAAGTAACAGGTAGAGCTCCGTAGCCATCAACAATGAAACTCATAGTAGGTGGGTAAACTAAAGACTAAGTTATAATTGAAGTTGATTTCTATGTTTCTATTCAGCTTGTTTAGCAATAGCACAGGATTAACTTTGCATTAACTTCGGCTATAGCTCTAGTAGATTCTTGACTATGATCTAGTTGATTCTTGACTACTTTAATGATGACTGCATTTAAATCTTACCATGTGCTAGTAGCCTAGTTTTTTTTTCCCTTATAGTAGTAAACTCGCGTAAAAATATCACTTCGGAGCGAAACTTAATTTTAAAAAGCTCTTAATGGTACTCCACAATGATTTTAAAATACTGCCTCGTAAAAACGTACTGCCCTGAATAGATACTATGCCGAGTAGTACATATTTTAAACCGGGCCCTTGTAGGGTAGGTACCACAGTCGCGTAGTCCTAATAAAAATCTGTGACTCATTAGATGGACAGACTGACAAAGGGATATGGCCACTTCGAAAGTTTTACTAAGACATTCTGAAAATACTAAAATGGGGAAGTGCTGGACATATTTTTATTGCACCACATGTTAAATACATTATGAAGACATGAATATCATCTTACTTTTAGGCCGATGCATATAAATAAATTTGGTATTGCATATCTTTCTATTTGTCCTTATCCTTTGACTCCCATAATACAAGGCAAGCGTTAAACTAGGTCCTACTTGGTAATGGTAAAGAATGGCTCGCCGCTCCCGGATAAATCCTGTTCAGCACTAATGCTGAGATACTAGTCCGGACGCACGGATCCCCCGGGAAATTACCTAATGGATATAGGTGCAAGATTGCATACATCAATTAGTATACACGCTTTTGTGCTATAACTGACTCATGCGAATCTATCTTTATATATAATAAGACTGGAGCTTGGTCGTGTACGTTGAGTATTTTTTTGATAAAAAAAGTTATGGCCATTTTCGGTATTTTTGTCGGAAAGCGCATCACGGGAAATCTACTGAATGGATATCGATGAACTTGGGTTGTGAAATGCTCCTTCAATGTTCTCTAAATGTCTAATTATATACTTTAGTAACAAACATATTGGGTCCAATTCAGAATGCCATTCGCGATTACCGAACTAGTCTGGTGCAAAACACAGTACAACCCTAAAACTCGTTTAATTTTCTTCATCAAATATTTACATACACACAACCCACTGACGTTTGATACGCATCCGTCAGGGCTGTCACTCGCTCGGATCTAACCACGTGTCAGTCAGCGCGCGACAACCTCGTGGCTTAACAGCTGGAGCTTATTTGGACGAGTTAATACATGTCAAGCGGTATTCGTTAGGGGCGAATAATCTAATTTATCCGGGTGAGTGGGATATGGCTCGTAATACCTGTTCAATGACAATTATGTTTTAAATACACGTAACTTATTATTACGTATATGACAGTACAATAGCATATCGAATACTTTGTTTAAACACAAATTTGTATTTTTCTTTTAAAGCTTTTTACTATAGCAATAGGTGGAGCCACCGTTTTCATTATAAGAATCTCTTAAAAAAACTCTTTTACATGTCACCAAATGCGTTGTTCTGACGTGAAATTGTTGTGCATACTAAAGCGAAGCGCCGCGGGCGCAAGGGAACGCGACAACAAAGCTCCACCCTGACAACTGACTACAGAGACACGCGTCTTTGACTGCGGACTGTGACACAAAGACATTTTGTTTTCAAGATCTGGGTTGTAGCGAAGAAATTATGCTTTTGAACCAACCAACCAAAATACACGAATAGTGCAAATTTTCTTGCAGAGAGATTTTTTATTTTTGCCTCGGCTTGCGTTTTAATGAGACTCATTATATTCATATACATAATTGTATTAATTACCATACATTTTAATTGAGTATTTTTACACTACTTTATGCACACTGCCTAAAGAGGCACTGAATATAATAATTGGTTGGATTCAAACCAACCGCACAGCCTTATGCTGGCTCGAGCAAATGCCTCGCGTGTGTGACACCGTGACAAATGACAGATGACAGATGACATTGTTCGAGCGAGGCAGTGTATGTGTTAAGCAGCATATAAAGTTCAGATGGCAAATCTATAATAAAAAATGCCACAAAGCAAAACAAATAAAGGATCTTATATATTTCCACGATTAAAAATCCTCCTTTCTTAATAGTATTTTTCCTAAAATCGAAGCCTAAAATGTATAAACATATTATAGGCACTCACGTCTTATTGCGCGTGTAACGTGGCCGCCATCCGCCCCATATATTACTGGTAAGCTCCGACAGCGGTGGCGGCGCGCGGCGGGCCTCGCCTACATCAGCGGGCTCACACTCTCGGAATATGACTACTGTGGTTCAGTTGTAAAGTTTGCCTTCGAATTTATATCGAAGAAGCATTTAATAGTTTGATAAATACTCAGGTGTACAAACGTAAAGTTATTATTAATTTTTATAAGATTTCTTCCGAAATTCTAATTCGGATGAGAAAGCAGGTATTTTATTATGGTGTCAATTCGATGTTTTATTACGAATGAGGAAAATAGAACATGAGTTTCTATTGTAATTGTAAAAATGGTACAGTTTTCTAGACATTTGGTGTTCGGGCGGTGTTTTCCCATATTCGCGTGTCTTAGTTAAAGGTTGGGCGTAGTTTAATGAACCAGGTAATCACGCACTCAGACAATTCTTACAAAGCATGTGGAGCTTAGCGGAGTGAACGAGGCACTTCGAGTTCCACACGCTGCCTACATGTCGTGCTAGCCTAAACTCGGTTAAATAGTACCAACACTCAATCAGCAATGCAATAAAACAACTGAATTGTTTGCTGCTCTATTCGAAATATCTCATTAATCCAGCGAGTTAAGGTCTATCAAGACAAAAGAGCTAATGTAACGCGAACTTTATCTCTCCAAAAATCTCAATCTTATGCCCACAAATCTAGTGCTCATGAATAAAGGAACACTAAACATATATCCATATAATACTGCCCGCTTCGCTTACTTGTTTACTTGCATAATTACTCAGCTCTGCATTATTTATAACCAAGAATTTGCTTCACTATGCTTGTATGTTGTTGTTGATATAGGTGGGATGAAAACTATCAATCCGCTTTTCTTTTATATAACGGAAATTATATGTAAGTAGAAGAAGAAGAAATATATTTATTTATGGCAGATACATTTGAACCGTAAGAAGTCTTATGAATATTGTTACACACGTTTGGGGTTAGATTTGTTTGGCTAAAATGCGCTTACTGTTGCTTGCGTTTTGGTGGAAATTGTATTACCTACATAACCCGAAATTGGACAAATATGTTTTAGTAACTTTATTAAACCTTACTTAAGAAAATAATATCTAACTGCCATAGATACAATACTCTGTAACTGTATGCCTGTAAATTGAATAATTTTCGAATTTCATGGTGATAGCTTTTAACCCAGGTCATGAATAAGTAAGATATCTTTATACCGGGAAATGGATGTGTTCTCGTGGGATAGGCAAAAAACTGTATCTCAAAATGTACTGGTAGCATAGTGATAACTAATAACAAGATCAACATTTATGATATTAGTTATCCTCGGAAACATATTGATTTCTTATATTTACGCGAATACTACACATTGATAAAACACGATTTTTCGGATTTTATTCGCGTTTTTTTATGTTTTTACGTGCCCGACGTTTCCCGTCCTACCCGGACCATGGTTGCTATAAAGCAGCCGAAACGTCGGGAACGTAAAAACATAAACGCAATAAAAAACGAAAAATTAGTTTTATCATCGGAAGCTACATACTGGGTTAGTTTATCATACATCATTCATCAGTTTATCATACATCATCATCTATACGCATACGAAGTCGCTGGTAGCCCTAGCTATGTAATTATATCAGGCCCTAATTTTCGTCTCGACTTAATTAAATTAATTAATTACCTACCAGGTATTATACGAAAACTATCGTGACCTGTATATATAAGCACGTACAGAAAATTATTTCCCAGAATTGTAATCTTCCTGAAAGTTCTATCAACCCCGAATTCTCCGAAAACCAATAAACTTGTAAGACGAGCGCGGTACCGTTTGAAGTTGAACCGACCCCGCCGGGGGCAGGGCACGTACAATTAGCTGTGTTGTGTGCGATGCGGTCGCCCTGTCTGTCATAGTCGCGTGATAGCTTTGCCCGTGTTCCCGACTTGAGGTCTGCATATTTGTCTTATAAACTTGACGCCCGCGGGTTGACAGCCCTGTCTTATGTTGCGAGTGATAATTTATGACCCCTGATAAAGCTATGTTTGGGCTGTATTTTGATCCATGGTGCACCTTATCCATTTTGTTAGGGGTGGCAAGAGTATATAAATTAAATAATATAACATTAGCCCTTTTTTATGTTCTTCTGTTGGGCTCGGGCCTTCTGTCAATTCGAGCGGGATTATACCATAGTCCACTACGCTGGCGTAATGCAGGTTGGCGGATTTCACACGTCGGTCGAGGGGTTAGCTCATACATGCCGGTTTCCTCACGATGTTGTTATTCACCGTTTAGCAAGTCCTTATATCTAGTTGAAAAAGAGTTTTGCATATGAAATCTAGAAATTCCTAAGGTGCAACCGGGGTTTGAACGTGGTACTCTCGTTTCCGAGGCAAGCGTTCTACCAACTTGGCTAACACTGATTTTTCCATTCGATTTGACAACGTCTGAGCAAATTTACTAAATTATTTGTCGTAATTAGATGCTCAAGCTTTACTGCGATCGTCTCCCATCGATAATACAAGCGTACATTAACTTATGTCCCTACCGTTGGGTGTTTTCGAATTTAAATATTTATTATTATACTAGCTGCGCCCCGCGGTGTTACCCGCGATTAAAAAGTGTACATTTTACCGGGATAAAAAGCCTATGTGCTATTCTAGACTATTATCTATCTCTATGCCAAATTTCATCCAGATCCGTTCAGCTGCTCTGGCGTGATTGACTAACAAACATCCATCCATCCATATTTTTACATTTATAATATTGGTGGGATACTTTTGAACTGTTATATTAAATTTGTTGCAGTCTAAACTACAAACTATGCGGCTTCTCGCCGTGGTGGTGGCACGCGTGCAACGTTGCATTGCACGCTGCATGTTGCGCGCTCGTCGCTCGCACTGGCGCGCTTGTTGCGCGGTTGCAACGCCCGTTCGCCGCACTGGCGGCATTGCTGTTTGCAGTGCACCCTGTGCATACGGAAGCGGTAAGTTTTTAAACCATATTCTAGAATTTTCTACATAAACCAGAGCTCGTAACGAGCTAAGTAAAGAATGATAGGTACGTTTGAAAATAAGGGATTTTCTACAACCATAATATATTAGATCAGTGCTTGTCTAGGTGGAACGGCCCTTAAAATGTCTGAGAATACTATCGTGTCAGGTTTGCGATTCGATCTTGAATTATTTCTATTTCCAAGGTACGGTTTGGGACTGACCATTGGGTATGACCATATTGTCCACGTTTATTTGATTTCGATCATACAATATTGGGAGTCCGAGAATCGAGCGGGAATGTCTACACTTGTTAGCCTCTACAATATCACATTGTACTTATAAGCAGCTCTTAATAGATATTTTCTAAAAGAGTAGAAAATAAACACATAATATTTTTTTATAGAACACAGTTATTTTTACCCTTTTAGAATAGAAATATGCGTAATAACACTTACGCTTCTCGCCATTTTTGTGCGAAGGTAATTCACATCGCAAATGGGGTCTCGTGCCACCTGCGAAGGGTTTAATACAACCATTTGTCAACAGTTACCAGTTACTATAACGTATGTGTATTCGTATGCTGAAACCCTGCGATTTATTTATTCTGATGTTACACCAGAAATGGGCTAAGAGACGTTTCTTTGAACATTATCAAGACCTACTACTAACATTTTCACTGATATTGAATTTGTTTTCTTCTGTAACCTTTATAGCTAGAGAGCATATTAAGCCAGTAGTAATAAACACAGCCCAACTCTGAGAGTCTTAAAGAAATCCTAACTATGGCAGAAAGACTCGAATCCCACCTTTAAGGAGTTCGTTTTTTTGGCCTCTTCAATGATCGATAAATATTTCGGTTTATAATTTAAAAGTTGTGACACACTGAGGGTCAGTGGTGGGTCTTCCCCAAATTGTTTAACAATGGATTTGCCGCCTGGTATCGCATCGTTCTATCAATTAAAACTTAAGAATGTACCATGCAGTTTAATGAGCTTGCATAATTGCATTACTTTCTCGAATAAGTTAATAGCATAACGCTTGCGCGTGTATATTGCAGATGCTTCATAGCTTTAGTTCTCATGTCACAATCACATGACATTGTCCCATAACACCCCTTTTCGCCTTAAGTACAGGACACCTCTTGAAAGGCATCGTGGATTCGCATGAATAATTCATTGCATTCAGTATATGCGCTGCGTCGGTTATAAATATGAGGGGAGTTGGATTATGAGCTGTATTTTCTTTTCATTTCACTTGATTATACTTTAATGGTGTGTAAAACACGTATGATGGCTTGTATTGTTAGATAAATGCCTGGATTACACGTACACAGTGCTCGTACGGCATAAACAGTGCTCGGTTTTTTTTATTTTTTTTATTACATTATAGTAAAGTATTTGATCTCTATCTCACCTGATGGTAAGTGATGATGAGGTCTACGATGGAGCATACTTGCCTAGGTAGGAAGGCGGCAGTAGATCGAGACGCTACATACACTAAGCACATGCAGCGCAGCTGATCTGACCCGCCATCCATGAATGGCAACACCGAACATCATGCCGGAACACGGCTAGGCCGCTTGGCGACATGGCTTTGTTCAGTGGGTGGTGACAAATCACGGCCGAAGCCTACCACCAGTAGATTTGTCACCTGGTTGGCACCACCCAGGGTCACGTGTAGGGTATCTCGAGGGTATTTAATTCTCCTACGGACAAGGGTGACTCGACCCAAAAACAACATCATTCATCAGGTTCATTTAAACAAGAGAGAGAGCACTGTCTTGGCATTTTACTCGTGTAATCCAGGCATAAGATATGATTGCATAATGGATCTATTCTGATACAATTATGAAACAATCCATGAGTACAAAGCTGACGCATTTGAGGATCCATCGTATGTATAACTACGTATTTAGGTAATGCAGGCTTCAGATAGATGACTATCAATAGAGTTCGTAAATTAAGTGGATAGGTGGAAGCAGCGTTAAAGAAGAACTCGAAAACTAGTCGGATGACTGTAGTCCAAAAGCTTTAAGATTAAGTTTTAACCCCGAAATATATAATTTACTTAGTGTAGGAGGTTTACCACCAAATTTTAAGTTGTCCGCTGTCAATATTATAAGCCTAACCCCTAAATTTATAGACGTTTTATAACTTCATCAAACGTCATATATTACTGCGCAAAGGAGTTTCGCCTTGCGCAGTACTATAATAAAACGTTTAGAAATTCGAGAGTTAATCTATGCATATATACGTAACCTATGACATCAGGATGATTAAATAAATCAAGATCTAAACTGCTCCTAAGATTTTCTCATTTCTTAAAACTGAATTCATTAAATATCAAATTCTCTAGGTCATTAAATAAATGGAGGCCAACCGTTTAGCTTCATAGCTGCTTAACGCTGCGCCTGAAACTCATTTGGAGACATTAAGAGAATTTAAGCGCTTTCTTCGCTGTATGCATGCTCTTGAATATAAAAGATAAGCTTTGAAGTCGAAATTGAACAATTTTGAAATTGCATCGGTGCAATAAACCTGCACTCAACTTTGCCGAACGTTTGGCTTGGAAATTAATGAACGCAAGATATATTTTTCGCCTTCCCACAATGTATTTCTATGGATTAAATATATTTGCGTGGATAAATATCATAAATAGTCTATATAATAACGTATGGAGTCAGTTTTGTACTTATCTTATCTTATGCCCGCGAACAATGCGTTGGAGTAGATACAGAGAATCTTCCAAGGGGAGCTCTATATAGAGGCCTCCAGGGAGGTTAAGATACAAATTCGATTTTACACAATCTGGAATATCGCTTTGCATGGCACTTTGAACTGAATCATTCTGTAATTAAATATTATTTTCCATCCACCAGAGGCAGGCAATTTTCGCTATCTCATACTACTCATATCTTAGACCCAGCTCGTACAGCGAACAGCCTTGCCGAATATGTTTCGAGGTCAATGTACTCTCATACATTTGGCAGTAGCTTGATTCAGTATTCAGCTCTGATACAGTCACGTGTGGGGCCGACAGACAACATCGCTTCAGAACATTCGCACTCTCATAAATTGTGGAGGCTGATGTAAAGGAAATTAGACATTCATTTGACAATATTAATAAGAACAAGAATATAAAACTAACCTATGAGGTGAAATTCCAATATATGCTTTAGTGCACACTTTTAAGATAGATTTAAACATATTTAAACCGATTGAAAAGTTGAAAATAACGAATGAATATACTCTAAAACTAATATTATTAATATAGTAAAACAATGTTAAGCGTTATTGCCGTCAATGGCAATCTAAATCCAAACCAAATCGCATGTGAGTGAATATGCACGTAAATACATATTTGGATGCACCGACTCAAAATTAATATAAAACGATTTCTATCTTTTTAATGCTCCAAGGTTTGTGAATTCACTTTTGTTTGTTTTTTTTATATATAAAAGAATTCATTTTCGTAACTCTGTCTTGGAGTAGGTAGTAACAATTAATTTCAGTATTCTTATAAGCGCAAAACCTGCAACTAAATAAAAATGGAGATCAAATAAAACAACACAACCACATGAGATTTTCAGTTAAACATTTATTAACTACAATATTGAACACACTATCCGACTAGAAGGCCTATACCCCTTTCCACACCCAAAGAATCTATCTTATCTCCAACATCGCCCACCGATAATCCGCACACGTACAAATTTGATCCCCTCAGCCACCGCGGTGCCAATGTACGAGTTTTTATTGGCGGTTGGGCTCGGATAGAAATCTATAAATGTGCTTTATAGTCTTCCAAGCTGGCATCGCGCGACACGGCGGAGATAACGCCGCACTCTCGGAGATATTACTTTTTAAAATACCTTTATGTACGTGTTACGAATTGGTTTAGAGGATATGTCATTTGATTTTGAGAACGATTAAGTTATCACTAAATATTATTAATAAATAATAGATAGACGTTGCACATGGCCTTTCGTAATGATATTGGTATACGTAGTACAAGTCGTGGGTATTTTCAATTGTCAGTGTCATGATACACTGATAAACGCGCACGGGATCGCATGTGTTGCAAACATTATTACTATATTTAATAAGATGTTTTAAACCATATACTTCGAAATAATATAATATTTAAAGCTTAATAAAGAAAAGAATACCAATGATTAACGACGTCTTTTAGGACCGCTCACTATAACTAAAATATCTATAATTTATGTTTACAATTTTAAAATATGTTTTAAAACTCATCACTGACGCAAGGACGACTATAAATTTATCATAACACCTATCCAATAGAAACTACTTCGGCTACTTCTTCACAAAAGTGGCAGGCAAGTAAAACTCTCAGCAAAACCAGGTAACGAGCTTGAAATAAACCCATAATAAAAACATAAGATTCCTTTTTCACTCAATCATAGCCTAAAAATAGTACCCAATATTCAGGACACCTGTTTTCACAGGACGATGTCTAGCAATATCACATTTCAGTCCCAGCAATACGTCGGTGGGTGGCCATAGTGTTCATTAGTAAGCGAACGCGTCCGATGCAGCGCCCGGGGCAGCCACGGCTCGTTTACTATTCAACTTGCTACGTTCAGGTGTTCATGACAGACCAACGGCAACTTACAGGACTTAGGAGAGAAGGTAGAAGAATAAATGTTGAGGACGCAAAAGCAAGAGGGAATCATTTTTTAAGAACACGTAACGGTGAATACAGGCCAATAAACAAAACACAATTCTGTTATTAGAGCACGAAGGTGAATAATATTTGTGATAGTTTTAACACTTAGCTTAATTCAAATGTTACTTGATGATACATAACATACAATAGCGTAGGAATAAAGCTCATATATTCGTGACGTTTATCAAGAGCTGTACAAACATTTGCTTAATTGAAATTTTCGGGATAGCTTTCATATTAGAAACAATGTTATCCTTTATTCTACATCTCATTCGTTTATTTAGTTTTTTTTTTATTGCATCATTACAATTATAAAGCATTAGCTTTTGATTACGGCTGACCAATATGTTTACGGCTCACATGTGAAAGACGCCATCATTTTCAAAGAAGATTTGTACAATAAGATTTCTTTGATTGTCTAATATGTTGACGAATATAAATTTACTTTTATAATGCATCGTGTAGCACAAGCATCTGTATAAGGTAACCAAACAATGAAAATCAAAATATGACCTATATTTACCTATAATATTATCTATATATATTACCGCATATGCACAGAAAGGGACAAGTTTACTCTATGCAGGAAGACAGTAAAATTTCAGTTCTTAGGACAGGTATTCTAGGATCTGCTAAAACTTTTTTACCGCCTCAAATAAAATGTTGGTGAAATGTAAAGAAAGTTCGCTTAATTGAAATGTAAGACTGAATGGGATTTCTACTACTCGCTAAATTACTTTCAAGATAAGGACTTTGGCTATCTGTTAGCATAGTAATGGAATCTTCCATAATTTAGTTTGGAATATCAATTGCAACCTTTGCAACGTAAAATTATATAATTGTGTGTAGAATTATATAATCTACACTGCTTCTATGTTGTATGGCAAAGATTATGTAGAATGCGGTGTCCATGTAGAAAGTATTTTTTTTGCAAGTCACGAAAAACTACTTAACTTCGATGAAGATGAGCATCACTAGCTAAATAGAATAATGTTTTATTCTAAATCTCCTGGAACAAATCCAAGCCATAAACAATTCTAACACAAAATAGACAAGGTAAATCGCCCTCAATCCCCTCATCACATTAATATAGAAACTAAGACCTTTTCTCGAAGATTTCGGGAACAAAAACTTTGAAACACTTTTTTTAGAGTACGGCGAGACGGCCGCAACAAGAAAATCGACATTTATAAATAAAAACAGACTAGAACTACAAAAGAAACTTGATTTATATTCAAGAAAAGGCAAACTGTAAAGCAATTACAAAAAATATCGACATATCTTTTTTGTTAAACGAGGGCCTGTAATTTTTTTATAAAGGACGCTTGAAGGAATTACAGAAATAATTGTATCGCTGAAATATTTTATTATTATATTATTATAGTATTATTTTCGGTGTTGTTTTTAAACTAGTAATCATATAAACCCCCAAAGTTATAAATGTTTTATAACTTCATGAAAAGTCATATAGTACTAAGCACAAAAGATTTGCTTGGCGTAGTAATATATGAAGTTGATAAAGATATGGAACGTCTATAATATAGGGGATTAGTCTTTGACATAAACTTGTGAGTTGGAAAGTTACTTAGACTTAGACTTTACTGACCAATTAGAGATCCTTACCGATAGGTGCGTACATACAATATTATTTTCCATTTTCGTAATATTAACTCGCAAACCTTTTAAGTATAAAAGTTAAACAAACAAATATTATGAAAGTTACTTCAATGCTTTTAAGTTTTTCCGATGAAAATCTTTGATGCTGTGGCAGAAAATCAAATAAATCCTAACTGCATGTTGAGAGAGAACCGATCCATTTGACATTATAGAATACGTATCAGGCGACGTACGTAATCAGATTCCGCGCTGCGCGATTAGGTCTTCGCTACAGATTTATGGCTCTTTTGCTCAGTTTCACAATTGATAAGTTTAATATTATGTTAAACTATTGATTTCTTATATTTACGCTAATACTACACATTGAAATAAAACAAAGTTTAAGGATTTTATCGCGTTTATTTTATGTTTTTACGTTCCCAACATTCCGGCTGCTTTACAAAAACCATGGACATACAAACAACAACTAAGTTTGAGGGTACCCCAGTTCAAACTATGACACTAGTACGTCTAACACCTCAGTCCTCCCGTAACCATGGTTGCTATAAAGCAGCCAAAACGTCGGGAACGTAAAAACATACAATAAACGCAATACAATTAGTTTTATTTCAACTATGTTAAACTTTTTAAATTAGAATGATATTCTATTTTAAAAGAACTGTTTACGAGCGGTTTTAGTAGTATTTGTGATTAGAGAACATTTTTATTAAAACATTTTGTAAAAGTTAAATGTTGGCTCACTTACTACACACTAAAAGTACGTAGTACTAATTTATACATACCGTGGTCATTATGAAAAAATATAAATTAAAGTAAAAATAACTCACGAAGATTCTTGAATGAGATCAAATATTAATCTACTTCATTAACTATTCATTTCATACATTAATGTAAACGTGCATCGTTTGCGACAGAATTTATTAAGAAAATAGTTGCAAAACCACAAATTATTTATACATGGGTAGTTTAATTAATGTAATTGTATGAAATAGAATTTTATATCGCAACAAAACAACCAATGCAAGTCTCAATAAAAGACAGAAATGATCAGATACCAGCTGCAGGCGCGTCCCGATCGCGAGATTAGTTCCTTGCGCGAGATTTATAGCTGCGGTCATATTGAAACGGTTCCATACTACACCGCATCTGTGCTTATGTCTTTTGCGTAAGCATTTCAATTGGAAAGTTTTTTTATGAGTGGGGATTTTATGTATAGTCTAAGAGCTCTTCTGAAGATACGATTCATTTATTTAACTATATAAGTAAAATGGTATACTTGAACTCAAAGTGTAGGTGATATATACAGGATCGTATAGGTTGTGTTTAGTATTAAGTAATAAACTGATCAGAGCTTTTTGAGATCATAAGTATATCTGCATATGAGTGCAAGTTAGGTTGTAGAGTTCCAACATTAACTTTAGTTTTTACTGAACCTGGAATGTAGTTCATCTGCCCCATTTTTTGTAGTAAAATCGTAAAAATAAAAAAAAACTGTGTACAAATTTCGTATTTAGTAAATCTAAATCAATAATTGCAACGCCCAACTACATTAGAATAAATATTATTGCATAGATCGAACAGCAAACAACAACTAAGTATGAGTACCCCAGTTCAAACTATCCCACTAGGACGTCAAACACCTCAGTCCTCCCGTGATCATGGTTGCTGTAAAGCAGCCGAACGTCGGGAGCTTAAAAACATAAAATAAACGTTATAAAATCCGTAAAAGTAGTTTTATTTCAATGTGTATTATTTGCGTAAATATTCGACATCAATAAGGATTATTAATAATAGCAATTTACTGGAAAGAAACCATTGCATCTCGCAGCAGGCTGAATGAAGTGACGTGATGAGATAACGGCTGCAGACGCGTCCTCCGATCGCACTAGATTAGATCGGTGCGAGATTTATAGCCGCGGCCGCCCGAACGAGAAAGATATTGAAGCACTTTTATGGTTCAAGAATGGCTTCGTACATTATGTTTTTGTATAACTTGGATGTTGGATTTAGTCGTTGGAGATAGTATGTTCTAAAATCTTGATACAGAATGAATTCAGTGAAGCAATAGGTTTCAAATTAAGATTGTGTATAAGGGAATCCTTTGACTAGTAACGTACTGTAATGTAGAAATATATTTCAACTTTCGACCGTCTTGCATGTTTATGAATTCAATTTGTGTCCAAAGCTGACTTGTTGAAGTGAATAAAATGCTATTGTTTTGCTTTCAATATGTTTAGATGATATAATTCTATGAATAGGTGCCTAGCATTCTTCTTACCTTTTATAGAATACCTGATAATAAGCCAAGTAATAAGTACATTACCTTACTTCCCGTTCTTCGTAATACGGTTATTACGAAGTTGTGCGTCAAGTAAATAGGTTATTTTATTTCCTGTGTTTGCTCGCCTGACGATGGCTATTAAACTTAATTGTGTTTATTTTACTCGTCTCAAGTTTATTTTCCATTTGCCTGTTTGCGATGGATGTCAATTAATGTATCTCTCTCTCGCTCTTGTGTTTATGATTCTTTGTCGTGTTTCTATTCACGACAAAGCGACAAACACTAAATAATAGCGAGCTTTATTTTTATTTCTGCACAATTTTAACTATTCCCATGTTTTGAATTTAGAAGCAGAACAATGTCTACCAATTGGCAAAAGGGTCTAAATTCAAAATTGCAAAAAAAATACGCCTACAAGAATATTGATGTCCTTAATGGCTTTTTAAAATATGAAAATTGGTAGTTTCCTTTAATATAACCCAACCTCCAAATCGAGTAAGACTAATTTCGGGATTCTATGAGTAGTATTAAGCATAGAATTTCTAAAAAGTCTATAACTAAATATTTAAGCTTTGGTTAGCTTAGTACGATATTACATTAAGACTTAAACTTATTTCCATAATTGTCCAAGTGTTTCGTCTATACTGATGGCTCCACTTGGATCTGGCTGTCTACATATAGTGTCTACGTACTAAGCTTTGTTTGAAATAGAACTACTTATCTTTGGCCTGGTAAATTCATTTATGAGCATTTATTTGATGAAGATCAGGTCACAAATTATTTACTGCGTACACTTCCACAATTGTATTATTAGTATAGGCATTGGACCTCTTTGCGCGAACGAGTAAACTTCACGTAAAAGTTAAATTAAACTCTCGCTGAGTTGGTTATTTGGCTTTTCAAACTTGCCATACGTGAATGATTACGTGTTTATCCCGATTTTCTCTACCTTATAGGGATATGTGACATTTATGAACGCATGTACTTTCAAACCACGTTTGTTTTTTAGGGTTCCGTACCCAAAGGGTCCAAACGGAGCATTATTGTATGTCACGATTGTTATATAAATTTTGTATCTAGATCTACGTATCACAAAATAGCTCAATGTAATTTATGTATGTTATTACAAATCCAGTATAGAAAGCACTAAAAAACATTTTTTTGCAGCTGCTAAATTAAATTTGTCATCTGAAATATCGTACAAATTATTAAAAAGTTGGTTTTTGCGCTGAAATGATTAAATGGAACCATGCACTATAAAAACCATTTCTCGGAATCTTAAAGTACAAGTCTGAATTAGACTTAGCATTTCTTTTGGACATCATTTTTGGAAATAGAAGCATCAGTTTTTACAACTACTATCATTAGTATTCATTCAACTATTATAGTGTATTCAAGTCAAGAACACAAATTAATTATTATAGGATATCATTACTCCAGTCTCAATAATTATCACAACCGCTTCACTTCGAAAATAAATTGTGTTACCGAGAAAAATAATTACCCGAGGCCGTTCCAGTAATTAATAACGTAATTAATAATTCAAAATCAATTACCGGTAACATTCGGCTACGCTGAAGCCACACACCACCCATTCGACTATGTCAATAATTTTACATTAATAATTACACAACAGCCTCTGTGTTTCCGTTTCGAAAGTTCCGATCACGATTAACCGTTGCAATCCATTCCAAATTCAAATAAAAACATAATTAAAATGTTGGCGTCGAGAACGGAGGCTCATGATTGGTGGATGAGTAACGGCGTATGGGATGAACCAATTGGCTTGCGGTTGATTTAAAATTCAACGTTACGAGTATTCAGTTCGCCAGTAGTTTTAAGTAGGTATGTAGTCAGGGTTCCACAGCATAGAAAAAAATCAAGCTGTATCACAAACGTTACTCTGTTGATACAGTAGAAGCTGTAACACTGGAACAAAATTACTTTTACAAAATGCTACAGTAAAATTGCTTTAAAGATGCTCTAGTTTCAAACACGAATGCATTAGGTAGAAACGCAGCTATTAAGACTCCGTTCAAATTAGGCGTGCAGACAGCCGCCGGCGGTTTGAGTCTGGACTAATTTCCATTCATACCGTGCAGCGCCACCGCAGCGCTGCATCTTTACGAGCGAACGCAGCTGTTGGAGCTTTGAGAAAATAAATACAGCGGGAACACTCGGTGTGAACCATGCCTGTTTTATACGAGGAACTGTTGTTGTCTTATTTTTGATATAATTGTTTTGTAACAATCTGAAAGTTGCACCGGTTATTCTATAGCTGCCAGATTTTGCCTTCATAAAGTGAGATACTACTCCACCCCCCAGAAATTTCGAAGAACCTCTGTCAAGTAGATTCGTAGAAGGAATTCCAAGTGCTATTCCTATTAATATTTTTTTAAGTACAACTTAAATAAGAATCTTGGTGATTTGTTGTAAATAAAAATAAAATAAACTCATATATTTTGGACTCGACAGTCCGTAACAAAACATTTAATGAAATTTCCAAAACGACCTTTTAACAGATAGCTACAAAAGCTTATCAAGATATTGCGTAGCTCAAAGTACGAAAGCGCCTAATACTAGGGAGTTTAATTTGCTACAGCTGCCTGCTACTACTTTCCTCTAGCTTCTAGGCTTACATAATTAAGGAGAAGCACCTAGATGTCTGCATGCCCTCTCTACGCGACTGTTTGTCCAACAAAGGAATACGGTTTTGCCTTACTGATTGGGTTTCAATTAGCGATGAAGAATAGAGTTTGAAAAATCCGGCTTTGGTGGCCTCTTCAATTATCGTTCAACTTGTTGGGTGTATAATTGGGAAGTTGACAAGCCGGGAGTCAATAGTTTTTTTTTGTAATGTTTTGTAATGTTATATTCCGCTTTCATCTACGCCTTGACGGTCTGTAAGTTTTCATCTGATTCTAATGAAACAGCTTGGTGTGTAAAAGGATCGATAATGATTGAGATACTTTATACAAGACTTTATAAAAAGAGTAACCAAGTAATTCTATACATGTTCTTCAGATAAATGGCTTTCCAAACGAGCGGTATAAGCTTACCTTTAAAATATTTTTGTAATATTTAACGATTCGTGATGTAATGGTTCTGTATTGTTATGAGAATTGATACTGAATACATTTTGTACCCTATTTTGTTATGTTTGCACTTTTACATTATATACTATAAACTAATCACAATCTCAGCAAAAAATCCGTTTACCATTGATTAAACCTACATACATTTTGACACAATTTCAACCTTTATAATGTTTTCAAGGACTTTTATAATCTCATAAAGCTGGCCCAGCTTGTACCGCTTCTGAAATCCATACAGAGCGAAATCTCAATAGCCTTTGAGCCATTCCGATCTAGAAGCGTTGGACACGATAAGCCCCACTTTAATCTGCGTCCTGGCAAACAGCCGGTAAAAAATCGACACCCAGAATTCTGTAAACAATAAATTTTCCCATTTTTGTTAGAAAAATATGCTTTATTTACAGTAGAAGCTGCAGACTATAACAGTTGGTTTAATTTAAAATGCCTTCACCTTTATATGAGTGTGAATTATTTTATGTAACCAAGGGTAGATATTCTCATATATATATAAATGATAGTACGAGACGATACGACGAAAATCCATTGTTAAACAAATAGGGGAAGATATTATGTTATAAGTATGTTAATTATTAGATTTATTTATAACATATAGTGCTATGTGTTGCTTAATATTGAACAAGATGGCAGAAGTGGACCATAATTTGTAATTTGTAATTAGAATAAGAACCCGAAGATTTTGTTGCATATTCAAAAATTCTAATATTTTTTCCATACTCTGTCGTTTGTACATTGTAATTTATGATACAGTTTTATAGAGAATCTTTCAAGAAATTCTCGGCGTAAATGCGATTACTGTGTAAAAGTGCAAGACGTTAGATCGACGTTTAAATATTTAAAATTCCGCTGAGAAAGTTGCGCCGCCCCGCTCCGCCCCAGCCCCCAGTGGCGCGCTGTGAATATTTAACACGCCGATGGTACGCCCACATGTGCTTGTAATTACCAGGGAACTGTACAAGGAAAGTTTTCTTGATTCTTACAAGGAACATATTCCTATAGCAATATGAACCTTTATTTAAAAGAGCTTAGCTACTTCGAGCTAAAGAGCTAAGTTAGGGACCGTTCAATGAGCTTAGCGATACGAGTATTTGGGACTACGGAAGGAAAAAAATATTGTTCATTCTTAAGGTACCCATTTTTTAAGCAATTCTTAATTTAAAAGGTTTGTCAGCCCTGGCCAGTTTGCTCAGTGCAAATACCCGGATGCTTATTTGAGCCTGTCTATTTTCCAGGGTAATGAAACACAGCTTACGTAGGTCATACTCATTTACATTCCCTGGCCACATCTAAACAGCGGTACCATTTATTTTTACGTTAAATTACGAGTGTTTAAAACAGTGGCGCCCAAGCTTTAACCTTCGTTTATTTCAAAGACTAATAACGTGGTACAAATTTGCTTTCTTCAAATCAAATTAATAATTAGACTCCAGGTGGTAATCTATACATACATATAAATAAAATTGGAGTGTCTGTTTGTAATATTAAAATAACCGCTTTTTACTAAATGCATTTGGATGTATACACGGTACCTATACCAAAACAACCTTTTTAAAAATTTTTGTCTATCTTTCTGTCTGTTTGTTCCGGGTAATCTCTGAAATGGCTGGACCGATTTTGACGAGAATTTAACTGGCAGATAGCTGATGTAACATGGAGTAACTTAGACTACTTTTATTTTAGAAAAAAATAGGATCTCTCGAAAAAAAATTAAAACCAATGTTGCAGCGCTGCGCCTGATTAAGTTTGATAGCAACAATCTGCAATGCGTCCCGCGGCATCAGAGTGCGAGCAGGCTGTTGCCAACGGTTGAGTCTTTGTTAAATACCACGCGGAGGAAGTCGCGGGTAACAGCTAGTTTAATTATAAAGTTTAAAAACCAACCTTTACTAAATAATCTGAATAAAGTCTTTGATATATCTTCTTTGAATACGTTTTTTTTAAATTTATTGTTAAATGGCATAGCAGTCAGTTTCCTCCATTGCATCGGTAGCTTATTATATATAATGGATGTCATACAAAAATGCTGTTACGTACTAGCGTAGATTTACAGCTGTGTAAGCAGAGTTTGCCTTCTCGTCTGTTGCGACCACATCCGATAACCGTACGTGTAGAGTTAATAAGACCAACAATTGCTTTACGTACCGTATTAACTTAATCTTAGCGCAAATCAAATGCTTGCCTTAGATGAAATAAACAATGTTTTTAACTTTTTTATTGTAGTGTAAAACGACTTTTAGTCAAAGCCAATAGAAGTCAGACGACTCTTTTAGGCTTACGCCACTAAACAATTTAAACTTTTCAATATTATTTAGCACCTTACAGATAAGGCTGATGATTCCCAAAACTTTGTGGACCACTGGTTTAAAGATTAATTCACGGGGAACAAACGATCGTTAAGTAAAATCGGGTGAATTATAGGTGGACAGGTAAACCGTGTTAACGAGTTTAGCTTCACCCAGCCCCGATAAATAAACGATGATAACGGTGACTGTGGGCCCGCTTTTGTTATAAGTGTTAGCAGACTGAATTCTTCTTTTGTGAGTTTAAAATGCGACTTAATTCGCTTCTATCACATGGAGTTTTTTTTCTGTTGCGCAAAAGTGAGACATTTGCTTAACAAGTCAAGCGATATGAGATATGAATATCGTCAAATGCTGGTGATAATTACTAATTTTTCATTTTTGTTGGAAGTTGTGGATATTTAAATAATCAGGTATGAAACATTGTAAATGTCGCCAAATGATATGCTAAAATACCACCACCCGTTCGAAATGTCGTTTACGTTTCCTGGTTTCAATAAAATCGCAATATCGCGGGCTTATGACACAAAAAGTATTCGGTCTGCATGAGCACTGATGATAACGCGGTGACCCCAGTTGGCACCGGCGCTCGCAAATACATCGGCGGAAAATTGAAGCCATATTATGGCCGTGCAACGGTAAGTTAGCACGAAAATATTGTACTAGATAAGTGGTAATTATCGTTTGCGAAGTACGCGACTTGAGGAATGGCAGAGATAGGAGTTCGCTCGGTATGGAAAGCGATACTGTATAAGCACCGTTAATGGGAGCGGGAACATTTTAACTTTATTGCCTAAGAATTAATAAATAAATCATAAAACATTGGTAGATTAAAGTGCTGTGGCAATTATGCAATTTCAATTCGAACTGATGCTTGACTGATGTCATACAATAACACTTTTTGGTCATATTTTTTTCATGGGGTAAGCTTTCAGTCGTCTCTGATTTGACTGGAGCAATTGCTATCTACACCCTGAATCCCAGAGGGAAAAATGGTCGTCCACCAAACCTAGACCGGGGCCGAAAGAAGTCAAATGTTAAAATTGGGTTAACCATCAAAGGTCCTACAGAACCACGCGCCGATTTATCGACCTTTTTTACATAGGTACCTACTAGACTATGACCTGTTTTTCAGAACATTATAAAGTGATAAGTAGGTATTTCAATAGATAAGCAAACACATTTTCTTTTCGATAAAACACCTTCGATCGATACAAGTATATCAACAGACTGTTCACACAAAGAAACTACAAGCACTTATCAGATTCTCCCCACGCCCTTACCGCGTCGACACAAAAACACGGCACGCGACACAATTCTCTCTCATCGGAAAAAATGAAGGCAAATATTTTCTCAGCAACACCAAGTAAATACCGCGAACTGTCTGCCTGTAACATATCCCCAATTCCCGAACACTCCAATCTGATACAGAAAACAGCGCTGCGAAAAACGGCGATTCGACAAAAGCGCTTTATGTTTACCGTCGAATTTCATTTTTGCGCTTGAAGCTATGTGTGATTGGGTTGCTGAAGTAGCAGAATACGACGAGGTTTGAGATTACGGTGTTATTGTTATTTTTTGTAGGGGTGGAGCTTTGTGTATTTTAGCTGATCGGCACAAGGCTGTGTCGTTGTGCGGACTTGTTCCTTTTCCTGAAAGAAAATTATGTCGATTTCACTAAATGAGACTACTTTCATAAAGTTAATAAAAACAAAATTGATACACTACAACATGACCATGACCCGCTGATTTCTTACAAACACAATTAATCGAAGATTTCCCCCCCGACAACAAAAAAAAGATACTTAATTATAATTTTCTGGAAACTGTACAGTGGAGTAACATTATCTTGCTGTGTTCTGGTTTTGTGAATATGTCAGTCAATAGGGTATTATGAATAGGTATAGAAACATATTCAAATTTTAGTTTTAAATTTATCAGTCTGAATTCAATTTATATAAATATTACAGACACGAGGGTTGATTTTTATTACTATGTAGAAGTGGTTTACACTTCCATACCAAAAGGTGTTATAAATAAAAAAACCAAAGCTTTCAAATACACAACAAACCCTGTCAAATATTCTCACAAATTAATGGGAACAGAAAACTGGGTTACCGAGCATTTCAGGGTACGAGACCTAGCACTGAAAACGGTGGTCGTCGTCGCGTTTTCACTCCGAATGTATTTCCGGAGAGCGGAGTAGCTAAAAGCGAACTACAAATAAATAGTTTATGGAAGCACTTAAGGCTGCCCTTCTATAAGCCAATTTGTAATGTTTTATTTTACAACCGGTTTGTAGGTACGTCTTTGAGTGGATTCTTATGTTGTATATAAAAAAGGAAATGGTATTCTTATACAGACTCAAAATTGATATGACCGAAGGCCGACACCACAGAACAGAGGTAGTTATAATTTTATACGATACGTGTCGCTTACTTGAAATGAAATGATATGATTTTTTTATTACATTATAGGCAAGTATTTGATCTCGATCTCACCTGATGGTAAGTGACGATGAGATCTACGATGGAGCATACTTGCCTAGAAGATATTCAGCACACACACACACACAAGGATACACAAATACATAGAAAACAACATAATAAGTTATAATCTATATGCGTGGTGGGTATTACTCATATCAATGTGAGCAGTGCCGAAAGGCGTTTGGCTCCACATGAGCTGGAGGTAACGGGGACTCCTCCAGCGCTGATTTTCAGCCAAAGCATCCTCGAAAGCTTTTAAATATTTGCCTGGTTAATAGGTGCCAGTATTCTAAAGTGTGTGTTCTATACCAACATGCTGTACTCAGCCTATACCTTAACAAGCTTCTCGGGTAACTTCGGTTCTAGCGATAAATCACCGCCGCGCTTCGTCGATGATTTTATCAGTTTAATTCACTTTGGGCCAATTAACTGGGAACTCGCGTTGTGAGGATGCCTTCATACTCGAACGGTGCTTGTGGTAATTAATATTCAATAATTATGACTAATAAGGTTAATGGTATATATGAAGATGTTTTAGAAATAATGGACAAATTGCTTTACGACAGATTCTGACAGTTGACGGAGTCTGACTATTCATAAGTGCATTTTTGTACTATATAAAAAAAATATCCGGGCAAAGGGAGTTTAAAATTCAAGCACGTACACTCAAATTTATAGTGAGTTTTTTCCATTTACAATAGAATTATAAAAACGCCTTTCCTCTGAAAAATAGCTAGTACTATTATTATAAATTTAGTAAAAAAAAATATAAATTTAGCGGGTGACATTTAGCACAACTTATTTTTTTATGACTGGGTATATATCATATACTATTACGAGTATGAATAGCCTCAGAAAGGAAGCTCATATGTTAAACTAATGGCCGCATCGTATTTCTCCATCTAGTGAATACACAGATTTAGCTAGACATCACACACAGACAGCGTAACTTTTAATGATCTGCAGCTATTTATTCAAATCATAAGATAACCGGGCTATACTTACATAACGCTCAAGCTCCGTACTTGGCCAACTCTCAAAACTTAACATGGAACAATCTCGGCGAAGTGGAACAAAACTTCGCAGTTTTAGCTCCGCAGCGCACACCAAGTGTTGAATTTTGTCTCTCACGGTGTATTTCGGGATGGCCGAGGTACCTACCTACGTGTAGTCGAAAACTCCTCACGATTGTCGGCGAATTTGGTTTGGAAAGTTTCCGCGATGAGGTGCTGTGGCGAAGAAACTGTGAGAACTTTCCTAAAATGTCTTTTCTATCGATATTACTATTCAAAGTTGGACGAGTTATAGAATGCCTTGTAGAATATTAAGGTCTTAAATTTTCAGCTGGAGTAAGGATTAAGATATAATATATTCCAAAAGATAAGCCCATAAGATGCTAAATGAGAGAGTTTACTCTATCAGAAGTATCTTCCACCCGTTACACCAAAATTTAATAGCAATAACATTACAAATATTTGTCGCTGTACTATAGAGAACTTCCAAACTTAATATCGCATGTCTCATAAACAGGCTGACTGACGTGCGGAACACCGAATGTCACGGTGACATGATACAACTAATATAACTTGGGGTGAACAAGTGTCGACGAGTGTGTCGAAGAGAATGAATGTCGCAATATCAACTTTGACGAATCGCTTGCCTTTGGAGCAGAAGTCTAGACCAATCCCAGTGTTCTATCCGTATTGCTTTTTCAATATTCTATCGAGAACAAATAAGGTTCTTAGTCTGTGGTATGTGTCCTAGATCGTACTACGCCAGCGTTTATTTACCATATTTGCTACGGTTTTGTAAATAGAGCCTGTTTTTAAGTATCCCAATTAAATAACCCTTGACCTCAGCTTCGTAATGACTCACAGAAAAGTCCATTACTATAATCTATACATTCTCTTACCGTGTACCGAACGGTGTGACCGCCAAGAAATGATCTCTATATTAATACTTTTAATAGGACTGTAATTTTGTTGACCCAGTCGAAAAACAATCTGCTTCAATTAACTATGTACTATTCTATTCAACCCGGGACAAGCAAATGTTCCTCCAGGTTAATAAAAAAACTAAAGTCTCGCTTATAGAGTCACGGGTACAGCTAGTTAATGCTAAAATATTATGTTTCACGGAAACTCGTTAAAGAAGCCCTCACGTTTCCCAAAAGTCTTAAATATTCTGAAACGTTTAGAAACCGCATCAAAGAGCACCTTTGCATACTGAAATACGTGAAATGTTTCTGCCACGTTTGCAGATGAGCATTACTTAAATTAAGTACCTTCTTATGTATGTGTGTGTAGTTGACTTCATCTTGGTTTGAGCTCGCTTCGACTAGTACTGCGGGCTCGAATGCTGCCTATCCAAATTTTTGAGATAATATTTTTATATTTTCTCCTGTTTGGATATTACTGGCTGGGATCGTTATTATATAGGTACTGTACAATTTAGGACTATATAGTAAGTGTGTCCGCTTGGCAACGTTTGTATTTAATTATTTAGTAAATAATAACATAAGCCTTTAGTCATGAATCTGTAGAAGCAAGAGTCCAGCGTTAACTAGTACCATCTTAATACTTAATTTATTTGGCAAAATCCCTCTCCGGTCTCGCTAGATACTTCTGTCAGATGGATACAGAAACTTCGTCAGTATTCATCCGGTCGTGTTGAATCAATATGCTAATGAACTTTTCAAAGTGTCTACAGCCCCCAGCGTTGTTTGACTATTCCCGTGACATGTGACTGATTGCTGTAGGTACCACGGTACGGTAGCTCGTCAGTGAATTCGATACGAGGACATGGCCTAGTCGCTCAGTTTTTTGTCATATTATGACATTGCTATGGCTTATGTACCCGAGTTTCATATCTGCCAACATGAATGCATACTTTGCTGTTGTCATGTCATTGTGAGTCAATTGCCTTAGCAGACTTATGGCCGTTGCTATTTTGCAATGCAAAATCTTGTCTACATCTATAACATAGCTCCCTGCTGAGCGCTACTCAAATTTCACATTGTAAATAATGTTTTAAACAGAATTTAAAATGGTACGTAAAATTGGGTCGTTAAACATGTAATTCAACACGTGCTCTATAAAAACAAAATAAGAAATATGTGTTTTTAAATTTTAAAGCACGTTCTGTAGTGGTGAATTTGAGTGGTTTGATAAAAAAACATTAATATTATGTTTAGAGCGAGCACTTCAAAAGAATAGTGAAATATGATTATTTTATGTTAAGTATATCAATATAATGTTTATTTATTTCATAATAACTCACATAATGGTTCTTGTACCAGCACAATTGCTTATTAAAAAGTGTTTAGTGTACTGAGCGGGTTCAATCTCGTGTTTGATCCCGCCGCCCGCGCCGGGGTACTTGCTCGTAAATTAGCCGGACTACCGACGCGTGCGGCGATACGCCCGCATCGGCGGTGTTCACAAATTTAGATGTATATTTAGCGCCGTTGGTGGTAACGTATGGCGAAAGATGTTTTGAGCCGGAATGACATGAGCCCACTTTTAAAACGAGTCTTAGCTTAGTTACATGTGCTAACGGGACTATTAAATGTGTGTGGTGTTTATTGCATAATACTAGTAAATAACTTGTATTCAAAAATACTTAATACATTATGAAAAATATAGAAGAGGAGGATAAACAATTAGTATACCTTTTCTCAATCACGTTGTATATTGAGTGTGTCATTTGAGTTTGTGTAATATTGGCCTTTATGTATTCATTTAAACTTAAAATTTACTAGATTAAAAAATAATCCTACGCAGAATATCTATACTTGACACCGACGCCATATTATTTTTTCTCGATCCATCTGTCTGAACATGCATTACAGAAAACCTAAAGTACGAGTTATGATTAAACCAGTTACTATAGAAGCCACGCAAACGTTGGGCATATCTTTTATCGTGAGAAAAGGATTTAAAGCCAACACGGTGTCTCAAAATTCATTAAGCGATTTTGCTGAAATTTTACATACTTTTAATAATAGTAAACTATTATCGGGTATTTTTTTTTGATCATTCATACAGATTATCCAATCGTAATCCAGCTCTGTATTAAATTAAAAATAGCAAGCCTGCTAGAGGTAAATGAAAACACTTCATGAATTTATTTCGAACTAATTACGTCGGAAGTTAAGTAATTATAAACGCAAACAAAAGCGTTTCCGGAGTCGAGTTGACAGTTGAACCAACGCTTTGTAGTGGCGTACTATATGATGCGGGTTGCGTTGTTGAGCTATAGAATTCGTGAGAGGACCCTTCTGTCATATTACGAAATCGGTGGACGCATGCTAGTGAGCATGAGCAATATAGGTATCCATATTAAATATGTTCTTGATAGCAGTAAAATTAGCCAATATTTTTTATTGTTATCTTGGATAGAATTAAAAAAAAAAATCGCCAGACGACACACCAGCTGTTTCGTACCCAAATAAGGAAAGCATGGTGCTATACAATGGACTGGGGATGTAGAAAATTAAAGCCTAAATGAAGCTGTCGTCAAATTAGTGTCTACCAAAACACTTGCCGGACTTGTTGAATATTATGTTCAAAAGATGTTTTCGCCATCGGAATAGATTATCCGATCTAAGAATCCAAACCACATCGTGGCACATTTGTATAAATATCGTCAAATTATCCCGGATCCCGCGGCCGGGATCGAACTGGTGTCACTCTTATCAGCTCAAATTGCGTGAGGAGGGTACGACGTGCACTCCGATGTCTGAGTAACATTGGAGATATCGTGCGTATGTATTTTTTATGTTTACGCATATAAAAATAAGGTTTGATTGATAAGTTTTTTTTTATTACATTATAGGCAAGTATTTAATCTCGATATCACCTGATGGTAAGTGATGATTGCCTAGGTAGGTAAGCGGTAATAGATCGAGACGCTACATTCACTAGGCACATGCAGCGCAGCTGATCTGACCCGTCATCCATGAATGGCAACACCGAACATCATGCCGGAACACGGCTAGGCCGCTTGGCGACATGGCTTTGTTCAGTGGGTGGTGACTTACCACGGCCGAAGCCTACCACCAGTAGAGTTGTCACCTAGTTGGCACCACCCAGGGTCACGTGTAGGGTATCTCGAGGGTATTTAATTCTCCTACGGACGAAGGTGACTCGACCCCCTACGGACGAAGGTGACTCGACCCCAAAAAGAAATATTGTATGATATGTAAGTCAATTATTTACGGATATATTTCAGGTGTGATCATAAGGAGGGAGAATCGTAGGGGTCTTGATATTGTCCGATGAGTATTAATCTCAAAAGCTAATAAACTTAGCCAAAAAAACATTACTGTGTAATTTTTGTTAAATTTGGTAACTTTATTGTTCGTTTCCTTCATCCATTGCATGATCTTCATGTCGCCTTCATGGCACAAGGGTTGCTTAGTTTGAAATATATGCGGGCGGGCCGTTGGTGATTGCACCGAGGATCTTTTTTAGCAACTTCATGTTACAGAATTTATTTAATATACGTAAATTTATTTAACAAATATACATTTTTCAATTGTCTGGACAACATTTCCAAATGTATTTTTTTTAGAACCTTATTCGGACTATAACAATCATTGAACAAGTTGCCAGATCACTCCTGTTCTCAAGTGATGCACTAACCGACGAACACCATGTGATTTTTATTTATGTACTTAGATTTGATGCATATTCGTTGGCAAAAACAAATGGAATACCATAAAACAAATGATTAATGTCCTAATTCTAGATTCAGGCGGGCGAGTGGGCGGGTGCCGCAGAACTTAGTATTTAATTTTGATTTATACCGTATTACGAAGCCGGGAGTGTGCTCAAACAATGGGCCCCCAATAAAGCCAAAACTCCAAACTAGGCGCTAAACAATGACTGGCTTGAGCCATTTAATAGTCTCCTTTCATCGGGTAGGGAGGGGCGAACAGGACAGAGGGTCGCTAATTGTGTTCCTCGCCCAAATTCCTTGAGTAATAGAAGGATTTTACTTCTTTTTTTTTTCAATTTCATCCCGAGCAGTGTTTATTTTTAGCGCTCCGAATTCGGAATTCTTTTGAAATTTTGTTGTGAATAAAATGAATGAGGCTAGTTAGAATTGTTAAGGAGTTTATATTTTTGGCGAATAATCTAATTCAGTTTTGAGATTACTCGAATTGTATTAAACCTTAACGAGTTCTTTGATCTTTCAAAATACCACCACAATGCTACAGTTGTTAGATATCGAATATATTCGTAACAGTGCACATTGAACAGAATACATAATAATTTTGCATCAAACGTATAGGGGCCGAAAGCTTTGTGACATCATGGGCGAAATAACTGGTTCAAACATGTAATAGAATGGCAGTGGAGAAGGCTCCATATAACACAGATCCTGTCGGCTTGCAAAAATAAGATACTTAAAAGGGTACCTATACTTACTAATAATAATAATATCGCCAGACAAACACCAACTTTTTCGGGCCCACATTAAGCAACGCTCGTCTTAGACGTTATCTTAGACGAGTACCGCTCGATGGACTAGGGGTGACTACCAACTGCTCGGATTAGATCGTCAACTAAGGTACCTAATTGCATGAAAACTATTTCTATCGTTTTTATTATAGTATTTATTTTATATATTTTATTGTGTATCAATAATCAGTTACGGGTTTATTAAGATGTTTGTACACTCACAGGCAGGGCTTTTTTGTTACCCTTATGCAAATATTCCTCCTTCGCCACTGCACAGCAGGTTAGACATTAACATGGTTCCCTTTAACCGCACATCCAATTACTATTAATCTAACGCGTAGCGATATTGGAGTACTAACGATCTGTATCGGGGCCGGCTAATACTAATTGGGAAATGTCGGAGCGGCTTCCATGTATACTATGAAACTAACTGCGACTGATTTCATGTAGTTTATGTTTGTTAGTTAATTTCTTATAGTAGTAGTCGACTGAGCATTACAATTTTATCATCTATTAATTTTCCAATACATTTTTATTTATAATATATAATAATAAAACTAGCCCTTTTAATGTCCCACTGTTGGGCACGGACCTCCCCTCAATGCGAGGGGGATTAGGCCATAGTCCACCACGCTGGCCCAGTGCGGATTGGCGGACTTCACGTCTTTCGAGGGGTTCTCTCAGACATGCAGATTTCCACGCAAAGTATTCCTTCACCGTTTAGCAAGTGATAATCATGGTTGAAAATAAGATTCGCACGTGAAAATCTAGAAATCCTAGAGGTGCGGGCCGGGGTTTGAACCTTCGATCCTCGTTATCGAGGTAAGCGTTCTACCAACTTGGCTATCACTGCTATTACTTTTATTTATATTTATGTAATTAATATGGTCATTATACCTATGTATATATAATATTTAAAATAAGTTAGCATATGCGATACTATTATCGCATATGCTGACTTATTTTAAATATTTACTATATTTTAGATTTCAACTTAAATCACTATAAACACTACTTATGAGCTCAACAACAAATTTAAGTTTCCTTGTGTTCTTTCAGTACGCTCGCCAACTGATAAAATATAATCTTGCCTGATTAAAATGGCTAAGTATTGCCACTTTCCGTTTTCCTTACAATTTGACTCAATTAATAAAAGAAACAGCGCGTATTCAATTAGCATTATCATCAAAATCATTGCTGAGAAAACGGGCCAGGTGAAGGGTGAGCTGGGGTTAATTGCGCAGTACTCATTACCCAGACAAATGAAATTCGAATGCCGTAAAAAATAAGTGGCCGTTCTGCAGTAATATTAAAACTGAAATAGCGATATAATTATAAAAGCATTAGTTTGAGCATTACATACATTCTCTTTTAATTAAGTAACGTATGAATATGGATAGGTGCCAGGTTTTGTTACCATTATTTATGTATTTTAAATATTTTGTAATTATCGTAATTCTGACGTATTTCTACTTGTTTAGCGATCGATGATACAAGTGATTACGA
This sequence comes from Pheosia tremula, assembly GCA_905333125.1. NCBI lineage: Eukaryota > Metazoa > Arthropoda > Insecta > Lepidoptera > Notodontidae > Pheosia > Pheosia tremula. The sequence continues at coordinate 396,764 of HG995403.1, read as the reverse complement.
ATCCTTGTATTTTCTTCGAATTGATAAGTATTTTATTGAACGCTAAGCAGTTTGTGGTACCTTAATCCAGTATTGACACAACGTGGGGAGTAAGTCTTTTCGCACATGGTCATTATAATCAATTGTTCTAAGTAGACGTACTGGAGTAACCGACATAGCTCAAAGAATTTCCAAGTTGAAGTGGCAGTGGGCAGGGCACATAGCTCGCAGAACCGATGGCCGTTGGGACAGAAAGGTTTTAGAATGGCGACCACGAACCGGAAGACGTAGTGTAGTGTCCCCCATAAGGTGGACCGATGACATCACACGCGTCGCAGGAAGCCGATGGATGCGAGTGGCGGAGGACCGTGATGTGTGGAAGTCGTTGGGGGAGGCCTGTGTCCAGCAGTTGGCTAAGTAGTACATTTTGAACTGTAATATGACGGCTATTTTGTAATTAAACCTGATTCTACAAATAATAATTATATATCGATTGGTATCCCACTCCACTCAGGTGTGTCTACTGACATCGAAAATCTACAATAATCCTTCCGTTGCCATACAACGATCGCTTAGCTTTTATTTCATTCAAATTTCATTCATTCGAAAATGAGGATAAGGCAATTAGCCTCCGCTTACCCTTTGCCCGGCACGTAGAAAATTATTTTAATGTTTTATGAATTTGCAACGAGCTACTGAATTTTGATAGTACATTTGCAATCAATTGATGTTTTAAGTAGCATTAAAAATATTTTTCTATCTAAATATCTTTTATATTCCAAGTTATAGCGTTTATCTGTTATATAAATTGGATTTTTTATCACTGAGATCGTATAGCTACGAGGGTAGTGATAATAAAGATAGTGTGCGTAAATGTACACAAACAACATTGCTCAGTAAAAAAAAGCTCTTTTAAATAATTATGTAACATTATTCAAGGCGTCAGTCTTTCGCAGCCATTTTCCTTAAATCTTTTTCCATCTTTTACGAGGGAAATTTTAAAGAGTATAGCCCCCACTCGGGCCGAGAGGCACGAACCTCGCTGATCCAATAATAGGTTCCGCATTACCCCCACCGACTCTCCGCTATGAATATTCATTACTTTTTTCGACGGAACCCAACCATTTTAGGGTTGAATATTGGACTTACGAGCGGGCTTTCGTTATAAATATTCAGATTCTGTGTTTTTAACTGAAGCATTTTGCATCAGTCATGATGTAATTTAGAGACTTCGAATAATTATTATACGTATTTTATTAATGGGCTTTAGCCTTTCATAAACTCCCATCACTGCATTGCTACTACCGCAAGGTAGGATCTACAGTGGTGTCCAACGAAGACGTAATGGTTTAGTGAAGGAGTTAACGATAGTATTAAATATCTATAAATACATTTAGTCAGTCTTTGAGACACATAGGTACAAAAAACAAACCTATGAGGACAAGATTAAATTTTATACATGTTAAATAATCTATTATCCAATTTCTCATCAACTATTGAATGACCAGAAGGATTAAATTCCAATTAGTTCAACTGTAATTTAAACCATGTGTAAGCGTACGATACAATCATTGGTTACAAGTTGTATAGAGCACGCAGTTACATAACCTTTTGTTTGATAACCAACGCTCCAGATGAAATAAATCCCCATCGATTTGGCGTGATACAAAGGACAGCAATTTCGAGCCATCGAAACTGCTTTCTATTCGTGACCGAAAAAAAGTAAAAATAACTCCAAACCAGTTTTCAATCTATCCGCTTTGAATACTGAATAGTTTTCCCGCGGTAGAGCTTTCCTGCCAGCCTGAAGATACAGATTTAAAAGATCTTCTGCATAGAAATTTAATTTGAAATATCGACACTGTAAGTACGTATTTCTAGTGTTCCTTGAAAATACAGAATGGGGCTCAAGATATGCAAATATTTATGTGTTACATATTTTTCCAACTTTTAGAATCAGAATTAGTTTTTTTTTGTCATGTAATCCATTAAGTACAGTACTTATGAATCGACAAAATGCCAAGCCCCACTTTATCACCCGTTCGGAATGCAGTTCCTGAAGAAGAACGAGCAAGAAACTCCATGTTTGCTCTTTTTAAAAAGATCCGTTACATTTTTGAACAGCACATTGTTATGGGTATGTGAGAGCAAACGGCTAGGCAGACTTTAGCAGCTGGTAAAAAAGTACTAACTCTAAGAATGTAATTACAAATTAGTGGCTACATGGTTCCCACATTTACAAATTACTTTTGTAAATGAAAATAAGAACGAAGAGGAGAAAAACAAAATCTTAATAGTCTGCTTGAACCAGGACATTTAGATTCTAAGCTCCAGGATGCAGTAAATGCTTAGCTCTCTGTAGTATATTATAATACTACAGAGAGCTAAGCATTTACAAATCCGATTAAGTATATGTCGTGGGTATAAACCAAAATATATGAATAAATAAATAAATATCGCCAGACGAACACACCAACTGTATGGCCCCATACTAAGCAACGCTTGTGTTATAGGTACCGAACAATGGACTGGGGGCGATCCCAGTAACACCCAGACCGGGTAAATTACGAAAAGACTGTTACCGAAATTTGCTCAGGCGAATCGAACCCGCAACTACCTGGTGCAGTGACCCGAACGGCCTACGCTCAAACCACTAGACCAAGCTGTCGTCAAACAATATGACGGGGTATCCATCAACATTTCCAACATACTTCAAGAAACCCGTATGCTAAAGTTGTGATCGCACGTGTGCCGAACACATCGACCCTTCCGCACTTCCAGCAACAAACTTTCCGTCGTGTTAATTAAAATTTCACGAAATTCACACTCCATTGTGCTCAATTAATAGCTCGTTAATGTGAAATGTTGAAAGGTAAAAATGGCGCGCGATTATTGCGGATGATTTACGGCGACGGTACATTTAATTAATTGACTTTTGGTTTGGTTTCGATTGTGTACACCGTTGCTGTTCTAATTTTACAGTTCAAAGTAACTTTTCAAAGCATGAGGTAGGCCACCAGACACAGAAAATATTTACCCTCTGTATATCCTGTATTTTAGAATGTAACCTATTATGCCATTTTTTTTATATCGTCAGAGCATCACATCGTCTATACGGTCCCACACTTAGCATCGCTTGTATTATGGGTGCCATGCAATGGACTGGGGGCGCACCCAGTATATAATACTTATACGAGTATAGACATTAAATATCCATGACTCGGGTATAAACATTCGTGCTCATCATACAAAGTTTGTTCCTACCAGGATTCAAACGCGGGACTCTAAGCGCAGAAGGCAGGGCCACTAACAACTGAGTTAATTAGGTCATCAAAATAATCAAAATATTTAAATTTTCTAAGAGTATAGAAAGGAAGGTACCCGTTGTGCTACCTATGATTCTATCAAGGGATCCTATAAACCTCTTTAGATGACACAAATCACTGAGATGTAGTCATATAGGTATATTTATATTCTTTATCAAGTTAACATCGAGTTTACGTACCGTATCTATGTATCTCGAAAAATAATAAATTATAGGTATGATACTATTGCACTGTATTGATTGGCGCGCGGCTCGACGATTTAAATTCACCGAATAATATCGCGTTTAAATTTTAATTGGAACATAAATTTCCGAGTGTGACTATCATGGGACGAGCGAGCTTTTTCATTAAAAGCTTCGGCTGCAACATTTATATATTATTAAATAGCGGATAAGCTTAGTATTACGTTAGTACTAAAATGTGCCAGATTTTTTAACTCCACAAAATATAGGTAATGTTTATTTAGGGAATGTTCCCGTGTGTAGATTTAGATTAGTAAAATTGTAAAATCTGCGGCTAATGACCCTTTTCTCCGATTATTTTCGGAAAGCCAATCCTTTGAAGGGTCCACTTAAAAAAGTCAAACAAAAACTGGTGAGGAACCGACCTAATTAAAATTATAACATAACTCCAGGTAGGTACTTGTCCCAGCCCCTTGTTTAAACAATCTCCAACAAGACGAGGGTATATACCGGCGCGGCATGTCCAGAATAAAACCCGGAAATAATTAGCCTACGTAATTAGTTGTTTATTATGTTTGAATTGAGGTGGAACATTATAGACGGCCTTTCTTCACGGGAATAGGTCCACGGCTGTTGCAACAATTATTCTTGAATACGCCTATTCGTCAGCTAAAGACATTTTTGTCTTAACATTCAACTTAAAAGTTTTATCTTCACTCCAGCCTGATAGTATCGCGTACTATAAACTGTGATTACTTCCACTTAGCGATGGCCGTGGAACTTGGACTATCAGCATTATATTGCGCATTAAATCTACAAGAGAGGTTAACCGCAAACATTAATTTAATGAAGTCCCGGCGACTTGCGCGGTGTTTGATGCCCGGGACTGCAGATAGATGGCGGTGATTAACTGTTTGTGCAGCTATAAATAAGTTTGATGTGTTGGAACAATGGTGATTAATAGAGTGAGAATGTTACTGGTCCATTTAATAGGTACAACTACTAAGTCTTATAAAAACCTCGAACTTATGTATAACAGTATTTTTTTTTTTTTTTTTTTTATTACATTATATGCAAGTATTTGATCTCGATCTCACCTGATGGTAAGTGACGATGAGATCTACGATGGAGCATAGTTGCCTAGGTAGGAAGGCGGCAGTAGATCGAGACGCTACATTCACTAGGCGCATGCAGCGCAACTGATCTGACCCGCCATCCATGAATGGCAACACCGAACATCATGCCGGAACACGGCTAGGCCGCTTGGCGACATGGCTTTGTTCAGTGGGTGGTGACTAGCCACGGCCGAAGCCTACCACCAGTAGAGTTATCACCTGGTTGGCACCACCCAGGGTCACGTGTAGGGTATCTCGAGGGTACTTAATTCTCCTACGGACGAAGGTGACTCGACCCCATAATGTAATTGTAATTGGTCTGGCAATTTAGTTGGAAGTCTATGAATCTAGTGAAAATCGCGTTGAAGTTGGTGCAATAGTTTTACTGTTATGCTCAAATAAACTGATACACAAGAGATCAGAATTCTAAAACACTAGTTTTAAATTTAGATAATAATAATATGTAATTTCCAAAACGTGCCAATATGTTTAGTTATATTGTGCTTTTTCAATTGAAAAGATAGTAATAATGATTAATTATTAAGCTTAACTCTCCAGTCTTCATGTACTCTGGCAATCAGTCAAGTTGCAAGTTCAAGAATTAGCGGCCACCTTGATGGGTGTGTTACAGGTACAATCAATGAGTTAAGCCCCCGACGGTAGTAATGAAACTTAGTTTCGGTCATAGCACTTGCAGTAAGCTAATCCCTAAGCAATGTTGGTCAATATGGTTATTATTGTGATTAGCGGATACGAGAATTTCTATCCGATGTAGAGTTGAGAATAATAAATTAAATAACAATTAAATAAAAAAATAAGTCGTATTTATATTGTATCTAGACAAATGGGTACTGGCGGTGCTAACAATATTAAAAAAATCGAAGACCTATTTAAGAAAAAAAAACACAAATAAAATAGTACTTATACATTTTGAAAAAGCATTGTAACCACAATATACCTTATCAATTGCAAATCCACATAGCCAAGCCTCCTGCAACAAAAGAAGGGCTCAAAGAGTTAGTTCGGAATGCTTTGAAAGTAATAAACAAGGCGATCCTTATGAAAAATCCCACAAAAATAGCTCTCAAGCGACAAAACCGAGCGATGTGGATGCAACAAGTGCTTTTGTCGACTCAAGGATGGTGCTTCTTGGTTTATTTTAGCAGTGGACAGAGACTTCCATACAGCTAGTTTATTCGTTCGAGTGCGTCCTGGCTTCTCGTTGTTGGTAATTATGGAAATCTTCGAATGCAATTCTTATTTTCCATTGAGAGCTTTTGTAGATAAATTCCTAGCGTCAAATTATGAGTAACAACCAAAGATTGAACCTTGACTAAGTCAGGCAATTTATATTGCTGTATAGTTTAATAGATCCATACGTTAAATTACAAATATTTTTTATGACAATTTATCATTAAAATCAACAATTATTTAAGCGCAATAGCATAGTGGGTATGAGGGGCCGCCCCGTAACCAAGAGATTCTCGATATGTGGAGACCCTGGCCTTATACCTATTGACGTGAGCTCACTCCTAGCACAAGCTTTAGCTTTGTCGGTGGGGCTAACGAGTGATCTTTAAAAAATACAATTTATTTCTATCCAACCCGCTTTCCAATCAAAGTCCACTAATCCAAATAATATTGAATAACCTACCGTGAAAGCTCTCACACAAATTGTTTTCCAACTTTTGTATTTAATCATAATAGCTATAACTTGATCTAACGGCGTAATATTATTGTCAGGCATTATCTGAATTGGCACTCGGCGGGTCATTGGCTATATTTCATAATGCCCGACCATCAAAACTTTATGAAGGACGTTCCTTGAGACCCTTAGATAGGGATCGTAAACTGGTCCGCTGTTTTGTTAAGATACATTATTGTTCTGCTCATATTTTGTTGACTATAGATGGAATCGAATGGAATAGTATTCTGCGGTTGCAACTATTCAGCGGTTTACAAGAATGCTTTTTGATTGTGTTTATTAGGGTTCCGTACTAAAATAGTATAAACTGAACCCTTATGACGTGCTACTGTGCTGTTTCTTTTTATGTAAGAGAAAATTTTATAACCGCAATTGTAATGTTTATATCTTTCTCTTGCTCCATTTTTTGCAGCAAAGTATCCTCTCCTTTACTCATAAGATCAACATTTAAACTTGACACTGGACGTGCAAAAGTATTGAAAATGGTTTTATTGGTCATATATTTTGTGGTCATGCCACGAGTATAAAGTAGTTAGACTGAAGCGGAAAATCCTATTGACACCGCACGCTACGAGTTGCGGTCAGACCACGGCGGCCCAAGATATGAGCTGAAAATACCTTGCAAATTTATAATTTGCATGAAGCTTAAACTTAAATTTTCATCAGCTTTCATGAGATACTTAATATCCATGAGGTTTGTAATTGTAAAGCCAACTCTAAACCCACTCGTTAAAGACAAACTGCATGTTTTACTACATCTCTCGTGACTCGCACCACCCGCCAGATTTGCATCGAGCAAAGTTTGGCGTCGGCAAAATTGTCGTAAACAAGATTACCGAGTTCATTGTTGGCGAAAACTGGAAACTGCCGGTATAATTAACGGCAGCCGAACGTTTATTGTTGCCGCCAGTGAGGCAGATTGAATTAGCGCTTCAACCGACACGTCGTGGGGCTTGCCATCATATATTAATGCGACTTAACTCAGGACCTGAACTGCTCGACGCCGTAAGTTTCATCTCATGACATGTTAAAGACGTAAGGTTGAAATACATATCGCACCCCCACGGAATAAAGTCGTTAAGGCTGTTCACAAAAATCATGATCAAATCATTATTTTATTAAATTGATCTTTATTTTTAATTGTATAAGATTTATATTATCATGTTTAAGATGAAAAAAAAAAGGATTCTTCAAGTCTGAGAGCACCCCTCAAAAGCTGAATCTATAGCGGTTACTCTATTATTTATTTCATAGAAGATATTCAATAACATATTTTATATTTTTAATTTTATTATGTAGTTTGTCTAAAATCTCCTCTGTTGCATATTTTTCCAACGTCGGTATTGCACTAAATTGATATTCCTGAATGGATACGTACATGCTGTTAATTTTCGAGGAAAACGGTAACTAGGTCGATTTAAAAATGTAATTACGCAAATCTGACAGACGTTTCGCAACCCCTGAGCCATGACAGATATTCTTTCAATTTTCTCGGAAGCAAAACGTTCCAAATATAAATTTCTTATTCAGCCTTTGTCAGGGTAAAATGGATTCAGCGAGTCAGTCATCAATCATGGGAATGAATGGTTTTTATTAATGAGGGGCGATGGTGGAATATGTTTTCGTAGTTGAAGGCTACGCCGTAGCTGTAGCGTAGCTAGGTCGCGTAGCATAATATATCTGATTAATTATGAGTACCGTACAAAAAAGCGATAATAATTATTTTTAATATTGATGTCGTACACAATAAAAAAAGTTAATTTCTAGTCTTATTGCAGAAATATATAACAGACAGCAGCGACCAGTCTAGATTTTCAAATGTTATTGGTACATGTACACAAGTTCACAATACAGTTAATAAAAGTAAAAGTAACATTGAAACTTAGGAAAGTTGAAATAAATTGTACAACGCAACTTTTCGAATTAAAACGTCGGGTAGCGACCCTGCAATCGGCGGCGGTCTTCTAATAGGAAAAGTTTACAAGATTATTGCCTTCCAATATCTCACCTTTATGTGCTTTGTTCGAAGTGACTTGTTTGTTCTAAGGTTATGGCACTGTTCAAATGCCCGTGAAAATACAAACCAAATTTTATTACCTTCCCTTTAAATTTAGTAAATGAAATGGTAAAATAATGTTCCCATCTAGTTTGGCGATCATTGGTAACTTAGTGATAAAATGTTTCATTGCATAACATTGCACACATAATAATACAAGATAGACATATAATGCATACATTCTGATACTACATGCTAGATCAAGCGTGAGGTACACAGCGGAAAAGATTGAGATGCAACAGATCGCCAGAGCTATCTAGGAACCTTACCCTAATATATCCCTAATACGTAAAAGATAATAACTAAACTATAGAGCAATACATTTTCAAAATAAGTGAATATATAACCGATCTCGACTATGCTCATTAATCAGGGGTGCATGGGGTTTATCTCCTACCTCCCCCCCTCCCCGCTCTCGGCAGTGCCCCCGAATAATCACATCAGACATCTGACCCGCAGAGCGGAAACTCTAAATGTGAGTAACTGCTGTAAAACCGCTTAGGATAGATGTTAAATGAGGTTGATATTGCGGTGGAATGTTTTGATAGTATTTGGTATAAGCCGGACTCTATAGAGGCAATAAAAAATCTTATTTTACTGATACAGTGAATTTAGAACCTTTTTTAAGCACTTTACAATAAGACCTAAATGCATATTATATTGATTCTACTTGTTATTCATTTGTATATGTATGATGTATCGTCTCCCTATATGTTTATTGCGCTGCAATTTGCATTGCGAGTCTTACCTAGTGATATGATATATAGAGGAGGTTTTGACTAAAAATCATTGCTGGCGGAGACTCCGCTCCCCGCTGGCTCATGCTGAGCCAAAGGCCTTTCGGCACAGGTTACCCTGAGATTGTGCTGAATATACATTTTTGATTTCATTTTTCTTAAGTACCTACTTATTTAAACTCACCAACATATGGTTGGAACATTAATGGTATGGTAAACAGCGTTTTATATAAATGTCAGTTAAACATTATTTTTATCTTTATTTTCATAAGAAAATTCAATATACCTTCCAACTTAGGTGTTTACATCTATACATACTCTCATCCGATCTGGGATTAAATTCCTCTATCCCAGGCCTACCCAAAATAACTACATAGGTAACCTTAAGTAAAAACTCACAAACATGAACTATTAACGGCCCCCATGGGCATTCTTTATTGGTTTTTATATGAAGGGCGGCGCGTTCAGAGTCGTAAAAATTTAATGGCACCTCGTAAGGGTACCCACCATCTTCGCAGAATACTCCAGAATTATGAGTTGAGAAAGCATGCTCATTTTAATTTCCTTTCACTTTTTCTTAATATTAATTAGACTGGGGCATGCGAACGCCTGATCAAAATGATATAGCAAGTTACTCTAGCCTTAAATCTATGTGATGGTTCGGTAACGTTTTTCCAGGGAGGTTTCAGGGGTGATGTGGATACTGTTCGTACACAGATGCCCTTAGCGGTATAATGTATGGTACAAGGAATAATGTGTGATGACCCGATTGGCTTTGTGACAAAACCGCGATGGCTTCACCACATTTGGGTTAAATTTGTATGGAGAGCGTAAACGTATTACGCCGATGCGATGAGATTCGTTGTATACAAAGCACGCACCTACCTTCGATGTTCAGGCTGGAGGGAGACGTCGCTGGCGTCTGCACGGCGGCGACCGTTAGGTACTCCAGGGCCCTGGGTTGCTTGAGATGTAGGCAGGTATGCGCACCGATCACAGAGTTTAGAGGAATAGAATAGAAAACACTCCCGGCCGGGTATAGAATAGAATTAATCACTTATTCCAAACAAAAGAATTCCGGAGTAATTTTCTTCCTGTTTTCTGTCTCGCGGCAACTTTTAATCTGCCGCCTTCAACACACGTCAATCATCTTCTTTTTTCAAAACGCCCATTCTTCACTCCCGCGGTGCATGCTTTCGCGAATGAATGGCAACAACGATTCAACCACATCGGCTTATAGCGGCGCGTTCGTTCCAAATTTGAATTTAATGTATGAAAACGAAACATTCCGCCCACCAAAATACAATGTTGTATTTTCAGGAAAAAACTACGATAAGCTTAACGATGAAGAAAGTAAATTACCTATAAACTAAAAGATAAACTAATACTACAATAATTTTAAGTTTATTGGACTGTCGTGCTAGTCGCACAGCTCCGGCAGTGGACACAGTTTGGTCAATGGTCTTTTTAAGAGAGAGCCGTTTGCAGTGCGAACGGTTACTATACGAACGATTTGGTCTGATCCGGGATGTAGTTCTACTACGCGAGCAAGAGGCCAATGCAACGGGGCTGTATTTTCATTTTTGACTATGACAACTGAGTTGACGTTAAGAGGTTTGCAATGTTTATTCCACTTTGCACGCTGAGTTAACGATTGTAGATACTCCACTTTCCAACGTCTCCAGAAATCTTGATGGAAGCGCTGAATGAGCTGCCATCGACCCAAACGGTTTATGTTAGCGGTAGTAACATCTTCATCAGGCACGGAAGTTAATGGTTCTAAAGTTAAGAAATGGCCAGGAGTCAGCACATTCAAATCATTGGGGTCAGAACTCAGCGGGCAAAGAGGACGAGAGTTTAACATAGATTCGATTTGGACGAATAACGTTGTCAATTCCTCAAATGTGAGCGTTTGGTCACCAATTATCCGGTATAAATGAGTTTTGACAGCCTTTATTTGGATTTCCCAAACCCCACCAAAATGAGGACTAGCAGGTGGATTAAAACGAAAATCTATTTGATTACTATGAGCGGCTGCTTTCATAAATTGATTGAGTTGATTGCATGCGCCAACAAAGTTGGTTCCGCAATCCGAATAAATAACGTTGAGGCGCCCTCGTCGACCAACGAATCGACGAATAGCTGCTATGAATGCTTCGGACGATAGATCGGAAACTGCTTCAAGATGCAATGCCTTCGTTGTGAAACAAACGAAAAGGCAGAGATAAGCTTTACCTACTTTGGAAGACCTATGCGGACCTAACTTAATACGGAATGGACCACCATAGTCAACCCCAACGATAGAGAATGGTTTGACTTGATTAACCCGAGTAGCGGGTAAGTCGCTCATAAACGGTTCGAGAGAAGTAGGATTGGTACGATAACAACGTAAGCATTTGGATAAGCAATGTCGAATAGCACGTTTGGAAGATAAAATCCAAAATTGCTGCGTTAAAAGATAATGCAAGGTATTTACACCCGGATGACAATTTTCCCGATGAATAGCTTCGATAATACGATAGGTTAAAAGTGAATCACGAGGCAGAAGAGCTGGATGTTTGTGTTCGTATGCAAGTCCGGATCGCGAAAGGCGTCCGCCCACCCTGAGCACTCCATAACTGTCAAGGAAAGGGCTGAGTTTACGCATGGTTTTAGAAAGAACCTTGTTTGTTTTAAGTCGAGTGATAGCATCGTGGAAACTCTGTGCTTGGACATGTTTAGTAGGAACATGGTACCAACGGGTTTCTAGGATGGCCTCTTGGATATGACTAACCCGATTAGCAATAAAGGTTTTCCAATGATAAGAAGGAGACTTAATCCACGATAGTGCTACCATTGAATCTGACCACGCAAAAGCGTCGAAGACTACACTCAGTTTCGTAATTGCGCTATCAGGTCGAAGAACACAATGTTGAGGTATGTAGTATTTACCTTTACTCAATTCATTAAGCGGTACTAGACTCATGTGACCACTTTGTAAGTAGTTACGTAATTCTGGATTACGTGAAAGTTTGCTGTCGAGTGGATAAAAACGTCTTGACGCCACTTCTCGCGAACCAGGAAATGCATGAGCCTTAACTTCTTCCTTAAAAGGTAAGGTAACGATATATCTTCCTGTTGTGTCACGAGAAGCAGAGTCACGATAGATTTGTTCGCATCGCTCTTCTTCGATAGAAAGGTTTTTAGCAGGTTGCGGTGGATTATGGATCTCCCTGAATTGTTGTATACTTTCATCGAGATGATCAATCTCTGTGGCAAACAAAGTGTTAACCACAGAACAGTTTGTATTACTGACATTACCTAACAAAAGCCAGCCGAAGATGGAATTGAAAGCGGAAGGGAACTGCGGACCACCACTGATGCTGCCTGGAAGAAGAAGCGATGAAAAGATTTCTGCACCAAGAAGAACGTCGATATCCCCAGGAACGTTACACTCTGGGTCCGCCAGCGCTAGGTTTTGTAGATGATGCCAAGCGGATTTATCCAGCTTAGCCGTGGGCATTTTCCCGCAAATGCTTGGTAAAGTGAGTGCTTCGATACAAAATACAGTTTGGTTTTTGATACCCACTTCTAGAGTTACTGAACCAGAAACAACCGCAAGAGCCTGACCTAAGCCTCGAATGTTGCGTGAAGTAGATACACGGTGGAGCCCTAATCGATTAGCTGCACGGTCCGTAATAAAATGAGCTTGGCTACCTGTGTCGACAAGAGCTCGAAAAGATTGAAACTGTCCAGCAGAATCCCGAATATTAATTTTAGCTGTCGACAAAAGTACGATTGGATTTTCACATATTTTACTCACCATACTTACTTGTGCACAAGTACTTGACTTGTAATCGACTTCTGCTTGGTGGCACGCAGCATTTGATTCAACACTGTCAAGGTGTAGAAGCGTGTGATGACGCTGATGACATTTGAGGCATTTAAATATGGACCTGCAGTCCTTAAGAAGATGCGAGGGTTTAAGGCAATTGAAACACCAGTGGTGTTGTTTAGTGTAATCACTTCGTTCTTGCGGAGACATTTTACAAAATGATTCGCATTTACTGATAGAATGACCCTCTCCACAGAATGAACATTTGTATGTAGGTTCACGCGACGGTGAAACCTGTGATGCGGAGGCTACGGTTGGTGGAGGTGTCGACTTAGAAGCAGTAAAAGATGGTTTTGGAACCGTATTGGACAACAACACTGATGAAATAGGTTTTTTGTGAACAACAGGCTTGTCAGAAACAACAAAATGATCATTTCGAACAAGTGCGTTACATGTCGAATATAGAAAATCCTTAAGTTTAGAATAACTAGGTAGCTCACTCGTTGCTGATGACTGTTCAAAGGCACAACGCAGCTTAGAATCGATTTTTGAAAGGAGAAGATAACATAAAACGAAATCCCATTGTTCGGTTGGTAAACCAAGCCTCCACAGAATCGTTAGATTTTCGTTAAAAGTGTCAAGCGTTCTTCGAAAATCATGAGGCGAGTTTTGTTTGAAATTGACGCCTAATATGTCCTTCCAACACGCAAATGCTAAGTCGCGTTTATCACGATAACGATTGACTAATGTATCATAAGCTGCCTTGTAGTATGGCCCAGTTACAGGGAAAGTACGAATTAGCGACAAAGCATCACCGGAGAGACATGACACTAAATAGTGCATTCTTTCGGTGTCCGATAAGGATTCATTTTCATGGATTAACGAATTGAATACATCATAAAATTCAGGCCAAGATTTTATATTGCCCGAAAAGCTCGGTAAATTTATCTTGGGTAGCTTGACTTTGACAACATCTCTAGAAACACATGCCGCTTGATTCAAGTTAGTGGTAGACCCAGCAACTTGCCGATGTATTGCAAGAATTTCAAAATAATGTTCATCAAATTGCGATCTGATAGCATCTTCACTATCCTCCGAATCGCTGTCAATAACGCTAATGATGTCTTCATGAGCGTCCTCAAAGTTGTTTACAAGTTTTTCAATTTCTGAGAAATGTGCAAGAAATTTATCTAAATGCTTAACATCTTCTTGAGCTAATTTAGCAACGTCCAAGACCTTTGCTAACCGATTAAACGCTAGTGTACGCTTACGACGTAAGACCGGTAGATTTTCTACGGTAGGACCTTTCGATTCAAATGATTTGGATCGAGTTCCACGATATTTCTTAGATTTAAGCATTTTTACAAAGTTTTAAAGGGTTTTAAATCAACAAAAATAAACAGATTAACGCAATGTACTAGGCACAAAAGAGGTAACTACGAAGTCACTTCTCACGATTAACTCGACGAAAAAGAAACAAAATCACAAAAGTGACTTTCAAACCGATGGTAGACCCCGCATTCGAATCGAGTCGGTCGGTAAAGCAGTCGAAAAAGTCGTCGATCAAACAGTCAAACGAATCGTCGGACGGTATGTCAGCCGCTTATTCGAAGCTTGTTTTACATATCCCCCGCCGTGGTTATAAATTAAATTATTGAAATATTGTACCGTTAAAATAGTACGTATACCGATTAATTGTATGAGTTTATACGTACTGAAATGCTCAATATTCAACAATTCAACCTGATCGATATCCAAGAGATAAAAACGTAAACAAATGTGTATGATACTAAATTCGGTTGCACTGGCCCGATACTCAAATGCAGTACAAGGATATTGACTTCATAAATCGTTCGTGTTATATTTACGAAATATTTAATCATTTTATTAGGATAATAAAACGGGACGACGACATCAACTTTATAATGAATATCTGCTCAAATTTTACGAAATATTAAGTTATATATTATGCTTTTGAACCGAGAAGTTCAAAAATTATTAATAAATAATTATGCCAATTTTATAATATAAAATATAAAAATTTCGAAAGATGGCGGCGACACTGCGTGCCGCGCAATACGAATTCAAAATTCAACTAACAAATTGTAATTTGGTGGTGATGATCGTTATAATTACAATGACGTTTTGTATGATTAATAATAGTAGAATTAAACTAATCTAAAGCCTAATTCCCTGGTTTCGGCACCAAAGAAAATGTGACAAAACCGCGATGGCTTCACCACATTTGGGTTAAATTTGTATGGAGAGCGTAAACGTATTACGCCGATGCGATGAGATTCGTTGTATACAAAGCACGCACCTACCTTCGATGTTCAGGCTGGAGGGAGACGTCGCTGGCGTCTGCACGGCGGCGACCGTTAGGTACTCCAGGGCCCTGGGTTGCTTGAGATGTAGGCAGGTATGCGCACCGATCACAGAGTTTAGAGGAATAGAATAGAAAACACTCCCGGCCGGGTATAGAATAGAATTAATCACTTATTCCAAACAAAAGAATTCCGGAGTAATTTTCTTCCTGTTTTCTGTCTCGCGGCAACTTTTAATCTGCCGCCTTCAACACACGTCAATCATCTTCTTTTTTCAAAACGCCCATTCTTCACTCCCGCGGTGCATGCTTTCGCGAATGAATGGCAACAACGATTCAACCACATCGGCTTATAGCGGCGCGTTCGTTCCAAATTTGAATTTAATGTATGAAAACGAAACAGGCTTAGTTGCTAGATAGTGACCCTAGTTCTTGGCTGAGGATCATCAAGTAATAATCATTGTTGAAAATCTCTACTAATATTATAAATGTGAAAGTTTGGATGGATAGATGGATGGATGTTTGTTACTCTTTCACGCCCGAACGGCTAAACGGATCTGGATGAAATTTGGCACAAAGATAGATTATAGTCTGGTATAGTCTGGAATAGCACATAGGCTACTTTTTATCCCGGTAAAATGTATGGTTCCCGTGGGATAGATGTTTTAATTTTTCATACTTTTTATCGCGGGTAACACCGCCGGGCGCAGCTAGTGATTCTATATAATATGATAGTTTATGCCAGCTGAGCCAAGCGATACCGTCAGCAATAATAATACTCTTAGCTACAAAATATACGTAATTATTAACGGATATAACCGGTTCGGTATTAATTATGTACAAATTGCTGTGAGAGTTGTCGGTGTGAAAATAATTGCTGTCGCCTCTACCGGTACCAACGTTTGGCTGCTGAATTAATTAGTACAGTCAACCAAATTTATTAGCGAGCGCCACTACCACATTTGTGAGCCTATTCTGTGTTGGTGTCGTTTTACGACATTACACGTTTAATTGGCCGAAGGATTTAATAAATAAATAAAATTTTATAAGATTTTACGATAACAATTTTATGGAAACATACATAGATGGACTGCTAAAATCATTTCATTTTGGCTTTGCCGTAGTTGGTGAAAAATAAGAACCCCATTTGGTTGTTATTTTTTACCTAATATGTAGAAGAGTTATCCATTATTAAGTACCTTTTTAAATTAAACAATGAAGTAGATGAAAAATTTAACCACAGAACCGTGATTGCGCAAGAAAACTATCATTATCCGAACGTATTGTATGCTCACTTTCTTTAATGTTACGCAATCCACTGACTTTTTATTGCTTTCACAATGTCAATAAGGTCAAAATAATACAGTTACGCTAAAAACGACTCACAGTATTTTTAGTGTTAAGTCAGCCACCCTTCGTCTTGATGAGCTGATTGTCGAAACATACACAAAGCGATAGCCAACTGCCTTCCGAGCCATAACCTATGGGACTTGTCGAAGCTAAGGTCAGATAATGTATAAAAGCTATGTACTCGTTTTAGTTCTACGTACCCATATGAAAAAATAACATATTGGCTCAGGTCTCTCATGGATTCAATTCTTGGAACTTTGGAAGGGTTATTTTAACTAATATAAGGATTTTTTTGGGGACACAGTTTATTTGTACCGATTACTAATCGATTTCTGGGTCAATTATAATATCATGGCTATTAAGAATAAATTGTAGCCTTAGATATCTAGCTAACCTGTAGCATTTTATTACAAGGCAGCTAAAAACCTATCGAGGTCGGGTCAGACCGCTGGACCGTAACTTCGATAACAATCTACATTGATTAGGGTCTCATTGTCGATTAATTAAATATTTAAGCAAATACTTAATCTGCCAATTTATTCTGTTCCAAAAACGGCCCCCTTTTATATTTTGAAATATAATGGTACAAGTTACAAAAGTATAACAATTATTTTTATTTTTTTCTGTATTTTATTTAGTTCTATACTTATACATCGATACTAGCTGTTCGCCGCTGCTAGCTATAGACTATGACAGAATATATGATATGGAAGAACAAGACATAATATTGTTCCTGCTTACTCCAAATGAGTGATTCTGGTCATATCTACTAACTGATTCGCTGTGGTTCAATATTTTTTTAAAATATATAACCGCATCACTATTCAATAAGATCAGGAAGACGAGGATATAATGTATATAATGATGTCTGCCCACTAATATAAATATTTTTATATAATTAATTTCCAGTACACTTCCTTAACTAGCCCCTATGCTACAAAGCCTTAAATGCAATCAGAATATTAATATAATTAATGTAAACCATTAAGTACAATACTTATGAATCGTCACAATTGTTTCCAAATGCTAAGCTACGACTTTACCACCATTCGGAACCTCCACGGATGCTCTTTTATAAATATCGCCATACGAACACACCAACTATACGGTCCCACTTTAAGCTTAACACTTGTGTTATGGGTACCGTACAATGGACTGAGGGCGAACTCAGTATATAATACTTATATACATATTAAACATCCGTGACTCGGGTACAAACATTCGTGCTCATCACACAAAGCTTGTGTCCCTCCCAGGATTCGAACCCGGGACCCTCGGCGCAGAAAGCAGAGTCACTACCACTGCACTAATCAGGCCGTCAAAGCCGTCTTTTAAAAAGATATTTTACATTTTTGAGCAGAACTTTCTTATGGGTATGTGATAACAATGTAGGCTAGGCTAGGCAGGCTTGAGTAGCTGGTCAAAAAGTACTCACTCTAAGTATATAATTACAAAGTAATGGCTACACGATTCCCACATTTACAAATTACTTTTGTAATCGTAATTAATATTCATTATAATTATAACGTCACTTGGACTATACATTTAAAGTAACATTTTGATTATTGACGTTATAGCCACTTAAGTAGAAACCCTCTTATTTAAAAGTCATAAACGGAATCCCTAATGAAGTTAGAAGCTCCTTAATTACTCGATAGAGCTCTAATGTGCCACCAGATTACATTTCTAAAGTATTAAGTCTGGATAGTGGACTGATATATTTAATTGTAATGCCAGCAAAGAGATTCTATGTGACTATAAGGCTTTATCAGCCTACAATAAAACATAGACCTTCATGCTATGTATAGTATAACGATATTTGGCTGTAGTAGATAACAGACTTAGGTCTATTTGCAAGCACACCTACTGCTCTCTTACGAGTAGAGACAAAAAAGACTTACAAAATTTGAGAACAGGGCAGGACGACCAAGTATGAGTATGTAAAAACATATGGGTCGAAAACCAGGTTTAAAAATACTTAAAAGTATTAGGCGGTACGCGTCGGTGATGCCACGCGCGAGTCCCGACGTCCAGGACTGATAATACTTGCATTTGAAATCAATCATTATTGTCATATTAATAAGGAGCAGAGAGCTGAGAGTTCAAATAATTATTTTGTTCATCAATACGATTGCAGTCCGTGTTTATATGTGGATAAGGATCGATTTACGATGCAAGTATTTTCATGCCTGGAAGCCGTGTCCAATGCGCGACTAGGAAGTACTTTTAAGCTTTCAAGTATTTCCCGCCCGTACCAGGGTGCCCCATTTCAAAGCAAAGCCCTGGTTTTAAAACCGGGTAACGTAGGTAAGTCTCATCCTTACAGGTTAAGCTATAGGATTTGAAGCGCAATATTTTTGATGGCTAATATGGTGAAAGTTGTATCTGCCAGAAGAAATATTGTACCTTAAGTTATGTCTAATTTGATCAGATTGATATTTTGTCTTTACAGGTAGCTGGAGTAGTTGGCCGAGCTGATGTGTTGGCCTGTCTGTTCTTCCTTTCATCAATCCTGTTGTATCACGGGTAAGTCGTATTATCGTTTTCTTTTTTGTAGATATGTTTAGTTTGAGTGTTCGAAAAGCAACAATTATTTTAATCATAATATACTAAAGAATAGATACTAAATTTTTGTAATCTGACAATGTATCTCTCTGTCCGTGGTCGATCCCTCATGTCTGAGGATCGCGATCATCGTTGGATAGTCCACACTTGCATCGAACGATTAGCCTCCAATTTATCTAACAGTACAAAAAAACTCTTATCATTTTTAGTGTGAACGCGTTTATTATTTTCGCCTTCTCTAGAAGGCCTCAGCAAGTGTTAGTGACGAAGCTAAAATGCCGCATTATGTTCCGAAGCACACTTTAGGGACAGCCCGCCGAGTTTCCCCCAACTTCGCTTATTGTCACTACTTTAGCGGTTTTGTTACTGGTGTGCAAGTTTGTCTGCTAGTTACCGAGGATGTATTTGTTGGTTCAACACAAGTTTGGATAAGTTGGACGTAATTTGGTACTCGTTGCTTGTTCGCCAAATGATTGGTGCATTAAACTTTATTGGAAGCAATAAGTTGTTGTCAACGTAGAATACCAATCACAAACAACTTATTAATTATTTAAATAAAAGGTATAACTCCAAACAATATAACCGAAATAAGAAAATGAACAGGAATCTTCTGGCCAAGATTTTGACTGAATCTATTTTAATAAGACGAAATAATATGCTTCTTAGAACTTTAAAGGCCCCTTTCAGCTGGTATGAATTGGTGTTATCTAAGTTGGTAAAGGTACATCAGCCGGATCCAACTAATTAACAATATCCTCCGAAGCACGGAAGCGTCATGCATGATCTATTGTCTGCAGTTCATTGAACCGAGGCTTCCGTGCTCTTTATTATTTTTCCGACAATAATAGGATATTAATAACACGAGCAGAATGACAACAATGGGTCAGGAAAACATTTTCTATAGAAACCCCTGGATATTACACGGCACCTAGACAAAACACCTCCAATGACGTCCATTGTTCGATATAAGTACGCTTTTAAGCTTGAAGGTATTTAAAGTGACAGTGAACCAGATTATAAATTCAATAAGGCTCAAAATGCTGGTATTTTCTTCACAGTCTAGGCGTCTACTCTAGATCCTGGGTTAGAGGAGATACTTTAATAGCTATTAAATCAAAAATAAATTTGTCGATTATTGAAAGTACTTTATATATTGTTTAATATAAAATCTAATTGGAATATCAGACGATAATTATTTGCGAAATTGCTAATCAGAACGAGGGCGACGTAATAATTAAAGACGACGATTGTCAAGAATATATAAATTGTATCTAGATTTTAGCTCAACTTCGTATTAATTAGGAGAGATAGAATAATTGCGATTTTCCAATACAAGTGTGGTAGTTATAAGTCTCTAGTGCTTTACTTTTCCTAAATACAATTTTTTTTGTATGTCTCGAAGGAACCTACGATTCTATCTGTTCTTTAATAGAATAAGAGTGAACAGATACCTTCTAGGCAAGTATGCTACTTCGTAGATATCATCGTCACTTACCATCTGGTGAGATCGACATCAAATACTTGCCTATATCGTAACAAAAAAAAAAAAATATATATATATAATTTCCCACTGTAAGGCACGGGCTTTATATCAATGCGATTAGGCCGTGGCCTAGCCGCCACGCTGGCTCAGTTCGGGCTGGCGGACTTCACACGACATTCGAGGGGTTCTACCAGACACGCAGGTTTCCTCACGATCTTTTCTCTTGCCATTTAGCTAGTGATAATCATGGTTAAAATTAGATTCGCATATGAATCCAGAAATCCCAGATCTGTGAGCCATGGTTTGAACCTGTGATACTCGTTACCGAGGCAAATTTTTTGCCAACTTGGCTATCACAAATTTTCTTTCTGTAGGCTATATTATATTATTTCTTTAATTACTGCGTTAATATAATTTCACATAACTTTATGTTAAGTAAGAACTATTAAGTAGTTAATCTGCAGTACGGTTTACATGAAATATAAGTGTGCCTGAGGTTACGCACTTAGTGCGAACGCGAGAATTTCAGACATAAGACGCTACTTCGGCACATTTAGAAAATTAGGACTTGCAAAGTTGACGACAAGTCCCATAATAATAATAATAATATCAGCCCTTTTAATGTCCCACTGCTGGGCACGGGACCTCCCCTCGATGCGAGGGGGATTAGGCCATAGTCCACCACGCTGGCCCAGCGCGGGTTGGCGGACTTCACACATATTTCGAGGGGTTCTCTTAGACATGCAGGTTTCCTCACGATGTTTTCCTTCACCGTTAAGCATATGATAATCATGGTTGAAAATGAGATTCGCACATGAAATCCCAGAGGTGCGAGCCGGGGTTTGAACCTGCAATCCTTTTTACCGAGGTAAGCGTTCTACCAACTTGGCTATCACTGCTATACACACATACAAGACAGGTCCCATACCAACGGCAAACTCAAACCGTAAATCTCAGTGTTCCCACTATTAGCTTACAGCCTCCTTCGGGTATCATGTTGCTAATGAGATCCACACTCATATTGAGTATAACGCGCTAATCCTGACACTAACTACTGTAATAATTGCTAATTGTAACCCAACACATGTCTTTAATTAATTCAATAACCTTATCCTCAGCAATTATTTTAATTTTATTAGCAGGGCTTAAGATGGGACCATCCCAACTACCTTTTAAGCTTACTAGTTATTATCAATTTTGGTGGACATTATTTAGCGTAGTTAACCTTTGCTGAACGGGTAGGAATAGGGTGATAAGAGACAGAGAAGGATGTTGTGGTGATTAATATTGATGAAAGTATGGCAATCCACGTGAAGAGATTGAGTTCAGAAGTATACGTATAATTTGGTTTTACGTTAAATCGTGTCGTTTGCACCAAAATATTGGAACGGGCTGTTCGGAAATTTTCCCAGAGTAGGAAAAGTTTGTCTCTAATAAATTAGTTGTTCGGATTTTATTTATAATAATATAAAAATCTCGCCAAGGGTTAAAAGGGTAGGTGTAGTCCTGAGTGCTGTTGACTTTGTTCTGTGTGTTACGTTTGACGTCTGTATTTAAACCGTAAAAAAACAAAATTTGCAATTAAAATGTTTATTAAGATTTGAAACGCATTTATTAATATTTTAGCTTATGGCACTTGTTCGGTATTAAAAATATTATTTCATAATTTTGTCAGCCCCTGTATAGGTGTAGGTATTAAACTATACATGTTGATGACAGTAGGTTATTTCGTTAAATCATTATTAACATTTCAGATCGTCAGGCCGACATCGCGTGTGGTCAAGTGTGGTGCTCGCGGCGCTCAGCATGCTTGCCAAGGAGACTGGACTTACAGCACTCGTGTTCAATGTCGCATTCGACTTGTACCGATGCTGGAATCCTGCTAGGTAAGTACAATAGTTTACTTATAATTACATATTATTCTGGGTACCATACAATGTACTTGGGCCGATGCCAGATACACAGGGGCAAACCACGGAAATATATCCTTTCCGAAAGTCGTTCATGCGGGATTCGGGTCCTCAACCGTCGGGTGCATCACTCTATGCTTGAATTACTCCAGCAGGCAGCCGTCATTAGATCATTTATATGCGCTATTTTTACTGATCCACTTCAGATCATCGTCAACGGTGAAATGGCGTTGGAAAAGCGACAGTTCCTACGGGCGGGCGATACGAGCGCTGGCAGCACTGATGCTGCTGGCGGGGGCCAGGCTAGCGATGCTCCAAGGCTCCTTGCCGGCATTCTCGCCACAGGATAATCCGCCCGCTTTTCATCCGTCTTTCAGCGTTAGGTAATTTTGTCGCAGTCTCTGTTACCAAATATCTTAATAATTGAGTGAGGTTCTGCCACGTTAGCTTATGAAAAGAATCCTAGCAGAACATGTAAGCCTATATAAATACCTAAGTAAAGACGGGCAGACACTCACCTTGTACCGCTTATAATGAATCTCTATTCTGGCCAACATACTATCTTAAAAATAGTAATGGCCAAACTTCAGCTTTTAATTCATGTATCTGACTTTTTTGTGGTTTCCATTCCAGGTTAATGACCTTCTGCTACCTAGCCGCACTCAACTGGTGGTTGCTCCTGTGCCCGTTGACGCTCAGCCACGACTGGCAGATGGGGTCTGTGCCTCTCATCACTAGTGGCTGGGACCCCAGAAACCTGCTCACTTGCGCTGCGTTCATAGCTCTGTTGGCACTATCGTATCGTTGTGTTATGGATTTAGAGGTATGAATATAGATAAAATGGAATACAAAATAAAATAGGCTCTACCTTCGCTTACATTTTTTTTTTAAACCGTTGTCATCGATTTTCTTGCATTACTCCTTGTGAGCATTAAGCTTTTGTTCATATCATATCTTGAGATGACTTTTTATACCGCTACGCCACTGTTTGCCAGCGACTAAAATAAGCCGACACATATTTTTTTATTGTTATTTGACTGTAAAAATGCTATAGTCCAAGCGACGCTTGGCCTTTTATATGGCAATTATTCTTGTTCTTTATTCCGTGGTACATTATCCAAGTTATGTTTCCTGGAACAAATTTACGTTTGTAGTGACCTCTTCAACCTCACAAGCTACACAGATGGCGCTGCAGACGCATTCAGAACAATTGACAATTCTCGATACAATCCTGAAACGCGCTATGAGAGTTTTTGAAGTACGTAACAAATATACAAGATCTTGACAATAGCCGCCGGGGCATAGCGGCCGCCCCGCCAGGCATACCACCGCTTGGCTGGAAGGTCTTCCCTTCTCCGCTAAACTTTTTTTTTTATTATAGTCGAGCGATATCTAGTTATGATAGATATTCCTCTTAAATCAATGTTGTTTTGATTCTAGCTTCAGCGCCACACGCCTGTGTTGGTGGGTTTGTTACTGCTGGTGCTACCGTATCTTCCAGCTTCCAATCTACTTGTCACTGTAGGCTTTGTAGTAGCCGAGAGAGTACTTTATATTCCCAGGTAATTGATATGAGTACTTAGGCTTCCTTTAAAAAAAAAACTTTATTTAAATATTGTACAACAGATTCCACTCTTGATTCCAAACAAAACAATTTAAGGATGATTCCTCGTTGCATGCTCAAGCAAATTAAAGCTTTTTCGCCGGTTCTCTATGTTACATATTTACCCATTTATCAGCAGGGAAATGACATCTGCTATACTGATTTTTCTAGTCCCTACGGACTATTACTATTAATTTTATTAAGACTACACATTACTATCAATCGTTATTCGCACGTGGCAAGTCATGAGTCTAATAGTCAAATGCGCAGAATAAATAGTTTATGAACAAAAGTTAATTTTGCTTTTAGTGTGGGCTCCGTGATCATCACAGGATTCGGCGTGCAGTTGATGTGGCGACGAAGCGCTGGGGGAAAGAGACTGCTCATCCTTGGAGTAGCTATCTTAGTGGCTTCAGGAGTTACCAGAACATACCTGAGGAATAGGGATTGGAGAACCAGGGAAACGTTGCTTAGGTATGACGAAATAGCATTACGAGGGCTGAAATATTTTCTCTACAACTAACTTAAAAAACTTACAAAACATTAAATTTTAATTCAACATTGACTGAATTCGAGAAATTCCTTTAATAATTGACGACGTAATAAATAGTTATATTTCTAAAGATTGCAATAGTTACAATAGAGTTTCTGCGACTGATTGTTTGGTCACGTACTCATTAGAAATATATTTCATTGACCAATTGTTCGCGTCGTTCCAGGGCGGATCTGAATACATTGCCACATAACGCCAAGTTGCACTACAATTTTGCCAACTTCTTGAAGGATATTGAGCAACAAGAGAATGCTGTAAAACATTACAAGGAGGCTTTGAAGTAAGTCAAATACGATTTACCAATAGCCGGCAGGGCTGATGTGATTTAAAAATAATTATGATACCGGACTTTCCTCGCGCAGGTTGGTTGCATTGTGGGCCTGAGGTACAATGCGAGAGTTCGTTATTATCAATATATTATATTGTAAACGACATTATACCAATATACCTACACATAAATTGTGCAAAAATGTTATGTTGCTGTCTAGGCCAAAACCATTAACGTGTCAAATATTCTATAAATAGTATTTTTTATTAATAATTTACAGATTATGGCCGAGTTATGCGAGTGCTCACAACAACTTGGGAACGCTGGTGTTGGCTTCAGGTCGAGCTGAGCATCACTTCCTGCAAGCCCTTAAATACAATCGGGACCACGTTAATGCTCATTACAATCTCGCTAAACTTTATAGGCAAGTTTGTAAAATGCTTTCATTACTTCAGTGGAAAAAGTATGACTAAGATATTGTTTTTGTTTACCCAAATGTATGTTCTTATTTCAGAAAAAAGAATCGAATCTCAGATTCCCTTAAGATGTTGGAACGCTGCATATCCCTAGAGCCAAGGTTCGTTCAGGCGTACCTTGAACTATTTCTGCTGAAATCAGTTGAAGAGAAGAGAGGGGTTTTGGACAAGCTACTGGAGCTTGAGCCAACGAACTGGGAGCACTACGTGCTTTATGGAAATTGGTATAAAGAAAGAGGTAAGGATTAGAATAATATATCATTTGGGGCTGACCTGCCATTTAGCAGGATTTCAAGATGGAATCACTCACACAAAATCACAATTGAGTCAAAAAATAATAATAAAAGAAATAATTACTTGGTAGGTTTAGAAGTCACAATATGTATAAACGTTAAAAGCCGTACACGCCGTTAAAAGCCGCCTCACACGGTTATATTTTATCAGGTTACATGATTTCGATACCTTTTGATATCAGTACCGCTTAGTTCCTAAAGTCTGTCTCAAATCTTATGTTTTTTGGACTCCAGGTCTCCTCCCACTATCATTGGACTACTATACGACAGCGATGCGTTTGTCGTTTAGTACAAAACACGGGAGTGTTCGGGGAGAGGTGCTGTCATTAAGGGCCACCTGCTTAATGCTGCGAAGCGTTGGGCAGTATAGCAGGGTTCTGCAGTTGCTGATCAGGTAAATACATGGTATTACTTAGAGCATGTGATTTAAGACCATATTACCTTTATAATACGTGAAGTTATCGAACTGTCAGTATTAAGCTACCGATATTCATTCTACAATGAAAGCACCTAAGTAGGTCTAGTTTGAAAATTAATTAAAATCTCATGAGGAAGCATTATACATTGGTTATAAGATTATAGTAGGTATTAGATCATGTCTTATATATCAACCTGATTACTTACGCTAGATGGCATGGGGTCCGCGGTGACGGGCAGCCAGCCAGCAGGCGGCTGCTCGCAGCGCGGGCGTGGCGCCTGCGCAGCGAGCTGGCGGAGCGAGCGGCTCTGTACGCCAGGCCACGACATCAGACACAGACTGTTAGTAACTAATATATTTTCGTAATTAGTTTGCACGTTTTTGGTATACGAATAAGATGGTGGGTGAGTCAAAACAGATTTAACTCGATTTTGAAGCGGTTCTTAAAGTGAAACCTTTTAAAATAGTATTACTATTTCAGATGACATCAACATGTCTACACCACAGCCAACTGGAGGTGACAACAGACTTTTACACAAATAACATAAATGAAAATGAAAAAACCGACTCTAGTGTAAATGAAGTGCACAGTGGCGTAACTGCTCAAAGCGCGGACAAAATTGTAGATCAAAATAGCTGCCAAAAAAACGAGCACACTAAGAAAAGTGTGTCGTTATCTAGTCAATATAAATTGACGCATAATAAATCAGAAATCGGACACAAACAAAAGAGCTGTCCGTTGCATAAGAAGAAAAAAATCAAAGACCCCGCGTCGTTCACTCCTTTCGTGTCTGACCACTTAATAAAGACTTATTAATTAGTTAGGTGAAATATTCATACAGTGTGAACAAAGGTTACGACTTTCTTGATGCTGCTAGGTCAGAGCTTTTTTGTTTTAATAAAATTTAATCAAGATTGTAGCCACACATACAAATATGATAGCTATCTTTCTTTGAATCAAACTTATAAAAAATAAAAAGATTAACACTATTCTAAAATCAAATTTTCAGCAGACTTTAGCGGCATCAAGGATTTTCGAAACATAAGTTACACTATTTTGTATCAAAACTAAAAGACTTTAGAATAGTTCCAAGTTTCCTATATAATACCTAGTTAATAATGTGCCACAGTAGCGTTGTAAACTGAATTATTCGATGTTCACAGTTTAAGTGTTTTGTTAAGCGAAATATTTTTGTCCCTCTTAATTAACTTCAAATTGACAACATTTTTATATCAACAAAATGTATTTATTATTGCAGTAGATATTCACCCTTTTAAAAGCCAGTATCAATAAAACTTTAACAGTATTAATTGAACCCATGACCAGTGTTCATTGTATTCCAAAAGATTGTTAGAAATAATCTATTTAAAATTGTTTTGTATTAGTTGTGGTAAGTAGGTTATGAGAATAATGTGTAAATATACATAGCTAACGATAACGAGAAAACAGTCATTTTTGTATCCAAAACAGTACTTATGTATGTATAATGTGCACAGTTGCCTACTTACTAAAATGTGCAAAGTTGCCTACTTACTAAAAATGTGCAAAGTTGCCTACTTACTAAAATGTGCAAAGTTGCCTACTTACTAAAAATGTGCAAAGTTGTCTACTTACTGAAGTGTAAAAACTTGCCAAAACACGGTACTCACTGCGTATACCGAATAAGTAAATATACCAAAATAATGTAAATAGTAAAATTAAGTTACAGTTAAGTAGTTAGACGGTTGAACGGTAACATAACATAAATACCGCACAATGTTGCTTTAGATGTACTTACTGTTTTGTCTAAACACAATAAAATAAATCGAATTATAAAAAAATATTGCCAATCATGGTACCTAAAATACCTTTTCGTATTACCTGACGAACCTTGACCCTGTTCATTGAAGAATTATTAACCGAATCCAAAATGGAGGTTATTATTTTACTGCAATGTTTTTCTCTGAGCATTTTATATACCGGATTGTCTCAGGTATGTTTTTGAACTGATTTTTATACCTAAGTTCTGGGACCTTACCTGGGGGATAAAAGTAAAGACTAAAGGGGGTCCGAACCAATAAAGTGGGTCTATAAAATCGAAACTCAATACGTGTACTTAAAATATATAAAAAAATAAAGGAATTGGTAAGTATTTGTTTTTATTATGCCATTTTCGATAAAATAACCCTTTATAGGAGTAAAATACGCTGTAAGCTATGGGTAAGTTTTTATTTATTACACGCAATTCAAACGGTTTGTACAGTCTTGATTATTAATTAATCATTTTTAAAAAATCTGCAAATTGACTACAAGACTAACTTGACACCTACATCACAATTTCTTAGTCGAGAAATAGTTTACATTCATTCCTAACAAAACAAAAACTCAACTACCATTGTCCTCCGTCATTAGCAGTGTAACAACCACAGCAAAGGGCTCAACAATAACACCTTACCTTCAAGTGCAATTAAGTATTTTCACTTAAAACGCAACACTACCTTCCTAATTGTTTACGACACTCTTATTCCGAAGGTAAATTAGCTTTAGTTGCTATTTCTACACGAGCCTCGATTAACTAAACTATAATTAAACCCATTTGTCAATAAAACACTTTAAAAGTTGAATAATTTGACAATGAAAAGTAATGGAATAAGTTTCTAACACCCATTTGAAGTTAAAAATGATCTAATCATAGTCACTATGCAAGCGTGGTCAGTGACGTAATGACATAACATTTTTTTTAGTTTAATTACAATTTATCGTTGCGTCAGAGTTGATAATATACCTATTTCATTATTAGATCAAAATTGGAATTGCAATTCTAATGAATTGGTTTCCCATGATACATTATGACAGGACTTTCCAACCGGTGGGGCGTGCCCCCCCGGGGGGGCGTAGAGAGATCTTAGGGGGGGCATGAAGTGTATGATTTGATGATAGCTCTGTCAAAAACAGAACCTGATATCGACCAACTGGTTCAAAAAATGCAGGCGCTAATATCCCATTAATAAATAATACACTGTGTGAAATAAATATCGTAAAAGTAATTTGTGTGTTTTATTGAAGCAATGAAGAGAAGTATAGGGAGGGGGGCATGCATTTTTTTTTATTCGGGGTGGCACCATGCAAAAAAGGTTGGGAAACCCTGCATTACGATAATATCACAGGCCACCTCCATAAAGTCTACTGATTTTAGTTAGTCTTCCTTTAACTCACCGTTAACACTTATTTACTCATAGAATATTTTGTACTGTAAAAATATACTCATAAAAAAAACGCGTGTCCATTGTAAATACATCACATCTATTTCCCAAGCTCGTCCCGCGGCATTGCGTTAGCTCAGGTCAACAGAATCACGATTTCCCTTGTTTAAAAAAACGAAATATCATATTTGACATCTCTATTGATGCCTTCGTCTTGAATAGTCTCGGGCTGGCTGTCCGTGCGTGACTTGCAGACGTATTGTGGAATTATAAAGTGCTCGGTGGTAGCTGAGGACAACAAACGACATAGTTTTCCCAATAACACTGATTCCTTTTACATATGAAGGCTGTCGAGCCATAATAGGACGGAGAATTAAAGCCACAGTCACGCTAAACATGATTGGTAAAATTGCCATACCCTCTGTGCACAAATTTTCCAAAACATTTCTCGTTACTAAAATTCGACATTGTTTTGTCATCGTAGCTATATCGAAAACGCGGGACAGAATACGTCTGGCAACATTCTTTTGAGTCTGCATAAAAACAGAATGCGGTTGCACCAACCCTCGCATTTTGGTCAAGGAAACTTTGAGTAGATACAAACTTCAGGTAAAATAAAATAGGTGGGTACCTACTCAATTTATTACTAACTGTATCCATAATTAAACTTGTACCTAATTAAAATATGATACATAGGTTATGGTAGGTACTTAATAAAATTCTGCGGTCACCTTCATAATGTTTTAGATTGGTGGCCAAAAAAAGTTTAACATATTGTATCGCAGACAGATCGATTCGCAGTAGTCGAAGAGCTCCATTAAGTGAGGAGGTAGGTCCGATATTTGTTTTCATATATTGTCTACATTGTAGTGAATTTGCGTTGATTATAAGTAGGATATGTGAAGTGGTGATTAATATATCTAAGTAGGTATCGGTTAATATAATGTTAAGTTACATCCTTAATTACGTGTGTGTTCTAAATATATTGCGTTTCATATTACACTAATTGCAAGAAATAATAAGAATGGAAAAGGATAAACAGTAAATTTCATCAAAATTCACCAATACCATAAAGACGAAGTACCTACATTTAAATCTCATAAAATTTTGTACCTACCGCAACGTGAACATGAAGTTACTTGTGCCTATTTGATAAGGAGTGTGCTTAAGTTCCTTGTCCCTTGTAGGTCTGCGTTGACGTCTTTAAACAAGATAATATTTATGTTCAGTGGCGTAGCTACTGCAGGGCTAAGCGGGGTAGTGCCCTGGGGCCCACAAGCATAAGGGCCCCCTCGGCCTCCATGAACGACGTTCGAAGTTATATAATATCATAGTTCAAGAATTTTCGACTTGCGTGTGACCATCAAACGGCTCAAACTTCAATCACAAAATGTTTTGCCACCTCCAGAGTATAACAGAACAGGGTGTAACACGACTTTCAAGTAGAGAAACTTAACTTTAAAGTATTACGTTTGGTTTAAATAGGGCCTCAATGAAATTTTTCTCCCGGGCCAATGATTACGAGCTACGCCACTGTATGTTCCGGGATTATAATGTCCATTTTTATCGCGATAACAGATTTTGACGCGGGTGACACATGCATTTATGCATGTCGCTATTTGCTCTCCTGTATATCCATATTTGCGTAGGACAAGTGTATGATAATTCCAGGGTTGACCACAAATGCCCTCACATTGCAACATGTTTAAAATATTGTAACACTGAAGCATACAGGCGTGATAAATTTGTATAGGGTAGACCAAATATTTTTTTATCCAATGACCAAATATCCATCGATTCTTAATAAAAGCAGTTATTTACGATCGGAACAAACAGCCAAAAATTTACAAAAAAGGAGATGTGGCGTGCTACTCAGATGTTCTTATAGCTCTTCCTCTCTCTCTCTCTCTCTGTTGGTCCGGTAGTGTTGGAGCCCTTTTAGTTTAAAAGTAACGCGTATAGTACCTACGTCAATCTTCTATGGTTGCGCAATCCAGCCGGGTCTCACGGCCAGATGATTAGTAAAAGTTCAATTCATGGCCGTCGTTTTCACTAGAAAAATCGCGAAAATAATAAACCGGGGAAAAACTAATTAGCTCCGTTTTTTACACGCTTTCTAGGTGGCGCGCTGCGCCTGCGCCGCGCCGCAGTCGCGACGCCGACCCGCTCCCGCGCGCTCGTACACAACAAACATTTACCCGCAGTGTCACATAAAAACTCTTATCAAACGCAATTGTGTTTAGCAAGATCCTTAGTCAACGGTGAAAGGTTTCATACTATAAAACAAAAAAACACAACAGTTTC
The DNA here is from genome assembly GCA_905333125.1 of Pheosia tremula. Lineage (NCBI taxonomy): Eukaryota > Metazoa > Arthropoda > Insecta > Lepidoptera > Notodontidae > Pheosia > Pheosia tremula. Next base: position 365,121 of record HG995403.1, on the reverse strand, counting down.
AGATCATTGCAAGAACGAAATGCGGCCAGCTGTCATCTGGCTTTTGATTGCGGCCGCGGCCGCAGAGCTCCTCGACGACACGCAGGTTGCGGAGAACCTGGAAGAGCCCTTCGATCAGTATGAGCAGCACAGGAGCAGGCGCGACGTGCACGTCGAAGGTCCGTTTGATGAGCATATTCGTGTGAAGCGACGTTACGGCGACACGAGACATCCCCGGTCGACCGAGTTCGTCCGAGCTCCTCGGCAGGTTCATCAATACGAAGTCAACGAGAACACCGATGACAATGTTGAAGCTTTATCACCCACCTACGAGGAGATGCTCGCGGCGAGCGCGAACCACTACCCTAACGTGTACGTGCCAGCCCCACGATACCTAAGACCTGATGCGTCAAGTGCCAACATCGCTCAAGCCGCGAAGCTCGCTCCGTTAGAGCAGATTGTGTCCGAACCAGTGCAGTTTGTGGCCAGTCCACCGATAGCTGCGTCATTAACTGTTCCGAATCCTATTGCTATTGATAACCCAGTGCCGGTAGCTTCTGGGCCGCTGACCCAGCCCCCGAAGAACTTGGCTGAAGGAGACCTGTTTGGGGCCGCGTCGGGGCATCACTCGAAGCATGGCCACAGTCACGGGCACGCCCATGGCGGAGGCCACGAGAAACATGGACACCACTACGGAGAGCATGGCGGAAAGGTGAGTATTTAACTGTAATTTTTTTTTAATGCATACCATGGCAAAAGTAGAACAATTTTTTAGAATTTGAATTTAATGAGGACAACGTTTATCGTTTTAAAATGTTGCGGGTAGTTAAGTGCGAAATTTGTTCCGGGATAATTTCTGAGTAGTGATAATTTGTTTTTATCGATCTTAAATAGTTCATTATTTTCTTATTTTGATACATACTATGTTAATTTTAAAAAAGGATGTGGAAAGAGTTGAGGAGACTTTTGCTCAGAAGTTAAAACCAATAGGTTAGAAAACAATATATATTCAAAGGTGGGTAGTCATGCCATCCAAATTCTTAAAGTTTTCCGAACCGCGTATACCTAAAAATACCTAATTGTATTTGTTTAGCAACAAATACGTCTCGTTCGACTATTTACCGAAGATTTGGACTAAATTCAAAACTAAATATAGGGACACGGGAGCAATGTTCAACTCGTAGCCAAGAGGTTATGTATTTATGGGAATAGCGTCTTTAGTTAGACTAGTCATATATAATTTATATGATTATTTGGTTTTCACTCAAATTAAATACACAAGGCATGTCATAATATATCTATTAATGTTTCATCTGATACCATAAACTTGATTATACTTACATAAGGGCATGAGGTAAGTAGAGTTAATTTATATAACATCACAACATAAATTGATTGCAGCCTTTAGTACTGCGATAAATACTATACAATAAAATGTATTAGTAATTTGACTATCCATCATATTTTTTTGTTTCATTAACTCTGCGTATAACGTCATAAATGGTCTTGACCTATGAACTTGGTAATCATTAGCTAATGTTTTTTGCTTTGAACATTAACATAATAGCACTAATTAATGTCAGGATCTGCTGTTATTGCGAACAGAAGTTGTTGTGGGATGTTATAATGACCCATTAGGTATCGGCCGCTTCTAGAATTTAGCCCTCTAGCTACTACGGAATAACTGACAGATTTTCTATGGGGTTATAGAAAGCACAATTATATTGGTTGGTCTTCTTGTGCACAGAACCTATGCTTTTATTTGGGACGTCTCAGAATTGTGACTTTATAATTCATGACTGTCTTCGAGTAACTATTACGGAAAAAATACGCCGCATTTTAATGGAATCTCCGCTTGTCAATAACCTATGGATAGACTTAAAAGAAAGATATATTCTAAATAAATAGTTACGTGCTTAAATGTTATTTATACATAAATAACGCCTGAATAAATAACATTAGGTACCTACTCTAGTTTTTCTGGTAGCTGTGGTACGTAACATGGACTGGTCAAAACACTTACCAGTCAAAAGTAGGTTTTAATGAAAGCTATTTAATGATGCTTTTGACTTCAAATTTGCGGTCAAAAGTAGTTTTGACTGGTTATTTCAGTCGAAACTCTTAAAATGTTTAGGAGTACGATAGGTTCGGTTAGCTTTTGACTGCAAACCAAATAGCTGTCTGGTTCACTAATGCTGTATTAGATATTAATGTTTATCAATATGTTACTAATGACGTTACTAGGTAGTCATTATATTTTATATCGAACTCTATTTGTACGGTCATAATAACGGCGATGGTTGTAGACCATAGCATTAGTAAATAAAATAGGTACTGTTGTGGTGAAGTGACTCACTTGGCTGTGTCCAGACCAGCCGCACAGCCTCGCGAGTCTGCCTCGGGCAGATGCAGTACGCGGGCTGATCGCCAGGCAAACAACTGATAGCAGCCATAGTACGAAGCGCGAGCTTTGTCTTCGGGCGTGCGCGAGTCAGGTCCGCGAGGCTGTGCGGTTGGTCTGGATATATCTTTTCATATACGCTTTGGGTTCAATGGCCAATATCCCAGTTTTGTATGTAGATATCATTAATAACAACAAAGTACATAGTTTATTGCTAAGCAGCTCTTGGATGTTGTTACTGACACTAGAAACTGGCATCAAGCAATTGAGGATAGGTAATATTCTTACTAACTTTTTAGTTTGATAGTTAAAATAATACCCAATACCGTTCCAATCATATTAGTTTTATGTTCAATAAGATTAATCCGATATCAGAACACATTTTGCATTCTTCTAAAATATAATGAACTTTTCATTTAGATATTACTTAGAAGTACATATTTTTTACCTTTCCGATTTTCCAGAGTGCAAAAGGCTCCCACAGCGATCACTGGCTAGATAAAGGCGCGAAAGGCTACAAAACCGACGAGCTTCACAGGAAAGAGTACGAGGAACTCGACGGCAAGAAGAAGAAGTTCCACGACAACGCAGGACATAAGGGCAGCCATGAGGAGGAGGCTTTCGGGCAGAGGGGCTCGCATTTCGACCAAAAGAAGGGTCATAAGAAGGGGCATAAGTCTAGAGGTGAGACCTTTCCTTCTTTTAATTTAATGATATACGATTCAGTTCAATGTATACGATCATTTTTATCCCGGGATATGGATAGACTTCCCTTATATACTTAGTAAACAAATTAAAATCCACCCTTGCGTATTCGTGGGCACAGCTTTTTGGGTTCCATGCAAAGGAATTAAAAATGGAAGCCTTACGGTGCGACTATGTCGGTTTGTCGGTCCGTCAAACCTGATTTTGTTCATGCAATTATGAAATGTAAATAGGCTGTAACGGCAAATGAAATCCATTCGTAATCCTTGTAAAGATCACGGTGTTTCGCTAAATTGTCGTTGTGTACCGGTGACGAATTGTACACACAGCATAACCCCGGCGTTACTCGCTTGTTATAATGGAAAATGTAACGTTTTGCGGTCAAGTGAAAGCCTGCAGCTCGTTACGTAAAGCTATTTGTTATTTGAATACAATTTAATGTGACCTCAACCGCAATAATATGGATTTCCAGTTATTTGATTACGAAGCGAGTGGATGCTGTATAGCGTTTCTTTTTTCAGTTAGTTTGCAATAATGGTAATTGAAATTGTATGTTTATTTTCTGATTACGTTTATATTATGGGAAACACTGATAGCCAAGTCGGTAGAACACTCGCCTCGGTAACGAGTGTCGTAGGCAGAACCTTTTCTTGCACCTCAGGAATTTCTGGATTTCATGTGCAAGTCTCAGTTTCAACCATGATTATCGCTTGTTCAACGGTAAAGGAAAATATCGTGAGGAAACCTGCATGTCTGAGAGAACCCCTTGAAAGACGTGTAAAGACCGCCAACCCGCACTGTGCCAGCGCGTGGTAGACTATAGCCTAATATCCCGTAACATTAAGGGGAGGCTCGGGCCCAACAACAATTGGGTATTAAAGGCCCATTATATACCTGAGTACAATATAAAAATAACAACTATATTGACACGGTACCTACTTAAACAAACCGAAACTGACTACGGAAGTAATTTCCCTCAATTTATTTACAATATTTTGCTTACTATCATAATAGTTACATTAGCTGTGGTTTCTAGAGAGATAGGTACTGCTTTATTTCAAATAGCTGACATTACTGTTTTCCTCAGAGGAAAAGTTCTTAAAACGGTTTAAGAACTAACATAAAACATCGCTTACGGATGATTCGATGACCATGAAAACTGGCCTTGATTATTCGAACCATGGACCCCATAATGCTTGTTTTTATCAGCAGTTTTTACTGTTAGTGAGTATCGAACGACTTTAATAAAAACAAATTTAGAATAATTGCGTTAGAACTTAATGAAAAACTGTTTAAAATTTCATTAACTTCTACTTATACTCCCACACGTAAGAAAACGGTAATGGGGTCGCTTCAGCTGTACCTGGAATCTTTTGTAAAAGAAATAATTGTATGTTTTGGAATTTTTATCTGCCTGGGTTCCAAATGTCGTATTACAATCGATTCATAATCAAATAGCAGTGGCATTAAAATCGCATTTACAAGAACTGTGTCTTTCTGAACGTGCATCAGAAGGAAACTAGAGGTACTTAACGGATTTATTTAAACATGATATGGTTATCATGGGGATCCCATGGTTATAGCTTATGATCTGGGTCAGTATTCAGGATACTTTTTATTAGTAGCTTAATTACTTGGAGCGATGGAATTGAACATTACATATCTTGACAGTTGTAAAAAACATATTATGGTCATACCAAATGCCAAAAAAGTAATGGCCCACCCAATTTTATAAGAGAAACAATAATTATTAATATTCAAATAACAACTTTAATTCCAGGATACCACAACAAATACCACAAGGATGAGCTTCAGAAGGAACACAAGTTTTACGACGACTTCCATAAGAGTGGGGAGCACCACCGCTACGGGAAATTCAACGCGAGGCACAAGTCCAACGAGAGCGGCAAGAAGAAGGCACACCATGTCAACGGCGGACACGACTTCTTGGAGACCGGGAAGAAGGGATACAGGTGAGGAGTTGTTTCATATTTTGTAGTAAATTAAAGGGTACTTACTGATGTAGGAGTTAGTGTGGTAGAATAGACACCACGGCACATCTAATGGGAACTCTTGATTTGCGGCAATAGAATCACCTTCGGTCAAGTAGTTTGGTTTATTGGTGTGAAAGTAGGCCGGAACATTTTAGAAATCTTCTTTTTATAATCTATCCGCGGTGCATTATACGGTCCCCATAAAAAACTGTTACTTAGTTTGGGACCATGCACTTAGTCTTCATCTGTAGATATTTATGCAGTTTTATTTAAAAAGTTTGTTCGAAACCTGTGTTCTATTTGCATTGATATATGGTCCCATTCTATAACGGTTACAACCACGTAAAAAGTAATCAATGATCTATAAAATAAGGGTTATTGAGTAACATCTTCTCCAAATTACCTCAGTGTCTAAAGACCAAGGTTTATTACTAGTGTTTGCTACTAGTAAAGACAGATGGCACTGAAACGTGGTTCCTTACTACGGGCCTCATACGAAAGCGAAAGCTCATTGTATTCAGCGCATGATAGTGAGGGTTATGCTCGGGGTGACATTACTCCGTAGAATCATAAATGATCCATTGACGAATTAGGGTAACTGACACAGTGAGTGGGGCACATAGCTCTAAGAACTGATGCCCGTTGGGGTAGCTTGTTGAAGGGCAACCACGAGCCGACGTAGTGTAGGACAGCCCCCCCCCCCCCCCCCCGGAATGGATATCCTCCCATAAGGTAGTTTTGTACACATAACATGTTAACTAAATATTTTCATAACAAGTATCGGAAATTTAACTGGTTTGGGATTTGGCAATATTTTGTAAGTATTATTGTGTCCAATAAAATTAAATTATGTCTACAGCCAAAAAGGCCATGTGGACGCCGACCACAAAGGTTACCACGGGAAGCACGGACACGACGAACATCATCAGCACCACGATAGTCACGGCTCTAAAGGCGGCAAGGACGGCGGCTCCCACTGGGGCTACTCCAAGAAACATTAGCTCATATGTCATAGGTGTAATGGATGATTTTCCTGTGGGATTTTGTGGTTTTAGTTGTGTTGATTACATGCCATCGTATACTTACTACGTGTACCGGCGTGTGAACATAATCTTACATTTATGGAGGTACATGTTATATATTGGAGATCTAAGATTTAACCTATATTATGCAAATATCTTATCATTCGGTACAGGGCAGCGGGGAATTAGGTCATATTAAATGCATTAGTTTTAGTACAACTCACATAATATTTATATTATGTAGACTTTCCCTTTGTCTCATTGTTCTCTTGTACCATTTCAAGGACCTTACTAATTATTCATTCGATAAAGTGTTGGATCGGCTTTAATATTTTGTTTTTACTAATTGACAAGCTTCAATATTTCACTAATTCGTCTGCTATTGTTAATTTTCTAATGTACTTATTGACTATTTTTTCTAGTTCCCATAATAATACTTGTTATGGTGGACTATTGTTTGTATAATTTATATTTAATCAAATGGAATTATTTATTTTGTAATAATTTACGGGGATCACGTGTGAATTATTTGCTGAAAACAGTTCAGCTCAATATATTCTTCTCAAATTAAAAAATTATGTTCTAAGGAAGACCCAAAAGGGTCTTAATGATAATGTTAATTAAAAACACTTACGTAGGTTCATAATATTTTAACGCAATTTGCAACTGATGCGAAACTAAAACGATAATACACGCTGCGGTTAATGTTTAATTTCAGACATAGTAACGAAATACTAATCAAAGTCTAGGCTTAGGTAGGTACTTACATAATTCAGGCTCATGACTCCTTTATTGTTTTTTTCATTAATAACGTAATAATTTACTTTCTGTATATAGCTATGTAAGTTTATCTTCCTATTATTTTATTTATATCTACTTATTTTTTTGCAACAGATTGTATACATTTTGTTACTCACTTTCGCTTAATATTTAAGTTTAAGTTTCCCAATCAATTAGCATGAGCAAAGTTACAACAAAAACCTTTTTTATACCATCTAATTATTTGCCAGACTGTCAAAAAAAAGCGCGAAATCAATCTCGTCAACTTTTTACCTCGGATAATTGGTATACCTGCTTACTGTCAGTAATCAATCATTAGCCGTAGCACAAACATTTGTTTGCGTAACCATTTCTGTTCGAGCGAAGGCACCTTAACTGCTTAAAAACTTTTATTTTTTTTATTCGTCTGGTTTTTGTCTGACTATTCGGATGACTCTTGTGCTATTTTATGCTTCATAGGTTTGCATATGTCTTTAATCGTGTTATAAAAACTAAACAATTGTGTTCGTCCCATTATTTACGGTGTTATAAAAAGTTATCAATATCTTTTGCGAGATCTTCGGTTTATATTTCAATTTAGAAAACCTGGGTGATGCAATCTTATTATTGGCTTCTGAATAGTGTGAAGACCATATTTTTAGGTTCTTTCCGTTGTATTATTGCAGCCGAATATTCAAACGCTTCTCAAACGTTGAGTTCTACTTTTAACCTGTCTAAGACGTTATCAGTATTTTTGTTGTATGACGCGTTAAAATGTTAAGTACTAAGTAAGTAGCTTTTGTGAGTTGCGTCTGAATATTCAACCGGTCAGGTAGGTAGTGATAAGTACTTATATTGTGCTGTCTTATTAAAATTTTTTCAATTATTTTTTTAATATCTTGTATGTGAAATCAATTGTATTAAGCATGTAAACAGCAGGGAAAGTGTATCGTGAATATACACTATTTAATTTCAATGACGATTATTCATAAATTTACGACAGCGCCATCTGTTCGAGGGGCTAAGTAAATGGATGGCGTGTTTGAAAAGCTTTACAAGTATAATTTTGTGCAGTGAATAATGCACTGACATCAATACCACATAAAGATTTCAACTTTGTTTCATGTATTTCAGTGCATCAGTCTATGCGCCTATGTTAAGTAAATAGACTACATAATACTAAGTAAATATTGTGTTATAAGTGGATACGTTCCAAGGTTTCAGTTATTGTATTATTTATTTGTGTTACTTTAGGTTTTTTATTACATGAAATTTTCTACTGTTTTAATAAAAGAAACTTATATTTGTCACTGGTTTCACTCATATATTGGACACGGTTGCACAAGTATTTCAGTTCATTACTGAATAATGGAAACCTGTTAACACGTTGAGTGCGGTGCCATTTTCAGAGGACTTTCAGCCAGTGCGTTAGAGACCTATTCGACCTCTTAACCGAGCTTCACTCTAGTGCGTATGAGACCTAATCCATCTCGTAAAATAAGGTATTTTAAAAAAACTCATATCTTTATCAAAAAATAAGATACAATCTATGTTCTTTCTGTAAATAATAGAGAATTAACTGTTCTATCTCAAGTTTGCTACGCATGGGGATGTGAAAAGTGGGTTATGAGATATAACGAAAAAAAAATTAGGTATCCATTGAATCTCGCATCGCAACTAAAGATAGATCAGTTTGGGTTGTGACTAGTGATGGGATTAAAATAAAACCCCAGTTATCGATAGCTTAACTTTTTATGAAGTAATCATTTAAACATAGTAATATTGATTTCTTATATTTACGCGAATACTAGACATTTAAATAAAACTAATCTTACGGATTTTATCGTGTTTATTATTTGTTTTTTACGTTCCCGTCGTTTCGGCTGTTTTACAGCAACCATGGTCACGGGAGGACTGACCATGGTGACTGTCCTTCCGTGAATGATGAATTATGATAAATCCATAAAATTAGTTTTATTTCAATAAACATAGTGACTAAAAAAATATTTAAGAAAAATGTTCCTCATTGAAGCATGGTAACCACATTTGTTGTTCGCATTGCACACATAGTGTATTTATTCGTTTGGTTTTTTTGGATGCATCGCTACTAAATGTGAGCCGTAATTTACTGTAACAGCCTGTGCAACGACTTTTTTTGCTACCACGCTGACAAAATATAAGAGCGTATTTTTTTTAAATGGAGTGCGCAGGTACACATTATCGACATTTGAACAACACTGACCGCGAGCTAACGGCGCCCGCGCCGCCCGCGCTCCGCTCCTTGCGTCTACGACGCCTGTGTTTTAGGAGGTCCGAAAGATCTCCTCACGCAACAGATGTATATTATTACAACTCAGTGCGTTAGAGACCTCATCCATCTCCTATTTTTTTTATTACATTATTGAATCAAACTCGCAGCGGGAAGTAGGTATGTATATTTGTCTCTGTCAAACACATAGAAATAAAGAAGTTACGACCTCCCGCACAGAGGTGGAGAACACGATTTTCGGCGCCGCACCAGCTGAAAGTCACGTTAGAGATCTTTTAGACCTCTTAACGCAGTCAACGTGTTAATAACTACAACAGATGACTGCAACTCAAAAGCCTTAAACATGATCATTTGGAGTCAAAGTATTGAGGCAAACATGGCAATTCCAGTCCTTTCTTGGGGTCAAAATGCTTCACGTAAATGGAAACGTAGTGGTGTGGTCGGCGCGGGAAGAAGACCCGTTGCCCCGCGTCGTCCACGAAGTCTGTGTACTTCATCGACCATTCACGTTTCATGCCGCATTTCTCACAGATTTTTGCACTGAAAATAAGCACGTGCCTATGAATACAATACAAACTCCTTAGATGTATACCCATGGTGTGTACAAAGATTGTTCCCAACCAGGATTCGAACCCGGGACCCTCGGCACAAAAAGCAGGGTCACCACCAACTGCGCATCATGTCCTATGAATTAAATTAAAAGTTAATTATTAAAGATACAAACAAAATAAACAATAAATCGCCCCACTGAACGCGCAAATTATAATGGCGGAAACGCGGCTTAGTATGCGTTCATCATTCAGCGTGGTAGTAATGCAGTATCCTGTCGTCATCTGCCTGAGCCGTATCCAGACGAACTGTGTAGCCTCGTGAGTCTGTCTCGTAAAGATGCTTCGCCGTGCTGACAGCCAGGTAAATGACAGGTGACAGCACTCGGACGAGGCAGCGCGAGCATTGGCACTTCAGAACGTCTAACGCTTGCATGATGGTATTTCTTTCTTAAAATGATAGAACACTCACGTGTACTGGCTAACAGCCACCACCTGCACCAGCGGGTACCGCAGCTCGACTGCGTTTGCAATCGCGTTTCGGAGCAGCAGCGTACCCACACCCTGCCCAGTCACCTCGGCAGCCGTGCCTAAGATTTCCACCTGAGAGATGGGACGGTATGGAAACCATGAATTTGGTGATATTTATTTATCTCGCTAATATCTGTCAAATAAAAATACCTTTCATATCATTTTCTGTTTATCCCTTCCAGAGCTACCTGCGATGCAACTGATAGGCTAAGGCATAGGTCATATTGTAACTAAACCTCTGCAAATGTTTAGGGACACAAAAATAGAGTAGGTCATATAGATAACTATATGTATGTAGATGTATTTACTTATGTAAATATTACTACGTATTCCTTTTACTACGATTCAGGCTAAATGTTATCATTTAGCCTGAATCGTAGTAAAAGGAACAAGTTTTTGTTAAAATTACAACATACATCATAAATATAATCCACATTGTACTTCTTAAACAAATTCGGGCTCTTCAAGCAATGAGCGCAGAAGTACATCCTGTGCCTCTCCGGCTTCGATACAGTATAGTGCGCCCATTCCTCGAGCTCGTCTGCCATCCATGGCTGCACCTTGTTGGCGACGCTCACACCAATGAGTTTCTTCTCTTTGGTCCGTTGGATTTCCTCGAAGGCTAAGAGGCGGTCGCCTGGTAGAGAGCATAATTATAAAATCGTTAAAATAATATTTCAAGAAACAACACGCAACAACAAGATGGATTAGGAAAATGCGTTGGGACAATTTAAAATATATTTTAAGAGATACTCACCAGAATGGGAATATTTATCTGTAAGGACCTCCAGATAGGGGCAGTCCAAGGCCATCCACAGGCTGACGACGCTCGGCTCCCGAGGCCAGTAGTGTGTGTACAGGAACGAGCGGATCAGCTTGGCGTGACACTGGTTTCCGCGCTCTATCACCACGTTGCGGATGTCGAAACACTTGATGTCGAAACAAATATTTATTACTTTTAAGAGATAGGTACAAGAGAACTTGAAGGAATAAGGTAACCTTTCCATTTAGGCCGTTGTCGGCCAAGTCGGGAAATTTCTGATGACAAAAGAGGGGGAGTCAATGTTGCCCGTTAAGTAAAATAGAAATTTCTTTTTGGGCTGAACAATACATAAGCTATTGAGGTGACGTAGACGATGCTGTGTATTAAATTTCGGCTTGTTCACACAGATGATACATCCGAGATGGAATAAGAACCCTATTTCCAAAATGTTGTGGTATTCATTGTTTAATGGTTCAAAGTACTGAAGGAGACACTGAAACTGAAAAAGACTACCAGTTGAAACTGGTACACCAACTCACTGGTTTTTTATCAGGTGGAAATAAACAGACGTCGCAAGCCGATGGCTTCCGAAATCTCTTGACAGAATTGTAGATCAAGGGTTGGTGAGGCAGACTGATCAAGCGAGACAAGGTTGGTCTCAACACTCTGAGGCCCAGCATCTTAGCGTGTTGTCTTCATGATTTAAATGTTTATTTTATTAGAAAATTACTGTTTTATATTATTTTTTGGAAAAATTTGTTACATTTTGTTGACTGAAGTTGGAAGAAGTGTGACAGATGACCATTTTTATTCGTAATGAATTATTCAAGAAGTTACTAATTATTTTTGAAAATTTTGAAACATACCACAAACAAGTTGCCATATTTCGAATTTAGAAAATAAATTAGAAAAATGCACACACTGTCAGTAACCGTCAATAAGCCACCATATTATATTTCATAAGTGATTTTTTTATTAAAAATTAGTAGATACAACTGTCCAACCATGGTGCAAATTAGTAAATAAACGTTAGGGAGTCCAGGACATCTATAATATCATTCTCGGTTGCCCCACGATGTTGTCAAATTTCCGCAAGCTGTTCACCCCCCGGCAAACGGTGAACAAGGCAAATATCGTGCTGAACACTCTCAATTCGCATATCAGGAGTTATGCAGACAAGCCCAACCCGGATATTAACTCAAAACAAAAACAATTAGCGGTAAGACGTCTCGATCAATAGAATACCGTGCAGCCGAGTACTTATAACTCCTATTAACCCATTTTTTTTTCAAATAAGAGTCATTCTTTGTATTGAGATACTAAGAAGTTTTTAGTAAATAAATAGAACCCTGCGTCGGTATAATGAAGTAACCATGGACAGAATAATACATAAACAAATATAGATTTACCATTGAAATGTCAGTAGTTACTGCTCAAATAGATAGTACGGCTACTGATGAATTAAAATAGGATCTCAAGCATGTTGCACCGCCAACCACAGATTAGTTTTCGAGTCTGTGTGTGTGAGGTGTCAAGTCTTACCTTTCAGTCTACTCCATAACATCCTGTGGTTCTGATTCAGGGTGCAACCGAGAATGAGGAACGCATGCGCGTGCGCCGCGCGAGGCCCGCAGACGTGCCGCGAGTGCTGCGTTTCGTGCGCGAGCACGCGAAAACCGCCTGGCCCGGGCTCATAGTGCCGCCGTCCGTGTCGCACATTGTACTGTGCGACTATGTGGCTAGAGCACTGGCTCAAGGTAAACTATAGTTATATATGGCATGTCTGTTTGAAGCAATTTACAAGGAGACAAAGTAACGGACAACAACACTCATGAGAACCAATAATGAATGGTCTCGACTTCGTTTGCGTGAACTTTAGAATTTTACATTCCCAGGGCCATTCCCTGATCGCTCCGGTTCTCTGAGAGAAAATATACTACACAAAACCATGCCAAGTTTAATGAATTCTGCCCAGGGGATTTTGAGCTAAGCGCAGTTTGTTAGCAATCCTGCGCACATTTATTTCCTACTAGCTGCGCCCGGCGGTGTTACCCGCGATAAAAAGTATGAAAAATTAAAACATCTATCCCACGGGAACCATACATTTTACCGGGATAAAAAGTAGCCTATGTGCTATTCCAGACTATAATCTATCTCTGTTCCAAATTTCATCCAGATCCGTTCAGCCGTTCGGGCGTGAAAGAGTAACAAACATCCATCCATCTATCCATCCATCCAAACTTTCACATTTATAATATTAGTATAGATTATAAAAGAATTCTATAAATGTTGACGCTAATTATTAGCTATTACTAAGTCAAGATTCATAAAACTACCGATGAATAGACACACGAAAATCTAAAATATATCGGAATCGGCCTCCACATCGCAAATTATGTCCGTATTAAAATGTTCAATGCAAAAATATTGAATGTAGGTATGTACATATCAGGCTACAGCCTTGGTGTGGTCTCTTCCAGGTCATTCGATGATAGCAGAGCAGCCCGAACATCGTCAAGGCTTGTCCAACCTCCGAGGACTGGCTCTCAGCACTTCAGTCTGTCCCTGGGATGCCACCATCCTTGAGAAGTGGGCGCGGTGCGTGAGGTGTCCCCGGTCGAGGAGGCTGATGCATTTCACAGCACATTGTCTGAGGGCACCAGCCCTGCACGATAAGTATCGCGTGCATAATATATTGCAGGTGAATTTATGGTATTATTGTATATGAAATATTGTATATGGTATTATGGTATATGAAAGGGTAAATGTTAGAGATGGAACTTATTATGTTGAGATTAACTAGGTACATCAAATCGAGAGATATAGTCGACGGTTTAATCTCCAACTTGTATTATAATAATTGGATATTTTTGAAAAAATAAATTGTCGTACATATCGGAAATGAGGAGATCAGCAGACTAACTACAACTGTAGTTTACGACTAGAGTAACCGACATAGCTGAATTTCAATTTTGAAGTGCAGGGGGGCACTAAATGCTCGAAAAACCAATGACCGTTGGGGCAGAAAGGTTCTGGAATAGCGATATTTTAATAATGAAGATGTGATTGGCAATAACGAGCCTAGCCATTGTATCTAATTTGTGGTCACAATCCACACACATCGCAGATGGTGGAATTTGTAAGTACTTACCTACTTATGTTGGTTTCAATTTCAGGTTGTTCTGGTAGTACCTCCAAATACCCCAAAAAGTACAGAAATCGTTCAAGTCCTAGCCAAAAACGCGATACAAAGGGGCCGTGACGCGGGATTCTCAGTTTTGCGATTCGATGTTACCGATGGAACCATGTAAGAGAATAAGTAACAACACGTTTGTGAATATAAAAGAAGTGACAGTTATTAAGTCTGCGTGTAGTTTCGGAAATATGATGAGTTAATTAGTCAGACAGTGGGAGTTGTACAAGTAGGAATATTTATTTCAACAGCAGATATGAAATGTACTTGATATATAAACTACATGATGTAATGAGTAAATTGACATTACTATCTTTATATAAAAAGGAGTAGGTATTTACACCTGAATTAAAAATATATTAAATGAAATCTCATCTAATGTCTTCATTAAATAATTTTCCCAGGGCAAAATCATTGGAAGAACTTCAACTAAAGAAAGAATGGCAGCTGTCTTTCGACATCTACCCTGGTACCATGAAAGAACTTGAAGCTGGTGACCTCCTGCAAAAACCACCGAAAGTTGCAAAAGTTGGATCTTCAAAATTTGACGCTTCCAAAGTAAATGCTACTAAAGTTGACGCTTCCAAAGTTGCTGCTTCCAAATCTGATGCCCCCAAATCTGACGTCTCCAAAGTTGATGCCTCCAAAGCTGTTACCTCCAAAGCGGATGCCTCCACAGCTGATGCCACCAAAGTTGATGCCTCCAAGCTTAACGCAACAAAGACTGACGCATCTAAAATTGAGGATCTTTCTAAAGACCAAAAGCCACAACCAATAAATACACAAAAGTCATTAGTTGAAGGAAGTTTTATTACCGTATATACAGCGTTCCCTCAAACTCACAAATCGAATTGAAGAACATGGACAGCCTTGAACCGAAAGTAAAAAAGTAAAAGTTGATCCAACATTGGGCGCAATGATAATAATAGAAAAAAATCTAAGAAAACCTTCGTTATACCAGTGAAGACCCTGTAACTAATGACAAACAGTTTTATAATTTGGCGGCTTACTGACGGATGCTAAATAAATGTTTATAAAAAAGTAATTTTGTTTCTTTGTGACAGGGTTGTGGTTCTCATAAAAAAATATTCGTAGTTTGAAATATTATTGTAAAAATCTATTATAATAATATTTCAAACCAGCTTTATAATTTGATTGGTCAAGGCAGGTCGTTTCTTTGTTTATTTTTTTATATTATTTCTCATCTAGATACCTAGATATCTTTGCGAAAACACTACAAAAGCTGAGTCAAGGACACTTATAATTTAGCTCGACGAAATTTATATTGCTGCGGCACCTATAATACTACATAGAGTTATATGTCAATAATATTTCTGATCGACATTGAACTAGTTGTTTTTGTATTTACTATACTATTAGGTAATAACCATGTAGGTAGTTAGTATATGTTTTTAGGGTATAAAAATCACCAAAATAGTAGTTACTGCATTAATTTTCTAATACGTTATTTTATTATTAAACAATGAATTTCAATGTGATACATGTTCGGATAAATTTCTCAAATTGGTTCACAATGTCTGCGGTATTCGCGGCAATTTCATGCTGTATTGGCTTATCATGAGCTATTGTGACGGTTAAATTATTGGTCCCAGTGAGTAATGAAACATTTTAATTTTCTGCTGGCTTACATTACAAAACCATGGAAGGTCATAGAAACTTGAGCGGACGGAAATTAATTAGGCCCAAATAATTATTGGCTAATACTTCAGCATTAAATAAAAGGACAACGCAGATTTTGGGCATTTCTGGGAAATATTCAAAGATGAAACCGGCGTGTTCGCATCATTTTATTTTCAGATTATAGCAACGATCTACAAATTTTACAAATTTTATAAATTTTGATAATTTTCAAATATGTAGGTGCATCATTACTCATAGCTAATACTTAGTTACAAGTCTAAAAAAAGGCTTCGCAAGTGCAATAACAAAAGTGTTACAAAGATAATTTGAAGGTTCATATTTAGCTAAGAATTTTGCATATTTGAAAAATAAATAGCATTTTTTCTAAATAAAATTATAAGGCTTCCTAAATTTTAATAATTCACATCATACCCAAATAACAAACCACAAGCATGCATAAGGCTTATACCATAAACCATGGCTATTTATCGTCATGGGTCAAATAACACGAATGGTGAACCACAAAAGGAATAATTCAAATCAATGTTGTGACGCAAAACAGCAGTTCAGCAAAGTATCAGTGAAGAACCGTGGGGTCAGCCCGCCGGCCGTTGTGAAACACTCGGGTAGCCGCAACATCGTGTTATATAAAATACAAGATTTGAATGACTGTGTTGAGTTGATATTGATCTCGCCAAAGCAACTGCACTTTTTGTTCGTACAGCGAAAGGTAAAAATAAAGGAGCTCACGTTTCCGTAATGAGTAACTGCTCTATTTGTTACACGTGATCGATTTTTGTTATAATTTATCTATAGGTTTAAGCCTAACACAGTAATCCGAAAACTTAATCTACCAAAATACAGAACTGTATTCCTAAAATTGTTTAAAGGGATTTCGCCGCCGTTTACATATTACTGTAAGTTTAACAAGAATTGTTTCAAATTAGTTTTTCAGAATCATCGCAATGACGTTAAAATTAGCATGCATAGCGATGGGCCTCCTGCACATAGCTGCAACGTTACCAGCTAAGCCTGCCAACACACTCGAGGATCTATTGATGGTAGATGACACCATGTCAGTCGGTTCGTACGTACGGGAAGTGAGAGCTGTAGCGGTAAGTTAGATGAACTTGTCAAAGTAATTAAGTATTTACCAATCACGTTAACGAGCCGTGTAAATGTAATTTAGTTGAAGATGGAGATGTCTTAACACAGTACGTTAGATTGTGTTTTGTTTGATGCAAATAAAATGCATCTGCGGGCAGAAAATAAATGTAAGGAGGTATTTAAAAGTATTTAGTGAGCATCCAGATTTTATAATATACTTACCTCAACAAAAGACTTATTTGAACAAAACTCATGCTCCAGTTATTTTTTCGTTAATGTTTTAAATCGCATCCGCTAAACAAATACAGATGTCTATTACTTACTTATATCTAGGTAGCCAAGTACCTATTAAGTATTAACGACAACTTTTTTTGCTCAGATTTTCGCCGTCGTCGCTTCCGTTCTAGTGAATCACTTATTCGAAAAAAATTAAGCGAATTACTACGAAATCTGTGTTCATTCAACAGTGAGAGGAGCGGTTACGGTTTTTTCTCATACCATACTTACCGAACTCATTGAATTGACGGCACTTTTGGTGGAAGTGTTTTGTTAATAGCAACGGAACCAGCGAGCTCGTTTAAACTCGTTCCTTGTGGATTTCCGAAGTATACTTTGCATTATGCATGCCTTAATTTAAAATGTGATCAGTCGTTTTTGGAAGTGTTTTGAATAATATGCGCCGCATCATGACTTGACACATTGTCATGCTTTGGCCAAGTGGTGCATCGGATGCAACTGGTAAAATCTACAGTGGGTAATATAGTTTCTGTCCATGGTCCATGTTTATTTTCAATTACCATTACGTACTTGTATTATCGACCGTATGTAGTTCATTCTTAACATCCTGACAGTTGACTTCTACGGTCTACATCATGTTGTGTCAATCGATCCATAATTATTGTTTATAGCCGGATGATTTCCACAAATCGAAAGAAAGCGAAGCGGACGGTGAAATCGGGTATTCTCGGAAGAAATCGGGCGGCGGTAAAAGGGGCTACCAGCATTTCGACGCGTACCACAAGAAAGCCGGTGACCACTACGAGTTTGAGAAGCAGGACTCCTTCGGACAAGAAGAAAAGGGCCAGGATGGCGCGTACAGCCACAATCATGAGCGCAGAGGTGAATCAGAGAAGCTTATAAGAAAGCCTTTGAAGTTCTTTAGGAGAGTGCTGAAGTGGTTGCTGTAGAAGCTATAATAGTAGATTTAGTTTGTTGTCACGATGGTTTGTACCTACCTTCTAAGTAATTAATAGTTGGACTATGACCTTTGATTTGATGCCTAAACTGAAATATAAATTTTATTAGTTCGGGTTTGGATAGTGACTGAGTAGTCAATTAAGAACCACACTTTTATGGTAGGCAGATTACTAAGACCTTAATTACCTCGGTAACTATTGACTATCAACTGATTATGAACCTTAAAAACTATACTGTGTCATAAAAGACGATTAATGGAAGAACTTTTTAAAAAATACCTAATTATTAAGCGAAATGGAAGAACTGATAAATAAAAATCAACATCAAAAACCTCTCTTTATTTTTGAAATCTGTAAATCTGCTAGCTTAGATACAAAAGATTTTATTTATAGCGGAGAGGGAAAGCGACCACGATGATGATGAGGAGGAGGAACGACCCAAGAAGAAGAAGAAGCAGCGCAAGGAGAAATCAAACCGCGAGGATCTGAAGGACATACAACATGAGGAACTGAAGTAAGTGAACGACTATTTGTATGCCTGGCAAGCAAGAAACGGATCAATATAAAACTGTTTTTCCTCAAGCGAACTTAATCCTGCTGCTTGCTTGTTATCTAATGGTTTGATATTTGATCCGGAGTCCTTAGAAGCACTGTTTTCAGGGCATCATATTATTTTATACATTACTTATTTATTAATCTGTCTTCACACTTTATTGTAGAGAGGGTGGCGCTGAAGACGGAAATGGCGGCGTCGAAGCGTCCGGCCACGACCCCAACGATTACAAACTCCCCGAAAGGTACACATACGGGGATGATGATGAGGAGTTCAACTTCTAAACTACCATAGAATATCCCTAAATGTGTGATTTCTAGACTGATAGATGTAAATCAAATGTAAAATAAATACCTTCCTACAATGATCGCCATCTGTTGGGTAAGTATGTACTTCTAGGCAGTACGTTATGTTAACAGGTATTGTTTTATTAATGTAAGCTAGAAATAAATAATAATTATACTGTGATAAAGATGGATGTTTTATTGAATAGTGAAGCTATGAGTTTTGTTTCATATTATCTAATGCGAAAGCATTGCGAGGAAGATGTGAGTCAACCTAGTAAAAAATAAATAAAATACAAAGACTAGCCAAGTATTTGCATATTTGCGGTTTGAGTTCTACCTCCATTCATCCATAAATCAAGAAGAACTCTAAATAGTTTCAATTGATAGTTATCACTAAGATTATGAGGTTAGCTCACATTGGCACTGATTAGATGATATATTATGAAGTATAGCCACTTTACATGAATATGAAGCTTATTAGGAACACTTTAAGAAGTCTTATAGGCACTTACTTTCTAGTGGTACTAAGTGGGAGGTTTACTCATATTCCTAAGATATTGCGGTTGACACAAAATTCATGCATGTAACTATAAGGCTCTGCTAGAAAGAGCTAGTCAGATGGTCGAATTACTCATAAACAACAAAATTATATCAATAGGTACCTGGGTTTTTTTACATTTTAATATTTTTAGTAGAGACCCATGCACTAACTAAACGTAGTTAACTGACATTGATAGGTATGACAAGACAACATTGTTGACACGCCATTAGAGAAAAAAAAAACATTGTTGACAGTTGACGTTTGTTGTTTTGCTTGTGAGACCAACTCAAAAGTATCGTTCATCTTTACGTTTTCAAATAGACAAAAACTTTACCATTCTAGTTTATATTGGTGATGTGAATACTGCCAAGACAGGTGTCTGAACATCATGGGGCTAAGGGACTTCGATATTCTCGCCGCGTTGCTTATAAATTTGATACAATACGGCTCCTCCGGTAAGTAGTAAGTAGCCGACGATTATTTAATTGAATCAATTTATTGTGTGTTACGCTGGTTATTCTTTTTAACAGACCACATCCTGTCCTGCAATTCTTCTATATTACTGGAACAGTGTACGGGAGCTCACGAGGTGTGCAGTGCTACGTCACAGTCGTGCGAATGTTCACAGGGGTTTGTACGTGTTGGGGATGATTGTGCAGCGCCTGGTGACGGGTCTACGTCACACGGCGGCGCAATTATCGCTGTGGTGACGATCCTCACCCTCGCACTGCTAATAGCAGGTGCAATTTTAGTTGTAAGGAAGTACAATTTGGTGGATTATGTCCGTCAGAAGATATTGAGAAGGAATAATGACATCATGTATGAGGATGTGATGATTGGTAACGACGACCCGCCGCTCAGTCCTTAGTTGTCCCGCCTTTTATAATTTATCAATGTAAGGTGTAATTGTTATATTTATATGGGATGTGTTTGGATGTATGTGCAATAGCTACTTCCAAAATAATAATAAAAAAGCTGTTTCAGTCTCAAACACTGTTATACTTTGATCTCTAATTAACAAATAGAAGTCTGCTCCAGTCACTAATGAAATGCTTATAATATATGCAGTTATATTTAAGTTTTAACATGAGACTATTTTTCCGATCAACTGCTGTATTGTAATACTCTGCCAAAAAGTTTTATTTGCTTTATAATTTGTTGTAAAATGTGCAATATGTGTGTTTTACATACAATCATTTAAGTTTTAATAATTAGTCCATCATAACATTAATATATCACAATGTTGGCTCTCTACCAAATATTTGTTTTTAGCTCGGAACAAGTCATACAAATATACATCCAAATGCACTATCCAAATGTTACTATGTATTAAGAACAAATATTTTCAATGTTGTGGTATTTAGGATAAGATGATAACAGGATAATAATTCAATAAACTCTTCTTATACTTTATAATAATATTGAATTTGGGCAACAGATTAGGCTATAGAACACTATTGGCTACCCATTTGGAATTATTGTTGCACAAATAAGTTATTAATTTGATATTAAGACTATAAAAATTAAATTTGTAGATGTTTATTATCATTTCGAAATAGAGGAAAAAATATTGCAAATAACATACCTGTTTACTTGGAGTATTTAAAGCTAGAAAATACAGGTAAATACCTACTTCATAATGCAGTTCTTAGAATTAGATTGTTTTATTTCATTACAAGTAAGTATTTATGAATCATCAAAATTCACATAAAATTATGCCATGTAGGTATGTGAAGACACTAGCTAATAATGCCTATGACTTTATTGGCCTAGAAAAGTAAAATATTATGATAAAATACATAAAATAAAATAAAAAATATCCCCATGGCATCCTTAAATTTCAATGACTTCTTTCTGGCTCTAATAGCACAGCCTAGTCACTGATAATCGCCTTGTATGAAAAAAGTACTGCTCTTCAAGACTATTTAAACAGACCAAATCGTTGGGTCTACTCTCCACTCTCCACTACAAGATGCTGGTCACCATGTCTTTAATCAGTATTTTTACTAGTAGTATTACCCAAAATCGTTTATAAACTCTTGCCCAATAAGGTTCAAGAAAAATATCAAATGGCATGGTGGTAGCTTATAGACCAGGTTAATATACATACAATATTTTTTTAATCCCATAACATGATAGGGTTCTCCTGGGATATTTAAAAAAAACGTACACTGCTAGTTATGGAGTAGGTGCCGATAAAAGGACCGAGATAGGACCACAGAAAGCATCTTTGTAAGGTAAATAGACATGTGTGTACCAACATACAATTGTCTTTGTTAATGTGACATTGGAATGTAAGGGACCTTTCTTTTAATGTCGTTAACGCACGATATTTACGACGTAACGACGAATAAGACAATGCTAGTTTTATAAGGAAATTGTTCATTGATGACTCATGTTTACTTTAGTAGGTAATTACCAACCTCTGAGACAACTGTTATAGGGAAAAAATGTTATTTTATTACTCTGAATACGGAATGGAATCGATATGTTAACAAACGATTTCGTCCATTTATGGAGATGGAAACAAAAAACATATCGCCACAAATTAGTTTCAAACAAAATGACAGCCCTTGTATAACGGGCCAAAGGGCTGCTGATACTGTTAGAAATAAGCTTTCGATAACCATGTACTGACTGGCCGAGACACCTCTGAAGTAATACAAAGAGCTTATACAACCTTACGGGGCTGAGACTGCTAGCTATTCCATTCATTATCCAGTTAGTAGGTAAATATAAGTAGGCAGCTACTGGATTCCAACTTCTGAATGTCTTTGTAGTACCTACGTTTGTTAATGTTTATTTACTTTTAGTGGATTATTTCATTAGTATTGCTTCTGCTCAATTTAGCCAAAGACTGAATGCTGTTGCCAGTTTTAGGAAAAATATGATTTTCAAATATTTTATTTGTATATTTTGTATGTGACTACATTGTAATCTGTTAACTGATGAAAATCTTATAAGTACCTACCTATAAATTGTTTGTTAATTAATATTATTATAATACAATCGCCTATTAGCGCCCACCACTGCAACGTATTGCGGTTGCAGTGCCACAGAAACTTTGGTGGGCGTGTGAACAACTTACCAAAATATTTATTGCAATCGGATGAATGGTAAACGATCGCATACGGAACAAACATTTTATTTGTGTGTATAGGTTCTAACATCAAGATGGATCAGTGTGGGGAACACTGAAACTATAAGCGATAGAAAAATATATTCTATGGAACCATATGTCGTCGATTTCAGCGATAAGAAAAACTGCATTTATAGATTTAAAAACAAAAAACATATACATAAACCGGGAATTGAACCTGGTCTTTAAAAAAATAAACCATGTTATTTGATTGCGATATTAATTGTGTAGGTTGTTACTATGAAACCTTGTGCCTAATATTCACGTATGAGATCTATTTTCCAAATTTTAAAAATGCAGTTTTTATCTCTCAAATCGATCATGGGTCCTTAGAACATTATGTTTCGGCGTTTCCCATACAGACCCATCTTAAGGTTATTCTATATATGTAAACATACTTATAGATTACCCTCTTACATAATTACAAAAAGAAAATCTAATCTTTATAAAAGACAATGACGAATTTTCTCATAATTATCTACACATCAGTCTTACAATTAAAAACCCTTCTTATGATACCTATTAGTATTAAGCAACTATTTATTCTATTTTATGAAATATTTAACATGTTTGGTGAATATTTATTTAATCCTATCTTATGCTTAAGCTTAGTTTTGTACGCAAACTTCTGCAGCGCATTATAGCAACTTGTGGAATTATATAAATTGTTATCAATATTATTTTAAACTAGCCCTTATATGTATATTATAGACTCATCTCATGCAATAGTGATACATAATAAATTAAGCCATTAACTGACTCCTGGAATTTTAAGTTGATATACATTACAGGTTGTAAGCATATTATTGCACGAAATATTACATATAATAAAAATATATATTTTTAAATTAAATACTCTGTGATTCTATGAATAGCGTCTATTATTCAATATCATGATAACAGTCTCCTGAGCTGGGGCGTCGTGTGAAAACTCGTGATGTACTTCGCAATGTTGGACATTATTAGTATGAACGCCGTTATGAGTACGGGACATTCGTACAGGACTGGAATTTAAATAAGAAAACATAATTAAGTTACCGAAATAAATACACTTTACATCTACTTATAGAAATACTTTGATTTTTATAAGCATATACATATGTCTTAATCTACGTCAGTAAACTTAAGCTCTCTGCTATCGCACTATGTGTTGAGTGTGATTTTTTTTTAAATTACTAATTTAGTAGAAAGTAAGTATCATTGTTGTACTTTAAAAAACTCAACATATATTTTTTAAATAGACGCTGACTGCATGAAGACACATCTACAGTAAATGGCAGGTACAATTAAATGTAGATATTACATTCGGACGACGTTTGTTTGGTTATTCCGCCCTTAAACTAATATCACTTACTAGTGAAAATGTTGAGGAACACCACGAAGCTGTACCCGAAGACCAGCATATAGTGCACAGTCCTAGTGTCAGGTGAGGTGTCAGTATTTCCCCAGACCAGCATCGGCAATGTGAACAGTATGCTCACATTAGCCAGCGAGAATGCTTTGAGAACTCGCATTAGAGGCACTGGAATTAAAGATAATATTGCGCTTGTATATCTCGATGTTGTAGGCAGAAGTGCACTGTTATACTCTCACATTGTATTAATTGAACATGGTAAAGTTATTTCATAACCCCTGGTTAAACCTGAGACAACTTGTGTAGGCCTAGTTTACGACCTCTACTCCAAGGAGCCAAAAAATATCCTCAATTTTCATAATAAGGATATTTACCTTCACTTTGCACTGAAATGGACTTCATTACCCTCATAAGGATTTGTAATGTCAGAATATAAGCAGCTATCCCTGGAATGAAAGAAACTATATTTTATAATTTGATAAGCCAGCAGATTTTAAGTATTTTTTAGGCTCATAGAGTAATTATGAAAGTTAGACTTAATTATTAGATTACAAAAAGATTCAGGTAACTTCGCAATTTTAAATAATTTCGAGTAGAAAATATATAATATATCTGTTCTCAATCTTAATTTGACATGTGTAATTCACTGACCTGTAAATATAGATATAAATTGTATATAGAAGTCCTTTTCCCATATGAAAAGGTCATTATTCTCTATCTTGGGCTCTTGATTCCACGCCCAGCAACTGGCATTCCAGGAATCTGGCAAGGAGATGTTAACTGCAAAGTTTCTGGAAATGGAAAAAAGTGTTAGTGACATTTGATGGATCTTCTGCAGTCTCCAGTTTTTTTCCACATTAAGCTAGTATGTTTTGGGCCAGTTCCATATTTATAGGAATATGCCCATAACTTACACCACAAAATGTGATTTAAATGTGATGTTGACACTCATAGTGAGAACCTTAACCTCAGTGTAAAGGCCAATTGACAGCGAAACACTATATTAAAAACAATATGTAAAGTACTTACAGGAATGTGGAATTGCCTTCAGCTGATGAAACAATGGATGGTGAAGAATTGCTGCCCTCTATCCCACAAACAGCATTCACAACAATGTTGAACAGACTGTTGTTGTACCATACTCCATACGTCTCCAGCATTGTGAGTATTATCAGGAGCTTCCAATATGACTGGAAAATGCAAAATGAAAACTTATCATAACTTGCTTATGTCATTCTTCCTATATAATAGCAACAAATCCATTCAGTTAGATGAGTCAAATAGTTAGCAAACTTAGACCTTAGATCTATTGCCACAAGCAAAAAGGTGACTTTATCATGACTTTATCTTTACCTTTTTGCTTGTTTAATAAAAGACATTGTACATTCAAGAATAATCTATGGTACACACCTTGAACTCTGTGTTATATAGCACATGCCGCTGTGCTTCTTTGGAGACCAGCACCAAGTCTATCATCACTATCACTGGATCATATTCTATGTACTTGTCCACAATGCCTTTGCAACTCTCCTTATAATAAGTACAAATCACATTACACAAAATCATTAACATTTAATATGATAGGCTTTGATAATTAAATAATGGTCTGAGTGGAAGTTAGGTAGGTGGGTATCCAAGAAGAGTTTAAAAATCAATGCATCATAGGTCGAACCTAAACCAGACTAAAGCAGCAAAACATTTCGGGGGCAAATGAAATTGATATTCTTATTTCTTACATTTCAGCATTCTAAAATACGTTTTCGTTAAATCTTAAGTGAATGAAAACCGTCACTAGTGTATTTATTGTAGGAAAATAATTCCAAGTTACATACACATTTTGTAAGTTTCAATACCGTCGGGCCGTATGTTCTATAGAGTGCGTTTGCTGCAGCACCACAATTCACACACTTAAACTGCTTTATTTCAGTCATTTTATTTAAAAAATATGAAAAAGAAAAATTGTAAGATAAACATTGAATTGTTATGACATCTGGCAGTGTCTGTCAGTCAGTCAATAGACGACAGTTTGAATGCATAAAATCATGTCATAAATATCCAATACTACAGCTTATGCTCGGTTTACACGAAAGCACTACCTAGAGAGCCCGCAAACGTGCTATGAACGGCTTTTCATTGGGGTTTTAAACGATATGAACGACATAAACGACATGTCTGTCAGATTTGATGTATGATTACCACTGACCTCTATGGTATACATCGCTGGACTAATCATAAGCCCGGTTATCATGTGCCTATTTGATTTTCGCCATTTTGGCGCTGATAGCGGCAGTGAGGGGGAATGGAACTAATAATAGAGATGGGACAGTGATATGATACATCGATAAAAATGTTTATGCTTAAACCTACCCATGCAGTAAAATGAAAATAATTATGAGCCATTCCTTTAACAATGGCTAAAGTCCAAAATAGTCGAGTGGTTAATACTAAGATGAAGCAAATAATGATAATGATTAGCCGAATCGCTTATGGGTAGGGTAGGTAATCTTAGGATAAGCCGAAACCGGACTAAAGGGTGGTGTGTGACTAGCTAGATCCTACTTAAATAAGGATTGTTTTTTAATTAGAAATGAGGTAATGTGATGTTGTTTGGGAAGCAATGGAGTAGGTAAGGTATTAATAGAAAATAAAAATCATCAAAGTAGTACATGAGTTATGTTTAATAAAAGTCATCAGAGAAGTGTTTTGAACAGATGTAACCATATTTTTTCGGACGCCAACTAGGCTTTTCAATGTTTTTGAGCCATAATTCTAGTCTTCTATTGTCAGTCGGAAACCTGTGAATTAGTAAACATTGTCTTAAAATAATATGTATTTGATAATACAAATCTGTCTTCGGCGATTTTTACGTTCTTGAACGTTCTATCTATTTAAGATATTGATAGAAAAAATATCGATAAATTTTATCGACAAGGAACTTTTACAGCACTATTGAATTTTATTGTTTATAACAAACCGATAATACAACGACAAATGCGTTGTAATCACGTATAAATAAGATTAGTAACATATTTTTAAGTGCCTATAATATCAATAGAAGTTTTAATTTCTTGAATATTAGCCGTAAATTCACTTACTTGTGGAATGTAACCCCACTTCCCTTCTGGTAAAGAGTTTTGCATAACACGCACTCTTTCATGGTTTACCTATTAACTAACACCACTTATTTATGTATTAACTATATTAATACGACACAACAAACAAGTTTAATCGCGTTAAACCTTCAAAATCACTTTATAAACACGGAGACAATGTAAACAAAACAACGGCCATTTGCATTTTACGTCAGATTTAGTTCCTTTCCCCCACGATGGGGGCGCTTCAAATAGGCATAATGGAGAGCTGTCATTTTAAAGAGTATCATTAGTCTAGCGTACTTGTATCATGGATGTCAGTGATGATTACCTATTCACTTGGTTTAGCTTTTGAAAGGGCTTTCCTATAACACTGGGTAAGTTCATGATTTAGCTACGTTAAACGCAAAATCCCATAATACCCGTTCGAAATTGTTTACATATAACACAGACCTATTTCTTTCAAAGATAAAGATCGTTTTTTTTTTAAATTTCGATTCGAAATTTAGGAAACACCTTCTTAAGGGTATGTTACGCATTTAGGCCAGACGTTCGAAGAATAAGTATAATTCTAGGGAAACCCTATGAATAAAAATCCCCTTAAAAGACTTAAGGTCATTGAACAAGTTGTCCGGGCCTTGAATGCCCAAATTATAAGTACCAATATTGTATCCTCTTATAAACAGCTCAGCTCGTAGACGGAAAATCGAACCATCTGTTGACAAGCTCGGTAAGTATAAAGTAACAAATGTCCGGAATAGATTTCCATATCATTTCCAAGATGTCCTCTTTTTTCCAACTTTTAAAACTGCTTGAAATTAAAATGGCGTAGATATTCCCCATGTTACTGTATAGATGGCACTACTAAGCTCATTCGTTAATGTCTTCTCAGTTATTCGGCAACAAGATAAGATGTGTAAAAAAGGCCAAAAAACAGAAAAGATGTACAGACGAATTTTATTTAAATCTGATCTGAATAAAAATCGTAAGTATTCGTAAGTAGTATACGTAAGTAATCGTAAGTAGTATTCGCTTTAAACCACAACGCAAAGAACGCCTACAAATAATGTTAAAGGCTCTTAAGGGGGAAGCTTAGGGTCAGGGCGCGAAATTCAAAATGATAATGGTTTTTATATTTTTACGAAAAATTTGGACATCTTTACGATGTAATTTAGTGTTTTGCGATATTAGCATACTGCATTGAATGTTTCGATGTTTAAAGTTTGCTTAAAAAAGTACCTAATCCGATACAATACCATATGGTTTGTAAAAACCGCTACTTTTACTAACTTCATAGTGTTGTATCGCTTTAGGTATTTTTTTAAGCAAACTTAATACATCGAGACATCCAATGCAGAATGCTAATATCGCAAAACACTAAATTACATCGTAAAGATGTCCAAATTTTTCGTAAAAAAATAAAAACCGTTGACATTTTGAATTTCGCGCCCTGACCCTGAGCTTCCACCTTAAGGCTAAAACTTTAGAAAGAAGGAAACTACAAATAAAAGTCGTTGGTTGGCCTGGGGTGCAGAAAGACACCTAAGTAAATAGGAACAAATTTACCTAGTTTGTAAGCGCCGCGTTTTCTGTGATTTTCTATTCAACATTGTTAGCAAAATTAACTGCATGATAACTGCACTGCTGATTCCTATTAATCACAATATTTGAATAAAGCAATTGCTGCCTGTTGACGTCATTAAAGTATGAAATGCTGCCTCCTTAAAGTCTTAATAAATGTTATGAAGTGCTCGTTAACCTTTTTTCGTGGGGGAAGGGAATTTATGATTTTAATATTAGTTCGCCAGCGGACGACCATTCTGATTGCGGTATAAAGATGGCCATATACATGCTGAATTTCACAACCTGGATTTCTTAATTGGTTTCATAATATGAAATTCCAGATGTATAAGTTACCTACCTAGGTAAAAGGACGAAGGTATTTACTAACTTCTAAGTAAATTCTAACTTACCTAGTTCTATAAATAGGAATCGTTCATGATCTTCTATCGAGGTTAGCCCCTAAGGTTTTGATACAAAACCATGTAGTAAAATAGCAGTAAACTGAAATTGGATTGTGTATAAAGTTAAATAGGGCATTTAGTGAGTGTTGGTGTTGTTAAACTATAACCCACTTTTATATTGATTTTAAGTCCTACCCACATAGTACCTAGGGGAACGTTTCTTTTGTGTGAGAACTAGGTAGTTTTATTCATCAGCAATGTTTCGCTTTGCATATGCTATAATTAGATTAACGAATTTATGTGCGGGGCGATCGACACAAGACTTCTAAAATGAAGTCGTAACCAAGTCACAGTCCAAAACTGAGGCCTATTGTGAAATATTTGTCGGCTCTCTACAACGGGTGGGCAACTTTCGAAGGCTTAGCAGGCCGCACGCGGCCCGTGGTCTGTAGTTTGAGTATGGCTGGTCTATATAGTCTCCTAACTAGATGTAACGGCAGGTACATTTTGCCTACAATTTATTCACCAGGTACTCGAGTGAAACTCCAGGACAATAAATTGAATTCAATTGAAAAACTATCTGCTCGAAACTTTTTGCGCTTAATGAGTTCTGGGACAGTTGTAAATGAATGTCCCGCCCGCTCCTGCTTCAGCTGCTTCCACCTTAGTAGAATGTCCCACCCGCTCCTGCTTCAGCTGCTTCCACTTTAGTAGAATTTTCAAGAAATCCAGATGAAAAACAAGCGTGTTATTTTTTACAGTTTCTTTACGTACGACTTTCGATGATTTGAATATGGAAAGTTTTGTAACAAGTAACCATTTAACTCACATACCTTCGAGTTATTCTTTGACTACAGACTTAATCGTTGAAAGGCCTAAATGGAACGGATGTTTGGGAGTGTCAATGGAAAGAGGAAAAACAAGAAAACGCGTGGTTTCGGTATACACCTATCTCCTACTGATATTTATTTTGTAATATTATGGATTAGGTGCTTACTAATTCAAAAATATTTCGTTATAAATGTGCTAAATTTAAAACGCTTAATACAGTTAAGAACAGCTATAAATTGTAAGAGCTGGATTTAGAGTATTGTGAACTAATTAAATTAATTAATTTATAACTCGAAATGGTCGGGGTTATTGAAAGTCAATCTGTAAACACACGGGATAGGTTACGTTAAATGTGCGCGAACGCGCATGGAATAATCGCTTTCGATCAAGAAAGTGTGGTAGGAGCTAAGTGTATTAACCATGCCTTGGGAAAGAATGGAGTAAGTATAGAATTTATTCAGTTCTATTATTCCACTGTAATAAAAGTATTTATATATCTTCCTGCAAAATCTGGTAATAAGAACGCACACAAATTGTGAATGAATTAATGGCCTGAATCTTCTTATAGTTTTGTGCGCAAATATTGTAACGCCTTGCACATACTTTGATATCCCCTATATTTCAATAATATCAAACCATCCCTACGCAGTTCGCTCGAAACGAGCAGAATTAAATTTAGAAACTTATTCTCCCCGAACTAATTATACGCACAACAATACCGAGCAATTAATTGCTTTATCTTATACCCGACTCATATTTTAAACGTTATTTGTTTCATCTTACAATAATAAACCAATGGGAGGCACTCAATTGTTTGGTTTCAAACAAGTTTTCATTTGGTTTTATAATGTTTTTTTAGATATCAGTGGAGGCTCACGAGATCACACCTGACATCTATCTAATAGTAACATCGATCTGAGCATTTTTTTTATTTTGAATATTTTCACTATGCCAGTGTCAAATCACAGTAACTATCATCATTTAAATTATCTTCAAATTCATCCATGTATCTCAAAGTATATATCTCAAAGCTATACCTACTAGGTCACGAGTAGACGGACAGCGGAAATGGGTACCCCGCAGACTGCGGATATTGCATCCACTGCGATCGTAACTGGGACACACCTTTAGGTATATTCTCACCTCTAGGGCCTAGGTATATTCTGCAATCCATAGACAGCCTATTAAGAACGTATCTGCATAGAGGTTTAGTATAAACAGTGATGGATATTAGAGACATTAGAAATATGATATCGTCTACGTAAGTATAAGCGAAGCGCCATTTCGCGTGGATCACGTGCACAAATAAGTTACTATTTAGCTTATTTTTTATGCATAAGAAAGATACGATTTTATTGGACCATAATTTTCCCGTCGTTTTTTTTAAACTACGACCTTACTAGGTGTCTTCACCGCGAACTTTATGCGGTGATTTTTTCCTTTTATCATATATAAATAGACTTCTTAAAGTATTATACACAACAAATAGTAAGCAAGCTTGAACTAGGCGTATTTGGGGTTTATAAGTTTGGGTCATTTACCGCTCGGCACCTCCTTGTATCAATTTTAATCTTCGTTTTAATTCCAACATTTAATTATTCGCACGCTGTAGGGTGACAAAGTATTAGTATGGGATATATTTTCTTTTTGGAAAAAGAATAGGTAGGTACGTACCCCGACATCCAATCCAGCTTCGACAATTGACTCACGATTAAATGACAATAACATCATAATTACTTATCATTTCTTTTATCCAGAAAATATACTATCAATAGTGACGGCTACGATTAGTGACACAGTAAAAAAGGTTGTCTTTTTAACCGACTTCAAAAAGAAGGAGGTTCTCAATTCGGTTGTATTTTTTTTTCTAATAGAACTGCGTGACTGATGTGATCACCCCATATCTATTTATCTGATTTTATGGAAAATAACATGTTCTAAGTCAGTTCACATATTATTTGAAATGTATCTAACTATCAGATAAGGGTTTATGGGCGTGATAGTTACGTGTCTAGTCAAAGTTAAAATCAAATCATTTATTTCGTAAGCCTACGGGGGCAAGTAGAAATTGTCATTTACACTTTTTTTAAGTCTACAACCGGATCGGAACGGTCCTCATCAGTCTTGGTCTAGTCCTTATAAATGTATAAAGTATGGTGCCTCCATCCCCGTAGCGGCCGTAGCGCGGCTTACGCGCTGAACCTGCGTCGTTCAGCGCTTAATATTAACTGCCTATGAAACGGGATTACCACGAGCCATTGTTGTTCACTTAATAACTACAGTAATCCTATTATATTGTTATTAAAACGCCAATTTTATTTAAGTTTCCATTTTAATATAGAAACATTTTTATTTTAATAAAGAATAATATTTACCCATTATTTATGTAGCTATCATAGAAAATAAGTACGTAATAATGTATCGGGATACCATAATTAAATCTCGTGATATTTATCGACCATGTACTGACCACCCACGTACCCTCACAAGGCTACCTTAGGCACACACCGCACGTTGCAGTTCCATAATGTCCCGAGTTCCATTTACGCGAAAGTGACATAAAAAATATACGATTGGTAAAAATATTCTGTTCCTAAAACATACACTTGTGCTGACAGCGACACAGCGCGGGTTTTATCTTTGAGCCAGGCACGTACTGACTGAGTTGCAAGGCTGTCCATTCCGTCAGTACACGGCTATATGGTAACGACTGCTTCAGTAATTACCTACCTATGTTAAAAGAGTCTAGACTATTCAATAAATAACACTACAAAGCCCTTGTTTCCTCAAGCCTGGTAATACAAGTTTATCAGCAAATAACTCGTCGTGATAAAGTGGACTACTAGCTCCCCGGAGTTACCGGAATCCGCGCACATTAACGGAATTACTAGCTAAGCCGCCTGAGTTATGGCTGATTTGCACCAAACACCTCTGTGCCGTGTGCCTTATGATGCTTGCTGCCTGATATACGCCCCAGCTTGAATACTTAGTGTAAGATTACAGTTGAGATTAGAGAGGTAGAGTCACAACATAAATGAATAAGAATGAGTGGCCCAAACACTTCGCTTTGCGAATTGAATCTTATAGAGCAGTGTTGGAAGGTATAAAATACATTCTAATTTCCCCAAACAATAGCTCTCCGTTTAGGATTCGCGTAAAAAGCTTAGAAGCGGGTATCTTATGAATAATGTAGACCAAAAGTTACCGGGCGGGGGGTGCTGAAGATTGATTCGTGTTCCGAATGTATGCACAAATAAATAAATCATAACATGCCGTTTCCGACGCATGATGGAACGATTTGAACCCTTTATTTACTCTGGGAGATATATGAAATGGAAAAACATTACTGGGACTAAGAAGAGCTTAAATTTGACATACATTCAGCGACCTAATGTATGAGTTTGAACGAGTTCAAATAACGATCGAACGAACGAACGAATGTTTTCATACATTTAGGTGTAACGGTAAGCTACACGTTACCGATAGGGGCACGACTGGGAATTGTACGGAAATAATTGATCGTTCTTTTAATACGTTCAATATTAGTATGCGGCCAAGATATAGGGGTCCAGTATACAGGTTGGCCAACGAGTATGCGACACGGAGTATTTACGAGGGGCTTTTTAAAATTCACCCTCTATATAACTGGTCTAAGTATTATATCCTTTTATTTTGCACTTGTAAAAAAGAAAACTGCGCAAGGATGGCAAGTAACTTTAATGCATAAAAAATCTTTGAATGCAGTATTTAAAAAAAAAACATTTTACACCTACTTTTAAAATAATGTCTCCATAAAGCTAAATTATCCCATCTACAATATTTAATGTACTTTCCTTCCGTGTCGCATACCCAAGGGAAATCCTGTATTTTATAAGTGTAGACGTTCCTCAACAGTTAAGGAGGTATTTTAATATAATCTGTGCATCTCCTGATGGATGACAGGGACCTGAACATGAATAGGGACCGACAAATACTTACAACATGGTGATACTTATATAATAAGACTATTTCATTTTCTATTTATACTTTGAATAGTTCTATATGTACAGGTGTACTCGTGTACGTTTCTACATGTTCTCAATAATCTAATAACTACATATGCACGGGTGAGCGGTTCAGTCACGTAATCAGAATCAGAATATTTTTTATTCACGTAGACCATTATTGTACAGTACTTATGAATCGTCAAGTTACAAAAATATTATGCTACTGCTTTACCACCCGTTCGGAATGCCGTTCCTATGGAGAAGAACGGGCAAGAAACTCCATGGTTGCTCTTTTTTTCTTTAAAATAGATCTTTTACATTTTTGAGCAATACATTGTTATAGGTATGTGAGAACAATGTAGGAACGGCTAATCAAACTTTAGCAGCAGGTCAAAAAAAAACAAAAAGTACTAACTAAGTATAAAATTACAGTTAATGGCTACATGGTTCCCACATTTACAAATTACTTATGTAAATGAAAATAAAAAGGAAGAAGAGAAATACAAAATCTTAATAGTCTGCTCAAACAAGGTCATTTATATTCCTAAGGAGCCGGACCAGCATCCAACCAAGCATTTTTATCCTTAAGATAAGCATCTAGTGTATAGTATGCCTTCTTACATAGCGTACGTTTTATGCACGCTTTGAATTTATTTTCACTAAGTTCGGTAATGTCAGAGTGTATTTTATTATAAAATTTAACACAATACCCCATGAAAGATGTGTGAATCCTTGCTAGTCGAAAGTGTGGTTGATCTAATTTGTTTCTATTTCTTGTATTATAACGATGTTGATCACCGAGCCTTTTAAAGAGAAATAAATTTTTCCTAACATACATAATGTTTTCATAAATATATTGGCATGGTACTGTCAAAATATTAGTTTCCTTAAATAATTCTCTTAGGGATTCGCGACTGCCCAAATTATAGATGGCCCTAATAGCCCGCTTTTGTAAAATGAAAACCGATTCTATGTCAGCTGCTCTCCCCCACAATAGTATTCCATAGGACATAACACTATGGAAGTAGCTGAAATAAACTATTCTTGCGGTGTTCACATCGGTTAGTTGCCGAATTTTCCTAACAGCGTAGGCAGCGGAACTAAGTCGTCCCACTAAGACTCTGATATGAGGACCCCACTGTAACTTAGAGTCGAGCGTTATCCCTAAGAAAACCGTGTCGTTAACAAATTCAAGCTTCTCATTATTCAGTACTACATCGCAATCACTACTTTTGACATTTGGTAAAGAAAACCTTATACATTTAGTTTTCTTGCTATTT
This sequence comes from Pheosia tremula, assembly GCA_905333125.1. Taxonomy (NCBI): domain Eukaryota; kingdom Metazoa; phylum Arthropoda; class Insecta; order Lepidoptera; family Notodontidae; genus Pheosia; species Pheosia tremula. Next base: position 329,986 of record HG995403.1, on the reverse strand, counting down.
AACGCTAAGTTATTAATAGTAAACCAGTTATGTACCTGAAGAATAGTGTCATTTACGTCGTCAAAATTATTTACATGTCGTCCCACTTTAAAAATCAAGGAGGTATCATCAGCAAATAACACTATCTTCATCTTATTTTGAATTATATGCGGTAGGTCATTTATATATACTAAAAACAGGAAAGGACCTAAAATCGATCCTTGCGGAACACCCATTTTTACTGCAGAGCCTAACGATTTAGTAACATTTATAAGAACACTTTGCCGTCTGTCTCCTAAATAAGATTTTACAAGATTAAGAGCATTATCTATAACACCGTAGTGCTCTAATTTAAGTAAAAGGACTTCATAATTGACGCAGTCAAATGCCTTTGAAAGATCACAGAAGACGCCAATAGCATCCTGTGAGTTCTCCCATGCATCATAGATATGCTTTATTAGGGTTACACCGGCGTCGGTTGTGCAACGTCCCTTGGTGAAACCATATTGTTGATCGTGCAGGATGTTATTTGCGTTAAAATGATGTAACATTTGTGTAAGCATTATCTTTTCAAACACTTTACTAAAAACTGGCAAGATAGAAACTGGCCTATAGTTGTTAGGATCTTTACTATTACCGGACTTAAAAAGCGGTATTACTTTACTGTACTTCATTAAATCCGGAAAGACTCCCTGATCTACACATTCATTAAAAATTAAAGCTAAATAAGGGGCTACAGTATCAATAGATCTTCTGTTAGTTTAATTTTTATATCATTGAAAGCTTTAACAATAGTTCGGCCACTAATATGGTCAAACTTGAATTTAACAGGGCAATCAGCTATGTTTTTTTTAAGAAGTGAAATTGAGAGACGGGGGGAGCAGTTCAGAGATTCTGTTGTTTTTACAGGGATGTTAGTAAAAAACATTTCAAACTCCCGTGCTACCTCGGTATCTGAGCATATGAGACCGCGTGGAGTCTCCAGGGTATAATCTGTACTGCGCTGTTTCGTCTTCCCAGTTTCACTGTTAACTATTTTCCAGGTGGCCTTTATTTTATCATCGGCAGATTTTATTATTTTACTAATATATATGGCTTTAGCTGCCTGACATACTCTCCGAAACATTTTCGAATAATTTGAAACATACTGAGTGAAGGCTGGATCACTAGTCTGGACTTTTAGTTCATAAAGTTCAAATAACTTTTCCCTACTCTTACGAATTCCTCGTGTCGCCCAATCACTAAAAGTAAATTTAGGTTTGATAATTTTAGTTTTGAGTGGGAAAATATTATCAAACTCAGTGTGTACAATTGAAAAAAATTCTGAGTAAAATCTATTAGGATCAAAGTTACAACTGGGAGAACCTAATTTACTATTCAAAATGTTATTATATTTTTGCAAGTTCCCAGCTGTTACAACCCTACCTTTTATTTTTATATTTTTTAAAGTGGAGGTAGAATTGATGGCGATCGTTTGTCCACTATGATCTGATGGTAAATAATTAACAACCGCTTGATCTAAGTATTTACAACTACAAAAGATATTATCGATGCATGTGGCGGAAGTTGAAGTTATTCTAGTCGGTTCAAAAAATACATTTTTCAAATTAAACGATTTAAAAAGGCCTAACAGTCTATCACTATAACAAGTATGTTCCAAAATATTAATGTTAAAGTCACCACACACTATAATCGACTTCTTACTAACAAAGATTTTTTTCAACACATCTTCCATTACAGTTTCAAATGTATTAAAATTCTGAATGTGTGGGGGTCTGTAAACACTCAGTATGATGTGCTTATCCAGCTCAACACAAGAAATCTCGATAACTTGCTCAATCGAGAGCCCAACTATTTCCTTTCGTTCTCTTGACTTAATATTTTTCCTAATTAATATTAGTGTACCACCATGAAGCCTGGACTTGCGGCTATAACAACTTACGACCGAATAATTTTCATAGTTTATTAACATTTCATGTTCTTTAAGCCAATGTTCGCAAATACAAACAATATCATATCGCATTCTTTCTAAAAATAATTCAATTTCTAATGTTTTGGAAGCAAATCCTTGTATATTCTGATTAAATAATGTTAAAGTTCCAGGCCTCTCTTCCTTCTTATTACAATTATAATCTGTAATACCTTAATATCTAGCTAGACAAGCCACAGTTGAATACAAATGGTAATCCCTTCAACAAGGACTGTCGGTGAAAGGATCAATCTGTAAAGGTCATTCATTCCGAGACCTTGTGTTTAGCGCTATAAACGTAAATTTGAATATGCTAGAGACTAATTTTGGCTGCGGCTCCGTTCATAAGATATTAAGAAAGCTAAGAAGAGGTCCTAATAAAGTTGTCGGTAGAAAAAAAACTTTGCTACGACCCCCTCTTGGACTTCGTTCAATAATCACTAGGTTCCCGGAAATTACGTCAAACAGCTGTTAGATTAGTTCGCCAGTTATAAGTGACGAAACAGACACAAAGGCAGTATTATAATAACATTTCACGTAAGTACATAGAAGATAATGCTCTGTTGCGTCTCGCGTTGTAAAATTAATTCAATTTGTGGGAACAAATTGGCAATATTAATTTACATAAGACGTTCTACTTGGGTCGACATTTCCGTCAGTATGGTGAGGTTTCGGGAGTTATGCGCAGTTTAAATTATTTAGGTCACTGTATTCTTAAGCAGTCAAGATTATTTAGCGCTTATATCCTTAGCTCATTATATGTAACGTAAGTAATACTCTGAAAATGTATGTAGAAAGCGTGCAGAGTTCCATTCATATAGGCACCGGTCTTAATACCAGTCACTATATCTCTTGCAGTCATCATAGACCCTGATTATTTTTGAACGGTCATTTACGTTATGTTAATTAGTTATACAAAGAAAAGAAAACCTCGCACAGCATAAAATATCGCTCAGTAAATATTTACACAGAAACATTAACTCAACAATTCTGCGAATCTTATCTGCTGATTGTAACACCTGGTATTAATTTATGTTGCTATGTACTATAACATTAATATTGCACAATCAAAATTCGTCTGAAATTATTAATACTATTATTAAATTAATATTGAAAAGTAATGTGTTAACTTGGTTTCTACTATTTGTTATTTATAATCGAGACAATTTGTTTGATTTGTTTTCATTATTCAAAAATCCAAATAATTTGGTCGATATAGGTAGTACTTAATTTCGGTGTAACAAAGAGGAATGGTAACATGGTCGCATTGAATGTGAGGACATACCACTTAATGGGGCATATTTTTAATGAATTGTAATTAAAGATATCCATGGCTATGGTCGCACTATGGCAAGGTATTACTCACACTAATACGGAAGTATGTATCTATTACCAGTTTTTGTATCTTCCACCTTCGTCGTAGATTATTGAAATCAATCGCTCGTAGGTACTAGGTAAACATAGTTGCCAATGTATAATGTTTTTCAAGGTAATTTTTCGTACTTTCTCTAACACCTTCACAAAAATACGCCCTTATTCCTGCGATACCAAAAGATTACGTGCGAACAGATATCCAGTTTCATTGAATGTAAGTCTCTCGTAGATAAAAAAGTGATTTATGGGTTCGGAAACTCGGGATGAATAACTATTCGGCTTCAAATACCTATCTTCAACTCCAATGGAATTGATATGTCTTTTTTTTGTCTGGGAATATTGAACATAGTGTCCCAATTGCGTAGATAGATTAGAGAACCTTTTCGACTTAGCTTAAGAGTTGTCAAACTTGAATTCTTTATCCTAATAAGAGTAACCGTTGTGTAGCCGTAGTGTGATTCCCGTAAATCATATAAAAAGTGATCAGTTAGCAGATCTTTCAGGCTTTCTGAAACGCGACATATTAAATCACTTGACATTATTTGGGAAGTGATACATATTTATTGTATACACTTCCACGCGTACATGATACTAAATAGGTTGTATCTTCCCAAGTATTATTCGCTAGCGGTTGATTTGAGCACAATCCAGAATCATTTATTGTACAAAACGTGCTAATAATATTTTCGTCTTCGGAGAATAGTTTCACTAACGAGAAAACTTTATCATGATATATTTTTGTGATGGATTTCATGTTTTTTTGTATCAAATAAGGGGATTTTCCAACTAAATTTTTTGTCCAATTTAACTGAAGCGATTTAGAGGGTAATTGTGAGTCTTCAAGTGAAATACTGCCTTAATCTTTTCAGCGTTCACTAAACTTTCTTATCTGATAAAGTGCCACTAAGGGGAGACATTATTTTTCTTTTCGAATCGTGTCACTTATATCATGAAAAAAAAAACAATTCAGGATTAGCATCGACCTCATATTTTATTATACATTTATATAACCACAGCTAACTTTCAAAGATGGTCTATTACGCAATTGTCTGTGCTACTAGTTCTTCGTAAGGAAAGGGCTTTTAGAGCAATTAAACAACTAATATTCATAACTCTCTGCATGACTCGTTGTTTCTCTGGACGATAAAAAACATGTACATAAACAAAACAATTATAAATTTAAGTAAAATTTAAAAATAAACCGGCTTACAATAAAGTACGTAATTTGCAGCATTAAAAACAGCAGCACGAAGAAAGTTAAATAAGGGATAGCAACATCCTCTCTTTGCAAACCAACAAAGCATTTACAAACAAACAGAAACGGCAATAAAATGTATAAACTCGCAAGTCACACCGCAAACCGTGAATAAGCGACGTTCATTGCCATGATGAGAAAACTTCGCGAACTTCCACGCAACCTTGAGAGCTTTAGAGCCAGAGGGACGAGGCCTGTTTGGTTGATGGAAACAGATAGGTACAGGAGACATCACTATTCTAGATGAAAATTTTAAAGCTTTTTTAAGAATCTTAACCACAGATTTAAGTCCCATTTTCATAGTTTTTTTTTGCTGATAGCATCATATTACGTCATTATTTCGTTGGATGCGTGAATGCGATGTTTTGCTCATGAATTTTTACATAACAATTGAAAGTTCAAACAGCTGTGTACTGAATCGCTATCACAGAATTTATATGAAGAGTTGCCCCTGTAAGAAATTGTAAAACGCTTGAACAAAACCATTCCGACGAGCTAAATGTACCGAACGAGGATTGATCCGATTTACAGTTTTCCTTTTTAATGCTCGATTTTTATTCGGCTTTTAGACGCGAGAGGTATTTAGAATTAATGGAAATGAAAATTGGTTTTCGATAAAAGAATATTTTTATAGGTTTATCGCCTCTCAAACATAACTTGGGGTGACTGGGTACGGCTAATAAATTTTATGACTAGATATTCGCTGAGTTATCCAACGTGTGAGTAGTTAACGTTACCAATAGGAGTCCCGAAGGCACGTACGAGATCAAGGCAGGGTGGGAAAACGGTATGACCTTTTGCGAAAGAGTGATGGCGCAAAAGGAGGCCGCGGAGAGGGTCAGGGAGGAGGATGCCGCAGCTGACCCGATCCGACGAGCACGACGGGGCAGGAGAAGAAGACGCTATGCGCATCTCCTGCCCCCGCCGTAAGCGGAAGTGATGGCACGTTGGGGGGTCGGGGGACCCCCCTTCGTGCATTCGTAGAGGGAGGGTGAACACACCCCTCCTGAAGACTGCGGCCTGCGATCTGCAGGCCCGCCGCTGAGGCGTCACAGTTGTGGGCTTTCTAAGCGATCCTGTGGCGCCTCAACACAAAGCGGTGAGGGCAGCACGCTGGGTTTTAGTGGGTAGTCTGGCTGGTCCAGGAGCCCCACATAACCGTCCGGGCTCCCCCGGGTCCGGGCGGTATGCGTAAACGCATTTCCCAGCAAAAAAAAAAAAAAAAAAAGGGTGGGAAAACGGTGACACAAAGACGATGGCGAAGATATCTTTACCGGGGAACATCCATATACATGGTGTAAGGGGAACCTCAACGGCAATTTAGTTTGTGTCCATACATAACCCTAGATCGCGGTCGATGTCAAATGATGCCTTAGACCGGGAACATATATTAATATTCAATTACGTCATACATCACCTGAGAAAATACTTATAATATGCTATACAAAAGTCTGAATTACCCCCGAATTTATAGACGTGTTATTACTTTATGAAACGTCATATAGTGCTGCGCAATGCAAAACTCTTGTGCGCAATGACGTTTGATAATGTTATTAGACCTCTATAAATTTAGGGGTGTATACAATATATTTGTCCCTTACTTATCATTTAACTAATTCAATATGCCCCGGGTCTCCACAATATCCCTGGGTCGTTTTGTCGTAGCCCCAGATGATGAGGTCCGCTGCATTGCCCTTCCAAATCACGTAAGCACACGGATCATATAATATTGTGTTTATTTTTGTCCAAAAGAAGCTGGTGTTTTAGGGTTCAGAGCTTTATTTTGGATATGTTATAGACAAGAAAAATATGTTATATTTTATTGTGAAGTTTTATATTTGCCCTTTTATATTTGTTTCTTATCAAATTGTTTGAATTATTTAAGATGACGGCTTGTTTGAAAATAACACAGGTCCACTTTACCTGAATAATGTGTGCTGATCTTTTCTGTCTGTGTGGGCCCTCTGTGTACACTCTGTCGACTAAGAATATTAGTCTAGATAAACCCTTCCAGAATATATAATTTAATTGTATAAAAAGCAGAAATATTTACCATAAATATTGGCTTCAGATACGTTTGGTTTGTTAATTGGACGTAAAACAATTTATGACATAACAATTGAATAAACATTTACAATGCTTTTTTTCATTCAGTTAGTTCTAATGTTTACTTTTTACGATTCAAATACATTTATATTAACTGTTATCTTATCAATAATACAAATAAGTAAAGAGAGAAGGGATGTAATGTTTATCAAATTATAACATTATTATGCAATAATACCGTATCCATCATAACGTGGTAGAAAAGCAAACAGTAGCACTCACTCAGTTGAAATAGTTTGTGATCTAGAAACAGTGTGTAGTCAATCTGTATAGTTTAATAAAACACATCCCCGAATCGAATATAAAATATTAATTTGTTTGTATGTTGATGAAAAGCACATACTTGAGCTCAGAGAACGCGTTAGTCTTTTTAAAAACAATATACTTCCCAATGGACAAAAGTGATCTCACTAACTCGGAGCTAAAAGGGCACACATACCTACAATGGTCACTCGCAATATTAGGTAAGTGTGTTTTACTTAGGCAGTGGAAGTGTACATTTATAATAAAAAAATGCATAACTTAGCAGCAACGTCAATAATCTAAAATATTAATAGTTACTTTATTTTATTATTACTACAGCAAACATGACTGTACTAGTATTTGGCTTTCAAATGGGCTGGGTATCGCCGGCCACCAAAGTGCTTCAATCCGAAACATCACCAGCTGGTAGACCATTAACAGACAGTGAAATATCTTGGATCGCCAGTCTTCCTCCTCTGACTGCTATGATAGGAATTCTACCGTCCTCATATTTAGCTGATGTGTATGGCAGAAAATCAGGTGTGCTGGTTGTAGCTGCTTTACAAGCGGTAAGTCCCACACCTTTTAACTGTACTTCGCAAGGTTATATACCATTTTGAACTCTTAAACTTTTTTCTAACCGATCTTTCATGGTCCCAAAACGCTTTTTAAACCAATTATTATATGAGCTATGAACGTTTAAGTACATGATAAACTAAACTTCAATAAAATTTCAGGCATGCTGGATAATAAAGCTTAGTTCAACCAACGTCACAAGCCTCATGATAGCTAGAATAGCTGGTGGCCTAAGCACTGGTGCATGTTTCCACGTTGTCCCCATGTACGTGAAGGAGATCACCGAAACCAGCATCGCAGGCACTCTAGGATCTCTCCTCATGCTAGCCCAGAACTTAGGGATACTGATTATGTATATACTAGGAGGATACTTAAGCTACTACACAGTGCTGTGGATGGTTGTAGGAATACCTATTGCAGTTTTCGTGATATTCCTAAAAGCTCCCGAGTCTCCAGCATTTCTAGTGAAGATGGGGAAAATAGAGGTATGCTAAAATTTATTCTAATAAAATTTTTGTATCAAACTAAATTAAAGCTTAGACTTTTATTTTTAGGAAGCAACATTGACCATTGCTCGGCTTAGGGGACTGAAAGTCAATGATAAAACAGTTCAAAGTGAAATCGATGCGATCAAAAGTGCTGATGAATACTTCAAATCATTGCCTAAAATATCCTTCGTCATGATTTGTGCGTATTATTTTACAATACAAAATCCGGGGAACAAGTATATAATTGTTGAAGTGCACAAATACTAACCACGAACTTATTTTCTAGTAAAAAACAAACCATGGCGTCGAGGTTTCCTCATCATGCTAATGGTGACTTTCGCGCACGGACACAACGGTACTTTTGCTATTGTGAGCCACGCGTCCTCCCTGCTGGCCAGTTCTGGGCTCACTTTGGACCCTGACCTGCAGTCTTTGAGTATACCTATATTCACGACCGTTGGATCATTTGTGGCAGTAGGCTGTATGGATAAAATTGGAAGGAAGGTACCCTACAGTTTTGACTCAAACTGCAGCAAAATAAAATCATTCAATTTCCATGTTGTATCTTCATTAAATAAATGATCTATCTTATTGCGCTTGCCAGGATCCGGTTACTCTTGGACTCGTCTACCTCGTATTTGTTGAAAGTAATAATGTTGTTTACAGGTACTTCTGTCCATCACCCACATCCTAATAGCGATATCCCTGGCGTGCTTAGCATCAACTCAGCTGATTCAGAGGCTTGGAGGCAGTACACCCGGGTGGTTGCCCGTCCTCGCCATGGCAATGGCGCTATTCGCGCAGGGAGCAGGCGTATCGCCTGTTCCTTATGTCGTGATGCTAGAGATATTTAACTTCCAGGTTAGTTGAGCAAACATTGTCATTAGCTATTTTTGGTTTAACAATCTTGATAGTAAGATTACGGTCCCGTGCTTCTTATTTGTTTTTTTGTAAGCGAAGAACAGTATAACCAGTCTTCTCAACGTGCCGTTTGTCCTTCCAGTTGCAACATGCACAGACATTTTATATTCATATAGATTCCCCCGTTTTAAATTAAGAAAAGTACGTGTACTTTTCTGAAATTTGACTTTTTATATGGTAATATTAAAAGGAACCTAACTTTCATTGTCTCTTTTGTCTTCAGATTCGAGGAAAGCTTATTGGAATTCTAGTCTTGAATATTTTGTTTACGAATTTCGCTCAGCTGCTGTCACTCGAGGCTATCACGACTTACTTTGGGGCTTACACGGCATTCTACTGGTTCGCTGCAGTCAACGTGTTCGGGGCTACCGTGGTTATATTCTTGATGCCGGAGACGAGAGGGAAGCGAATAGAGCAGGTTGAAAATGAGTTGGCTAGATAAAAAGGAAAGCGTAGAGAATATATAAATGTTGTTATTTTGTATTAAATGTTAGTATAATTATCAATAGTGTTTGCAATTATTATTTAATTAATATACTTTAGTGTTATAATCCGACTGTTCCAAGGCTAGGATGGTTTAATAATATATATGGTACGTACATATTTTCATTTCCAATATTCAAGTAATAACAGCGTTGTTATTTTTAATGTTAATGATAATACAAGAGGAACATAAAATAAGTTTGGTGTAGTTAAAAAGAAACAAAACTATTGTAATAAAAATAATGCTTCAGTCTTCATACATGTAAATACTAAAGAAACGGTATACACGAATAATTTGATAACACGTACCATTATGCCGTAATATCCGCGTTCAAACCTCGTCTTTGATCCATGCGGATTTACGCAGATCTGATGTTACATGAGAAAAAGATACTTGAGCACCGATGCCACGAATGTTTGAAATGGCAAATATTTTTATTTGATAATTTTTAATAAATAATAAAATGAAATAGGTAGGCACTTTCAATTATTATCTACTTATCTTACCGCAAAAAATAAATTAAAAATAGACGACTTATACTAATCCCTGGAAGTGTGTTCTGTAGTGTGAAATATTTAAGAAGTTGATCCATTATGGACAGCTATTTTGACGGTAGGTACATTGAATGTAATGTACCAGATAATGATATGGGATTCATTAATAAGGACAGCCTCTATCTTGCACAGAGAATAACTTAACGCGAATATGATATTAACAGTCGGGATAAAAGCAAGGCAAATGGCAGATGACAGCGCTTGGACAAGGCAGCGCAAGCATTTGAGTCGAGTAAGCGAGTGCCTAGGAACTAGTATACTGAGAGCGAGTATACTTGCAAGGCAGTAAAGCGGCGACATACAGCCTTAGTGTACAACTGAGTCCTATTATAGCATATTGATACTGATCATATTTTCTACTACAGTATGAACACATTATTATTTTTTCCTGATTTATTTGACTCGAATTGGGCTGGTCCCGACCCTTGTCAATTTTATTGCTTCTGTGAGAACTCTATTCCTATTACACTAAAACTATCATTTTTATAACGAGAAATTGTATGATATTTGGCTTACCTAACATATTTTTTTTCTGTAAATTATATGCTTAATTTTCTGATATTGATATATTTTTATTTTCTTCATAACTTATAACAGTAGAACAACACACGCAGAATGTTCAACTATTATATTCATGAGCATAAAAAGATCCATCCATTATTGTAAAATATATAAAGAAAGGGAAATTCGGAAAGTTGTTGAGGCACGTCGTTGTCTGCCTGTAATTTGCCGAAGCGAGGTATGATGTTGAAAGTTCTTTTAAATTACGTGCTTTGTGGTTTAAATGGATATGAATATGAATATAAGTAAGGCACACCACTGGGATCAGAGTGCGATGATCAATGTAGGCATGGACGTGCTGCCAAAAGAGGTTGGCGCTGGATGAAGTTGCAGCGTTGATTTCTAGCATGGTCTAAGGCCCTTAACAGTGAGGCATGGTCAAGTCTCCATCGAAAGACAAATAAGAATTAAGTGAAGTGCCAGATAATATGGTTGAGTATAAAATAAATAAGAATAAGGCCTTTAAATTAAACGATGTAGTTTGCGTTTGATCGTGATCAGGGAAATAAGAAAGACCGAGCTTTTGTTCGGTTAGTTACAACTAGTTAGCCATCTTTCCGCGTAATATACACCTTTGTCATAATAAATCTACGTCTCACTTTTTAAGCCACCATTTCGCCAGCCAGGCGCATACACCCTCTCACTCACAAAACAATCTACATAAATTACCCGCAACACGTCCAAACGTCAAGGAGATGGAAACAAAAACTCCTACAAGTAGCGGCATCCATCATGAGAATTGGACTGTTCAAAACGGTGAATTGTAACAGAATGGGTTTGTTGCTGAATTAGGGTGAAAGTAAAAAATATATTCAGCATATTCTGAATATTTTCTTTAAAATTTATTGTCGAATAAAAATAAAATATTCAAGTAATATCTTAGACCAGATCTTACTGGCACACGTAAAATGAATGGCGAAAGCTGAAGAGCTCGTGGCTTGCATGGAGTCTACTTGATCAAATCGCTGTTCTTCAGTACGATAGTAACAAGTGTTATCTCATCATTGTCGACTGGAAGAAATAATATGTAGAGTATTAAATGAAGTAGAACTAGATTTTTTTATAATTTGACTTGGCTAAATGAGGGTTTAGACTCAGTCACGCGCTGTAACTACCTATTAGAAAAGACATCGATACTCTCTGAACGTCTCATCCGATTTCATCATGAAGATGGGCAAACAAAATATATAGTGCGTTTGACAGATTGAACAGACAATGTAAACAGCTTCAATGCATTAGATCCATTTAAGAGTTAGGTAACTACAACTTTATCAATAGCAAGGGTGCGACGATTTTAGAGCAACTAATAACATTTCCAACGAAACACAAAGCTATCCCAAAAATACTGCAGTTGTACCATGACAATAGAATGAAGCTTAGCGTTACAAGGCAAGACCAACAAATATGACTGGCGTACAATTGCGCGCATTTTTGTGAAGATTTCAACATGAGGATAAAGTATACAATAGTGAACATATTGATAGAATATGCTTGTTCCACACATTTGCAAGATATTTTCTTATTCCACTTAACTAGGGTTTCATATACTTTGGGCACTATATAAATTACTTTCATCGATATTAAACGTCCGTGACTCGGGTATTCAAACCCAGTACAATCTAATCTGTTCAAAGCTTCCTTCCTTTACACGGTTCAATGCTCGTAAAGGATCTGTCGATCTAATTAAAATTCTTGTTCCCTTCCAAGACCCACATTTCAATCATACTTCTCGCGCCTTCAAGACCATTTTGAATTACCCATCAAATGGTGAACACTGTCGTAAAGCCGGCAGTCCCACGCCTAGTTAAACGAGTGGAAAATGTGTTGTCTTCCGTGTTTAAACTAAAATCCAAGTATATTTTATGGTTGTACTTTGAGGCCAAACATTTTGTATTAAATATATGTATTAAATTCGCATATATAGTATAGGTGGTATTAGTTTCACAACTAATTAGTGGTTAACGTATTTCAGTGAAGGAAATATGTGAATTTCCCTCGCGTTAATCAAATTTGAGCATTGTAAAAGCCAGCATTCCACTTATTGTTAGTGAGGCTCCCAACGCAAGGCACAGCGTACGAAAGTTTTAATTAATATCGGGATACCCTTCCATACGCACATATGTTCTGGATGCTTCCGGAACTGGAAGTCAGGCTAAATTATAACTAACTTTGGCCAAAAATTAAGAAACTATTTAAATTATCTGGCCTGTTTGTGATTGTCCGTGTGGCTCTTAATTATGATATAACTAAATTATGATATCCAAGGACCTGCGTCTAGCGATTATGATAGCGCCATCCTTAGAATCAAGTTCGGTGCCATCAATTTCTTATATAGTGTTGGTTGTTGTGTTGACCATGTGAAAAGACTAGCCTATTGATAAGCGATCAGTTGCCCAGGGAACGCCTGACGTGGTAACTTAATCTATTTCAGCAAACGTACAAGAAAAGTAAAAGACGGGAGAGAAAGTACGTCATGTAACTTTCTATGAGAAGAAAATTTCTATCACCTCAAGCCCTATCTTGCTGACCTATTATGTTCTTCATAATAAAAAGAGATACGACCTAAACTACATTTGAAATAAATCTTATAATATCCTAGGTGAAGAAGACAGATGTTGTATCATCTTAATCTCTTACCAGGTTTTCTTTATCTCTTTCAAGATAAGAACAAATCCAATAACGTTATACGCAATTTATTATTGCCGGGTGAAAGGCAATAAATTATCCTTGTGCCCGCAAACAATTCGCTCCACGCCACCCTCCAAGGGGATCGCAACGGTTTTTACAATGAGCAAAGATTAGACGTGAAAATACAGGGATCCTCAAATAATAAGCGTCTGTTATTCATCGCTTCAGTTGTAAAGAATGTACCTAGTACATCATTTTCTAATAAAAAGGCGTGGACAGAAACTAACGATTGGCCGTCGATTTGCATCATCATTTACTAACTCTTGGAGACTAATGTTGCACCGCCTTTATCATATTATGTTTAATCAATAGTGTCAAGTTTACTCTGGAAAAATAACATTAGTGTGCGCCAGTCATAAGTAATCACACTAAATGGAAGCCTACAGTAAAAGTATCTTATCTATACCTATCTATTTGTAATATATAATATGACATGTGCGCTCAATGAAAAGCAAACGAAAATAAGTCATATTTGTACTATTATTCGTATTAGGTTTAACAAAAATAGTGTAAAATATTTTAACAATTAATCAGTAAGTTATATGGATCACATTGATGTATAAAACAATTATGTAAATGATGTTTGTTTTTTTTAATGTCTAATAATTTGATTTGTTTATTTGGGAATGTTATCTTTATAACCAACGGGTGGCCCTATTCAAATATTTTACGCTGTTATTGTTACACCTTATGTATTCAAAGAAATTTTGGAAACTCAACTGTAAGTAATCAAAAAGCGATGAATTTAAAGATCCGTTCAGTTAACATATTGAAATCAATTCGTCGAATTATGCATCGATCATTAAATAACTGGTTAATCGGTGAACGAAATTGAATTTGAACAATATTCGATGGTTACACAACCATTTATTATAACAGATAAGTAATTTCTTTGTGAGTCGCGATATATCCAGAGCCCGGGCTTTTTATTCTATAGGTACAAATTGTTTTGACGATTCTATGCTTCGTCGTTAGGAAACATCAAATTAGTGTTCTATTTTCGATTTTTTATAATAAACTTGCAAACTATAACAGTCACGAACAAAAGCCTTTTCACTAGATACGAGTAGGTAAAGTGAGCTTTGTACTGAAATGCTTTGTTCAAGATAATAGCATTAAGAATTCGGAAAACAATTATGAAACTAATCGCTCCCAAAACTAGACGCATTCCACTCAAAATTAATGTTCGTGGTCATTTGCGGAAGTCACACGAGCTTAGTTGTAAAACACCAATTCTTGCAATAGCCAGTAGTTAACTCTCTGTGAACCGAGCTGTGGTTAGCCTCGTTTATTTTGTTTCTGACGTTATCGCCAGAAATAATAGCGATTGGACCCCGAACGACGAAAACAACGAAATGTAATTTAATTTCCACGAATAAATCAAGAAGCGTGTCCGCTTTTGTACTGAGAATTTGATTAAAACCATTCAAAATGTATATTATTCAATAAAGTAATCTTTTCTCACAAGTTCAATTTGCAGAGAAAACAAATTTGGAGTTTCTTTCTTCCATAAATTTTACGATAATAATTGTATTAAATAAGTGTGATTGTACCCAACCACAATAGAAGCAGGTAAACGAATATTTAGCTTATAGCTTCCAAATACCCTTCAATTCAATACCAGTTTTCATAAGCGATCATTTAATCCCTGCGGGTGGTTCGGGGCTATTGGATTTGAATAATCAATGACGCTTTCAATACAGAGTTGGCGAACACATTGTCATTATAAACGCGGATCCAATTTGTCTGCAGCGCTAATTAGCGCTTCAATTCTAATCATGTACGTTCATTAGCTTAGTTTCCGTTCTATTGAGCTCCATATATAGCTGCGAATGCAGTGCCACCTATCCCAGATACTAAATAGTACATAGTTTTGTGATGACAGGCACGAAAGAGATAATACCACTGACCTCTATATATACACGTATATATAGACGTCAGTGTATAATATTGACAACTTTAACATTTGATTTAATACTGGCAGTCGCGACATACGTTATATTAAGATCTTATTCGGACTATTACGAACAAATAAAAGTAAATAAATAATACTAGCCATTTAATGTCCCACTATTGGGCGATTTAGTCGCGCATTGGAAATGGGCGCGTTGGCTATTGAAAACATAAAAAAATACCGAATTGGCCCAGCCTCCAGTTATGTGCTTAACAATGAATATATATTTTTTGATAGGTATAAGAGATGTCTCTTCGGAAAGTTATAATGCTTATATTATGGTTTGTTTTTTCATGTTTCCATGGCAGCGATCATTTGATATATTGCCCGCGTAATTATACCCATAGTACAACATGTAAACGTGGAACACTATATCGCGTGTTGAGAATAGTTTATTCGATTTCCTGCACAAAAATATTAGGGCCGAATACTGAGCTGAATATGTAGGACGAATTTATTGCGAAGGGTATGAAACATTAGTGTTGACCTCACATATTTGCTTCTTACATACTTTTAGGAAATAAATTACAACTATTAGAATAGACAAAAATACGCTATTAAAATGACGATCCGTTTCACAGAAGTGGTAAATATTTTTGTTTGATACATTGACGACCTAAATAGCTCAGTTGGTAGTAGGTTATTGACCCTGCTTTTAACGCCGAGTGTCCCGGAGTTGAATCCTGGTAGGGACAAACATTGTGTGATAAGCGCAAATGTTTGTACCCGAGTCATGGATGTCTAATATCTATATAATTCATATATACTGGGTTCGCTCCCAGTCCATTTTATGGTACCCATAACATATGCGTCGCATAGTGTGGAACCGTATAGTTGGCGTTTACGTATGACGTTATTATATTTAAAAAAATAAGAATGAAGTACAGTGGAAAGATGTCCTCAGAAAGTCAATATATATATATACCTGAAAATCACATTGAAACTTCACCTAAAAGAGGCTAAATTTTTCATTCAATATCTCAACAAGAAGTTTCCTTGATTTGCATTTACAAACCAGACGTTAATCCATTTCGTTCTTTCGTGGATATTATATTATTATCATATAGCTGGCATACATTGAGGATTATTTAATCGATAAACTTTTTAAATTAAGTTGATATTATTATACAAATAGGACGTCTTAAATCTAACCTATTATGTCCCACTTCAGCATATTTCTCCTAGTTGGTATCACAGATAAATATTATGACACTATGTTACTGTACCTGTAGGTACTATAACTACTACGACATATTTATAACTAGGTTTTTGGCTACGGCCGCATGTAACTGAACAATAAACTAGGTTGATAATTTTATAATTGTCAGGAATGAGAATTTAAAAATTACACTATGATAACGTCATTTTACTTTAATGTGTGAGTTGTGTCAGATTGATGATAGCCATTGTTTAAATGTAGCCCAAATTCCCGTACCCTCTAATCTGGAGGAAACAATTCACAAAACGCAGAACAAGGTACCCTAACACGATAACAGAGTGGCAAGTCGCCAGCGCAGTGTAAAGTCCCCGATAAATAACAGCGCAGGTGCGCCGCCGGACTTCATTCTGTGCACCAAAACTAGTTGGGGACGTGGTCTTACGTCACCAGGGCCTCGTCCATCGCCGCATGGTTATTGTGACTGCTTTTTGCCTGTTATTAGGCGTACCTGTACGACCGGCTCGAACTTGACCTATCAATAGAGACTATTAATGATTGATGTGGAATGGTTTTTCTACTATACATATTGAATAACTGTAAAGCGTGTTAAAGGGAATTCTTTATTTTGTTACACCAAAGGGGCATTTTCAATTTATTTTTTTATTAAAATTTCTTTGAGATACAAGAAATATACTTTAACAACTTTTAGCTATATCAGTTGTAAGTATAATTTCCAATGAATCGTTGCGAGTTTGCATTAGCTTGATAGAACAGGTCCCAGAAAGACAATCTTTCATGGAGCGGTTGACTATGAAGACTGAGCTCTGAGTCAATTTTCAGATAATAATACGATTCATTTGTGAGCGGCAACCATTTCACTGGTAGAGCATCTGTAGTTTCAGGTGTTGGATCACTGCGAACAAAGGAATTCATTAAAATGGTCGAAATGAATGTTTTTTTCTACCTCGAAAAAATATCAGGATCGTAGTAAAGAAACAATATAATGCAAAAAAAAATATGTTGCAAAATTTTACGGTTCATGCAATGTTTGTTATTTTTTTGTTACCTAAGTAATTAGTTTATTAGTACTGTTGATTTCCTTTACAATTAATAAATTAAGTACACGGCAAAGTGAAATAACCTTAGTACAGTTAACATTTTCATGTTATGTTTTTAAATTCCACAAACCGCGTATGGCGTACATTATTTACGTGATAATTATTCTGAGAATTTTTATTTTAAATAGAACATGTGGCGTATAAAATATCGTGCCTCGTTTCTTACCTGTATTTAGCAAAATTAGTCCACATAGTAGTCATCCGTTCAATGATTATATCATCCGCTGATATTCGTTTCGCAGCCACTCGCTGCATATCAAATAAATATGGCAAATCATCAGCATGTGATGCAAAATTTGTCAAACTATTCATTCCACCGATGTATGAAAACATGTAGTAAAATATATTCTTTGGACCACTTTCCAGATACTTGCGTATACGCCTTTTTATGGGGTGTATGTAGTTGAAATCTGAATCAAATTGTATAGCTTCTAATGTCAAGTTTCCCACGCTCTTTTCGTCCCCAAAGTAAAAATGTTCAATAATTTTTTGCATCTCCGTAAACGTCCCGTTATCGAAATCAAACGTCCGTTTTAAATAATTTGAAACTAAATTTGAATTTACAGAGTAATTCGAAGCTTTGGTATGAGCTACAGCTCGTTCATTTTCGTTAAATCCTAGCAAAATTGGAATGTCTTTTGCCTTTGGTACTTCAGCATCAACCCAGAAGGAAGTTATAAACGATTCAACCCCATAAAACTCTGACTCTACACATGGTTTGAGTACTAAACTTAGTTCAGAAACCGCTTTAATGACTGAATTGGTATCAGATTGTGCTAAGAACGCCAATGATTCAGTTATATTAGTTGTCTGATATCCGAGATACTCAGCTAGTTTTAAAGGAGCTGTTTCATCAGCATCGTAAAGAACCGACGCTGCTACAGCACTTCCACTTTGTAATATTATTTTATTGTATAGCATCTCTTTAGGTGATGATAAATGCAGATCTACTGAATGACCTCCAGCACTTTCACCGAAAAGCGTTATTTTATCAGTATCACCACCAAATGCCTCTATATTATTTTTAACCCAACGAAGAGCTAAAAACTGGTCTTTGAGTCCCTGATTGCCAGGAACTTCTGGTATACCTAAACACATGAATCCATAAGGTCCTAAACGGTAATTGAGCGTTACTAAGATGACATCATGCGCTACTAAGTATTTGGGTCCCAATGAAGATCTAGCACCCGAATTCTGACTAAAAAAACCTCCATGTATGTAAACCATTACTGGCAGAGGATTCCCTGTAGTGGCATTAGTGGGCACGTAGATGTTCAGATGCAAGCAGTCGAGGGTGCCGATAATTGTGCCGTTTTGTGGGTGTACTTGCGGACAAATTGCCGAGTCATCTTTCGCTTCAAATGTTTCATTGAAAATTGGGTATGGAGTTGAAGCCTGGAATTTTAATGAGTTAATCATTAGCCAATATGTATGTAGAATTTCATTTGCAATTAATAAATCTCTATCCACAAAATATATTTCTCTATTCCTACAATCATGTTAACGCTTTTTTTATTTTATAGTGCATGCTATTTCTTTCATTTAGGCTGGTAAAAATATTCAGTTAACTTGTATTTCCGTTAAAATATTAATTGACTTAGTAGCACTTACCCCAAATGGATTACTCTCATCTACAGCGGCATAAGGTATGCCCATAAACATTGTGTAGTTTCCATCAGTCGCCAACACACCACTTATAGGTCCTACATTAGTATCAACTAGAGTATCCACTCCTTCAGAAATATATATATTTTGTACAAAAAATAATATCAGACAAATAAAATTTCGCTTACGTGACATGACTAAAGTGCTCTTGTAAGTCGTTTTTAACGTATGAGGTTAAGAAATAATTTACTTACTTATAATTAAATGTATGACTATACATAGACAATATACAAAGCAAATTGACACAGATGTCTGACACGGTCCAATTAAAATAAAGTAGTTAACATTGGTCGAAATATGTTTTCCTGTCATTATAATATTTCTTAAAATAGTTCAGCGGTAGTCAGTGGACTAGGATATATCGAATTTTATTACTTTGTAAAAGCATAAAATGTCATTATCATCATCATCAGCCGAAAGGTATCTACTGCCGAACATAGGCCTCCCCATAGAACGCCAAAATGGACGGTTGGTAGCAATCTGCCCACTGCCACTTCAGCTTACTGATTCTGTGTTATGTTGGTCGCTTTGATTTTTGCTTCGTTCTGGATCTTATCGTGAAAAGAAACTTCTAGCATAGCTCTCCCCATTGCACTATAGGAATCTGGGGGATATTTATATAATCCTGAAGCCTAAAGCCTTAGCGTACGAAGTCGCGGGCACAACACGTCTACAATAAGATCATAACATTTCAAGAAGTCTCCTCGAACACTACTCAACGTTACAAAGTCAGTAACAGCTGTATCTACATTATAATATTTAATACCAACTGTTAATGATAGTTCGATAACTCGGTGGATAGTAAAAAAAAGTGGGACATGGAAGAAATGAAGAGCATTTCATAATGCGAACATTATAATGGATAGAACCAAACTCAACTAAGACAAAAAAATAGGAATACAATCAAAAAACATACTTCATATAATTCAATGAAGCCAATAAATGGCCACCTGCGTTTAAACTAGGCACCTCACTTCATTATAACTGCTTACTATATTTCAGTTTCGTGGAGTACAACATCTCCACTCTATCAAGCTAGGATTGTTGAAATGGATGTGTGGCGTGACGTAACTGAATGGAGATTGGGTGCCCCCCCAGATAATGGATAAAGTAAGTAAATTTTAATAGGATGGCACCTCATGCATGGACACCTCACGAAGATGGCTTCATGGTTTATATGAACCTAGTGAGATTTTATATATTTAGTTTGGTACTGATTTTGAATAACTTTTTTTTACTGCTAGGCATAGGTTCGCACACAAAAAAACATGCCTCAATCAATTATATAACTAAATCAATGGTAATATTAATTCCCAAATTGTTTTTGCAAATTATCATTAGCTTTATAGAACAGGTCCCAGAAAGCCATTCTTTCATGAAGAGGTTGAGTGTGAAGACTCAGCTCTGAGTCAATTTTCAGATAATAATTCGATACATTAGTGAGCGGCAACCATTTCACTGGCAGAATATCTGTAGTTTCCGGTGTTGGATCACTGAAAACAAAATATTTCATTAAACAGGAGTGGAATAATAAATAGTGCGTAATAATTTCGAAATAAATACTTGGCACAATAAATGGGAAAATTTGATAGTATTTATCGTTTCGGAATGTTTCGAAAAGTAAGCGATAAGATTCCATTAGATTTTTTCTCGTTTCAACGATGATTTTTCAGAGCCGTTCTTCATAACCGAATTTACAATTCGATACGCCTACGCAACGGAATAGATTGATTCGACCACTCGCTGTATTCACATACTACGTTTCATAATGCAAATTTTAATTAATAACTGAATCGGTCAATACAATACTTGTCATATTGAGCCACTTTAGCACATGGTTTTTCTTACCTATATTTAGCAAAGTTAGTCCACATAGTAGTCATCTGTTTTATGATTATATCATCTGCCGATATATGTTTTGTAGCCAATCGCTCAATATCAAACAAGTATGAGAGTTCATCTTCATGTGATGCAAAATTTGATAAAATGTTCGTTCCACCGATGTAAGAAAACATGTAGTAAAAAATATTTTCTGGACCGCTTTCCATAAACTTGCGCATAGTTCTCCTTACAGGATGAATGTAGGTATAATCTGAATCGAAATATATAGCTTCTAATGTCAAGTTACCATTGTTATTTTCATCACCAAAATAAAAATGTTCTATAATCGATATCATATCTTCAAACTTCTCGTTATCAAAATCGAAAGTACGATTTAAATACTCTGATATTAACTTCACATTTGTAGAATAATTTGATACTTCCGTATGATCTGGAGCTTTCTCATCTTCATTAAACCCTAACATTATAGGAAGGTTTTTTGCTTTTGGTACTTTAGCATTAATCCAGGAGTAAGTTATGAACGAATCGACTCCATCAAACTCTAACTCTACACATGGTTTAAACATTAAATTTAGCTGTGTCGTTGCTTTTATAACTGAATTAGTATCAGATTGTGTTAAGAATGCTAGTGCTTCCGATATATTAGTCGTTTCATATCCAAGATACTCAGCTAATTTCAATGGAACCGTTTTGTCAGCATCGTAAAGAACTGTCGCTGCTAAAGCACTTCCACTTTGTAATATAACTTTATTGTATAGCAACTCTTTAGGTGATATTAAATGCAGATCTATCGAATGACCTCCCGCACTCTGTCCAAATAGTGTTATTTTATCAGTATCACCACCAAATGCTTCGATATTATTTTTGATCCATCGAAATGCCAAAAGCTGGTCATTAAGTCCCTGATTTCCAGGAACCTCTGGTAGATCCAGACACATGAATCCATAAGGTCCTAAACGATAGTTAAGTGTTACTAAGATGACGTCATGTGCTACTAAGTAATGGGGTCCAAAAAGATCACGCCCACCATATTGCTGCCTGAAACCACCTCCATGGATGAAAACCATTACTGGGAGAAGGTTTTGTGAAGTTGCATTAAAGGGCACGTAGATGTTCAGATGTAAGCAGTCGAGGCTGCCGACAATTGAACCGTTGTATGGGTGCACTTGAGAGCATATTGCTGAGTCGTCGTTGGCTTCAAATGTTTCATTAAAAGTTGGATAAGGAGTTGAAACCTGGAATTTAAATAATATCTAAAGCAAGCAAATATAAATATACATTTGTTGTTAAATTGGTCAATTTAATCGCTTATACATGGTTTTATTAGCACACATTTTAAGTATGTATAATAAATTAAATATTTTTTCCAAATCACGTAAACCTATAGTAATATCTACTGGTATCTATATTATATTTCCAAAATTAAATTGACTTTTAAAACTGTTGATCTTCTCTAGTAGAGGAATGTTAAAACTATAGAAGATTCAGAACTGCACTTACCCCAAAAGGATTATTCTCATCAACTACAGCATAAGGTATACCCATAAACATCGTGTAGTTTCCATCAGTCGCCAACACACCACTTATAGGTCCTACATTAGTATCAACTAGAGTATCCACTCCTTCAGAAATGTATACATTTTGTATAAGCGATAATATCAGAAAAATTAAATCTCTCATATGTGGCATGACTAACGTGATCTTGTCTGCAATGATTGAACGTGAAGCGGAAAATGGACTCAAACACCTGAATTAAAATGTATAAATTAACAAAACATAATGTTAATACAGGTGTTGGTCTCGGTTGAACTGGTCATTAGTAGACCCTTTAAAACACACACATACAAAGCAAATTGATGACACGTGTATTTAATGGTTTTTATTACAAACCATTTAGTCTGAAGAAATACCATTGCGAATGTCATACTAACTAGTAGGATATTGATGAAGTGTGACGTTGCCACAGTTACGATTATTCAAAAGAGTTCAAGACTTATACGAAAGGGTATAGATAGCATGTATCAGCTACATGGCGTTGAAAACATGTTTCAATGTCTATAAGTTCTACTGTTAGTATTGAACAACTTTAACTAGTGGAAAATGATGAGTATTTTTTTCGTGTTACTGTTTTTCCCAGTTAATTGGGACTGAGCGTGGCAGCAAGTTACCCATACGCAAGTTGGTGCCAAATAAGCAACCGATGAAGAATAATAAAAGTATACTGAGTAACGAGATGCGCGGATCAATGTGTATATATAGTCCTTGGCGCCGACCAGCAATTCTCGACTCAGTTGTTTGTTTGGCACCAACTTCACATATGTTAAATATTTGATTCAGTTAGACAAGGTAAATTTCACGATAAGGTTATATTTTGCTTTTTAGTTTTTTGAAGACGGTTTTTTTTGTTAAAAAGATTTTTTGTCGATTCAGAATTACGATCCCTAAAACTAGTTTACAATTCTGAATTTGATTCAATAACTGACTCTGTAAAATAAATGCTTAATCCCAAAACAGTAGGAACTAGTAGCTTCAAGAAAAGTCTCATTCAATAAGATGACTGAAAAAGTCCATTTGTGAAAGTTTCACTCTTAATGAGAATCCGCATTAAAACGAAATAAGACATGGCAACTAGAAAGCACCTGCCGTAATGAGAAACAGTGGTCCACTGGGGAAAGTAATTTAACTTGAAATCAACTTTGGACTGAGTAGACAATATTGTGATTTAAGTAGACTTCTGCTGCTTTGTGACATTGGATGCGCATTTGTACAGGCTACTCAATGTTAATAGGTCCTTGTATTAAATAGGTTTTACAAATGGTATAACGACGGTGTAACCACTGACTAATGCTTCGTCTTAATATTCCAAGCGGTTTACTGATCTACTGTCAGATCGATCACGTTTATATAGGTATAAAATATGTGTGTAAATTGTGTTTGGTTTTTATACTAAGAAGATAAGATTGATAGAAGTGTTATTTTGTACTAACTCACACTATAAGGAACTTTAATATTTTCAGTTATTTGTTAGTTATTCGCGAATGTAAAGGCAATCTATGAACTAAATGCATTTTATTCGAAACATTATTTTATAAACAGTGTTAAAACCAATTAGCTACGAGGCTGTATTCAAAACACTTTTAGCTGGGAATTGTAGATTGTTTACAACCATTACTTAACTTAAATTCTGTCCAGACTTTATTTTCCCAAACATCATAACATAAAAATAATGCCATATAAGTTAAACAAAACTTATCGGACAGAATTTGTGGGGACCATCTGTCAAATTAGTTGTGGATCTATCCGCATTAATTCCAGTATGTACTTACAAACTTTAAATACTTCTCTACACAAAAGTACGAAGTGTTGAGCACTCGAATCTGTTTTCCTTTTAATCCACTAAGTAGTCCATCTTGATTACAGTTAGTGCATTATTTAAATCGCGCTACGACTTTGTACAAGTTTGTTCTGCTTTCAACTGGTATACAATTCCTGCCATTAATCTGATTACCTCTAGAAGTTCCTTGGTCTTGTTTGAAAATAGTCAAATATTTTGCATTAAAATATTGTAGCTTGCATAGGAATAGTAGATTTACGAGATGTCAGCTTACCACCGATTCGTGCTGAATATGAATAGTGCCTTGAACCAAATTTTGTTCCCAAAAATATATTTTTATCTGAAAATGTGTATGAATAAAAGTAAGCGAGGACGACATTTGATAGCTCATAATAAACAGCGATATCTACCGCGGGGAGTGAGAAAGAAAAATAACGTTATATCCTCCAAAAAGCGATACGGGCCACCCACTTACTTACCCGAAAAAAAAGAGTATAAAATATGATTTTTATGGCAAAATCGATAATGTTTTTGGAAGAAAATATTTAAATGACACATTTTTCCGTACGGTAGACAGTAGTAAAACATGTGATTGCAAACACGAATAAACCGTAAATATTATTACGCAAACATCGATTAGTAATAACATAGTTTAGGAAAATATAGGATTGTGCTCTATGTGGAATTACAGAGTTGAAAGCAATGTATTGAACAAGTTGATGTAGAGCTGTAGCGTCCTTTAGGTGCCGAGTATATCTTGTAGTGGTGTTGCGGAAATTGCACTATTTGTACTTCAATGAAAAAGATTCTACTTTACAATCTCGGCCAGATTTTAGAAATATTTCCTGTATTTATATTTATTGTAATTCATAACATTCTACAAGAGTTTGAAATATTAAATGTGTTTCAAATCTTAGGAAAATTTTGTTTACCTACTACAAAAATATAACTGTCTATATTTTCAGAAGTGGAAGTCAGTAAAGGAATCTATTACGTTAAGGTAATCAATTCATTCTTTTACTGGTTTACCGGTCCACGGCCATGGCCGAATGCGGTTATGGCCATAGGCTTTGTTTATTTATAGCCAATATGGCGATAATTCTTGGACCCATATTTTAAAATTAATGCAGATACCTATCGAGAAACGTTATTTAGAAGACAACACTTAGTCTCACTCCTACGATTAGACGTGGTACCTGGGCAGACTGGATCCCTCTAGAACTATAAACAACACCATACAACAATCTGCATGTCCCCGGGAGCACAGCAAATGACATCTTACGAGGAATCAATAAGCCCAGAGAGTGCTTTGTAATGTTCATTACGGTAGAAAGTCAAGGAATGGAAAGGATTTATTGAACTTAAATTGCAAGACGTCATTTTATTGTACAACACCAATTATTCTAATTAAATAATGTATACTAGTTTTATTAATGGCACCGCCATTAGGATGATGACAATAACATAAAACGTATTTTTTTCCCGACTGCGGGGGGTATTGCGTTTATAAGCCAATGTATGTATGTATAAAAATTCATTCATATATTTTATTTGCCTACCTTCCCAACTACATTTTGTCAGGATATCACGTGCATATGAAGAGAATATCACCGATTTCAAATCGCTCTAGAATTTTATATCGCCAACAATTTGTTGCTATTGAAATGCTAAACGTTATACCATCGAACGACTATTCCGGAATATAGAACAGCATCGCACGGGTCAGTTAATAGTGGGCTGTCATTTTAAATACGTTCGACTAGCTTAATAAAAATAAAAATGAGGTTACATTTCAAACAGAAGTTCATTAATTCGCGCCATTTTCGTCGCGGATCCAATTTCCCCAGGGAAGCAATCAGATAGAGATTAAATAGGTGCCTTAGAGTTCAACTACGATGGCGTTTCTGATGAGCTGTTAAAAAAATACTGTGCCGATAAGATATTTAATATTTTTACGTGGGTACACCTCTAAATAAATAAATATCGCCATACGAACACACCAACTATACGGTCCCACATTAAGCAACGCTTATATTATGGGTACCGTACAATGGACTGAGGGTGAACTCAGTATATAATACTTACATACATATTAAACATCCATGACTGGGGTACAAACATTCGTATTCATCACACAAATCTTGTGTCCCTACCAGGATTCGAACCCGGGACCCTCAGCGCAGAAAGAGTTACTACCACTGCGCTAATCAGGCCACTCTAGAAATACAATAGTGTCGATATTCGGTTAGCGATAGCGTGGATCGAAAATGCTTGGATAGCGGACGCGGCGCGGATATTGCGAGGAAATTGTACCGGCACCGAGCTGTGCTGCCGTGATCAACGTAATTACGTAGCTGAGCAGTCGAGGTGAGGTGTTCCAAGCTTCAGAAATAGCATGTTATTAGCAGTATATAAGGTGATTTTTTTTTTAAATTCTGATCTTCTTGTTAACCAAGTTGGTCAAACCAGTGACCGTTATGCGTAAAATAAATGTGTGAATAGTGTTTATTATTTTTAAGAAATTGATTTACATTTATTTATTTGGATATTTTATCTTTATAGCCAACCAAGATGTGTTAAGTCGATCAATGCTTCAGGAATCATAACCACAGGCTTTATTTATTCAGTTCACCATAAAACTCCCATTCAATACCATCTGTGGGAAAACAACGAACTATAACAGTAAAAACTTTAGTGACGGTTACACTAAGCTCAGAAATGATCGCTTGAGTGGCGACCGAAGGACCTGAGCGTAGGAATATACACATTTGTTATTACACGAATAAAAATATAGTTGATGGCATGATGGAGAATCGTAGGTTTATATCATTACTAGCAGTGCCCGTGACTTCGTACGCGCGGTTGTCACAGAAATATCCTAGATATTTATTTTGTTTTGAGTTCTCACCGTGCCAAGTATAATCTAATTTCGTCTAGTCTTTTGTGAAAATGAAAAACTGGGTTTGGTGAACAGGCGTATAGATAAAAAATAACAAAATGAAGGATTCGGCCCCAATATAGAACCTGTCTTTATAATACTATTAAAATAGTTAATTACGTTTTATATTATTTCAAAAATATTAAATGTTCAAACACGACCACGCTATAGTCCCATTGTATGGATAGATCGCGAGGTGTTCATGATGATACGTGAGTTTTTCACGGGCGTTATCTTTTGTTCTTAAGATTCGATGAAAAAACAGGTGTTTAAATATTAAATGACGCTCATAAAACATAAAAATAAAATATATTCTTTAGAATTGTTATATTAATTATTCTTTAAATTGTTTGCTCTTTTGTTAAGTGATTTCTTGGAACTATTCAACAGGTATACATGAATATACTACACAAAAAGATTGCCAGTATTGGCTCAAACATCAAAGTCTTCGTGTACAAAAAAATCTAAGTAAATTTTCCTCATAATAATGCATCGAATGCATTCAAAATAAGGTAAAGAACGCATGAACTGGAAAGGAGCCGAGGTGAAGCTCTTGTTATCGATGTCACGCAGCGCGCTTAGCCGAGTTGACTAGTGTTGCTATACCATAATGTAGCAACAATTTCAAAACGATTCGAATGGATTTTTTGAATTCGTCTACATGAAATCATCGATAATATAATAATTATATCAGCTCTTTCTATGTCCATCTGTTGGGAACGGGTGTCCATTCATTGCGAGAGTAATTAGACTAGCTGAATAGCTTCAACAACGCTGGCTAAGTGCGGGTTTGCGGTTCTCTCAGACGTAGAGGTTTCCTCAAATCAAAATATTCTACGCAATAATTTTGCATCTCAATGATGTCACCAAAAGTGTATTCTAGCTTAGCAAACGGATTTTTAAGAGTGATTTCGAGTTTTCTATCACACATTTCTAGTATTGTTACACTTCGTTGTGATAGAGTCCCCGATACAGTGGCGTGCACAAGGTTTTCCGTTCGTTCCTGTATAATGCGGGTGCTCTGCCACGAACACGCTTCCTCCATACTGAATTCTATATTACAGCTTTTACGGCCACTAAAGTAAGACTTGTTTTAGTATATTAAAGTATTTATGATAGCGGCTCCTCTGGAGTAGTAAAAAAGTCATACCTCTAATACCTGCTCCAAAGTTCGAAATTTCTATAGAATATGTTTGGCCGCTCTTAATATTAACTACTATACATATACCTAGTTTTAATATTATTGAATCAACATCTTCCTCACCAGTTCTTATTATCTAGGGTCTGCACCGCAAGGTCTTGGCACAATAATGTCACGACCTTTCTATATTCACACTCACCGCAAGCTTATTTATATCTCTTTTCAATCTATTATCTTTTCTTGTATTCTGACTCTTGCTCTTAATGTTTTAGAAGGATACTTCTCATCACATACCGAAACTATACATACTACTTGCCTCTTACTTTATTTGATACAAATATGTTATTATGAATGTCACAAGATAATTACTCCTTATCTTTTTACTAAAAGTCTGAAGCATTATTTCAATGTATTTTTAAGTATGTTAAGTATAAAGCTTATTTATAATCTATTTAGATACAGTTTATATTTTAAAGTCAACATGATTGATAGCGGTCAGATGATTCAATTATGCCGTTCAATTATTTTGAAATTGGGTGTAGTGCGGTGACCGCACACGAGCGCGCTCTAATGGAACCTACTATTAGGTTGTTTTATTTTCTGCGACACACCGAAATGCGGGTCGTAAAAATGGGGTTAGTGAGTTTTCAACAAAACGGTTCCCCAATAACATTCAATGCTGAAGGAATCACGTTTTCTCTTTCATGCTCTCTTGATTACAATGGGAGTAAACGAGAAATTATTGTCTGTCAGTATCCTTTCTCAGGGTCAGTCTGCAGTACTTGTTTGCAGGATATATGCATTTATCGAAATCTTTTCAGTTTGCCAAGACCAAAAATATATGTCGTAGTGTTGCTAATCTCCGAGCCAGTAATGACGTATAATGTCCCGGGAAGGGAGCACCTAACAACGTCGTTACAGTCGAGCGTCACGTTTTATTGGCCAATTTAGAAAGCAATTACTGGTTCATTCAACACAGAGTGGTGATTATATGGGACTTACCAGTTGGGCTTGTTTATTTTTTGATGTTGAAACTTCGTAAGTACTTAAATTAGAATTGGTGCCCTATTTTTAAGTCGACGCTGCATGGAAAAGAATTTAATGTTTTGACGTTCTTGCTCCACCGCTATTGTCTGTCTCAAGTTGGTTTAAGTTCTAAAATAACTTATTTAGTTTTCTCTTTACAAAAATTCGAGGACCTTAATAGATCCATCATTCAAAAATATTACAAGATTATCTACCAAACGAACTTTGTTCGAAAATGTAATGACAAAAATCTGAGTTATTAATCTGTGGCATTTTGAACCTATAATATGCTCAGCCAAAATGTAGTGGTTCACGCCAAACAAATATTGTTGAAACAGTAATAATAATCAAAACTAACAAAACCAAATAATAGGAGCTTTTTATTATTTCGGCAGATATGAGAGGGGTTTTAATAACATAAATTTGAATACAAAAGATAATAAATATGAACTACAAACAGGGTCGGTTTGAACGAAATTACAATGTAATTTTGTTTGTTTGTTACTACTATTCGTTTTGCTTACAAATACCATTTTAACCAAATTACAGGTGCTTCAATCCCAACGTAAGCTCTGTAAGTACTTACAGAGCTTACTCTGAAAAGCGCTTACTTTTTATGAACTTTGATATTACTAAATATTAACTCGTTATGGCATTTTTTGTGAATAAGTACTACTTAGACATGTATATCCATTAACTACATTTCAGTTTTATCGAGTGTGTTGTAGTCCCGAGAGCGCCGACCCATATTCATGCTTTTACGATTCAACTTTTGTAAGAACATTAAATTCAAGGGCATAGTTGGGCCAATGTGTGGAAAAGTGGTATTTGATATTATCCCTTTAAAACCTGCTTGAATGAACCAATGGTACGATTATACGGAATGGAATGACATAACTGTCGAGTAATGACTACGGTAGAAAACAGTTTTTGTGTAATTAATATAATTTATAAACACTCCGCACCAACATACTTCTTTATGCGTAAAAAAGAATAATAACAATATGTAGTACATTGTCTTAGCATAATTTTGTAATTAGGCTGATTTTTAACAATTCATGTTGTAACCTTGAAAATATTTCCTCAATAAATCATTAATTACCTACTTGCTAAAAGTTCCTTTTTTTAAATTAATCCAGCGCCGCAAATTCAATCCAATCCGAGATACTTTTAAGAGCGCCGATGATCCGGAGCTATCTCTCGATGGCGAGATGGGCCCGCTGGTCGTTATAACGATTGCATTAGGGACGGGGCATCTCTAGACGTGCCTATAATGGTTAATGAACCTTGGGCATTGATAGCGCAGATGCTATTATGTAATGGGATTAAGATATTGAAAAAATATAAGTAGTATTATCATGTAAGGGAGTAAAAGTAAATAGAAAGCTAATGGAGTAAGTAAAGTTTGTGCCCACACCATGCCACTGAATATACCTAGGTTTTTCTTTTAATATGTAGTTTTTGTTTACGAATACTTGCCTCCTTCTATTCGTCAGGTTGTAAGACCCCTATAATACCGTCCGATATTGACAAAGGACGCGCGAGAAAACCTTTATTCTTTCAACATCTTTGTTTGGTTTCTTTTTCTTGAAAAATTGTTACTCGACAGCCGTAAACCGTAAAGATGCGAGGAATTATTTTCACAAGTTAACACCATCACAAGTGTGATCCGCAGTGCACCCCACCACCAATTTTCCGCCGATGGGATTTGTTCTCGATTCAGGAGGTAAGCATATTGACTTTATCAATGCGTGGAGGGTAGTGACCAAGGTCCCCACCTCAGTACAAGTCAGCATAGTTTGCAAAGCTTTCGAAAAATATGCAGGATTCCTCAAGGTATTTTTCTCAAAAAGTAATTATGAAAAATATTAGCAATACTGAGTTACGCTCCATGAATCTGTAAAAGTCCTAAAGATTTGTGAGAGCACTATTCGCGTTGAAAGCTCCCACACTAATATGAAAAGCTTGCTGGTACTACTTCAAAATTGCTATTAATACACCAAAGGCCTTCAAACATGCCCTTTTACTACACCTACATTAAACGAGCTAACATCGCGCCGTGGCTGCCATGTTTGCCGACGATCAATCACAGCGGCATTAACGCGCGATTTTCCTTTTATTTCATCAATATCGAGCCCGCCTGTAATTGAGTATGCATACACACACAAATTGAAACGTTGGATGGTGGTAATAAGGATAATATTACGGTGCTAGAATTTGTGAATTGAATGTATGTTAAGTTTATTGTGAAGATAAAGTGGAACGGGCAATAATGGGTAGTTTAGTTTCCGATAATTTGGTAATGTTTACTCATTAGCTCTGTTCTGGAGTGTTCAATTTCACATTCGTACAAACACTGACTTAAAAAAAGGCGGAATTAATAATTTCAGTACGGAGTTTTTCTCTTTATTACCGTAATCTACGGCTTGTGGACCGCGATCTCAATAAATAATTTTCAGTTTGAATGGGCATAAGCTCTTAAATTCAGAAATCAACCACCAAAAAATAGGGTTAAAATTAGATATATCCGTAAAACAAAACTGGTGGATTGAATCCGAATCATAACGTTGCACGTTTACTCTTTATAAATTAATAAAGAAACAAGTGTTTATGATTATAAAAAAAACACCTTTCCTTGAACATTTTTGGTTAACGAGAGCAATAGTTTATTTGCAATGCACTTCGAAACCCCTCGAGTAAAATGCAGTAATAATTTGCTGCTATCTTGATTTTCATTCCTCCGCGGTCCTTGAAGTTAGCTTTTGTTTTTATTTATAAAGACATTTTTATCCAACAAAGTGAATGCCAACAGAAAAAATACACGAGAGAACATAATATTAGAAGAGCGTTTGATCCCAAATTGCTGAGCTGTCGCTAACTAAGAGAGAACCCGTCCGTCAGCTGCTCATTAAAACTTCAATGTTGCTAACATTTAAAGGCTCTCCCTTCATCCTTCCTACAGTGAAGTTGTTTTTGATTTATCTAGAAGGTGTTAAGTGGATTTTTGATAAGTCAGAGGCCAGAACTGAATCAATGACTAGGAAATTAACCCTGTATAAGATTGCCTTAATACATTGAAAAAAACTGTTTCGTTTCAAAGTAGGTCTGTCTATTTACAAGTCTTCTGAAGTTTAAAGATATTAAACATAACTCTTGGATAAAGTTAGGAAGCTTATATTCAATCTTGAAGAACATAAGAAGCTAGAATCATTTAGCTACAGTTTTTTAAGAGTACAAGCGCTGTGTAGGCAGGTTTTCTCTGACGTCATCGCGTCCCCGCCTTTTACGTGTTACAGTTTTTACGGCCTGTCGGCATTGTTAGCCGTAGGACTATTTCGATAGGTTCACAAGAGGTTTTTTAAACCACACTTTTTTGTTTACTTACGGAATATTACTTCGAGTATTATTTCCCTTCCTTTAGGTTATAATGGTCTAATGCTCCTACCTTCTCTATTGATCGGCTACGCTTTGCTACGGTTTGCTACGGCCCTGTACCTGTACATAGCAAACCACAAGCAAGCTTAGATATTGTCGTACTAAAATCACCTTATGTTAGTGACTCAATAATGACTGAAATGACGGCAACTACATTGACTATCGTCTCATCATGTGATTTAAATGTATTTCCTAACTAGCTGTCCCGGCGAACTTCGTACCACCTGAGAATCAAATGTATGAGAAAATTAATTAACTTCATTTATTTATTTTTTTAGTGATATCTTCCCATGTTTTATAAGTTATTCTACTATTTAAGGTTGAGAAAATATCCTCATGAGTTATAAGTGGTGTAACTAATACAACTTTGTTTTATTAAGGTAGATAATCTTTTACAGGAAAACAAAACAAGTAGCCGTTAAATACTTAACACGTTTTGGTGAGGAGAAACGGACATTACTCATTCAGGGCCCTTCACAATCTTATAACCACCATTTGCATGTACGTGGCTTCAAGATGCGGTGACACGGATGGGTATATACAGGGGAGTAATAAATCTCCTTACCTACGCCGACTGGTTTTGTGGAATTTGCGCCTATAAATTACATTATACGCGCACATTCATAGCACTTACTTAGGCCGTCACCATCATCCTATTGAAGAGTAGACTTTACAATACATTTGAAATAAATATGTATTTTATTATTGTTCAGTAGGAAAACACGAAGCCTTGAACTGTGCTGCGCTTGTAACTTTAGCTTAGTTATTGAAGTTGCAAACTCGATAAGATATCGTTGCAGCTCTCGGACATTCTTTTTGTGTTTACATAGCTTCGTAAACCTTACAAAGAATAATACTCACATATTGATTTAGTGGCTCAAGCATAAACTATTTGCGTAGCGTTAGTAGCGTAAGCGTCATCGCTCACACTACAGAATTTCGCAAATAAGTATGACGTTAAAAGCATGCTTTCTCGATAATATAACGATTACATGAGCAGTTTCTTGCTCTGTTACCCTACAGTTCCAAAATTTACTATTTATAAAAATGCCGCGGCAGATTATTTTATGCTCTGTGAAATCGTAATTCATAAACTACGTCTGGATTGCATGAAAGTGCTAGCCGTGAAAAACCGCGTGAAATCTCCATCAACACAAAGATAAAGCGGTTAGGAAGTTTGGACAGTTTAACGAGCGTCCAAATGGCGGTGATGATGCTCACGACGCTTTTGTTGTTCGCCCAACAACGCCGACGACATTATTATACGGCATCCGACAAACTACAGCCGACAACTTTAGTCGGTGTCTGTCAACTTTATGGGGATGTTAATCTAAAAGTATGTAACAGGATGTTTTATTATTTGATAAAGTTTTCAACAGCTGACATTGAAATAATGATCGATAACAATTTCATCATAAACTCAATGAAAAAAGGCCAATAGGAAAAAACAAACAAAAAAAAGTTTGTATGAAGCTACTTAATACATATATACGAGACCGATTGCACCAGCATCAGCACTCATTCATTAATCTGTTGAACTGCTTTCGTGCTCGAGTAAATTTAAACATTTATCTTTTGTTCTGACTGACCACCGCACCAAAATAAAACACTCGTAATTCCCAGAATTGCAATTGATTTTGTTTATAAACATTAATTCAAAGAGTTACTACAGGTAACATAATACCTTAACTAGTAATCTATACAAAATTGATACCTCATTGAACCATAGTTTACTTATACTTAGTATTTTAGATAGGTAACTTCTTAACGATAATGGTTCTTAATCAACGATTTTGAATTTATGTCTTAGGCCGTTAAGTCTTGAATCGAGACATTTAAGTGAATCTCTGACTTTATAGCAGCTTTTTAACTAGGTAGACAAGCCAAAATGTTAAGGTATATTACATATTTAATACCTATATTAATGGGTTAACTTGTTTTCAAAACAAAATCAAATTTAAATCTTTGAAAATAATTGAAAATGCTTTATTTAGAATATTAAGCTTTGTTTAAATAGGGGTAAAGCACGTAATATAAATTAATTATCAGCGACGTGCGCCGCACCCCCCCCCCCCCCCCCCGACCCTTCCCAAAATATCACCGCTCATTACATACACCCGGGAATAATATTTACTTTTCAATACCGTTTCAAGCAATAAAAAAACTTTTGGGTAAATTAGTAAAAAATAAGTGAATAAGTAAAAATACTACTACTAGAATGGTAACAGTATAAAAAAAATATACCGCTTAAAATTAAATGTTTTTCGGTTACATTCATTTTGGTAGTTAAAAGCTGTGTGAGGGAGCGATATAAAATTGTTTGCAATAATATTATAAAGTTAGTATAATACTAGCACTTAGTGTAATATTTACTCGCAATGACATACTAATTAATATTTCCAAAATAACTATAACATTGTTAAATTTATCTGAACTTTGATTTAATTTACATACATACATACATACTAATTTCGGGCAACACTAGTTTTCACACGCACAGTAGACCTGTGAAACTGCGGTGTTTATACCATCATCGATATCGGTAACCCTATTTACATTCCCTATACAATTACCGGTTATTTACAGAGCGCCCGCTCTGGTAAACTATTAAATACGTTCTATTTGCGTTAATGTAGCTGTCGCAGTATATTTATCGTCAGTAATGGACATTCATTAATTCAAATGTGGATTTGTTATACTGGCGATTTTAGTTTATATTTGGGCATTAAAATATAAATTATTATGATCTACTAGATCTATTATGGGATTTTAATTCATTATATTGAAATCGTTCAATGAATAATACAAGGAGTTATCCTTTTTAGTACGTGATTTTTGTACAATATTTTGATATGATCGAGAGGTCTAATTAACCTGTTGAGTCTACCAAACACCGTGGCGTATGGTCACCTAATTGCCTCAATTAATAACATCTCCTTATCTTCATCCATTATGGTTGTCGTACACCAAGCAAAAAACGAATATTGCGAAAGTGGAAGCACGAGTCTCGACTCTTACAAAAAAACACTTATAATATTAGCTAGGTACTCTAAAATCAAAATATATGACACAAATGCTGCATGCGCTAGGTAAAATACTGGCTGTCTGTGATAGCACAACGTAGCTAAAGATTTTTTTTTTAATAGACAACTGGGGTACTGACAATGATTTCACACTGCGTCAGTTTGTATTTATCGGTGCTAGGTGCAAGATGTGAAAATATTTTAGTCGTTGCGAGCCTAATGAATAACTTTTAACACATGAATGAAAATTTACCGGTGGTTGGTTTGATTTAGATTTATAGATAAATAAAGCGAGGAAATTCAGCCTGCATTCTGTCTACAATTCAATGTGGACAAGCTTTGTTTGATATAAAATATATCTTTATCTTTTTGTTTTCCGTAATAAAAAATAATTGTACATTAGCAACTAAGTTATATAAAACCACCTATATACTTTTATATTGTAATCAATATACCTACTAAAATTTAAGCGAGTTCAAAAATGGTCTCTAAATGAGTGATTGGTGTAGAATTGTTTTACTATCATACAACACTCTATCACTAAGATTTGGCTTGCAACGATAATTGCTCCCGAGAGAGATTCACTATTACATGCAAAGTTATTTTGTTATAAAATAATAGAGTATCCACCGCGAGTAAAATTAATGGAGCTTGTAGTGAAAATTTATATAAATAGTGTATCTGTGGACAGTGGTCGGGTATGAGTAAGTGCTGAACAAATTTGCCAACGGAAAATATTTAGAGGTACAGTTTACATTGAGATGGAAGCAAAGTGATGTACGCATATTTTGGGCCAAAAAAATGTTGGTAACCGATATTGTTAAGAATCAAAATACATAATGTGAGTAAGTAAAGATATCTCATTTAACATAAGTTTTATCATAATATTTTCTTAGTGCGTGTACTTTTAATAGTCAAATTCGAAATGTATTACAACATTTTTTTCAGTAAATAACACATCTCATCCATGAACTCTCACATACATCTCATGAATAATTCAGCACACGTAAATGCTTATAATAGTACGGACTAAAATCAAAGTTTTACACTGAGTAAATATTCCAATCAGGCTTCAGTGCTTATAATTCTAGCTTTATATGAACCAAGATTACCGAACGATGAGTTCGCTGGAAATTATTTCTTTCCCAATATTTTCTGTTAAAAGGTGTGGGGTGTGTTTTGCTGCGTAATGGCCCTTGTTTTATTTTTTGCTATTACAAGAAGTAAGTGGAAAGAAAACTATTCTCTGCAGTACTAACAAATAATCAAGGATCTGCTAATATATTATTATATTCACGGTTCTCTAAGGTATATAACGGTAATAATTGGCAACCATAACGCCTTTTTTTATTTGCTACATTACTTGTGATAGGTATGGACTTCATTTCCATACCTATCACACTCAAATGTAATATAAGATTTATTAGGCTATAGCAATTGATTAGCAGCAATAAATAAACCAATACATGTCAGTGTACGGCCTAATCCCTCAACGTCTAGACCGTACTATACAAATTTGAATGCTAATCCTGTCCCCGCCGGAGGACACAATCTCCAACAACACTTGGACCCTCTGTGACCCGGATTACTGGTCCACATAAACTTTACAGCTGTTATTATTGAATTGATAGCGCCGCCGCCTGACATTGTTTGATTAACACAATTTGTTGTACAAATTGGTGATATCCATTTACATAATAATTAATTATTTTGGTTTATGTTGGATGTATATTGGAGATGGAATTATATTTAATGGGACATAAAAAGCTTTTATTGTGACGTTTCGGGCAGAATTGGAAAACAAAACATTGAGTGAATTACATTCAAATTTTTGTTAAGACTGGTCTATATGTAGTTGTTATTTTATAGATAACTTACAAGTAATTTGCGATATCCACACGAGTTATCCTCCACGAGTTAGTCCTCCTTACTTAACAATCTATCTGTAGTTAGGTAGGTCAAAGTAATTCTCATTAACATAAGTTATTCTATAAATTATTAATCTTCGTACATATTATGCCCTTACAAATATAATTTTAAACATCATGTAACAATGAAACAAGTAATGATAATAATTAGCTTAACATATTCCTCAATTATAACCCTAAAATAATATGTTATTACTGTGTTCCTCGTTAAATTATTCAGAATTCCCGTAAATATGAATCAAGAGTCTATTACATAATCATAGACCTACTTCAGTGCTGTAGAAAACGCGACCTAAATTGTTCACTTCAATTATGTGATCAATTTCACATTTTCCAAATTCAAAGAATACATTTGGGCTTACTAGATTCAGAATACGAATAATATATATTTGAGCTAGTTGGATTTATACCCCAAAAACTTGAATTTGGAATTCATTCAATATATTTGAGGAATAGTATTGTTGTATCAAGTATTTTGATAGCTGTGGCTGCTCTCGTTTTACAGGGAGTGTGATTTTCTACGGCACAATATAATATCAACGATTAGAAGAGTGGCCCGTATAGGGTGTACCTTATCTTTTCAATATTAGATTTATTTTTGTATATATTTTTTAAGCACGAAATTTTGTTCAAGAGTATCTTATGTAACCCTGCAATGATGACACTGACACTATGTTAAACAAATCACAGTTTTCTAATTGCAATAGTTAAAAAAATACAAGCGCTATGTACCTTGTCTACTAAAAATAGATTTTGTAATAGTAAACCAAAAAAAGCCTTTAAAAATATATTCAGCATTGTTATGTTAACATTAGAAAGAGTAATTTTTGTACGCTCACAAAGCAAAATTTAAATTTTTATGTCAATAAATATGTAATTTCATAAGAGTATGAATTGAAAAGGGTCAAGAGAAGGCTTTTATATTTGTTGCTAGATATTTAGCCGAAACTGAAACTAGCCTGAAAAATAGTCTAGTAGTGATATTGACTATCAACATGACAAGATGGTAATAAAAAGATAAATTAATAAAAATAGAAGATAATATCTTTTGCTTGAAATAATTCGGTCACAACCTGCGGATGTATCGGGCTTCAACGCAATTTTTCATTCGTGAAAATTGCAAGCCATGATTCCGCCTTTTTCCAGTTCACTGAAATATGAATACCCGACAGAATAATCACTGATATAATATATTTTTTATAAAAGAGTTTTCGTTTGATTTATCCACAGAATCTGTTCCAGTCTGTACCAAGTGAAGAGGGTAGGATACTTACTAAACAGAATCAACTTCTAATATTGTTACTAATGACTTGATCGATAATAAATCGGTCAGCTTATTGGTCGGTTCCGTGGTAACTTGGGGTAGATGTTTATTTATCAGTTGTTTGTTTCAGTAATAGACCATTGCCGTGCTCGCTGCTGAAGCAATCAATAGCTTAGCAATACGATAACCTTCATGGATTTCAATAACTGATAGCATATGGCTGAACTTATAAGATCAGATAAATATTATAACGCTATAACTTCTGAGATTGGTGCAGTAAAAGAAAATGGACGACAGTGCACTTGATTCCGCGAAATGTTTTTTTTATTTCCCTGTATACCCGTATCTTTTGCAAAATATGATTTGGGCTGATGAATGTTGTAAAACTAGGATACTTAATGTCGTTTGTTCGTATTGCCTCCATCAGTCCAAAGTAACAGTTTCTAGACTGTAACAAAGCTACAAACTCCCTAGGAAAATCGTAAAATAAACTTGTATAGGGTAGGTATCAGGGCGTGATAATTACTTGAACGCTGGCTTCCAGCCTTCGTCGACAAGCGAGGGTCGATAAAGGATTGATTAAAACTATTATGCTGCTGACAGCTCGCTATTAGCCTAATACTGGGTGGACGCGAGGGTAGCGCTTGGGAGTAGACTGCTTGGTGTTGGCATATGAATAAATAAAGTGCTGGTAAGTTGGCAATACTAAATCACTCTATGTATTCAGATGTACTCAATGCCTACCGTTGCAGTAAACAGCCAATCCGATAATCCGATGTGATATGGGTGTGCTTTGCCGTAAAGAAAAGTAGGTGCACGAGAGTTATTATTTAGTCAAGTTTTCTTGGTACAATAATTTAACAACTGGTACAATCTAGAAAAACGACATATTCTAAAAGTATTTTTATAAATCATGATATTGCAGTGCCAATATAAACGTTTGATAAATACAAGTATTGTATACTGGGTACGAACGAAACAGTTTTTACGTGGAATTCTGAAGGTTGTTTATTTACACGCTCGTGGTTACGATAATGAGTAGGTACACGTCAGACTAATGGCGGGAAGGAAGGTTTCCATTTGAATCTACTCGTAAAATATACGAGAAGGCATTAATAATAAGAGGAAATCCTGAATAGATCACATGCCTTTCGTGACCTAATTTTGTATTTTTTGTTTCTTGATTCTGTCAAAGTGTTTAGACATCTTGCTACTCGTATAATATTATATTACTAGTAAAACACAAGGCAAGTCACGTGTTATTATTTTACAGCTTTACTGAAGAGAAGCCGACCTCTCTCGTTTTAACATGTATTTGAACACAGATTGACATGCATTTTAGATTCAACCTCGCGGGATATCAATTATGCAAACATGCGTTTGACTCCTATAGCGTGATAGCGCGTGCCAGCCCGGCACGTCGGGGGAGCGGCGCGTGACGGGAGGGAGCCGACTGCTAAACACGGCTCACGTAATGTGGTCAGAGATCACACGTTTCCATAATCTTGTCTCTATGGAATACAATTTAGTTGGTTTCGGTTTTGTTTGTCAGAGAATTGGGATACCTATATAATCTATACAGGGTGTAAGTGGATTCATAACGATATCATTACCATGGATTCAAATTATATTTCTGCACCCCCCCCCTCACCCTGGGTTCGATTTTCCGTCAAACTTTTCATGAACGGTATGCATTTTTCAGTATTTTCAAATTTATTTTTAAATAAAATCATAATAGACGTCAATCTCAACATAAAAAACCTATAGTTACCTATTTAGAGCTGATTTTGCAATGTCAATTAAAACTTGATACGCTCAAGCGCGCTCATTACCTACCTGCACGCGTCGGGTATCGCGCGGAGTGTTATGTTGTAATTGCGTAGTTTATATTTAAACATTTCGCGCTTAAAAAATAATTTGTGACCTACGACATAAATAATATCTATAATTTTATCATCGGTATTACTTGTAACCTATGTTTACGTTACCATGCCCACATTCTGTATACTAAGATTGAAAAATAATCAATCTCCGTAATCATTCTACGCCAAAGCCTGCATGCTCATACAAACGCACAACCAACATCTGAAAGACCAACATAGATCAGAACTGATTTCGTCGAACCTAAACCACACACCAGACAAACCAATTTAACCCTTAAGCAATTAGGTGGTCATAAGCCGATAAAGTAAACACATGTTAATAGAAAAGCTATTAACGAATGGCTACGGCGTACTAAGTACCGAGCTTTTCCTGGAACCCCTGAAAACCCTCCCTAGTTTTACAGTAGCTATTCGCGATCAAGTTAAATATACTCCTATTATTAAAATCATATCATCCATTTACCCAAACTATACTTAACACTACGCTTTATTATACTTGAAAGCAATGCTCCAATATTACATGACTATTTTCAGAAACCGATACATACTATTATTCATATATACAAGTGGTTATAAATCTGAAAACGAGCAGTGAAGGGGCTCGATCCTCGCTTGCTCAGTGAGTACCACTCGACGACTTGGAGTGGTATTCCATTGTTTTGTGTTCTGCCAATTATTATATGCGAGTTGTGAACGAGTCGGATTGATGGATTAGTAGGATACTCGTGTAGTTACTCAGTATACTATATAATGTTGGTACTCTAGCGTTATATATTGGATGTGCATAAAATATGAATTACTGTATGTAATCGATATGTCCCAAAGGGGCAGGCTGAGTGGCTAGTGGACAGACAAGCATAATAATAAGCATAATAATTCTGTTTATCCATAAGATAGACAGATCAAATTAAATGTACATCAATGCGCACCACCAAACTTGACCTGCCGATCACAACTACTCTTTCAGAGATATAACGGCTGAGAATTAGAATTGGGAGTTAATGAGAGCGACGTGATACCATAATTGGGTCCACCGGCTAATGCCCTTTTTTATAGTCAATGATTCTGAAATTCGGCGTTATTGGGCAGTTGTTTCTATGGAAGCATTAGTCAGACGATCATTTTAGTCCTGACACAAACCACATGTCCATTAGCAGTACATTATCAATAATGTGATCCTACAAAACGTCGCCCACTCGCTCACCTTTTTTGCACTTTTAAATCACAGTTCTAATCCACTCCTATTAAGAACAAAGAGGCAATTTTATCTTAACAACAGCTAAAGTACAGCAACAATAGCAAAATGGGATCCCTTTGTTGTGCTGCGTTGGATGGGAGACTTTTTAACTCATTCGGCTTGGAGTGCAAAGAGCAAGTAGGTAAGCTGTAGAGAAAATGATATTGTTTTTGTAGCTGTACGTAATGACAATAATAACAATGAATACGAATGGGCCCTAATGTTATTTTATATTTACCAGTTTTATGTAGTAATCGCAGCGTTTACTCCGCATAGAAAGCAATTTACCTGCCTCATTCCCCACAAAATTAAGATGACCAAATTAAAAAAGAACGTTTATTAAAAAAAGAGAAATGTGAATGATAAAACTGCGTCTGAAGTACAGCGTTAGGTCAAATAAAGTATTTAAAAAACTCCCAGGTAACCTTAAAAGTCAATTCAATCAAATATTTACTTCTCCTCTCAACTCTCCTATTACTTTTTTTATTGATAAAACAATCTAAATGATATTACCAAAGTGCAGTATTATAAGTGGTATAATACCTGCAATACTGGCCGCTCGATGCGCCAACACTGTGCAGGTCACAGTAGCAGTTGAATGGCCAATTAAAAAGGCAATTATGTGTTCAATGATGGCAGTGTGGTGATTGCGCGCTACTAATAAGTTTTGCTTAATTTTGAAAGGCTATTAGAAAATGTATCAATCGAAATATATGGCACTAGCTGCGCCCGGCGGTGTTACCCGCGATAAAAAGTATGAAAAATTAAAACATCTATCCCCCGGGAAACATACATTTTACCAGGATAAAAAGTAGCCTATGTGCTATTCCAGACTATAATCTATCTCTGTGCTAAATTGCATCCAGATCCGTTCAGCCGTTCGGGCGTGAAAAAGTAACAAACATCCATCCATCTATCCATCCATCCAAACTTTCACATTTATAATATTAGTATAGATTAAAGTAAAGTGTAGCGTGGGTGCGCCTCGCATGGCAACACACTGGAGCTTACTTTTTATTTTTTTTGGAAAAATCTATACATATAAATAAAATTGGAGTGTCTGTTTGTAATATTAAAATAACCGCTTTTTACTAAGTGCATTTGGATGTATACACGTTACCTATACCGAAACAACATTTTTTACAATTTTTGTCTGTCTGTCTGTCTGTCTGTCCGTCTGTCTGTCTGTCTGTCTGTCTGTCTGTTTGTTCCGGGTAATCTCTGAAATGGCTGGACCGATTTTGACGGGAATTTCACTGGCAGATAGCTGATGTAACAGGGAGTAACTTAGGCTACTTTTATTTTAGAAAAAAAAATTGGATCTCTCGAAAAAAAATTAAAACCAATTTTGCAGCGCTGCGCCTGCTTAAAGTTTGATAGCAACAATCTGCAATGCGTCCCGCGGGATCAGAACGCGAGCAGGCTGTTGCCAACGGTTGAGACGTTATTAAATACCACGCGGACGAAGTCGCGGGCAACAGCTAGTAATAAATAAAAAAAAGACAAGCCCGCTGAATTTCTTGCCGGATCGTCTCAGTTGAGGTCGCGTTCCGATCCGGTTGTAGAGTTAAGAAAAAAAATGTAATGACAATTTGTAAGTGCCCCCGTAGGCCTATACGAAATAAACGATTTGACTTTATTCTTGCCCTCTGTACTCACGTCATATCCATCTAAATTAGTTATGAAGTGGCAAGTGTACATTAAACCATACATAGACTTCTTACAAACGTAGGCGTAGTTTATTATTTTGAAGTCATCGTATAAACTCGCCAAAATACCAGTTAGATAATTCCATTACCGTGCGGTCGGCAGCGGTCGGCAGCCGCCGGCGCGCATCCTATTGGGTCGATTTTAAAATAATTGGACGGCATAACTGGATCACGTGGCTAGTGAGGCTAGATTGAGTGTGCGCTACACTACAACATAGATTTAAATTTGTGGGTACACTGCGAGAAAATAACACACGAAAAGCAGGAAGACTATATAATGTCAGGTAATAGACATCGTAGCTGGGTGTATTCACTAAGTACGTTTATTCAGTGTTTACTTATTTTTTTTTATATACGATCAGAATGAAGAGTTACAGAAAGAAAAAAAAAATGTGCCTTCGCAAGGTTATACAAGAAATTATTTGAATTTGATTATCTGAAATCAGAATGCTGAATCAATTAAATAAAATAATATTTTTTCATTAGTGATCCGATGTAGATACATCAGCTCCTGTTAGATTCCAATTCGCGCGGCTTTCTCTAAGCAAAGCAAGGCGAGACTTTCTCAATTAATTAGGATAGAACCACAAATTGTTCTTCATATCTGTGACATTGTGTATCGTATATCTTTCAGTGAGCCACGATACTCAGAATCAAATACAGCCATTTCTTTTTACGTATTTCACCTCCAATAAAACGAATTCGTTGACCGCACTTCGGTGGATTTTTCCACGAATAGCGCTTCAATATTAATGCTTCACCGTACTTAATATTTGGGACGAGCTCTTTCGGATGGGTAATTGAGTTAAGATACTCGGACAAACTAGTTCTTTTTTTTCCTGCTCTCAAAATATTCAATGATAGACATCGCTGAATTATTAGTACAAAGGTAATCTAATGTAATAATCAATGATTACCTGATCTTATTTTTCAACA
The DNA here is from genome assembly GCA_905333125.1 of Pheosia tremula. Lineage (NCBI taxonomy): Eukaryota > Metazoa > Arthropoda > Insecta > Lepidoptera > Notodontidae > Pheosia > Pheosia tremula. The sequence goes on along the minus strand of HG995403.1, from coordinate 285,196 downwards.
AAATAGTTTTTTTTAAATACCTAGTTATCCACTTGGCACTTTTGGTGTATTTCAGCTCTCCAAAGTTAAAAGCTGAAATTAGTTTAGTAAGTTATCAACAGAATTGTTCACATTTAATATGATCTGCATTCGTTCTTTATTCCTATTTTAACCCCAATTTCTTGACTTGTTTAATCGAATTCCAAGCCGACTAAGTATTGCATTAGTACCTTATTCCATTAAACGACACGCAAAGAAACTTACAGTTAAACAAGCAGCTAGTTTTTATTTAGTACTATCGCTGCGCCGAGCACTCAGCACTGAATGGTTAACAGGTACAGCTTGCGAACATTAGTTTCAAGCTACAAAGTGGAAGCTTGAGGGAAAAGAGGTAAAAGGAATTACTTCTGTTAGTAGTTACGACTTTAATTTCAAATCAAAATAAGTAGGTATGGTTTAAGAAAGTTGGGTGATCGAGTTATACTATTTGACCTCCTCCGTGATAAAGATAAAGATAAAGATAAAGATCATTTATTTGTGAAAGCATGAGTATAACATGCAGGGCATATCAGATGTTACATTATGATGAGATCAGTCATGTTCAGCCTTTAAGGCGTGTAACAGAACGCATTGGGTGCGCTCTGCCACGTTCACAAATATAATTTTATATATCTATTTATTTAGAGATTTTAATGGATTGTTAAACTCTTCATCTAATTGGAACTATTGATGCTCATTATAGGGCATAGGCCTCATCAATAATGGCTCGGAAGCCAGTCTTTAGCTATATTAATCTGTTTGATAGATAACTTAAGCAAATAGAATTAAATTCGTCTTTCATCCAATGTTTAGGTTAGAATATTTTCATTGGAATTATTGATAGTGTGAGTCGCTTCATCCCTTCGTTGTGAACTAAATATAGATAATATTGATATCTTGATGCATTCTGTTATGTAGGAAACATTCATAATTTTCTATAGAAATATTGATATTGTAGAATATTTTCTACAAATAGTGTAAATTTGCCCAATCCGTACAAAACTAGCTTATTTTCCATCAACATACTGATGGTGTGAAATGCCATACTACTACAATCAGTATCGAGCATAGACATTATTGATAGCGATAACGACACCGATGCGTACGTGACTTTGAACGCTTGAATCTTATGGAGTTGAGGGTAGTAGAAATCACAATATACAAGTAGTGTTGGGGCTAAGTCGATCGGTCGGCATGATGAATGTATTTACGGAATTCACATATTCAATAGGATAGTTAGTGACTAAGCCAAATGTTAGGTAAATCATTAAGTTATCGAGTAGAATTCTCACAGCATTTTTGACACAGTTATATTTATGGGAATTTATCTAATAACAATAGAATAATTCGAATACTTTATAAAATCTGGTTTTGATATTTTGGAAAGATAATGAATGGATTTAGGAGTAATTGTTGGTTCATTATTATGTATTTAAAATCATTATTAGGATCGCTGATATTTTCGTTGAATTGCGAAAAGTCCGGCAGTTTTATGTAAATAGTATCGACATCGGGACATCCCTAGAAATATTAGTGGTTGAGGGTAGAAATATGGTTTCTGAGAACTACTATAAAAGGCGTTGCACGATTCATTTCGGTCTCTAACTTTTTACGAATTCGGTCCCAGGCAACACAAGCGATCATTGGTATAATTCATTGTAAGTAATTTTTAATTGGGTTTTGCATTTATATTTTCTTGGTGTTTGAATTGTCTATATTCTTTTCCTGTTTTAAATATTGTCTTTAATTATTAATTGAATAGGGTATTTGTATTGTAATTTGGGTTGTTCTTTAGTGCAGTGAATAAAGAGGGTTTATGTTGTAATTTTAAATGAATTTTAAAGAGTTTTGGGGAGTGTATCGCTTGTGTATCGCCTTTCCAGTCTTGGGTGAAGGTTCCCAAGAGGGTGTTATGTAGGGGTACGCCTCTGGATAGCATTCACAGTCTCATTTGTTAGGGCTGGGTACCTGGAACGCACCAGCGGTCGATTATGTCCTTGCCAAGGAGTCGATCAAGTTCCTCGTTCGTGGGTTTTTTAGCTGATAGAGGGCGGGGCGTCACGTGCGCGCCATGCAATTGCTTCCGCTTATCTCCAGTTAAAACGCTTCCGTTCGATCTATCTTATATATATGTAAATATTACCCAATCAATAACCCTGGGCCTCCAGATTGTCGCTTCCCTCCCCGACCTGCGGGTCCCTTTGCGACGGTCTGGTAGTAGGGAACGTTAGGGGTTCTAGCTCCAACCAGGTCTAACCAGCCTTCCCGTAAAAGCTTTAGTTAGGTATTCTATCATAGCACCATGATTAGAATACATACATGTTTAAATGTAAATGTGAGTTTTATCTCTAGTTTTGCTGAATACACATTTAGAAGTGGTAGGTAGTGTAGGACTCTTGGCTAGGTATATTTCCATAGGGTACTTCATATAATTATATTTATTATTATAGGCGGGTAGGTTGATACAGTTGACTGGCGGTAGGTACGGTTTATTGATTAGGCGGATGATACGGCTTATTTGATAGGCTATAGGGATACAGATTTAGATAAATTAATACGTGTTGGGAAACTAGGAATTTCGTAGGAATCTTCTTATACTTTTATTATTTTAGATGCGGGTAGGTCGATACTTGCGATTGGTAATAGGTGCGGTTGGTCTGTTGGCTATAGGGACAAATGTTTAAGTAAATTAATAGGTGTTAGGATAGTAGGATTAACAATTAGGTAGGTAGGTAGGGACCCTTTTGCTAATCCATGGAGTTTCTCGCTCGCTCTTCTCCATTGGACTAGGTTTCCGAGCGAGTGGTAGATTCATTTGTTCCATGTATTCAATAGTGATAATATTAAATCAAGGTTAAAGTTTGATATACTTACCTACTTTATTTAAGTGTATCTATTTTCGTGTTAATTATTATTCAATCTTAAATATATAACGTGATAATTTACTAATATACCTATTAATCTGATGTATGGTTCAGTATTGAGATTCTGGATGGATTGAATCTGGTGGAAAGTCTATACCTATAACTTATATCGTAATTGAGTTGATACATAGTGGGTGAATCTGGTAGATTTGGCTACACTGTGGGGCGGTAGACCCTGATAGCAATCACTAAACAGTAGATGATAGAGTTGCTATCTGCAGTCACTGGCTGGACTTATCAGTTTTGCAAACTAATCTATGATATTTTAAGATGTGGTAATTGGGCTGGAGTCCCTATTGGTGTTCTCTGCTCAAGTGAAGTAAGAGATACAACCATGATGTTATACCTAATCTTAACTAGATAATAAAGTACTTGGTAGAGGTACTGGACTTGGAAGCTGGAGGATTCCTGATGGTCTCGAACTGTCCAGATGTTTGGATTGTTAAAGATTTAGAATGTTTGAATTATTAAAACTAAATCAGCCGGGACGCTGGAGTTTGAACATTAATGTAACAGCCGGGAAGCTGCCTGAATGTTGCAATGTTTATCTGCTTTGGTTATAATCATATAATTGTTTTTACTAATGATATAATATAATGTTATGGTCAATATATGTATTCAATTCAATTCTATATTGACTTAGCGGAGGGAGAGGGATCGTCTGGAATGTCGCCTTCTACTAAAACAGGCGGGGCGAGGAGCTTGTTTTTCTTACCGCTATTTTTATACCATTATTGTTTTTCTTACCGCTATTTTTATACCATTATTGTTTTTCTTACCGCTATTTTTTTATACCATTATTATTTTTCTTACCGCTATTTTTTTATACCATTATTGTTTTTCTTACCGCTATTTTTTATACCATTATTGTTTTTCTTACCGCTATTTTTTTATACTATTCTTATAGTTTTTCTTACCGCTATTTTTTATACTATTCTTATTATTTTTCTTACCGCTATTTTTTATACAATTCTTATTGTTTTTCTTACCGCTATTTTTTATACCATTATTATTTTTATTACCGCTATTTTTTATACTATTCATATTATTTTTCTTACCGCTATTCTTTTACTACTTATTACTTCTTTCATTGAAAATACGCCTAAGATAACTTTCTATCATAAATTAATCAAACTCTCTAAATACATCTATTATCAATTGAATAATATTAATTGGTGATATTAATGAATATAATTATTTTAGATTTAATATGTAGGTGCGGATAGTTCTAAGTAGGGTAAATTCATAGGTATACCAATCTTTCACTAAAAGAATTTAGGTTACTTCCAACTGTCTCACAACGTATGGGTTTCATTATCACTAGACGAATCACTTGGCCAATATTAAACCCAGATCACAACTAAGTCTAAGGTTATATAATTAAGTAGGTAAAGGTATAAAATAAGTCGTTAGGTTATCAGAGATGTCTAAGATACAAGTAGGTATGACTAATAGGATACTTGGGTCCAAATGACCAGAGTAGGCAGGTAGTTAAGATCTTGATAAATAAGTATGAAAAATTTAGGATAGGTTTAGAATAGCTTTAGGTTAGATTTACAATGGGGTTTTAATTAGCTCAGTTATTTAGGGTAGGGTAGATTAGGGGGTGGGTCGTTACAGGCGTACAAATGTAAATCACAGAATTCTTATTATCTAAATTATAATTTAAGTCGTGCCGTGCTTCGGAGGGTATGTGAACCTGATGGTCTCAGTTGAAATTTTAACATCTTTTTTGACGGTCTTTACAGGCAGCAACCTGACAAATGGTATACCCTTAGGACAATATCCCCGCGAGCAGGATATCTGATGGCAGATCAAAATCACTTCGTTTAAATCAGTAATTATCAGCTTGAGTAGAGTCAAACTGATAACAATTTCGAACTGGAAAAAATACTCCGAAGAAGTTTGAGGAATTGTAATAAGTTATGTCATTGTGGTTTTCGCTAGGCTCCTTTGATAAATAAGACACATCCAGGCAAATTGTTAAAATAATGAGACCTTAATGGTATTTCAATTTCCAATATAACACTCATAGAAGTTTAAAAAAAAAAATTTTCAGGTTCATTGAATGTTACGAGATAAAAGAAATACCAAAAGAAAGTTATACTTGAATTAAACATGAAAAACAAAAGTCATCAGATTTTTTTTGTTACAGAGACTTACAATTGGAATGAATAAAAACTATTCCACAGGTTATTACTTAGAAGATTTGGTTACAAAATTTAGTTGCATTCATTTTGAAGTCGAAAACTTGTTCCACATAATAATACCAAACTAGTAACTATCATAAAGTTAAGATGAAATGCGACGGTCTCTTAAAATCTGAAACAGAATCTTTGTGGCTACTCACAAATCACTGATATTCCATGTTTCTGACCCGATACGAGTGCCAAGTTCGTAAAAATAGTACAAAGATGGCAGCACTATGAATTTATGGGCTAATATAGAAGTTGGGTTACCAATATCAAAGTTTCGGTAAAGTTTACTATAGAGTATGTAGGATTTATGTACCTGGTAAGTATTACAAGTGGAATTGTGTGAAAATATTCAGCTTAGCTTCGTTCGAATCAAGCATCTTGTAGAGAGAACTTCACTCGACTACGGTGAGTAAAAAACTAATTTATTAAAATTATGTAACTAAGTGCATTTTTCACTTTTTATTTTCAAATAAATATTCCGAAGTCTGTGGTTTATGGAGGCAACCTTCGTCGAGCGATAGTAAATTAAGGCGCAACAAAAAGTTAACCCGAGGCCGGTAAAAATGTCCCGACTTGTAATTTAAATGTAAATTGGTCGGTCGTACCGGTTGCTCTTGATTAACGATGTTTGGGATCTCTTGTATATATGCTAGAGATATACTGCGACGTTCACCATTACTGCGTCGGGTTTGTTAAATAGTTTTTGTTTACGTCCTAATAATAGTAATGCACCATCACTTGTATTTGCCAACGGGGTACGCAAAGGTGCAATTAGTACATCCTTATTTTGTGGATGTCAGGAACTATTTTTGAATTTTCTCGTTCTGATAGCGCATATTTAAACCATCGTCAGTAGTAGTTTGATAAGAAATAATTTGTTAGTTTTATCACAACGAATGATACCTATAGCTTCTACAATAATATGATACATATAAAAACTTTCTTTATATTTCTAAAATACTACACGATCCTTTAAAAACTTGTCCCCTTTCGAGACGGCGCCGATGTAGGAACCCACTGACCCGGAGGATTTCCGAGTTTCCTGCAAGGAAGGCACTCAGAATTTATAGGCTAATAGACCTTATGCCTCTAGTAATAAAATTTATATTTCGATTTGACACTCTATTTAGTTGGGTTTATGTACCATTTTCACATATTCTATACCTTAAAGTCTACATTTTTATTATCATATAACTATATCGAATCGACTCTCATCATTTTTGACAACATTAAACGTATTGGTTATTAAAGAATAACATATAACTTACAATAAAGGTATACAGGGTGATTCAGAAAGAGTTTACTAAGCCTTGAACCTGCGCTTCTTTAGCATATTTGTAATAATTATGTAAAGTCAGAACTAAATCACAATAGTGATTTTTGACGAACTATTTTTTTAATTGACAATGAATTAGTAATTTTACATCATGTGTCGTTTTAATTATTTTACAGTATGCAGCTAATTACCTTCCAAACATGTATTACCTACATACGCCTCGGTACAATTTCCTAGCAATATCCGCCTTGCCTCCGCGGCGCGTCCGTTGCGGGATCGTTTTCGATCGCGAGGCGTATCGCTATCCGAACGTCATGACTCGCTTTTGTTTTGAAAACTTTCTCCATTTCCTCGGCTTTCGAATACGGGAATGTTTCGGTTATGCCTTTGAGTTTCATGACAGCAGCGTGATCGTTGCAAACTCCGATATTTTATAGTCAGTAAAATGAAATGGGACCATCAAAACGCTTCGTATAAAAATCTAGTTTTTTTTTAAGAACTGTTAATACTGTCTTCCACATAAACACTAAAATAATAAAAAGATTAACCTAAAACATTACTTTCATACACTGTGTGTAAGTAAAGTTTTTAATACAAGGCACGTAATGACAAAAGTTAATTTGTTTGTAATGGGAGTGCATACTAAGTAAGCAAGAGTTTGTTGGCCGGGAACAATTTTAATAATGTCTCCAAAAGACGCGCGACTGCGCGGGATATTAAATGAAACCCTGTGTGGTTGGAGAGCTGTTACAGAATTAATTTTGGGATATTAAAATGCTTTTACTTTGTTGTTTAAGTAGAACTCAGTCACTTGCCGTCTACACAGAAATGAGATATATGTGCTAAAAGAAAAAAAATACTACTTATCAGTTAGGTTATTAAAAAAACGGTTTTTTTTAAAGACAGACCCCCGATTTTATAGACATTTGATAAGTTTATCAAACGTTATAAAGTACTGCGCACAAGAGTGTTCCTTTGTGCAGTACTATATACTTTTAATAATGTTATAAAACATTTATAAATTGGGGGGGGGGGGGGTGAGGATATAACTATTATGTCCTCTTTTTATTGTGCGCCTACTGGAGACTAGCCTTCCTTAATGAAGGGGAAGAATTGAAAACAGAGGAAAAATAAAAAACATTTTGAAAGTTCCAAAATAATGATATATGAACGACAATATATAATTATATTATAAAGTCAATTGAAAATCCATTTATCGGCCATTAGATGCCACTATTTAATGCAATTCATATTACAATAGGCATTTGCATTAAAATTCCAATGAACGTCGCTTAATCCTCATAGAATGTTCAGAGTCTAACGGGATCACAAGAGGCTCGCGATGTCCGCCTGACTCTTCACGCGGCGCCAAATCAAATAATTCCATTATGAATATATTTTTTGCTCGAGAACGGAATAATCCCGCTTTTTGTTCGGATTAAAAACGATTTATCAGTTGTATTGTTTGGTGTAAATAAAGTAGGATCGGAACAGGCGGAGTAGATGACTGCTTGTGCATATGTAACAAGAAAAAATGTCTTGAGAGAATATATCTAAGTTGGTTTTAATTCTTTGTTTGCGAGTTTTAAGTTCAATGTCTTTATGAATGGGTACATGTTCAAAACTTTAATATCTGTTTTCCTTCAAATTTATCTGAACGATAAACAAGTTAGTCTCTTCAATTTGGTATCTTATTCTCCAAGAGCATTATTATTCTTTGCTATGACTGACTATGATTTGTAAATTGTATCGAAGTCGTGTTAAAGATTAGCTTTATTTTCCGATAAACACGTTTCGTTTTGAATATCTTATAATATTCAAGGGTATAATTCTACTTTTGCACTGTTACAACATTTTATAATAGGTATAGTAAAACGACAGACAATTTTCTCTTGTACTTTTCCCAGTCTCAGACCAAATTCTAGTCTAATGGGTGTCTAGATTAAAATGCTCATTGGTTCGTATATAAGTTTTATGTTATTTTAAAAACAATCACGCAAATAATCTCCAGAATCTACCTAGGTCGGGCAATTTATTGACCATGATCTAATTTGTAGACCAACAGAGAGGTACAAAGCTACACAAAGCAACCAATTTTCTTTAAAACTCTTGCATTTCATACATTCTAACTATTTCCGCACCCACTTATCAAATTACCTACCTTACTTAAAATCTAGAAGACTACAACCATAAATATTGTTATTGTGTGATATTTTCAATGTATGACATATCTTTAATAATATTAACTACTGAGCATGCCGTCCCTCGTTGGGCTTATAATAGTCATTTGAGCCATATTTACATATGTACGGAACACGACAGTGTTTTAAAAAATCTGTTATGCAAGTTGCATTATTATGAGCACTATAGGTATCAACATTGGATAATAATATTGATGGATATTTTTTGATGGATAACTCTAAAGAGATTTGTGTATTTAATCGCATCTTTTACTCCTACGATCGTTAGCCAATTAGAACAATACCTTGCTCTCAAAACTATACAAACCATTAATATAAGGTACATATACACTAACTTGTGATATCAATTCCAAAAAAAAACAAGTATAAATATAGAAATAATAGCTATATAGTAGCCACGGCTCGTGGCGCGTGAGTTATGCGGCCCCACCGCTGGTAATAGTTTCATAACAGTGGCCAGGTTACATGGAGGGTTACCCTCTCGTTTATGGATAGCGATCCATCCACCACGAGGTTAGGGTTGCAAAGGGTCATGTTTTAGGTTCATGTAATATATTTATAGCCCCTGATATTAGAAACGAATATTATAAGATTATTTAACTTAATTTTATTTCAGGAATACGGTTTATGTTAACAGCGACATCCAGCCTGTAAATAACTACTGTATTAAATTAACTTAAATAAACTGTGAGGGTAGTCTAAGCTACTAGCAATGTTCTTCATTTAAAATAAACAAAAAAGATTTTAAAAATGTTGTCTAAAGAACCAAAGCACCGGTACTAAGGCAAATTAAATTACCGTCAACTCGACAGATCCTCAATGATTTCTCAAAATGCCTCTTTAAATCCGCAGAATTAACTGAATTGCGTTAATGAGCCGACTCGCGTTATTCATTACAAGCAATTTGTTTATTTGTTTGCTTCGTCTTTGCAAATGCAAAACCGCTCACCGACTGTTTCTAATTGAACAAACGGTAAATGCTTTCAGCGCCAAATAGCAAACAACGACATAAATTAACAATTAATACACCTTAACTTATATACCGCTTATTTGGGAACAAACAACCAAATCATTCCTATGGGTTGTTAGGACTATAAATAAGTGGAAAATAGATGTTGGTACCTGAAGAGATAGCGATACCAACAAACCACCAATCAGCTTATTTCTGAGAAATATGAGTAAAAATAAAGTCAAGCGAAGAGCGTCTCGTAGTACCGCGCACGCTTCATACTGCGTTAGCTTACATTATAGGCCTACGCCGTAGCACGTCTACAAGGCGTAGCACCGAGGCCTAGCCACTTTGTGAGTTCAATCTAGTTGTGATATAGCGAGTAGAAAACTTGAGACTAAGCTAAGAGTCGAAAGATTTATGTTGAGTATACATTTATGTATAGGTATTATTTAGATAGAAAACTTTTTGGGAAAGGAAGAGGAAAAGGTGTGATCGCACTTTTATGATTTTGCGGCGTGGGCTGTATGGTGAAGATAAATATCGTGATATCGTGGACTATGGATCAAATTCCCCTAACATTGAGAGGGTGTATGTATAATCGCACTGAGTTAACCTCTTATAATTAATATAATAATAATTATAACCCGTCATTTTAATATGTTGGGTCTTAATACGCGAACGCGACCTCAACAGAGAATATTGATACCAAATATTATAATATTTGAAATGAAGGTTGCATACGTAGTGCACTTCTACCGATTTGGAGATTGATTCCGGTCATAGAGTTAAGAGAAAAATGAAAATTTTAAATTCCATGTGCGCCCGTAGGCTGATAAGAAATAAATTATTTGATATAGCTGATGATGGTTTTATTTTCAAACGTATGAAGATAACATTGTAAATATTTAATTTGGTTGAAATACTACGAATTTTGTTCCAACAAAATGGGAAACGACAACTTTAAATTCACAAAGATACACCGAACTCTTCCCTGAAAAAAATATTTTCCAACATATGATCTGATGTTTCACACTGAAACAACTCTCAATTCGGAACATTTTATCACATGTGATAGCCACGTTCATAGGTTCAGAATATAAGGTAGAAATGTGTCAGCTGGCAAGCAGGTACCCATAATAAAACCGAAAATATCGCCATAAACGGTTCCATGAACGTCGTCATTACTCACGCAATTCGTTTCAACTTATTATCGGATGAGTTTTATGTGTCTTTCAGAAGTACCGGCTACCGTTTTCACTCGTTAAGTCGAGAATAATGACAGTGACAATGTAAAGGATAGTAAAATTTTAGACCAGGTTGGGATCCTTCAACTACTAGGTAAAATAACTACTTAGAAGATCGTAGAAGTAAAAGTCGGGGAAGTCAAATCAAACTTACGTAATTTATTTTGTCTATGTCAACGACAAATAAAAAAAAATGGTTTGATATTTTTCTTGACTCTGATCCGAACGCAACCTCAACTAAGAAGATTTGATATGAAACTCAGCGGGCTTGTTTCTTTTTTACATATATTGTTAGGATCCATTATTAGGATCAAAAACTAATCTTAAATTTAGTTGTAGTACTTACTCATTTTAATCACTCTTAAACAAAATTTATGAGATCATTTAGTTGTTAATCCAATTTTAATTCCAAATCACTATTAAGCTTAGTAATGAAAAGTTAATTAGATACTTATAATAACTAAAACGCTTCATAATTAACACGGTTAACATTTATTTCACTTAGCGTCTAATTAACTAAATTGCTGTATGAAGAGATTATTAATATTAATTTTAGTTAATCTGCGTTCTGTACTAGCACAGTATATTGGTCGAGGCTGTAGGTAGGGGGCAGGGGGTTAGGGTTGAACCCCTCCCCCGCCGATATGCCTGAACCAATTCACCGTTTTATGCATAGGTACTTATTATGCCATTTAAAAAAATAATCGGATAATTGCTTTTGATAATTGTGTCTCCAGTCCAGAGTTCAACCCGAATTCGTTTGGAGTTAGGTGGAGAGGGCAAAGCGAATTCCTAGGTGTGGCCTTCATTTTGGTACTGAAAGGATGTATTTACTCGGTAGGTCTTGCAAGTGGCATTCACTATGTTTTTTATTTTATTACATTATAGGCAAGTATTTGATCTCGATCTCACCTGATGGTAAGTGACGATGAGATCTACGATGGAGCATACTTGCCTAGGTAGGAAGGCGGCAGTAGATAGAGACGCTACATTCACTAGGCACATGCAGCGCAGCTGATCTGACCCGCCATCCATGAATGGCAACACCGAACATCATGCCAGAACACGGCTAGGCCGCTTGGCGACATGGCTTTCATGTCAAAATAGATTTTCTTTATTGTACCCTTGAAGCAACGCTTAATAGGAGCGGTGGGTATATTTGTCTATACTTAGACAATGTTGACTTTGAAATACTATTTAATGATGTTAATACTACCATAAAATCTGTTGTCCTCTTGAATTAACCAGTTTAAAATAAATTCTAAATAGTCCCGTTTTATTCGATAGTACATTGTATTAAAAACCTAAATATGAATAAAATTATACTTGTTCTAATACTAAATAAACCATTTCATTAAATGGCAACATTTTGCTTGCTCGCTAGTCTCGTTTACTACATGCTAAGTTATTATTCTGCAATCTTCTCATTCCGTGCAATTTCCATTCTGTTGCTCTGCATTTTTATGCCAAAATAAATGTTTTTTGTCTGGTAATATTTAGTATAAAACAAATGTTTATAATCATGTTATATTTTAAATAAAAGGTGTATTATATAAAGAGGACAAATATTATTTTGATGCAATTTTGATTTGAGGTTACATATTTTTTACCAGACAGGTAACATTTTCCTACCAAGAACGAGTACCACAGTAGTAAGCTGATAGTAAAATAGAGTTTTTTTTTAATAAATGCGATTTTTGTACAAAACATCTATAATACTACTATTGATCTACCGACTTTCGACAATAATATTTTTTTTTTCATTAGCAAAGCTGTGCTCGCTCTAATATATCTCAGTCTCCCCTAGTGGGCGTGTAAAATGAGCAATATAGGGGGACCCCTTTTCCACCATCACTCACTTCAAAACTGGACGCCGAGCGTCCAGCACTTTCCTAATAGGTAAGGCAAAATGTTCAATCTCTACTTGCTCCAGTTCAATTTGACAGTTAACGTTGAACCTCGCAAGCTTCGCGATACATCCTTTATTTTTTATGAATGACACACCTTAATTTTATACGCACTAATATGGCGTGGTGAACCTCAACTGGTCCACATCTCTGAAGTGCAGTTATACCTGTAGCGACCTCTTCAACCGCGCCACAAGCTACACAGATGGCGCTGCAGAAGCAGTCAGCGCAATTGACAATTCCCCATACAATCCTGAAACGCGCTATGAGAGTTTTCGGAGCATGTAACATATATACAAGATCCCGACAAGAACCGTCGGGGCATAGCGGCCGCCCCGCTAGGCATACCACCCGCCTGGCTGGAAGATCTTCCCTTTTCCGCCAAATACATTTATGTGAAAAAAGGTTTTTTAATAATACTTAATATATTTTTTCCAATCTGAAAGCTTCTACTGACATCTCCAGTGTACAGCTTACACAAAAAATCACTTGACCCAGATGCGAAGTTTCAGAACTACTTAAAAACTATTCGAAACTAGTTTCCGTTTTCTAGTTGAAAGGAAAAGCCCGCAATATTGGTTGCTCGGTCCAATTGGGTTGGTCGTATCTGCCGTAGATGCAATTATCCGATTGGATCTGCGGTAAGTTCACATTTAGACGGCGGCTAATTGAAAGGGTATTTAGTTTTAGTGAGCCGCTTTTAATTAAATGCTTAACATTTCTTTTAATATTTCGTAGAGAGGTTGTTAGCAAGTCAATGTGATTATTACGAAACATCGTTTTTTTTATCTGAAGGCATTGTCAAACTACATCGTTTATTCCAACTAGATGTCTTATTTTAAGGGGATATTATGCACTTATGATATTATAAAAAGGAATTCTAGTATAAATTCCGCCTCAGAATCAAGTGTATTAGAAAATGAATTAACTTCAATATTTTTTTTCTGAATTATTCTCAATTTTGATAGTTATTCTGCTATCCGGGGCTAAGACACATTAAAAAACAAAGATCCGAAAAATCTGCCCAATCGTTCTTGAGGCATAAATGGTGAATCTAACACGACTTTGTATAAGATAAAGATAGATGAATAAAAATAATAGCTATGAAGTATTATTGGTTAATAGCCGGTATGATGATGATGAAGGTGACTCAAATCGAAACACTTTTCAAAGTCGGGTAGTAATCCTCGTTTAATTCTTGATTCGGGGCGTAACATACAAGCCTGCTTAAAGTATCAATATCATAAATCCACACCCTCACGTGCACGTTGGAACAAGGCCGTACCTTTTCCAAGGTTTATGTTTAAGTAATGGAGCACTAGGGAGGGATGTAATGTTAGTAAAAAATATACTCGATAATACGTTCAAACCGTCTGCTCTTAAATATTCATTGATCGTAAACTGCCATTCGTATGTCGTTTATGATATAAAACGGAGAATAATGTTTATCGAGTGTAATGTGCCGCCATGGAACAATTTTAAATTATGCAATTAGTTAAGTCTATGAGAGTAGACAAATCTTGAAGTATTAGTAGGCTAAAGAATCAGAATCAGAATATTTTCTTTTTTCATGTACAGTACTTATGGATCGTCAAAATAGTTACTAAATGCTTAGATACAACTTTACCAACCGTTCGAAATGCCGTTACTATGGAGAAGAAGGGCAAATACTCTATGGTTGCTTTTTATAAAAAAAAAGTATGTGAGAACAGCGTAGGAAAACAAAAAAATATTTTTACCGATTTTCAGAAAATAGTGTTCAACTTAAATCGATATAGAATCTCCCAACACTGAATACTGGCTGGAAATTCAAAGGTATAAAAAATATTACAATCTACACGTAACAACTTTATTGGCAGTTAAACAGTTCTGTTTTTATGGTTAGAATATTTTATCGAATGTTTATGAATTAGTTTATGTCAAAAGGACATAAAAAGGAGACGTGGGAATGTGCGAATTTAATGAGATGAATTTATTACCGCAAAACAATCGATTGATTATAAGATGGTTGCTATAGACTACCACATTTGATCAAAGTATCCGATGGCCAGTTGGGCGCTATTAATATTTGATACTTACAGTCTGCACTTAAGAGCTAGCAACCTCATTTGTTTTTATTTCTACAACTTGGTTGGAAGAAAATATAGCCATGTAGAAATAGAAGCAAATCGTATTTTTCCGAGTTAAAAGACGGTATTGTAGTCACGTAGAAACTATCTGTTGAACTAAACAAGGCGAGGCACGCGGCAATAACTATTTGCACCGGATTCGCACTGATATGCGTTTATCAATTAATTTCATTTGAAGTTTGAAGCATTTTTATAGGACATTCATATATTTTTCTCATGTTCTAGATTAAAGATTTTATTAAATAAGAACTTGCAGTGAAGTGGCGAATAATATTTTCTACTCTTGTTTGCTCCTGATGGAATTCTTCGTGTTTCAAATCAATTAGTTTTACTAAGTACACGTTGTACCAATTCTTGACTTAATTTTGATTGACTGAAAAATATGGAGTATTTTCTATAAAATGTCTTTGTCAAATCTTAATAATTGAAAAATGTCTAACTTGTAATGAGTAATTGCCATTTTCTTATTCGACCTTCTCCTTCTATTAACTTCTCATATATTTACTATTTTAAATTTGTTGCCACATTTTTTTAACCTCACGCCAATGTCCCACCGACACAAACATCTACACATAAAATAAACGGTAACAGCACTGTTTTAAGGGCATTTTGATCGCACACCGACTCATTCCTCCCAAGATAGAGTTACGAAGGTTATCACTGAACATATGGACCTTTTGCGTCGATTTATGACGGACGAATACATACAAACTTAGAAACATCGTTTTCAAAAGCTTTATCAGCGAGACATAAGGTTTATATATGTCCAATGTACGCGTATCGATAAAGTTGTTTGTGTGGTGAAAAATTGTGGTCGGAAATAGATTTGTGCGGGATGGTTGTAGTAAATTTTAATGCTCAATAGAATAATGAGACTCATGAAACGGAATAATTGATATAAATGTTAGTAGGAGGCTTGAAGCTGGCAAATTATCTGATTCGTTTACTTTCTCTAATACATTTCTTTGTTTATACTACTGGTTACTTGGAATTAAGTTGAAGATTAATTTTCATTTGTTTAAATAATGAAGTGAACAGAGGCAGTTGATTTTTTTGGAAATATAGATGACCAAAAGATCTCACCGACAAAAATTGGGTCTTCCATGAGGCGTGTCTTAATGCTACGACAGAGTGTCTAGTAGTCTTCCCGTAGATACACCATATCTTAGTATACTTACACACGGATTTTAGCTCTCTCGTTCTATTTGACAATGGCGTCAAGATCGTCTTGATGTTCAGAGACCCATTCTGAAATGTAAACCTAAGAGTTTTTTTTATAACCGAACATAAATTAACAAATAAATAGCTGGTAATGTAAAAGAAAATACATTCACAAAAACTCGATATTAAATTCTAGAGGCGCGACTTGGTTGCTGTTTTATAAATGCAAATCAAAGAAACGAATGTTCTTGTGGGATGTTGAATTAGAAAACTTTTTCCTTGTTTTTAGTTCATACCGGTGGCACAAGGTGCGCGTGATTAAATAATTGCAACACAAGTGTACTACCTAATTTTCAGCAATGCCGTAATGATTTTAGGGTTGGGAAAACTGTCAAGAATCTACGTATCGATAGAAAGCCATATTCAATTATGGAAAAAATCAAAACAGTAATTGAAAAGATTTGGTACGTGTGCGGATCAACAAAATTACGCATAGGAGTACCGCATTCCTGACAGGATGTCTCTGCAGGTATCTTTAGATAGTCCATGGTTTTAATTCCAAAATGTCGCCCACCAAGTCTCGACAAAAATAATCAAATTCAAAGTAACAGTTTAATGTTACTTACTAAATTGAATATACAGTGAAAAATAATCTAGTATTACTCTCAGTGGGAAACCGATAACGTTCCGATACCATGATCAAGATTAATATGAGTCTTCCCATTATGTGAACGGTGAACACAACATCGCGTGTGACGCAATAGTTTGTTCAGAAACCTGCACAAAAATATATTTAAGGTAAGTCCAAACGAGCGATATATAACAAACGATACATTACGCGTTATTTACGCCATTTACATTAGACTCTACAGACAAATTAGATCCGCATTCCTCATTAACGCATGCTTTATTAATTTGTTTTACACACTGGCTAAGTATTGAAAGCCTTATTGATTATTCGAATAGGTTGCACCTGCATCGCCCGCAGTGATTAAAGAATCACTTTTCAAAACTGGAATTGAATTCAGGGATTTTTTTAGGACTTTGATGTTTTATTTGTGTATATTGATTTGGCCCATTGCAGAGCGCAGGTGCAACGATCGACTTTGCTCTGCTATTCGAACCCTAATGGTCGTGATCGTGTACCTTATTTGGGAGTAACTTACGTAGTAAGTTTTTCCGTTGTGCAATGGCATGCTGTCATGAAAGAAATAAACATACAGAGAAAAAGTAAAAGAAAACCTTGTTTTGTAATCAAATACGTCCTAATAGACTAATGCACCAATTTGGTTGTATAATATACAGACATACACTATGTAATTAAATTGTGACCTATATTAACATTGATAGTATATATTTACATTCAATGTTTGTCTTTGTACAAAATTTTCAAGTGATTATTTTTTTCAGTTACCGTTAACTGGAAAATGTAACCGGAGTTCAATCATAAGTCAGTCAGTAAGTATATTGTTGCTAATAGTTTGTGTTGATATTCGTTTTATTCAGCTGAGCCTGTTGAGGACTAATTCATAATCTTATCTTAGTACTAGTATCACAGCGCCCTAATAAATGCCATTGAGGTCAAATCCGCCAGGACCTCCAACTACCAAAAATATAATTTCACGCAAAAGCCAACTTCATTTTACAAACTGGTAAACAAATATAATGAATCAACTTGTTTTACGCAAAAGTATAACTTTTTTTATTTTAAATATGTTTAACAATGAATAACGCGTTGAATCACGTTGTTTTTGGGGTTTTAAATTGGTTTGAAACTGAGTACTATATTTTAAATATCTGAATTATTGTGTAAACGAACTCTACCCTTTAGCGTAAGCAGGAATTTCTAATGTAGTCGGCATTACAACTAATTATAACAACAGCAACAACTAAGAAACTATGTAACAAGGGCGTAAAATAACTAATTGTCAAATTCCTTTCAAGTTTCTCGAAATCGGATTAATTACTTATTGCTGTCAACCCCACGGGAAATAAATTACTTTTGTACTGAAAAGCAATGTTTAAATTCAACGAAGATTAAAATTACCTACGCCTAATACAAAAGACTTTCTAAAATAATGTTTACCTGATAAAACTTTGAGCTCCTTATAACAAATACTATTTCTTACCAACTGATAATGTCCTAAATCCCAGGTCTGAGCAAGGTTTTGATCCGGGTCTGGTGCCATTATTTTTTTCGGCTCCGTCCTACATTTACCCGGCGTTATCCGGGGAAATAGCCCGGCCTAATGGATTGTTTACACAATGAGTGAAAAGATTCACAATGGGACCTCTTTAATTTTAAATTCACGGTTTTAGTTGAGGGATAAGTAGTTTATTTGAGGTCTGGAATTAAAAATGGGCAGGCATTTATCTAATGTGTACCCTTAGTCCCGGTAAAAATAATCATGTTTCAGAATCAGAATCAGAATCGTATCGAATCAAAATTGTATCTGCTGTTATGAATCTCCGTAATACATCAAAATTAGAATATTTTATTATCAATGTAAATCAATGAATTCAGTACTTATGTATCGTCAAAATTGTAACAAAATGCTAAGCTACAACTGTACCATCCGATCGGAATGCCGTTCCTATGGAGAAGAACGGACAAGAAACTCCATGATTGCTCTTTTAAGAAAAAGAGCTTATAGATTTCGAGCAGTAGGTACCTACAACTCGTATGTTATGGGTATGTGAGAACAATGTAGGAACAGCTAGGCAGGCTTAAGCAGCTGGTCAAAAAAGTACTTACTCTAAGTATATAATTACAAGTGAATGACTACACGGTTCACACATTTAGAATGATGCAAAACTATTCATAATTATTTCCTATATCTAAATGACCGTATTATTTACCTCGCAAGGTTAGCTTTACCCATCCTCATGCGTATAATCCTTCCTAATAAATAACGGACTAGCTGATGAGGTCTATCATCGAGCGTCATCCCCGTACATTAGCTAACCCTACTGCATTAGGATGATAAGATAGAGTTCGGGTAAACAACCCATTCATCCTGTGCCCGGCTAATGACGCGCTCTGCGGTGAACTGCCGCATTTGTCCCGGGAACACGGGCGTGTACGAGTTGGTTTTGGTAACGAGGTGACTTTACACGCACGATTGATTCAATTATTTAATTGTGTGTCGATAAATGTACTATTTATATCGAATATTCTGTTTGTTACATACATAGATGATGTGTTGTAGATAGGAGAATGTAAAACAAATATAAATGTAGGTGGAAAAAAGTCCTGGGGTTTACAATTAAGTCATACTTATTGAGGAAAGGTTATCATGTAAGTACTCGGTAAACGGGAAATAGAAAATTTATTTTCAAAAGTTGCGAACCACTCCTATTAAAAGTTTATTAAATATAGTTATATTTCATGAAATTTAATAAAGTTACAGCAACATAGTTTTTTGATTTCATATTAAAATTTGGTAAATGTTACCCAATTCAAAATATTGAAAAGCTTTAACTTTATATTCCCAATGTTGCAAGTATTCATTAATTCAATCAATTTAATTGTCTCGCTGAGTTCCGGAAATCCGGCTGAAACAGTGGATTTATTGTACAATTAAAGTACATTTCGTTGATCGGCCTACCCGCATTTACTTTTTCAATACCATTTTTTATTGACCATAAATATGTGGGATATGGCTTTTTTTTCTCGTCAACTTTATAAAATTTCCACTTTTATATGTAGTAGTTATATGCAAATGTAGAGTTCATTACATCGAGACAAAAATAATGTTCAAATACAAAACTAATTACATCTAGAAAACCCTCGTAACTTTCGAACGTCAATTAAAATTTCAGGTTTACTTTATCTTATCTCACAAGTGGATTTCAAAACAGAGCTCCTAGCCTTGCTCTCTATAATAACTTCATAAATTATTATTAATCTATCCATGTTATGCCCGCTGGACATTGTCGAAATTCAAATACATTAACGGTGAACTTTATAATAGTAATTGATGGCTCATGTTATTTCATACATGTTCTGTTTTGTTCAGTGAATAATGCACCAATTAACCCGAGCGGCAGTTAGTAAACTAATACCTAAGCATTTTGCTTTAAATGCATCAACGAATATTCGACTGCTCCCGGCCATAAAACTGAGAGGTAACAAATCATAATCCAGAATAGATTAACGTTGGATGCTGATGGCTCCCACGAGCGCAATGAGCATATTATCCCCAGCGCGGGACATATCTCGCGTAACTCTTGATGGTAACTAGAAGCGATCAAGATACAAGATTCATTATGACGGGCCAGTTGGGAGATTGTAAGTAAAAAAAAAATGGTACCTCTCGTTTTATCTTCGTATGGGTATACTTATATACCTACGTGCTTTTTGTCAGACTATACATACATATAAATAAAATTGGAGTGTCTGTTTGTAATATTAAAATAACATCTTTTTACTAATTGCATTTGGATGTATACACGTTACCTATACCGAAACCACATTTTTTACAATTTTTGTCTGTCTGTCTGTCTGTCTGTTTGTTCCGGCTAATCTCTGAAATGGCTGGACCGATTTTGACGGGACTTTCACTGGCAGATAGCTGATGTAACAAGGAGTAACTTAGGCTACTTTCATTTAAAAAAAAAATAGGATCTCACGAAAAAAAATTAAAACTAATGTTGCAGCGCAGCGCCTGATTAAGTTTGATAGCAATAACCTGCAATGCGTCCCGCGGGCTCAGAATTGGCGAGCAGGCTATTGTCTACGGTTGTCTTTGTTAAATACCACGCGGACGAAGTCGCGGGCAACAGCTAGTTAGTAAATAAAATTAGGTCCTAGTGTTATTCATTTCTGCGTTTAACGAGTATCAGATAGGTATAGCTGTTTACCTACCTATAAATTATGTATTTATTAATCAATTAGAGCTGCTATAGAGTTTTTAAAGCAATTAGTTTCCTTTGACTCTGTGATCTCACAATCAGTATCACCTTCCTTTGATCAGAAGAAACGCTAGTTGAGCGCTGTCAGCATTTATTTTGCATAAACAAATTAACACAGAACATATTATTAAATCGTCTAAAATAATTAATGCCGAACCCTTTAGCTAGTACTCAATTTATCAATTTATTTTTCACTTTTACGTAATGCCAAGAACAGACGTATTTTCAATATTTTCTATCAACATCTATTTACGATCCTATTCGAAAGTGATCCACAGCTAGTTGTAATCTACTCAAGTGTGAACATCGCTAAACATGCGTGAAATGATCAATTGTACCCGCGCGCTCACGCGGGGGGTTGATGATGTCGTTTGTGAAGGGTTTTTCTATGAGATACGTTATTTTGGGAATGTTTCTGATAAATATGTTCCATATGGGCTCAAGCATAATACCTGTCTTTTTTATTTTTGCTATTAAGACATAATTTTAATAGAAATTAGACGAAAAAGCTAATTCTATAAATCATTAATATCTAACTTACTATATAGTAGGTTAACAATATTTTGCACTGCCTGAGTTTTAAATAGCAACTATAATAGTTGAATGAAAGATATTATGTGGGGTAAGCAGGTTTCATTGAATGCTCATTTCTTTGTTTCAATGCCGTAAAAAACAATGAGAATGCAGAGACAAGCGTGCTATAAATTGACTGAGGTGCATATCTTGAAGCACATTAGATAATCCTTCAACAGGTCTCATTAATTATGTTCGCTACTAAGCACAGGATAAACTGACAAGGATATTCATTCGCTGTGGACAAATAGCAAACTTATGCAACCATAGTGTTGTCAGCTTAATTTCGCAGCATAATCCAGACTTAGCGCCCGCGCCAGCGCTAAGAATAAAAAAAATATAGCAGCGAAAGCCTGGCTAACGGGCAAAAATCACGAACTAGGGTAAAAAGACAACTACTCTCAGCGCTCGAACGTTGTATAAAAAATATAATTGTTGTTTTATAAAATAAATAAATTATATGTAGTAAAGCAACAAAGATAAATTTTATTTTGCAGACATGGTTTGGGCGTGCATCGTATATAAGCAGTATAGCTTAATTATCGTCGAATACAAAGCTACTAAACAAAGCCAGTATTTAGCTGCAAACGAGTCGGTAGTTTATTACGTGATATTATGTAATTTTAATTAGTAGATTTATTTATTTAAACTGGTGATTAACAAAAGCAATCATAAGCTGAAGGATACCCCATCCGTGCAATTCTTAGAGGTCACTGATTACACGTAACTCTCATAATATCATTAATATCATAAAAGACCCGCTATTAAATTTGCTTGCTCATTTTAATATAAAAACACATTATTTTACGATATGGCGTCGGACAATTTTTGTCGAAGGTAAACGTTAATTTTAGGAGCTGTCGACAATGTTTGCGAGTCATGTTAAAGATAATGTAAATTAATGGCTATTCATTATGTCACGTTTCAATTAACTTTAGTTATCAACCGTAAATGGCAACATAATTTTAAAAATAGCTGGCCTCAATGTTCATTTTCATTGTTTTATATTTAACGCCCATTCCTTGTGCTTAATTATAATTTTAGAAGCACATACCTCGCATCTTTGCAACGATCATGGTGACTATAATTAAAATGTTATAAGTACCCTTCCATAAGGTTGTTTATTCCTAGCAGAGCTTTCTTGAGGTTGTCGTTGCATTCCCATAGTATCGTCCTAATGAGGTGCTTATGTTAGTAAATACGAGGGCTCTTGCGGCTTTATGCGCACTAATCCGCTTTTTGTGGGATCCCAAGTTTCACTATATTAGGAGTTTCATTTTGTATCTTTTACTGCGTGAAATGATTAAAGTAAGTGCATGTCATAAATAGACTTCAATTATATCGGACCTACTTCTATTATCATTAAGATTACAGATACATTTAAATATACGGATATTTCAATGTATATGAAATATTCATGATTGGGTTTTGATATATGAAGAGTAGTAGTACTCACACATACTCACACATACGAAAATGTATTCACAACTTTATTACTTGAACTGTGTTTGTGTTTATACTAGTAGCCGATATGCGTGTCGTCAGGATGCTTAGAATACATTGGCGGCTCATAAATAAAGAAAACCAGCAAAACAAAATACGTAAATACCCACCTTTTATCTTTATCTGAGTACCCGCCTATCAGTATATAAAGTATCCAAATTGAATTCGCCAACATTAATAAAATGTGAAAACTTTACACTAACACCGCGATCCCATCTCATTTAAAACAGATAAAGTTACTAAGAAACTTAGCACCAAATTGAATTCAGAGCGAGAGAAACAAAACAAATTGCTAAGTACCCCATTCGGAGTGTTTTTAAAACAAATAACGTGTTTAGAATGTGAGCCTGCGTAAGATAAAGCTATTAATTGCTCGGTATTGTTGTGGGTACAATAAGTTGGGGAATAAGTTTCTAAATTTAATTCCAAAACGTTTCTTGCGAAGTGTCTGCGTTTGAATACACACGGGTAAAAAAATGAGGAACCGCACCGCATCTCATATGGGATCGATATATACAATAGGTTGTAATAATGTAGTCTTTTTTATTATTCGTAAGCAAAATTAAATCTATTGCTCCTAAAAGTCCGCCACGCGAACTGCTTATTAAATAGCGGACATATGTCAAAACCTTAGATAGGACATTGCTTCCCAAAAAAACCGTACTAAGACCCGAGATTTAAGCCGTCTATATATAAATTTCTATGTTTTGATATTGCTTTTACTACGGCCAACTTGGGTTTAACTCAAAGTTGTTTAAATGACTTCCAAGTTAACCTTGATAGCTCATTTCTGGTGAAGGGTTCTCAAAGGGTCTTATAAATTAGGAAGGTGGAGAGCGGCTATACCTTGCCAAGGATGACACCTAACTTTGGATGGATCGGTAATGATTGAATCAGCTTTACTGAGCAATTTTCGTTTGGAGTGTTTGAGTATTAATTCTAGTTTACCGCACCATAACTTTCACCCTATTCTCACACAAACTTTGACTACCACGATTAGAGGTCAGTCACAATCTGTAACCATGTAGGTGAACACATCGTAGTCTATCTACATAACAAAAGTAGATTTAAATCGGCTTTTTATAGACGCCGCGTTCTCGCTCATGCAATGAACTACCCGTATGTTTCCACATTGGCACCCAAAAACTATTACGAATTAGATTATCGTCCGCAAAATGACAGCGTTATACCAACAAGACAATATTTTATTAACCAATAGAAGGCCCGTGTTTATAAAGTATCTGTATTAACATTTCAAGTACTTTCAGCTTATTTTAATAGATTAACACTAATTATAAGTGCTCATGTGACCAGATGTTTATCTCGCCATATTTTGACTGCAGCATTGCAGCTTGGCCATTACGTTGCAATCTGAATGGCTGGTGAACTACTATAATTGAACTCGTAAATTCAAGCCGTCCACCAAAAAGGTCAACAGCTTGGCCTAGTTCACGCTGTATAAGTACTGTTCATATCTTGTAATAGTTATGTCAGGAGATGATTAAGCATTTTAGGAGCTTTGATGGCAAGGATAAAAGAAAAAAAACTTAAAAAACTAGGTAATATGTGTCACAAATTCGCAGTGGGATTGAGAAAGAATAATTGATTGGGACATAATTATTTAAAGTTCTTGTATAATTTCGGTCTTTATGTGATAATGTGTAAGTGTAAGTTATATACTTTTATGTACAGGACAAACAGTTTTTTGTCCATCAGTGTCGTTTTGTCTTTAATAATAACTTAATTGATAGCGTTTAAGATATATGGAAAGTTTGATTAAGTAATATAATTTTCAAACGCCAACATATTGAATTCAATTTATATAAGATTAAACCAAAAACGTAAAGTGTAAGGCGTAATTCAGACACTTACTAAGACTTTTAAGTCTCCATAAAATGCCTGTGTCCCAAATATTAAGATATATACGCCACATTTAGTAACCAAATTTATTCAAAGAAAATTTTACTCTCTACATTAACGGTTTGCCTCTACTAGTAATACTTCCTTCACCGAGTAAAGCGTGAGTTATATTCTTCATGAAACAACGTTAAGTTTACTGTTGCACCCACCTCTATTGTTACCAAATAAAGTCTAGTTTGGAGGTTTGAACGTTGGATTAAGTTGGTCATAATTTTACGATCGGCAACGTTTACATATGTCTCGGTGAATTGGGATCGTAAAGCCTACGCGAGCACATCGCGGATTCATAATAAAACGTTGGATGTGCTCACAATTCGAATGAAGACGGATCTTGTTCGTTTTACGTCAATCGAAAGACTGAATTTTAACAGCAGAAACGGTCGTAAAAGAGGTTTATTCAAATTACCAAGTACTTCTTGAAGACATCTTAAAATGTTGCGCTTTTTTAAGATTGAATTTATTATGGCTGCGTAAAATTTGCGCGCAACGAGGTAAACATTTACTAAATAATTCGTTATCTAATTTAGTGGCCGTTATTTTTGTGCTGAATATTCTACTAACTGAACTTGAACATCACATTATTGAACTGAGTCTTAAGTACCATTAATTTGATAAGGATTAATATATAAAACGAACGGTGAGGATGATTTTACAATCGGCAGTATCAGACACCCGGCTATAGAGAAAACGCCGTCTAATTAATATTAATGATTTCATATTTTGTAGGGTTGTTGGAACACGCTGTTAAAGATAGCGTGTTAATAATTGTTAATAAAAATAAATTAACCTAACCCTATTCTAGAAATATAATTAAAAATCTGATCGTAGTTTCTTAACATTTGACAGTAATCCAGTACATTGTTAATCCTAATAAACATCCTGTACCTTCGTGGTTATCCTATCTATACTATGATAAATATAAATCTTTGATGCAGCAGATGTTGTGCAACTATTTATTTTAATGGGAGTGGATTATCAAGAGTCGTTAGATGGGCAAGAATCATAATATTGATAGCAGATAATAGGTAGGTATCGAGCACACCAGGATGAACTACAAAAAATCCAAAATCATTGAAATTGAAGTCTGGCTCTCAAACTATTATGTTGCCATCACAATACATAATAAAATTGATTTAAATAATAATAATCTTACAACGAAATCTATATCGTAAATGACTCCAACACGTAAACAACGGAAATAAGCGGCTCCGAGCCACCGCGGATATTGAATCGTGTGGACTAACTGGGGCGCGTCGGGAACGTATAGAAAATCTATTTCAATACGGACCGTACTTACATAATATGCTCCTACATATGCAGCTGAAGAGAACTATGTCAGCGGTCACCGCATTGAAATCCTATTACACGATAGAAAGCATTCATTTGAAATTTTGCAGACCATTCAATCGCCTTACACCTGGACTCAGTCCAGCTGTAAGAATCTTACTTCTGTGGAAACTTGTCTACCAGATATTTTTGTCTCCCGCTTTGCAATGGAGGGAAGTGGATAATTTTCTTCCAACTCCTCCTATTTTTATCTTTCGTTTAATTTCGTGCGGGTTCCAAGACAATTCACTTTATCCCGGGACTCGCCGAGGGTCACACCTCGGTGTCTTCATTGGACACTACTGTAGATCCTGGCTTACAGGAGTAGCTATGGTGGGAGTGTGTGGCGGGCCTAGTCCCATATAAAAAAATACCATTCAATCACTTCCTATAATAATTTAAAAAATCAAGACACATAACAAAGCTTGTAGGATAGCAAGAGAGGGATGCGATGTAAGCAGCGAAGCGAACTAAGCAGGGTCGAGACCACCAGGCACTTATAATTTACTCGAAGGAAGCTTAATTACATTTATACAACAAATGAGTTGAACTGTGGTTTTATATTAACTAAGGTCTTCAGCTCGCTCAGTAAAACACTTATATCGCGTAGAAAGTGGAATTTTTAAACATTTTGTTTACAGGGCGTATTTAACTTTCATTCGATCTTACAGTCTATTCTAAATCATTATGCTATTTTTTGTTTCCATTCTGAGGAATGAGGACGTTTCTAATTTAGTTGTGAAGCACTCATTATACATAAGTGAATTTATAAATATCAATGAATTGAAGCTATTTATAAAATATAAGACTTTTGTTAATTTTGGATGTTACTTTATAGGTATGTAGGGAGCGTTATGTTAAGCTCTCTGGCACGAGTGACTTCTGTTGTTCTTCAGTTAGTATATAAAAATGGGAACTAATTTATTTATAGATCTCAGCACGTATTTGCAGTAAATCACGTTGGTAAATAACTACTGCAGTCTATTGTATCCCTAATAGTTACAATCTGTACAAAGCATTTTGTAGTAACCAGCCCGGCTATTTACACGGCAATAACGAGCGGAGATATTGGACGTTACGTACCAAGCAACGTGTAAACTGCGTATTTACGAGTCCCGTTAGCAATTCAAATGAGAAACAACTCATTCAACACGAATTTTAGTTCAGTTTAAAAATACTTTTTTTCGTAAAAAGTACACGTACCATTGAATATTCATTATATAATCGACTATATATAGGTACCAAAGCCATCTTAGAAAATTATGCTTACCCTTAATAATATTAAAATACATCAATAGCACATTATAACAAGACAAACGTCGAGTTCGAATGGGGTCGAGTCACCTTCGTCCGTAGGAGAATTAAGTACCCTCGAGATACCCTACACGTGACCCTGGGTGGTGCCAACCAGGTGACAACTCTACTGGTGGTAGGCTTCGGCCGTGGCTAGTCACCACCCGCTGAAAAAAGCCATGTCGCCAAGCGGCCTAGCCGTGTTCCGGCATGATGTTCGGTGTTGCCATTCATGGATGGCGGGTCAGATCAGTTGTGCTGCATGTGCCTAGTGAATGTAGCGTCTCTTATCTACTGCCGCCTTCCTACCTAGGCAAGTATGCTCCATCGTAGATCTCATCGTAACTTACCATCAGGTGAGATCGAGATCAAATACATGCCTATAATGTAATAAAAAAAAAAAAAGTCAACCAAATTCATTCAGTCATTAATGACGAAGTTAAAGACACGTTTTATATGCCAAAACCAAAGTAAACTTGAGTTCTAACTTCCTAATCCTAAATACTACATTTGCGCACAGAGCCAGCCAAAGCTAGTTAACAAAGTTTGACATTTACTACCAAAACTTCCGCCATGCTCTCGCACTGATAATTGCTCAATTAACCTTTTAATAGGTACCTAATGAATCTTTATAACAATATTTCTCCCAACTTATGCGTACGAATAGTGTCAATCCTTGTATGCTTACATTTATATAATAATAACACGAGCGCTTTTAATGTTCCACTTTTGAGCACGGGTCTCCCATCAATGCGGGGGGGGGGTGAAGGGGGATTTAAAACAGTTCAATATTGGTACATCCATTTTTTATGCAAATATGATATTAGTGAGACGCATACGAGGTGGGCGGTGAACTCTTGGCTGCAAACATGCAGGTCTTATAAGCCATCCTCAGCTGGTTTTACGACATCCATACAAAGATAGCAGTGATGATACGAGTATCAGTACCAAACGAACTGATTTACAAGCAACAACTGTGAGCTGTATCTTCCATTTAAATACCCTGAGACTGAATTAGCATTTATATTCTACATTTGGTCTAGACATTTAACTGCTACGTGACCTTCAGCTTATAAATAGATCCTTTTACTATTGTATAATAAGATTTCTGGCTACAGTAAGGTAAACTAGTTATTTTACGTTTGAATTAGACTGTATTTTGCTAAAATATATCAAGGTTTATTATTGTCGTAGGTAACTTTAAGACAGTATGATAACTACTTACAACTTTGTAAGTAATTGGCGTAGATGTATATCTTATGACCACGATCTTCTTTTCTGACGGCAACAGACACTTTCATAGATTACCAATAGCTATAACGGTTACATTATAGTTGAGACATTGCACTGACGATAAAATCCAATAAATAAAAAATATTGATGGCACAAAAATATTATTTTACTACTTTTCTATTTGATTGTAAAGTTTATTCGGGTAAACTTGCTCCCGTAACATTAAAAGAACAATTAACGAAATTAAAATTAAGTTTTAAAATATTGCGGTTCTTTCTATTAAATCGCACAAGGATAATATTTTACAAACATTGTGACCTACTGACCTGTGCGTCCAAGAATAATGCGATGAGCGAAAAACATCGCCAGTACAGAATTGAGGAGCAGTAAACTAAGTGTCACTTACTCTATATCTGTTTAAGATTCAACATACTTTAATTGTAAACAATATGTTGTATTATTTTACACTGAAAACGAGATTACTGTCATAAGGTAGCCTTTAGATAGCCTTTATCACCAACTTTAAATTCTGTTTCAGACTTACCTGTCCTTAATAATCGTTATTAATACACGTTTTTCTCCAAGAATGGACTAGGAGACATCTGGAGAACGCTGGTACCTATTTTGGCCAAAACATCAACATTCACATTCAACGTGGGCTGCCAGTTTTCTGGGCGCCCTGTCACTCGATATAAGTTGGATTCTATACTTTTATACTCATATTATAAACAGGTAAATTATTAGTTTGTGTCCTTGAGAACTATGGATTATATGATGGATCTGATCCAAAATATCCTTAACTCATAGAAAGTTAAATTATTCTTGAGCGGTATAGGCTATGTTTTATCGAGGTGGCGCGGGTGGCGCCGCAAGCAAAAGCTAGTTTATAATGAACTTGACTTTCTGTCCCTACACTCTCAGGGGATACCCGCGTGCCCTTGTTCATAATTATGTGCTAACATGCAAATTTACTGTTTAGCGTAAAAACCGGCCGTGGCACGTGACAACCAACTTAATTTTCACTTTCATCCCTATTTCGCGTTTTTATAGCAAGCGAGTTATATTATTTACGTAATATAATAATTATGTCTTATTTTTATGTGTACCTACTATCTTTGTTAGGGTGAAAGGGGAAATGAATGGTATTTAATACAGATTGTCAGATCTCTTCTAGATAACATAATGAAATGTCCCACATCTCTTTGGGGACGTATATACTACGAAACTTGAAATTCACTCGGTGTATAGCCCGAATATTGACGTGTATTTAATCTTGATTCTGTGTCGTTATCTCTTAGTGTTGAGTGTGAGAGACCCCGCGTTTATATTTAGCGTTAAACTAAAATAAAAATATAAATGATACTGTTACGATGCGTATAAAAGAGGTATCGATAACTCGAGAAATAGTCATCGAAGCTTCTAGAAACAAAAACGCATTGTTGGGTCCAAGGTCCCCTATCGATCTGTGAAGAAAGATCTAGAATCGTCAACAATGTTGCAACCGGCTTCCGGAATATACTTCATATTATTTTTATTAAAATTATTATTAGTAAACAAAAGGCGAGGACAATGCAATTCCTGGAACTACGAGTTCTCGGAATAATACCGATTAGACGAATACAGCTACGTACACTAGAACATTCTAGCGCCTCCTTATTACCGTGTACATAAGGTTCATTTTCCTTATGGAACATTTCTGTTTAGTGGGTTTTTATCGACACCTTTCTGGAAAGATCCACCCTCGCTATTTTCGGATTATAAATAGTGTGCAGGACCAGCGACGACACAGTTTCTATTTGAAAGCGATAGTGAACACATCTCTCGGAAGCGAACCTAGAAGACTATACCGGCGACTCTAGCGAATACTGTGGACTACTGTGTTTCTAAGTGATTTGGTGTATTGTTGTTTAAGTATTAACTAGTTAGTGTACTGGTGTGTACTATAATTGCCTACTGTGTGGAGAGCGATTAAAGTAATTTTCACGTAATCGGCATTTGATTACCCCCGCACGTAACAATTGGTGTCAGAAGCGGAATGCCGTTACTACCACGTGAAGACGAAGGACGTACTCCACGAACCAGACGGCAAGTGGAGATGGATGCTGCACGTCAACGTAGCCGTGAAGAGGAAGAGCCTCGGGCTGATGCTGAGTTACCAGCTGGAACTGTGGCAGCACCAGGGGTTAGCTCACCAGACATGAACATGTCAGTACTGCTGGCTTCTTTGCAGGAAATGATGAGGGCCAACCAAGAAGCCAGTCGTCAGGAGCTCAACCAGAAAATGGCTTCTATACAGGAAATGATGCAGGCCAACCAAGAAGCCAGTCGACAGGAGCTTAAAGAAAACAAGGAAAAAATGTCTGCCATGCAGCAAATGCTCCAGACAAACCAGGAAGCTGTAGTAGGGAAAATCGATGCCGGCATAATAGCTCTTGGAGAAAAGGTAAAGTCTCTTGAAGACCGCGTGGATGTCCTAGACAAGGAATTAATTCAAAAGACTGGCAACCTTGACGACCGCTTGAAAGCCCTGAATAAGGAGGTTATTCTAAAGAATGACACTTTGGAAGACCGCTGGGAAACACTTAATAAGGAGGTGATGAAGCTAAAAACACATGGATCTATTGCAGTGGCTTCACCATCATCTGCAAAACTTGACCTACCACGCTTCGATGGGACTGCATCGTGGTCAGCGTTCAAGTACCAGTTCCAGGTACTTGCAAGTGGTAATGGCTGGAGCAACGAGCAGTCTTTTATGGCTCTTACGCTTGCTCTACGAGGGGATGCCTTAACAATTCTGGAAAACCTGCCGCCTGAAAGAAGAACGCTGGAGACACTAATGGAAGCATTAGACACGCGCTACAGTGATAAGCACCTGGAACATGTCTACCGAGTGCAACTCCGTGAGCGATCACAGAAGGCTGGTGAAAGCCTCCAGCAGTGGGCCCAGGAAATTGAAAGGCTGGTTCGTCGAGCTTACTCATCGGCACCAGAAGTTATCGAAGTGACCCTGCTGCAGGCATTTGTCGATGGCATAAGAAACTCAGAAGTTCGAGGCGCTGTGAAATTGGGGCATCACCAGTCATTGAAAAACGCACTTGCTCATGCTCTTGAGGTGGAAGCTGTGCAACAAGACACGAGGCTACATAAAGTTAGAGCGATGATACCAGAAGAGAAAAAGTCTCGGTTTGTCCCCACGTGCTATGAGTGTGGAGAAAAAGGGCACATTCGGCTCGAATGCCCTAAGAAAAAGAGAAGGGTCACGGACTCCGAGACCCAGGTCGTTCAAGATACGCCGTTAAACTAAAGGTCGCCAGGGCCGCGGGGCGGGCGCTGGCTGGTCATCATAAAGCCCCTACAGTAACCATAACTCAAGTTTTTAATGGGAATAGTCTGATCCTCGAGGGCACCGTGGATAGTAAATCTTGTAGTTTAACAGTGGACACTGGAGCTTCGCGTACCATTGTAAGACCAGAGCTATTGAGACGCACCATAATGTGGAATAGACGATCTCCAAAATGTCATCTGCAGACAGCCACCGGCCAGCCAGTATCCGTCCTCGGCGAAACAGACGTAAAGATTAGAATTGGTGACCGAGTGTATCTACAGGCAGTGCTGATTGCTAATATTACCGACGATTGCATTTTGGGACTGGATTTCTTGAAGAATCAGCAGTGTATTTTGGATGTTGCTAAAGGAGTGTTAAGGTTTCCTGACCAAGAAGTTTGTTTGCAAGGAGCACGCCCGTGCAATATTTATTGCCTGAAGGACACTACACTGGCGCCGAAATCAGAAAACTTGGTGATAGTGAAATTTCCTCGTAATATTAAACAAAGAAGATGCCTCATTGTTGAAGACACTGGAAATTACCCACATTTAATTACAGCTAGGACCTTACTAATGTCGAACGGAATTGCTAAGGTGAGAATCCTTAACCTTGGTAATGAAGAAGTTCACCTGAAGAAGAATAGTGTGGTTGGAAGATGTGAGGAAGTAAAGTACCTGAGACGATTGAATAGTGATACGGTTAAACAGAATGGTACCGACGTGAACGAGGATCACATCCAGCAACTACTGGAATCTTCTAAGGAGAATTTATCGGCAACAGAACTGCAGCAAGCCAAAGATCTCTTGCTGAAATTCAATGACATCTTCGCTACTGGAAATGACTGTGGAAGGACAGGGCTCGTAAAACATCGGATCGACACAGGCGACGCCAGGCCTATAAAACAAAGACCACGACGCATACCATGGGCAAGAGAAAAAGAAGTAACAGATATGATTAAGGATATGGCTGATAACAGAATAATTGAACCTTCTACGAGTCCGTGGTCATCACCCGTGGTGCTGGTGAAGAAGAAGGATGGCAGTACAAGGTTTTGTGTGGATTACCGAATGTTGAATAACGTCACAAAGAAAGACAGCTACCCCTTACCTCGGATTGACGACACACTGGACATGCTCAGTGGTATGAAATGGTTCTCAACAATCGACTTAAAAAGTGGCTATTGGCAGGTAGAATTAAACCCAGAAGACAAAGAGAAGACAGCCTTTAGCACTGGAATTGGAAACGGATTGTGGCAGTTTAATGTTATGCCTTTTGGGTTATGTAATGCTCCAGCCACATTTGAGCGCCTTATGGAAAGAGTGATGGTGGGTTTACTCGGAGACGTATGCCTGGTCTACCTTGATGACGTAATCGTTATGGGTCGTAGCTTCAAGGAGAACCTGAAGAATCTAGAACGAGTGTTCACCCGGATCCGTGAGGCTAATCTAAAACTTAGTCCAAAGAAGTGCGCTTTATTTAAAAAGGAAGTCAGTTACCTTGGACACGTCATATCAACGGAAGGAGTCCAAACCGACTCTGAGAAGATAAAAGCTGTCCAAGAATGGCCTGTTCCAAGAAATAAAACAGAAGTGCGCGCCTTTCTGGGATTATGCGCATATTACAGACGATTCATTAAGAACTTCTCGGACATTGCAAAACCGTTGCATCGACTCACAGAAGAGAAACGCGATTTTATCTGGGACCTGACTTGTGAGGAAGCCTTCAGTGAGCTCAAGCAACGGTTATGTGAAGCCCCTATTTTGGGGTACCCAAATAGAGATGGAAGATTTATCGTGGATACAGACGCCAGTAACACAGGAATAGGTGGTGTTTTATCTCAGATACAGGGAGATCGTCAAGTTGTCATAGCATATTTCAGTAAGTCACTTTCCAAACCAGAAAGAAATTACTGTGTTACTCGCCGTGAACTACTTGCTGTGGTGAAGACTTTACAACATTTTCAGAAGTATCTTATAGGAAGGGAGTTTACTATAAGAACAGACCATGCTGCTTTAAAATGGTTGTTACAATTTAAGAACCCAGAAGGTCAAGTAGCTAGATGGCTCGAGCAATTACAGGAATTTAACTTTGAAATAGAACACCGAAGTGGAAAAGGACATAGCAACGCCGATGCTTTGTCACGAAGACCGTGTGCCGAAGACTGCAAGCATTGTCAGAAGAATGAAGTACGGGAAGAGGTTAAAGTCATTAGGACATACGGACTTGATGACGAGTGGACTGGAGTCAGCATGAAGAAGGCCCAAGAAGAGGACGATGACCTTCGACCTATACTGGACTGGAAACGTCTTGGGAACAAACCCCAATGGAGTGATGTGTCTGCTCATAGTTCGACCACCAAAAGCTATTGGGCTCAGTGGGACAGCTTGACTCTGGAAGACAGTGTACTATGTAGAAAATGGGAATCCAACGATGGAAAGGAAGTAACCATGCAAGTCGTAGTACCTAGGAGTAAGGTGGCCCCTCTTCTGCGGCACATTCACGATGGTGTTTCTGGTGGACATCTTGGAGTCAAGAAGACCTTAGTTAAAGTAAGACAGCGTTTCTACTGGGTCGGTTGTCGGGAAGATGTCGAGGATTGGTGCCGTAAGTGCACTGCTTGTGCTTCAGTGAAAGGCCCACAGACAAGAAGCAGGGGAAAGTTAAAGACGTACAACGTTGGAGCGCCATGGGAGCGCATCGCTATTGATGTTGCTGGACCTTTTCCTATGACAGATGATGGGAACAAGTACATCATAGTAGTGCAAGATTACTTCACTAAGTGGCCCGAAGTCTTTGCGACACCGAATCAAGAAGCTATAACTGTGGCGAAGAAACTGGTCCAGGAAGTGGTCTGTCGATATGGCGTACCCATGGAACTTCACTCAGACCAAGGGCGGAATTTTGAGTCTGCCTTATTTCAGGAAATGTGCAAACTGTTGGGAATCAATAAGACCCGTACGACTCCAGCGCATCCGCAGTCAGACGGAATGGTCGAGAGGTTCAACCAAACCTTAGAGAACTACTTGGCTAAAGTCGTGGACGATCATCAGAGAGATTGGGACCAATACATTCCGCTGTTTCTGATGTCCTATCGATCTGCGGTGCATGATAGTACGGGACATACTCCGGCCAAGGTAAATTTCGGTCGAGAAATAAGGCTCCCAGTCGATGCGATAACAGGCACGCCACCCGATAGTCCTAAGCCTGTTACGGACTATGTGCATGAACTTCAAAACCAGCTGGATGAAGTACACAGAAGAGTACGGGAGAATAATCTTAAAACTAGTACAAGGATGAAGACCCGGTACGATCGGAATTCGAACACCAACGGGTTTGAGGAAGGAACACTAGTGTGGCTTCATAATCCGCTTCGCAAAAAGGGAAAGTCTCCGAAACTTCAAGCTCGCTGGGAAGGACCGTACACCGTCATTACAAGGATCAATGATGTTACCTTCCGCATCAAGAAAGGACTTAGAGGAAAACCAAAGGTAGTCCATGTGGACCGGTTAGCGCGATATCATGGCTCGAATAATGCTCGGGACGAGCATGACTAAGAGGGGGGTAATGTTACGATGCGTATAAAAGAGGTATCGATAACTCGAGAAATAGTCATCGAAGCTTCTAGAAACAAAAACGCATTGTTGGGTCCAAGGTCCCCTATCGATCTGTGAAGAAAGATCTAGAATCGTCAACAATGTTGCAACCGGCTTCCGGAATATACTTCATATTATTTTTATTAAAATTATTATTAGTAAACAAAAGGCGAGGACAATGCAATTCCTGGAACTACGAGTTCTCGGAATAATACCGATTAGACGAATACAGCTACGTACACTAGAACATTCTAGCGCCTCCTTATTACCGTGTACATAAGGTTCATTTTCCTTATGGAACATTTCTGTTTAGTGGGTTTTTATCGACACCTTTCTGGAAAGATCCACCCTCGCTATTTTCGGATTATAAATAGTGTGCAGGACCAGCGACGACACAGTTTCTATTTGAAAGCGATAGTGAACACATCTCTCGGAAGCGAACCTAGAAGACTATACCGGCGACTCTAGCGAATACTGTGGACTACTGTGTTTCTAAGTGATTTGGTGTATTGTTGTTTAAGTATTAACTAGTTAGTGTACTGGTGTGTACTATAATTGCCTACTGTGTGGAGAGCGATTAAAGTAATTTTCACGTAATCGGCATTTGATTACCCCCGCACGTAACAATACATTACGTCATTAGCCGGGTCTATTGACCACGCAGCGTTTCGAGGCTGGCTCTTCTATTTTCTTTTATTATACACAACATCGCCAACTCAACTTGCAGTATAGACTTCTGGCTCAAATTAGGTGTCATCGAAATATCAGTATTAACGACATTGACCTATAGCTAGTATAAGTGCTTCAGTGATTATCGATAACCTTTTTTTCCGTTTTTATTAAAAATCCGTTGTTTAAACCACTGGTGGACGCGGTGGTGCGTGTTAACGCGCAATGGTAGTTTTAAATCGAATTGCGAGACGCCGTGTCCGCGCCACCGGCGAGCAATATTTTAAAATCAATCCGTATTCAAACTTAATTTCAAAAGTTTTCATTGGACATTGTTAAATATGGACAGATTGATGGAATGTTTTTTGTTGTTTTATTGCAAGTGCACTGGTATTTTAATTATTTTATCTGCCAACCCAACAAGAGTAGTCAAAGTATTCGGTATTCTGAAAGTCAGTTAATACAACGCATTTCAGTATGGTAATTAAAATTCTGTACTCAACTTGTTTTCCGTAAGCCGGATTAACGGAACGCCATTACATAGAGAAATGACATAAAGCTTATGTTGCCAGCCGTCATCACTACGGAATGATTGGGATTACAAAATATTTTAGCATTAATTGGCCAGGCAGCATGAATTATGCTCTTTAAGACCTTTACTTAGCTACACAATAAGTTACATCAAGAAATCAATGTTAATAAAATAATATTTGTAGCGAAGGTTGCCTACTACATAAATAAAATATTTTTGTTACTTTAGACACAATCAACCTCGGATGACACCTAAAAGCGTTTCCAAAGAAATATACTATTAAACTTCATGTGAAGATAACCTATTAATTAAGTATTAAAGACAGTACCTAAGAAAGTAGCACTCCGACATGCAGAGGTGTTTGATACAAATCGGATAAAACTCAGCGTGAGCTAATAAAGCCGCGCTGCCATAGGCGGTCGTAAATCAGCGCGCGCGCAGATTATCAGCAGGAAGTGCAGCGCAGGCAAGAACAGCCTTGGTATCGTACAATAGGTCGATTAGCGCACGCTATGTTTAAATGGGTGTACAAATAAATGTCCAGCTTAATAAGATTGTATCAATGCCGCAAGCCTGTAATTTTGTATAAAATAATTACTTAGATCTAAATATGTAAAAACAAAATACTATCGCTTTGTGAGCCGCCTTATTTCTTTTGAAGTCGGTTAAAAAGGGACTACCAACTTCTAGAAATATATTTTTTACAGGTAAGTATTAAATGTTATCGCTGATAAGGCCCAAGAATTAAAAGAAAAATAAAATAATATTTCATAGGCAGAAAAATCTTTTGTCATTTCTTATCGCCAAATTTTTGTGGGCTACGAAGTTGTTTTGATATTTTTAATATTAATGATAGGGAATTTGGGGTTGGGATTTTTTAATTGAAGTATTATAATAAAACGGCTAAACAAGCTTAAAACCAGTCAACTTAACTAATTCTGGGCTATTGTATGTATTTCAGGTTGGTCATCATACAAAATAAACATTCGGCCCCTACATAAAGTTGAAATCATAATTTCCAGAAAGTTTCCACACGTACAAATTGGGAATTTCAGTCTCAGCCGTAAATTATCAAAAATTCGCTTTATACTAAGAATATTCCGCTTCCTAATCTGAGCTCCGTTTTATATTTTTTTGTAAAAAAAATCATTCACTTTGAAATAGGTTTGTAGTAAAATGTCAATCAAATATGGATTCAGTCCCTCCGTCCCTCTATAAGGAAATGGTACCTTTGAGATAGATCGGATTTAAAGGATCTTTATGGTATGAGATGAGATAGGATCCGTTCCCTCCGGAGCCTGGTCGTATAAGTTGTAAATGCTTTTATTGGAACAATATTTTCGAACTAATTCGATTGGATTCCTCTGGTTTTATCGATACGCCGGCGGAGATTGGGAAATAAAATAAACTTTTTCTTGTCTAGACTTGCGAACTTAGAATAATTTTACAAGTCTAAGCCTCGGGCACACGCTTACTTGTAGAATAGTTTGCACAACACACGACAAAAGCCGTCCATATACGCGTAGCCTTGACTGCGTTAACTGTTTAAATTTGCACATAAATAAAAGCAGGAGTCTTGAATCTGGCTTTATTTGAGGACCTCATTATCTCAATGCGACCCCGCTTTCTGTGCTGCGGTTTCGGGGTTAAAATCCTGGCAGGGACAAACTTTGTGTGATTAGCACGAGTGCTTGTACCCGAGTCATGAATGTTGATCGCCCTCAGTCCATTGTAAGGTACCCATAATACAAGCGTTGCTTACTGTAGGACCGTATGGTTGGTGTGTTCGTCTGGCGATATTTATTTATATAAAATCAGAAAAAAAGAATTATATCCAAATTGAGAACCTCGTCCTTTTTTAAGTCTGTAAAAAATGGCTTGCACCCCTATAAAACGTAAAATCTCTGTCACACAGGACCAGCATATAATTTGATAGAAAAGTATAGACAAGTACATACTCAGTTAATACAGTCTGCGCACAGTTACTACACTCTCGAGTCATTCACCTCACAGCCTCCCCGAGATAGCTCTGCTGAATATTTGATGATCGTAACCGCATCTCACCAAACATTACTGAATAAGAAAACGCCGCGTGCTTTATAGCTGCTTTAACTTAGTCCAACTTAAATAATAAAGAGAATTCGGTTTTAAAATTTATATCCATTGTTAAAATTTCGAAGTTTTTATTCTATATTCTGTAGAATTGTATGTACACGCCTGAACGATTCATTTCAATATGTGAACTTGGAAAAAAAAAATTGCAACATTTAATCTAACATCCAAATGGTTTGCTAGAAGATATCATAAATTCAATTAGTCCTTGTATTTAGTGAGAATAGGAATCTAAGTTTAATACTTACTTCAGTATTTCACAGACTATATAAAATAAACGATTAGATAGACACGCTAGAACATAATTTACAGCTTATCGTAAAAAACTTAACAGCAAAGTCTTTATCTAGTTAGAAACTATAACAGCGATATTAATAAACTTTGTCAAAGTGTTGGGTATGCGAATAAAGTAGTTTTATCTTGCAAAAGTTTGGATAAACAAGTGCACGTCAGGTGGTATCTACTATAGTACTCAGTATTTGTACACCGAGCGAAATGCATTATTTTCAGATGTGAAATTTGACAGAATGTATTTTTGGGAGCAGGTTCCGCAACTATAGGAATATTGTTGAATACATATTACCTTCAATGACATCCTCACATCATGGTCTTCCGTAACTCGCATCCATCAGCTTCCTGTGACACGTAAGATATCATCGGTTCACCTTGAGAGGCTGTCCTAAACTACGTCTCCTGCCTCGTGCACGATCAAAAATTACTTTTGTTTAGATTAGTTAGGAAGTTGCGTATATTATCATAAGATATATTTAGATTCAGGTATTACGTGGGTCAAACGAAATTGTCGCGCGCGTATCACAATTTAAAAACATAAATAAACAAGATAGGTGCTTTTTAATTTAATCATTATTTTTCAGACAGTTCTTAGGTGAAAAAGAAAATTAAGTGTTTGACCTAAGTATGCTAATGAGCTTAACGCTTGCTACGTTTTTGTCAGGGCCTATGTGTTTTCGTTCTTGTGAAATTATGCGGCTACACTGTAATACATTACTCGGCTTTGAATATCGCAAGGAAAGTTTTTACTTACGTGTTACATTGAACTAACCTGCGGATAGAATTTATCTGCGAGTTATTTAAATGTAGCACGTATTGTTACCTATTCAGAATGAATATTTTGATGGGTGTGCTGGTTAAAAAATAAAGTAGGTATTGTTTTGTGCTTTACTTTTATTAGATTGACATGTTTACAACACGCCCAAAATAATAATCTATACTAATATTATAAATGTGAAAGTTTGGATGGATGGATGGATGGATGGATGTTTGTTCCTCTTTCACGCCCGAACGGCTGAACGGATCTGGATGAAATTTGGCACAGAGTTAGATTATAGTCTGGAATCACACATAGGCTACTTTTTATCCCGGTAAAATGTATGGTTCCCGTGGGATAGATGTTTTAATTTTTCATACTTTTTATCGCGGGTAACACCGCCGGGCGCAGCTAGTCCTTTATATAAATATAAATTGTTTTTCCAACCTTATATTTTAACCTCTAACATTATTAACTAGCTGTCCCAGCGAACTTCGTACTGGCTCAAAATCAAATGTGAATCCTGATCAAAAGCGGCTAATACTCGTAAATTAACACTACTTCTTTTATATAAATATACAATTTCGTACCTAATTTTCTATTGAAATCCACAATCCGTAGCTAAAAACAAACTCCAAATGAAAGGGGCACTTGATTTAATTCAAGCCACCGGAACTGGCCAATTATAATGTCAAAGCGGAAAATTGTGGGACAAACAAATCACGTTGAGTCAATAAACCAAGGCGGGCGACTGAGCAGCCGCAGGGCAATGGTCCTCACTTCCAATAGACGTTTTTATTAAGACATGAAGTATGTATCTTTTAGATACTAAGCTTCCTACAATAGTAGTGAAAACGTGAAAAAGTTTGATATTTGAACATAAATTCCTTATCCGAAAAAACACGCTCTCACTAATAAATATACGACCGCAAACGTTCCCCGCGTCGCGTGTTTGTTTGAAGCAATGTTCACGCAACTCCGGTGCAGCGTGCCAGCGGAGCCCGCTCAATCCAAAACCCTTTGACAAGTTTTCGTATGTAACAAAATAGTCCATTTAAACTGAATAGGTAACAGTAATACCTGCTAGCCAGCCCTGTGGCTTATTTCGAATGCAACAACCTTCGTAGCGTACTGCTCGTAGCGTAGTCATCGTAGCTCGACAGCGTAGCAATCACACGCCTTCAAAGTCCTTTGTTTCCTCAAAAGCCGTAGTAAATGGTTTTATTTGAGTTTAAATTCATGCCTTTTTAAGGTAGATTACGCAAGTTTGCAACATGTTTCATCAAGATTAGAAAAAAATACTGACTGCTTATCCTTAGCAATAAATCTCCTTGATAAGGATAACATTCCAGGAAAATTTGAAACAAAAACACCGTTTCGTATTTTATTTCGTTATTTTTATCTTCTAAGGTTCCGACCAATATTTTATACAGTTTTTATGTTCTGACAGGCATACAGTTTTTAAAATTATTCCAGGTTAAGGTACATTTTACCACTTGTTCATCGTCTCTCATCTACAATAGGACAATCTTACCGCAATTTTCTATCAGCCGTAACGAGTGAGCGCCCCCGCGGTTATTATCCCCGCCATTGTCGACTGCCAGCAATTAGAACATTATCTGCGGCCGCCGATGGGACCTATTGTGATGAACCGTTCATCTAACGCTGTTGAATGCCCATTGATTCAGTGAGACGGGGATAACGAGTAGTCGATAAATTTACTTTGACATTCCGTGAGCTTGGAATAGAATACGGTAGCTAGTAGCTTATGAATAAATGAATCTGACGTGCGTCACTTGCGTCTACTAAGCATATATAAGCTTAGTTTTTTATGCTTGAATATGTTGTTCGCGACACTCCGCCTGTTTTATATGATTCGTCTGGTCAGCAAATATTTTAACACATGCAAAAATATCCATGTTATGCTAAATTGAAAATCTCATTCGGTGAGTGAGTAAAATACGTACTTGGCTATTACTATTTGAGATGATATGTTATCTCGTTACACCGTTAACCGGTGATTCTTTTTACAGTTGGGCTATAAAATTAAAGTTTTAACTAGCGCTGATTCAGTGGGGCGGTTGCGCAAAATGTGATTGCAACGCGACCCCAGTTCAGGGTATGAGTGAGAGAATATGCAGTAAGTCAATTTGAGTTTTTTCGTCTTTGAGGAAACGTTACAGTTATTTTGTGTATTTGATGGGCTATAAGACCAGCAGACCGGTTGGGGTGGATAAATCTATTACCTACTAACACCCATTATCTATCTTGTATAAGATGACGATTTTTAGTGTAAGTATATGTGGCATTAGAACATTGGCTTATTAATGTTTTCATCTACAAAAGTAATTTGTGAATGTGGGAACCATGTACCAATTTACATGTAATTATATACTTAGACTTTTTAACCAGCTACTCAAGCCCGCTTAGCCATTCCTATCTTTGTTTTCACATACACAATGTACTACTCAATGTATGAGATCTTTTTAAAAAGAGCAACCAGGGAGTTTCTTGCCCGTTATTCTCCATAGCAACGGCATTCTGAACGGGTGATAAAGTTGTAGCTTAGCATTTTGTAAAAAAAATTGACGATTCATAAGTCCTGTACTTAATGGTTTACATAAATAAAAATATTCTGATTTATACTGATTCTGAATGTTATTACAGAAATATATTTATATCCCATTAAGGGACATTCTAAAGGATTTTATATCGCGTTGTTGAACTTAACTCTCTGGTGTTGTTGTAACTATGTGGCGATGCTCGCGACGACGTCTTTGTTGTGCGAACAATGCACTCCTCCTTGCTCCTCGCGAGTCCTCCGCTGATGAGTCGCACTGTAATCCAAGACCGTGCACGGTGATACTAATGAGACAGAATCATTCTTATACGTACGGCTCGAATCTATATCTTGAATTTCGCTATACTAAATTAACATTCCAATTTTGTATATACATAGACTAGCACGCACCGTGGAATGCCACCTTAAATTGCCTAAAGATAGTTACGTATATTATTAATAACTCGATGTTCTGATAACTAGTGAAGCGGGGCTCAGCTCAGTGAAAAAATCAAGTAACGTAAATATATAATTTAAAAGCTCAAACAAATAAAAATGTAAAGTTAATGCAATTTCACGCGTTTATTTTTCACAAAGGGCCCATCGAAATCACTGCGACAGTGATAATAATATCTATAAACGAACATTCTGAAACAATTTATACAAAAATCGCGAGCTTTACGATCCCGACCTGGTTGTGATAAAATGTTAATTGCATCTTTTGTGCGGGCGCGCGGCTCGTAAAAAAATGTGGTGGCCTTTTGTATGGATGCTGTTTAATGTGGATGCCTTGGACAGCGTTTTACGTTAGTAAGTGCTAGTAAATTCGTCGGAAAAAATAATTAAAAATTATAGTATTTTTCACAAAAAAAAACCGGAATAAATCTAAAGATTTTATTAGTATATATGGTGTACGGTATAATAATCATGAGTGACTTGTATTACTTTGCTTGTGACATACACATTAGACATATGTACAGAATGTTGTCTTGTCTGTAATTTCAGCCAAGGGATAGGTCTACCGTATAGACACTGCTGTCCTCTCCAAACAGCTAAAAATCTCCAAAGATCATTAGTGCATATATATATTCTTCAAGCAGCAGCAGTGGAGGCTGAGCGACTTATTGGAATCAAATATAGTCAAATATAGGTATAGACATTTTGTAGTTACTTATGATACTTATCAAGATTAAGTTGAGGATGAGTAGCCGAATTATTACTCTAATCTCCTCCGCACTAAGCTATCATAAATTTATTATTTAAAAAAAACATATATATTTTTCTTTCCTCATATTTTTTATGCAAAAGTAGCATGCAGAGAAACGATAAAAGAACGTTTTTATTTCGTCACCATAAAGTAAGGAAAATATTTAATACAAATTAAGGAATCAGTGAATAAGTATCGGGTTCAAAGGAAACGAGAAACGGAAGCGGATAAAGCTGACGAATTCAACGATGATGTATTTTTCAGACAGCGATAGGCACATCGAAAATGTTTAATACAACGATTGAGGGTTTACCAGTCTTTAAACACTTTTGTTATTGTACGCTTCCAATATACAGGATATTTATATTGTTTGGAATCGCATCCTCACCCACCATGTATATATTTTAAAAGAAAAAATAAAATTTACTATTAAAATATAAAAATAGATACTATTGATTTCTTATATTTACGCGAATACTACACATTGAAATAAAACGAATTTTAAGAATTTTATCGCGGTTTTTTTTTTTTAATTGAAACGTCGTGAACGTAAAATCAAAAATAAACCGCGATAAAATTCTTAAAATTAGTTTTATTTCAAATAGATACTAGTTGAACGTGAGGACCTGGACAGCTATATGGCTGATTTTGTTAGTTTCTCGTGATCACTTCGTTCTTTAAAATTATTACAAAACTCAGCATAACTTTAATGTATGATAATAAAGAACAAAATATGATCGCTCGTTCAACAAATTCAATAACAGCCGAATCTCCCCGCTCCACTTCACATGAATAATGTTCGCGGCCCACTT
Organism: Pheosia tremula; assembly: GCA_905333125.1. Classification (NCBI taxonomy): domain Eukaryota; kingdom Metazoa; phylum Arthropoda; class Insecta; order Lepidoptera; family Notodontidae; genus Pheosia; species Pheosia tremula. Next base: position 240,566 of record HG995403.1, on the reverse strand, counting down.
GAGCGCCGGTCCTCTATTTACTCAGCCGCCCTAGTCTAGACGAGGCCCTCCAGTTTTTACTGAAACGAGCCCTAAGTCTTGTCAAGAGGCGATATTATGAAAAAGACGAATAAAATAGAAAAATATTTTGTACATAAATTCTTGAAAATTGAAATTGTTGAAAAAAAAATCCACTTTGACTATAATATTCATGTCTGCCTTTAAAACCACGCTAGACTTAATAAATTATTAGTTATTGTCTAAATTTTACGCCTAAATGGAAGTGATGGTTTTAATTCGTATTAAAACATTGCTTAACAAATACCCACTACTTGTTTTGTCTAATCGAAACATGGAATTAAAATAATAATCTCTGACACGTTATCCCAGATATTCAATAAAAAAAACAGTTTCTGAAAAGAAAAATATTAATGTAGGTAGGTACTTTACATTACACAACGTTTCAATCTCTCCTTCACTTCAAGATTGAATAGGAACTACTGCAACACAACACTTTTTATTAGCCTGAATGAGCAGCGAAGACCTTTTTATTGAAAGGCTGAGTTTCAGAAACGGCCCGAGCGCATCACATCGCCTCTTTGTTAAAAGTTGCCTCGTTGATGCTACACAATTAATTTACCGATAGTTGTTTAGTTGGGAATAGTGCAAACTCTTGGGTTAAGGCTTGTATTGTGAGGGGGCACAACGTTATATATATGATCTATGAACTGTTAGATGCTCTAATCTCTGAGAATGGAAGGGATCTTTGCGACATGCAAAGGTACTGCACCTATCTCAAAGTTTACACAAACAGAGTTAATTATACAGTTTTTTTTCACTCCTCTTTACTCCTCCTTCCGCATCTGTCAATTTGCTCAAAACGCAATCCCCCTCTTCTCTGGCGTGAGCAAATTAATTTAACTTTTAAAAATAACCAATACTAGGTTTAGCGGTTTGCTCAATGCACATTTGTTATCACCTCAGTCAAATATATATGTCATGTGAACAGCATAGTTTTCAACAAGTCGTACTTTACAAAACCAGTTCATTGCTGGTGTAATAGACACCGGTAAAGCGTCTATAATCGACCATAAATCTGCAGTCGGCAGCACGTAGTCAGCTGAAAATAAATCACGGCGGATGGGGCTTCGGTAGCTGCTATATCAAAGAATGTGCCAGCAAAATTGGCACCTACATTCTTGTATATCTAATATATGTCGCCCTTAGTCAGAATTGTTTACCGAGTTAATCCTTTTTCGTTGTTATCAGGTATTGTGTTTAATCGATAGAGACCAGTGTGTGGCTCATTATTGTTGATTTAATGCAACTAACGCTACTCTAAGCACGCACAAAACAGTAGTTAATATAGAGTTCTTATATACCTACCTGTACTTATATGAAGATTCAAGAAACAACCTCTTTCAATAGATTTATTACTTCCCCTACGCCCATCCGCATTATTCGCAGCCACGTAGGCACATGCAAATGCTGGTTATAACATTGTGAAGGGCTTTGAATGAATAATGCCGACCGTTGGAGGTATATTTCATTACGTATGTAACAGAGGGCTCTTCAATAACAACAGGGTGGGTGCGATTGTGAAATAAATTAGGATGTCTTATGAATGGTTTTAATTAATTTGATTGTCTAAAGGTATACCTAGTAGGTTGGCAAGAAAACTTGGTTCTTTTGTTAATCAAGGGAAATTCAAACTTGTCTATTTGTATTGGGGTAAGAAAATGTATCTGTGGCACTACTGGAAGGATTACTGCTAAAACCACAATTAAGAAAATCAGCAAAGTACAATTTTCCAACATGAAGTTATTAAGCCCCATTGAGTTATGAACTCATCAGACATTCCACAACGCTTTGCATAAACGCAACTACTTGACTCCGAGTTGCATCCACTTGAACACAGGTCGACTTGAAATATTAAACAAAATAGTTCACTGTATTTACAAAGGATTTCATTTGCGGATAAGAAGATTTAAATATCAAACAAGAACTGGAATTAAAGTGAGTGGTAATACAAGTGTTATGTAAGCGTAACGTAAGATTTAAATGAATTTGTTAAGATTGTACCATTTATTCGATACAATCTTCATAATATATCTTTATAAAGTTCTACTTAACTCTTGTTCAATTTCATATGGTCCACTTATATAGAAACATATAGGAAGTACCCTCAAACGAAGGCTGTGCCTAAAATCAATTACATTTTTAACGGAGTCTTAAAAATACATGAGAAATTTGTTAATTGAATTACAGCAAATTCAATAAAAATACATCACCCGTTACCAATAACATTATCAAATCGAATCCATATTTCCTCACAGAAACCGAGATCAAAGCGCATCGAATGAAATGTGGGGGAGAACGAATATCTCAAGCATTCCATTCGCGTGATATTTGATTCCGCCGCCGCCCGCGCCCCGCGCCGCGCTCATAACATGCGGGAATTCTTTGAAATTGATCTGTTCCGCATCACACGTTTCCTTGTTTTGTATATGGCCTTAATGCGTTAAAAGTTTCCGGGTTATTTGGTTGATAGCAAGCAGTGGATATAAAAAAATCTATTTCATGTATCCTTGTCTATGCCCGCGTCTTCATACGCCTGGACTTTAGTTCTTTGGTTATAACACAATAATACTGTTATGTTGAAATGGTATAGATATAAAAATACCTAATGTTAAAAAATCGTACACCCAGTTCACCCAGTAAGCTAGGTGTAAACCTGCCACCTGAGTAGTGGGGATTAGCTTAGTGCTTTTTGATACCAATTTAATTGGAATCTATTATATCTTTAGTTATGTATATTCAAGTATCTAAGAAATATTATAGCCAATTAAATAATTTAAAATAGTTGACTTTCATACATAAATATAATAATCAAACAAACAAGAAATACGGACATGTGCAATGTAGGTATTTAACAAACAACAAACCTGTTTTAACTTTGAGGGTTAAATAACCAAACAAATACAAACTGATCAAATGATAAAATTTCTATCCAATCTCGAGTACGACACTAGATTTCCCCGCATATTATATCAAACATAAACGTGACCCCTGAACTAGATTAAAGTTAACATAACATTATAATGTTATGTAAGCTTTATTCCGTTCACAGGAAGGTACGTTTTTGTAAACCTCCTAACAAAATTAAGTAAAAAGTTTAGATCTTGTCAGCTACAATCCCGTCAATTAGATCTCTTGTATAGGATTATGCTCATAAACGAAACAATATAATAGTTAGCTATGAGGTACGTACTTCTATCTATCATAGCATAGAATAGTTTAGTGCTGAACATGAGAACTTATAGCCGAGGATAATCGCTCTTCTTCGCATCTCTCTTTAGACTTTTTGTTTCGTTTACTCATTCAGCAAGTAAAAGTATAGTGGTTTCAGAAGTTGAACTAATGGTAACTCCCAGATGTCCAATTAAAGTGGTATGTATTAAAGAAAAACGTTTTGCAGCCTCACGTATTGACGGTAATGAGTAAACATGATCAATATTCATATACTTATTAGCTAGGCAAGCTATAACCAAATTACATAAACCCTGCAACAAATCATTTGCACAGAATAGATTTCTCACCGGACAATAATCACTCAGCTTCACTGTAATTAGATAGCCAACAACAACTGTGAAAACAGTTCGCTAACTATGCGCAAAGAACTGCGTGAGACGCCCGCAAAATCTATATAAGTAACATAAAAACTGTAATCGAAAAATATCGTTATATCGAGAATGGTATGGTACAAATTCGAGTGTGAAGTGTTGGTTTATGGGCTGTTAAACTATTAAGGTGAGTTGTGCGTGATAATAGTGCCATTAGAAGCAAAAATCCCATCTTTAGTTCTTGCAAAAGTTCGCCGTCGGCATTTAGTGCCGAACATCTATTTCAACAGAAATTTGCAGAGACAGATACTTTTATTACATCTTGTTTAATTATCAAACATTCTTACGCCCTAATCCTAAAGCAATCGTAAAAGATGCAATAAAATTTGTTATAGGCGTAGTAAAAGGATTTTCATTTATGAAATTGTGTTTCTATATAACTGAAAATTCGTTTGCTAGCAAAATCGTATAAAAATGACAATTTTATGAAGAACTCGCTCTATCCCGCGACTTTGCCCACGTAACTATCGATTTCTGTTGCTCGATCCCATGTAGCGTTATAATATCATTCTAGGCGAAACTTAGTAAACATTTAAAAAATGACACAGACTATTGTTTAATTTCCAGTTAAACGAGCCATATTATTTTATTATACATACATAAATAAAATATGCACGGTCAAAAATACACAGATATAAGAATCTTAAAAACCGGATTCAGAAACTTTGCATTCAGATACGACCATTAGAATATTGCACCAATGTTTCAAAATATTATTTTCAATATACAGACAGCCACAAATTGTGGCAGAAATACGCCTTTTTAGATACATTTCCATCCAATATCAACTTTATATCGAGTCCATTCGAAGTTCATTGACTAGTCAAGCACATTCCGTGATTGTCAAATTAAGCCATAAAGGCTATCAACGAGGTAGTAGTGACATTAATTACTTACAGTTTACAGAACAGGATATTCCAAGAATAATACTTGTACCGTACCACAGTTTTACCAACACTGGTAGCCTGTGAAATGTGAATATTTAAAAAAAATGCCAATGCATAGCTAACATTGTGGTCACCTACGGGAATACTTTGATCATTCAGCTTAGACTACACCCAGCTAGTGTATACACGGTACAGGTAAGGACGAATGTAATGGGAATGTTTTGATGCAAATTCAACGTAGCTAGCTTCGTCCCTCGAAATCTGTGCGAGAAAAATGGTCACACCCTAAAAACGGAATACAAAATAGACCGCGCATAGTTCTGTCGCGGCCTTTACGTTAGTCTTGTCCCAAGACTAACAAAGCCCTTTCCTAAGCTTCTCCGAGTCCACGGCGTTAATGTCCACCGCGCGCCGTGAATAACAACTAGTCTTGGGCAAATAAACAGTGATTTCATACATTGCGCCGTTATTGCCGAGCTTCGCGCGCGTAAAATATTACGCGGTAATAAATGTAATCTTTTTGTTAGTCGTTTGTTATTCTGCGTGTGTGCTGACTAACGTTCACGTGTTTTCTATTCTATTGCCAAATGATATTAGCAATTAGATTTATAGCATAGAAAGTGAGTGGTAGGTGAAAATCTACAGTATTTTTCTGCTTCAACTACGCAACGTTGGCTATCCAGCAAGAGTTTTAATCCTTCCTTGACTTTCTATTATACATTTTGTGCTTATACATACTGGTTCCTGGATATCTTAGTACATCCTTGAGACAATAAAATGTTATTATTATTATTTCAGACCAAACACAGAGTTCTCTAATAGGCAATAAGCAACTGACACCTATTTAATTAAACAATAAAATTTTACTTCATCATAACACTTGTAGAGTGAAATTTAATTATTAAATTCAATCTTTGTTTCAAGAAGTGGAGAGGTCCTTTGTTATTGTGATTGTTCGAGTGGGAACTGATATTATCCAATTATATTCCGAAATGACTTTCTTAGAAATAGTTATTACTTTATTCTATAGTATGTTTTATAATTCGAAATTGAATTTGTTATCTAAAAAAACATTTAAAACACACAATTATCTTTACAAACTTCATCTTAACGAGAGCTTAGTAGTCATTCAATTTTGTACCACTACAAGAGCAGTCTTACTAAGTCCCTATGTACACTTACACTGCAGAAATCTAGAAAAGACAACAGGTTGAACCAGCTCAAAGATGCAAATAAACTGTAATCCCATTTTTAACACAAAATACATCAGTTTCAAATCCTTAGAATATGGAGGATACAGCGAGTCAAAACGTAAACATCGCTGGCAACATAGCTTGCTATGAGAACCACTCTATACAATTTTAAGTTGTACCAGTAAAAAATAATTTCAACACTAGCTTTAAGGCATTGAAGTTCAATTTTGTATGGAGCAACATGTTGTGAATATAAATCCAAGAGGAATAGGTACCGCACCTTTGTGGAGTTGTCACGAGGCGGTGCAAAGTTGAACCGCTGTTGGTGATATCTATTGTTGTGAGGCATGTAGTTGCTACGCAGATGCATCTGTTACGTCGCTTTTCCGTACAGCGTGCATGATACACTCCTGTTGAACTATGTACTCCTGGTACAGACAATTGCATAAACAGAGTCATCTTTGATTTCTACTTGAAAGCTTTAGTGTGTGCTTATAATGTTACAAGTATCTACATAATGCTAGATTTATTAAGCAATTCCCGATTGCTATTTTATTCAACGTAGTTCACATACGAAAAACAAACATTCAGAGTACCATACTTTATTTGGTATTACATAACAACAGCGGTTTAGTTGGTGATGACGGTTTTGAAGATTCATTAATTAGAAGATTCTTCATTCGCGACAATCGTTCCTGTGGAATTTACCGTGAGTCCCGTTGGGCTTGATAGGGCTGTTAGTAAACTAAGAAAAACCATCAATGAAAAAGTAGCTGCTACAAGCGTGGACCAGGGTCGCAGCATTGTTGGTCTGCAATTACTTTCCGAAGCGTTATTGCCAAGCTATGAGTAAGTATTCACAACATTTTTGTAGTACGAATTACTAGATGCAAATCAGGTTAAGTGCAAATAAATTTGTATAAGTATAGGAAATATGATGAGATATAATGTATTACTACTATAGGATTACAGCTTTTTATTTGAAACACTACTGTTTATGACAGAAAACGGTTAAATTCTCTGTATCATTTACATTTAATTTAAACCTTCTTTATTCATTTCTAATAGCAACAAATTATCTTCACTTTTCTCGCTACACTAATTACAAAAACACGTAAAGTTCCAGAATTCTATCAGTTTTAATAAGGCAACTTTAAACCCCATCATGTCGCAATTAATTTTATGTTCGAGGTTAAAGTTGAATCGTAAAAAGTTTAATAACCTCTGTAGGTACTCACATTTTGGCAAAATTAAATAATGTTCTAGCTTTTAATTTAAGGGCTCAACGAAAGAAAATGGTTTAAGACTTATCCTAAAAGTTTTGTAATGCACATTGATAAGTGGTCCTTTTCTCTATACTTCGGTATAGGACAGTGACCTTGTAAATACTTAAGTAAACGCGTTCGTCGGAGGAACAACAGTAAGGCAGAACTTAACAATAATCTTCCAAAATTATTCCCGATTTGACATGAAAATGGATATCAATGACGAATCTAACCTTATTTCACGTATCTTCTCTTACCTCATTCAAATATATACCCTACGACGTCAATGTCACGGTGTAGTTTTAGTAATATACCTTCTTTCGGATTGCTGTCACAATATTTCTTCAGATTTCCACGCGCGACAAATACATATTTATCGCGACATTTATTACGTAACTTTGATTTATAAACTGACTACAGGAGCTCTGAAACTTTATTATTTTATGCTTATAATAACTTAAACTGTGATTTGATTATATCTAACAATTTTTTTTAGGCATTATTTTAATTTAATTTAATGGATGAACACACCAAATATACGGTCCCACACTAAGCAACGCTTGTATTATGGGTACCGTACAACGGACTGAGGGTGAACTCAGTATATAATACTTATATAGATATTAAACATCCATGACTCGGGTATATAGATTGGTGCTCATTACATAAAGATTGGTCCTACCTGGATCCGAACCTGGAACTCTCGGAACAGAAACACCAAATCAGGACGTGAATCAAATAAATCTGTGTTTGGCATTGTTATTTTTCAGGCATCATAATAAAATCTGTAGACTTTTTTCACCTATTTATTGCTAACCTAAGAAACATGTACCTGTTTATTAGAATTATTACACATTATCACCTTTTCGTCAGAGCAATTCTCAACCGTAATTAAGAGGACATTAACTAAAAAAATATTGTGTACTTTAACAGCATTAGGCACCAGAAAGCACCCTACAGTGTCTTAACCAAGAACTTGCCGTTTTAAATGGTATATAACACAACAATTTAGTAAGTGCCTCACCGGTAAAGTCAGTTGTTGCTCAAATAAATAACACGGCTTGTCGGGCAGCCGCGAACTGAAACTTGGTTGCAACGTCGTAAATGTCACGGACTACCTGCATATACCAGGCAGCCTTGGAAGTTGGCGCACACATTTGTCTTAACTTTCTTACCTCGTGACTTCGAGACGTCAGGCATTCCAGTAAAATTTATTTACGGTACACATTATTTAAGGGTTGGCAATGCCGTTTATAAAATTCATGGTTGCATGTGATATTTATTCAGTGAGATTTATTCAATATAAGTATTAGACTAATAAAGTTGTTTTTATTAGTACCCCGCACGTTATATTATATAATGAATCGGATGTTTTTAAAATCACCAGTAATTTGCGATAAGCTTATTACTAGCGGCTTATTTTCCTACTAACCAAGCTAGCGTTTGCTAGGAGTGCGCTCACGTTAGTAGTTAATGACCCCTGTAACTACAATATTTATAATATAGTCACTCTCTACGACTTTAAAGTGAGAGATATGGTTCAATTTTCTTCACCGCATGTCATGACTCAATTGTCTAAAGGGACTGATGGCGTCATCAATCAGCGTGTTTGCTGGCGCCCGTATTTACCCACAGCGACCAAGTGCTCGGTAATCTACTGATTGTAATTATGTATTCCAGAACGTGGGTTCGTATTCAAAGGGATGATGTACTCGTGTGTGTTCGAACACGTCACATATTTAGTCAGTTCCAGTTATAATATATTGATGTAGTTAAAATCTTTATGAATAAAACAAAGTCGTATTAGTTAAACCATTTACATAATCAGAAACGGGTCGGCCGATTTTTATGATGTTGAATTTTTTGAATTTGTCTCCGCCGCAAATAACAGAATAATTATTCAAACGTTGGGAAAATTCACTAAATAAATTAGAATAAAGACAATTTATTTTCACCTACATCTAACTATGAGGCATTTTTTGTCATTTGTTATCTTTGACTATTTTCTTTTATTGAGAAGTTTCTATTTGAAATATATCTGGGTTTTGCTGTCAAAAATTAAAATATTATTTCATCGAACTAATAACATTATTATGCTTCAGTGGAATCCGAAAGAAACCCTGACAATAGTTTTGAACTTATCGGAAAATACCGATGCCGAGTAATTTTACCTGAAATAAATAAGTCAAGTAACATTTTAACTTTGCGTATTAATGAAACTCGTAGTATTTTTTTATGCAGTATCACAGCGAGGCAGGTTTTGTGCTCAAGCAATGGCCCACGATAAAGCCCGGGCCGTTTGCGGTCAACGCCTTGTTTTACTCTCGAAAAAGTTAAATCACCCATGCCCCCACAGTTGGCAGAATACTGATAATGTGGCTGTCACAGACGACTTAGCAAGGTTTTAAAAGGGTGCTTTTATACTAAAGAAATTAAATGCGAGTCGTAAAATGTCGTGGCGCAAAGTATCCTAAATGATTGTTATTGTAAGCGACAATTAGTATTTCATATATTATTTATTTGTACTAAAACTCACATGTAATCACTAAGCTACTATATATGGCCTGATTGCCATATTTAACCTAGGATTCAAGAAGCTAGCTCTTCTAACGGTTTCTCCCTATTAAGGTATTTACATGTGAATAACTAGACATGCGAAGGTTTATACCAGCCAGTGATGGCGGGCGCGAATCTTTTCACGGGCAATTTCACAATGTTTCCACTAAGCTGCACTCGATGTATTGCCGTTCTACGTTATGTGGGTACTACTTGTAGTAACAAGATAATACTTATCGTATTTAATGGGCTGGGTACTGAAAGAACAAATTAAAAAGTCTTACCAATAAAATAACCTTTACAGAAATATATAACAACCATACGAGTAATTAGCGGGTTAATGTTAGTTTTTTTGGCACCTGTAATAGTGTCTAACGAAGGCACTAAGGTATGACCTGTACTTTTTGCGAGTCTCAGAAAAAGCTAATATCTTAGAACCCGCAACGAAATGAAACAAAAGAAAAAATATAAAGGACCTGGAAGAAAATTGTACATTTTCCTTTATTAGCAGGAACAAAAACACTGTAGGTTGTAAGATTAAGAAAGTTATTATAACGTCAAAGCAAATCACTCTATTACCTTTATTTTCTACAGAGTCTTTGAAGCTCGTCTTTTATTACACATCAATCAACAATGGTAGCCTCCAACCTGTATAAAATTCTCCATACATAGCGTGTGTACACCGATAAGCCCGCCTCAGTGTGCCACCTCTTTTTGCTCGGCTCTTTGTTAACATGTTTTTGCTCCTATAGGTTTTCTTTATTTTTTTTATTACCTTATAGGCAAGTATTTGATCTCGATCTCACCTGATGGTAAGTGACGATGAGATCTACGATGGAGCATACTTGCCTAGGTAGGAAGGCGGCAGTAGATCGAGACGCCAAATTCACTAGGCACATGCAGCGCAACTGATCTGACCCGCCATCCAGGTGGCGCCTAACGGATTATTATACTAGCAGGAATATTTTAGAGGTGTTAAATACCAATAATGTTGTATTAAATACGTGGTATAGTTGGAATAAACTATTAATGAAATTTCTGAAACCCAAAACAGGTTACACTATACATTTCATACTTCTGAACTTTATATACCTATATAACAATGTATGACAAGAGTATTAGGTTATTACATATTTTGACAATTAACATAATAAAACTAATTTACTACGACGTAGCAGAAGCTACGCAGCGCTACGTCTAAACGTTTAGACGTAGCGCTGCGCGTGCATGATACAAATATTTTCGATGTCAGTTTAGTTCAAACTAAACTGAACTAAACTATCATGAGAATCAATCATCATGCAAGTTTTGTGAATCTTCTATCATTTCCACTTTCTATGTCATATATGGCTTCAAAACCAAATTACTTTCATGCCTTTTATGCCTTTGAAATAACAACGAAGATTTCATTAATTAATATTCGTCGTAAAATATAAGACCAAAAAATATAATTCAGTGGTCATTTTTAATGTTTCCTTTAAATGGAAGAAGAATATCTGAAATGAGTTTCTGTAATAGATTCTTTTATTTAATTGTATTTATATTAAAAGGTGGAAGCCTTGAGGGGGAAATCAGTTGTGTGTGTATTAAATGTTTTTAAGAATACCTGTATTTTTAAAAAACGTCCTATCTTACTTACCTATATTAAACCCAAATGAAAATTTTAAGTCTCATTTTCTTTCCTCCCAGTCTCATTTTCCTGTAACCGAATATTCTCTTAAGTTATTGACAGATTTTGATCGCATTCATCTTATTTTTCCCTTTTAAACAGATCTGGCTGTAAAGCGCCCCGCGGCGCGCCTCGTCACTGTCAATGATGAAAATGCTATAAGTATTATAATATCCGAAGATTTATTAAAAAATATCTTTAAATAAACACATTTTTAATTTTACCTTGCGTGTCTATAAGTCAGTTTTCTGGCTTTTGCAGGTCCTCGGTAAAAATACCATACATAATTTAGAATACCATACAATATGGGCAACTACAATGTCTAGTAAATACTCCGAAACAATAAATACATATTTGAATGCGCGCGATTTGTTTCAAATTTTATTGCCAGTGGTACAAACCGATAAAATCGTATAATATATCCAAGAAATATGCCGATAACAGCGTGTCGAGCGATGCGCGTGTTACTACCTGTAAAGCTGTTTACGTGACAGTAAATCGTACGAGACGCACGATCCACATTGCACTTCAGTATTGTCGTGGTTAGCCCATCGCTTTCCACAACAATACTGTATTGCAATGGCAATAAAATATGTAAATCAGAGTCCCTTACTGAGTCAGGTTGGATTCCGATATTTTACAAATCACGTCTCATAAAATGTATATTTTAATGTGGGCTTACGGTGAAGGAAAACATCATGAGGAAACCTGCATGTCTTAGAGAACCCCACCAAAGATGTGTGAAGTCCGCCAACCCGCACTGGGCCAGCGGATTAGACTATGGCCTAATCCCCTTCGAATTGAGGAGAGGCCCGTGCCCAGCAGTCGGACATTATAAATAGGCTGGTATTATTATTATATAAGTATATTTTGTGCGGTGAACTTTTTTTTCAGTTATCAAAATGTACTTAATTAATTTCTACATCGTGTCATCATGTAAACGTGAGCTGATTACAGATCCCTTGAGAGCGTTATTACAAAATTTTCAAACAATTCTGAACGTTTTGTTATTCCGGCATCCAAGTTTATGTCACTCCCCAGGCGCTCCGTGGCAATGTGTAATTAAATTCAATTAGTGTGTCAGCATTATGTTTTAAGTTTCTTGTTTGTAGGTTTTCCACATTCGTATATGAATTTATATTATACTAGCTGGTCCGGTGAACTTCGTACCGTCTCAGAATCAAATGTATGAGAAAATTATTTATCTTTATAATTTTTTTGTGAACTTTTGTCCCATATTTTAATAGATATGCTGCTATTTGGGGCGATGACAAATCAAAAAAATCTAAGATCATAAAAGTCGGCCCGCCCGTTCTTGAGTTACAAATGGCGTAACTAGCACGACTTGGTTCAATATATATAGATTACGTACCTACTTACCCCCATTCCCCGCCCTGAGTAGATTTTTCTCGTAATAGTAAAAATCATAATATACGTACTCGTAGTTATCATAATGTCATTAGTTTATTAGATATATTAATTAGACAAATTAATAGTACTTACTAAATTCCAAAGAAGTTAAAAACCATTATCAACTATGGATTTTTTGTATCCTTTGAACATAATAATGTCTCAAATTACAAGATTTCTTTTTCCTTCGGGAAATGGTATTTGGTAAAGAAGCAAAGAAATCGAGATTTAATAGAAATATCCATTGTAAGGGTTTTTATTATCCTCAGAGATGGAACCTGTCTACAATATTCCGTGTAAATTGAAAAGTTTCTTTGAAATAGTCTGTCCAGTGTCTTGTCGTGGAGCCACGAGAAATGAAATAAATGATTTTTAGAAATGTACTTACTACTGTATGATCATTTCATTAAGATTGATACATTATTATATTTTTTTTTACCATGTAATCCCGCAAATAAATACACCAGACATGAACTCATATTTTTTCAAGGTACATTACGCGCATACGCACAGGTGTTATCGGTACGTTTTAATAGTTAACAGCCAATGTAAGCCTAAATGTATACTTTTTTTTTTTATTATTTTTTAGCTCATTATTTTATCACTAAAGATCATAATATATTTTTATACAACTTGCAATCAGCCATGCTTTTTTATTCGCTGTGATCGACGGTCTCATTCGCTAAGTGAGTAGTGTCCTTGCTTTCTGTGCTGATTCAAATTCCAATCCTGGTAGCAAAAAACATTTTGTAACAAGCGCGAATTTTTGTACCCTAATCATCGATGCTTAATATATATATAAGTATTATATACTGGGTTGGCCCCCAGTCGGTACGGAACCCATAATACAAGCGTTGCTTAGTGTGGAACAGTATAATGGGTGTGTTCGTCTAGCGATACTAAAATAAAATATTCTTCAAGATAAATCTCGCGGCTCCAGACGAAAACTGTGCCGTAGGTAGCAGGGTATAAAACAGTTGCCCGAACTCAGCTGGAAACTCGTCCTTACACATAATTGCACACAATTTATATTCAGCAGGTACGAGAGGAGTTCCAAGGAACAATGGATTGGAGGCTTGCTATTTGGGAACTTACTTACTGCCTACTCGGTACAAGCTCTTTTAATCTACTCTTATTTGTAGATACGCAACAGGATAGGACAAAATTTGTTGAAATAACGTACCGATAAAGGATGATTAAGCATGGGTAACCTAGCATTAAACCTGCGTCTCTTAAGCGCATTTGTAATCATCATCTTTCTGAATCATCCTGTAGATAATATCTAAAAAGAATAACTAAGAAATGTACTAAGAAATGGACTAGAATGTCCTGAGTCAACTGAGACTTTGTCATAAAATATGATATCATACTTCCAAAATCAAACTCGCTGTGGTATTATTTTTAGATACATACCTAGCTCAGTATTTGCCCTACTTTATTTCATTATATGCGATTGACGCAATGTCTTTATCCCCAATTAATTACTATTTAACTAGCAATGATTAAAAAGCTTTGCAACTGTTTTATAGCTAAGAGCTTATGAAATAAAACAAGTCAATAAACAGTCCTCCTGTGGGCCCCGTGGTGCACCTGGTATGCTCAGATTCATGACGTTCAATGCGTTTTATTGCGTTTCATTCTTTTGCAAGTCAGCTTGCACCGGACACTACTGCGTGCAATGTTTACGTTAGCTTAATAGCTTGTGTACGAATGTTTTACTATTCAGAATCACCTTATTATGAAGTATTAAGACACATAATCAAAACAAACTGAACTTACTGATCAGAATTGCACAGTTTTATTGAACAAAGTTAAGCAAAGAAGAATACAGAATATGTAATGCCAATTTCATTATTTTAGTTGTGTATAATCGAATAGTCTCAGACCTTCGACAATTTATCGTCTAGTGTACGGGAGACCACTTTTACGGCGTCTCCCTAATGCCCCACTTAGATTTATGCGCCGCTCGTACTCGTTTATAGTCCGTTTTACTGCGCGTCTGTGCATCACAATGGTTTATATTGCACCTTTCCAGTGCAGCTATGGCTTTTGATTTGAAGATTGGATTGCACAGCGGTTTAGCACGAGCATAGCCGGAGCGCCTACAATTATTCGTATCGGTATAATAATGGACTGCATTTGAGGTTCCTAAATTATAATTATTGGGACGTCTATTACATAGTTAATGGATATTATGCACGATATGATAAAAGTTAATTACACAAAGCTCAGTGCCAACAAAATGAAAACCCACCGCGAATATTAGGCGAGTAATAACAGCACCGGCTGATGTTGCAAGCTACAACAAAAACACAGTTTGCTTTGTGATCGCAAAACGCTGCGGGCGAGACCGCCGGAACGGGGATGTAAACTAAATTAAACCGTTCGGAAATTGAAGATTATACAACGGGTTTACATTAGAGTTAGGGTATGTAAAACATTCCAGTGCCTAGCGTATGTATGAACTAACATTAACCGGCTTTACCGACATTGACACTGGGTATCAGTCTTTTTTGTGTCGATAGAAATAAATGATACTTTGAAGATTTTAATATAAAGTATTTAAGAAGAAAAAACTCAAATTCTAAATTCAAATCTTCCGTCAGAACTTAGTCGTTAAACAATAAGGAATTCGGCTGGTAGAGGGTGCTTTCGCACCACTCGTAAGTTCCGTTCCTTATGGTTAAAGTTCTTGATTTCCGATTGTCCGTGCGATTTAAATTTTTATTATTTCGTTCGCTTATTGGAGGGTTATGATTCTTACAAAGTGCGGCAGCATTTTTATTTCCTATCACACAACGCGTAAAAAATGAACTATAAAACAAATCAACGTTTCATTTTATCGTTTTCAAAGCGACATTGATCGCAGAATTTATGTTATGGCATGAACATTTAACTGCAATAGTACTGTGTAAAAAATTGGTTGTAGAATATCTACGTGACTTTGTGGCAGTCATATCACAACTCGTACTTCCCATTTTATTGGAAACTTCCAAGTTGTGTGAAAGAAAAACAATTTTTCCCCGCCTCTGTCACGGACGATAATAAAGTAACCGAAAAGAAATTAATTTTCCTTCATATAAAAGCATCTACAGCCGACAAAATAAACACCAAATTAAAAAATATCATTCAAACAAATAATTATTTTTGCTCTTCCATTCGCTTCGACAGGTTTTTATTCATTTTGCAATGCTGTTAAAAATAATACGAAAAGTCTAGCGAGGTTGCACAAACAGAAGATTTTGTAGACTTTTTATTTCACCACGAAAAGCAAAACCGTCCAGAAGAGAATATATTATCTATATAAAACAAAGTCGTTTTAGTTACACCATTTATAACTCATGAACGGCTGGGTCGACTTTTATTATCCCCTGATTTTTTGAATTTGTCTCCGCCCCGGATTACTTAGGTTTATAAATATTAAACATCCATGACTCGGGTACAAACATTCATGCTCATCACACAAAGTTTGACCTTACCAGGATTTGAACCCAGGATCCTCGGAGCAGAAATCAACCACAACCAACTGCGCTAATCAGGTCGTCAAAATGAAAGAAATAAGGGGGAACCTTAGTATATGCTAGTAAATGAAAATATGTGTTAATAGATATTTATTTATAATTTAGTTATGTAGGCGAGTGGAAATTCGCAACCATATTTCGAAATACAGATAAAAAAAGTGCATAGGAAATAGTGGTCCGCTAGGAACTCGGGAACATCACAGTAACTTGGTGCGGGGAACAAAGCGGGCGTAACAATGAGCGCCGAACAATCGTTACAGTGGAGCCGCGCGGGACACGTCGCCTCCGCTAACTAGCCCTACGGGGATATGGTCTAAGGGACATGCTTACAAGTAGGAAAAACCCTAATAAATGTGCAATCAAGATTAGTGAGTCAAATAACCATCAGATCAGAATACGGTCTCCGATGGGGTAAAGAGTAGAGCACAGCGGTGCACCAGCATTTCACCCGTAGTATGCGATCCCAATGTAATGATAACGGGCACACTCCAGTACAACGCAAGGATGATTCGGACTATAGTCCACTACGCTGACCGAGTGCGGGTTGGTGATCTTCCCACGGACTTTAAGAAAGGTTGAGAAAATGTTAAAGCTTATCCAAATTCGACAGTAGAATGTTACTTATATTCATTTTAATAGGTAGATCAATAAAAAAAAGCCATGGGTACTCGCTAAATACTATATATTGCACCACAACTCAATTCAGTATAGAAACGCGGTGTTTCCGGCGCTTGCGCCGACGTCTGTAGCGAACAAACAAACCGCACACAACAACTTATTGAACGCAACGCTTCAGCGATTGTCGCGCCAACTTTTACTCGTCCTACGAATATATACTTCCAAGATAAACTAAATGAATGTTGAATTCAGACTAAATGAATCTATTCAAGTAATCTTTATTTTCTTCGTATAAATATTTTGATTTCAATAATATCTACTGTAACTACTTAGATTATACATTAGCATCCCACAAATTTTGGGCATTTACAAGTTTTAATTAATATACCGGGTCCCGCAGTTATGTGTAACTTTGGATTGCCTTTAGCATTTCAGTTCAGTTCTAATAATCTTAGTGGTGTTAAGATGAATATTTTGCTCCGTGCCGTAGTATTGTGTGGAGCTAAAATTAATTATTCTGTGAAACTATGTATTATGTTTGTGTGTCAGCGGTTTCAATTAACATTTATGTATGTGTTGGCTACGAGGATCGTCTGTGTTTATTCTAGACGAAAATTCTATTTTTTTCATCATCATCTAATTTCGAGGCGTCGGAATAGTCTTGAAACTAGGCAGATGAAGTAGGTAGGCCGTTACCGAAACCTATTATCCTCCACTATCGAGGTAATCTGGGCTCTCACTATTGCAAAATTATGTATACATAGTATTGACCAATTTGCGGTCGAAAACTATTAAAAATAAAAAAAACAATAATATAAAAAGTGAACCCATTCTACAACAGCTCTTTAACAAACTGCAAACAATCCATTACTCTTGCGGTATTTTCTTTAGCCCAAAGCCAAGTGATAAATGTAGGACAAAGCCGAAAAAATAATGGCGGCGGTTGGGATCAGAGACTTGCCCCGACCTACCAGTAGGTCGTATCACGCACTTGCTGCGAGCAATTGCACTGTCTGTATATAGCAAAAAAATATTCCAGCTACATAAATTCTACAGCTATTTTAATAAATGTCAGCGGGTGTTTTAATTGGACGGTGTAACGTGGAAGTTTAATATATAAGTATGATGCTATGACTTTCTTCTTTCTTTCATCTTTTGAAAACTATTTATAGTGTTATCCCGTTTCGATAAACTTTGAGTAGGCATAGTTTTTACTTAGTTAGTTAGAAGTTAAAACTAGTCTATAATTATTACCCGGCAACAGTTTGGTTTTTTTTTCAATTATATTCCTATTCGAAGGAACAGCTGTTTAATTATAAAATAACTTATACTATAAATGTTTATATTTCTTTATATTCAAAATTACAAACATGACTCACACGAAGTCGGGCGTCGCGCTAGTGTCTAGTAAAATATTGCAGGCTTATGCGGTGACTCGTAGGCTTTGTAACTCACTAATAGTTTTAGCGTAAAATATAGTAATTCTCGCGCGTTTATTATTTCATAAAGAACATAGCTTATGGGATAAATATTTATAAAACTAAGCTACTGCAAATTTGGTGTATATAAAATAGAGTACAGCTTTTACTCTATTTAATTTGAAAAGTTAATCTAAATTTAAACACTCGAACTATCTGGTAAACATTAATTTCGTAAAACAATTTTAATTATTATTTTCATTAATTTGTTAGGACTTCGTAATAGTACAATGCATATAGAGATAAATTATTTTACAATCTACCATGTTCACCATATTATATAAATTGAGTATTTATTGATTACTTAGTATCGTGGCTAGGGTGATTGCGTTGATTATGAATGTACACACAACAGCCTCTTTTAAAAAGAGTAACCACTGAGTTTCTTAGCGTTTCTTCTCAGTGGAACCAAAACTTTTGGCCTAGATGTTTATTTTTATTTTTATTTGATAACTAGCTGTTGCCCGCGACTTCGTCCGCGTGGTATTTAACAAAGACAACCGTTGACAACAGCCTGCTCGCCCATTCTGTGCCCGCGGGACGCATTGAAGGGTTTTGCTATCAAACTTAATCAGGCGCTGCGCTGCAACATTGGTTTGAATTTTTTTTCATGAGATCCTATTATTTTTTCTAAAATAAAAGTAGCCTATGTTACTCCTTGTTACATCAGCTATCTACCAGTGAAAGTCCCGTCAAAATCGGTCTAGCCATTTCAGAGATTAGCCGGAACAAACAGACAGACAGACAGACAGACAGACAGACAGACGGACAGACAGACAGACAGACACAAAAATTGTAAAAAATGTTGTTTCGGTATAGGTCACGTGTATACATCCAAATGCACTTAGTAAAAAGCGGTTATTTTAATATTACAAACAGACACTCCAATTTTATTTATATGTATAGATGTTAGAGATGTACAAAGCTTAGAGTCCTTTTTATATACATTCACATACTATATATGACTATTAATCTGTAGTACATGTTGAATTGTTCTATTAATATCATCGAACAGTAGATTTTAATACTTCTAAGTGTGAAGGTCAAGCATATGAGAGCCAGCTAACGCGACCCGGGTGGCTTGTCTCCACTATTTCATAAACTGTTTTATCGCCTCGTCCTAAAACATAAAACACAAGTATTTATTAATTCAAGTTATTTAAGTACTGTTGTTTTATTTGTTTAATGATTGTGTTACCGTTTAAACAAATGTATGTATCATTTGTGACCTTTAAGTCTGGTTGCTTGGTTATGTTAGCTTAGTTTAAGCTTTTGGCATGAAAATAAAATTAGAACTATAAAACGACAGCTAATAATTAGGAATATTATTGAAAACGATTAATAAGTAAGTAAGGAGTATAGAACTTCATAATCTTTTACTATGTTATTGCTTAAGTTTGTTCAGTAAAACTCAGTAATGGTTTAAGTAAGATACTTTTTAAAATGATGGGTAAGTAAACAACGCAAGCTAACTCTGTTATCTTAATTAATTGCAATCAGATTTTTGAAATAGAAATTGTAAAATGCACTACAACTTTCAAAAAGTTATTAAAGGCACCTTGAAATCAGTTTGCTTATTATTTGTTTAACGTATAAGTATATATTTCAGATAAATAGTGTTTGTTTAAAATAAATTAGAATGATACTTATTTCTGATCAGAAAACGATTAAAATATAAAACACAAATGATATTCGTAATTAAAAAAAGAAAAATAATATTATAAACTAATCATCAAATAATAGAAACTGCATTTAAATCGCTTCAGAAGACAAAAGCACTCTCGTTTTTAGTCGGGGGTTTAAAACTAGGACTAAAAATGTTAGCTGCATTCACTTGTCATCATTTAATTACCATTAGCTACAACAAACTCAACAAAATCGCAGGTCTTAGTCACTGTTATAACAAACAGAAGCATCTTTCAGCTTTACTTCTCCATTAGTCCGTCGCGCCGCGGGACAGAAATTGGCAAGCTCCCGGAACACCTCTGATAGACATCGATGCTCAAAGTAAGCGGAGACGGATGGTTGAATAAATTGTGTACGTAGAATCGCATATTACTGACCGTATAAGCCGAAACAAAGTTTCATAGCAAGATAGTTTTACTAAAAATCTATAAAGATAAAAACTATATTTTTGGAAATGTGTACTTTATAACTTACCTATCTCCTGTGTTATATAACTATATAAGTGCTTCGATGTGATGTTGTGAAAGTCGCTGACATAAACAAGTCCGTGATTAGCTGAAGAATGTCCTGATGCTCGAACTTGACAAACTCTGGTCTGAAGTGTGAAGCAGCGTCGCGAAGTTCGCCGCTCCATTATGCATTAGTGAGCTAATGAGGTGAACTTGTGTGAGTACGGAGAAACTCAATTAGGCACGGCGGCACGTCCTATTATATTCTACCTTGCTCCTTTATTTCAAGAATAGGGGACAAGGATTTATTAAAATTTGAAGGAATTATTGCAACAGATAATATAATGGCAAATGAAATCAATGAAGCTTTTACGTAAAAGAGGAGATACGAAATAATAAAGGAGCGCACGCTGAGAGCAAACTGTATTTTTCGGTAGTTTTCATATTTTTTTATCGATCGTCAGATTGTGTAGCGTACAAACTATTCTATAATGAATTGTAGCCACTACACAAGAGCGCGATATAGAATAGCAAGCTAACAGCTCTCTGTAAAGTTGGCGATAAATCAGGGCACAGGTGGTTATTAATGAGCTGATTAATTATCAATTTGAGTGGACGGTTATCATTCCCATGCTTCGACAAAGTATCAAGTTGACTAACTTTAGAGCGACAAATTCTTTCAAGTTGTGGCTTAAAAGAACGAAAAGAGAAGGAGGCATGAGAACTAAAACTGTACGCGAAAAGCGGTCAGAACGAACGACTACTGCACCGAACCAGACACGAGAAATTGTTCCAGTATTGTTTGTGAACAAACTTCCTTTGTTTAAGTCTGCGGTAAATAAAGTTAAACAAAACGTTTTGCGAAAAAGTTTGTTCGGGTAAAAAATACTTTGGGGAATTTATGTTTACATTGGGAGCAGAGTTAAATTGAAACTCAAGTTACTTGTGTTTACAACGTAACCTTTAATAGAGAACCAATATAGTTCAGTTTGCATGAATGGTAAAATTGATTTTGGATTGGAGTATATAATCTAACCCTTGATCGGGGACGGTGCTTTGAATGATGATCAGTCAAACAATACAACAACTATCGAAATTTAAGCGAAATACATACAATACACTTTTGGAAATAGAACACGTCAATTGTTATGCGATAAAATATTGGTATTCATTACACAGATCAATCAAACAAACGCTTATCTAGCTGTAGGTACCTCAATATTCCATTAGTTCATTTACTCTACACATTAGCTGTGTAAACAATGTGTTGTATACGACTGCGACTATACGACTAATTCGCGTACTTTGCGTCAGCATTTTATTGCAGCATATCATTGAGAATTTCAAACAGTGTCCATCATACTAATATTGTACCAAATCTAAACACATGATACAAAGAAATGGCTTCCAAGCGATTTCAATAAGCAGCCACTAAACCCATCCCCGGTTCAATAGTTTGAATATTATTTGGACCATTTGAATAACCAATTTTACGGGTTCCCTGCCGGTTTTATTATTCAGGTTCGTGGTTTCATATATTATCTTTGAATACAAAGTGATGGCCAAGCTGGTAGACCGGTTGTCTCGATAACTAGGATCGCAGGTTTAAGCTCCGACACGCAGCTCTGGGGTTTCTGGATTTCATGTGCGAATATAATTTTCAACCGTGATCATCAACTTGCTAAACAGTGAAGGAAAACATCGTGAGAAAACCTTCATCTCTGAGAGAGACCCTCGAAATACTTAGTTCGCCAATCCACACTGGGCCAGCGTGGTGGACTATATGGCCTGATCCCCGTCGTATCATTGGGCGGCCCGTGCCCAATAGTAGGTCATTAAAACGGCTAGTATTTTTTTCCTGAGACCCTATTTTAATCTCGTTAGAATTTGAAATATCTTACAGGTAGATTCCATCGTTGCCTGGTCACGTCCTCGCTAAGTAATTAATCTTAGATCCTTACAATAAATTTGTATAATCATTTTTGACGCAGAATTAAGGTTTATTCCTATTATTACCCGTATTCAACGGAACCCAACCGATCATACGTGCGCCGCACATAATATACTAAAATGCAAAGTTGAGGTAATCTCGCCTTTGAGGTGTAACATGTGGTCAGCTTATACACACACATAAGCATACACACACACAAATCTGCTGGAACATCCGACCGCAGCCAAAATTGAGCTACATTGATCTGTTCATTTTGTACTAATGTACGCCTCTAGATTTCCTTATTTAGGAGTTTAGATTTTAACAACACAATTGATTTAGTAGGGTTTACTTATTGAACATAAAATAAATTCACAATAAAAAATATAAGTAACCAAGTCAAGCCCACTGAGTTTCTTGTCGGAATTTCTCAGTGTAGACAGACTTTGTTATTTTGTTAGAAAAAATAATAAAATAACCATCCCACTCATTTTCAAGTGCCCCCGAGTCTCATTTCCAATATAACTGATATATCTTTTGGTAAATTATGTTTAAATATTCACAGTAATTAACCGTTTCTTTACACAGAGAACCATACAATTGTCTCTGTGAACATTCGCACGCCGTCTATATTAATTCGCTATCCTCTACAAACTTTCAATGCAAGTGGTGCAAACGTAAAGTTGTAGAAGAGATCCGGTGTCCGAGTTCGTCTTTAATTCGCGGAGTACTCCATCTTGATTACGGTAAGTGCTTTATTTGAATCGCACAGACTTCCTCTGTTTAAGTTCGGCTGTATAACTTGTTAACAATCCTTGCTTTTAGTCTTATTAGGTTGGTTACACTTGGGATGGTTTAGTAGTTGTGATGACACACAGCGAGTGACTTCGCTATGGCATATTCATAATGGGTTATTGTCTTATAATGATAAGACAAGTGTTTGTCTTAAATCATTATTATTTATGCGTTCTCGATGGAAGCACAATTGCCGTGAGCCCATAAGCGCTGAAACCTATTTCCGTCCTATTTATCTTTCCCGTAAAAACCTTTATTAGGCACTTTATTTCTTGGCAAGTGGAGTGCCTTGTATCATTTTTCCAACAGGATAAGGTTTTTTCTCGCTCCCGAGGGTCGATATTTTATCGCCGTAATAAATATGAGCTATCGAAAAATTTCCTTTGCTTATTTTCGGGCTTTAAGAAATACGATGTATGTAGGTTTTGAAACGATGTACCGTACAAATACACATCATATCTCAAATCAAAGACTTTATCACTTAGACGTAACCTTAATACTAGAATAAATTCAGTTCAAAGTTAATATTAACTCATTTAATACATGTTTCATACGAGGCACATAAGTATATCACTAAGCTGTTAAACTATTTTTATACAGAAAAGTAATAGGTAGTAACTTATGCATGTATATATATATCCGAAACTAAAGCTTATTTAAAGGAAAGAATATTATCACCCACCACAAGCCTGATGGTGTTAACGACAAGTTCATTGGCCGAGGAATCATTACATAATTCACTAGTCAAGTTTGCGTCTGTGGACGTGCTAAGTGATTGCTGTCTGGTTTGTTGATTCTGTTAGACATGCATTGTAAGCTTTAATCTCAACTACAAATGTGGTTTTATTAATCACGGTCAAACAAATAGTATCTAATGCAATTCCGAATTGAGTCCATGCAAATTTGTACAGTTTAAAAGTTAGATCTAAACTTATTCTGTACTTATTCTGCGGCTAGTATTTTAAAATAGAAGCGGATGTATAGGACGTAGCTCACAGCGCGTGCGGTCGCTCAGTAATGTTTATTTGACGTTCATTGCTGTACTTGACGTGTTTATGTGTTGTTTTACTATTACTACCCATTAGAACCCATATAATTGTTGGTCCAGTAACCCGAATATCTTATATAGTTCATATAACCATTAGCTGTAAGAGGAAAACGAAGTGTTAACTTCCTTCTAAGAATAAAAGACGATGAAACACCAGCAAACACATAACAATAGAACTCTATGCTTACCTACATATTTTTTTCCTTTTACCAACAAAATAATATACCTTATAGGTTTTTTTCTCAGTATAGAAATATATAGATTGGTATATCTATCGATTGCTGTAAATGGATATAGTGGGATAACATTAAAGGAGATTTTTTAATAGAGAACCCGAATCCATCGTTTTAGAAATATATTTCTTCGACCTTCTTTCTATTCGCACATTAAGGGAAAAGTACTGGTCGGATTTATATGAAACTAGATTTGGCCTTTTTATCTCAGGAAATATATTAGTTACATGTTGGTGTTGCAATAAGATACAGTACGCAGCTTTTAATGCTTATGATAGCTTAGTCAAATAATACTCTATAATGTTAAGATTCTGACAGCCGAAGCGTTCTTAACTCTTGATGAATCCATGCGCCTCAGATAAAAATAATGACATTATATCACCAATGAATTGGTCCTGCACTGTCAGCCGTACCTTCGAGAAGTAATCTCTATTAGCGGTCCCTATTAATGTTCACCATTTAAATTACCTTTGCGAAAAAAAAACACAGTTTTATAATATAAAATAAAAGTGTTGTTGGGGAGTAATGGCGTCCTTCACCCCGAGGTCCGCCGTGAACGCCCTCCGGGTCACGCCGTGCTCCGCATATTTCATAACATTCTGTATCTGTGCCTTTCCCGGAATGGTTACCAAAATTCTACTGAAATTGTCGGTGTGAGACTTTTTTTTTATTTCATTAGTCTACTGGAATATTGCTACATAGTTAAATATTTAAAAGTTATGTTGAAGAAACTCACGCTTCCATTGTCACGCTTTTTATCTTATTTTTGTTCTCGCCATTCATGCACTTTTCTATTTAAAAAAGTAAGCAGAAACCATAATTTAGATATACTTTATCCTGTAAATAAGTGCTAACAAATACCAAATGAGGCACTCTCGAGGCGATCTCGTTACGAAATTCTTATTCCAAGATTGTATGTAGCCAATTAAGCGAGAGTCGAGACAGGTGCGGGTCTATCCCGACGCAGTGACCCTCCCGAACCTGCCACAATAACTTCCAGGAATCCTAATAAACATTTTCTGAGGAATCTTAGTAATGCCTTCAATAATCCCTTCATTTGAAGGGGCTCTTGATTAAATATGCTTTTGATAAGGGTGGTGGGATTCCTTTTTAGCCCAAAGATGATATATATATATATGTTTTTAATGTTCTATAAAAAAGCTCTAAATATATATTTTTTTAAACTATAAAGTTTTTATACACTTCAATTCTTTTATTCATTATAATAATATTATTCGGCTCTAATCATTAACACAAATACACGCCGACTCATTTCCTGTTTGGCTTCCTCGTTATGGGAAACATAGGAAGTAATTCTTAATTCAAGCTTATTCTCAAATAATCTGAATATTAACCCATTACTTCTATATTATTTTCTTCTAATTTAATATTAAGACCCTCATTAGGGTAGCTGATGAAGCTCTATGCGCCTGGCTCTATGTAGAGCAGACTTTTTCACCTCCACTATAATGATATGATATCGATCGTTATAGTGGAGCTGAAAAAGTCTGCTCTATATTTACGAAGATATGATGTCATATAAGATTGTCTATCATGTCCCTCTTCCAACTTCTATTAATAGCGAATATCTGTTAAATTATGAAATTTATCCCGAAACTTCTTGTGCAGTATATTATAGCTAAAAGAATAGTATTTATGATTAATTATACAAAATTAAATTATAATATACTACCAAATTGAGTTCATCCCGCGGATTTCAGGACGTAATTGTTGTAAAACTTATTGCCTTAGTGTAATTGGATTTAGATTTACGAACTTTGTGGTTGCCAATTTAGGGACTCGAAAGCTTAAATTTAATTTTGTAGACTGACATAACACACTTGCCGGATAATTTTATTATATTTTTCTTCAACTTTTACAGTTTCTTACAAAGGCAAGCTTAAATAAGCGTACCAAATAACAAAAGACGTATAAATACTATCGTCACCCTCTGTTTTCAAACTTCAAAGTCGAGAATGAACAAGTACCTTCCAGGCAAGTATGCTCCATCGTAGATCTCATCGTCACTTACCATCAGGTGAGATCGAGATCAAATACTTCCCTATAATGTAATCAATAAAAAAAAACTTTCATCCTGATAATACATATCTACCTTTTTTCATCCACTCTCGACTCTTATTTTACAGTGGTCAGGAAGTAAACTACGGAAAATTGAACTACAACTAAGAAAACCCAATCACAATCCTTTTTACGTACTGTTTCGGTAACGTATCGTCTTCCATTCCTCTCACACCATAGATTTGATAAATGAAAATGACAGTGACAGCATGTTTTCTCGATGATGTTACGAATACATTAGTTCCTGTACATCAAGTGCGTAAGCTGAATGTATATTTTTAAATAAATCGCAACGTTTGTGCCCTTAATAGCAAGTTATCTAGACAATTGGTCCAGACCATTTATATGCTGTGAAATAAATCTCTTGTTGAACTAAATCTAAATTTTTTGTAATATTATTTTTACTTGAATGAATGCAAACATTTTAGCTTCAATGGTTAATTAAGGTTTACAATATATCTCGTGGTTGAAAAACAGGAAAACCATAGCAAATTAGTCTCTGCAGACAATTATTCTCGTTACATCTTTACGAACAGTCCTCGAGTCAGTCTCAGTCAGTTGTTTACACCAAACAATTCTTCTGATAAATTGTTTTTAATCCGAACAAAAAGGCGGGATTATTCCATTCTCGGGCAAAAAAGATTTCCGTAATGGAATTAGTTGATTTGGCGCCGCGTGAAGAGTGAAAGCGCCCGTCCGCCTTCACTCTCGGGAGCTTCTTGTGATCCCGTTAGCTTCTGAATATTCTGCGGGGACTAAGCGCAGTTCATTGGGATTTGAATACGAATGCCTTTTGTTAAATGAATTGCATTGAGCGGTAGCATCTACTAATGGGCGATAAATGGGTCTTTACTCAGCCAAATTAAAATGGACTTGATTTCCCAAGGTTTACCCTCTGGCAAAGGTTTATGAACATTGGCTATAAGCGTTTGATATAATTACTCAATGTTTCAAAGTCAACGTCATATAATTTATTTCGTATAGGCCTACGGGTCACTTACAAATTGCCATTAAATGTTTTTTTTTCTTAACACTACAACCGGAACAAAGAAAAATGTGTCGGTAGGATATTCCTTGTGTATAGATATGGTCTTATTTTGAAGGAATGTATCTCCGTAACCTCTCCATGCGAAGCAATTGACTTTCAGTTTTGTGTAGATCGAATACAGAGTCTGCCGATTCAAGTCGATTGAAAAGGCCATGTCGGTGTTTGGTATATCCTAAAAGATTCATTCTCAGCTCTTACCGGTAAGCATATGATTTTCGTGCTTTGTTATTCCACCTGTTTATTAATAAATGGAGTAATAGATATTGTAAGTTTCATCTCCCGAGAATGCATAAAATTAATAATCCAGTCGTGGGTTTTCAAGGGGGAATAAGAAACTTCAGGGTATCGGTTACTTTGAAGTTTTCGCTTCGTTACCGGAATTCTCTACAGGGAGATGTTTCCATCTACTTGTTTATTCCAGGAAGTTCAAATTGGCAACAAGTGAACTATTTTATTTTGTGGGATGATATGACAAGTTGACAGATGTACATTGGTTAATTGACACTAGCTGTCCCGGCGAACTTCGTACCGCCTCAGAATCGATTATGAGATATTTTTTTTGTGATTGTTTTTCATGCTTAATAGTTGTTCTTCATACCTGCTGTGAAGAATCGCTAGAATATAAATTACTTTGATACAATAATGAAATGTATTTGCCTCTATATGCCCCTTTATTTGCCCCTAATGATGGACTTATTATTTTCTACACGTCATTAATATGGCATAAAGGGGCAAATACATCCTTTTCTGAGCATCTCATATTTTCAACCTAAATATGTATATTGTAGAGTTGTAGGTTTTTGTAAATTTTACAGTAGTTATCACAATTTTTCGTATCGCTCGTCGCAATCAAAAAACAAATACTTCACGCACTGTTGGGTTGGCACATTTTTATTGCATTATTTTTACTGACATTTTATTTGCGCTGTACATACCCCGCGGCAGACACGGGTTTAATTTTTTAACAATAAATTCATTCTTTATTGGATTTTATACTGTGCGCTACATATTTGATTCATGTTAACCAATGAATTAACTAATGAATCGCCAAAAATGACACTAAATTTTATGCTTCAATTTAACAGTGCGTTCGGAATGCCGTTCCCATGGAGAAAACGAGCAAGAAACTTTAAAAACGCTCTTATTGGGTCAGTATTTAAATGGAGGGCAGTATTTTTAATAGGTATAGGGCAACATTAATTATCTTAGGTACATCATTAACGAATAAGTATTAATACTACAAATGTATACAACATTTCCTTCTCTATACATTTGGATACCAAACATAATATAACCTTGAGTGATAAATACTGTTACATCAACCTACTTTCGACTTACTGACTAAGATGGTATTAAGATGAATATCAAGCTGGCTCACGCCACCCCTCAGCCGCAAGTTTTAAGCATCCCTCTCAAGTTCCCGCAAAGTATATTTTATGAGCAACAGGCCGGAGACTTGACTACTTTAAAGCCATTGCATGATCACTCTGCGGGTATAATGTTGATAGGTTCTTGATGAAATATTTTTATAAGCAAACAAGAGATTTTTGATAAATGAAGCGTGGTTCGGTACATAGTGATTATCTATTTAATAAAATTCTTAACACTGACTAACAAATAACTCACAGCCTAAGCCGATGGACTAAGGGATTTCAAATTTGAAGGATATATTCCTTGAGTACGTACCGTGAAGGTGCACCAAGGAGGGATTTTTGGGAATGCGACCTCTAAGGGGATCAATGTTGTATGAAGAAGCATTTTTTTAAGTAACGATCGGGCGCCTGGCTATTGGGATAATTAAGATCTAAGTTGTTATTCTACAATCAAGTATTTATCAAAGTATGGGTCACGATCCAGCTCCCTGTAAAATATTTTAACAGGAACATGCATTGTACTACTGAGCTCTATCAATATCGTGGTATTCGGAAAATAAAATACACACCAAACTCTTTTGAACTTAGTTTGGTGGTATTTTGTGAAATATCCACAGAATGTTGATTAAGCATTAGTGATTGACTTCTTGTAAACATAGTTAATGTTATTTTATAGTCCTTCAGCTAACATGATTTCCGAGTAAACACCAAGCTACTATAAGCTTTAGTAGCGGTTTCAGTACGCTAGCATTACCAAGATAAACTTCCGGTCATTGTGTTATGATTACTGCTATAACATTGTTCATAGAGTCTTAAGGATGTTGGTTTGGATACGTGGCTGTGTAACTGTCACCCAACTTATAATTTTACTAAAATATATCCTCACTATATTTATCAAATTTACGCTCCAAGAACGAGGACATATACGCGACAACACTTGATATTAGTTTATAAGACTGAGTGTCAGTTCTACTGCAACACGGAGTTGCAGATCTTATTTCTGTTTCGTGTCAATATTTGTGTTGAGTGTCAGTGTCACCGGGTATACTTAGCATTACAGTAAATTGGATGGAAGCGATCAAACGATTGCGAAATTTCCACGAGTATCCTGGGATCCTACAGTTTGAATATAAATTTGTAGAGCTGAATGCAGTCGAGTGCATTCAAATACCGTCGTGAAGTCGCGACTGCGAGCCGGATGGAGCCCGAAGTCTCGTTACGTCAGGCGGAACAAAGCTCAAATTTATAGATCAAATTTCATACTGTATATATTCATATTCAATATTATATTTGGTCTTCCTTATTAATATATGGGATCTTTAGTAAACACCATAAAACAAGTTCACTAAAATAATACTGTTATAAGCCTACTACAGGACATAGAACATTTTTTTGGATCACGTTGCACTAGGTGTATGTACTCATTTTAACTTTATCTGGCATACATACGAGTACTTGTCCGATTTATTGGTGGTTATGAAAGAGGTACATTCCTACGTATGGGTATTTTAAAATGGTTCAATATTCTATAGAGAAACTAACATTGAAAACAGAGAAAGGCTATTTCTTACATTGTTCATTCCAAGCTTTTATTCCTCTGGCCTGACGTCTGTTACAAATGCATTGTTTAATTATAAACACAGCAGATACACGTCCATTGTCTACTGATAACAATACTGTCGGATGGTTTGAACATGTTGTCACAGAGTGTTGTGGGTTGAGCGACATTCAAAACGCATTTATCGTGTAAGCAGAGGTAGAGCTAAAAGTTCTGAAACCAATTTTAATAAGACCAACTATGTAACAAACGATGAGTGCTACATGATACAATAACGGTACTAAAGAAAAGGATAAAAGCTATCAAAACGCGGCTTCTTTGTCTATCCTATGTACAAAATAATATCAAAGCGTTTCTTAAAAAATCGTTTTCAACGCTATAGGGTAGTACAAAATATTAAAATTCTAAGCCTTTTAAGGGGTTATTTAAATTCAAACTTGGTTTTTGTAGGGGCCATCTTGAGTTATTTTATTAAAACTGAGCTTAGGCCGGGTTCATAAAAGTGGCACTTTGCAAGGCCTGCCCGGCCCCGGTACACATTTTGATAGAAATTTACATTTATATTGCAAAGCTATCTTGTGTTTAAACTTGTTAAAAGTTAGGGGAAGTAACGTTAAGATTTTCATATTTTTTAGGTATAATCAAGACATGCATTTCCCAGTAGAAACAAAAAAAAGGTATAATCAAGACGACAGAAACATAAATCGTTGGTACATTTTGAAGTATTCAAATCTGAGTATTCCAAGATCAGCTTTAAAACCAGAAGAGACAGATTAGTTAAGTATGCACACTAAGAGATATTTTGGATTCTTTGTACTCAACTAAATTTCAAAGTGAAGGTAATAATAGAAAATGGGTACCTATTTATGAACGAATTACGTAACGGCAGACGTTTTCAATTTTCACACCTAAGTCGTAGCCAGCACAAATAAATGCAGTATGCATACTGAAGGTAGTGAAAATGTTAATAATGGTAACGGGAAGAACTGATATCCCACACATTTCCATAATTGTTGACGTAATTTGCATTTTCAGCGTTTTGCAGCGAAAACGTGTTAAGAGAGGGAAAAGGAGAGCTAGTAATGGAGGCATGGGCGGTTCGATCTGCTAAATTGAGGAAAATAAGATAAAGATAAATGCGATCAAGTGTACTCCGAATAAATTGAGGGAAATTATTCGATTCTAACAAATAAGACGGTTCGTTACTTTAATGTGTGAGCGAGCGAGAACATATGTTTGTAAAGGAGCAAACCTTTGTACCAAAAATTAAGATAATATTGAAATGAACGTTACGAGTATGGTTGGAATTCTGAGAGGTACCAAGTTTTGATATACGTTACATAGGGCTATATACTTAAAATTAAGGACAATATGTAAGTCCTAGAATAGACCAAGCCAAGTTGGTAGATGACTTGCCTCGGTAAAGAGTTTCGTACGTTTAAACCCCGGCTTGCACATCAGATTTTTCAGGATTTCATATTTAAATGTCATTTGCAACCATGATTATCACTAGCTAAACGGTGAAGGAAAATACCGTGAGGAAACTTGCATTTTAGAGAGAATCCCTGGAAAGATGTGTGAAATTTGCCAACCCTCACAGGGTCAGCATCGTATAATATGACCTAATCCCCATCACATTGATGGGAGGCCCGTGCCCAATAGAAGGACATTAAAAGGACTGGTATTATTATTATATTCATATAGAAAACATAATTCATATTATTATGACACTATATACCGAGCGAAATTTATACTCCTCTTTTTGATTTATGTGGTATCAAAGCTCAATTTCATGTATTATTCAATACTGATCACCTAATCATAACGCAGAATGAATAAAATATCCTCTGGAATAGTCTAGACTACAATATTTTGAAATTCAATTCCTGTATCAATTTAGCGGGTGTCGACTGCTGTCCCGCGGGCTCGATGCAACGGGACTACTATTGCGGTACATTTCGCCTTAACATTGTGACCGTAGAGTTTAGAATGAATTGTTTTATTAGTAAATGAAATTGGTAAGTGCAGATAGTATCCCGAGAGGAGGCGGGAAATAGGACACTCAATACCCTTCGAAGAACCATCGGTTAAGGTGCTGTCGCATTGATGCGCACCGGTATTCGCACGTCGACTTAGCTTCGTTTTGATTAAAGATGTATGAGACGTCCACTGCTGCACGGAAACACGTTGCGCTTAAACACGAGAATGTAGATGTCGTTAAAATAGCCTGCTTAGCACGCGGAGGCATAGCTTCATGGCGTCAGATTGATGGAAATCACGGCTTGAAGGACTTAAACTTGTGATGTGCTACAGCCATACATATTCATTACGTACGTAGGACACACGCTGCTAAAATACGACGCGTGGTCAAACATAGTGTGCGTAACAATGAGACAGCGCCTTTAGTCGGTTAGCGGTGACGATGTGGGACTGTTGATGGATTTGTTACATAATGTGGTCGACGTCTGGTGATAATAGTATTTCCATTGGTATAATCCGGAAATATGGAATGTATAACTGTATGGCTTAACACAAAATGTATTTACTTAATTCATGAATATTATTTTTACAAGCAATATCGCCTCGGATCATAACAGGAAATCACAGTCGTTTATTAATCCAACGATATGAAAGGATACACATTACTGTGACAACAATTTATGTTCAAAGATAAAACCGGAATCCTAAGGAAAAGAAAAATCTTATTATATTCACGTATGTATCTATGAATTTATTTGCTCTTTGCTTACAGGTATGATTTAATTTTATTGCTTGTAGTGACCCTAAAATGTACTTTTATATAAATATACGAGTGTGTTTAATATGAACTCAACATTAAAGAAGATAAATTATAAACGTTCTCTCACATATTTTTGTGTTTTATATTTGCTCATCTACTATAATGTCTCGACTCAGTGGCGAAAGCAGGCGGCGGTGTAGTGAGCATGCCCAAGTAGGTTCATAGTATTGTAGTTGGTCTCACGCGATCGCAAGTCTCGTCTCGGTGTGCGTGTGCGCAATAAATCACAGCGCATGAGTTCTTAACTGCGCTAGCATTTCCAACTATACGTTTCTAAAGAATATTATAGTATAACGCATGATTTATCAAAATTTATTATAAATAGAGTGATTAAAAACTTTATTTATAATCTATTTTGATAAATCGTCAAGACTTCCCATAACCAAATTGTATGTTTGAGTCCTCTAATGAAACCTTTCGCATGCTGTACAATAGTTCTCATATCAGAAATAAAAAGAAGTAAAAAGTATACCTTATCTATTATTTTAAAACGGAAACATTTCTAAATACTTTTTCGCTGATCCATCCCGAATTGATCCTTGAGCCAATTTCCTCCAACCAAAATGAGGTCGGGCGCATAATGAACACACATAGTGTATGCAGATGTTACAGATTGTGTACAACGATAGCTGGGAGGGTATAGCCGCGGTTCTAATATTTGCATAACAGCGTACACTCTCGGGTAATTGGCTAAGGGCAGCCCGCAGTGAGGCGTATCTTACTGTGCAAGGAACATAACAGTGAGCAATTTTATTCAGTGAGTATTTAGGTCCAAAATAAAATCGTATGACCCTCTATCTACGCAACTATTCCTGCGAATAAGATCAGAACTGCCCATTAACATACTAACCGATGTTCAAATACTGTTGCGGTTTAAATACAAACTCTAACCTTATCTAGCGGTTTCTCACTTGAAAACCTTTACCCAACGCTAACGAGCCGATTGATTGCAGGGTATTAACCCTTCGCAAAGGGTAATCCATTGTTGAAAAAGAAATAGTTCGTTGGTGTGTGCATGGTTTTACAGCAAACGGTTTTGAGGGTACGTAGCAATTCGTAGCACCGCGTAGCTACTACAGCGTAGTACACGTAGCATGATAATGTGCTCGGTTATCCAGGCAATTGCAGCTCGGTTGGCTTAATGTTCTCAGAAATTACATACATACAAATGGAAATTAGTGGAAACCAGATGAATAAATTACATGAACAAATAGTAAGGAACCATATTGTTATCGAGAAATTTAATGTAATTATGAATTAACAATCGCCCCCTATTTTGTGTATTCTCTTATTTTCTTGAAATATTTTATCTTATGGATGGAAAACTTATATGGCTTTGATCGTTATAAATTTAAGCAGTACGTGCCACCACGTGGCTCTCAAACAATATACCTGCGGGACCCACACCACGCGCCGACACGTTCAACCACAGATATATTAGAGGAGATATGTTATGAAAGCGGTGGGCTTGCGCTCACCTTTAGCCAAAATTACGCTAACATAGAGTTTTCGCCGTCAGTCGACTGCAACTGCACGTCGGTATCGGAGCTCTAACTTTTTTTTTAAATGCCGTTTTATTCCGTGGTTGTGTGCAAAAATACTAGCAGCAAAATGAACCACGCGAAAGATGGAATCTCATTTCACCAGCCAGTATTAAGTATTTTATTTATTCGTCTTTAAAATCATTAAAAACAACAAATCAAAAAATATTTAATGCCTTTATTATGTTATTTTAGTATTCATGTAGCACAACGACTTTTTTATTTTTGTACAAAATACATGGCTCTTTAAGTACCACCTATGTGCGCTACTGAGTGAATGTACGAGGCAATGGATAGATCGTCTAACGATACTTTGAATAAACTGGTGCGTCGCGTGGTACGGCCGCTGTGTGCGGCGACGACGCAGCACGCACCGAATTATTGGCACGCGTGTGTGTGTGAGACTTCGTATTGGTTGGTTTTATGTAATTGCATGTGTTTTGTGGCGAGTGGTGGGGACCAAGCGGAGACAGCGAGTTCCCATACATTTTGAACCGCACGGCATATCTCTCGTGATCTGTGCGTTCAACCCTCGCTTGGTTTTGTAATCTGGATAAGTCTGTGTTTCACGTAATGGAACCTGATGTAACCATATATATATTATATACTGGTATTATAATAGTTAATTTATATTATATAATTTATACATAAGTATTTCTTACTAATTATTTAAATAGTCTATCATGAAATCCTTAGTTTTTAAAGGTAAATGTAATAAGATACCAACATGTAAACCCGTGCCTTAGTGTTTATCGTTGCGGATTTTTATGGCTAAAGCATTGGTATTCCACTGCATAAAGTTCTTCACATTATTGTATCATCATCTAGTTTTATAACTCTTTTGATATAATACATTGACCTGTACTCGAATAACATCAAACGGGATCGCAATACGTCGCGTGCAGTGGGGCGCGAACATTGCGAAATTGACCATAAAAAGATTCACGCTCACCCTGATTGCCAGCTGTCTCTACAGAGATAGCAAAAAAGATAGCTAGCACCTGTGTGTTAGAAAAATATGTTAGTATTTAAATGGAAAATCTATTTCATTTTGAGCACTTGACATGCGTTTTTTATAGAGTTATAATGTGTAAGCAGTCAGTTCACGTTAAGTTAATAGCTTATTTGCCAGGTTGGGATCGAACCCAGAACCTCTCAGTTACAAGGGCAGTTCAGCTAACCAGTACGCTATTGGCGCACATTCATGTTCTATCTTATGAAATCTCTGCATTCACTCTCAAACATTAATTATATATCATAACCGTGTAGACGAAACTTGACTTATAATCTTTATTTTATTTAGTCAATTTTTAGTAAGTTCCAACCGTCGCAATTCTTTTTTAATATATAAGTTGGCAGCATTTCCTTCTTCCTGGTTTTAGATTTGAGCTAGCGGCAATGGTGCTCCGCAATAAATTCGTAGTTGTAATATAAACCGCATTTAAACTAATTTCTGATTATAAAGATTTTGATTCCACTCTATATCATTACATTAGGTAGATGACGACTAGCGGGTGTGAGGCTGTGCTACTACGGGCGCAGCTCACGCACTGATTGATGACGTCATCGGACCAGTAGAGTGAGTAGAGTGAGTGAGTGACCAGTGAGTGAGTGATTATGTATTACTATTTAGATGTACAGACATTGAAACATATTCAATTTATGAGGTATTATTTTACGGAGGAAATTACCTTATTTTATATGGGAGATAAGAGTTTTGTGAATCTCAATATAAGTCTTTTATGCATCCTACAGAATCCATCAACTAAAAATGCCTAAAATCATAGTAAGGAGTGCTTTTCCGATTGATTTATCGTGTTCGGGGAAAAATCTGTAGCAATTAATTAGCGGAATATTTTGGCGTGTTATTAGTAAGGTATTTCTTTATTTAGTCTCATTTATCAATGTCCGGAAGGCTAGGGCGGCCCGTGCCTATCTCTTGGATTTACCGATGTCGATACCATTACATGTAAGGAAA
The DNA here is from genome assembly GCA_905333125.1 of Pheosia tremula. Lineage (NCBI taxonomy): Eukaryota > Metazoa > Arthropoda > Insecta > Lepidoptera > Notodontidae > Pheosia > Pheosia tremula. The sequence continues at coordinate 203,789 of HG995403.1, read as the reverse complement.
TGTTTATAATAAACCGAGTTCCTATTTGCCATAGTATAAATAGGATATAGTGTATATTTTTTTAAAGTTTGTGAAGTCTGTGAAAGTAATGGAGAGTAGGAGTTACCTATAGTTATATTAAAATACTATTCCTAGACCTCTCATGAAATATAACTATTGAACCTTTTACCAAACAAATACTACATGATTCGAAATCCGTTATCCAGGAAGTTCCCGCATGAATATATTGGCCACAAAAACTACATGCTCATGTGCGTTCGCCGGTCGAAGCCGCGATATCCCGATGTCCTGTCATGCATGATGCATTACCACGACGACAGGTATTGTGGCCACAGATTATATAACAAGATGGCGGCGATAATTCACCGTGACACTAGCGCCAGTGCCGCTAATCATTTATTAATAGCGAGGACATTATAAATTAACTTGGTGCAGCTTATGGATGGTGAAATTTAAAGTCATTTTATGTTATATTGATACTAAAGTAAGTTTAAATTGAAAATGTAATGCTTTGTAAAAAAGGTATAGGTAAGTACTTGTTCATTGAATAGTAGGTTTAATATGAATTCTCTTTTATTTACAACCTTAGAGTAAGACTATATTACATACAATTTTTCAGCAGAAACACCTGCAATGCCTAATTGAGTTCTTGTCAGAGAGTTATAGTGAGGGATAAAAATGATGGAGAGCATACATTATTGCGACGTCAGCCGGCGTAAAGAGCTCCTCTGCAAATATTTGAGAGACCACTACAGTAAGGCAGACACGGATTGAGCCCATTTCATGAGCAATAGCCTGCTACGTAACTTTTTTAAACGAAGGCCGCTGCTCGGTATTTCGTAGATAAAAAAAATACTATATGATGTAATAGTGTTCCTATATAATATGACTATATACTTTTTTGCATGCCACAATTTGTAAAAACTTATCTTATAGCGGTTCTTTTTTTGAATATTTTAAGCCTTATATAACAGGTAGCTAAAGAATAAAAAAAAGATTTTATGCTCTCTACAATAGCCTAAGTATGGTTGCCTGTAACGATATCCGCTTCAGTCCGTCGCGCAAGCCCCTCAACATGAAAACTAAGTGTAAGAGCTATGTAAGCGGCTGGGCTGACGTGAGGCGAGTCATCGGACGCTTTTTGTGCGACATACTCCAGTGTCCATTACGTCGCCCCACATACTTCAATGGAACGTTTTGTGCTGGATCTTTGAAAGATCTTGAGCCTTTTCCTAAAGTCATGAAAAAACTACTATATGCCAAATAGCCACGTACTTGTGTAGCCCTCCAAGGCAGCCTCGAGATATACCGCGAGGGAGTCATTGAACTATGCAACTAGTCCACGTTAAGTTTTCACAAAGCCGGGCTTACCGGGTGGTAAAAGTTTTGTCTTTATGATAAGTATTATTACGAGTATATAAATAAGTTATTTTTTTAATGTATAAGTTACTTTGCTTTATTTCAAAATTATATTTATAACAAACAATGTTTTTGTCGGAGTTAGTTCCCTGGCGTCGCCCCAGAGAGTTGGAAATTAACATTATTAACTTATCTAGTCCAGAACTTTAGTACATTTGCCAAAACTTAGTACAAATCTCGTTTCAAACTTACAGCCTAACTCTAGCATGTGTGGACTTTACAACTAAATCACCGGAAACAGAACTAAGTTAGTATTTGCGAGTGGACGGAGATACTTCCGGTTGGAGGCGATTCGTTAGCGGGTATAGCGGGTAACTTTGGAATTTCTGAACTTAGTTAAGACGAGTCAAGTTAACTTAATTATTGAGTTGGAATCATTAGCATAGAGGGATTTAGAATTTCATACAAATATTTTTGGAGCTAGAAAACGATTATAAATAGCCGCGTAGGTAAGAACGTACTCGCGGGTAATAAACTTCAATAACCAACTTTTAATTTTAGTTATAAACTGGGTCTCCTCTTTTACTTATTTCTTATGAATGTGTTCATCTTACCACAAAGGTCAACCAAATAATATCGGTACATTAACGCATGTTTACCCCGAGCGCACGGAGACTTGATATTTATTTTAGCGACAACTTTCCCAAAACAAGAGCCCAACTAGACGCAGTAAATTGCACGTAATGTGCCGCGAATTATATATTGTTTTTCTTTTTTGTGATTATATTTGTATGGGAAAAGTTTTATTGGGGTAATCTTACCTGATTGAAATGCCAGAACGCACATAAGTCCTAAAATCAGACAGACGTTTTTGTTGACTAAAATACTTACCTATTACTGTGGAGTGTACCTACATGTTCACATTACTAGGGGCTTGCGTCGTTGTGATGTTTTGTCGCAAGTATATCTACCAACACACGAGTCGTATGCGGATAGGTGCACTGCATTTGAAGTCTGTGTGCCGACTGATGTACCTAAGGTTGGCCACAAAGCCGTCGCGATGAAATACTTTGATGTACAAGTATTTACCGACATATCGGGGCGATGAGTGTTCGTCTTCGTTCAATGTGACGTGAACTACGCGTATGTATATGCGACCGCAGTATTACGAAATGATATAAAAGTTTGATGTTCCCTACTCATGTGTAAAGAGATGGTGTCTTCAACGCGCATCCGTCGCTTAACAAACTACATAGACGGTTTATCTCAGTAACAATAGTGCAGTTGTGTGCGCTTGTTATTCAATGGTAATCTAATTACCTAAAAAGAAAAAAGCAGGCCTGCTACACATTATACGAATACCGTTAATTACCCATACTTGGTGTCGGATTATGGAGAAAAATCGTACATTTGAAACCCCTTTCTAACATAATGGCCGTTCCTTTACGGCCATGTTTATACAATGTGAAAATCAGTAGCTTTGTAGATATTAAATGCAACGTTTTATACAAATCTAAATAGTATTATGATACTTAAGTTAAAATACTGATTCCGTATTCGTTATATAGCCTTAAATATTATTTATGAACGTAAAGATATTAGTATCAACAAAACGTTCGAAAACAAAACAAAACTATCTTGTTTTCCTTTTGACGATGAAATAAAAGGCACTTCATAAATCAACGTCACGTAATGAACGTCGCGATAAATGTGTACTTGTCGCGCGTCAGTCGCGGGGAGTCGCGGGGAATCGGAGGTAGAAACAACACTCCATGTTTAGTATGTTATAGTACAAATTTGCTTGGAGCAGACTGTGCGTGATTGAACTTTAAATAACAAAACAAATTGTGTTTTATTTTTATACTTACGTAAATACGTCGAAACATAACCTGTTCGATACTTACCATTATTATGCTGTTATTTTGGGTAAAGTGTGTGTCAAGAAACACATATCACATAGCTGGGCTACGTATATACCCATTGCAATTGCATCCTTCCACCGCAACCTCGCCTCGACAAAACATCGACATCTTGGTTGCACCACACTATTTATCATTGATCCCACATAAAATCAACTTTATAGTTGAACTATTAAGTGCTACAATGACAGCACATAAAATTGGTATAGCTTAATATGGCCGTGATTGCGTGTCAGTACCACACATATCCATTACGTATCACGATAGTACGACGGATTAGTTTCAGAGACGTATAGAAACGATTGTAGTAATTGAAGACATTTTTTTCTGATATCAAATAACAGCGGATACAAACTCTTTTATACAGCTCATTTCTCATCCTATTCAACAAAATTATGACACGAAAAGAAGAATCAATTTTTCTCCCACTGATAAAATCACATAAAATGATGTTAGTACATACCTACTATCTTCAGTACAGAAATTCACGAAACGAATCAATTGGGAGCATAAACGGAGCCTCCTGGAGCGCCGTCAAAGTCGCACCAGCCAATAAAATGATGTTAGTACATACCTACTATCTTCAGTACAGAAATTCACGAAACGAATCAATTGGGATCATAAACGGAGCCTCCTGGAGCGCCGTCAAAGTCGCACCAGCCAATCGACAAGCTGTCGATTTTATACATCGACACAATAAGCAAAATCAGCAAGGAGAATTCTATATTACCTACTCTCAAAACAGTATTGATTTAACTACAGGCAATCAAGCTAAGAATTAATAATCTCATCTCATCTAATATACGTCTGATATATTACTAGGTTAAGGGGACTGCGCATGCGGCTCTCAGGCCGTAAATTAAACGCCGGCCATTACTCAACTCCGAGTACCAACCCTGACATAGCAACCCCTATTAAATTTTTACGATTCAACTGTGTTCGGTACATTAAATTTATTGGGTGTGGTTCGATGCAGTAACATGGCACTTGGATCATCGTCTTTTCATAGTGAAATTGACCGTTTCAGTTATAAATTCAGTGAAAGACTAACTTTTAGTTAAATTATGGTAGGGACTTTAATCCAATATTAATATCAATAAAAGTAGTTGCCAAGTATAGTAAGCTTATTATGTGGAGCAGTCAAAGTAGGTAAAGCTAATAAAGACTGAAAATTAGGGTTCCTTTAGGTATGTCGAAAACTTCCTAGTTCATGTACTTGCAAGTACCAGGAATACAGATTTCAACGGAAGCAAACTTATCCCTGGCAAAAGTTTCATCTTAGGGACAAGCCACTCTTGGACCTGTATTGTAGCTACACGCCGTACAAAAATAGGATGCTACCAACACACTTCGCGCCGCCTCGGGTAAGCACTACAAAGGTGCAATACCTTTAAAACATTTTGACAAACCCAAAACGAAAATAAACTTTGAAAACCGCGTAGCAGGGTTCATTTTGTCTGGCATGTTAAAATATGTTGTACAAAATGGGTTTTGAAAGCTATGCAGTCCTGGTAGTTTACGTTCGTTGTCTGCATGTGTAAGAATAACCTCGGTTACGTGAAGAATTGGTTATTTTTATGAATTGTATTCAACTTTACAGTAATATTACCAAACTTAAATACCACTTCACTATTAAGTTTTATTATATTTTATTCATATTCAACGAGATAAACTTGTATGAATGGTTTCATCTCATCGACGATAAATAAATGTTCCTCCATGTCTCATTCGTACATGTTAGGGGAAACAAAACAAGACAGAATGATCAGATGGTGATTGATTACCTAACAAATAATACATTGGCGGATTTTCGTACCGATTGGAGTTGCTATCCTTGGTTTTATCTAAATAACAATATTATAATGATACTAGGACCATATCTTATGTTTTAACATTATATTCTGTCAAAAATCCTTGTAGTTTAAATATTTATTGTATGGTTATCATATAAGTGGGTATAAATTCAAGTAGATCTGAATTAGAGATGCGCCGAATATTCGGTTATTATTCTTTATTTGGTATATACGAGTACAGCATAGTTTCATATGTTCGGTATTCGGCCAAATATTCAGTTGATGTGCCGTATAGAAACCGGATATTTGATTCGGTAAGCGCTGAACCGAATAATGTTTGGTATTCGGTTCGGTTTAAAATCCATGTTGAGCGCCTTGTTATAATAGTCGGATTACTCCTCAACGATTGAGAACATACCCGTGCCCGGCAGATATTAAAAGTGAACACTATTGTTAGTCTCATGCTGCGTACAGCCGAATGCAAAAATAATTCTAATCACAGGTTTATGCATGAATGAATGCAATCAAATAAATATATAGGATATTGATAGGGATATTTTTTTATAAAATGAACAATAAAAAGTGTTCTTTATTGCCCAACTCAGTAACTCAACATTGAGCCAGTTAAATCTTTGGACAGGAGCCCTCCTCGTTCCGTACTTGGGTAAAATATCTAATAAGCTTTGCGTGCCGACAATATCGGGCCCACTTCACTTTTCTGAAGTGAACATTGAGTTTGTAAGCACCTACCCTGCCTGAGTACCTGTGATTAAGTAAAAAGATCTTTCCCTAATTAATTGGATTTACGGTTACGAAATGGCTGTTGCCTCCTGTTAGGGATTTGTTCGAGTTTGAATTCGGTTCGGGTTTCAAAGAAATAAATTTGTTTTGACTGCTACTTATGTAAAATGTAGGTTATGGTCGGATAAATAAGACTGTATTTATACTATTTCGTAGTTAGTATAATTATTTAATTATGTTTTATCCTGTACTTGTATATGTAAACATACAAAATCCCCAAAAAGTTGTTATTTGAGTATAACACAAATACAACATGTTCGATCATAATTACAGGTAATAGAGTTTTTTCTCCAGCAAATACACTCGCCCATGTAAGGCCTAGTAACAATTCGTCACAACATACATATAAAATCACTGTTTATTTCCCAAGCCTATTACTATTCGCGTCACGCGGTGGACATTAACACAGTAGAGCCGACAGGGGTCGATAAATCTCGAAGCTATTTGTGTCACTTTTGACTTAGCAATATCCAGGTTATGGAGACGAAAACTTTGCTGCTAAAGATCGCATTGAACTCTAGTGAAATGCACGATTAACGTCTCTGCCGATCAGCTTTTCCGCTGCAATTTATTTTAATGCATATATTTTAAATGCCCGTTTAATACCCGAAAACGAATACTAAGTTGTCTAATATAAAATATATATATATAATATAGAATATATATATAGAATCATCTTATAAAAATAATAAACGGGAATATGCAAACGTATTTATCTAGACTAACATATTATGGGCTACTTTTTAACCTGTGAAACTAGTTTCTTATAATTACATTTAGGTAGAGATACAAAATATATACAAGATCGTATGAAAAATATATGTTTTTTATCTAGAAATTGAAGAATTAGTAGATTTTTTTAATGGTTTACTCGATATCTGGGATTTGCAACTCACTATACCGAGGTAAGTAGTAAGAGTATAAACAGTGCTGCTAAGTAGAATATTATAGCACCAAATTATTCCTACAGTCTGAATAAAGTTAAGCATAGACGGTGTATAAGCTATCAACACGGTCCAGTGAATTCGACAATCATATCTTTTTTTTTTTTTTTTTTTGTTGACGGTGGGGAAATCTTCTATAGATACCCGGCCTCTGTGTGGGAGAGGGCCGGGTTATGTGGGATTCTTACCCACTAAAACCCCCCCGGTGGCCGCCTTCGACACATGTTGGAGGGGCTCCGGGATCTCCAAACGGAACGCACCGGTGCCCCTCTTGTGCCTCGCCCCCTTATGGGGGCCCGTCTCGGGGAGCAGATGTTTGCTCCCCCTGCGCCCTCGCTGCGCACGGCGGCGGGGAGCCACGCCCGCCGCCGTCCTCCTCAGGAGTCGTCATCGTCACCGGACGTCCGGGGCCCACACCCCAGTCGTCCTCGACCCCGAGGGTAGCCCGTTATTTAAGGCCCTGGGCATCAGGGCCGGGGGGCCTCGACGAAGCGCGACTCGGCGTCTTCGTCGGCGGCGAGCGGGATCGGCTCTCTCGCGATCCCGCTCGGCTGACTCCTTCTGGGACATAACAGTCTCACAGAAGGCAGTCATAGCCCCCCACGCCGCTTCCCCGGACAGCATAGCCGACACTACGCTGTCGAGGGAGAGATCCGATCCGATCCGTTGGACCAGGATTCCCCGCACCGCGTCCCACGCGGGACACGCCTCCAGCGTGTGCTGGGCGGAATCCAGGTCCCCTCCACAGTGGTGGCAATTGGTCGTTGCCTCGCGTCCTATCTTGCACAGATAATCACTGAAACAGCCGTGTCCAGTGAGTATCTGCGCAAGCCTAAAGGTGACTCGCCCAGTCTTCCTCCTCACCCAAGCTTCGAGGACCGGCAGGATGGCGCTGACGACGCGTTTGTGCGCGTATCGCTCCTCCGAGAGCCGCGCACGCCACTCGTCGAACGCGCGTCTCTGCTCCTGCCGGCGTATGCCTTCGAGCGCTGGCACCTCCTCACCCCTCCGGCGGAAATCGCGGTACCGGTCATAGACCCTCGCGTCCATATCCGCCAGAATGTCCAAGGGCGGGAAGCGCGCCAGGATTGTCGCCGCCTCAAAGGATACCGTGCGGTATCCTCGTGCGACCCGGATGGCCATCCTCCGCTGCAGGGAATAGATTTTAGTCCTGCAGCGGCGAATACGCAGCCTGGGGGCCCAGACTGGGGCCCCGTATACCACCACGGCGACAATTATACCTACTCTTACCAGCCGTAATATCTAGAGTACATTGGTCTTAGAAATATAAAAAAGATATTTATCTAAATTATTTTATGAAATAAGAATTAAATTGTAATACCCAAAATTTTCTTAAGAGTGTTAACTCAGACTTGCCTAGCCACGCTGAAACTACATTTAATTGAATTAACTAGAGTGGATTACTATTACTAACGGTATAGATTTCATTCCATTACCCAGCACTAGTTAATTATCACGTGTCGCCGCTCATCGCGGGCTCGATCTCGCTCGCCTCGCTGCCCATTACCTTTCATCTGATTAACTACCCTTTGGACACCCCTTGTTTTATTCGTATCGGCGTTTGGAAAAAAAACCATATATTTTTAATTTAGTACATAAGGCTAAATACGATCTGTAACTAAATAGGCTTTTGGTGGATCAGACCGAAACTACTCGGAATCGTTGGAGTATGGTAGTAATATTTATATAATAATCCAATAATCACACGATAACATTGTTTGTACAATTAATCACGCTATGATACGTACACAGAACGTGCCGAGAGTTTTCCTGGTATTATATTTCATTGCTGGACATTACACTACTCCAACCATCGATTAATAAATGTGCTATGTCGTACGCAAGCATTAATAATGTTTTCATATTACAAGGAGCTCAAGACTTAACTGCCTTGACGCTAATCAGAACTTGGCCTCATTAAACTATTTTTTATTTATCATAGGTCAAAAAACTTAATTAAAAATTCCGCTTTCATAAAATAACGTCATCAATTTATGGTCAAGTCCATTCAGCGAGCTGTGCACGTCTAGAATATCTCATTTCCCCGTCACTCACTTGCGAAATTATTGGTAATGAGCGTTGTTCGTTCCCGTTCACCACGATCAATGATAGGATAATAAAAAATGCCCTTACTTTTTCCAAGCACATTTCACTATAAATGTGTTTATGGTTATAAATCTATAAAGCACTACAGTTAACCAGTTTCTGCTGTTAAATTAGCGTTATGAGATTGATCTTCTCTCCCTCCAACCAGCTTGAAGTCTACTCATTTTGATTTAACTTTATAATATTTTCATGATATTAAAAAATATGTGACACCCGAAATTGAATAGACCCGCCAGTTAATTTTAAGATAGCTTAAATAAACATCCCATCATAATTCATCAGACTCTTGACGGATGTCCATGGTTGGTGACACATCCGCGCTATAACTCTACACTCGAGGTGCATCCGTCATGGCGCTGTCGTGTGTGCGAGCGAGAGGGCGGCTTACAATTTCATAACTTATGTAGAAAAAAGAAGCTTGTCATATGAGGTGATACAAAATGGTTTTCTTATACCGCGATGAAAAAGATGTCATTTTTTATCGTAAATCAAAGAAAGTTTTGATTAATTTTAAGTGTAAGAAAACGTTCAGTCTCATACAATTTACACATGGCCAACTGACGTATCCTTGTGCTATACAGCTGAAACTTAGTAACATTTTGCCAATGGTCGCAATACTTTCTATTACTTGTTAATTATTACGAATAATTTTCACGTACAAAGCAGTAATTACATTTTGATCTGAATACTACAAGCCAATTAATAATTATAACGTAGCGAACAGTACAACAGATAGTATAGACATTGCGTTGTCTGTAAGTCTGTAAGCTTTATACAAGAGATTGTTGAATTGCAGCTGTCCGTTGTCAAATATATTATTTTTATCTTTAAATTCTTAAGTTACATTTAAACTATTATTTTCAAGTACTATTAACGTTATTATTGCGGCTTATCTGCATATATAAGTTTTCAAGATGCTCTTAAAATATCGGTGAAATTAGTATTGAATATGTGCTGAAAGCAAAAGAAATAACCCTAAGAGCCTACGCCATCAGTAAATCGACTTACTTCAAGAACTTTACCACGTACTCCTTAATGTATAGTTAGTCCTATGTACTACTGTACTGTGATAGATTACTAAACAACATTACAATCCTCTCAGACAAACACGACATCATCCAACAAATAGTCACTACAGCCTCTGAGTTCCACCACACATTTGTGACCTAAATTCAGAGCATAACAGATTCTAGATCTAAATTACTAGCCGCTACACTTCGCCGACAATAAGGTCTTTGCGAGTAACGAGCGCAAAGTTATCACTCCACCAAAATTCAGGAAACTGAACCCAAAATTCTAGTTCATAAAGTTGACTAGGGTCGTACGAGTTATTTGGCAGGTCGTTAGTTTCCAGAGTAGTGATATTTCCTCGGTCATGCGTCACACTGATATATGACGTAATGAGGACAGCAATTTAGTGTCATAAGAGGACTTGCTCCAACGTTATTTAGGCACACATTATAACACTGTTATTGCCTTTAGTATTTCTCTTATATTACTTTTAGTTATTGAGTAGGTAGCACATCATTTCTGGATAAAAAAAAGCTGAAATCGTATTGGTAATACTTGTACACCCAAATAGATACAGTTCTTTTTAATACGCCAGACTCGTTTATATATAGATAGCTACGTCTTTCTATATTTAATCCTATCCCAAACATTACGTAAATACAAACACTTTTTTCATATACAGAGAGTAAGGAAAATATATGTGCCCGTTGCGCCTCAATTTGAGTCTCCGGTCGGCTATGCGTCAGTGACGCGGGACCATCTGTCCTATATAATGCCCTCAAATATTGACTCAGGACCCGCGGGAAAATGTTATTCTTTCATCGCACCACTGTTTGTTCACTTTCTCTTGAAAACAAACACGTTTCAGTCAACTTACTTTTTATTTTGGCAGGAGTAAACTTGACTTGACTTAACCTAACTTGCACCTTGAACTGCTGATAGTTAATCAGATAAAGAAAATACCCGAAACAAATATTTTACCCAGGTAAAATTTTCTTCATCTAGCTAATATTGAAAACAATAGCAATTTACGTCCTATGTACAGAATCATTATTTTTTCAATTTGTAGTTTATCTTTTTCTTTTGTACGTTTTTTGGTTATCGTCACAGTTCCCGAGGGTTATATTCAATCACCAACATAACTGTACTGAAAGTTATATTCTCAACTACACACGCTAAGGTCTGTTTTCATTTGTGCCACTTGAATGCGTAAGCAAGTTTATCAGATAGGGAAGTTGCGAGGAACTTTGTACGCAAAAGAGATAAAGTGGTTTCTACCCGTGAATGCTCAGTCTGTCGAGTGGTGTGTTATAAGCAACAAGTTACTTAACTATCGTTGAACTTGGAACCAAATCTTGCAAACTAATTTGGAGCGTCTGCCATAAATCATAGCGTTGGAAATATTGTACGCACCTATTTAACAAAAAAAATAGGTTCTTAATTATTTCTCGTCTGTGGAGGATGGAGTTTATCATCAACAGCATCATATCCCTTCATGTATCCCTGAATGTAGATCGTTTTCTAGATTACTAAAACTTAGTAACTGAACTAATTCGAATATACACAAACACACGCCACAATAACACCACAGTACATGTACCTATCAATTCGAGAGGCATCCTCGCGGGATTTCTGTGACTTTTAATAAATTGGGTCGCCGTGACACGTCTCTGGTCACGGTCTAGTGATTCTCGCATTCGGCTCCCGGATAGCCCGACAAATACTCGTACACTACCTTATACTTACTGCATTTCTGTTAGGATTGAGACTGCTCTATTGTGTACAGTTAATATAATTTTCAAGCAGTGATAGCCAAGTTGGTAAGCAGTGATAGCCAAGTTGGTAGAACGCTTGCCTCGGAAACGAGAATTGCAGGTTCAAACCCCGGCTCGCATCTCTGGGATTTTTCATGTGCGAATCTCATTTTCAACCAAGATTATCACTTGCTAAACGGTGAAGGAAAACATCGTGAGGAAACCTGCATGTCTGAGAGAACCACTCGAAAGATGTGTGAAGTCTGCCAACCCGCACTGGGCCAGCGTGGTGGACTATGGCCTAAAACCCCCCTCGCATTGAGGGGAGGTAGGTATATAATATAATTTTAAGATGTGTTAAAGTGTCAGGTACAAAAGTTAACATTTATAATTTTTTTACGGTAGAGAGAACTACAAATCGTTATTATCCATTGTGGTACTTGCAATAGGTCCTCCCTAAAATACTTAAAATCATAAGCCTTTATTCTGAGTTTTTTTTATATCGAAACATAAGTGGTCTCGAATCTCAAACTGCCTTCGGTCAAGGTCTCCTCTAGCTCTTGCCAATGGAATCTATCTAGAGCTACTCATCATTTAGATAAGAAGAACATGATACCATTATAATAAAGTAATCTATATTAATATAGGTATTGTATCTCACGAATACGCAAACATTTTTTGATCATTTTATTTTGAGGACATGGCGATCAAACAAGCCCGTGTTAATTTTATCACGGGCCTGTTTGTTGAATCCACTTCGAAATATAAACGATACTTTACCAGTTATCCGTGTGATTAACTCAAATAATGTCCGTAAACATTACGTAAATCGCGTCTGGGGTGGCTGGCGGGTCCAGGTAATGAAACTACTAGTTTTGTATAGTTTGAAAAAAATACAAGTAATTTATTATTTTCAAAACCTGATATTTTTTCCTATGAATTATGTGTATAATTCAGGTGATGTGTATAAGTCCTCTGGCCTGCTCTGACCTGCTTTAATGCTGGTCACACAAAGGCCTCGTTGAATAGAATCCAAAACCCATTCCGTATTCCGTGCGTTAAATTGAGATCAAATTCTGCGCTTGTTTGTATTCCCTTGCTGTGCCTTTTATAAAATTATTTCATATTATAAAAGTAATTCGTATCATTATAAAATACACATTTTAAATGTGAAAAGAACAAGAAAGCGACATTGAATCAATTTTAATTTTAAAGAAACTAAACTATGCCTCTAAACACATGCTTATAAATGGACTAACTTGCCTATGTATACCTTGTGACTTGATTTGATTGATCGGGAAACAGATAACGTTTTTCAGTAATGTAACTGCTTGAAATTATGAATGTATTTTATTCATAATATCGCGCAGTTAACCTTTCAAGTGGCAAATAGTACTTAACTTTTTGAATGTATCTGTTTTTCGAGTTGACGTGATAGGCTACCCGCAATCACCGAGGCTAAGTCTGACTAATGACTGGCTCAGCCTTCAAGAGTTTCAAAGCCATGCCGTTACCTGCACGTTTAATAGGAAATAAACATGCATGTAAAATGAAAATGGTTATGCCTAGTGCGCTTTTAATATCCGTCATATCTGCAGTTATCTGTAGCGCGGAGACCCTGGCCCGGATATTGCTAGGCAAATCTGCCGCGCGAAGGATATAGTGGGTGGTTATGGCGGGAACTGTCACCGAGGGTTGAAACGGAAAATATTACAATTCAAATATGCATATTTTAGTCTTCGTCGGTCGGTGTATGGGTTAAAACTTAATAAGTTAATAAGTAAGTCTTAATAAGTTAATAAGTTAAAACTTAATAAGTAGCTCCTAAATATAATTATGATGTTTTCTCTCCAATCATGTATATTCCCTGTCAAAAGTATGTATTATTGAGTAACTAAACTAAGTTGAACTAGGCTAGTTGGTCTGAGTTTACGTACTAAAGACTTATCAATACCACAAAATAATCCTTTTACGTATGTCTCGCAAATACCTCCTTGACATATCCGAACTAATAGTCCCGGTATTATTTCCATCTGTGAGGGGCTGGAGACTTGATCCTTTCGGAGATAGGATCACGCGGGATGGACAACCGAGTATTAATGTTTGTGGGATTCTTTTGTTGTATTTTCAATACCAATATGTATACTCGTCGTGGAATATTAGATAATAGAGGTCACGAACCTGTCTTAGGAGATTAAATGACACAGAGAAACCTTATAGATTTTTACTATTATTAATAAAACATTCCCATCATGTCTGTACTATCCGAGAGGGTGGGAGTTTTCAATGTAAGTATATATTATTTACGCCTTATGTTCTCTTATAATAATATTTATTTCATACTAAGTTACAAAGTACATAGGCAAAACAGTTCTACGCTAAAATTTGATGATTTCAATTTAATAACAAAACCTGTTAACGTTGGATTATTACGTACCAAGAAATATTAACTAATTATAGACACTCTCTGATCATAAAAGCTCAGCTGATAAGCAATAATATTAAAAAATATACGAATATCTTTGACCAAAGTAGAATACAAATCAGAAAATACAAACATTTATTAAAATACTTCAATAAAAAACAAACGTACTTAAAATACGCAAGTTTCAATGCAAACTCCAGTATTTTCCATCAAAGTTTCCACAAAGAAGCGATTTCAAGCCTCGGGATCGCAGCGAAATCTCAGACTTTCAGTAAAACCCCTCAACTACTCACTGTTGCCAATAAAAAACTTGTTATAGCAGTTTCCATTCAATCTTTTCTTTCAAATAGAAGCTTTAGAATTGGAAATCTGACGTCGAGCATTGAGGGTACGAAGTACAATCTATGTACGTGTGAGTTATACCGAAGGCTAGTGATACCATGTAAGTAGATTTAAGAAAAAAATATTTGAGTTACGAGTGAACCGATTTTGTAGTTTTTAATAAATCGATCAGGTTAATGTGCGTAAATAATTATTAATGAAATGTATAAGACAAGAGATGCAATAGCAATAACTTAGATATTTTTTTTATGTATTATGTACTTAAGTATTTTATTACGCGTGCATCTAGTCATATCGTTAAACATTTAGATTCATGTTACAGTAATAGTAATTTCATATTGTGAAAATATTGACTTTAATATAACCTAATCGTTCAATAAATTGATATATCAACAAACGAATCTACCCTTGCTGAGTTTGATTTCTTTGATCTCGAATCCCATAATATTGACAATACGTCTTTAATATGTTTTTTCATTTACCCTATGTTTACAGGGACATTTAATATAATAACAATATTTTTATGGTTTTCTAAATATTTTTTGTTCTTTAATTATGGGTCGAGACGAGTCGTACCAAATTTCACAGAATTTATGGATCGCTGATCGATTATAGAAATATCTATTGAGTAGCAATTCCAAGTTTCATAATGGTAGAGCTACATTAGTCAGATTTATAAATTGTCTGACGATATTTCCAAATGTTCCGAACATGAAACGTTCCAAACATTAGGCGTTGTTTTCGAAACAAATGAACTCCGCCATTATCCGTGAGCTTACCTGACTTGGGAGGGACAGTATCGTGAAGGCTGTAATCGCTCTCACACGTCACAATAGACCGTGTCTTAATAAATTATTTTTCAGGAAACAAAATGATTAGCACAGCTTTTTTACTGCAAATACCACAAAGAATATGATTTTTATGTTTATATCTTATTTATCGTTTTATAAGAAAGTATACACACAGTATACATAAACTTATCTACTAGCAATAGAAGGGTTGCTCAACTACAACCATTTAAGTGCTCATACCATCCTACATTTAATGAGGGTATAATCTATTTATATATTGGTTAATATGAGTACATTCCCAGCAACAACATAAGCTTAATCTACTGCCAAACTTTCCAAGCAGTTGTTCTTAATAAATAAGTAACTATGTGCTCATCGTTTCGAATTCTATAGACAGCGTTTTGTTGAATCCTGGGTTCTAATCAGCTGTCACGATCTCGTCTTTGTTGCTTCCAACCTTTGCATGTATACCAAAGTCGCTTTGTGAAGGTATCTGTCTAAATATTTAACAATGGGTTGTCTCGTTGTGCGAGAAGGCTCTAGATAGGAGTCAATTGTGCTTATTTCATGATTCGATTTGGGATATTTTTTCAGGTAATTTTTGAGTAGTTATCTAAAACCATAAAACCTTTTTTTCTCTAGATTTATTATTTTTTTTCGTTTATTTTTATCTGTTAATAGATGTCCCGGCAAACGTGGTACCACCTCATAATCAAATGTATGAGATAATTAATTATCTTTATTATTATTCTTTTCCCATATTTTAATACTTATTCTGCTAATCGGGGCGGAGAAAAATTCAGAAAACCAAAGCTCATAAAAATAGGCCAATCCGTTCCAGAGTTATGAAAGGTGTAACTAATAAGATTTTATTTAAAAAATCTTGTTAAAAATCTCCATATATCACAACATCCTTAGAAAAATTATCTTGAACCCACTTAGTGAGAGCATCGGCATTGATGCCCTTTAATCTTTGGTAAATACTCTTCTACAATATATCATGATGCTATTACAGAAAAATAAAGTACCCACATCATTATACGTAACGAGCATAGTAAACGTGCGAACATCTGAATTATACATATCGCGGAGGCGGCTCAAGTAACACATCTAGTAACACGAGCACCGATCACCATTAAACCAAGCATTTGTATTCACGCTTCAAAGGGTAAAGTCTCGGGTCAATCCCGTCCCGAGCTTGACACTCGCATCAACAGCTGAACATCAAACGTAATGTAGCCCACAATAGACCCTGTACAAAGCGCTGCCACAAATTTTTACGAGGGCTCAGCCGAACAAAAGATGCAATTAACATTTTATCGCCACCTCAGGCTGAGATCGTAAAGTCAGTATTTTTGTATAAATTCTTTCAGGATGCTTCGTATTAAATAGTAGAGGGTAGGAGATATATACTATTGTTGCATAATAACAGCAATTGTTTTTTATGTTTTGAAACAAATCCGAAAAGGAGCGATGTCCACGCCGCCAAGGTTTATATGCTTTTGATTAAATATACCTTTTTTATGTGAGATATATATATGTAACAATGGCGACTGTTTAAATGTATGTAAACTTTGTCTTTTTAGTTAATAAGATTTAACATTAAACATCAATTTCTTCTAAAGGTATGTCCGCAGTGGGCCCAATGCGCCCGAAAAGGAATGTTACGTATAAAATTTCTAGAAATTTGGGGGTTACTTTTTAATATGAAATAATGTTGAGTGGACGTCTTTCGGATGATATAATGTTGTGAACCAACATTTACGCTCGTTTAATTAATTTTAACAACGAACATAAACTCAGTTTGACATTAGATCATATTATTCAAATCATAGAAGCGAATTCCCACCGATACTCCAATATGCCACTCACGAGAACCAAAAATAAACTTCCTAAATATAAAACCGACCCACAGCCATTACAGAGAGGGACATATAAAACGCCGGCTCCCCCAGGTCTTGCTCGGAGTCGCTTCTTGTTTGTACCCAGGAACGGTATAATTTTTCTAAAATTCAATAAAAGAAATCTGTTTTGTATCCCGCGGCTGGCTTGTAAGGAAAAATCGTCTTCTGAAGATGTAACAGGATTAGGCGTACGCTTTTATCTTGTATATTTGGGTTTATTTCAAATTATTCCTTCTTTTTCAGGATTCTGTGGGTAGTCTACAGGGTCTGCAATAATATGATGATCGATTGCATAACTACTGTATAAGTATACAGTCACGATATATATTAGTAACTAGCTGTTGCCCGCGACTTCGTCCGCGTGGTATTTAACAAAGACAACCGTTGACAACAGCCTGCTCGCCCATTCTGAGCCCGCGGGACGCATTGCAGGTTGCTATCAAACCTAATCAGGCGCTGCGCTGCAACATTGGTATTAATTTTTTTTTCGTGAGATCCTATTTTTTTTTTTCTAAAATAAAAGTAGCCTAAGTTACTCCTTGTTACATCAGCTATCTGCCAGTGTAAGTCCCGTCAAAATCGGTCCAGCCATTTCAGAGATTAGCCGGAACAAACAGACAGACAGACAGACAGACGGACAGACAGACAGAAAGACAGACAAAAAAAAAAAAAAATGTTTCGGTATAGGTAACGTATATATATCCAAATGCACTTAGTAAAAAGCTGTTATTTTAATATTACAAACAGACACTCCAATTTTATTTATATGTATAGATGAAAGAAAACCCAACTACATCGTAGGAAAACTAACTCAATTTGGTTGTTATTCATAAGTACTGTACAATAATGGTCTACGTGAATAAAAAATATTCAGATTCTGATTCTTTGAAAATTTAGTTCAGGAATATTTAGGAAGGATATTATTTATAATTACCATTTACTAAAGCGCCTTCTGCCTAGTGTTCAAGAAGTCGTCGAGTTTGACTCATATATTTAACTGGTATACAATTACAAGTATAAGTACCATCTGATTCAAACTAATTCTCACGAAGACTTAATAGCACGTGTCTATATTAGCTACGGAATCAATGTTTACCCCAGTTTCGTCGCTCTCTTGGCCAGTATTTTTCCCATTAACTCAATTTGTATAGGCGTTCATTTAATCTCATTTTTGTACGTACGCCGCCCGATGGGATAATGTCGGTACGGAATCCCGTATGTGTAATGTAATTTGCAGAGTAAACCCGTCTTGATTTATTTTAAAGTCCGCCATTCTGTGGCGCGATACAATTTTTAAGCGTGCAATATAAAAGACATCAAGTTACCGTTTATGTAAATTGCTTCAGGATTTAATATTTACAAAAGATGTAAATATTAATTTGCTTGAAATGTAATTTTTAGTACGTTGTATTTTTACGTGGCAATACCATGCCTTAGGTGGTTTTGAGCATATTGAGGGGGGTAAGCATTCGTTCTAAGGGCACAAGCATAATGTGGCACTGTTAACCGAAATAGCTTAGCCCTAAAAGAATCGCAACGTATTAAGCAGATGAGCTTGTTCGTAAGCGTAAGCATAATAGCGGCCATCGCGTTGACCGCACGGTATTCCGGGTAGTGACGTGCGCGAACATTTCTGTTAAATTGTTAAAATCCCCCGTCAAAATTAAAGTGAACGTCCTATAGAAAGCTAGGAGACATTTCTTTTGCGGCATTAATAGACGATCGAACTTGATAGGGCCGGACCACGGACATGGTCCGCTTCGTACCAAGTCTGTTAGTCGTCTAAAAAGTAGTCTGCAGACAATACTGTACAGATGATGGGTTAGAGAGAGTTAAATGAGCAATTAAAATCCACCGTCCGCCGCTTCCAAGATCAATCGTCTATTAAAACTATAACTATAATACTTTCGATAATGCTTAATAATACTACTAGTGATACTAGGAATTATTACAATCACTCTTATTGATAGGTTATGTGACCTTGTTACAAACTGTTTTCTCATTTACGCCAACCAACTCTATTGAATTTTCATGCTTACCAGATCAAATACCAGATTTAATCGCATTTGCAAAATTTTTACTGGCATATTGTTAATATCATCTCTAGCATCGCTTCGGCTAGCTCCAGTGTGTGCCGCTATGGCGACAGTAAGCCAGGGCTCGGGGCCGCTAATGGCTGCCGCAGTAGGGCAGACCCTTCCGCTCGCCATTGTTCTAATTGCACACTTTTATATCCCTTACAATACCCATCTCATTATTGCAAACGACATTAGGAAGGTTGCGATGTAAATATTTTTGCGGTACGGTCTCCGTGTATAACAGGTAGGGAATCATTTTGTAATGTTTTGAACTTCCACAACTAAAATGTAGTTATATTAGCCCCTCTAACTCAACTTAGTACTTATGCTATGAGTAGTCTCACCTTATTAGTGTTGATTGGATGTGGGAGCGTTGATTCATCAACTCAGAATAATATACTTTGTAAGTAATTCCATTTGGTCTCATTTGTATCACATGACAATTAGAGTTCGCGACATGCCATCTCGGCACCGCGACGTGGCACGATGACGCGACGTCGCGGTGACGTGTGGATTCATTAAAAACCACTCACGAAGGATTAAGGAGGAGAACATTATTCGTGGCACAAAGACATAGCAACGAGTTTGGTGCAATGTTACCGCGAGGATAGCGAGTCAAGAGGGATTACGATCAATATGAGAAGTACATAATAAAGAATACGGAATTGGCGATTAATTGAATTAATCATTACTATATCAAGATCTATTATTAATTTGGAGTATTTAAGCTGTAGAAATATTTCGATGATTCGGAGGAGCCAGGAATAATTATAAGAAATTAAAGGTGGAATAACTTTTTAAATTAGATATCATTTTACTGTTCACTCACACTATCCATTACTTACTCACAAAAATAGTGAATTAGTAAGTTTAATGAGAAAGGTCATTTCTCTATTTCGCAAGCGGCACTGAGTTAACTTACTGTCCCCATTTAGCTCGCGCTGTGCGCTCGGACGACACATATCGTTGTAATTACATTTCGTCTCAATCCACTAACTCTCGGCTATAGTTAAAACTTTAATTTTATGCTCCAATCGTTAAAGGGTGTGGTTATTTACTGTTCGACTGTTGAATGAGATACTTATTATTAGATGTCTAATTATAAGATTTAAACGTAAATGTAGAATTTACGAAGCTGTCGAGTACACTTCTCTATAATCTCATTGTTGATTCTATTTTGATCACGAAGTAGGTTTATTATTGTTGGTATCATATTTTGATAATATATTAAAGCCACTTCAAATAATGGCTCGAGAGCAAATTAAATATAAGACGTTTAAGATAGATTGAATCGATGTTATTGTTAAAGTTAGGTACAAGCTGATATATTTTCTTACAATGCGATGAGTGGGATGCAAAGCTTAAGTAATATCGCAGAATACAATTGTCATATTCCCACCTCGTTTATTCGTTTACGCCCCAAATTACCAAGAATACTCGTATTCATGATACTATAATACGACGGCTAATTGGGGCTAATTAGCACGCGGCCACGATGCCGCCTTGCAAGATTTACATGCGCCATACGTGTGGGTCGCATTTATAGTTTTACAGTGATCTAGGGATGCCATTTATGGTGACTAGTATTTTTTATACAATATCTATACTGTGAGTCCACCAGTCTCATCACGGACGTTCTGTGAAAACATACTCTGAGTATTATCAAATATATTTTGTTTGCGAAACTACAATGCTACAGTGCTACGATGCTACGACGCTACGGTGCTACAACCCGCAGGCTGTGACGCAACCAGATTACTTCCAATGTTAAGATTATCTCAATGGAATTTAAACATTGTTTTCCTAATCTAACGTCTAGTTTTATTTTCTTGACAGAATAAAAAGGTCTTGTTGGGACATAAAGTGAAAGCCGTATAACGAGGGTTTTCCATTTATCTCTCGTGTTTTATTATTTTTGCGTAATACCCGGGATTTTATACCTTAGAGGTTTATTTTAGGGACTAAATTAATTTTCCTGCCGGAGTTATAATACCTTTGGTGATTAGAATCTAGCCTGAATTATATTCATAAATTTATTGTATATGGGGTCGTTGTATTCGAGTCATGATGGTCAAAAACAATAATATTCAGTAGTTTTTTTTTATTTCTCCAGACGATCACAAACTGTGCGGTGCCAAAATAAGCAACGCTTTTATTATGGGTACTATACGATTAGCATCGATTAACAGATAAAGTTAATTAAATTAAAGGTATAAAAGGCAAAAAAAAGCCCTAATAATTAATCTAACTCGTTCGCTACATTTCGCTCGGCGGAACCGTTTTGTTCAGCCATTTGAGCTTTGTTTATAGGGGTGGCGCGTAATACGAATTTAATTATAAATACGACAGCCACGGCGTGGCTCCAACTGAAAGCCCTACCAGCAGAGCTAGTAAACATAGGGATTTAAATGACCTTTATAGGTTTTTTTTTTACATAATTTGCCTTTATAGGTTTTTCATTTTTGTCTTCAATATCATGAATACTTGTTTACGATAAGAAAACAATCACAAAGGCTGTAAGATTGAAACTAATACACTATTTAGGTCAATGGATTGTAAACACTCTGTAAACACCAAAAAAGCTTTGCTCCACCGCATAGCGTCTGTCGGGTGGGCAAACATGGCCAACAAACAAACCCGAAGGATATCCCTAGCGTGTGATTTGACCGGCAAAATGTTTACTTGCGTATAAAAAATATACGAGGGGAGTTGAAACAAGGTAGGAACTTGAATATTTGTATAACTAATTACTTCAGTTTTTCATTATAAACATGATATGAGAAATATGAAAGCGTATGAGTATCAGTTTCTCAAATCAAACATTATGTTGTTCCTAACCAACTGACTGAACCATACTAAAACCGTGGATCCTGTTTTCACAAAGTTCTCACACGCCGAGAAAATTCACTAAGTTTTCACATTCCACATGCCTCCCGCCGGATACTCTACGGTAACAGTTGCGACTTAGTATATTTTATTGCCACACCGAGGTTTATCTGCTTCTTGAAATGTAATAACATTTTTGTAGTTGAGATATAAAGCGATAGTTGATCCTATTTATATACGTAAGAGCATTTAAAGTTGTCCTCTCAGAAATTTCAAGGGTATGTTTTTTTTTATTTATAACGTTTTGCGATTACAATTCTCCGATTTAGTATTCATCAGATTATTATTTTACCAGTGATTTTAAATACATAACTTCAAAGAATTAAACTCAAGTTTAACAAACAGTGCTTCAGAACATAATTTGAGTAAAAAATTAAAGTGTTTGTTCTGAAAGTTAGGTCGTTAGTGTAACTGTTTCTGAGAGCTGGAATTATAATTTATCAAATGGCTGAGTCCGTTCAATTTTAAATGCAGATATTTGTTAGTTGACACTTAATATTATTGTGCTTTTTATGGGTGCTATTAGGACTCCCAAAATAGTCTTGGTTTAAAAAAATAATACGGGATATAATATTTTACCATGATACATTTTGCGTGAGTATATCCCCATTTCTAAGAAGGGTTTGATACAGCAGAATGTTTAACATCGGAAGGGCTGAAATAAGTCTGTGGTGAGTGAGTAATGACCTCCTTAACCTACAGCTTTATATACGACATCGAGTGTCCTCGATCGTCGATCGTAATGCGATCGTCTGCGCTGAAGATTAAACTGATCTCCTGCTAGTATCTAGTTTTTTAAAACGATTGGTTTTCTCTCTGAAAGATCGTGATAGAATTATATTTAGGTAACTGTTACTTAATGGGTTGTGGTTTTTTTTGTATTTATGTGTATGGTGCTATCAAATCTTTCGTCAACATATCGCTATCCTCGCCTGCGCATATAACGCTCTAATGATCAATAAATCTTTGGTTTCGTCCCTTCTTCCAATTTTCGAATTCTTTTTGTTTTGAAGTGACCTTCAAATTGTGTTTTCAAGCAGTGGGTCTGCCGATAAACTATAGGGTAGACCGTAGACCTTTTTAACATTTTACAGAATTCTGACTTCTCGTAACTCCTCCCATAGTTGTTGTTATAATGATAACCAGAACCGCCAGCGAACGACGGATAACGTTAATTTAAAATCAGTATTACATACAAACACATTATAATGACCAATATCTACTGCAACAGCTCTACGTAAATAAACCAAATTACTACACTGCCGTCAATATAATCTGAAATGATTTACATGACGTAGTCAGTGCCCATTACCCCGTGGCGACTCAGTTGCTTGCTTCAGTAAATCAACTCTTGCGAATTGTTTGTGCCACAATTCTCCGCTTTGACGTTATAATTGGCTAGCGTTTGTTGCTTGCATTAAATCAACTGTATTTCCTTTCTTTACCATCCACGTTGCTGCCACAAGTCATTGAGAGTTTCATTACAAACGAAACATTCTGGAACTAATAAGCTTATTGTCTGTAATACTTTAAATAGAAACAAGTACTTAGAAAGTTGTTGCTGGAAGTTGTTTGTTTCAGTGGTTCGGTAAGGTAAAACAAACTACAAGTATGTTTAACCATTAGTTTTAGGATGTTCCTGTATTATTTCTATACCCTATTATTCTGTTTATTCTATACATCTCGTTCAGGGCTGTAATTAGCCGTGTCAATACATTGAATATATTTGTAAAGGATTATTTCTTTCAGTGCAAAGTCCGAATCCATCCGTCTTTCTGTTCCAACTAAATGTTAAATTTCATCAACTAAATGTTCCTTTATAAATGGCAAGCAATAGATCGCTGGATCTCCGGATCTAAGGCGCCTATAGATCACTGCCGAGGATTTATGGAGGACGTTACAATTTGTGTTGTTTAGCCCGCACTTCGGAGGTGCGGGACCTCCCGCACCGCTGGCAGGTTTTTGGAGGAGGAAAGGATGGTTAGTGCTGAAGTCGTAAATTGGAGCCAAAAAGAACGCACTTAACGTGCTCATCGTCTATAAAATATTCTGTCCATAAGAGAGTGTGCGAAAAATAATCGTGTCTCAATAAAATCTTAGCGAGCGTTTTAAGCATAATAGAATAGGAAGACTTTTATTGGCTCCGAAATTCTATAAATCAATATGATTTATAGACTTTCGGACTCGCTACTGGAAAGCTACATTTAGTCGTCGTTTTATTTAAATCAGAAAATGATTATGTCATGGAATGTACAAAGAATTGTTTTATAATTGTCTTCGGATTCGAATGTCATAATTATATTACTTCTGTAGCAAACCGTTTTTGATTTTGAAAATTGGGTATTTTGTCAAAAATCAAAGAGGTACAAATGACTTGATCTTAGGCACTGCGCTTCAAGCGTTCAATTTGAATTATTAATCCTGTGTTTCAAAACTATGATTAATTAGGATTAGAATCATTTTGTGTGAAGACTTAGGATCAAAACTCGTTACTGGACTTAATAGCGAAGTAGTAATATTTGTGTTAAATTAAAATGCTACTAATAATGATTTTCTACAATATCAAATCTGGATTCAGAAAAACAATATCATTGAGCAGGCTTAAAATTTCCTGTTTCCGAAGGTAAACTATACTTTTTAAGTACTTAGCTGAAGATTTATATTCTGCTACAAATCCAGCCCAGTACCTAAATTGCTTTGCGCTGATGTATCGATACTAAAGTCACACAGCTCTGACTTATGAAGTCACACAGGATTCACCTGTTGCGCTCGGAAGGGTCTACGTGGTCGGCTAATTGCTACAAACAATAGCATCGAGACGTATACCAGGAATGCAGAACTGAACTAATCCTGAAATAAATCACACAACATATCTGAGAATTTAAACACTGTATTTATTAAGAAAATGATAACAAATGCCAAATAACTTCAATAAACTGGAGATTCAGTAATAGAAGGTATTCGTTAAATATATATGACACTGAAAATATCAAAGGTAATGCTATGGAGCTCATGTATTTGCCCAGCAACTAATCCTAGCATTATGAAAAACTAGTTCACATTCTTGTACGAGCAGCGCGGCTGCGGCGGGCCATGCGTGACGCTATGCCACGTCGCCGACTCGCTGTTCCACAACTATTCACATTAGTTTGAATACAGGAATTTATGAGAGTTCTACTGCTCTACATTTTGCAAAATAAGAACATAATTTTATTCCTAATTAACATAATGATATACTTAGCTTTCCATTAAACAAAGGCGTTTACACTATTCAAAATGATCAGACCAAGGCTTTTCAAGCAGGTGGTGCCTTACTCTCTTTTCAAAACAAGGGGGCTTAGTTCAAGCCATATGGCTGTTGAAAACCCTAATAACTAATATGCAATATTCAACCAAAGTCATAGCTATTAACTGAATAGTACCTAATGATTATGAGGTAAAAGGTGGATTGTGAAAATAACAGTGATTTATTTTATTACATTTTATCGCAATCATATATTATGCACACGTGTAAAATTTATAAATTAATCGAGTGTGTTTCAAATAATAACTGGCGCTAAATAAACAATTAGCGCTTATAATGACCCGATAACATTTGCTGGTTTTATATTACAAAAGTGTTTATTATAAAATGCATTGTGAAGTTGTGTAATATTACAGTGTTGTGTTACGAGAATTGTAACAACACTACCTACGTCGCACTCCATAAGTCGGGTCATTAGTATGTATGTACTTAATAAAGGCTGAGAGTAATTGTATGTCTATTGCACAATACTATAAGGATTAGCGTGACTTGATTAGGATCTGGATCTGAAAAAAAAATATATTTTTGCGTAAGGAAGGTGCTGGCATTAATGTGAAATAATAACGTCATAAATTAATAGAGTGGCCGACGTGGGCATAATTAATGGGGTTGGTATTGTAAATTGATATTAATTGTGTCTCTGTGGAAGGCGCTTTTGCTATGAGATATTTGATTAATGAGTTGTATGTCACCGGAACTATAGCTGCTCATGAAGTGAAATAATATTGAAGTTCCGTAAGGCATAGTGATTATTTAGATGTAAGTAGGAGGTCTTCTCGTATTTTCATAAACGTAGCCAGTGAATAAGCAGATTGTGGTCGTACGACACGTTGAAAATGACTGACTTCATTTGGCTGTTAATCTACAAGTGCCATATTCGTGCAACATATTCACAAAAGCTATGGATATAGAAGATCATTTACAAACTAATAGTCATTACAACTAAGCTATTTCCAATTACTTATAAGTTTCTATCTTTCAAGTAAATATTCCAGTCTGAATATCCTGGTCGAATTTCAGTATGTTGGTTGCCTGTAAAGTAACTTTGAGCATCTTCTTCCAAACGCACGCCTCAAATAGGCCAAAGATTTACGTTACCTTTAAGACCGGTGAAGAATGCTCCCAATACCTTTCTTATCACAAAAGGCTTCCGTCTATTCATCAAAGGGAATTCATAAAACGCTACGTCGGCATGCTCGAATTCTTCAATCCGATTGTTCGGTTACTACCGCGCTGGAGTCATTGTGCTGGCTCGTACATCGCCGCTCCAAAAAACTTCCTGTCTGACAGTATTTTGAATATTTCATTTTCGAGTCGAACCCACAACCGTACGTAGTATTTTTTTCCTTTACTTTGCACTGAAAAAATGTGTGTGTATCTTTGTGTGCATCCTGCCAGAAGCTGTATTTAAATTGTTTGTCATTACATTTGCTGTGGTTCATAGAAAGCTCGTTATCATTATTACCCTTAAGAGCTTGAGATTCTTTCCTCGGTTTATGCCATCTTATTGAGCCGATAAATAACAGCTCATTCGATATCCACGTACTTCCTGTCAGCAATATTTCCTGCCAATAGCAGCCTACCGCTGAGTGGTATATTGTATACCATTTATTTTTTACGCACATGTATACTGTGTTCTATGTTCCTGTTTCCATTTTAGTTATTAAATCAGCAACAAAACGACGCCATGGCAAATTCCAGCTGTTATCATTCCATTGTGTTAAAAATCACATAGGCAACGATAAGTTTATAGAAGTTTGTTATTTATTAACATTGACTTTCCATAAAAACAGACCACTTTAAACTTTAGTTTGTTGCAGATAGATTTCATTATTATAAAGGAGATATTCGAATATTGTTAAAGGTAACAACACATGGAATATGCAAGGAATACTAACCCTTGAATTGATAGACGTTCTATAACTTTATCTAACGTCATATAGTACCTAATGCGCAAAGCAATACTCTTGTGCGCAGTAGTAGGTAAATGACTGTCGATAAAGTTATAAAACGTCTATAAATTCGGGTGCAAGAGTTAAAATAAATAAAATCTTTATGAACAGTGTTCTGATTGAAAATATTATATACTCGTACCTACTAGTCTTGATCGTAAACGCAGTAACTTCTACTTCACTATTCAATTTCCAGACATCCACGATAACATATATATTCTCCTACCAGTACATGACATTTTTACGATAAATATAAAACGTAACGAGTTTCTGATAAGACAGTGGAGTGCCGCATCTTCATCTACCCAGATAGTTGTGTTCGGCGAAGTCGAGAATATGAGGAATGTTCGCGACGTTTGTAGAAATACTGCCACCAATTTTGTGCATTTGTGATATGTTTATGAGTATGAGGTGAGTGCTGTGTATGAGGTGATTATGTATTTGAGGTACAGATAGTGCTATGAGAATGCTCTCAAATATTTATGTCATGACAATTCAATTAATTACAAATGTAATCACGAAATAATATTTATATGTTAACTTTATTCTACTATGAATCATCAATAAAAAACATCCAAATATAGCATTACCTTCAACTTAATAGTTAGTTTAAAACGTTTTGTTTGGTGGGCAGCGGAGCCGCTTCTGTAATTCAAGTCATTTCCCGGGAAAAGTGGAGGTCGTTCCGGGCTGTTCGGGGAAATAAAATTGTGGAACCCATTAACGCTGCCCGCCGTTAAACTGCTGTTTTATCAAGTTCATGTTTGGAAATGTACAGAAAAGAAGTTGGAAACCAGCGTCCGATGGCGAAACTGAAAACCTTGAGTATGTGAACTGACAATGAAAACGTTCTTTTGCAAACAATCCGTCATGGTGCTGCCGAAGTATCGCGTGCTCGCAAAATATATTATTAACTCCAGTGTTGGAAGCGTGGACGGCAGTTATTTAATTTCGTATGTTTCTATTTTTCTTTTAAACTTGATATAAACCGCTTGGATTAGACAACAATTCACTTTGCAGCTTCTAACAAATCTCCGAGTGATTCGTTTTAGTCTTTATTTTTTGGTACATAAAGCAATAAAAGCAATTTAAGGTGGTCTTGTTTTTTTCATTTTTTTAGTCTTTGCAAACCTAACGGAGTACTTATTTTAATTTAAGCATATTAACATATTATATAAGCTCATATTATTATATAGTAACAAGCCTGTTTACTAATGTATTAAGGTAAGCGTTTTAAAATGGGATAATGACACAAGAATTAAGGGTAATGTTGATTAATTTAATTTCAAATTAATTCTGATTTAATACTTATTTTACTAATTCAATTGTACAATGTTCACAAAACACTTAGTAATCATTCTAAGATAATGTAAAAGAGATCTCCAAGCGAAAGGACCTCGTGTCTTCATTAGCCGGCATTAGCGCGATGACTCGACTTGATGAGCACCTTGGAGCCCTCCCCTCCAGCCCGGCCACCCCTCGACGCGTAGCGGCAAACTGGGAAATATATATAATGGTCTCCGTGACGATGATTGTAATGAGACCTATTGTTTTATATTTACCGTTATTCTAACTTGGCAAAGTCGTTGTCCGTGCTAATGATTTGAAGCAGACATTTCATGCTTTATATGTGTAATTAATGTAAGATAATACTTAGAGTTGGACGTCATTTAAAGTCTGGATAAATAACTATTTTATTCTAGCAATCTTGGCTTTAAATGATCTCATATATATAAGTCATGAAGACTGATTTTTTTAAGTATTTTATCACTCTGGCTTTTGAACAATCAAAGTTTAGAATATTACCTTGGCTCTCAAACAGAAAAAAAAAATATTCGTTTATACAACCTAGTTCACGGATGCCCTAAAAATGTTAGTCTCCGTGTAATGATGAATATAAAAGGCCCCGGTCGCAGTGCGGTAAAAGCTGTGCTTGTTGGTAAATCGTGGACACAATTATATACTACGCGGTCGCGTGTCGCCGCTCAACACAAACAGTATATTATGCTAATGCCGCCTTTTCTATTTCAATGCAAATCTCGGAAATGGTGGAATTACTGGTCGTTACTTTAAAATTTTCTATGATCTAGCTAAACGCGTGTAGTCACTTATTCAAGCTTTTCACCTTGATGGAATCCTGTTTTTGGTAGATGCTCAATGTTATTTAACATATACGAGTATCCAATTGGTCATTCATGGATTCTAACCTGAGTATTTTGATGAACCATGTGAATAATAATACACTTTTGTATATCGGTACGTATATAAAATATGACGGTTTCAGTTCGTGTGTCTATCAATTAAAAAGTTACACTTGCCTGAGGGGATGACTCGAAGAAACAAAATGAGATATCATCGGTGCTATCAAAAATACAGAATGTCCATTTCTCTTCACTTCATACTTCTTAGTCACTGTTAAGTCAGAGGCCGATCATTGTAACTATATCAATTTAACTCATAACGACGGATTTAGTTTAATGCGCTCGGGACGGGGGCGCCACGGAATCGTCCCGTCCCAGTTCCGAAACTCAACTCTTTTGGCGCTTCAATTATCCCGTTAATTTAAATACGAATGCCATATAATTATTGGGCTGCTTTTATTACGTGAAATTTTGTATCATAAATAGTTGTTTAGTTCATCTACGTATAATTAAAATGGATATATTGTGGTCCGATAATAAACGAAATTGTAGGGTGCAAATCAGCAGCCAATCAATCGCAAACTTTTGGTGATGTGTGGTATGGAATAGCAGACAGTCAATCGAAGGGACTTTTTCGAGCCTATACACACCACACACACACGCACACCATGGTTCTATTTACCTTATTGAATATAAACACTCATTAGAAACAAATAAAATAAGGTTAATCAATAGCACTGACTCAGCATGGGGCCCACGGACCACATAAACGAACAAATAAAGTACAAAGGGAACGCTACCAGGCACCGACATGGAAACCCCTTACAGTCGCAAAGGTCCGCCCTAAAAGGAATGTATGTACACAACTAAAAACAAGCGTGTGTTCCGAATACACAGTTTACCTTTACAAAGGACTTTTCATAGAATATCGAAAGCAAGATAAGGCAGATATGCAATCTCGGCACGACACTGCCAACACCGTCGTAACTATGGCACAGATTACTAGTTACATTTGGGTTTATAAATATATTTTTTTCGCATACGGAACTATAATTTATGTGCTATTTCATAGCATCGCGAGTTAATGATAAGGCTTACATGTTATGAGAGAATTATAACTATTGTTCATTGAAAACGTACATTCAGCAGAGATACTGATTACTATCAACTGAATCAAGTCATCTACAACGTGGATAATATCCCCACCTCGTGCAGTTAATTACACATTTACGTCATATGTCCTGTTATGAAAATAAACAATACATTTTATTGCTTGCATATTTTACTTGCTTCAAGTTTTAGGTACCTTTAGGTACCATTCCACGTTTGTATAATCCAGAATCATTAGTATCCACACAATCTGCCGGCGTTTTTTGGTGATGCTATATCAGGATTAGTTCATAAAACCAATCTGTTTGGAAAATTTGCACAGTATTGGTTTCTTGCTTATATTACTTTTGGGTCCGTAAGTTTATGTTTGTGTTTATCATAAAACCTTTTGGATAGTACTATGTTGATTTAGTTATTTTATTTCGGAAAATATGCGGATATTTTTTTTAAAGGACAGGAAATTGTATTTGCTAAGGTTGGATGGATACAAACCAAGTATATCTGACGAACCAAATATGAGTCAAAATCTCTACAATTATCTCTACATCTATTATTCTATGGATTTATTTAAATTGTCTTGAAATCCTTGTTTTTTACGCTTAACAAATCTAACACTATAATTCCCTCGTATTTTAACGTGTATGAATAAACCATATAATAACCTTTCTATTCGAAATACCAATTTAGAAAGTTGGACTTTTACTATTACAAGTCCTTCATAATTGCGGGATAGGTATTGAATAGGTATTTCGCACTGGCCCTTATTATTCGAATCTGTAGTAGACTATATATGTTGATATAGCTTATGGGCTATATAACTTATCGTAATGTTTTTTATTCTTGACATCTGTTATACTAATTTTACATTACACTGCACATATTAAAAAAATATTCTTGACTTTCAGTTTATAACCAATCAAACTACTTCAATCAGAATGAATACCATGAAATTTAATCCTGGCACTAACATGTAACAGATACAATGTACTCATTATCAATTCCCCTTTTCAATACGGTAAATGTTAATGCGAATATTATTCAAAGCGGACCATTCCTTTAAGAGTGATTATGAATAGATGATTCAACTACAAAATTGCCAACAATTGGAACCTAAACAAACAGTGGTTTCAGTTCCTGAACACACCTGACAAAAATATATTAGCGACATTAATTAATATATCTAAATGTAAACTTTAAGGTTAGAGAGACAGAGTATGATTTACAGGAGGATATTTATAATAGT
Source organism: Pheosia tremula (assembly GCA_905333125.1). NCBI lineage: Eukaryota > Metazoa > Arthropoda > Insecta > Lepidoptera > Notodontidae > Pheosia > Pheosia tremula. Next base: position 171,905 of record HG995403.1, on the reverse strand, counting down.
TGAAAGGTTTTTGAATATTTATATCCATTTACGGATCTCTTTATCTCGGTATTTCAGAAGGGAACGAAAGGATCACGAGACCAACCTTTTGAATTATCATGAATGCTGAATAAATGTTTTCAATCGCAGTGTGTTTGGGTAACATTTTCATCTATACTCAGGTTTGCCTATTCAATGTGTTAATAAATTGTGCGTGCGGGTTCTTTATCATTTCGGGATGGACGAATATAATAATATCATATACAATATAATCAATGTACATCGAAATCACGACCCATACAGAGACCCATACTATAAATATCATAAGTAAGCATAAACAAAATTACCCCATCTTCGAACAGATAAGACCATGATTTTATTTCTCTTTTCATACGATCTATAATATAATAAATGTCAACGAATTTCGAATACAACATCAACATGAATCCATAGCATCAATCAAAAGAACAAAGTTTGGAATAAATCTCGATTCGTCCCAAAATGTTCGTACACGATCAAAAAACGTGTCGACAGAGCTGTTCGCATTTACATAGCCCAGCAACGGCGTTGTGAATAGTTTATTCGCCGTTTGGTGGCGCCATCAGCAGCTTATCCGATAGCACTTCACAAAATTGCCAGTACTATAGTTACGAGGACTTTGAAAATCTTGCCCGCCGTTGAAGAGATAGGCAGGGATTGCGTTTGGGTAAAATATTAGGACGGAAGAAAAATAAATTCGTTTAACAAAATGGAAAATGCTATGCTCTTCTATCGCACGAAAGTTCTTCCTTTCTTTCCTTCCACCTTCGATAGTTAAAGCCATAAAAATCCTTGACAACGATTGGTTGATAAAACTTCATGCTTATTTCAGATGCAGCTATACTAGCAAGTATTCAGTTGTTAGTGGTATTTTAAAGTCAGCTCACATCGAGTTCTTTATTATGAATCCGCGATGTCTCGCTGTTGGGTTTATGATCGCAGTTACGGAGTCACATGTAAAAGTTGCGCTCGTAAATTTTTGGCCTGTTGAATTTGCAATCGAACAATTTTAAATAAACTAGTTTCAGGAAGGTATGGATGTATCAGCAAATTCCATGGTCTTTTTAAGTACTTTCGTTCAAATAAAATAGCGATGTTTCGTCAACAAATTAAGCTAGATTAGATTCAAGTTATAGTTAAGATAAAAATACATACTAAAGTTCATCTAATTAATCTATTTCCTTTACGGAGGTCAAAATTTAGACAAGCTTAATTAACAAATACTTTGATTTCTTATATTTACGCGAATACTACACACCAGGACACCAGGACGTCAACCAGCTCAGTCCTCCCGTGACCATGGTTGCTGTAAAGCAGCCGAAACGTCGGGAACGTAAAAACGAAAAATAAACGCGATAAAATCCTTAAAAAATAGTTTTATTTCAATTAACAAATACTTTTTTAGTTTTTTCGTAACAAATTCAGAGCATGGATACATCTCTCAAAAATTTTCTAACAATAATTATTTGAAGATCTTTCGTGTAATCTACTCGACTTCCTGTTATACAATTCACAAAAGAATGGGAGTAAAAACGTGTATCTAAGTATCTTTTATTATGTGCAATTACTTAAACAGCTGTTGTTTTAACTGCTTTATGCAAAATAAATGTGTAGCGCGGCGCTATAATCAGCAATAGAGGCGCTACCGCGGTGCCGTTTGCTGAACAGCATATTGTAGAGTACAAGCGAGAAGATGAAAACAAAACTGCAATTTAAGATACGATAAGTTAGAATAGGTAACTTCTGACCGATGATCAACGCACAGCCTTCATTACTGAAAGTAGAGATGTTACATTATCACAATGGCTTTATGACGTAAGCGTTATTTTGTTGTACTTCTCTACACGGACGAAGCGGTGAGAAAAATCTTATAAGAGCTTAATCTTTACTGTGCTATATCTGCTTCGAGTCCATGCCATTCCACAGGCTTTAAGACCATGTCTATGGAATGTTATAGACTCGAACTATAAAAGTAAACTCATCAATGAGAAGAATCTAAAAACAAATGAAGCATTATTTCAAGTTCAAATTGAGGTCAACGATTGATCATTATTTTAAAACATTCCACAAACGTGTGTACAAAGTCAACAATTCTTGCATCAAACCTCTTCGGTTTGTCGCATGCTCCACACTAGAATCTTAATTTTATAGCTAGTTCAGTTTAGCGCTACAAGTGCAGTGATGTAAGTACAGTACGGTGCCCTCCCTGGCAGGCATGTCGGCTTTATAGGCTACGAGTATCCCGTGATATAGTGCTAGTAATTCTTACTACACCAACGTTCAACCAAACTCCTACCCTATAATTGGGCTCTAGAAGTTACTGCCGGAATGTTTTAACATGCATATGTAGCGTGTAATAATTTTGGTGTAGCAGGAATAATAAAAATCAACTGAGGTCGCGTGACGATCCAGCTGCAGAGTTAGGATAAAATGTAAAGGTAGGTTCTATTTTTAAAAGCCGGCCTCAGCCTAAATGTTTTAAATTTGACTTTTATTTGTTGATGTGGCCTGTCATTTACAGTATTCTCATATCTAAACATTTTTAATGAATTGAGGTAGTCCTTCGTAGGAACCATTTTTAATCACTGCCATTTTTACATCGGCTCAGATTTCTGGCACAGCTATAAACACATCTCCTTGTGACTGAATTGTTATAGAGTCAGACTTTATAACTTATCCAATACGGTTAATATCCAAAAATACACACCTCCATCGTAATATTCAAAAATATAGGTATTCAAAGTTATTTTCCAAATATATTTTTTATCGGTCAGTGAAGGGCGATGGTTGCGAAGGTGGGGCTTGGCTTTGATTTATGAATCCCGCGGGAAAAACAAAAGCTATCAGGGGTCGCACCACCTCCGCTCCGCAATACGTTAATTGCGCTTAAACTGTTAATAGCCATTAATATTAATATACATCACACCGTTTATTAAATTTGTGTTATATTTTGACTATCGACAGATACGCTTTCCAATTGCCAAATCAATGTTATTTTATAAAAGTGAATTAGACTTTATGTATACACATTATTAACACACTGGCTCCTATGTAATATAACGACGAATAAAAACACATCCTACAAAACAATTTTGAAATTTTGACACAAGGAGTAGAAAAAAATGGATTAAAAAGTCTACCACGATTAAAAATTATCCATTTCAATCACGGGAAACATGCAAGAGTGCGACCTCGACTCAGTGCGTCGAAATAATTTTAACTTGGTGTTTTTTTAATCATTCGCATTTAGACATACTCTGATTTTTTATCTCAGCACAGATACAAGGATAAGACGTTATAGCAATGTGCAGTGTATATTTGAATGTCATTACGTTGTTGTTCCCGCTGAGTGCACGCTGCAGGCTGAGAGCATCGCGGATTGGAAGTCTTATGCAAATGGAACTTGGCAGGGTTTGACTCGGATTTTTAAACTTTAACTGAGTGCCAAGTGTATTTGGAATAAGCGGAATTTTAGATGAATGCGGAGCTATTTGCTGTACAGAGTATATTTAAAGTACGTAGGTAATTATTCATCGTACTGTTACGCGAGCCCAGGGCATGAGAGGAAGAAGATATCTACTGCATTATGTTTAACCCCACATATTTAAGACATCATGACAACAGCTGATGAGTGTGTGGCCTACCTGCATCGACTATTTTATTAAGTTCAAAACCGATTGTCAGTCACAAATACCAATGTAGAGACTTTTATTGATAAAACAACTAACTGTATTACGGGCATTAAAACTTCAGCTAAGAAAACACGTTGAAAATGCCAAGAAAACACACCAATTCAAAAACACAAATCTAAATCAGCGTTCAAATAAATGTTAGTGTTGAAAATTAAACTTCTTGTAACTGAAACTTGGGTTCGAACAAAAAGCGAATTACAGCGCATAAAGCCGCGAGAGCTCTCTACTTCAGTAACGTAAGCACCTCATTAGGACGATACTGCACGGAACCAACGAAACGGCGCTGATGGAAATTGAGCTCTAGAATCTATCGCAATGAATTTTGATTTCTTTGATGGTGGATGGAAACAATGCTGCCAAGTTTTCGATGGAAATGACGAATTTAAAATTAATATGTTATATCGGGCGCCTATTAAAATGCAAGAAGGCTAGTCTATTGTTGCTTCGTAAATACAAACAGTCACCAACTTGCTAAGTTCTTAAAAATAATCATGTAAACAAGTAAAGGACTGCATATTCGTTTGAAACTTGCTTTTTAACGCGGAGTTGAAGAGCATCTTCCTCATTACATTCATATTACTCTAAAGAGGAAAAAGGCTGAAATGTTTCGCTTAAGTCCTATTCATTTAAAAACAACTATTCGATTTTTTGAAACAGCGTTTATAGGTCGGCGCGTCAAATAGGTAGCAGATGGTCAAAATTGTATTTCAAGGAACCCGGTTGTAGAACCTTGAAAGCTCTCTTGTCTGCCAGGGCCATTAGACCCAGCGTAGCAGAAACTGACCATCTCTGTTTATCGGTACTGATATAAAATACTAGAATTGTTTGTTGACGTTTTGTTGAAAGCTCTGAGTCATTCTCTCAGAGCTAGCTGGATTTGACATGAAATTCTTAAAACAAATGCTATGACAGGAACTATTGAGCATTGTTTGTGGCACGTTCCCGGGCTAATTAAATTTTCTGTCCACGTGAATGCCACTCTGACGGCGAGCTCTTTGTAATTATCTTTAAATTTTATTTCTCGCGCCGGTGGCTTTTAATGACTTTGTTTTTAAAACGGCTCACGCTTTTATAGCTATAAACATTTGTTGTTTTTAAATACTAACCCAGATTATAATATTGAATGATGTTTGGTGGTATGGATATCACACTTTGAATCATGGTCACCACTTTAAATTCGCAGCTTTTGGTTTGCAAAAATTCTATGCTCCATGTTATTGTTATAAGTAATTAAGTATGTCTTTAAACAAAATGAAGTAGGTATATAAATAAACATGTCCCCGTTTTTATTTGGTACATTATATAATCATATTATTTCAGCGAAAGTACGCAGAAAATACTCGCGTGAAACATTCTACTGTTAAAAATGTTATACCGTGTTTCGCAAAAGTCAAAATAATTTTAGCTGCGGCGGTTTGTAAATAAAAAAGATGTAATTCAATAAACTGTTGCGTGCGGCCAAATGCTGAGACTTAGACACGTTTAATCTTTGTAACCTTCACATTTTGCTGAATTCAGCGTGGAATAGACTAATCTTCATTTGTATTGCAAGTAACGTTACGGCTATAAATACAATATTTTTAATTTTTTTTAAGAAACTTTTATTATCGGCCTGAGTAAGTTATAACTACTGCGAGACTTTGATTGTAGTATCTACCTCTTATTGTATATTATTCTTTGTAGGCACGTGCAGCCATTGCAGAAATAAAAACTGTTTTATAGTTTACATATATTGCATTCATAAATACTAGAGGTTTGTTTTAGTTTTAGCCACGCCGAGCTTTCATAACGTAATACTAAATTTCTTTTGGGTTCTTCTCAATTTTCTAATTTCCTTTCTTCTATATTATATTCCGACAATACTCCCAATGTGTCATGTCCACATGATAGCACCGCCACCCAGTACACAGCGCGCCGTTTATTCCGATACAATGTAATTTTTCACTTTCATATATTGCTGGCGTTGCTTCATATTTTTTGCTTTTTTCCAGTCCAGTGGCCCTCAGACACTGATCCTGGGCCTTGGAAATTAATTTAGTCCCGCATATATAAGCGTTTGTGTTAAATGTTTGATATTGTTATGTAGATTAAAAAACAGCCTAATTTGCTTTGAAACTTTTTGAAGTAAATCAGGCGGCTACTCGACTGTTGCTTTTGTGAGTTGTCTGTTGGTTGATCCAAGTTAGACTCCAAAGACTACAATTTAAAAACTAAAATAACATCGAGAGTTTGTAAGATCAACATTGGATAGACACAAATAAATAGGTGGTTTTAGTTAATCCCTGTTTAACTATGGCAACGAAAATACTCATATTTTTTTATATTTACATCTATGTGACTAGTTTTAACAAGGTTAATGGTAAACAAGGATATTCGATTAGCTGGCACAATAGACTCGGACAAAACAACTTTACTGGGGCGTGAAAATACAAAGATTGGGAAGGAGCGCCGCTCACTTATGCTAAGACGTGTGACGTTAAAAACAATAATATAATAGATTCAAAACCTTACGCAGCAGTTAACAAGCATATAATTACAAAATATTCGTATGTCATTTAGAAATAAATTTGTAAATAGATGAGACACATGGAGAAATAGATGTAAAGAACGATTGTAGGTAGACAAATAAAATACGGCATTAAATTATAATAAAATAGTTATATAGCTGAATGAAACTGAGCCTCTAGGGGTTGTTCGTCCAACGTATTTTCAGCGCCATTCAAAATCCTCATATAAGCCGATCCTTACTCTGTTTACGGCTTGCCGACTACATGTCAGTCTAATGACTACACAAAAAGCGTTCCCAATTCAATTTTATGCGTAAATATAACATTGATAATATAATTGCAATAAACAAACGAACAAAATAATTGGTGTACGGAGCGCACCAATTATGTTGTTTGTGGAGTGAAAATAACATAAAGACAGTATAAAATTATACTATTCCAGATGTTTTTATTGTCGACTTGATCACTAGAATATAAATAGCTAATTAAAAGCATACAATCAATCATTGATGTAATGTAATAAACAAACAAGCAAGAAAATTCAAAAGCTTTGCTGCCACATATACAAGCCTAAAACAAAACTTTGATTAATTACTCATCGGACTATTTGTATAATTCAGTATACAATGTTCACTAGTCAAAGTCTATTTGTCAAGTGAAACTATTAAGATGGCGAGATAGCCGCGTCGGATCCTCGAGCAGGAACTCGTAATTGATGTGCAATAGCGGTCCCCGGCGCCGGGCCGCCATTAAAAACGGTAGCTCGTCTATCAGAATTAAGATCTTAGCTTCGTTTATGAATTAAACTGGAAGTTAATTAAAAGGTATAACGGTTGTAAGTATGGCACATCTTGTAGAAATGTTCTGACCAATTTAATATTGGGACTTCCGTGGCAAATCTATTAAACAACTATCACTCTCATAAATTGCAAGACGGCTTGCTGTTTCCTCGCTCAAAAAGCCACAATGATATTACACCGAAAATTGCTGCCAGCAATTTTATCACCATCCACGCGGATAAGACTTGTCTGATTAGTAGATTGTGTGTGTTTTTTATTGTTTTAGTCGTTTTAAGTAAAGGTAACATTTTACTCTAGGTGTTAGGAATTATTTTATATATGGTGTGCGCTTTCTGTTGAAAAAAAATCCTTTAACTATTGCTTATCTACTCGAAACAGATTTGCAGGATGCAATATATGTACATTTGTAACGTATATGTCGCATCGGCCATTTTTTAAAATATATTTCGCTTTATTAATTTACTGCATAATTCAGTAGCTTTTATTTAGATTCTTTTATTTTAAAATATAATATTCACCAATTCATTATAAACAGAGAAAACCTCAACAAATCATTCCATTTTCATACCCTGTGGAATGACTCTACTTTGTTGCGTATTATTTACCCTTAACAATCTGGAAGTTGTACTGAGATGAAAAAATGTGGCATTAAATCTTTAAATTGGTATGATTTTTATTTTTCTCTCCGACGCGCTCATAAACGCTAATCCAAGTCGCGGTTTATCTGATCGTTAATCACGGCTTATGATTGTAGCGCGCATACAAACAGGCCCTCTGGCCCTCGCAGAGATTAATATCCCAGCGCTGGGATAGCACTAGCTAATTGAACTGTGGCGGAACTTTAATTTATAAGTATCAGATATCAGACCCACTTACCTAGTGAATAGGTAACAAAACCACCCTTTAAATTACGCATGATATCTTATTTTATTCCGTTGTAGTTGTGAAATGGTACTTTAACTTTAGAAAAAACTTAATATTGACTAAGCTAGTTCGGCCTAGAAATCGAGTATTTACGCAAAGTTTATTTTTTAAAATTCCCGTCTAGGTAAAGATCTATCCAGCTTACTAGTATACCAAAAAGGTAGCATTTACATAAATTTGCGTATGTCCTTATGCTACTTTGTTGCTCAGAAAGTTATTGACTAGGGCAATGGAATCATACATGATTATTACGGAATCGCCTGGTCTCTATATTACTCTCAGCTAAATCGGTCAACATTTTCAATAATTGTAGTAAACCCTTACTTCCGCCTCCCGCAAGCTGTTGCAACGCGGAATGCAAATTATTAAGAAACTTGTACGACTCATCAAACGGAAACAGCTGCCGTTACGTAACGGACGATAACTTGAGTTGTTATATTAATGGCTGTTTTGTTTCCAGTTCAAAGTCGAGATGTTACGGACTATTTGCAAATGGTGGGTTAATTAAATAATTTTCTTTAATTGATGATACTTAATTAATCAAAGGCATTCCTCGTGCATTTGCAAATTGGCGGAGAATAGTGAGACCGATAGAAAATTTATAAATTAATCTCATTTAAGTAGAATTCTTGAAAGTCCCTCACAAACATAGGCTATTTAAGCCATCGATTAGTACATGTAAGGGCAGAGCAGCAGTCACGACCGACAACCTGCTCGACTAATACTTTGGCGTAGTAATGGTCCCGCAAATTAATATTAATGCGTGTTTTAGCGCCGTCACGGGCACGGACCGGGTCAATGCGGGGCCGCGCTCGTTCCACGGCTGAGATACGAGTACTAAACACGCCGGTGCCGCGTAGTGGATGGAGGTTGTAGTGGCTGGAGATTATTAAGAAATCATGTTTTTGAACGGAGAAAATCTACGATGAGATTGGATACTCTTATACTTTCTAATTTACCCTCTGCGACATTGTCAGGAACAAACGTGAGGAACCTTACATCAAGGAGGGAATAAGAAACAGAAAGAGATATATTACAGGTAGAATTATGTCATCAATGCACGATACTAGTTAGATTCAACAAACCCCCTTTAATCCTCAATCCACACAGACAATAGCAACAACGTAATAGCAATTTGAAACTTCGTGATAGTTCCAACTTGAAACCGTTGTAACTTGTCACTGTTGTCTGAAGTGGTTATTAATCCAATTATAATAGTTGCGAGCTGGTCACCCGCGGAACTTGGCTCATTACGCCGGCGCCAGACCTGGTTGATGGATGTCTGTCCTCAGAGGCGCTTACAATGAACACCTGAGCCGTAGTGTATTGAGTAACGATACTTTCGGTTTTCTTTGTAATTAATTCATCGTCAATCGTGTCAAGTATGATCAGCACAATATTCTTCGGCTTTATCATGAGCTCATCGATATACGCCTATTGATTAAATCAGACGGCTACATTACAATGGACTACAGTCCAATGGAAAATACATTCTATACTATTTTCCAAATGTTAAGTTCCAAATGTTAAGTTCATTTAGTACGTCCATGAGGAGAACACAAGTTTTTCATTAAGTCAGTGCTAAAAAGTTCCCATCGCTTTTAAACGAAAAGGTCATCTTGTATATCAAATTATTTTAAACTAGCATCTACCCCGAATTTTAAACGCCGTCTCCCAAATCTACCTTTTCTATGACATAGCTTTCTACCTATGTTCTGATCGTCGGAAAGGCTTCCAGGAGTCTGGCAGCTTGCCAGCGGTTCGGCATTGCCGTGAATTTTTCATAGTGGCGCGGCCCGTTACATCTTCAATTAACTAGTTCGGTCCGGCCGCCGGGAGAGGGCGGCACGCCTGTACAAGGCGGTACTAATACAAAATCTATCGCTGATTCAAAAGCGGCTCGTGCTCCTGGTTACTTCTTGGACAGAAAAAGACATAACTGTCAATATCGTCCCTTGTTTTAAAATAAATAAACCTTGGTGGTTGGTTAGTTGGTCACTTGTGATAAGTTTTTACTCTTTCCGCATTAAAACAAAAAAATTCTTTATAATTTAGCCCGCAAAATTCAAACATACATTTTGCATTTTCTTCAATCAATATTAAATTACATGAATAGAGCTTTTAGCAGACAACCTTCATCAAACACACACGAATACGGTCGTTACCTTTCAGGACTTGTGGCCGCGTGTACCAAGGGGCTTGCTTTGAAGCGTTCGCTTGTTAACGCTGAATGCTTCCTAGGTAATGACTCGCTACTCAGCTGCTCCGAGTGGGCATGGGTACGGGCGATACATTCAAATCATGAAGTCAAATTGATTGCTTACGCAATTTACTTTAGGATTTTAAAAAAGAACCTTAACAAATTTCTTCACCTGGAGGGAAAGTACTCTAAATACTGGAGATAGAAAATGTTACTCAAAGGAAACATTACCTTTTTTTTAAATAAACATATCTGCATTCATATTATAGATTTTTGAAAACTCGCTTGCCACACGGTAATCGAACCGGCTAAAATCATTTTTGCTCTAGACTACCGTATGACTAATGCTCTATCCGCATTATTTCAAAAAACCTGAAACCGACGTTTCATTGACGACGACGATGATATACGACTCATAATTATTACAGTTTTAACTAATACACTTTTAGTTTTCAAAATGCTTCGCCCGAAAGATCAAGTACAATTGAAATAAGTGAGCTAAGCGAAAGCCTATATAACTTTTACTATCAAACTATTCTTAAAGAACGCAATTAAGCATCGCCAACTTTTCATATTAGTTTTGATTGGAATTCCTTTTGCTGTAATTACGATTTATACTCAAAGAGTCGCCGTAATTACTTTTTCACTTAGCTCGTCAACTTTGTAGAATAATTATTGCGTGCTAATGTTCGAAGCCGCATCAGCAGTTAAACATTTAAGAATTCCAAGAAAGTAAAAACCACAACTCAACGATAAGTCAACGCATGAAAAAAATCTAAGACTTACTATAGACTGTTTTACGAAAATCTAAGAACAAGACTTATCACAGATATTAAAATAATTCCTCTCTAAATCCAGCTAATATCCGCCAACCCGATTCGACAGTGGCTTTGATAAATGAAAGTAGAGTCGGCCTGTGTTCACTTTAAAAGCAACACTTAGACTGTGGACAACGGTGAATAGACGGCCATTGAGGCCGTTGCAAATAGCCGGGGGCTGGCGTCGCGGCGGCCTGTTCATTAGCGCGGACCTTTGTTCGCGGCCTGCCCTGTGAAAACAAATAGTAACTAACCTTGTCAATACACCTAAATTACAGCAAACCAAACCCTATGTACACACAATAAGTATGTTAAGAATTGTACTTGATGCGTTGGTGGTATCCTCTCGGTTCTTATGTCTAAAACCGACGGTGGGTAGTCGTGATAATAGTGGCTTTAGAATAACGAGGCTTCCACTGATACAGGTGATTCTGATACCCCAATAACTTAATGGGTCCCCAAGATCAGTTTCTTGTATATAAATATAAAATTGATTTGTATGACCAAAATAAAATGCTAATAAAAATTTCGTTAAGAAATTAATTTCAGTAATCCCGATTTCATTTTATTTTCCAATGTATATGTCTATGATTTCTTGTATATGTTTATGCGAATGTAAACTTTAAATAAAGCTTATGTAACGTGAACATTTATTTAAATTTAAATCTCATAAAACTGTGTTCCGCGCCACAAATGACTTTCGTTTCTTCTACACCGAAAAATTCAATACTCTGATGGTGCAGCCAGGGAGTGGAATATGGTAAAATGTGATTGTTGCCATTTTTACTAACATCTGCAACTGTATATTGGAATATTCCAGAATTGTAAACGAATACATGAGAATTCTGACGAACGTCCCATGTTGCCAACACAGAAATATTTATGAATAAATGCGACTCTGATCATGAAGAACTCGCTTGCCAACCGACCTTGTCGAATATGAATAATTCATTTAATAAACAGCACAAATAGGAATATCCGTCAAGTAAGACGGTCATCCGGATAATATCAAAGTATAGGTTGACGACCTGATTAGCGCAGTCGGTAGTGACCTTGATTTCTGTGCCGAGGGTCCCGGGTCCGAATCCTTATGCCTAGAGACACGCACCCTACGGACGCCCCGCCGCCCGGCCCCCGTCTTGGCTCTGCGCAAGTACATTCGTTGTATAGAGCTGTATGTATTCCAAAACTGTGTATAGTCCACCTCGAACATTAATCCATTCCCAATTCCACCTAGCGTTTTATTGTTCTCGTAGTAAGTTAAGTGTCGGTTGCGACTAGGCCGGGATGTAATAAAGATGATACTTATTTGCCATTTATATATTATCCTCCGAGAGCTTCAGATTGATAATAATGTCTGGTTGTCGATCGAATGACTTTATTGTACTCGGCTTGGATGTTCTTAGCCCCGATCACAATTTACTCAACTTTACTTTTTTTATACGAGCGCTATCGAACGTATTCAAAGGTTCTATCATGTTTAGATATATTTAATATCGTAACTGCGTTTCGTTTGATGTATTTCTCAATAGCAAGGTAAAGTCACCTTGTTATCGGCAGACGAACGAAGGTGAGTTTGCATACAATTAATAAACATATTTACAAAAATAAATAAACATGCAATAATATAATTGACAAGATTAATTAATTAATTTAAGAAAATAATACCACTATTTATGTGTATATGATTTTAAGTGTCTTTTGATACCTTAATAATGTTAGGTTATTATATAAATACTAGGTTAAAAATTGTTTGAAAAGGGGCAAACTTTTATTATGAAATCAAGTATTATACCTCCAGGACTATTTCACCAATAGGATTTAATTAAAGAATCGATTAAGCTTCTATTAATTTATTTTCAAAATGAGCATGTCTTTTTTACATACTTGCTGTGTTCTCGACTTCTAACTTGTAGTTTTTCTGCCAACCAGAGGATTTGAAATACAGGTTTAGGCGCTCATACTGGACCTGTCCATTTCAACAATTTAAAAAAATATTCTATAGGTTCACCAAAGCTTTAGCTTTCATTGTGCCAATTTTATCTTATTTTTTTTATATTAAATGTAGGGAAACACCAATTCACAGTCATATTACATCTACGACTCAGCGTTTATGTAAGTAGTATTTTTTATGTCCCAGACAGTGAGGGGATGGTTCATTTCACATTCAGCCCGTGGCTAATAAAAGTGAACACTACATGCACGAATAAAATAGCTACCTAAATTTTAAATATTTTTGGAACCTTATACACCCATTCAATATTTAATACTTCCATTCGTATTTTAAAAGCACATCCATGGAATTTAGATTCAAGTATCGCTTTCAGAATTTTCAATTTGAAATATAAGAGGATAAATATAATAGAATAGGTAACATCAATATTTAAGAAGTTGGTAGGTAATATATAATTCATCCCTTATATCTGAAATAGTATTTTTAAACTTCGCCGCCGCGGCTAGTTATTTTAGTTTATACCGCATACATTTACGTAGTACAATACAAGGTCCACGCGGGCTTCCATCACCCAGTGTAGACCTTTCATGACTCACGACTGTCTAGAAACCAAATACACGACTTTCCATCTCATAACTATTCCATTTTAATTTACTAAGTACATTACCAAATGAAGCAGGGAAAGTTCCAATGCTACAGTAGCCCCAATTTAACACGTTGACTGCGTTAGGAGGTCTAAAAGAACTCTAACGTGACTTTCAGCTGGTGCGGCGCCGAAAATCGTGTTCTCCACCTCTGTGCGGGAGGTCGTAACTTCTTTATTTCTATGTGTTTGACAGAGACAAATATACATACCTACTTCCCGCTGCGAGTTTGATTCAATAATGTAATAAAAAAAATAGGAGATGGATGAGGTCTCTAACGCACTGAGTTGTAATAATATACATCTGTTGCGTGAAGAGATCTTTCGGACCTCCTAAAACACAGGCGTCATAGACGCAAGGAGCGGAGCGCGGGCGGCGCGGGCGCCGTTAGCTCGCGCTCAGTGTTGTTCAAATGTCGATAATGTGTACCTGCGCACTCCATGTAAAAAAAATACGCTCTTATATTTTGTCAGCGTGGTAGCAAAAGAAGTCGTTGCACAGGCTGTTACAGTAAATTACGGCTTACATTTAGTTGCACAGATGCATCCAAAACAGCCAAACGAATAAATACACTATGTGTGCAATGCGATCAAAAAATGTGTTTACCATGCTTCAATGAGGAACATTTTTCTTAAATATATTTTAGGTCACTATGTTTATTGAAATAAAACTAATTTTATGGATTATCATAATTCATCATTCACGGAAGGACAGTCACCATGGTCAGTCCTCCCGTGACCATGGTTGCTGTAAAACAGCCGAAACGACGGGAACGTAAAAAACAAATAATAAACACGATAAAATCCATAAGATTAGTTTTATTTCAATGTGTAGTATTCGCGTAAATATAAGAAATCAATATTACTATGTTTAAATGATTACTTCATAAAAAGTTTAGCTATCGATAACTGGGGTTTTATTTTAATCCCATTACTAGTCACAACCCAAACGGATCTATCTTTAGTTGCGATGCGAGATTCAATGGATACCTAATTTTTTTTTCGTTATTTCTCATAACCCACTTTTCATATCCCCATGCGTAGCAAACTTGAGATAGAACAGTTAATTCTCTATTATTTACAGAAAGAACTTAGATTGTATCTTATTTTTTGATAAAGATATGAGTTTTTTTAAAATACCTTATTTTAGGAGATGGATTAGGTCTCATACGCACTACAGTGAAGCTTGGTTATGAGGTCGAATAGGTCTCTACCGCACTGGCTGAAAGTCCTCTGAAAATGGCACCGCACTCAACGTGTTAAATGATTCGATAAAAGAGAACAGCTGGTATGAATGCTGTTTTTGTTTTTCAGGTTTTGCACAAGTTATACTGAGTATGCCAGAACACGCAGCGAGACCATGTCTTGCGGTGGACCGCTCGCTGAAAAAACTGCTTTGGTAAGTCATATCTTTGTAGACCGAATGTTTTAAATTCATAATATTTTACCTCATTAGTCGTCTTTACCCTTTATGACTGGTAGATTTTTGATATTATATTATAAATAAATTTCAATTGATATCCTTTATATATTTCTTAATGCACGGAAATAAATAGTATGTACTCTTTAAAACTTATTAAATTGCTAATGATATTGTAAGTAACATAAATGTAAGCCGACCCCACACGATCAATCACCTGAATCGAGTCAGGGATGTTAATTGAATAACCCATAATTAGCTGATAGTTTACAGAGCCGTCCCAAATGTCAATAGTATATAGTATTGTTCTACTAAGTAGGTATTATGTTGTCTTGTTACGTAGGTGCAGTCATTAATAACTCTATGCATTATATTTAAATATTTGGCATCGTTTGGTGCCCTTTAGGGAATATAATATTGATAGTTCGTTTTTGATGCTCCTAATCTTTAACATAAGAGGTTATGTTCCTTAAATTACTGTCTACTGGTAAATGCTATCCTACAAAGTAACTATAATGAGCGAGATATAATGGATCATTGCGCGCTACTAATTATCAGCGGAGAACAATGTGTTAATTTGGTCTGATTGCGTTATAACGCTGCATCAATTGGTCTGTAATCAATCAGTGATACTGAGTAAGCAGGCAATTTTTGTCGTCACAACTAAACTGTGTTATTAATGAGACACTCGAGGCTTTTGTTCGATGATCCAAATTAAGTATGTAGGATTCATGAAATCGTATTAACGCTGGAAATCGATTGAAATTGAAACGTCTCGGCCAATTTACCTAGAATACTAAATTAAAATATAGTATCGTTTGAACAACTTTAAAATTAAAAACACGCCAAGTGCACCGTGACGCTTGAATCTTTAGATCTCCTTTAAAAAACAATTGCGCGTCACATACAATAAATTATCAAAGAATATATATCATGAAAGCTTTTTTAATAATCAGTTGCAAAACCAAATAACTTTTTTTTTATTAGATTTTATTTTCGAATGGCATTCTATTGTCGAACTATTAATGGCCGGTGTTTGATTTCATTTGGCTTTAAATAAAACTTTATATTTTAGCGTCTTATATAATAATAGCATCATAATAGGGGATTCGTGTCGAAATTGCCAGGCCTTTCAGCGAAATATCATCATCTATACACGGCTTTATAGGCTTAATACGAGAGACAGGCGTACTATTAAATTGTTCTTAAGCCCACTATTGAATGTGCATGATATTACTGTTTAATAGCTATCAACGAGGTTAGCGTACACATCCAAAACTTGAAAACTACCCTATTAGCGTTTTTATAAAGTCTAATGTTCAATGTGACCTTTTAAGCCATTTATAGTAAGTGGGGTATTGAACTTAATTTCGAAGTAGATTTAGTTGAAAATAGAATGTTTCGTGTAGGATAATTAATTTCATACAACGTAAGGAATTGGTGTGTTGATTTAATAGGATTTTGAAACCTTTTTTTAATTATATAGTACTACTAGCTGTTGCCCGCGACTTCGTCCGCGCGGTATTTAACAAAGATAACCGTTGACAACAGCCTGCTCGCCCATTCTGAGCCCGCAGGACGCATTGCAGGTTGTTGCTATCAAAATTTTATCAGGCGCTGCGCTGCAACATTGGTTTTAATTTTTTTTCGTGAGAGCCTGTTTTTTTTCTAAAATAAAAGTAGCCTAAGTTACTCCTTGTTACATCAGCTATCTGCCAGTGAAAGTCCCGTCAAAATTGGTCCAGCCATTTCAGAGATTAGCCGGAACAAACAGACAGACAGACAGACAAACAGACAGACAGACAGACAGACAGACAGACAGACAGACAGACAGACAGACAGACAGACAGACAGACAGACAGACAGAAAGACAGACAGACAGACAGACAAAAATTGTAAAAAATGTTGTTTCGGTATAGGTAACGTGTATACATCCAAATTCACTTAGTAAAAAGCGGTTATTTTAATATTACAAACAGATACTCCAATTTTATTTATATGTATAGATTTACTTTAACGGCGTTTAATGCTTAGAGTACCATTTTTACATACATGCTTTAAAATTGTTATTTCATTTGTGTAGTATTAGTGAACTGATATCAGTGAAGGACATTGTTGATGAATTTGGTGGTACGTTTTAATTTTAATTTACAAAATGATGTTTCACATATTATATACATTTGGTTTTATTTAAATTGATGTAAAAACTCATGGACGTGCACCAAAATAACAATTTATTTTCCATTGTTCTATTTAACAATTAACCAAATACTGGCTTTTATTTAGCCTTCAAACTTCCAGAAATATATGAAGACTAGCAACGACTCAATATGCACCGACTATAGGATCAGTAATCCAGGTAAGCAGTCGCTTGCTCCATTTGCGATCGGAGCGATGCATTTCCCGGCTGAACGCCGTAAGCCGGAGATGTTTAAGCACGAACGATCCGCCTGAGAACGACTCAATAGTAAGCTAGTTTGAACTTGTGTTATCCTGAAATACAGTTGTTGCTTCAAGCTGTGTATAAACCAGTTGTTTCATTGTGCTATTTCTCTAAAACTATAGATACCAAATGTATGAAGTATCTTTGGTCGTAGCAAACAAATATTTTATATTGTGAAGGGTATTCTGGCTTATAATGATTATGCTTTTATACTACTAACACGACGTGTACGTTCAAAAGTAGAAAAACAAGCATCAACAGTTAATGTTTAATGAGAGTATCCAAATAGTACCCATTGCTAATAAACCACTCCAGCCCAATGTAAATTGTGCGCGATCCACCGCCACACAGCGACTGTGGCACATGTTTTCCCAGCCCTTGGAGGTGGCTGCAGAGCATACATCACGCGGAACGAGCCACTAATGCACGATAGATGACTCCAACTTTTGGAGATACGGGAATTGCGCGCTTAAATGTTAGACTTCATCTGGAGAAATGGTGACTTGTTTTCGAAATAAAAAAAAACCCTAAAAACACAAATATGTGGCATTTTTTAGAAGTAGAATTTATTCAGCTACATTCCGATCCTGAATTTCATCACCCAACCATCCATCAGGTCATACTTTCCAATAGTAAATTAATAACCACCTTGTAAAGTTCCCTACCACATCCCCTGTAATATGATAAGGGAATGCTGAGGAATAAAATCGTGTGTGTAACGTGGAGTTATCCTGTTGTAATGGCTACCCCAAATAGTCTGCGGTCGCTCACATCCTCTCGATTCCCCGTGATATGTACGCTGTTTCAACTTGTTCTATTCCCTATCTCCCATCCCGGCTATTCCAGGAACTGTCCCGGACTTCAAATGGAACACGATACGTTGTAAATCATTTGGATCAACGCGCACTCACAGCTTTATTGGGGCATTCGTTATTCCGACGACGGCTACATAAAGTCAACATTTTCAAAGTTTAGATTTAGTTTTTAGTATTTTGTGCAATAAATCTTAGTTGTTCTATTTTCAAAAGTAGATTTGGTGGTAGATCGAAGTAGAGTATGACGAGATTCATTAAAGTAAACAACTGTACTGTAAAGTTTAATATTATATGTATGTCGTTAAAATGTTTTATTTCATATTTATACAACTGAGGAATTATTTCCACGTATTCTGTTGTGACGTGTCACAAGTCACACAATAACTTCTTACATAAAAAATATAATCCCGAATACTCATTAAATTCGAAACAAACATTATTTTGTATTCCACTGGAACGGATGTTTAGCCGTGTCCAGCAATATATATTGCTCTACTTTAGAATGAGAACACGTCGCAACACCAGCAGCAAACGGACCCCAATTGCTACGGAAACGTATCAAAAACTACTCCAGTGGAGGAAGTAAACAAATCAGGGTGTATACTGCGCTGCGATGGCGCACGATACGGGGCTGTAATAAAAATATGTGCGATGGAGAGCGATTGGGGGTGATTGCCGGCGGCCCATATCCGCTGGCGAGGAGCCGGCGCGGGGGGCGGCGGCGGTGGGGGGCGTTGCGTGTACTCGGACGACATTTCAACTCATTCGTGACGAAATATGTTTGTGTGCGACAAAATATTTTGGGTTCCTTTTAATTTTTTCGTGGTTACATTTTTTTACATTAATACTGGAAATTAGCGCTAAACACTTTAACATTGGTCTTTTTAGAGCCACCAACTAAAATAAAGCGTGTGCTTTGAGTGGATTCACTTTAGTAGTTTTATGGCCAAGGTGAGAATCGAACTAGGTTTTTAGGATGGAACCAATACCGCAAGGCCAGTCTTCTACAGAACACATTTCGGAGATTGTGCGATGGATTACACAAATTAATTCCCCCATCTCCATTCTATCGTCGGTCGACAAGACGCACGGACAAGTGTCATCCATACATTGTGGACATTCCTTCGGTACGTACTAAGCGATTTGCTTCTACTTTCATCGTGCGAACTGCCAAGGAATGGAACACGCTACCGGCGTCTTTGTTCCCCATTGACTTCAATCTGGGTGTTTTCACGTCGAGAGTGAACAGGTACCTTCTAGGCAAGTATGCTCCATCGAAGATCTCATCGTCACTTACCATCAGGTGAGGTCGAGATTAAATACTTGCCTATAATGTAATAAAAAATAAAAAAAAGGTCCAGAAAGTTAGCCAAATGTTTCCCTTTTAACAATATCTTAGATATCCATAGTTCTATGCGCACACAAACGAAGTCATTGTAACTAGCACTTAAGAGCCGCACTAAAAGTAATCTGCCCCAATCAGCGCGCTCAGCCCGCGACGGAACTCAACCAGCTAATAAACTGTTTCTCATTGCCCCCCATCGACACCAAAGCAAACTGTCATACAACCCGGAGGCCATTGGCTTCAACTACTCAACTAATCAGAACTATCAATAACATTTTTGTTTTTAGAAACGTGATTTGGAGAACGGACTTAGGAGCGGTAAGAAGTTGCTGAGTATTGGTAATTATTACTTATGAATGTGTTAATTCTATTACTTGATAAAAAGCATCATTAATTAACTCGGATAGTTCCTAGTGTTATTTGTGTAGGATTGCGCTGGCTGATAATTGACAATGAGATTTGTTTAGTTGGTTAACCGCCTGGAAAAACATAGCTGGTACAAATACCATACATCAATAAACTCAAATCACATCTGGGTTCCCTGCAACCGTCAATGCTTGTCCAAATATACAAAACATTGAATCCGCTGCATTTGTAAAGCACGAAACATAAACACGACGTCTATTATTAGCGAGAATAGCTAGCTAATGCGATGGTACGGAATTGCTCGCTGCCGCTGTGAATAATAAACCGCTCATTCGTAACGGAGACAAACGACTAAACACGACTGTTGTCCTGAGATATTTGCATACACTTGTCCTGGGACATTCTCGAGACGAGAATAATACCGGCTTCTTTAATATTTATCACAATTAAGATTTTTTTTATAATATGCCATCGCCGAGGCCTCAAATTGTGCTTTTTATCAGAATTTTCATTCTTCCACTTTATTCCTGTTATGGACCATATGATGACATCAGAACATAAATAGGTTCTGAGATCGTCATATTGACATATTTTATCAGTGTAATTTGCTGCGATGTCAGTCCTCGCTCGGCATGTTCCCGATCTAGCTCCGTGAGACTGTGCGGCTGGTCTGTTCACGGCTATTATCACACAGAGACATAGGCTATTTACGCTACATAATCATTTACCCTGCTCTTTACAAAGAACTGGAACAAAGCTGTTACCGAAGTTCTAATTCTAAGTTAGACAGTGGCCTAAATCCAGACCGTGCCGGCCCTACTAGCTGAAGTGGCAACTATGTTAACCGATGTTTGTTCTGAATGTTCGTATGGAACTACTACTAACTAACTCATTTAGAGGCTGTACAGTTGTATTTGTAATGCAAGAGTTATATTGTAAAGACATTGAACGTAATTTTATATGTTCTATCATTTATAACAATAAATTAGTTTATGCGTTTGCCTAGAACAAATGATCAGCTTTTGTCTAAATCCGTGTAGTAGAGACTCATTGTAGTACGCTCCACACCTCCCAAACCTAACAAATCCTATTCTAATCCTAAATAGTATTTTAGGTCATCCGATTATCCGATTTCCGATATCATCCGACATTATCCGATTTCTTCCGATACGGATCGGAAAGGAAGGTGTGGAGCTTGTCTATAGGCTAAAAGTAATTAAGATAATGATTAACTTTATACAAGTCTATTGGAGATAATAAGGATAAAAAATACCGAACGGCTTTCAGAAAACCAATCATTCGGGATCAAATAATCCTTTTTTCAACACACCCAGGAAATGTATCGAAAAACTTGATTGATATTGACCACCGAACAATAAATTACATCGGTCCGTCCAATTAATTACAAATGTAATTCGTATAATTAATAGTCCAATTAATTCGTACATTTGTGTTATAATTAAAACCTGTATCGCGGATATAAAATGTGTTTGTGATTTAGTTAATTACTAGTACCTACCTATAGTAACTTACTGCACTAAATATTTTGAGTACTTACCTAATTAATAATGAAGTTATATTCAATTTTGTATTTCTCTTTACATCTGTCCATTGTACGAAGTCCATAATGTGACAGTTCCTAATATATATAATCCTCATTTTTCTTTCCTAGTTTATTAATGGAAGGAATTGGATAAATTTCTTTAATTTCCTCAAATTTCTTCTTTCGATTAAGTTCGTAGCGGTTTCCAAAACAACTAGTTTTCTCAGGACTCGCCAAGGTTCAGTCCTTGGCGTCTTCGTTGGATGCTGCTGTTGATTCTGGCGTACAGCGTACAGTGGAGGGAGTTTGTGGCGAGGCAAGTCCCAATTTGGTTTTTTTTTCAGCAAATCGGGGTTCGGTCCCACTCGTGAACACGGCTTGTAACAGTTGTCCCGCCTCGTGTCAGCTACAACTGCGCATACAACCCGGTATTATCTAAGTTTTATTCGGGCCAACCATATTACCTTCGAGTTAATATCAGTGGGGAACGAGGGGTCTTTATTAGTGTGCTTCTATTAATAAACTTTATGTAACATGCTGACGATATGGCCGCTTTAGTATAAATAAAACTGCAACCCCTTTACACACCCGCGTGGAAACCTCTGAGTTCGTATTCTCGGGAAGTTATTCAGCAGCTTGTTATAATTTTCAAATAATATATAAATGAATACGTTCCTTAAAGCGCATGTTTTAGTGGAGTTGAGATGTATCATTTACCAAATTAACTGGCCGAACTGGAAACGATAACCCATGGGCTGTCCTTGTTAATATTTTCAAATAAATAAACCCTATTTAGATAAGATATTATTCTTATTTCACCCTCTGTTGGATACAATGCGTCCATGTTTTTCTAAAAGTCCATGGTAATAGCACTGTCATTCCTGACTGTGCCAATATTACACCTCGATTGTTCTCACATGTAACTGAAAACAATAGCGAGCGCAGCGTATACTATGTACTAACGAAACTGACGGAAACTTTGACCCCGATAATCGAGTTGGCATGATGCAGCCCATTCCGCTGTCAAGTTGCGGGCTAATTAGCCAACTCCGAAGCACCTCGCCTGTGTGCTACGCGCGTTATCTACACATAGTCGGATGTGCCGTCGACTTGGCAACTCTGCCAAATTGTTTTAAAATGTTAAAGTGAACTGGGGGTAAGGTGTAAATTGCTTCGAATTTGGGTTTGTCGATTATCGTTGTTGGTGTTCAATGTCCAAACTTACAAAAGGGTTGGATTTTTTTTTATTCTATGTGGCATATAACAGGCAGACACAATATGCTTGAGTCAGTTTCAGCTACAGGCTACAGCTACAGCTCTAAATTCTAGCAAAAGTACTCATGTATAATTTTTAAACAACCAACAACTCGCTTTTTCAGTTTGATATTACTTATTACTTGCATTGCGATCGAAATATGATATTGTCAAGTACACTCAGTGGGTCGGTCGGCGCGACGCGACCCGTCACAATAGCGGCGGCGCGGGCGGAAGCGGCGCGGCGAGGCGCGAGGCGGCGCGAGCAGATAGGCACGAGGACGCAGGCGACGTTGCGTTGTCGTTGTCTCGACGCCCACCGTCGCGCGCTGCGGGAAACAACGCGCTTCCGACTCAGCGCTGACGCAGGGTGCTTGTTGTTCTCCGAGCTATTATAGTTAAGTACACGTAACTGTTTTGTTATATGCTTGAATATATGTACCCATGACTTATGTAAAGATCTTGCTTTCACGACAGAGTTTGAGCATAACCTGACGCAGAAATTAAATTTCTCATTCAAACTTACAAAAGGAGTATAGATACTGTTAAAGATAAAATGAGAATGGCGGAATATTAAAAGACAGCGTAACCCCACGACCTCTCATTAGGAGCAAATTTTCGGCGAGTCATAATTTCATGCGTCACACGCAAACACGGGAAGCGACTCAGCTCCGCATTTTACAACATCATCCTCTCCTGCGTAGCTTAAAAGAATTTACCTTTACGAAATTACCTAAACGTATCCATTATTAAATTACACCGTTTGTGCCTTAAAAAAAAGTAGCGCTCGAATAACACTGTATTCGATTTTGTAAGTTGATAAGCATTGATAGCCAAGTTGGTAGAACGCTCGACGAAGGTCACAGTTCCAACCCCGACTCGCTCCTCTGAGATTTCTGTATTTCGTGTTCGAATCTCATTTTCAACCATGATTATCACTCGCTCGTGCGTCGGAGAGCACGTAAAGCCATCGGTCCTGCGCCTGATCTCTGACCGGTCGTGTCGGATTGCCGCCCATCGGACTGTGAGAGTGGCGGAAAAGAGAGTGCACCTGTGCTTGCGCACACACTCGTGCACTATAATATCTCCTGCGCAGATGGCTAGTCTCCGTTGACATTAGCTGCCGTGAGTCACGTCGGCTAATGTCAACGAATTTCGGTCGCGGCCCGTGACCGAAATTCGGTCAGAAGGACTATTTATGGTTTTTATTTTTGCTCGATGTGTAATTCGATTGTCTTATCGAAAAGCTTTTACTTTAATTCAAACAACTAAGCCTTTAAATATCCTGTATGCCATAAAACCCGTTTTGACGTGCCTAAAAGAGAGTCTGAATAACATTAGTGCAAACGTGATATTCTGACTTTTCCGTTACAAATAACATTTACAAAATAAACTTCATTCTCCATCTAATTTTACGACGAACAAACCTCAGCATGAAATAATAATATTTCGTAATGAACCATATCTCTGCGTCGAGTCAGTCTCGGCGTTCACTTTTATGCTCCGAGTTGACGAGGGACGTTTAACTAAGAGACACAATTTCTGCGACAGACAGCAGCCCGGCATCGGCAGCCCGCGGGCCTCCGCAGTATGAGTTATTAAGCACCCAAATGACAACTCCGGAACGCTTTTATAAGCCCCAGGTATAGATGCGTGTATTGGGGCCTTTGTTGGGGCTGAAAATCTCATTTTGTGAGGGAAAACTATGGTATAAGTATGACTTTAGGGTGCCTTAGGATATTTTATTGAAATGTAAATTGTAAAGAAGGAAATGTATAGCTGTGAACGTTTTAAGCCCACCTAGCAAGCAATGTAATCATCTAAACAATTTATTTCTAGATTGTTTATCGTAAGTGGAATTATTTGGGCTGGAGTGCATCATATCTCCAGTAACTGAAACAGTTTCGTTACACAATTTTCTATAGACAATTTTAAAGTGCACCACCTAATTGCTAAACAGGGCTAAAGGTTAGAAAGTTGCTACTCTAAAGAGAAATTAAATTCCTTGTAAATATTTTTGTTTACGGTAACATTGGAATAAGTGCCAACAAAAGTCAAATGTCAAACAGATTTGACCGTCAGATTTTACTTTAATTAATCTTCAACTGGACATTTTTTCCCGGCAATGGCTACCATTCAGTTGTGACATCATTTTAACTATACGTAAATTTAACTACAGTTTTCGCGGTTGTCAATAGTTGGCGACCGCAAAACCAAAACGTAATTACTTATGTTGTATAAATAACATTAGCGCCAACGTTACATTTTAGCTGTCTCTTTCATTTCTTATTCCACTGCCTACAGTACCAGATGATACAGATTCTCCATCCTTATGTCAGTACTCAGTGGATTAGAGAAATCCGAAATAACTATTACAATATCGCTAGATCTACATTCCGAAGCTTTAACTACTTACGCGGTCCCTTTTAAA
This sequence comes from Pheosia tremula, assembly GCA_905333125.1. Lineage (NCBI taxonomy): Eukaryota > Metazoa > Arthropoda > Insecta > Lepidoptera > Notodontidae > Pheosia > Pheosia tremula. Next base: position 146,732 of record HG995403.1, on the reverse strand, counting down.
ACACGATGCTAAGTAATTTCAGCTAATTGACGTAGTAATTACCGTGCACATATTCCCTAAGCAAGGCAGCTCGAGGCAGCGCTCGCGAGCCGAGGCATCAATCACTCATATCGCGGCGTTCGCGGCATATCAGGACGTCGCTAATTCGCCTCATTTGTCCGCGACGGGAGCCGTGACTAATGGTGGCAGACCTGCCACGTGGCGGGAGGTGTGTAGAAACAATAGGCTACACGTGGAAACAAATTACAAATATATCATGTAGAGCAAGGAGATATTGAGGAGTTCACTAGATTTAAAAGCAAAGCATACAACGACGAAAACAAGCCAATACAAATATTACGGATATTAAGCTTGAGACGTCGTGGATATTAGGAGATTTTGAAGCGATCCCATTGGTCTAAATGCAAATGTTAATGATTCACACACATTCAACATACAAAACCGGTTATCTACTCTTTTTCGAATCAAATTTCATCAAATATTTATTATTACACATTTTATCACCTTAAAAATATCTTTGAAGACGTGACTCATTTAATCTGCGTAATATATTTTTGAATTTCTCCTATTGGTAATGGCGTCGGCCTCAAGGCATTCGCGGCACGTAAACAATCTCTCAAGTATTGGCCGCGGGGCGTCCTATTCGGGTGCCCTCCAGTAAGTGGGAATGACACGGGAATATAATTGAAAGTCAGATATTCGGAAACGTGGAAATAAATATTATTAGTGGGACTGGCCGACGCATCCTTGGGAAATATTTCGAAATGGATTTCGTTAATGTTAGTCTAGAAGACTCTCCAGGTACATAAAATGTCGATTATACCATAATCCTATATAATAAAACTTATAATCCCAGTATTTCACCGATACTTAAAAAAAATATAATTAAAAAAGGCAAACCATTTAATTTCATTGCATTTGAAAAGAATGAGAATGGAGTATGTAAACGGCAAAATGAATCAAAACCTTCATTCCATACATTCTATACAAAACTCGTAGCAATTATTATAAAGTTGGCAGTGCTGATTCTTGCACTAGAATGTTGGCATTACAGATCTTGCATCCTTGTAAGCAAAATACGCCTTTGAGATGACGAACCTTTTCATTCCGCGACTGTACATAGTTTGGACTTCTTATTGAGTTTGATTATAGTTTTAATATATTGTTGTTAAGTTTATCAACCATTCTGCTCATATTTGAACTAAGAATGAATGTTATTCACTTGTAGTAAGTCGATTAAAATGGTCTGTTTGTATATCAAGGGTTGTAAAAGTTATAATTAAGCGTTACTAAGAAGCTCGTCTTAACCCTCTTTTATCTACTAATCTAGAAGATCAGTGTACACTTAATTTAATTTTATATTTATTGAATTTATGACGCGATTGCCCTACAAACATTTATTTATGAATGATGAATGAATTTATGAGCTTTAGTATCATGATCATGACATTACTTATCCACTCATTTGCATTGCATTTTTATCGGAGAAACAACAACTAGAATGCAAACCATTAAAAGTTTGCTGCGTATCGCACATGTTCATATATGTACACACCAAAGAAATATATTTAACAGATCAACCCCTTCAAGCTGAATTATATTCTAGGATCAGATGATTTAGTTGAATCTTCAATGATAACTCGGGGGCTGTTATTACATTTTAGCATAACATTGTTGGTTTATTAGTATTGATAGTGAGGCGAGGCAACAATGAGTCGAGCCTCGATGCGGAACTTTGCTTTCAGAGAGGCCCTCGGGCGGTGCCGCGGTATCGATGTATTTCAGATATCATTATGTGCAGATAATAGTGTTTGAGGAAGTTATTTTCATAATAACGATCCGACCAATCATAGAATTGTAAAGACTGTGGCTTTTGATTGCTGAAGGTTATTTATATTACCTATAAGTAATTTCTCCAGCAATTTTTCTTGGAAGTATGTAAAGATATAAACATACTTGGTATGATTAAATATCGAAAAGAGCCATCTATTCCTTCCTAGCTCTTTTGCACATCCGACTCAACTTCAAGTCCCATTACGGGTGAATAAAAACCCGCTTCCCGGATCCAAATTGAAATCCATATTGGTAGCTCCCACCTTATATTTTTAACGGCCGTTTCAAACAATGGCGGGTAATATTACGATACGTTTCCATTGCAACTTTTTACATTCGCGAGTAGAACGTTTCCATGTTTAATGATCACGGAATATTCCCAATACGGGGTTGTTTTTGTTTGTTCACGAAATTGGATTTTGTGGAAATGTTTATTCAGATATTGTCGTAGTACCGGTCTATGTATGAATATTAATATATTTCTTCTCTAGAGTGGAGTGAAGCAGTGAAGCGTTAGAGATATAATAAATGCGTATCTTTTTTTGAAAAAAATCACTTCTAATGTACTGAGTCTTGCCGCATTGTTAATAACTAAATTCGCACAGCATCCGCAGTTGTTTTCACATGGTTAAATATATTGGACCCCGCAGCCGCACGCGTGGGCGGCGAGAGCGCGCAATAGCCATGACTAGGCTTAATCGCTGATACGAGCGTTACATACGCGCCACAATTATAATAAAGTTAGTTAGGACGGGTATTTGTGCGGTCCAGTTATGGTTGCGGGCCGCTGAGTAATAGTGTGTTTAACCATTGCTAGTTAGGCATCTTTGAATTAGCTCTTATTCATATATATCGCCTATGAGTGGCCGCAACACATCTCGGCCATCAAGTATATCTGCTAAATATCAGCTGGAGGCTTTGGACTCCATAAACAGGCGGGCTAGAAAGCTCATTGCCAACGAGACCCTAGTGCAGGCCAAACTACAGAGCCTGGAACACCGACGTAAGGTTGCCAGCCTATCAGTCTTCTACAGAATACATTCCGGAGAGTGTGCGATCGAATTACACGAATAAACGAACGAAAGACGCACGGACAAGTGTCATCCATACACTGTGGACATTCCTTCGGTACGTACTAAGCGATTTGCTTCTACTTTCATCGTGCGAACTGCCAAGGAATGGAACACGCTACCGGCGTCTTTGTTCCCCGTTGACTTCAATCTGGGTGTTTTCAAGTCGAGAGTGAACAGGTACCTTCTAGGCAAGTATGCTCCATCGTAGATCTCATCGTCACTTACCATCAGGTGAGATCGAGATCAAATACTTGCCTATAATGTAATAAAAAAAATGTAATGAAAAGTTTAATAAAAACTACGGAAAATGAAAAAAGAGCGATGAAATGTAGACACGATACCGTGGAGCAACAAGTCCCAGCGAGGCGTTCGCAATTTATCGAGCAATTAGTAGCATTTCAATTATGACCATCACGATTTCTTTTTTATTTTGTCCCATCCCCTGTTGCATTGATTCGAAACGTTCGACACATTAATAATACCATTTACATTTCAGTAGGTATTAAATATTTTGTCATTTTGGGAGTAGGACTTTTTGACTTAACAATTTTAAGTATTTTATGAAGATAACTAAGTTTAATATGAACAACTAAGAAAAACATCAAGTAAGTTATGTATTCACTAAATAATCATTCTGAATAACATTATCTAAATATCGTTGTCCTCCTTTTATCGCAGTCGAGGAAACATCAACATCGAGTGTTTCTACAACGTAGTTCTCAAGAAACCTTCTATAGGAGTCTTTAGTCTTTCTTTAGTCTGGCGAATACTGATGTATTTTAATACGTTTAAAACTACATACTGAGGGCCCTGAGCATCAAATTCCAATATATTTAGAACGCTGTTTATTCATATCCACGAGTAGGTTATTCTAGTGTTAATATGAAATACCTTGAGAATATCTATGTTCCATAAATCTTTTGGAAATAATCTCAATTCATACATTTGGCCCAAGGATGATAATTAAAAAAACCCGTAGAACGTAAAGTATATCCTCTCTACGTAGGCAGTTGTTTAAAAGTCGACTAAGGTGTTAATCGACTTTTAGGCAACGCAGGGTTGCCCAGAACTTCCGCTGGTCTATATATTTCTCGAGAAAGGTCTACTTCAGGCCTGATGGTAATTCCGTGTGATCAGATCAGTTGCAGGATACACGCCTAACGGAGGTACTATTGCGGATTTTTTAATTGCTTACTATAAACATCTAGACTTAACTAATGAAAAGGAAAATAATCATTATCTTTTTAAACTCTAAGTGGCATTTTGAAAGTTGTTCAGTTAGAATGAGAATGATACAATTGGATTCCTAAGTCCGACATCGCACGGCATTATTTTAATTTATAATCAGCAAGTAAAGCAATCTACGCGGATTCATTAAACAGAAATAGTAATTTCATTAGATTCATTGTTAATTCGTTGTAAAAGCCGGCATTGTGTCGCGATTGTCGGGCGGGCATTGAATTTCTAATTTGCCTCGTGTTTCACTACTGAATAATTTAATCTTCATTATCGACATTCATTTAAAAGTTAAATTTGTCAAATCAAAGTAAATGCAAACGTCTTTGGATCTCGTTGTATGGATTGTAATTCCTCGAGTTTCACTAACTGTTATTGTTTATGAACTTAATTTTAATATTAAATTAAGTGAATTTCTTAAAAGAAACTACATCGCCCTATAATTACTAAAGCTCATTACTGATTTACTACTAGGCATATTGCGTATTTTTTTCATTCGTATAGGTAAATACATAGAAATATAAATATTAGTATAGGTTTTATATTCCTTATATCCCACTGTCCGCCCTTAAGTCTACAAATTGCCAAGCATGCTGCAGGTGGAACTTTGCATTTTTAAGCAGCTACTCAGCCACCTTAACGTACCTCACACAAATTTCCTTCCCCCATACTCTCCATACTCTATGCATGAAAGTTCAATGAGCTTGCGTCACAAGACAACCGCGTTCCTGTTTATGTCTACATAGAAGCCTTTTAGATACTTTACATACGTTATTTTGTCGAAATATAGAAATTTATTGCAGAGTTAATGTAACTTGTTCGACAATTGGGGAACTCTCCTTGATCTATCTTCTGTAGCGCGACTGAATTTTGTGCCGGCAATTTGAACTGCCTCGCTGTATTAAATCGCGAATTTATCCACTAATTAACTAAAATTAGAATATTCCGTGGAGGTATAATACGAATTACTTTCTACATACTTTGGAAGCCAATAAAATATTGCCTGTGTGCAACATCAAGCAGGTACAGCGCGAGGTAAAATAATTAAAAGCTACATTATCGCTGACACGGACGAATATTTACAAATATGTGGATTAATTTCGATGAGAGATCTAAAATTTATATTTTAAACTTTCGTTAGTAATCTGGACATCAGGCGGAGGGATTGAAGGATACGTTTTTATATTGACGCAACGATTTTGGAACATGTTCTCTATTAAAATGTTTTAAGGCATTTACTGATGAGTTGTGCAGTTCACAATTTGCTCGATTCGAAGATATTCTTTTCAGTGTCGTCAAATTTACCTTATTGTTTTTTACACTGTGCGATAACGTTTGTGTATTTCTCAAATTGATTATCATTGCTAAATAAACGATTTATATATATTTGGTTTCATAAACGGCAGACATTCAAATCCAATGAACCGATGGAGCCTTTCAATGTCTCCTCGCTTCGTGGACCAGTACACCAATGTGTCCCCCTCCTGCCCCCGCATTCCGGCCCCTTGCGCCCCCATTATTGCCAAAGTTTCCGAATATTACCATACTTGGCACGCCGTTGACACACTGCCAATATTGAGCCGCTAAAAACTGTGGCCTATAGCGACGTAGCGTCGAGTGTACGTGCGCTACATTGACGAATGATTGATGGATACACATTTAATGGCTCGACTTTCCTTTTTTACTGCGTAGAAGTTTGGTAATTTCAGTTTAATACACAATTGGCAGTTAAATTGTCAATTCTAAAATAAGCAGACAGAACCATAAATGTTTTATAAAAGTTTTAACCTTGTACTACTTTAATTACATTGAAGTACCAACGGCCGATTCTTTTTTTCAATTTTCGAATAATTAAATAGCTCATCTATCTCGTTAGCGGTCAAACAAGTTCGTGCGTTCATTATAATATCATAACATAATGAAAATAAAAATAAATAGTAGTCTCCACGAAGCTTTGATCATTACAATAATATTTATCTAATTTCATGATCGCGTTGGAAACTGTTTATTTTGTTGCCAGTTATTGATCACATTATTCATTAGGTAACTAAATAATAACTCAAAATGATTTACTTGCAAATATTATAATAATAATAATCTCAGTTCCAGGTTAATTAGGTACTATGATTATGAATACTGGCCCTTTAATATAGTTACCAAGGAGTTTAAGTGTCACGACAGGTTACTATATTAGCAAATTAAACAAATATACACCACAAGTAGTTTCTTATTGGGCGCGCACTGGCCGCCCGCGTCACGCCCGCGTCACGCACGCGTGTGCGAGACGTGTAAACATACACGGAGTCACGAACTCGGTAGAAATCAACCGCATTATTTATTTTAAATTTGTACTAAACTCGATTTAGATTGTTATTGTTGCGCTCTCCGCAAACCGAGCTGCAGCAGAGCACGATAATGTAAACAGGATGAACAACGACTGCACCGCATTGAGACTGTATACATACTCATTTTATTGAACGTATTATCAATTCTTGCCACCATTCCACGTGGACAAGGTCTTTTTGATACCTAGTTGGTTTTCATATCATTTTTAAGTTTTTTTTTTTCCTGTTGTAAATATTTAGATGATTATTACAAATAAAATTATTTCAATTACTCAGAAGTGAACATGAAAGTTGTTGTTTTACATATACTTTTTAATGAGTGACATGATGGATGACCCACTGCATTCTAACCAAAAGATATTTAGTTTTGACGACTGTATGATTGCAGCAATCGGGATCGTTCTTAAAGTTCCAAAGTTCCAAAAGACGTCAACTTATATAAATAACAACTTCCATGTATTTAAAGATTCAACAAGACACCCTATTGGCATTCATCGCCTTGGTGTTGCGATATAGTGGACACTACCCCAATGATTGCTTCTGTGTAATTATTCCGCCACTGATAGTTATGTTGCTGGCGAAAGCTCACCTCCGCAACGATTTGTTTTTACAACTAAAAGTTTGGTTTGTTCATCGTAAACGCTGGTGTTTACTGTAGCTACGTCGTGTTAGCATTCCGGGGTCCCCTTAAATTTAGTAGAAATATATTGTACATGTATTTATTAAGGTTAGCATGGAAGTCCCCTAGATGTCTCTAGAGAGACTTTTCTAAATATTAATTTAGGCGGCTCTGCAAATCGTTCAATTAACCAAAAAATCTATTCCGTTTAAATGTAAAAATGTAATATTTAAATGTCACAGATTACACACACGGTACACCCATTAGTTATAATTTACAGATGAAATGGTACCTACAATGACCTCAAGGTGTCCAGATTAAAATCGAAATAAAACCTCAATCTTACAACTTAGTGATTGCGGTTATAAGGATTATATGTAGCCATGAATTCTAATGAATGAATAACTATGTAGTAAAGATTGATTGAGTTATGCTATATTCCCGCGGTGCGTGACATCGACTAAGTATACTTATTGTCCAGTCCCTTCCACTCGAGTTGTAAGTTATAACGAGGCGACCTCGCGTTCAGCTAGCGAGGGGCATAGCTTGACCTGCCTTCCATTATCTATCCCGGCGTGCCCTGGACCCTCCGCACTCAACTAGAACCACCGGCTACTATCCCGAACTTACATTTCTTCATTCTCATCTTATACACTTGTATAATCATAATTCATAATGTTTGTTAGTTTATTTATTTTGGCGATATCGGCTAATGTCAATTATATCCAAAGTCCAAAATCGCTATGTGATCTCGGCTCCACTAACTAGATCCCAAATAAGAGCTGTTTAGATAATCAGATCATGTTCGTGCGACCTCGCCTCGCCTCACCGCGCGTCAGCACGGGATTACCAAAATAAAAGTTTGAAGCTATCCAGACGAGGCCCAGCCCGAACTTCTACGAACTAAACTCTAGTTGTAAAATTTGAATGGGTTTGTTTTTGTGCGGCATTAGTGTAAGAAAGTTTAATCGTCTGTCCCGCCCGACGCACATAAATAATTTGAAGAACAAACAGCAAGTTCCATAGTGTTGAGCTGTAGATAGGTACTAAGTTGTTTTCTCCTGGCTTCCACATCAAAGTCAGTCCGACCATAATCTACTATTAACTCGAAGAAAATTATAGCATTATATTTGCTTTTAGAAGTTCAAAGAAATAAAGTTAATTAGTTATATTCCACATAACTCCAAAAATAAGCGAAGTTTCTTAATATAATGCATAAAAGTAAATTGAAGATATTATTTTCCAATCATCGACGGGCCCGTTTACTTAATTATCAAGTATGAATTATTAAAGTTTTGAGAGCGCTCGATCTAGATCTAGCGCCATATTGCACGTGACTTTTGTAAAAAAATAAGCGAATACTGCCGAAGAGGTTAGATTCACAGGTGCCAGACGCGTTTGATGTGACACCGCTAGCACCGTAAAATAATATTACCTAGTAATTGTAGTTTTCTTTGAAGTTCAATAACAAAGTAGCTTTCTAGGTAATACTATTTATATGCTACCAACCTGTGAGAGGATTCCACGGTAGATAGCATCCATACCAAAGTATAGAATATGAAAGTATTTAGATTATATCACAAAAATGGCCCAGATCGAGCATTTATATCAAATGGATGAACAATTGCATAGTTAGTTAACACGTACAAGTGTAGGTTAACTACGCTTGTATTATTGAAGTCACGATTAAGAATATCCAAGACAGACTTAATACTGAAACTCAGCTCGTGTATAAAAATGACCTTTGATGTTTTAATTTATTTTATTCTTCGAAGATAAATTTTATTTTTAATTTCGTGTTTTAGAACTGTCTCTGAAACAATGCTGTAACTCCTATCACTTAGCGCTAACACAGCTTGGTGATGTTTCATTTTGACGTGGGGCTCTCGAGCGCTTGTTGGGCTCTGCGCGGTGCCGTGATGGCCTGTCGTTAAGATGTCACCCCGGCCTTTGTTGGCTCCATAATTCACTACTATTGTTTAATAAAAGAAAACGTTACAGGGTATTTTTTTAGGATCGCTGGGAGAAAATTATTTACAGCTTTTTCAGGTTACTGGGATTTACTAGAAGAGAAGATGAAAAGTAAAAGGGATTTTTCAGTCCTCTATCTATAATAATAAGGGTGCATTTGGTAGAAATATAGAGCAACAACATATTTTTTTTTTGTTTCTAAACGTGTTTTGTATTGTGTTACTGTCCAGACTAATTACACGCGAAATTCGAACGCAGTCAAATTTACCTATAATATACAGTCCACACGTCCTATCGAATATGTTGTCAATAATTCTATGTTCATTTTCTCTATGGAGTTAGTAAGCAATAAACCACCGAACTGAAAACACGTCGTTTTAATCAAGACAATCCCAACAACACAAAAGAGACCTTAGACACGAGAACATTTGGTCCAAAATCGAGCGGATGGTTCCGCGAAGACCGTGAGCGAGCCGAGAGTGAACGACTCGCCGGGACACGACGCGCAAAACTTTTAGAGTGCAAAAAACAATAATTGCGTTACCAAACTTTAAAATATATGTTAAGTGGATAAAAAACTTTGTGTTTAGAGTAATTACGAGACTGTGGTGCGATATTTAACTATAATTTTCAATAAAATACATTGAGTGAGTGAGAAAAAACCTAACTGTCATACGGAATTTACGAAAAATATTGCATCATCAATTATAACGAGAGATTTTTCACAACTAAAGTGCTTATTTGTTGGGATTTGTTATTATTATGTGAGTTTACGACATAATTGAGAAAACTGATCGAGAATAAGTGATAACCTACTTTTGTGTAATTGAGCGTACGTGACTTTGATACGAGTTGCAATGGCGTCCATGGAAAAGTTAGAATTGATACAAAATGAGTTATATGAGAATTTATCGAAAGCAGAGAAAAACTACCGGAAGACGCCTAAAGAAAGAATCAAACAGCCTTATGTACAAACTAGATTGGAGGTGCTAGAACAACAATATAAGGAGTTTAAAGACGGCCACAAGATGATTGTGTCAATAGCTTCCAGTGAAAAACGAGAAACATACTTCACCGAGAACACATATGAGAATTTCGAAGAGCTTTATATACAATACAAAACGAGTTTACGGGAAGCAATACAATCATTATTACCGCCTAGCACTCAACCGGCAAGTTCGAATACTTTTAATTCACCGACGCCGGCTGTCACCGAGAATCATGAGTTACAATTACCACGAATTAACCTGCCGACATTCAGTGGACAATACGACGAGTGGCAAACATTTTTCGATATGTTTACTTCGCTCATTCACAACAACAAGAATATTACGTCGGTTCAAAAGTTACATTATTTAAAAAGTAATTTATCTGGAGAAGCACAAAACTTGCTGCGCAATTTTTCAATAACTGAAGCCAATTATCAAGATGCTTGGACACAATTGATAAAACGTTATGACAATAAAAGATATAACTGCAATGCTGTTTTGAGAAATTTATTTGCATTGAAAAAGATACAAAATGAGTCGGCAAATGCAATTAAGCAATTAGTGGACACAACATCTACCTGTTTGAAGTCGCTGCAGAACATGGGCATTGGTACAGGTACCTGGGATTCAATTATTGTGTTTCTAGTAGTGTCCAAATTAGATAATGAATCTATGAAATTCTGGGAGCAACATCTTAATACAATGAACAATGATCTACCTACCTGGGATCAGCTGAGAAATTATTTAGAGAATAGATTCAGGACATTAGAGATGATAGACACAAATGCTGTGCGCACACAAGTACAATCTGGCAAGCCAGTTACCAAGGCTAAAACATTTCATTTAGCAATGGAGAATAAGTCAAAAACTACTGATGCCAAGTGTGAGATGTGCCAGGAAAACCACTATATTTACCATTGTAAACAATTTGAGCTTATGGCACCTAAAGATAGACAAGAGTTTGTACAAGGTCATCGATTGTGTTTCAACTGTTTATCACCTACACATGCAGTAATGAAGTGTCGGCGACCATTGAGTTGTAGAAAGTGCGGTAGAAGACATCACACTATGCTACATTTTGAGCGAGAGAATAATGAGGGCAACCAGGCATGGACACCATCGAGCGAGGCCGCATCGAGTGTACCACATCATCATGAGAGAGGGAGCGCATCACGAGGTGACACACACGTAACTAGTATGTTTTCTAGAGGAGAGCTACAACCTAACAGCGTGCTGTTAGCGACTGCTAGAGTTCAGGTATTAAATTCTTCTGGTTTTAAATTAATTATAAGAGCTTTGTTAGACCAGGGGTCTCAAGCCTCTTTTATTACTGAGGCCACTGCGCAGTTACTTGGCCTTACGCGTAAACCAATAAGTGGTTGGGTGTCAGGGTTAGGAGATGGTCGTATGAGAATCAAACACACGGTTTCACTTTGTGTGGAATCACGCCATAATCCAAAAAAATCTGTACAGGTCAATGCATATGTGTTACATTCTTTAACCTCTCTGCTTCCAGCAACCAAACTTATCGTGCCCAAGTGGACAGAGATTGGGAACTTACCTTTAGCCGATCCGACCTATGCGATACCAGGCAAGATCGATATTCTACTCGGTGCAGATGTATATGGAGAAATACTGTTGGATGGAATACGCAAGGAGTCTGAAGGTAGCTTGATGGCTCAGAATACTATCTTTGGATGGATACTGTCTGGAAGAGCAGGAAAAGAATCGCGGGAGTTATTGAAAACAAATCTAAGAAGCATGCATGTACAAATTAATGAGGATGACTTGTTGAAACAATTTTGGGAAATCGAAAACGAACCAAACATAATACAGAAAGAGATGACCAAGAGTGAGAAGTTATGTGAAGAGTTTTTTGATGCTACTACAATGAGAGATGAGGAAGGTAGATTCATAGTGAAATTGCCTTTTGCAAATGAGGATCCGAAATGTCAATACGGTCATTCAAAGGATATTGCCATCAAGAGATTAGAGATTTTAGAAAGAAAGCTGTTGAGAGATACTAAACTAAGAGAAGAATACAACAAGGTTATGAGTGAATATTTGAGCTTAAATCATATGAGAAAAATTGATGAGATGGAAATAGATAACCCTAAAGCTGTTTATCTTCCCCATCATGCTGTAGTGAGAGAAGACAAGGAGACGACGAAAGTGAGAGTTGTTTATGATGCGTCGAGCAAGGGTACCAACAATCTGTCTCTGAATGATGAACTTCTTATTGGGCCTAAGTTACAACAAGATTTGAGACACATACTAATGAGATGGAGAAACCATAGAGTGTGTGTGGTCGCCGACATCGTTAAAATGTACAGGATGGTTCGTGTAGCTGACGCTGATACGGATTTTCAAAGGATTGTTTGGAGATTTACTTCAGATGGATCGGAACCCATACAACATTTTAAATTATTAAGACTTACCTTCGGAACAGCGTGCGCACCATACTTAGCAGTTAAATCTTTACAAAGACTTGCTGAATTGGAGGGAGATAAGTACCCGTTGGCGGCAAAAATAACTAAAACAGACTACTATATCGATGATCTAATTTCTGGAGCTGCAAATGAGACAGAAGCATTGAAAATACACAATGAGATGACAGAATTAATGAAATCGGGAGGGTTCGAACTGCAAAAATGGAATAGTAACTGTAAAACATTACTGCAAAAAATAGAGAAAAGTAATGAGCCAACCAACCAGCAAGTTCCTCTTAAATTAAATAATTCTATCAAGATACTCGGAGTAAGTTGGAATAGAGAGACAGACAATTTTGAATATATGCTTTATTTATCTGAATCAAAAGAGCGAGTAACAAAGAGACAAGTACTGTCTGATGTAGCAAGATTGTTTGACCCTTTAGGCTGGATAGCTCCAGTTGTTGTGGTGGCTAAGACGCTAATTCAGAAACTATGGAAATCGGGTCTAGAGTGGGATGACTATCTGACAGAGGATTTATTGAAACAGTGGCTGAAATACAGAAGTGAACTAGTTGATTTAAAGAAACTGACTGTACCGAGATGGATGCATGTCACACACGGATCTAAGGTAGAACTACACGTTTTTTCTGATGCTTCGAAAATGGCCTATGCAGCTGCGGTGTACATTCGAGTACTTGATGACGAGGAACAAGGGCACGTGCACTTGGTCACGGCTAAAACCAAGGTCGCGCCAATAGAAAGAGAAATTTCAATCCCCAGGCTGGAGCTGTGCGGTGCTGCTTTAGCAGCTAAGCTAATATTCGAAGTTTCGCAAGTGATGGAGATATCAAAGGAAAATTTGCATGGGTGGACAGATTCTACCATAGTCCTAGCTTGGCTGAAAGGCGGCCCAGCCCGCTGGACTACCTTTGTGAGTAACCGAGTTTCTGCTATATTAAATATTTTGGATTTTGAGCAATGGAGTCATGTACGGTCAGAGTCAAACCCTGCGGACTGTGCGTCGCGAGGCTTACCACCTAGCGAATTGCTAAGCCATCCTTTGTGGTGGAATGGACCACACTGGCTGGCAGAGACTACTATTCAAATGGATGCCACGGTTGTTGAAGATACACAGGAAGAAGAACGAATTCAGTCTTTAACTATTTTGTCAAACACAGAGGATAACTTCATTTGGTCTAGATTTTCGTCCCTCAAGAGATTACTGCGAGTTTTGTCGTACTGTAGAAGAATTTTGAATTTAAAAATACCAAAAGAAGAGCGAACAATCTTACCTAAATTTATTGTATCAAGAGAAATCAATGAAACTTTATTGATATGTGTTAAGCAAGTTCAAGAAAATGAATTTTCAGCTGAAATAAAACAGTTAAAGACTAAAGGCTGTGTACCTAAAAGGAGTAATTTGCGCGTTCTGTGTCCTTTCCTTGATGATAAGGGGATACTAAGAGTCAGTGGACGCATAACTCATTCTGACGCATGTTATGACACGAGACATCCGATAATTATGCCTGCTAGAAGTCATTTTTGCAAGTTGTTAATTTTAGATGCTCATCATCAAACTTTACATGGAGGTCCACAAGTTATGGTAAATTTTCTGAGAAGTAAATACTGGATTTTAAATGCTAAGGAACGTGTCAAGAAATGTTACCGAGAATGTGTCACTTGTTTAAGATATTCAACCAGAAAGTCTACTCCACTGATGGGGCTTTTGCCTGAAGCGAGATTGAAACCTAGTAAGCCATTTAAATCTACTGGGGTAGATTATTGTGGTCCTATTAATATACGATTTTCACCAGGAAGAAGAGCCAAGTCGTATAAGAGCTACATATGTCTCTTTGTCTGCATGGTGACCAAAGCAGTTCATCTGGAGGCTGTCACGGATTTATCCGCAAAAGGATTCATCGCAGCGTTCAGACGATTTACTTCGCGCAGAGGGCATTGTCAAGATCTATTTAGCGACAATGGCACTAATTTTGTCGGCGCAGACAGAGAAATACGAGATATGTTCAACAGTGCCAAATCCTCACTACCTGAGGATATCGCCGCGTTGCTGACACTAGAACAGACGACGTGGCACTTTATACCTCCACATGCACCTAATTTTGGAGGATTGTGGGAGGCAGGGGTACGTAGTACAAAAACACATTTGCGCAAGGTAGTCGGTACCAATACACTTACTTATGAGGAGATAGCGACAGTTCTAGCACAGGTGGAAGCGTGTTTAAATTCACGCCCACTCTCATTATTAAGTGATGATCCGAACGACCCTCTCCCCTTGACACCAGGTCACTTTTTAGTAGGTGAACCATTGTTAAATATAGCTGATGATGATTATACTAAATGTAAAGTAATTGGATTAGATAGATGGCGCTTAACGCAAAAAATTGTAACAGATTTTTGGAAAAGATGGTACAAAGAGTATCTAGTTAATCTTAATCAGAGGTATAAGTGGAATAATAATTGTACTGAACCTGAAATTGGTGATATTGTAATCTTAAAGGAGGATAACATACCTCCTGCTAAATGGATCTTAGGTAAAATTATACTTAAGCATACTGGACCAGACAATATTACACGAGTTGTGACTGTTAAATGTAAATCTGGATTATTTAAGCGTCCAGTTAGTAAACTTTGTGTTATAACAAAATGAGCGCATACTTACCTATTTTCTTTTGTTTATATTTTTGCTTATTCTAGCTTTGTTTCAGTGCATAATAAGTATATGGTGTTTATCACCATATTTTAAGGTTGATTTACAAGTCTGATGTTTGATCTCATGAAAGCAACAATAGCTTGTATAACATTTGATGTTGCTTTCTGATTGTATTAGGTCAAGTACCTATATATGTTACGGTGGGCGGATAGTTAGTTCCCTTTATTTATGTCGTGGTAAAACTGCCATGTAATATTGTTTTTTTTGTTTCCTAGATTTCATTCGTAACTATCTAGAGTTACTTCAGTTAATGATCGCATCTAGTGTTGTTAGAGTTGCTCAACTTTTCTGATTTTATTTGTTCTAAGCAAGAGTTATTTGTTTTGTAGTGTGATTAAGAACTATGTTCTTGGTGGGCGGAATGTCCAGACTAATTACGCGCGAAATTCGAACGCAGTCAAATTTACCTATAATATACAGTCCACACGTCCTATCGAATATGTTGTCAATAATTCTATGTTCATTTTCTCTATGGAGTTAGTAAGCAATAAACCACCGAACTGAAAACACGTCGTTTTAATCAAGACAATCCCAACAACACAAAAGAGACCTTAGACACGAGAACAGTTACTTTACTTGTAAAGACATTAAGCTTCATATTTTTATGAAACAGAAAAAGTCCATTGAATACTTATTTTATGTACACTTCCTGGCCTCAGAATCAAAATTATATGAGAAAATTAATTATCTAAATTATATTTTTCTATGAATTTCCGATGTTTTAATAGTTATTCTGATATTTGGGGCGGACACGAATTAAAATATCAAAGACCATGAAAATCAGCCCACCCGTTCTTACCATTATGGCGTTGAACCCTAAAAATATAGAGTAGGCCCTGTAGTTCGCAGGTCGGCGGCCGCGCGCCGCGTGCGAGCCGTCGCCGTCGCGTGCCCGTGTCGTTCCATGTTGCTCGCTCCGGTCACTTTGACTAAATTACTATCGAAAAACACTAAACGGATTTTAATGGACTTGTAATGAAGGTTGTGAATTTATTACAAGAGGTGTCATGTTTGTTTTATTTGTAGTCTTGAGTTAATAGAATATTGACCTTTATTGAAATTCAAATTTCACCATGAGATACGTCATCATGGGTCTTAGCCATACCTGTCAAATACTGGCAGCTATCCTTAATCTGAAACAATGGATTCAGCTCATGATTGCTGGACCCCAGAATTGATTTTTTTGTCGATCTTTTCATGAATATGAAATCTATCTCAACGCGATTCTAAATAAAATACCATAATTACTAATTAAGGCCTAAAACTGCAATTTTAACCAATGCTCGATACGCTCCAGTCACTCGCCCGAGTCAGGTATCGCGCGGAGCATTGTGTTCTGATCGTGTGGTTTACGATACATTGCGTGTTCTATTATTTTATAATACACATTAAGGGTAATCTCTTCGTGCATTATTTAGTACTACCAATTGCACTATAAAGATCCCGAACAATTTAAACGATGCTATATTCCAGATAAATATTACGCCACACTGCAATTCGCATATGCCGTTGATATTGGTGTCCATATTGTATTGTGTGAGAGTAACAAACGTAGCGTCATAACGTGAACAGCGACGCCTTTGCAGCATTCTTGGCGCGCAGGCGACGCAGGCGGCGGCGGCGAGCGCCGGCCACTATTCACAGATCCAGCGCTGTGCCACATGGCATGAACTATAGCGAGAAGTTTAGTGTCGCAAATAACAAACTTCTGCGGTGCTCTTGGGCTACACATTCTTTTTTGCTATTCTCCTAGCCTATTGTGTCCAGATAGGCCTTTAGTTACCCCTGATAATCAATGTAGCGGCTAAAATCTGCCCTCCAAAATGCAACTCATACCTCCAGATAGTATTATCTATACTAATATTATAAATGTGAAAGTTTGGATGGATGGATGTTTGTTACTCTTTCACGCCAGAACGGCTGAACGGATCTGGATGAAATTTGGCACAGAGATAGATTATAGTCTGGAATAGCACATAGGCTACTTTTTATCCCGGTAAATGTATGGTTCCCGTGGGATAGATGTTTTAATTTTTCATACTATTTATCGTGGGTAACACCGCCGGGCGCAGCTAGTTACTAATATTTAAAGATTCTAATGCATAAACTTTTCAGGCTGCTGACACCCCGAAACCATTGACTTAAAGTTGTCTTGATATTGTTCTATCCGAATATTTATCCAGCTACATTTCATCATGATATCTACAGGTTCATTCAACTATATTTATATCGGTTTCAGGGACAAAACTTATAGACAGTTCCGTTGGATAAAACATTAGTCCACGACTTGTTGTCTTATTAAATTTAAATGAAATGATCCACCATCGTGCAACTTGGGCCGTATTATCTGCGAGCTACCGCTGCGCCTGTGAGTTTGCGCCGCGCGGCTCAGTGTGCGCGCTTGCCAAACTGCCGCGATTTGCTTGTGTTCCACGTAGATTTACTTGGTATTACGACAACTTTGCCCGCCGTGCTAACGGTTCGCTAACGTTCCGATCAGGGTCTGGTACATTCAGCGTTAGTATTTGAGTGATGAAGCCAAATTAACGGCACCAAATTCCGTTAGATAAATGTGGATCATTCCACCTCTACCTCTCCTCTTCTCCTTTGATATAAATTTTTCCCTTTTTTATTTTATCTCATTTCTATATTTCCTTTTTAAAAGTTTATCATTTACACTATTTTGGTAATGATTATTTAATATTCTTAAAAGCGCCTTATACTTGAGTAGCAACAAACAAAATCTTATATTTAGTATTCTTTGTAAAAGCATTTCGATATTCTTTCAATCCGTCATCTATTTCATCTTATTCAATTTTACTTCATCGCATTTCATGTCGTAAAGAAAGAAGAAGAAGTAGCAAAGATCCAATACATTAATTATCGTCTGTTAATAAAAATACTATCAATAATTCAATGCACCGCTATCTATAGAGCACACTTTAAATTCATCACCACGCCTAAAGTTACACTTCATAAGATGGTATGAAAATGGCGAGCTTGTGTGGAGACTTGTTGTACAATAAATATCATCGTTTGCGTTGAAAGCTATCAAAATTTAAGCTAAAACACCAAGTCATGTGTAATATTTGATTAAAATAATGTAATTTTATGTACTTTGTTTTCCTCTATTATATTATCATTTTCATTAGACAAATTTATTCTGAAACGATTTATACCGAAATATTATAAATGATATCTTACCTAAACAGTTTATATATTTCCTATATATAAGTTTGTAAGTTCGCCGATGCTAATTTATTACATTGTTTGTTGGCTGTCTTAATGAAACTTGCAAAAATATAGTAACATTATTTTTTTCATTATTCTTATTTGTAGAGTAAGTTGAATGGTAAATATTTTTAAATAGCAGTAACTTATGTACCTAGACGCCTAGATCTTTGCTCAAAATCTAAATGAGACATTTTTAAAACCTTTTCAACCTTAGTTTGTTCTTTTTATGAGATATAAACGCGGCGCAAGGTTTTCTATAAAAGCGAAAAATAATTTGATAAGATCTTAGAGGCTTCAGCAGCCGCATAGTGGGTCTCCTTGGGAATTTTGAGATCATTCTCAAGCCCGCTAGCGCGTAACGGGTTAACTCGACTTGTTTACGAGTACCCTTCATTTGAAGGATTACCAGCCTTAACAATGCTCTCGCAGCCACCCTTATTTTCAATCAAAAAAGGTTCAAAACCCCTGTTTTCGACTGATATCAGATGTTTGGTCGGAATGTTATTTAGCACATTAGTGGCAGTCCGTAATTGTGTATTGCTGCGTATATTGACGTACTTGAGGCGCGGGTTTGTGTATTATATAATTAATGATTTATGCTTCAAACAGCGTGAAATCGACTTCTTTGGTCTTTTTATTGCTTATAATTATATTTATTTTATTTTTGGACATTTTTGTCGGTAACGAATATGTCAGGCACATCTAGTAGTAACCTAATATTTTGGAATCAAAAGAAAGTATATCAGTATATCGTATTGATATATGGATGAAAGGGGTACACTGCAGTATGACTTAGGGTCTATTATAAATAATAAGATGCAGAATAGTATTGTTTTCAAGGGAAGATTATTAAACATAGAGGTCATTTATTTATAATTATTTTTTATAATTATTTTATAATTATTTTTTTTATAATTATTTTTTTTGTAAATATAATGGATAAAAAAAAAAGACAAGCCCGCTGAGTTTCTTGCCGGATCTTCTCAGTTGAGGTCGCGTTCCGATCCGGTTGTAGTATTAAGGAAAAAATGTAATGACAATTTGTAAGTGCCCCCGTAGGCCTATACGAAATAAATGATTTGACTTTGACTTTGACTTTGACTATTTTGGAGAAACAATATTTAGATCTAGCGCTGCATTCTACAGTTTGCTACAGCGCTGGGCTTGTATTTACAGTTTAAAATATTGAACAAAGTCCTCGATAAAGCCTAGCCTATCGTTAAATCATACGATAGAGGTCTAGGTTCAAAGGTGCAAAACAGAACAACCAGCAAAGATAATTTAGGTAACTAAATACGACTCAACAGTGTAACTAGATACTTGTACTTATATAGATTGGTATGTTAAATACCGTTTATATATAATTTAGGATACATTTAATGTGGGAAAAGCCTACGAATTGCATATAACTCATCATGACATACCTAACTTGTAGAGTGATTACAAACATACTTACTTTAAAGATGGATTCGAACTCTGAATGCGGTAAGCAGTATCCAAATGTATAATCTTGGTCTAATTAGCGGTAGAACCAACAGTGCGTTGTTTTTCTCAGGTCAAATTTTTAATATAAGAAATTGCCTCTTGTTTATTTATTATTTACAAAATGTAGGCATTGTTCGCGGCGCGGCAGATCGGAGCTCAGGATTAAGGCTCTATTGTGTGCCCGCTGATAACAACCGCAGACCGACCTCGTTATCAGGAGGACCCTATTTGCTAACGCCCTCCAAGTACCTCGAGAGTAGAGCTTTATTACCCACTCTAGGCAGATGGAGCTGCAGTTGTTAATACATCTAGAAACAGTTATGTAACGCAAAAGCGGTCCGTATCGTCTCGTCATCGAATCAGACTCTACATCGGTGGTTATCCTGTGATGAGAATATCATGGTACGTACTACACTTTAAAAGGTTGTACACGAAATAATCATTATTCTTTTTATCTCCAAGGGTAGCAAATCAGGGTTCAACACAGGATACCTCACAGACTTGTTTTAATTTTGCACTTTTTGTTCGATGTATATTATGTTTACGTGTTTGTCGTTGCTCAACCGTATTAATGATCTTAAAAAAACAAAAGTACACCGTGTGTTTTGTTTTCGTGCCGATCGATATGCAAATAATAGACAGAGCTGTAGTTTACGGAATTAGTGGGCCAAATTTCATCCGGATCCGTTCAGCCGTTCTGGCGTGATTTAGTAACAAACATCCATCCATCCATCTATCCAAACTTTCACATTTATAATATTATAGTATAGAAGTATAGATATACATATATATAAGTAGGTACATTCAACTATACTAATACCACACCACAAACAGCTCTCGCCAATTGTAGCTCAATTTCAATACCAACATCCTACCCCAGACCCGTGCTATATGTATATAATAATTATTATAATAATTGACAATTATCCAGTACACGTGTACTGGTTAACTAGGTATACCAAGACGTAATGACGTCACGGCGGAATAGGCTCCTTTGACATGCTAATCGCCTAACACGCTGTATAATGTAGGCTCCGCACGTGACCGACTGACGACTGCCTGTAATGAACGATGATAGAGCTCTATTAGTTGTGATCATGTATTCAGGGACCTCCATATCTGACGTCATAATAAGTATAGTAACATCGCCAGAAGAAGACACCAACTAAAAAACTAAACCGAACTAAAGATTATATGTGTTTAAGTTATGTATATTTATATGCTGTTATAGCAATGGCCGTGTATAGACCGACTGCGCAGTTTGGCGAGTCTGTCTTGTGCACTTGCTACGCGTGAACTTACAGCCAGGCAAGTAAAGCATGACAGCGCGCGGACGAGGCAGTGCTAGCGCTTGCCTCAACAGAGCAAAAGATGTTCGAGGTAGCAGTATTTAACTTCAAACCCTTTTCAAGAAGTAGTCATATTCAAGTGGATAAAACGCTTGCCTCAGTAACGACGATTACAGGTTCAAACCCAAGCTCTCGCGTCTGGGATTTCTGGATTTCATGTTCGAATCTCATTTTCAACCATGATCATCACTTGCTGAACGGTGACGGAAAACATCGTGAGGAAGTCTGCATCGAGAACCCCTCGAAAGACGTGTAAAGTGCGCCAACCCGCACTGGCCCGGCGTGGTTGACTATGGCCTTATCCCGCTTATCGTATCGACTGAAGGGCCGCCCCAACAGTAGGCCATTCAAAAGGGCTAGTCTTATTTTCATTTGTTTTTCGCACGAACAAAACCGCTGAACGGATTATAATTACACTCCGTTACGTTTACTTTAAAACTCGAAACGGAAATACATACATATTACAAAACAGATTCCAAAACCGTAACGCATAATACCTACCCAGAGTTAAGAACACGTTTAATTAAAGTTCAGAGGCAAGTTGCGAAGTAACGGGAATGCGAACGTAGGCGGCTCAACTTTAAGTTTTCCTTTTGTATTAGGCTGGTTGGCGAAAGGTAAATATCGAGAGACAAAAGATTAGACTGTGTGCGCGCGGCCTGCTCATGTATTGTCGTAATTATAATAGTGTGTTACTGTGGCATGTGGGGTCGCACGTGCTGGGATTACACGTGTAGACTAATTACATTGGTTTGTTTTGCGGTATACACTTGAAAACGAAGTACTTACAATCTAATAAATATCCAACTTTTCATTTACTCTGTGGTATACTTACATGTTACTATAAGTTCTTTCTAGTTTTCATCCTTGTCCTCAGGTATTTACAATCCAGTTATGCACAATCACGATCCTGTTTTTAAATGACATGACGTAAAGTATGTAGATCTGAGCGCCTCAGTGAGCGGCCGCCGGAGCCCCTCGGAGCAGGACGGCAAATTCAGTCCGACTCCCGTTAACTTGCTACTAAGTTGGTCGGAAAATCGACTCGTCAACATCCAAAGTGTAGGCTAAAGTGTTGACAATAACCGATTTTAGACTTTAATTTACATTCTTCGTTTTTAAGCCTTTTTAGTCTCTTCATTATTAACTTACTTATACGGAGTTATAGGTTTTCTCCTAAATACCTCATTTCTTATTTGATTACAATTCTGAAAAGTCAAAAACCTGGGCTCAAATAAGTACGAAACACGTTTTTTAGTAGTTCGTTCTAACCTCAGCGGCCGATTCACTATCACCCCGCAATAGTTTGAAGCACGAAAAGTGGTAGTTGTGTTGTAAGTAGCAAGACTATTATAGTTTACAGGCCACACCAAAACCTCGTGAGTACCCACTGCATCCGAACCATTTTGCTTTTGCTTCCCGGACTGTGGTCCTATTAGCTGTGTTATGAAATTCTAGGGCCAATTATTGTAGCTTATGAGCAACATATTAGTATCTACCGCATCAATCCTATAAATAGTGTTAATTCAGATTACCTAGACGATATATGTCGGTATTATTAATACAATTCCAGTTGGTATACGATACCGTTAGAAGGTTAATCACTCTCTGCTCCGTCAATTATCTAACCATTTTGACAAAAATTTGCTAAATAATATACCTACTTGTTTTAGTTACTCTAAAACGTGCGAGAAATTGGAAACAGACATCAGTCAGGCCTAAAATGTCGTTACAACCCGTTCTCATTATAAATGGAAGGGTACAATTTCATCAACGTGTACTGTGGAACGCCTGGGTCTCGGTTGCCAGATTTCGTGTAATTTTTCACAAAAGTAAATATCACATTATGCTTTGCCATCGCCGACCCGTAACATAATATCGCCATAATTGGTTAAAAATAGCCTCCCATCCTAACGAGGGGCCGAGGCCGGCCTGTAGGGGATGATGAGTGCGCATGTTATAAATTTGGCTAAGAGAAGGCCGCCCACACACGAGCCGCTCACCGCAAAAGGCGACTCACTCTAAACCAGATAGAACTTCTGGTGTAGCACAATTCTTGCAGCTATACATTCCAAAGAAATAAGGAATAAGGAAATAAATAATATTATTGGACACATTTAGTTAAAAAATCAAGGTCACATTCATAAAACGACGTACTTTTTGCAAACAAAATAGACAACGAAACTGTCACAGCTACGTTCGCTTACCGTAACGAGTGGCGGAATTTTGTCACGTGCAAGTGTGTGCAGCAACCGTGGGTGTGTGAGTCACCTTAGTGTGGGAAGGCCGCCTCCTCGAGATGCTATTCTCGGGCCATTGTGGTACATTACAGTTTCATGACTCGCTGAGAGCTTCACTGCGCGAAAGAACACCTGTTCTTGGTACCTTACTATATGTTAATACCAACCACCCTCACGCCGAGTCGTGCCCCATTAAAATCTAGTAGGTGATGAGAAAGGAGCATTGTTCTTAAAACATAGTAAAGCAACTCTTGATAACCTTAAAATGCTATACTATTAAAATGTAGGCTCACATTGGATGTTTAAGGAAAATACATACTTATGGTTATTCATTTTTAAGGCACCGATTCTGTTGGAAAATATTCTATAACTATCCTTGCTAGATTTATACAATTCAATATTATCGCTCTATTGAATCTCAACAAAAAATCAAATAAAACTTGCTTACACGAAAGGTACTATGAGGTTAAAGTAGCCGTGTATAGCTAATTGTTATATAGCGAGAAGAATAATTATGTACTTCGAGCCTGTAATGTGAGCGTACTACAGGGTACATAGCACAGACTAGATGAGCCAACATTTTGTAATCCTATACTTCGTCCGAACAGGTAACATATGCATATGGCCTTGGAATATCCTGAGGCACCTGCTTCCGTGGCAGACTAACGGCGTCGCGCACTTTGGTGTGAAAGCAAGGATGAATGGAGAAACACGCGACAAGTGGAGTGTAAAGGCAATGGGGATTACAACGTAGAGTAATGGGGCTCGGTGGTGCCGGAGGAATTATAAATAACCCTTTAATATGCGTTTGCTAATAGCCTAGCAAGTCAATTTATAATGTCGGTTTCCTTACGAAAATACCAAATGCATGATGATAGAAACAGGTGTTTTCGCAAGCAAAGGTTACTCAATCGACATACGTAACGCGGGTATGAAATAATTTAGATGCCATTGTAAAGATACAATGTACTAGTTGAATGTTGAATGATCTTGAACTAACTAATATGGTGCCTCGGTGAAGAGCTTGTTTTGCACATGTTGGCTACATCTAGTGTCCTCGAGACTAAACATAACCTGAACGAACACTAGATGGCGCTAACAAGACTTGTCACTGATGCATAAGTCAAATCGACGATACTTGTTCTGTGAAAATAAAAAAGCTATTGTTCTGTGATTATAAAAAAAGTAATTTTGATATAGAGAAAAAACAACCATCACGAACGACACGAGTTTTCTTTACCATAAAACCCCACGAAGAAATCCCGAAGAATTATAACGCAGGAGGTGATCGCCGGGCTGGCAGTCGCACATTGGTGACCCTCGAGCTGAAAAAAAAGGAAGACAGGCAGAAGATTGGAGCAGATTGCTGCGGCGCGGCGTGGAGCCCCCTGTGATTCACGGAGTACAAGCGGGTTTCAATCTCCTTTATTTTATGCTATTCTGTAACGTGCACGTTCAATATGTCGCTTAAGCCAGGTCAGGATGTAAAGACTTATATTAAAATTAGGGGATGCATCAAATCTAAGCTAACATTGTATAAAAAGTTCCTATCTACCCTTGACCCCTTAAAATTAACAGCCGATAAGGTCATAGATCTTGAATTACGAACTAATAGAATAAAATCAGTATTTGACGAATTTGAAAATTGTCAAGGGGAGATAGAAACACGATGCGAAGACCCCGACGAGCAGGTAACTGAAAGAGAATCATTTGAAAACACATATTTTGAGACAATATCCTTAGCTCAGAGTTACTTAGATCAGTATAAAGATCCACCAAACCATGAGTCATCAAATATAACCTATCAAAATGACACTGTTGACTCCATAAAATACCCTGAGATATCACTTCCCAATTTTAATGGGAAAATAACTGAATGGATCGAATTCAGAGATACATTTGATGCATTAATAAACAAGGGAAAACTTAAACCAATTCAAAAATATAAATACCTTAAATCTTGCTTAAAGGATAGCGCCCTGGAGGTGGTAGGAGCACTAGACTACTCTGAAGAGAGTTACAGTCTAGCATGGCACTTGTTATGTGAACGATTCAATAAACCTAAGCTTCTCATTAAAAATCATATGCGGGAACTATTTAACTCTGATACAACTCCTAGCACCTCTAGAGCACTCCGCCATCTAGTAGACAATATATCAAAAAATATGCGTACTCTAAGAAATCTTGGAGCGGCTACAGATGGATGGGATCTCGTAGTAATACATTTCATGTCAACTAAACTCGACAAGAGTCTAATTAATAAATGGGAAGAGATTACAAACTCAAAAGAAATGCCTACTCTCCAGGACTTCAAGGCGTTCCTGAGGAGCCAAGCTGACCTCTTGGAGACGGTCACTGAAGAGCATCCAACACACAGCGTTGACTGGTCAAACAAGCTGGAGAGGACTGGTAGCACGACCACAACTGGGATGTATAACCATAATAAGGTAAACCCGAAGCATGATCAATGTCCTGTTTGTAATTTTAAGCATTCTATTACCCAATGTTCTAAATTTTTGGCTTTGGATATACCATCACGCAATAGGCAGGTTAGAAGCCTAAAACTATGCACAAATTGCCTCAGAAGCAACCATATGATTGATAGCTGTCGTGCTAGCCTCTGTCGCACCTGTAAAGGTAAACACCATACATTATTACACTATACCTACAATGCATCAACCAGACACCAACCTAGTACACTACAGGATACACAGCCAACTGAATCTGGTGTAACTAACAGGGCGGTAGTCAATACCACAGTTAATTTCAAGCCCACACCTGTTAATACTGTACCATACAGTAAGGGTATACTGTTAGCAACAGCCAAGGTACAAGTACTTGATATTCAAAAAAGACCACACACATTAAGACTCCTACTAGACTCAGGATCACAGTCAAACCTCATAACTCAACATGCATTTGACCAACTTAATATACCGAAGGTCAACATTGACATGGAAGTCCTTGGTTTCAATGGTAACATAACCAATATTAACCACTCTTGCAATCTACAACTTCAATCCAATGATAATTCATTTAAGGCTAATATACACTGTCTTATAGTACCCAAGATATGTAATCTGCCTCAATATGTGGAAAATATTAGCCACATAAAGATACCAAAACAATACAAACTGGCTGACAATGAATTTTATTGCCCAGGCGAGATTGACATAATCTTAGGCGCAGAATTATTCTATTCATTACATTCTAGTGGCCAACACAAACTAGGTGAGGGATTACCCATACTGCAGAAAACAAAATTGGGATGGGTGATCTCAGGGGCTATCAACATGCCCACACCAAACCCTATAAGTTGTAACTTTATACTAAACAATAATTTACAAAGCTTCTGGAATATTGATGGTGAACGAAACACCTCAGTAACCACTACAGAAATGATTGAGTGTGAAAGAACCTTTTTAAAACATACTAGATCCAAAGAGGGCAATTTTGTGGTGCAGTTACCACTTAAATTGCCCACAACTGTATTAGGAGAGTCACGAAATATAGCATACTGTAGATTCAAAGCATTAGAGCGACGATTCAGTAAGGATAAAATATACAAAAATAACTATGTAAATGTAATAAGGGAGCTTCAAACAGCTGGTCATATGTTAAAACTAAATTCAGTACAAGAACCCATAGTGTATTTACCCCACCATGCAGTAGTCAACCCAAGTAAACTTACTACCCCCTTAAGGGTAGTGTTTGATGCCTCAAGGCCGACAAGCACAGGCATGTCACTCAACGATATACAGTATAAAGGTGATATACTGCAAGAAGATCTTAACAATATCATTTTAAGATTCAGAATGTCCCGCTTTGTAGTAAATGCAGATGTAGAAAAAATGTACAGAATGATTTACTTAGCAAAACCGCACCAGAATCTTCAATGCATTCTATGGCGGGAGAACGAACATGATCCACTAGACACATATATCTTAACCACACTAAGCTTCGGCCTACGATGCGCACCCTATATAGCAACCAGGTGCCTGCAACAGTTAGCTACCGAACATAAATCTGAATATCCAGAAGCAGCAGATGTCATAGCCAAGATGTTTATGATGGATGATCTCCTATATGGCGGGGACTACGAGGCTAGAGTGGCAGAGATCGCTCTACAAGTAGATAAAATCCTGCGCAAAGCAAACTTTAAACTAAGAAAATGGGTGTCCAATTCAAAGTTAATTTTTCAGACTGTTAGTCAAAATGCACCCACACAATCAAACACACCAACTGAGTTTGGCAACACTACACATAAAGTCCTAGGACTAGCATGGGATAGCAACACTGATGTGCTTTTCTATAAACTTGATCTAACTTTAAAATCAAAGGTACTAACAAAACGAAAGGTGCTGTCCATGGCAGCTTCTATATTTGACCCATTAGGCTTACTAGGGCCATTGCTAATTAATGCTAAGCTATTCATGCAAAAGCTTTGGCTTCTCAAATCTGGGTGGGATGACCCACTACCCACAGATTTACACTCAGAGTGGCATGAATTTTGTTATAACCTACATCATATAAATAGCATGAAGGTACCCAGGCATGTTGTCATTAACAACTATCATAATATTGAACTGCATGGATTTTCTGATAGTTCACAAAGCGCCTATGGTGCTGTCATCTATGTAAGATCCATCGACAAGCAAGGATCTATCAATACACAGCTCTTATGTGCTAAATCCAGAATAGCTAGGAACGAAACAATACCTCGCTTAGAGTTAAGAGCCGCATTGCTTC
This sequence comes from Pheosia tremula, assembly GCA_905333125.1. NCBI lineage: Eukaryota > Metazoa > Arthropoda > Insecta > Lepidoptera > Notodontidae > Pheosia > Pheosia tremula. Next base: position 118,446 of record HG995403.1, on the reverse strand, counting down.
TAGCTACTTTCATGAATAAGGTAAAAGGGGCAATTAGATATAATATTGCTGAGACTTACCTGTGGTCTGACTCCACCATTGCTTTAGCGTGGATAAAAACTGAACCACATAAACTCAATTGCTTTGTAAGTAACAGAGTTAAAGAAATTCAATCCTCAACTAATCCCACCGACTGGCATTGGGTTTGCTCTAGTGATAACCCTGCAGATCCGTTGTCACGAGGTACACCAGCAGACAAACTATGTCACAACACACAATGGTGGCGTGGGCCTACATGGCTATCAAAACCATTAGCTCACTGGCCATCGAATAAGCAACCTCCAATTAATAATTTACCAGAATTAAAAACTTCGGCAATCTGTAAGATAACTGTTAATGCTCAGCCTAATGATACTATTAATGAACTAATAAATAGGTATAGTACTGACTCACGTCTACTGCGAATATTCTCATATATAAAGCGGTTTATATACAACCTAAGAAACCCTAACAACAAAATGGTTGGTATACTCTCTGTAACTGAATTGCAAGAGTCATTAAATACAATTATAATGTATGTGCAAAAAGAGATTTTTAATAAAGAATATGACCTACTATGTAAAGGAAAGCCGGTGCTTATGAGTTCAAAAATTATAAGTTTAAACCCTATAATTGACAAGAAGTTAATAAGAGTTGGAGGTCGCTTAGGCCTATCTAATTACTCACATAACAAAAAACACCCAATTCTTCTACCACACAATCACCCACTCACACATCTCATTATGACAAGTACACATAGGAGACTATTACACTGTGGACCACAGATGCTGTTGTCATCAGTCAGGGAACGCTTCTGGCCTATACATGGTAAAAGCATAGCTAACAAGATAGTGAGGCAGTGTGTGGTATGTTTCAAAGCCAAACCTTACACAAATATCCCCGTTATGGGGAATCTACCTGTAGAAAGGGTGACCCCATCTCCACCATTTAATACAACAGGCATTGATTATGCAGGGCCATTCAACATAAGAGACAGGCGTGGTCGTGGTTATCGGTCCTATAAATGTTGGATCGCTCTGTTTGTTTGTCATGCGACCAAGGCAATTCACATAGAGCTGGTATCAGGACTTGACTCTAATTCATTTGTAGCTGCTCTTAGACGATTTATAGCTAGGAGAGGTAAACCCAGTAAAATTGTAAGTGATAACTCTACCACCTTCCACGGGGCCTGTAATCAACTAAAAGAATTGTATTTGTCATTGAAAGATAACCGTTCAGATATTGAAAACTATTGTATTGATGAAGGTATATGTTGGAAATTCATACCAGCATACACACCCCATATGGGGGGGCTCCACGAGGCAGCAGTAAAAAGCTGCAAGTACCATCTCAAGAGAATACTAGGCCAGGCACTACTTACATATGAAGAATTCATTACCATACTTAACCAGATAGAAAGTATCCTGAACTCAAGACCACTGTGTCCCATACCCACTGCTGACAGCGACCACATCTCTATCCTAACACCAGCCCACTTTCTCATCGGAAGACCGTACACCGCCCTCCCAGAGACGGATGTTACAGGCGTACCAGCATGTGCACTAACCCAATTTCAACAGCTCCAACAGGTCCAGCGAGATTTTTGGAAGCAATGGTCCAGAGACTACATCGGCCTACTCCAAGAACGAATGAAATGGAGAAAATCAAAGGGACCTGGACTCGCAGAGAACACAATGGTGCTGGTAAGAGACGACCGACTGCCGCCCTGTCACTGGAAGCTGGGAAAAATTATAGCCACTCAGAGGGGTTCGGACAACGTCGCTCGTGTGGCCACTATCAAGACAGTCAACGGTATCATAAAAAGGGCATTCAACAATATATGCCCACTACCACTGAAACCTGAGGAGGAGCCGTTGAAGTCCAAGAGATCGGCGCCGGGAGACCACAAATAACGGAAGAAGACTCATCGGTGAAAAATCCAAAATTTTACCTCAGTGACCTACTCTTAACCTATGTGAATTTTATTATATTTTCTTTGTAAAAACTTAAGCTAAGCACCTTTAGCGTTTAATCTATAAGTTTGTAATAATCTAGTACTAAGCATAAAATTATAAACTAGGCACTACATACCTGTTAAATTGTAAACTGTAATATGTAACTAATAACGTCAATTTATGGATTTAGTAGTACTCTATTTATAACTATGCGATAATTTCAAACTTGGGTATGTAGTGTGGAGTTCCACTAAAGTTGATTTATAAGCAGCTCGCTAGCTAATGATGTTCACATACTAGCTATCTAGAGATCCTAAGTTCCTGCCTTCAATTATTAGTAAATCTAGTATACATTTAACTTGTAATTTGGTAAGCTCAATTAGATTGGCAGAAAGATTAACCTAGGTACCTATTATACCTACACTAATAAGATTAGACTAGTATTATAACTAACAATTTAATTTTTAACATTAATTAGGCTCATACTAATCTCATAAACTCTGTAATATCATATTTGGGACTAATAAACGTATAGTTCTTCAAGTCTTTCATTTGGAACCTTCTTGAAATGGTCCATTTCAGGGGGGAGCACCCGGCCCCACTGAAATCACTAATTTCACTGGAGGCCGGCGAACCTTTGAAATGCTCTATTTCAAGGGGGAGTATGTTGGCTACATCTAGTGTCCTCGAGACTAAACATAACCTGAACGAACACTAGATGGCGCTAACAAGACTTGTCACTGATGCATAAGTCAAATCGACGATACTTGTTCTGTGAAAATAAAAAAGCTATTGTTCTGTGATTATAAAAAAAGTAATTTTGATATAGAGAAAAAACAACCATCACGAACGACACGAGTTTTCTTTACCATAAAACCCCACGAAGAAATCCCGAAGAATTATAACGCAGGAGGTGATCGCCGGGCTGGCAGTCGCACAGCACAAATTTGCTTGTTATGGAGCGAGGCCCGGTTCAAACCAAGCTCCGAGTGTACACTAGGATGTACAATATAATATTGCGTTTGTAAATGGAAACAAATTAAATATTATTAATTTTGTTTTATTACTTATGTCCCTCTCTCTCCGTACGGGCTATACCCGGATCTTTGGAAGACTTGCGCGGGGACATGGGCCCAACACGTAGAGGCCCATTTTGAGAATTTTTATGTTATTTAATATCATATATTTCGCCGAGTGTCGATATGAAATAGTCATTTAAATATTTAAAATAAAAAAGAGGTAAGGTTTTCTCAGATGGTATTTTCTAATGTTAGCTTAGTTTCTGCATACATCCGTTTTATAAACTTTTATCTTATGTTTAATTCCAAATCAGCACATTAGTCGCGATGACGCGGAAGATTAGCATTCGGCCAAGTTTCGCTGTGGGGTGAATCATTAAAATATTTACGCAAGGGTGCGGGGGTGGCGCGCTTCGAGTTGCTATCAATATTGTTCAAGGCCCGCATGACCTTTCCCGCTACAGAACATCGTCCTGTGAAGTAAATTAGTAAACAGTAGTAAGATTTATAAAAAAAAACATACTTACGAGTTGGTAATAAGACTATAGTATAAGGAGATAATACAACGATTTATTATTGTTGATTCTCTCCGTTAAGGAAGAAATATTACTTACTTTCATTGCTATCTGTATCCCCACTATCTTACGAAATCAAGTGGCCAGCAATAATTCGTCTTCAGGTGGCCCTTGTCGATCCAGTGGAACGCGCCGTTGGTTCTGCGTCCGTGCACACCTCGCACCACGCATCCGACATGGAGCCGGCACGGACGCGATGGCGAAATTTCACGCGGGGATGCCTTCAAGAGTAGAAGGTATAGCAACGTGCTCACAGGGCACTTTCACCGGAAAATCACATTCTCCTATTAAATATGGACGAGATAAAATAAGTAATCGTTACATTTAACTCTTTTTTATGTTAACTATCTATTATAGAAGGTGTAACAATAACAGGGCCAACTATAGCTTATAATGATAACATTCCCAAAGAAATAAATCAAATTACATCTAAAATATTACATCCTGTACTGAGCGCATGGACAACAGATACTGGTTTGCCTAGTTTAAATAACTCAAACATCATTTACACAATATTATACATCAACGTAATCTGCATAACTTATAGTCTGTTAAACCTTATAGACTTAACATAAAAAGGTTTAAATATAGCTATAAAAAATGTAACGTAGAGCAAGTAGTGGTCTCTACCTTCCTATACCGCAGGGCTGTGTAGTACTTACATTCAATTATTATTATTAGGAAGGGTTTAACCCGTCGTACATATAATTAAAGCACTGCAATTTAATACAATATTCAGTCGCGTAATCTCACTTCCGAACTTCACTGATACCCTGGTAGTATGTAATTATTCCAGTCCGGGCGGTTATAACTCGAGTTCAAGTTGTACGCTATAAATCGCACGGACTATAAATCTGACGAGACGGAAGGTCCGGAGCCCATCCCCTGCAGCCCTCTGCTATCACCGCCCTTTGACCGTTTGCCCTCCAAACTGGAATCAAAACTTGGGCCAAAAACTTTGATAACGACCTCGCCGCCTGATATTAAACGTCGAGTTTCACTCAAATATCATTTAGCAGATTCTGTTTCATTACTTTAGTTGTTACGTAATGTTTTTGCTATTTCCTTCCAGTGTTGGCGGTAGCTTTATAGATGATGGTATAAAACATTGCGGTAGATATTTTGAGCCGGTATAAGCTCATTACATTACAAATTAAAAGCAAACTTTGCACTTAAAGAAAAGGGACACAGTATAATTTGCTATTTGTCGCCATATCGACGAAAAATAGTCGTAACTATTTATTGTAAGTTCGTTCAAATAAACAAGACGAGTATTACCATGTAGGACAACAATACTCCAAAAATGGCGAAACATTTGACTTACCTAATAACATTTTATTTGTTCTTTTCGCAAAATGTGTTTGCTGTAGAACAATAATAATATAAGCCTTTTATCGTTTAGTCTGAATGTTTTGTTAGGATGTATTAAAATTCTTTCTTCAATAAAATAAGGTTATAGTGCCTATATTATTATTCAGACAATTTCGCTTCCAGTGTTATGTCGAGATCTGGAGTTATGATAATTTGCTCCGCCTTCCGTATACTTCGCTAGCTATGCACTCCGTTTTGCTCTCGCAAATTTTTCGACCGACGGCGACGACAACAGGTGTGATTTAGGAAATGTCTGGAATTTCAATCGAGTTTCTGTAGTAGTCGATTTTCAGTGAGATATAAATATTTTACACTATTTTTGTGAGATATTATAATAAAAGATAATTTTTCTCACTTTTACGAGAATGCATTATATTATACTAATGAACACAATAACCCAGATCATATCACTAATTATTAATGGAATAATGATACCTACATATATATAATAAGCAATCATTCATTTCTATACGACATCGACGATAACTAATGGGTACATTGTTCTTGTTTATTTATTAACTATCACGTTATTTAGTGCTCGCACTAAAGCTTAATGTAACTCTAGATATTTATAGAATTTATGCAATAATTCTGTCTCTGGTATTAACGATTTTAAAAACATGAGCTATGCGATCTTTGCTTTTGGTACCTATTTGATTGAACGTGCATTTGAAGATCAGGGCCCTAAGTACAAGTTGATCGTATTCTAAAACCGATCGAGATGACAATTGCTTTCATAATAATTAGTTAAACAATGTTCGATTGTGGAGGTAAGAGTTCAATAAATAAATCATCGCCTGTTTGACTCTCGGTAACAAACATCGTCAAACGATGTGTCTCCAGAACAGATACAAGTGGATACATGAAGATAATATTAAATATTAGTTGCTCGGTGTGTTTTTGTGTTCAATGAAGTCGTAATTTCCTCTTCCCTTATAATCTTTTGTATAAGCGGAGCTTACCGGTTATAAGCCAGCGCCCGGATACGCTCGTCGTTCACCGGCTGGTCGATATAAAGAAATAACTTAATACGTCGGTAGTTGAAAAGAAAATATGGCTTAGAAATGTTGTCGGATGTTTTTCTTCTATTGCCTGCGAAATAATTTTCTTCGATATTTAGTGTTAACCAAAACGTAGACAGTTAGCAACTGAAGTTAATCAACCAGCATTCAAGTTTTATGACATGGGTCCTTATGTACCTAAAAGTAACATAGTCATGGGCTTATCAAATATTGCTCCTGTTTTTGATCGTACCTACCTGAAAAGTGTCTGACATTATGCCTGATAAACCGAACATAAATCCAATTACCTTAATATTTTAACTGTCAGCCCTAATGGCTGGTACAATTTGTAAGCTAACTGGCGTATAATTTAATATAGCGACGCTAAGCGCTGTTGCTACACACATCGCAGCCCTGATAACAGCTTATCCGCTGTTTATTACATTTCACCGGCTAATATTGTCTCGACAACATCATTCGCTTGAGTGGTGAGGCTGAGCTTCTGTCATTTCATCTGCTTGCGATAAAGGTAAAAAGAAGCTTGTTTTGATAAACGTATAAGACCGGGTCTCTGAAGTTATCTTCGAGTTGATTAGGAATCTGCTCGAGTATAATATTCAGAATTGCGACAAAGTAATCACCTACTTTTTAAAATGTTCCGTGTTTTCTATTAACGATGCATATATTAGCGTGCGAAACAAGTCGGGCCGGGCTCTTGGCAAAAGGCCGAAAGTTGCACTTCCACCGACTCCTCGGATGCAAATCAGTCGCAAACCATCCGACCAACTCCCGCGAACTAACACCCAGCGTTGAGAAGATCGGTTGCGACGTGCAAGTCTGATATTTTATGCTAACCGACATGAATATAGGTTTACCTCTAAATTTATAAAAAGTAATTGTTGTCTTTAAAATACTGTCGTTTCGAGCATTGATACATCAATGACTTTGTAAATAATAATTATACGTGTTACATATGTGTTTTATTTATAAGTCGACCGTCCATAAATCTCTTTCATTTCCATGAGTGTATGTTGCACGAATTTGGCCATCACTAATTCTCATAAACAATCCGTATGCTACATTATTTTCCCCTCTGAATATAACACAAATGCTTTGGCACCGTACTTTCCCTCCATAACAGCGCATTATACAATAATGCGATAATGTAGTTAATACAATTTAGTGAACAACTGTTACTACCGAGGCCCGGTATTACAATACACAACGAATAGACGCCAGTGCGTGGAAGTTCGCACGTTACTATAATTGATAGCCCCGCGCTGATTGCTGCGCCGTCATTACGCACATGTTCCCCTCACTCGGCTCACTCGGGGATTCACTGCGTGGGATTACTTGATTGGGGGGAATAAATCCGGGTTGCCACTGCCACGGCCACGGAAATGCGCACATACTAACTTAACTTTGTATCAAGCGTTTGGGGTAAATTGGCCTCGGCCCCCCGATACGAATACGTCGCTCAACGAATCTGTACATCTCATGGCGCGCAGTGGATTCCTGACTGTATCTCACCATTCATAGGGTCTTACTTATTACTCCTCCTTTTATTTTATAGCTAATGTAGTACAACACATTCACTGAATAACACAATTACATAAATGAGACATGATGATAATATAACGAGTACCTACTAAAGCTGTAGCAAACTTAGCCAACCATAAAATGCCACTGAATACTACGTAAAACTGAATTTCTTAAGTCGCTAAAATAAACGTTTAAGCAAAATTAGCATATTTATACATCAAGAACTTACTTAGACTTACTATTCAAAAACTGCGGCTCTAACTAAGATCAAAGCGTGGCGTCTGAGGGCTTTAACTTTCGGCAACTGTTATTAATGCTCGTTCTCATTGCCTATCGTTTTAACTTATTAAAAAGCCAAATGTTTTTATTCTATATTTGTCTTTATGTAAGTCAGAACATTTATATAATCAACTTACTCGTGATATTAATTGGATCTAGTGTATTTTAAAAAATTATTATTATTATCATAATATACACCAGCCAGACGAATACACCAACTATACGGTCAAACACTAAGCAGTGCTTGTATTATGGGTACCATACAATAGAGGGGGGGTGAACCCAGTATATTTATAATACTTATAAATATTAAAAACATCCATGACTCGGGAACAAACTTAGGCCAAAATATGGCAATGTAGATACCATATCAGGGTGTGCGATTACAGAGAAACCTGAGCTAAATAAACCTTCGCATATACAATAATAATCACAATGAAATAGTAATAAATTCAATAATCGGTTTATTTAAATAGTCGACGTAATAAATGTTGATATCCTTAAAACTCTGATATTTTATAACTTATGTAAAATAGTTACCAATTTACATTCAACTATCAATAGGTTCCCAAGATCAGTCATACTTAATATTGCTTCCGAAGAAAAGTACTAAAGTAGTTTAAGGTGTGATGTTCTATTCTGGGCGGGCGGCCTCAGCCGTGGCCTCGCCCTCGGCCTTCGTCTGAGGGCTGTCCGGCGGCTCAGCCTAGCGCGGCCTTCCACTTCACTCGCCTTCACCCACGATATAATGACGCCTCAGACATAAATACAACTTTCTTTTGACTTTGTGTTAGCTTCTATTTATAAAATAAGTCCCGAAGATATACCTTCGTGAATAAAGTGCATTCCTTAATTAGGGCGTGATTTAATTCAAATAATTAAAGCCCTCTTAACGCCTCCAGAGGCGTTAAGAGGGCTTTAATTAAGTTATGAGACGTTAAGAGGTGGATGTCTAGACATCAACCTCTGATCTATTGACACTTTGATTTCCCAAAATATTTTTAGGATACTCATTATAAAAATTCAATCACAGAACCAAAATGTGCATCCCGTCATTGATCAAGTGGCGCCAAAACGAGCAAATCAAACAAACATGAATAAAGTGAGTATCTATAAAATAACAAACTCAAAAAATCAATGGCGAAATTCACGAACATTTTTACGACGGAAGTTTTTATGTTATCAATAAACTTCATTCCGCCATTCGCCACTCCTCCGCCATTCAGTCTGTTGTTGCCATTTTACACTTCGCGCCATCCAGTTGCCAACTTATTCCCTTATTTTCTTCTATCGTTTTATTGAGACATTACTATAGCTGCGACACTTTCTGTCAAATGCTCCTGCATATTTCAATGGTTTTATTGTTTTGGAAACATTTGATGGTGGAGAGACTTTGTCATACCTTATCATGAATTACTTATTGGAGCATTTATTATGCTCTAAATAAATACAGCCAACGAAAAATCGCATTCATTATCGGCGCTTCAAGTGCGAGATTAATCGTGAGCTAACCGTATAATTTACAGTCTACGCATTTATACATTTTGTATATTTTAAGTACTTAGTGTTATATCAAAACCCCGGCCCAGTTCTATTGCAAGCTGCACACACTGTATATAATATAATGAAACTATATCTGCTATTAATCTCTCACAGTGAAGCTCCGTGTAGTATTCCTCCTCACCGTGCGAGTCATGTAAGGTCCACTGAACCGGAGCTTATAAACCTGCGCTAATACTTCCGGTCTTGTGCTTGTCTTATATTATCGACTATTACTATACGAAGACGCTATATTTTCGGTAAAAACACAATAAGTAGAGAGAAAATTAGGAACGCGTTACTAGTTGTTTTTACTTCTTATTATTGTTTAAATACATCTTTTTTATTGATACTATTTGTTATTTGAGGAATAGTCATGTACTGTATTTTGATTTTTAGCACGAGAACTAAGTTTTACTTAACAGATAGCGTAATTATGTTTCCCGATATAGAGTGGCTGGTTAATCCTGGCCCTCGTTACCTACACCCGCGACAAATCTTGTTTGCGAACTTTAGATTAACCTCTATCCGAACCCTTCCAAGTTGGCAAATTAGCAGTAATCTGCAGCACACCGCCGCGTCCCGCGGACGCCTCTACATAATTCAAGGGGACCATCCCGCAACGGTATCTTTGAAGTTTTTTTGCGGAACTGGAGAACTCTCAGGGACAAATTCAAATTTAATTTTACACTAACTAGGCGAGTTTCGCAACTTATATTAAAGATTTACAGTTAATTCGATAAGGGCAGCGTCGCAGCGCCCCCCGCCCCGCCGCCGCCCCGCCGCCGCCCCGGCAGCCGGCCCAATCTCACCTGCCGACTCGAGCACAATGTATTCAAGCATTTTCATTTCTTTTGTATATTGTTACAAAATATACATTTTCCCACGAAATTAATTTCTTTTTCAAGCGCGTCTGGCAAACAAATGAAAAATTCGTACAGTGAAATTACAACGTACACGAAAAATTAAGCAATCCAGAATTGTACCAATAGGCCGGAGTTTTGTTGAGGCTGTTAAAACATCATTAGATTCTGGACACCGATCCTCAGCACCAGCGCTAAAGTCGTGTAAACGAACTCGGCGTTAAAATGACCACGAAGCGGAAGGCGAAAAACGTCGATCACGATAAGTCCAGGTGGATTTAGCGGAACTAGCTTAATTCCAATGAAAAAGTCAATCCACAAAAGTGCCGGGGAAATCCGATGGACAAGAACGAGGGTCGTTTATCCCCGGATGAAGTAAACTGTATGATGTATACAGGAATGATAGGAAGAGTATAGTATCTAGCATCTATATCAAAATAACATTCAATTTTAAGAGCGGTGAAAGCCATCTAGGCCGACCTCTCACTATGGAAACTGAGTATGCAGGTTCAAATTCAAACACCGACTCGGACCCCTGTCATGTTAGGATTTAAAATGTTAATCTCATTCTGAATAATGAACACGTACTGTACGTTAAGAAAAACAACAAGAGGAAATCTGCAGGTCTTTCAAAAGACACGGCCACGGTCCTAGACGTGGTGGTCTATCGTCCAATGAACTAGTGAGCGTGGTGGTGTGTGGCCCGCATTGAAAGGGAATGTGCTCGTATTGTCAATAATCTATCGACCTAATACGTTGAAGCCAACATATCTTCCGCAAAATCTGCGTGCACGCATTGCACTCTGCCTATCCTGTCGGGAAATACGGGTGTGATGGTGTACTTGTAGTGGAAAACAATTAGCGATAATAGCCCGATACACCCTCGTACCTATGATAAGAGTATAACTTATCCATTGGAAGAAACCATTTTTTTGTCTGTATACCCGCCTGTCGGTCTGTTCTCGTATCACGTCATTTTGGGCGATAGTTTATATTCCGGGTCAGAATATAGGATACTTTTATTTCTAGAAATGGATGGGTTCTCCAAGGATTGCCATAAAACTGTATCTCAAATTCACTAGGAATTTTATTGAGACTTGGCACGCTGAGAGTTTACATACCGGATCAATGTATAAGATCCATTTTTATACCGAGAATATTCCTTCTGCATAGTCAAAATGCTAAATTCCACGCGTACGAAGTTGCAGTGGTTAATAAAAGAGCCAGCTGGCGATCTATATCAACCTGCTTGATGTACACATCCGAGGTACAGTGTATGAGTAAGCATCTAGTAAATAAAATGAATGGATACACACGAGATCCACGGCGACAGAGGCACCCGCAACTCGCGCCTGAAATGTATTTAAGTCGGGCGCCGGAGATGGGACTAGGGATAAGCCCTCACTACGGCAGATAGGCCTAATAAAATCAACGAAAACGGCCACTTTCGGACGAACTGTACGGAAAAACTCCTCAAACAAATTACGGAACAGTTCCTGACAAAAAGCCGGCAATAAAATATTCATTTTATCCCCTCGATACGCGCTCCGATCGCTCCGACTTCGTTAATACTTTTGCTTAATTAATTTACGCACAGAGGCGACGCATACGTAGCTCGGATTGTTATTTTATGTTCTATTAGCATTTTGAATGTGTAATTTAGGTATAAATAAATCTTCACTGATTTGGTATCAATGCTGCCAGCCGTAGTGAAGTAAAGTAAATGCCTATAATTCAACAATTGATATCCTATCTATATCACCAATAAACCCGATGGAATGGAGTAGGTCATATACCAATGAGGCAACATAAAACTGTGCATGACTTTCGGTGTCTCGAGTATTATGACTAGTTATATTATAACTACATATAACATTTCTATGTACACCGACATATACCGAAACGATAATATCTTCAAAAAAATCATTCGGAATATAGATACATATTAAATTCGGTCTGTCGATTCGAAGGGCGATGTACGAGCAAGTCTCCTCACACATTCATCGCCGCCCGCGCCGCACTCCACGAGCAAATATTTTTTTCATGAAATGACCGCGCTACGTTTTATCACTTCGCTTCACAATTCGATTGGCCCACTCGATTCGAGAATTTCACGGCGATGCATTATTCGAGTGAATTCCGCTCGGGTTTGGTTTATTTAGGCGCCGGATCGCAATGGCGTTCAGTCGTTTACGGTGGAGCGTAAAGCGGAAGGTTCGCGTCCATTGTTTTGTTCCCAAATCGAACGTCTCGTCGGTTATTATCAGCCAAGCCTTCGCTGAATTGCAGCAGGTCTCGAGATCATTGGAAAGTGTTCTTGGATGATTTAGCGTAACCCTATTTTTCCAAGATATTATAGCGACCTCTTCAACAGCGCCACCCCTGCAGGCGCATTCAGAACAATCGACAATTCTCCATACATTCCTGAAACGCGCTATGAGAATTTTCGGAGCACGTAACATATATACAAGATCCCGACAATAACAGTCGGGGTATAGCAGTAGCCCCCGCCTGGCATACCATCCGCCTGGCTGGAAGATACCTTTTCCGCTAAACTATAATTATATGGACAAAAATTCGTATGTTCTCTGATGGAGCCGCCGACTTCACTACACAAACTGCTTCCACAAGATCATCAGGTATGCACAGACTAATAAAAAACATAGACCAAATATCGCCAGTATTTTTTTAAGACAATATAACCATAACGATTTGCATTTGCATAACGATTTGTGTGCATATTTTTCTTAATATTAAGATATATATAAGTATATCTTATATAAGAAAATTATGCACACACATTCAAATCTTGACAATTTGGTTCGGTTTCAACGTTGGATGTGACTGTGAGCGGTAATATGTTTACTAAATAAATCGCCATAGATTTTTGGGTTCATAATTTAATTTGCGACTTTAGATCTATTATTTTTTCTTAGTCTGAATCATTATGCAGCACCAGCAGCTAGTGGGACAAGGAGCCGTACAATAACTTTTCTTCTATTGTAGACAACTTCCCCGCCCCGGAGGAGGTAAACTTTCCTGACGATCGGAACTTTCTAGTATAATGCATATTCTAAGTTCCCCTGGCGCGTGCATTTAGCTGGTTGTACGAGTGCTGTTTATTTCACTGCTGTCGTCGAGCGAATGGGCCTCGATTAAGTTTCTGCGTTATCTCGGAGTGACTACATACATAGATTAAGTTAACGTTTCGAATAAATATAAACAGTTCACCGTGTTAACGCATCCAGTGAGATATTGAAAGATCGCACGATTGAGTATTCGCTAGTTTTGTCTGCATCTTTTCCGTTTAAGATGCATACTTAATACTTTATGTAGGTACGTAAATCAGGCTAGTGCAGCAATAGATTTTTAGACAAGTTATGTCTGGCATTAATTATTACTGACTTAACCGTAGCTTTAAATAAATTGATAACACTAGACTTATAAATTATGATAGTGTAAAGTGCCAAACTTTAGTGGAGATGCCGGTCAGAAACGCCCGCCGCCGCCGGTGCTCTGTTCCCGCGGCACTGTGCGGCACCCAGAGCTACGTGTCGGCGGCGGCGACACACTGACCCATAAAACGCTCACGTTCGCAATTCAGTCGCGTGCTCCGAGCTCTTTCGTCGCAGATTTCTCCTCTTTGAATCAAGTATGGAGCGCGAGGAGCTATTTTTCGTAATAAGATAAAGACTTCACGGAGTGTGGAAGTTGCTCTGTCGTGCTTAGAATTCTTTTGTAGTGTAGATTGTGTTAGAGGAACATGCTAATTTTATGTCCGTGCTTTAAAAATATAAACCAATGATAGGTACTTATTTCTTCGAAATGGTAAGGTAGCGCCCGTATCTCTAGTAAACTATGTATTAATGTATGCTTCAAATAATATTTCGTTGCGTATAATATTGATTTTATAGCAAGCTGTGCTGGATACGGCGTGACATATAACACAAAATCGACATAAAACTCACTCACGAAGCGTGATCGGCCGCGAACATACGCCAACCTTTCGATCGAGGCAAGTAGATCACTTTACAGACTGGCGCTGTGAGGCGGAGGCTGCTCGCGAAGTGAGCACCGATTAGCTCACTAACGTGTCAACATCCAGGTGGTAGGAGTGTCGCTTCGAGCGTCCACACTCCGGCCACAAATCAAATTACGGCAACAAGTGGTTATAAGGAACGAGCAAGCGACTTATTAATGGCGATGCCACTGTGAGTGGTTCATGACACACCGCGAAGTTCACGACGCCTTGGGACATTAAGATAATAATAAACTTTCAAATGTCAACGAGATATTACTGGAGTTGAATGTGGAGATAATATTTTGCGGAGAGGTGTAACCTCGTTAAATTGTATCACCAAAATTAGTGGCTGCCTAATGTCTGCCCAACAAAAATAAATTGATTAGGTATGTCCCGAAATATTCATTAATACAAATTAGATGTACGGTGTATCACAGAAAAATCATGATAATTTGGACAATACCTCCTTATATTGAAAAGGGTAAGATTTGTGCCGTGAGCTCGTTTATTTCTGTAGTGATTCGATCAAAACGTGATTTGTCTGTTTGGCCGAACGAGAAAAATCACTTCGCTCGTTACCGGAAGACCGAGTTACAATATATCACGCTATTTTCTGTAGAGTGATACCATGTACTCTACAAAGAAGAAAAAAACAATAAATACTACAGAAGCCAAATAGATCAATTTGCTTTGACAACATAAAGACATTGGTAAAAACACATCATTCTAAGCTTAGGTTATATAATCCCAGTTTTACGATATTCATTGTAATATACAACTAGCGCGATTTTTTTTTTAAATTTTAGTTCTGAGACCGCTGTCTGAGTATCTTAGGACTTAGAAATCTGCCAACATCAACATGTTATGTGCTTTTTAGTAGCTATATAAATGTCTTGATATGCAATGCAATGTTGCATATGAAATGTACCCTTGCCAGTTCGAACGCGGGCTGCCACCACGCTATCGATGCGCCTGGGCCACCGCCGGCAGAGCATCGATCGCGCACCCTCGGAGACCCTCCCACGCGCTGTTTAATATTTATAAGCCGATAAGGACGTGAATGTTATAATCTATCACCGAGTTCACAACCTTTCCTCCAGCCGATATAAATAATAATAAGATTGATTACGGTATTTTCACAGATATAATATAAATAGCGTTGCTGAGAGTTTGTCGATAAGTACTTACAATATTATCATGGTTGTTAGGTAAGTATCCTATAACTTTAAAATTTTCATAGCTCAACTAAAACTACTAAACTGTTTATTTTGAAGAGTAAACAAATAATTAAGCAACTATTCATTGTGATTAAACCATACTGAACTATTTCTACAAAGGAACGAATTTAAAATAGGTACTTATACATACATAATGTAGAGGCGCGAACCTGCGAGTGCAATTTCTGTATAGCAGCTATGCAGGAATTTGCACTTGTGTAAAGGCCCATTGAACCGGTGCTCTGCAACCGCGCGGCCGCGCTCCCGCTGCCCTTGTTTCATTAGCTCTCTGCTCTCGAGTGTACCGCTAACTTGTTGTATCGATTTTTCACATGATTCTACTTATAATATATGTTAATTAATATCATGTCATTTTTGATAACATGACGCCCTCGCACCGCGTCTGTGATTTACTCTAATTGCTTTGTTAACGTCTTCATGAATTTAAATGAATTCCCGAACATTCCCGGGCTTAGGGCACGTCACTTCCCGGCTCTATACATATTTAATTTAAGCCGCCGCTGAGAGGCTCGTCGGGAAACCGTGAGGCCGGTCTGTGAGCATCCAGCGAGCAATTGTAATTGAATCTTTGTAATCTTTTCGACGGAATGTTTCTATTTTGGTTTAAGCCTCGTTCGTGGATCTGTAGTTACAGGATGGTCAGTCTTATCGGGCCATCCAAAGCTAAACATGAGTACAGCACAAGGCATTTCTAAATATTAACCCATAAATCGCAATTCCATTCGTGGTCCACGAGAGTACAATTCAAATTACTTATAAAAGTTGAAAAATAACTTAACAATAATTTGCAAAGATGGCGGAATCTGACGGCTGTTTAAATATGGACGACAATTTGGAAGTTGTGTTTTAGTTTTGTTTTGTCGCAGGAGTAACGGCGTGCGGGCGGCGCGAGGCTCTACTTGTTGTTCAGATTTTATGAATGTTTGCCAAAGTGCTTCAACTGCTTTACGTAGATTGCATGCTCTCCTGCCCCTCTCGAAATAAGTTTAGGGGAAAAAACCTTATACATATCACGAACTAGTGCAATAATATAACATTTCAGGGACAAAAAGGAGCAAATCGTCCACGTGTATGGGTCACGCCTAGCGACGGCTGCGTCAACTCGTGATCGCGTGATGTCGCTTACTTCTCAAACCGTCCTCATTTTATTTTGATCGTCCCTGGCGTGGAGTGCGAGCGCGCTGATGCGGGGAAATGAAATGTTTATGCGAGGGACAGCGCCCCATTCTTGTCGGCACTGCATTATTCCGAAAATTTATACCCGTTTATACCCGTGCCCTTGACTCTATCTTCCTCCAATTCGCGGTGTAAATATTGCCGCCATCCGCGCCCAGTAGGGATATTAAGGTAATTGACAAAGTTTTGAGTTTATTTTCTGGTACTGTCTTTGTAAAAGGAGCGGAGATGTAATAAGTAGAGCGAGGACGGTCGGTGCTTTAATCTGTGCAATAAACATGAATGATTAACAAGCGCGCGCGGGCCGTATCGACCGCGCGCCACCCGCGCCGCGCCGCGCCGCGTCGGACGCGCCGCGCTCGCCCCGGCCGAGCCACTCCGCAAAGCCGATCATTTTGTACGCACATAATATTATGAATATTTTATAGTACGCTGTAAATCTGATAAAATGGCAGCTCACTGGTATACGGCCGCATTAAGTGGCGCGGGTTATTTATATACACGTTTGCCGGGTAGCGTACTCGTATAAAGACCATTCGTTCTTTATATTACACCGCAGAATTATTACATGGTCATGTTATACAAGAATTAAGTGTCTAATTTGTATTACTTAAACAGGAACAGGCAAAAACATAATCAGCTGCCCACGTATTCGCAGTAAGCTATTTTCTTAAGTATTTTGAATAAGAAATAATCTGAATGATAACTGAAGAATGACACATACATTAAACATTTACTAACAGTAAATAGCAAAGCGTCTCCATACCGTGCAAGCCATTGTATGGTTCAGCAGCCGAAAAGTCAATCATTATATTGATTCAAGTGAGGAAAGTGGGTTGAAGGAAGGGGTGACGTTAGTTATTGTGTTCCGGGCGAAAAGTACCATTTTATTTTTATGCAAATGTTGGACTTCTGTCAGGCTGTATACCATTGAATGTGTAAAATAAATTCGCCCCATAAGATGTCAAATCATTCACCGTTCCAGCCCGGCGCAATACAAATAGACTAGGATACCTACAATATTTATATTTCTGGATATTACTGTTTTTCCAGTGGTGTCATGTTGGTACGATAGTATTATTAGTCATAGTTGTAATTAAATATGTCCTAGATGTCATGTGAAATTAACAATGTAAATTATTTAATTGCCTATGTTTATAACCCAGTAACGCTTACACCATCATCTGCCTGTCTCATGCGTGAATGGCTTAATTAAGGTCAACGAACACGGGAAACAGGCTCAGCTCGTAGTTCACCGTACCCGAGTCCATAAATATTCCAGCGTAAAACAACAGTGCCATTTGATCGTCATCGTGACTTTATGCCATTCATGGTTGCAACATAAAGAATGAGGTGCAGCACTCATGATGTGCGATGGAGCCAGTTGGCAGCGGGCTGGTGGCGCGATGCTCGGCTGTTATGTTCAATACAGCGCTTCCTAGCACGTCGCGCACCTCGCCTCGCGTTTAACCATTTCACACACACCGCTGGATATTATTGGAGCTCTTTTAAAATGAGGTCTAAAAACTGGCATCCATTTCTCGTAAACATTGGCCCGAATCATAACCTGCCCAAGGACTTCCTATTTCATAATCTTTTCATGAAGCAAGTTTTAAGCTTGCCGCCGTGTGCTGGAAATGTACCACTCTCAGCTCAATATTCAAATGTAAGTAAACTGCGTGCCGTAGACTATCACATTAACTTGAATGTTTATTTTATTTCAAATTGAAAGCCTACACATAAAAGTAGTTCGCAAATATAATTTAATGTATCGCTTGTAAAGGCGCATCGTTATAATGTACCTTCTATTGGTACATTTCGTCTTTCAAATATATCCACACACACGTCGAGTGCGCGCACCGCGCGAGCCGCGCTATAAACCATACCCACTGCCAGCTACTTACATTAAGTGGCCTATTTCGTTACGCCTTGAGTGGCGTATATAAATGTTAAAGTTATAACCTCTGCGTAGGTACCGTGAGTGTCGTATATATGGACACATCTCTAGAACAACATAAATAGTGAAATATGGGGTTTAATAGGATCGACCATTATTCAAATAAATAAAAAAGTATATATTGATAATTTAATTATCTCAGGCCTCTGCGGACTTGCACTTGATAGATAGATAATACTTTATTGTTCACCAGTAACATTATAAAAGGCACAAACTGAGGTAAGAGGAGCAGTGCACATTGGACGGTCCTAACAGAATGCGGTGTCATCGCTATGACAAATGTGAGTTGCATTGTTGGAAATTAGACCATTTCCGGTCTGCCGGCACCTCCTCTACATTCTTCTAACCCCTCCTCCTCCCTGTGGCTACCAGAGACAAAGTTCCAATACGGCCGCGTTGCTTTATTTGGGTGCAAGAATGAAAGGAAGGACAATGAATGAATGGGATTGAGTGATTTGTTGTCTGAAATGCAATTCTGATACCTTATACAAATATTTTTCCTGTTAAATGTTACAGTACTTATAGTAGTGGAATTGAAGACCGGAATATTACAATACTAAAATAAACTATTTCGATTGCTATTTAATCACTTCAACAAATTTTTACGACTACAGTTTACTTTTATAATTCTT
Organism: Pheosia tremula; assembly: GCA_905333125.1. Lineage (NCBI taxonomy): Eukaryota > Metazoa > Arthropoda > Insecta > Lepidoptera > Notodontidae > Pheosia > Pheosia tremula. Next base: position 99,260 of record HG995403.1, on the reverse strand, counting down.
AACACCAATTAATTTTTTCGACGTTCAGATTAATAATTACGCACACACCATCACGAGGAATAAGATTCTGATTACTAACACCAAGGGAAAAAACCATGATCGATCATTATACTTGGTGCGCTGTCGCCAAGGAAAACGAGCCACTTAAGTGGGTATTAACTTTTCCCTAATGAAGAAGCATTTCTCATAAATGCCACAGAGCAGGGACTCGAGGGAATTGTTGGAATTACTGGAACTGAAAATATATTTCTATGGCCTTAATTTTACATAGAAACTCGTATAGCATCAAGAGGATCTTCTACCAGTACAACATTTTAACGTAGAAAACCATCTTACATTATGGACGTGTACCTTTGTAACGATTCAATTGAGTCATAAATAATTTGTCGCTGCATCTATATTATAGATGTGAGGACACAATGTTATGCGCAGGAGCGCGGGCGAGGGCCAGGGCTCAGCGACGATTAATGCGTGCCGTGTTGCTGGTACGAGGCGGGGATTGGAATTCCAAATTTCAATACAGACGGCTGTAATGTTCCTCGTTTTATAGAGATGGGCCGTCTTTGAATCTGGTGGTTCATCAACTAGTTATAAATTATTGACAACGGCTAGAGGCTATATTTGCTTGTACATAGGAATAACAAATGAAACGATTCGAATTCAACGTCGTGACAAAATAAATGTTTTTTATCTATAATGTATGCGAAATAAATTAATGGATATTAAGTTCTATGCAGTAATTTATTTGATTCGTCAAGACTAAAGAAAGCTTTAAATGGTTGATTACGCACGCTGTGAATTTAAAAAAAAAAAAGTCTTAATTAGGCGGTCGGGATGTAACTAACAAATCCGTGCTAACAGAACTACGTAATTTATAACTAAACCGGTCAATAAGTAAATTAAACCCAAACTCCTAAGCCCATCTCTAGTCATGAATAAGTAAGAAGGCACATTTTAGCCCAAACTCTATTACTGGCAAGGTTAAAAACTCTTTACTTATTTATGAGTTCGAATGTGCTTCGGAGCGGACTCTTAAAGTAGACCGCTCTTATTGCTTAAACTCCTTTAAAGTAATGTTATTTCTTGTTACGACGTACGTCGGGGGATTACCTATGTTGATAATGATATTTGATCTTATAAGGTTTGTAACAAAAGTGAATGTTCAAAACGTTTCTAAGCGAATAGAAAGTAACTTTAAAAAGACTGATTAGAATATTGTATCAATTTGAAAACACAATTTAGTTAAGAGTAATGCTTTTAGAGATGTCGAATAAAAATAAATTATAGCCTATTGTGTGAACCATTGCTAGGCAATGTCAAATTAAAGATGAATGTAATTAGTATGTTTGTATGTTATCGCCCGAACGTGGCTGACTCTTGTTCGACTCATACCCATAACATCACGATTCGATGATAAGCCGTTGACTCACTTGCTTTAATAATGATGACAACTGTGATATGTACTTAACGGTGACAAAGAGAAAAAAAAACGCCGATCGGAGCTGTAAATGACGAAAACCCAGTGTGCTACCCATTAGTCTAAATATATATGCATTGAACATAGAATAATAAAAAAGGATACAACGGTTTGTAAACAAACACGATAACTGGAAGTATATTATTAACGCTCTTTCAACAATTTTCAGTAATGTTCATTACACGGAATGTATTTAAACTAAGTCCTTTGCAATAGCAATGAGTACTAGTACTAACAGCTGTCGCAATCGAAGCAAAAAATCGTGCAAGTGACTAGGCACAGAAGGAAATCAATCGAGAGAGGAAACGAGATCCGTAATCTAGGCTTATGTGTTGATAGTAAGATTAACTATGAAAAACATATACTTATTGGCCAGGACTACCGTCTCATCCAGAGAATACAGAATACTTGTGCTCGCATTTGTTTCTTAGTACCGTATGGTTTAATATGACCCCCCGGGAGTCATATCACAACATATGTAAATCAACACTTGTTGCTTAAAATGAAATTATGTCGTAAGCTACATCTAGCGTGTCTTTGCTTTGGATTGATCAAACACAAAAAAACATCGTACATGTACAATCAGCTCAGCTGGGTTACAAGTCAGTGGAGATTCTCCAGTAGGCAGTGAGCGCAACAATTGTGTATACCACCAGACATATCCACTGCTTTTGGAGGCAGTTATAAAGTACATAGACTGTCAATTAATATTTACTTTTAAAAGACAACTACGGTAATACCTTTCTCCTTACCTTTCTGACTAACAGAAAGCAGGGAGGATTTCGGTACTAATTACAGCTTGCTCCATTAAGATTAGGATTTAGCTAAAGCCGATCATTTAGATAAAAGTATTCAGAGATACTTATGGTTGTGAGCTCTATATGTAAAAGGACACTGATCACTCGCTAATAATGCCCCCATCAATCCGAAAATCTGCATTACCACTTTGGACATTTAGTCAAATTATCCAGTATAAAATAGCTCCGGACTTTTGTTATGTAGATGATATTATCAATAATGTTAGCCCTTAATATGTATATCTGCTCCCACAGAGCATAATTTTATAATTCCAAACGCGACATTTCTAGGAGTACGGCTTGCAAATTGTCCCGCGAAAGCCGCAGTACGCTTGCTCACACGCGCACCTTTAAACAAATAAGTATTAGCGGTGAGATTGCTGCCGGCGGCTGCAGGGTTTGACATTGGGTCGTTTTATCGCGCGCCGCCTCGGCTCTAATTGAGCTCGCCGCCCTGCTCTACTCAGCGGCCGAGGAGTTCATGCTTCAGTTACACGTTAATTGAATGGCGCCACTCAGCGCCGCGTCACCGACTCACCGGCCACCAGGAGCCCGGGAGCTGTGCTGGCTCGCTCGTTACACCCGCATGCCTGCACATCTCATTACTGCTCCTAATGCAAATCGGTGCTCGGGTAGCCTTTTCAACAAAAAATATCTCAAATTAGCCTGGATCACACACGTCCTTTCAAAAGCTGGAATTCTTTAGATTCCGATATTTAGTTCTTTGGGGACTCTATATTAATATTTTCAATTGATTTGATATTGGTTAGAAATGTAAAGGATCTTTTACCTATACATTTTGAAACAAATTAACCTGTTAATTGAAATATTATATCTAACTAGAGCTTTTACGTAAATATGAATTTGACATATATTTAAAAAATAAACAAAATAAATGTTGTTCAGGACTATGTAGTATGGAAGCATTAGAAATTGTAAGAAAATCATTATCAGAGGTCGGGTTAGTTAGTCTTGTAGTGGACGACTTGCGGTCGGGGAGGCGCTATACAGTGCGGAGCGCCGCGCGCTCTCATAATCGCGACGATTTGCGATCCACTGCGGGCTAACTTGTGCGGTTAAATAGAAACAACTTCTATGTCCTAATACCTACCTAAATAACCTATATCTTCATAGCTATAGGTTATTTAGGTACCTCCCTAAATAACCTATAGCTTTAACGTGATTAATATATATATAATGTTATTAATGACAATTGTTGTTGTTGTTGTCAAATTGACAATTTGACAGGTTAAACCAGAATGCTACCGCAAAATTTTTAGCTGATATGTTGTTGTCCATTTCACAGGCATATTTCTTCTCAAAAATGCTTTGTAATGAAATGTAATTTGGGCAAAACTCCTATAAATATGGCGGATACATTACATTGTGAATATCTTCCTTGTCCACGAGATAATTTTGGCATTCCATAAATATCCACAGCGTACTTTATTACACATTAAAATCGAATAAAACGGTTATAGAACGTGTTGGAACTTATATAAAGACCGCAAAAAAATAATCTTTAAGAGCAATGCGAAAGCGTGCGATAATCACGACTCCCGTAACGAGTATTTGAACTAGCCGCGCGAATCAAACTGCGCATGATGGTACGCTTACACTACTAACCTCTTGAGCTTTGCTCTAACAAACATTAAACAACATGTAAAAGTATTCTTTAACAAAGTTCTATACTTAAACCCTACATAGTTTTGCGATATACATAAAACAGTTTATTTATTATTCATTTAACACACTATCAAAATCATTTATTATTATTTCAATGTTTTGCGTGTATTTTTAAAACAAAAAACATAAAAGCTAATTAAAACTGTGTCTGTTCGTGTTTGCAATTTATCATTTGTGTGTAATCGTTAGTTACATGTCACGTCGCACATGACACAAAGGATACAGTATTGCCAAGCTACATGACAACTGTTACTACAAAAAAATACCATAGATTTTGTACTTTTATGTTATTTACTTGTACTCGTAAGAAACTAGCAATGTCATTTCACCATTGTTCCTATGTTTTAGATTCTGTTGAAAAAAATTCTACAATCTTTGACATTAATTTGATTCCCCATAAAAATACTTTTGTATTCTCACGTGTTGTGTTTGAGATAGGTATACATTGATCCACAGCAGTCACACTAGCAACACTGTACTCAGCCGTGTCCGAGCGTGATGGATGACGCGCCACCGGCTCCGCGGGACGGCGGCGCGGCGTGGTGCGGCCCGGCGCGGCGCGACGGGCTACACACGATACGCCGGAGTAATTAATGCTGTACACATGTGACGCTTAGGGATCTGACGTACTGGACTACCTTGAAACCGACGGTAAAACCAAACCATGGTCGATGGCTAAAAAGTAAAATAAAAAAACTTTGCTTGCATGCATCCAACTTAACACCAAATAGCTGACCGGTAGCTACTGTAGCTAGTGAAAAATATTAAATATCGAGAGCGGTAGTAAGTGTAAGTGTTGGTTCTGGTCAGTCAGTAACTAGATGACAGTTAGTCCAATCGAACCTAGTGGCCCTTAAAATATACAGTCCTCGTATATTGACATAATAATCAAAACCAACAATAAGAAGAATCCGCATAATATGATTCAATCAATCGAACCGGTTCTCGAGACTCCTGAAAAAATAGTTCCATACTGGGATGGATTGAACAATGTGATTAAAATAATAGCCATGAGTCCTCTAAACAGTACATCTAAACACGGCTAAGGACAGTTTCAAGTATGTGCAGCTGCAATAATGTTTAGGTATAGCTGCAAGCAGGTGGTTCCGTGCCATTGTTTGAAGTGGCACGCTATCGATCAAATTGATGGCTGGTAGTCTGACAGCTGTGGACTATTAAACTTTATGTGATCTAATTTATATAAGATTGTAGTGTTTAAAATGTCACAGTATATATCAGTGCATAAGCAACTGAGACCCACCATTAGGCTGCGCTCTTCAGAGAAGTTGATAATGGAAGCTTGGCGTGATTTATTTATGAGCCGCATTGGCTCTAAATTATTTAGTAACGGCCTTTGCGTCCGTAAAGAATTAGATGCTGAATATGATAGCGCAGCCTGGCACAGTACCCGCGGCGCAATACCAGCCGGCCGGCCGTGCCAAGTGTGCCGCCATTAACTTCAATACATACAATCCTCACCACTCGCAGCGCGCTCTCTACTACACACTGTGATAGCGTATGTTAACCACTATCTTATTACTCTACTTATTATTAGGTACTCTGATATACTAATATTCCCACTACTATACTTACTACTTTGCAATTGATTGACACTAGAAATATATTTATATGGCTTCCTCAAGAAGAAAGCATTAGACCTGTTAATAGGGCAGTTGCAGGTAGTAACTCTGCTTTCTGTGCCGAGGATCCAGGGCTCGAATCTTGGTAGGGACAAACTTTATGTGTTGAGCACCAATGTTTGTGACCAAGCTGATGCTGATGGATGATTAATGTAAATAAAAATATATACTTACTGGGTTTGCCCCCAGTCCATTATACAGTACCCATAATACAAGTGTTGTTGAGTTTAGGACCATATAGTAGGTTTGTAGGTATGTAGGCCACATAGTATCCTGGCTTCATGATATTCATAAGGCTTTATTATGATTGTTATTCAGGCCCAGCCAACCATGGTTATCCAGTTGGTAAGCGAGCTATACTAACAGGTAGTATAAATTATTATAAAAATCCTTCATATTCCGCCTCCGCACGTCACCCAGCACGCAGTGAGGGACCCTTTGGTGGATTTATACAATTTTGCCAATACCTAGTCTCTTCTTATAGAAGTATTTCCGTGCAACAGAGGCTAGTAATAACAGTTATCTTGATATATTTTACATCCAAGATTTTTTTCTATTTTATCAAAAAACATGTTGTTTTTTAACTATTTTATGAAACAGCTTTTAATGTTATAATTCTATTAAAAATAAGTTATCTGGCCCATAATGATAACAAATTTAATGTTAAATTGCCCCGACTTTATAATAAGTTATTATGGAATGACTGGCCGCGCGCCAAATTGCCCAATTGGGGGCAAATCTCCCCACAGCCACAATCATGAACACTAGGATGAAAGGAATTGATTTTATTAGTCAAATAGTTAATTGGTAAAACGTTGTCTATGCGTTGAAAACATTACGGTAGAAATTTTTGAAAGTGCCACTTACTTTTTTTATTTGTTGAAATAAATTTAAGTAACTGGAAAAACAATAATTCATGAGCGTTAACCGTGATTAATTGTTTTCCAGTATTTTTCTTTTCGTTACCGTAACCTGCCTATCAGAAATCGCCAGAACATGAATTGTTATGACAAAAATACACCCAATAAGTGAGTATCACGATAAAAGGCTCTATAATCGTTACACAAACTTTTATAGAGTGCAGACAGCAACTCCAAGTTCCCATCACTGGCAGCTGTCTCACTCGGCAGCTGAGTCGAGCACGCGATCTTTTGTTACCCACTACACTAGTTTAATTTTATAATTGAATCGTAATTTGCTTCCTAGTACTGAAGGCATATGATCGTGTTTGCAGCCTTCAGCGCTGGCGCCTTGGCGTTCCATGCAGCCCGCGAACACGTTGCTGGGGACGTGGAGTCATGTAAACTGAGCTCAATTGCCATCTTATACATTCTAAGTTGTGTAATTAAGAAAATGATTGTTAACATGAGTTAATGACGAAGTATTCAGACGACATGAGTGAAAGAGAGCAAACACATTGTATGCCGGACCTATATTAGCTTATTTAGTTTTTTTGTCTTCGACAAAATGTCAGGGTCAGTCGGCAAAATGTTGCCTTGTTGTTAATTTTGATATTGTATTTGGGCTTCGATGATCTCGTTGGTTGAGGTGTTAAATGATAGTGGACTGTAATCTTGATTGCTTTAATTATAGAACTTGTGTACAGTGGGTTTTAGTCGGTACGAAAGGATATAAAGCCAAATATGCTCGAGCGCGTACGTAAAATTAACCGACGTGTAAGCGGCTCGTATGGTGACTGGTGGGGCGTCGAACGTAGGACCCGGTCGGGCCGCCGCCGCAGGCCCCCCCCGCGCCTCTGATGTGCTGCAGGTACTCAACATACTCCCCCGGTTGAAGTCTCTTCAACAACAGTGACTGGAAGAGGACAGATTGTGTTAAAGGCTCGCCGAATGACACCCTTCCGTGTGTGGATGTCGGCAACCCTTGCGACGCCATCTCTACCCGGTAGCACCTGGGAGATCCTTCCTAAAAGCCACATCAAAGGAGGTAAAGCCTTGTCCTTTATGACGACTAAAGTTCCTTCCTTGAGTTCACCCAACGATCGGCACCATTTGGTTCTTTCCTGCAGCCATAGAATGTATTCATGAGCGAAGCGAGTCCAAAAATGCTGTTTAAGGTACTCTATGCGGCGAAACCTTTGCAAGCTAGTCACGTTAGCATTTTGGATCTGTGGATGCGGTAACATTACAAGCGATCGTCCAATTAGGAAATGTGCTGGGGTTAATGGAGTAAGATCTGAAGGATCGTTGGAAAGAGGAGTCAAAGGTCGGGAATTCAAAATAGCTTCGACTTGAATTAAGCACGTAGCCATCTCCTCAAAGGTAAGATTTGTTAAGCCTAAGATACGTCGGAGATGATGTTTGGTCGACTTAACTGCGGACTCCCACAATCCGCCGAAGTGAGGTGTATATGCTGGTATGAAGGAAAAGTTGATACCAAGGTCTATATCTGAAAGATTTAAGTTTTGTGAAAGCAGGTTAGACAACTCATTGAAAGCACCGACAAACGTTGTTCCGTTATCGGAAAATATGTTGCGCGGTTTTCCCCTGCGAGCAATGAAACGGCACATGGCAGCTAGGAAAGCTTCCTTTGTGAGGTCCGATACAAGTTCGAGGTGGACGGCTCTCGTAGCTAAGCACACAAATACACATATAAAGCTTTTTATGAGCCTACAGCCCCTGCCCTTACGGTCGGCTATCATGATAGGGCCGGCGTAGTCCACCCCTGTGTCTAAAAAGGGAAACTCTAAATGTAGTCGCTGCTTCGGGAGGTTACCCATGACAGGTTGGACAGTGTTGGCCTTGATCCTGCAACACTTCACACATTTATGTGTAACCTTTCTTGCTAGGTTCCTACCACCTATAGGGTAATAGTGGTGGCGAATGGTGGCCAACAACAACTGAGGTCCGGCATGCATGAGTCTAATGTGGTACATTTCAAACAATAATTTACAAATAACTTGAGAACTTGATAAAAGAGCAGGATGTTTTATGTTGTAGTCATAAAACGAATTACTCAACCTGCCACCAACGCGAACCAAGTTAGAATTTGCATCAAAAAATGGAGACAATGAAAGAAGTTTATTCTTTGATGGTAATGGTTTATTTAATTTTAATAATTTGTATTCCTCAGGGAACGATTCCTGTTGGCTTAATTTTAATAAAAGGTTTAAAGATGTATTTAATTCTGTTGCTGTAAGTAAACTAGATTCGGATGATTGTCGTTTGCATTTACTAATAAATCTCATGATGTATGCCAGTACGCGCTGTAATGTATTAAAATTTGAATACCTTGTACATAATGTATACAAGGGACTTTCATTGTTAGGGTTTGATGTATTAAGGTCAATATGATAAGACGTCACTGTTTCAGGTAGGGACGACAAGACATGTTCACGTGTTCCAGGGAATTGAGGCCATGATGATACCATTTTGCAAAGAAATGCTGGACCTGACCACCACAACAAGGAAGACAGCAGCTTGTCAGCTCTGAGTCCACGCGAAGCGAGGTCTGCGGGGTTTTCAGAAGACGGAACGTAGCGCCAAGGAAACTCCCCTACAGTGTCCCGAATTTCAGAAATACGATGACGAACAAAGGTCTTTAGTTGTATTGGTGATGTAGACAACCAACCTAGAACAATGGTAGAGTCGCACCAAAATGTGACTTCATCAATTTGTAGAGTAAGTGACTGCCGAACCTTTGAATACAAGCGTGTACCAAGCAATGCAGCACAAAGTTCGAGTCGAGGCACGGTGGTGGGTTTGATGGGAGCTACTTTGCTTTTGGCGGTGAGAAGCTGAACATAAACTTCGCCGCCTGCTGATACACTGCGAACATAAACACATGCGCCGTAAGCCCTTTCTGATGCATCAGTGAATACGTGTAGCTGCAAATTAGTTGCTGAATCGCACGTTATCCACCGAGGTATTTTTAGTTCGTTCAAAAAAGGTAAGGTACTTTGAAATTCACTCCAAACGCATTGTATATGTTGAGGAACTGGCTCATCCCACGAACATTTTGCGAGCCACAACTGCTGCATCATTATTTTGGCTTCCACAATGCAAGGAACGACTAGGCCAATAGGATCAAAGATCTGTGCTATGACTGATAAGATCTGACGCTTTGTAGGTCTTTCAGTGATAGTCAAATTTATTACGAAGGAAAATGTGTCACTTGTGCACCTCCAATGAAGCCCTAGCGTTTTTGACAACTCGTTATGACTGAGATCTACGAAATCAGAACTATCGTTGGTACCGCGAAGAGCTTGGAGCACTTCAGACGAATTAGACTGCCATTTTCGAAGATTGTACTTTGCTGACTGAAGTACAGCGATGACATGACGACATTTTACCACCACTTCTGAAACAGATGCGCCACCCGATAAATAGTCGTCCACAAAAAAATCATGTGTAATTGTGAATCGTATAGCTGAATCGGAACACTCCCTAGCTAACTGACTTAAGCACCTAGTGGCTAAAAAAGGTGCCGATGCAGTACCATACGTCACAGTATTAAGTGCGTATGTTTTCAACTTATGAGCAGGATCGGCCCTCCAAAGAATCTTTTGTAAGGGGCGATGAATGTCATGAACAAGTGTTTGTCGGTACATTTTTTCGATGTCAGCACTTATGACAATTTTGTGCTGGCGAAAACGAAGTAAGATTGAAAGCAAATCATCTTGAAGCGGAGGACCGACCATTTGGATAGAGTTGAAAGACTTGCCTGATGTTGTTTTAGCCGACGCGTCAAAAACGACTCGAAGCTTGGTCGTAACACTGGATTCCTTTAAGACGCCATGATGAGGTAAATAATGTGAAATAGCGGGGTCAAGCGATGGACTGTTCGTTTCAGACATGTGCCCTAAACTGATGTACTCGTTCATGAAGTCGACATATAAGCTTTTAAGATAAGGGTCTCTATAAAAACGACGTTCGATTGCATGAAATCGGCGTTTGGCCATTATGTACGAGTTACCTAATACACCAGGTGGCTCTTTAAGAGGGATACTTACCACAAAGCGGCCATCTGAATTGCGATACGTGGTATCTATGAAAAGTTGTTCGCATGCACGCTCTTCAGGTGTGAATGTATGTTTGGAAGATACGGAGTCTAGCTCCCAAAATCGATTTAAGTCTGCTTGTAAGGTATCGGTAAGCATACATACATTTGGCGAAGGGCTCGATTGATGAATTGCACCCGAAATGAGCCAGCCTAATTTTGACTCGTACAAGGTGGGCATATTTTTACCTAATGCTATACGGTTCGCGCCTATAATGCCCCAAAATACTTCCGCACCGACAAGGATATCGATTGAAGACGGAATGTAGTACTGAGGGTCGGCAAGACGAATGTTTGTAGGTATTTGAATATTGTTAGTGTCAACATATGAATTTGGAATTGACGAAGAAATTTTTGGCAAGACGAAACATTCAATAAAAACTTCATAGTCACTATGGAACGACCTTAAAGTCATTGAACATCCTTGCGAACAATTAGAAGATAAATTGTTTATACCTATTACCTTAGACCTGGTAGTATAGGTGGACATGTTAAGCTTACGAGTAAATTCTTCTGTAATAAAGTTTGTTGTACTCCCGTTATCCAGCAAGACTCGTGCAGTATGAAAATTGCCTTTAGCGTCCGTCACCTTAACGAGCGCTGTAGAGAGTAAAACAACAGTAGATGAAGCAGAGTTATTGACTGACATGACAATATTTTGTACATTGGGAATGGTGGTATCGTTATCGACATGTAATAGAGTATTGTGTTTTTCACGACAATATTTACAATGACCCAATCTACATTTTGAAATGTCATGGCCCGGGCGAAGACAGTTGAGACAGACATTAGAACTGTGAGCTTTTTTAATACGAGCTTGTACCGGCAAACTTCTAAACTTCTCACATGTAAATATGAAGTGATCTTGCTGGCACATCGGACATGATAACGGTTTGTTTTTATCTATAGCAAATGTAGCCTGATTTTTTGATTTTGCGTATTTAGCTTGTGTTGATTCGTTGTTAAATTTTATAGCTCCAGATTCTTCTAATGTCTCTAACAAGTCGGCCCGATTACAAATGAAAGTAGTGAAGATACTTAATGTCGGAGGTTCAGATAACGAATTTCTGTGTTCCTCCCACTCACGACAGGTCACCTGATCTAACTTACTGGTCATGAGATAAATGATCAGGGTATCCCAATGCTCAACGGGTTGTTCAAGAGTTGATAAGGCCCGAAGATTTTTGTTAGTGACGTCTATGATGTGACGTAACGACTGACTTGATTCTACACTGATGGGGCGCACGTTAAATAGAGCTTGTACATGATTGTTGACGAGCAATCTTTTGTTGTCGTACCTCCCACAGAGCAACTCCCAGGCAGCGTCGTAGTTGTCCGACTTGAAGTCGAGATTATCAATTACGATAGATGCACTACCCTTTAAGGACGCGCGTAGATAATGTAGTTTATTTATTTTATCTATGCTATCATTTCTGTGAATTATAGATACAAATGTGTCCCTAAACTCCAGCCAATCATGATAGTCGCCGGAAAATGTAGGTAAATCAATTTTAGGCAAGCGAATTGAATTGTGTTTGTATGTATGTGTGTGGCAAGCACCAGAACCCACCTCGTCTCCTGAGTCTCCCTTAAGAAGCTCGCGAGACTTGCTTATCAGCTGGCGAGCGGATGCGACCAAGCCGTAATACTGTTTTTCAAAGTCTTCACGTTGCGCATATTGCTCGCTGGGGTCTTCCGCTTCTGACTCCAAGACGTTCTGTAACATGTCGTATTTGTCGTATAAACTTTCGAATATATTAAGTCTATATTCAATCTCAATGAGTTGAACCTCACTTAATTTTTCACAAGTTTTAGAAGTATGTAAATAGGTAGAAAATTGTGTGAGTTTTGATTTAATTGAAGCTCGCTTTTTGATGATTTGCTTTGTATCAGTCATTGTGCGGATATGAAGTTGAAATAATTATTTAAAGTATTGGAATGACTATATTTTAGAAAGGTAAACAAACACTGAAATAGTTGAACGCCTACTGCAAAAAAATAGCAACAGGTTACCGAACCTAAAACTATACCGTAGTAATCGTATTAAAATTATGCAAGGCGCTTCAATGATTAATATTTCACCCACATAAAAATAAAAAATAAAAATGAAATGAAATCATTGAGAATGATTAATGTGATTGTTATGATTGCTAGTTTAAACTACGTAACGAATTGACGTATGATGAGTTGAGAACAGTTTAAATCAAGTATGAAACTAAATGATTATGCAATTTTGATTTTTGTGATGTAGGTAAGTACTTACTTACAATATGATAATGTTAATTTTGAGTAGATGGGATGGATGTGGAATGATTATGGTTAATGGAATAAGTATAGGAATGGAACGAGCTTACGTTTGTCTGGTGCAAACCACTGATGATAATTGCGACGAGGAGAATATATTCAAGTTTTCTCGTTGCACGACGACAATCTAGTGTTGTATTTGCACTTCGTACTTCCGAAGCTTTCTTGGTTCTTGCGCCCGTTCGGTTGAAATCCGCAAAGACGGTTTAAACGTAGTTCTTGAAACCGTGCTGACTTCAATGTCACGATGAGACGACCAAATTTGTAGGCACGAAGAACTCGATGAAGTTGAAGAACTCCGGTTAAGACGACTGAGATGAAAACCCGTAGTACAGCTTTTTAAAAGAACTTAATATCGCGAAACTTGCAATTTTTTCTTCTTGATCGTAATCCAACGCTGGCGGTAGATGGACCAATATTTGGGCTTCGATGATCTCGTTGGTTGAGGTGTTAAATGATAGTGGACTGTAATCTTGATTGCTTTAATTATAGAACTTGTGTACAGTGGGTTTTAGTCGGTACGAAAGGATATAAAGCCAAATATGCTCGAGCGCGTACGTAAAATTAACCGACGTGTAAGCGGCTCGTATGGTGACTGGTGGGGCGTCGAACGTAGGACCCGGTCGGGCCGCCGCCGCAGGCCCCCCCCGCGCCTCTGATGTGCTGCAGGTACTCAACAATTGTTATTAGCCGACTCGCCTTATTTACCCAGATTGCACAAGTGGATCGACAAACATTTTGCAAATTCGCAGGGCATTTTAATAGGAATATTTGTACACATTTCATTTGCGCGTGTACTCGTGCGCTTAAGCACTGATGTGGATGTATGCGGCGGCGCCGTCGCAAACGGCTCCTAATTGCTTCAATTCGGCTTATTGCTCCGCCGCCGCCGCGCCGCGCCGCGCCGCCGCGGATCTCGCCGCGGAGTACCGCACGTCTACTTAATTACCCGCCGTTCGCAGCTGTACACAACCGTGAGCTGTATACTCTGGGGTTTTATTATCCTGTTTTTTTCATTCCCCATGTGATTCTGTCGATGCCGTAGTGAGATATAAAGACATAAATAAGTACCAACAATCGCTCCTGACTAGGCAAGTACTAAATAAAAATATCGAACAGGCCAACTGCTCTACTGCGCACCCAGCTTAACTGAATTTTATTTTAGGCACCAAGGTGTTATAATAGACGTGACACACTATTAACATTAGGTACACAGTAATAGAAGTTTTCATAGTAAGAACCTTTAGGACAATCTGATAATTATTATATATCTGAGAAATTAGAAGTCCATTCCATATGTTTTACGATTTCGTTTAATTACGAGTAATAGAGCATTGAAATTTCCCACAATGTTGCATTGCTCATTGGTAATCCAAATAAGCACATCATACATCAAAGAGGTCGATGGATTGACTTTTGATTTCGATCTTGATGCCAATCTTGTAGCCTTTGTCTGCAGTTGTGACAGAATTTTAAAGTAACTATGACAAAATTAACCTCCATTTACAGTATGAACTCAAACTTTCTCATTTACTGGTTAAAGTAACAAACAACCGATATCCGTTGACAAAAAATATTTAATTATAAGCACCACTTCAACCTGTAAATATGAGCTTTGGAGGCAAGATTCCATACGAATATGAGCATCAAATAACCATTCTATTTTTTGAAGCCCCACGTTCCATTTGTCTTCTGCCTATAGATATTTCGTCAGTTGCCGGATGCGAGAACAATGTATATCGTTAGCACACGAAACATTCAAATTGAATTACCTACCGTTCAAAAGTACCGCGAGTACTTTATAACGTTTGAACGCCGCGTCACGGCGCGAGGTAGGGCGCATTTGCTGGGGAAATATAAAGCAGTCACGTATCGCGTGAGCTGGAGGCGATAATCGCTTCGACATTAACTCACTACGTTTTGCCTGCGGGAGGTCGCGCGTGGAACAAGCCTTTGAGTTGGCACTTTTGGATGAATTTTATACATATTTCCTCATCCGTCTCCTACGAAGGAACTCTATAGAGCAGTTGTTTTAGTACTAGACTCCACGTCATCAAAGGATATTTAGAAATGACATCACCTGCAAGTTTCGCAACACCGTCGCCGCACCGCGCTACCGCATCCCTGCTTAGCATCAGAAGTAGGGCAGCGTGTCTGTCACAGCTTTGTTTGTAGGCGTCAAACGAGCGTGTGAACTGCGAGGCGGTGAGGTCTCAATGAGCCGTTTAGCGTTGTAGTGTGTAAAATCGCGCCGCCCGGGAGCGCGAGGGGACACTGATTGCGAGGCGCTTTGATAGCCTCGGGCCGGTGCGGGCGCGGGCGCGGGAGCGAGCTGCGTCGGCGTGTGGGACTGATGCCTCGCTTCCTAATGGAGCGTTATTATGACGCTGTGTGACTCTCTATGCAGACTGCAGTCTCATCAACTCTAACAGTCAGCGCTTGAAAATATGTCCCCAGCAAGATCTATTTTTGGGTCGTTCAGTTCTTAAGGACTCAATTGCATTTTACTTCACTTTTATAACGGAGAACAAAACGATTTCATGACAGGATCATGTTGGACCTTATTCAATGGCAAACAACCATACTGGAAATCAAAAAATAAAAACAATTCTGCTGTGTAGGTACTTGTATGGTAAATAGAAATACATTACACACAAAAGGCACTAACTATTTTTTGCTAAATAAGATGGTCACGAATACCATAACAAGTATTTGGCATCTCCATTCATATTCTTTAGCATGAATGAGCAAAGAGAACATACACTCGTGCAATAGTTTGGCCCAACGCAACTAAGCTCTAACAGTAATGTAAATAGGACTCCGAAAATCGTGAACTCACGTCCATCGGTTGTGGTCGGCCGATACGCAAACGCTTGAAGGGCGGCGGCGTCGATAGCGATCGATCTATCGCTTCATAGAGCAGCTGGACGCATCGCATGCTATATCTTCAGCTGGCTGCAGGGTTGACACTACTTAATAATTAAGGAAATTATAATAATAGTCCAGCGGCAGTCTATGATTGGGGAGGTGTGTTATGCCTGTCCGAGAATTTAATTTTATTTCCATTTCACTGGCGTGTAAAGGTGGCATTTATTGTTCGAAATCTGCTCGCAAAAGTCCATTGAGCGAAAAAGTTTTCGAATTTCGAACGTGACGAACTAATGCATAAGAACTTCCTATTAGTTACTCTGTGGTTATGGTGTACCGGGTGCTCCTAACCTCTTTTCTTTTTCTATTAAAAAATATGAATTGATGAGAAACGTGGTTCAGAGGGAACTTGAACATTGAAGCTGTCATTTATTAAGTTAAAAATAAAACTATATTTATCAGATAGATAATATAGTTTGCAGGATTTTCTTAATACTATAAATTATGAAACGCTGATTGATTGTAATAATGGAATTGCTGTTCTTACATCTAGCATTTTCCTCGCTGTAGTGAGATGAAAAGTTGTGTGTATCGGAGCGCCGCAAATTTATTTGAGTCTCGTACTCTTGAATCCCTCGCTCCACTCTCTATGCTCGGGGTCAATCTTAGGATCCTTCGCTTGCTCGGTAATCAGTCTAAGCACTCGCACCACGTAGCAACTTCGCAACCTTGCATGACAAATAACTATTCCCGGCTTGTTAAATCACCGCTACTTTGATATTTAAGTCAGTTAATATACTGAGGATGGGTCTGCAAATGAAATCTGATAAGTAACTCCATAACTTAAGCAAATACATTGTAATTGTAACTACAAGGCTCAGTGACCAGCGGCCACCCCTGCGCAGTGGAGCGCGTCCTCATTCTCTATCGGAGGTGCTTATCGCACCATCCCGCATGAGGCCGGCATGGAGAGCGCGCGGCGGCCACTTTATTAGCTCTTCACCATCCTCTTTATCGGCCGCGACCGATTCGCTTGACCCAGCCGGCCATTGTAGACATAACGTGGTCCCCTGTTGGTTCGAACTGCGTTTTGTTACAGAGATGGTACACTAGGTGGTGTGACCATTCCAAATCAATGTCAAGGAGTTGATAATAATTGGAAATAGTTACATTGTCGCACGATAGACAGAGACCGCGCCGCCTGCACCCCAGAGGAAATCACCGCGGCCCCTCATCTGCCGCATCCGCGGTGACGCGACATGCTTAACTACATGTAGGATAGTTCGATGGATGAGCAATCGAGCGTGCCGGAGCTGAAAATACACAATTACAGACAGTAAGTAATGATCGATTAGCTCACAAAACAACCGAAGTGGATCTTAATCTGGATCTTAATCTATACTAATCTATACTAATATTATAAATGTGAAAGTTTGGATGGATGGATAGATGGATGGATGTTTGTTACTCTTTCACGCCCGAACGGCTGAACGGATCTGGATGAAATTTGGCACAGAGATAGATTATAGTCTGGAATAGCACATAGGCTACTTTTTATCCCGGTAAAATGTATGGTTCCCGTTGGATAGATGTTTTAATTTTTCATACCTTTTATCGCGGGTAACACCGCCGGGAGCAGCTAGTGTTTATATAATACGATGAGGTCAAATTCATATCCAATACAATTTTAAACGCTAACCTCTAAAGCCCTAATGGGTTTGGATTCTCGAGTAAATGCCAGTCACAGACATAAACATGATGTTTGATGCAAATTTCAACGCGATGCTGGTATAACGTTAGGAACTTCTAAGGTCGGTGTCATAGCAGTACCTACGCCACCTCCGGGGCATTGTTCACGCGAACCCGATCCACGCTATCGGGTATCTCAGCTAACGTTGATACATTGTCAACTGCGGCAGTACAGGTCTTGTATGACACATGCATGGAGCGATCAGCCACGTCTCTCGGGGCCGCCGCTGGCTGCCGGCAACAATCTTGTTTACACGTGAACGCGTCGCACCTGACTAAATCTAGACGAGTATTGGTAAGCTAAGTAGCAGATTGTGTGAAAAATATTGCGGTACTTTTGTGTATATCATCATGATATAAAATAATGTCCTTTCGATTCATACAATATTTTCGGCACATAAGTTAGCAATTAAACATCAACCCTTGCTATTTTGAAGCAAGTATTAGAAACATCCAACGAGATGAACAACATACCAAACCACATTTGGAATTAAAATTTAAGGAGGCCTTTTCCTTTATTCGTAAGAATGAACGAATTCATTTCATTTTAAATTCCAAAGAGCCGGAGAATGCATCGAATAAGGAGCGAAAATACATCGGAAGGATTAGGACAGCTGTAGGATGTGGAGCGCTGGATTCGATTCCGTGTGAATCTGGTGTCGGAGATGCACCTACAGGATCAGGCGATTCGTAGCTATATAGACATGTACTTAGACTTGCTAATGGCACCTGCATTTTGTAAGATTTAGAGTGCATCGGCTGCCATCTACATGAAACACCTACGGGAATCGACATCATGGAAAGTAAGGATGGGAGTTGGAAGTAAGATTAAATGAAATTCTGATCGGCACGGCATCTCAACTCGATTTGATTAAATTTTCAGTTTGTTTTGATATGAAATGATGATCCTTATTTTTATTTGCTATTATTGGCAAATGCAAATAAGGACCATAAAGCCAAATAACACGTTTTCATTCCTTTTGAAATCACTACAACTGCACCAAGCTTATACCTTTATTTTTTTCATTTGCTCCTCGCACCTTCTAGGGTCCTCCCTAAAGGTAATTCGTGAATGTCCGTGAACGGAAACAAGCAAATATGCAAATAAGTTCCTACATGGAAATGACCTTAGCATATTTGAGTCAGCCTACACATCCGGCAACCCTAGAGGTTTCCATAGAGGTAGGTATAGCACGTCGTCGATCTTGCAGATTAAAAAGCCATTTACGGCCATCCATCTTCAACGGCGCGGCGCGCGGCGCGCGGCGGCGAGGCGAAGCTCTGCGCGGCGCATTCGTCTCGTCCGCTGCAATTAAGAGCTCGCTGCACCGAAGGCTTTCACTCCGGTACCAGCGACGCGCAGCTATGACCCAGTTTTCGTAACATATAGTATATGGGGAGACACTCCTGCAGTTTGCGATTCAATGCATTATAAGTCCATGTAGCTAACTACATTTCACGGAAAACAATTATCATGTTTGGGTTCATTTATCATATTTAAATCGGTTTTAAGTAGAAAAATGCCTAGGGCTGACTTTTAGTCATTCAATTCCATAATTATATTTTAATGAATTATTGCAATTAAATATTAAAGAAATTCACTTATTTTTTACTCACGTTCTATTCCACTTATGCTGCTCCCGAAAAATAATAATAAACCCAAGCATAATAACAAAAAGTGAGCTACTAAAATAAGAAAGAGCTCCAGTGGCGCAGTAGCCCGGCTCCGCAAACAAAGAATTGTGCTACAAATGATAGCATCGACATACCGAGGCCCACGTAGGTGCTCACGGCGCCGTGTGTGGTGCATGTACGGTTTCGTATCGAATCAGTGCCGTAATCTGCGGCAGCGACGCGAGCTCCCTTCGCGGTGTCGCGTGTCGTGGGCAGCGCTTGAAGGGCTTCATATGTAGAGCTGTTGTAGCAACAAGTCCATGCACTTGTGATATTAATGTTATGATTACCGAGTAGCCTCCACTGCTGGGCGAATTCTTGCCTTCCCCCTTTTGTCATCATGTTAAGCTTCGCAAAAAAAAATTCTTACTAAAAAAATATACAGGTCCATATTATTGTGAATATTACTAATTTTAGTGGATTGGATTAAAAAAGTCTCGGAATAAGTAGGCATAAGGCACACATCGTAATGTTACATTATCCTTCATCGTGGTTGCACCTTGCCGCGCATCGCTGCATGGGTATCGTATGTTACTAACGACAATAGGTAGGTTTTCTCCGTCTACTGTTACCGTTATAAAAAGTACTCCTGTATAATTTTGTGTGTGTTGATTGTAAGTTGTAATTAAAACATCTGACTCCTTATTTTGTAGCGTATTCTAAATTTATTGCTTATAAGATTAAACATGGTTAAATAAAAAGGTAGAAAAATGGCGAATGAATGAATATAATAAAAAAAATGATGTTACATGTGTGCCATAGACACGCACGCAAAACAGATCGGCCGCCACGCGTCATAGACAATGGCGCTAGTGGCGTTGCGCCGGAACATCCTCGGGGGCCTTGGAATCATCAGGTTCCAAAGATGAGTCTTCAGTGGGCTCCAGCAAAGGACAGAGGTGCCTTACGGCACGCCGATAAGAGCCCGCCAGGGTCTTGACCTCCGCGACACGAGCTATGCCATCCTTCCCTGGGAACAGACAAGTTATTCTTCCAGTCTTCCACATCATGGGCGGAGCGTTGTCCTCTTTGAGCAGGACTAGATCTCCAATCTCTAAGGGTCTGCTGTGGATGCGCCACTTCTGTT
Organism: Pheosia tremula; assembly: GCA_905333125.1. Taxonomy (NCBI): domain Eukaryota; kingdom Metazoa; phylum Arthropoda; class Insecta; order Lepidoptera; family Notodontidae; genus Pheosia; species Pheosia tremula. Next base: position 78,959 of record HG995403.1, on the reverse strand, counting down.
TCTGTTGAAGCTCCGCTACATACTCCGACCTCCACCGATCCCAGAAATGTTGTCGCAGTAATTCCAGTCGCTGGAAGCGATTGAGACGATTAGCATTCTTAGTCAATAAATCAGGTATTGGCGGCAGTGACGTCATTGGTCTTCCAATAAGGAAGTGCCCGGGTGTTAGGGTTGTGAAGTCATCAGGTGAGGATGATAGAGGATAGAGGGGTCTACTGTTAAGGATGGCCTCGATTTGACTAAACAGAGTTGCCAACTCTTCGTACGTCAAGTGTGCGGTACCTAGAACTCTTTTTAAATGGAATTTTGCTGACTTCACAGCGGACTCCCACAATCCACCAAAGTGGGGAGCATAGGCTGGTTGAAATATGAATTTAATACCTTCCCCTGAGGCGAAGCTCTCGATATCATTAGAGTGAACGTTCAAGAATTCTGACAACTCTCTAGACGTAGCAACAAAATTGCGGCCGTTGTCGCAGAATATTTCAATAGGTTTGCCCCTGCGTGAGATAAAACGACGCAAAGACAATATGAAGGCGTCCTTGGAAAGTTCGCTTACAGCCTCTAAGTGAACACATTTGTATCTGAAGCAAACAAAAACACACAAATAACACTTGCTGATTTTGCAACCTCTACCCTTCCTATCAGTTATTAGAAAGGGTCCAGCGAAGTCGACACCAGCAGTAATAAATGGGAAGCCCGGATTGACACGTTGTGCCGGTAACATGCCCATAATCGGCGAAGTACCCTTGCCGCTGGCTCTCCTACAAACAACGCAGTGCCTTGCAGTGGTGCGAGCTAGATCTCTGCCGGCTAATGGCCAAACGAATTCTCTGACTGACGATAATAATAGCTGCGGACCAGCATGAAGGAGACGCATATGCTCCTTTTGGAATACCAATTTAGTGAGTTTATGCTTTGAATGTAGAAGCATAGGATGACGCTTTTCATAAGAATAACAAGAATTGTTTAAACGTCCTCCAACCCTTATTATGCCCTGGTCTAAAAACGGACTTAAAGAAATAATATTACTTTTAAAATGAAGCGGTTTGTTCGAACGAAGAGTTTCTAATTCTCTTGGGAAAGATTCCTGTTGCGATAACTTCACTAAACAATTGAACGAATTTTTAAGTTCGTCAGGCTGCAATATACCAACGTGCTTGCTAGATGTATGTTTACAATTGTTTATAAAGCGAAGTACATAAGCAAACGTGCGTTGTAAATGACTTAATTTTGAAAATCTATCAAAGTCTATCAGCGTTTGTTTGTTGTTGTCATGACACGTCATGACATTTATTTTTACGTCAGGTAAGTCTTTCATTGATGTGGCATGATCATTAGGTTTAGCATGTGGCCATGAAGTCTCAGGGTTAAGTAAAAATGAGGGACCGTTCCACCATAATTTATAATTTTCAATTTTATTTGCACTGACACCGCGTGAAGCTAGGTCAGCTGGATTCAAATTGGTAGGAACGTGACGCCATTCAGAACGGTCAGTTAATTCTAATATAGCACCTACTCTGTTAGCCACAAAAGTTTTTAATTTGTCATACCTAATTCCTAGCCAGGATAAAGCGATGGATGAGTCTGTCCAAAATACCTTCCGTGCCATAACACATCGCAGTGCGCGACACACGGCGGCCGCGAGTTGTGCCCCTAGCAGACATGCACACAGCTCGAGACGAGGAATGGTGACAGGCTTGACGGAGGCAACCCTCGCTTTGGCGCACAAGAGGCGTACCGTGACTTCACCCTGGTCGTTTAAAGATTTTAAATAAATACATGTTGCATAAGCATTTTTAGATGCATCACAAAAACAATGCAGTTCTGTACGAGAAGACGACTCGCACATGACATGCCTAGGTATGTGCATGGTATGTAAATGTTTCATATCATTTATAAATGAATTCCATTGATGCAGTACTTCATCTGGCACCGGTGTATCCCAGTCAATTTTATCGAGCCATAATCGTTGTATTAAAATTTTAGGTATGATAGTAATTAAACTCAATAGGCCTAGTGGGTCAAATACCTTACATGAGTCTGATAATATTGACCGTTTAGTGGGCGGGCTAACTTTATTATTATAATCGCTTGGAAAGTGAATATAGTCCTCATTGGGATTCCACCCTACACCTAATGTATGAGATGATGAACTAATAGTTAAATTGCGTTGAATATTTTGCGGTTCGACTAATAGTGTTGGTAAATTCGAGCGATATTTACGTAAATTAAAACAACCAGTTGCTAAGCTACTTTCAACTGATTCCTTTATGTACATTAAATCTTTGCTGTCATCGCTTCCTGTCAAGAGGTCATCGACCAGAAAGTCATTCTGAATTATTCTCTTAATCTTAGGGTCGGTACACACCTCCCCTAGTTGCCACAAACAACGTGTACTTAAAAAACTTGAGCTAGAATAACCGTAGGTAACAGTATTTAACCTTAGAAACTTTAAGGGTTCAGTGACACTGTCACGCCATAAAATGATTTGTAAGTCACGATGACAGTCTTGTATGTGTACCTGCCTATACATTTTCTCTATATCGCCTGACAGGACGTATGTATATTGCCGAAATCTAAGAAGAATATTAAATAGACTATCTTGTATGTGGGGCCCTACCATCTGTATATCATTAATAGAATAACCTGAAGTTGTCTTGGCACTGCCATTGAAAACAACCCTTAACTTTGTAGATTCACTGGTGGGCTTCCACACAGCATGATGTGGAATAAAGTATGATTGGTCCGAAACTGAGCTAGCTTCTGATAGATGCCCTAGGTCGGAATATTCTTGTATAAAGCTAGAATAAAGCTTCTTAAGTTCTGGATCCTTTAATAAACGTTTTTCCAAAGCTATAAATTGAATTTTAGCTAGTCTCATTGAGTCTCCTAGACAATCTGGCTCTGTATGAAGGGGTAACTTAACGCAAAACCTGCCTTCTTCATTTCTGTATGTATTGTCCATAAAATGGGTTTCACACTGAGTCTCTTCATTGGTATGATTCATGGTAGATTGTGGAATTTGTTCAATTTCCCAGAATTTTTTGAGACTTTCATTTAAACTTTCATTTGAAATATAATCATTATTGGATTGTATGACTATGTGATTACAAGATGCAATAGTTGTATTTATAGTTGTATTTTTTGTAAACAAAGGGCCTGCCAATATCCAACCCAGCTTTGACTTACGCATAATTGGTTGGTTGGGGCTTAGATGAATTTGTTCGGATTCAATTAACCACCAAAACATGTCTGCACCTATTAAGATGTCCACAGGTGCAGGTACATTGAAAGAGGGATCTGCTAGTTGTATATTCGCAGGTAATCTAATCTCAGAGATGTCTACTAATTTATTAGGCAATTTACCTGTTATTTGTGGTAGTACAAGACATGATAATTTAGTTTCAAAGTTACTAGTCTTTGATTTAATATTAACAATGAAGCGTTGTATTAAATTTGATGAATGAACATTGCCTACACCTACAATGCCAACCTGTGCTGACTGGGTGTTCAGTTGTAACTTGTTTTTCAAATTTTCAGTTATTAGAGAGGTTTGACTACCGCTGTCTAACAGAGCTCGAATAGTTATATGTTTGTTTGTATATGGATCGAATATATCAACTAACGCAGTCGAAAGCAATACACAATTACTAGCTGAGACGGACATACTGATAACACTATCATCAGATGCCTGCTTGCTGTCAGTATCTGTTACATTAGTTGTATGCACATTTGATATATTTGCAGCCTGAGAGAATTCCCTATGCAACAAAGTATTATGCTTGATTCTACATTTAGAACAGGGACCTAACCTGCATCGATGCGAAGAATGTCCTTTACGTAAACAATTAAGACACAACCGAAGCCGTGCTACCTCGGAGATCCTGTCCTCCACCGGCTTGGCCAAGAATGACGCACAATCGTACAGGCGATGATTGCCCTCACACAGGGCACACGCAGGAACAGAAGAGCCATCAGCAGCTGTAATAGCAAGTGACTTTGCATAAGTCTTCTCAGGTCTGTGAGTAGAAGATAACTGAACTTGAGATTTAGGACAAGGTTGTCGGTCTGTTTTATTACTACGAACAGATTCTAGAATGTCTGCTCGAGACCGAAGAAAATTAAAAAAATCTTTTAGAGAAGGGCTCTTAGGGAAAGTATTTTTATGTTCTTCCCACTTAAAACTAGTACTGCCATCGAGCTTCGCTGATACCATATGGACAATCAAACTATCCCAGTGCTTGGTTGGTTCACCGAGAGTGTCCAAGGCACGCAGGTTTTTAGAGACATGATCAATCAAGAACCTGATATCTTTAGCAGAGTCTCGTGATATATGTTGCAAATTAAGAAGTGAATTCAAATGATTGTTAACCAATTGCTTTTCGTTGTTGTATCTCTCACAGAGGAGACGCCATGCTTCCTCATAATTGAGGGCACTGACCTCTAAATTACTAATGACTCGAGAAGCCTCCCCCTCAAGGTAGGAGTTGAGATATTGAAACTTATGTATGGAATCAATTTTGTTATTACTGTGAATAAGTGAAGTAAATGTGTCTCTGAATTCAAGCCACTTGAAGTAAGTTCCATCAAAGTTAGAAATCTTAATTATGGGCAATTTAAACCCCATTGTATTTTGATTACATGTGTGAGTACACTCAGCAGATTTTAGTGAAGGGACTAATGCCTTTTGAGGCTGAATGTTCTCTAAAAATACTTGACCTTGAGCAATAAGTGATGCAAATTCTAATTCAATTTCTTCACGGATTTCAAGCTCACCGTCTAAGTTGTAAGAATTTAATACTTCAATTTGGGATTGCAAATCATCAAAGTTAAAAGATAAATTTCTAAATTTATCATAACGCTGAGTCAATGTGGTCAAATCAACTGCTGTTGGTGACTTAGTTTTAGTAAACTCAAGAAAATAATTTTTGTATTTGGTTATCTGACCTTTGATGGAACTTCGCTTGGTGTTAAGATCCTTTAACTTACTTAAATCAGCACCTTCTAATTGTACTTTAGATGTAGGATCTTTTGTTTGAGACATTATGAGAAGATAAAAAAGTAAAAACAAATAGGTACTTGCAAAATAATAAAAAAATAGTTAAAATGTAGTAAAATCCAGACGAGTCTATGCTCCACACATCTGAAGGACAGCGGGCGATGAGCTGATTCCGTCGAGCGAATATCAACAGCCTGCGCTGGGCGTGCGGAGGATGCACACCGACAGTGGGACACAGTCACTGAAAGTATTAATAATTTTAGTTGTTTGTAGGGTTAAATAGAAAGAAGTTTGTTGCTTTAAACATATGCCTGGCACAAATATTGGCATGACATAGGCGAAGACGCAGGATGCTTGCAGAAAACACCAATATGCAGGCTTATTTATAAATATTGTAGCAATAATTAGTTGCACATTGCACGCTTATGTGGTTATGTTAGTAAAATATGTGGTTGTGATGCGTGGCATATAAGTTGCGTGGCTTAGCATAGCACGTGCATTGTATAGTGAAAAAACTTGAAAGATGCGATTAAAATCGGAGATTACGCACACATGAGCATTCGACAGATATAACAATATCTGTTTAGACAAACGAGGTGGGATAATATGCAAGGATGTGAAATAAATGAAAGGATGGGCACTTCTCTTGTTAATCCGTGGCTGCGGCGCCGCACGAAGATGGCTGACCGGCGGGGTTGAAACAAGGAATTTCCGATTTTTCTGGCAAATGCTTCGTAGAAAATCTGCGGCGTGGCTGGGACGAGCTGAATATTCCGAGATCCGACGATATAGCACGACGTTACACGTTGATAATCAATTATTTGTCGTCGCTCGGCTTCAGAAATGGCGTGGCCTTTGTAGCTGCGTAGATTTCTTCGCTGAATAATCACGTCGTGTGGTTTCCATGTATAATTTTGTGTGTGTTGATTGTAAGTTGTAATTAAAACATCTGACTCCTTATTTTGTAGCGTATTCTAAATTTATTGCTTATAAGATTAAACATGGTTAAATAAAAAGGTAGAAAAATGGCGAATGAATGAATATAATAAAAAAAATGATGTTACATGTGTGCCATAGACACGCACGCAAAACAGATCGGCCGCCACGCGTCATAGACAATGGCGCTAGTGGCGTTGCGCCGGAACAACTCCTTTCTCCAAAAAAATAAAATGGTTACATTTTCATTTCATTTGTAAGGGCGGCAATCAACTATCGAAACATTATGATCTAACTGTGGCGCGTAAACACCTTCATGCAGCGGAACTATGCCGCTACGCGAGCGGGATTCGCTAAATCATTTAAAATGTATAGGACCGCGAGCGTGACCGCGGGACACAGTGCGGGGCGCGGGGCGGGGGGGGCGTGCGTGGATTGTCACTGTTTACTGCGAGCTCGTTACCGCACCGCATTGTCGACAACCTTGACATTACACGACTCGGGATCCGAAACATTCTGGAGACTTGTGAACTTCATTCCCGACGTTATGATTCTATTTCGGTATTCTAGGTCGCTGGCCCAATTGTTTTTGTACGTAAAGAGTCCCTCATTTCTTTGTATCACTGCAAATATTTTCCTCAATATACACCACGTGGCGAAATCTGATTCGTATAACGTCTAGCCCGTATCCAATTGAGTTAGATTCTATTAATCGATATTCGTGAGTAGCTTCAGTCAACTTCCTAGACACTAAGGCAACAATTTCATTATACAGAAATAGTCTTAATCAAAACGAATGTGGGTACTTATAACCCGTCTGCATAAAGAATAGGATTATGAATTATGCCTGATCGCGCTTACACTGTCAGCAGACTACAGTGTATATATATACAATTACTATAGACCTGTAGTATCCTGGTTCATATCACAGTGAATACGGGCGCATCAAGCGCGCGGCGCGGCGTGCGATGAACTCCCCTATTTATACCGGCGGCTGGAAGTAAGCCGCGGTCGCGACGCCGCTGGATCACTCACTCTAGTGGAGCTCGGATACCACTTCCGTCAACTGACCCTCATTTATTTGTAAATGACACTGTCGCGAACGCTGCTAACAATTACGAATGCTATCGAAACGTCTTATTAATAACATGTTATTAATTCATAAAAACAAAAGGGTCGTGAGAGATACCATGGAATTACACCACATCAACACTATAGAGATAATAATGAATATCGCCTGCTAGGGTTGCCACCCGTACGATATTATATAGTATTTATAATGTGCCGCTTTATGTTAATAATTAAACCACAACACTACCACGACACTGTGTTTCATTACCCAATTTATAATCCACCGTATATTCTTGTTACATTTCACAATACTCCCGCGCCATAGATCCAGCATGTCACATAGAGCCGCCCATACAGCCTTACTAACCTCGCATAGACCTTATGGTATCCTACTATATTTTAGTCAAGTGTACTTATGTATACGAGTACAAAAATTATATATTTTCATGGCTCACACAACTGACGCGTTTTTTTTATATTCACTGTGACTGAAACACATCCGCAGCGCAGCACAGCACGCGTGGCGACCTTCTAGAACAAAACGCATTCACGAAGCTCAGCTCAGTGGCGAACTCACGAAGCCACATCTCGGAAAGGAAACGTCAACTTCTGTCATTGTCAATTTGTCCTTGAATGCCGCGCCATTGAGGTGATTTTGCTGTCGTGAATATTTAATGTGTACTTTTTTTTGTATATCCCACAAGTACTATAAAATTTCCAAATTGTTGAAAAAATTAACTTTATTTCTTCCAAAAAATTTACTTTTGATTCGGTGTCAAACAAACAACTTAGGCGAGAATTGCCAGTCCGCGTCAAAGACTGTCTACAAATAGGTCCGCGCATTTCGGTGCTAAGTATACTTTTATTATTCTTCGCCGGCCGTTTATTTGTCACCGAGTTCACATTCGATAAATATTTGATTTAGTTAGACCAGGTAGATTTAAAAATTTGATTATATTTGGCTTATTAGTTTTTGAATACATTTATTTTGTAAAAATGTTTTTTATTTTGAAATCGGATAAAAAGGTGGCAACCCTATCATCAACACTTAAAACATTTTAAATTTGTCTGATTAGTCTATAAGCAAGTATGATATGTATGTCTGACTCATAATTGTATTATTCTATATTTATAGAAGCTTTACATACCTTTCGAGCAAAAGGTATCCAAAAGCTGTTTAAATGTATCTACGGTGTCACTCGACTCACTCGCTTCCTACTCCATCTATTTCAGTCTAGAGTCAGTTCCGGGTTCCGGGACGATTTAGTGTTTCCCGGGACTGAGCGCGCGTCATTGCTCAATGTTTTTATTGGAGATGCCACTCGAAGCTGGCTCAGGCCATTCCTGCTGTACATTAACTTGACAGCATAGCTGCCAATAGAAATACAGATATCGCGATACTTACCTAACAGTTCTATTACAGCAATATAACTTTTACTGTTATAACACATTACCTTATACTACTTAATTTAAGCCTTTAACTTGGTTTCAAAAGGTGTAATGTGTATTTTTTATATAACTATTTTCATAGTGATGTTGTCTTCTCGTCAAGCTACTTGTATCCGTGTTGGATGGACGGCCGCGCGCGTCGCGTGACGTGCGCCGTGGTCTACGACGACCACTAATTGTACAATTGCTTCAATTATCGTTGTTATTGCCATCCACGCGCCTGCGCCCCGCGCCGGCTGCTTCTCATTACGTCGACGGTTGTTCTTGTACTGAACTTATTCAAACTTTCGAAACAACAAACTTTCGAAAACCATTAATAATCACTTTTAAAAATCTACAAACGAAGTCTATAGGAGATTAGCGCAGTAATATGACATTTTAATAATAGACGATTTGAATTTAAAAATATAGATGAGTTGAATCATATTGACATAAGTATATAACATAAACATGAGATGAAAAGGACTGTTTGATGTCACAGTTACTATAAAGTAAGCACCTCTTCGCAAACCAAATATTAAGTATAATTAAATAGATTTCTTCATCATGTTGTACATTATTATCATAATCATTTGAAACTTGTGCACAGTATAGGCTGAGGAAACTTTGTAGTTTGTTTAGAGAATGTTGTCAAGATACGCTAGATTTTTATTTATCACTGGATTACCATTTTGTGTATTTACTGTAGGCTATAGCTATTTAATGGGTTTTCTACTGATTCTAGAATCGTGGCTCAGATCTGAATATTCTTCCTTTGACTGTGTCCATCGACCTCAATAAATTAATTACGACGCAATTTTGTTCGAGACATCAACACTTGCCACGTTCGTGTGCATGTGAAAAGTTTGATAGATGAAGCAGGTTTTGGCAGCCGATATCTATTTACGAGTCCGTATAAAAAATAATACGAACCAATGACTTAAAAACATTTAAATTGTAAATGTTATATAAACTAGGTCGTGTTTGTGCAAATAGAGTCCCCATGAGTTCTCGCTGAATGCGGAATATTGGCGGTTGTAAAATTATAAGTGTTGTGAGGCGGCCGCCACGACGCGCACGACGCGACGCGCACGACACGACGCAACCCGCCGGACCGCCGCCAATGTTGACACTATGCAAATAGCAACCAGTAACTTGATGTCCGCGAACAGAGAATCACAATAGTGTAGAGAATGGAAAAGCTATTCATAAAAACAGAGACTTGGAGATCCAGGCTATCTCTGTCTCTATCTTTACCTTACCATTTCCATCGATCCTCTTACCTATACCTTTTCTACTTAATACGAAAATATCGATTAATAGTAAATAAAGGTATATAGATAGTATGTGAATATTTATATTCTCGCATGTGTGTCAACAGGTCGCTGCTAGTTGCTAGGACTGAAGCACGTGGAGTACATTACATAAGCTCGTAGTTACTTATCAATAGTAAAACAAACAGCGCCGCGATACCGCGGCGCTACCCGCACTCGGTTATTTTTACCACCCATTGATTTCTCCATCCGTCCACAGACGGAGTCCTTGAAATGTGCTGAATAATTTCGCGAGCGCGGCTTGCGAGCTCTAGAGCCGTCCGCCCGCCCCGCGCTGCGCCTTGTGCCCTGGCCGGAAACAACCTTTGACATTCACCTTGAGATAATATGAACCACTGGTAGACTAATACGATGTTATAATATAGTGCCAGGTTCAACAATACATTGAAAACTAATTTGCATAAGTAGTAATTAGACGAAAAAAAAACACAAAAAAGACGAAGGTAGTACATAAGATAAAATAGATCATTGATGAATAACCGCAGGAAAACGTAGCATACCCACGTGAATGAATACAAAACAAGCCGTCACGGAACAAAACATCTAATTAGAGTTTAGGAGCGCCGCTCACTGCCCACAATGCAGAATGCCACGCGGGCCATGTTTGGAAAGTATTTTGACTTTTTTAATTTATTTGTACTGGCTGTTGTTACATAATTTCCGTCTATTTTGACGATTCCCCCGAACAGTCGTCTCGTTATTTCGCTGCGTCGATCAGGGCACGCCGCCATCCAGTGCGCGATCATTGTCACACGGCTTTATATGTTTTGATAGTGTTGGTGAATGCTGCGGCGTTTGTGGTTCTCAGGTGTTCCTGAATTAACGCCAGTGACATAATTACACCTCGAACCACGATTTGAATCATCGCAGATTCAAGTCTGGAGCGCGCGATGGAAGCCTTGTTATTATTGGAATATACACATTGACCGAAGCCGACAGACGCAGGATAGTGGATGTAAAATATTTGCATAATCGTGTCTTATCAAATACTGAATGCTTGGCGTTCCGTTGTTCATCACAGTGCCGACAACACTGCATGCGCACGAGTCGCGCTCGCGTGCATGTACCGCACAACTTGCGACATGTAGCTCTCGCTTTGTATACAAACAGCGCACTGCAAATAAATAGGTAAATATGTATTCTTACCTAGAGAATGTCAGCTGTCGGTATATTTTCAGTTGAAACATCAGACCATTATTGTTAACTGGCAGATTCTTACTAGTTCTAGTAGGTTTCAATCTGTTAAATCACATAGCTCAATGGTTTACCTTAATACTAATAATAACATTAATGCTTTATAATTAAGCCTAAGAGAAAGTAAGACTAGTGAAATTGAATTAAACATTAAACTGTTTTCTATCTGCAAATTGAAGTTATTTAGTTTATCACGCACTATGAAACGAAAGCGAGCCAAGTGTTAAGTCATCTATGATTTGGTGGATTTGTAGCAATGATAGAGTGTGGACAAGTTGGTGAACAGTGTCGCCTGCCGCCGCCGGGAATAGCGCGCGTTCATCTTGTGAAGCATTCGCCGAGACACCGCGCCAGGCTTGCTATAACATTTTAAAAATAAATATACAATTTCGAAATAATTTGGATAGCATGCCTACTCCAAACACGTTTCTGATTTTCAGCAATGAACGTTATGATAATGATAGGATCAAGCACGATTTAAGTTGGCTCTATTATTGTATTTATCATAGATATCCCCCTGAGAACTATTTCACTTGAGTCCCTCGGTACATAATCGACATAAGCAACTTAAATTTGTCGCGTGCTGGCATTTATTGTAGTTACGCTACTTATAACAATACTTGGCAGTTCATTGTAGCTAAATAAACTGGCTTTATTATCTTAAAAAATCCGGAGCCGCGTATCAGTAATATGATCCGCACACTTTCTTGTACAAACAGCGATCTGTAACTGGCGCATGTTTACCTACGCTTTAGGAACATACGAGCACCTTCCGGCTCCGGACGGCTCTAATGAAACTTCAAAGTTTACCTCCCCGGCTATTTATAGCGCCGATGAGAGTCGCTACGCATAGTTTGATGTCCCTCCGACACTTCGGAATTCTTTTCTCCTGTTGAATGACTGGAAGGGAAGGTGCAGTTGAAATTAAAACAGTCATTAGGAGACGTAGTAGACATCATCACTTTCGACATGAAGCTGCTGGAGTCGCTCGTAAATGACAGCCGCGCCGTAATTGCCCCAGATTCGGCAATCGTCGATGCTTATGATGAGGATGTCAGAGTTATACATATTTACTCTTATTAAGATAATTAAAATTCGGTGGTTTAATTGAAGTTAAGCATTATATTAGATTAATAATATTTGACTCTGAAGAGAATATTGAAGAATGGAATATGTGGGTGATGCCACTCACATTGATTAAACGATTCAAACATTTTCGACTAAAAGTACTAATGGACTGGAGTGTACAAAAGTTACATTATAAGAAATTATGGTTTTATGTGCCGGATATGTAAACACAACACAATAAAAATAGTATGTAATGTTTTTTTGTTCGAAACGAATAGATGGCCACGCACCAACTCAAATAGAAGGATGAGTCAAATGAATATTTCATCATCCGAACTATACTAACGAATGGAATTCACGCATCACGCGCAAAGTGATGCAGATGACAGTGTTATAGGCGCAGACGTGAATATCTTTAACAGTGCAGTTACAAGGAGTGAACGACCGCCCGCGCGTTAAACAAACGCGATCGTAATATTGTAGCGCCTGCCTATCCGAGCCGGTCGGTCCAGCCATCCGAATGCAGCGATGTTGTTCCCGGTGGGTTGCCAGTTACGCAACGCCATGTCATGTTCCGTAAACAAACAATAATTATGACGTAGCATTAGATAATGCGAGTAGGTACACAGTGGGCGTTCCAAATTCGGACACGTTTGCCGATCATAGGCAGGTACTATTGAATTTGATTTTACCAAGTTTCCCTAGCCTTAATTGGTTTTACAAGCCAGATGGCCTATTACACTGTACCCATATTTGCATAGAAATAAATGATTTATGTAATGTATAAACTATTATTTTTGACTCGGTGTTTACCGACAGGGTAATTTTTCGTAGGCTCATCAACAACAGAGAAACAGAATAATGAAATCACGACATATGATTTGAAACAAATAAAATATTTTTTCTTTGCATAATTTTCATGCGATCATCGGCCTTTCAGATGATTCACGCGTGAATAGGCTATCCGCAGCCAAATACTATGCCAACATGGCAGATGAATGGCGGACGCGTGGCGGGCGCACAGAGACCGCGCGAGCGCCACGCGCCTCGCGTTTCCCAAACGACGGATATTTTTACACCGATTCATCGGTGCCCGCTGGGCTACTAAATATACGATCTCCGTACGAAACTAGCTTCTATTAGCTTCTTGTTTCCATCACTCCCGTGAACATGTAGCCCGCTTCTCTCGTGGCTTTGTTGCGATTATATTATATGAGGTCATTGCCATCGGATATAAATTCATATTCTCTTCTATTAATATTTTTATGACAATTGATTGATCAGAAAAACGGTTGTTTCAGCACACCTGTATATGTTCATAATTTTGATTTTCCACTATAGTGCCACTCAACATTTCTTGCTGGGTTAGTTTGGCAAATTGCTGACTGAATTTCCAAACGGTCTGACTCACTCATGTTGTGGCTTTTTAATTGCAGGAAACATTCTAGAGCGCCGTAGAACCGCGCCGTGCGCCGCCACGACTAAAGACCAATACATTCTGCAATTAAGACTCGATAGACTAATTTGGAACATTTATTGAATGTTAATCAGTTTTCTACACGGTACCAAACAAATGCGTTGGAAGCGCCAAAATATTCCATATAGCCGAAGCTACACCAGCACACTACTATGATGTGCAGCAGGTCCACCACGGCCGGCTGTCCACGTCACAGATAAAATGTCAGATAAATGTATATCAATTTTGACTCATACTCTACTATAAATCAAGAAATTAATAGATTATATTATTATTAATTTTTGCTTGCATCAACCAGTCTTTTTATAAGAGGATTGTGTTAAACACAACATTCATTTTGATTTGGATTGTGTTAACAGAGCTTTCATGCCGAGATAAATTTGATTCACAATTTTATTCGTAGATCGTATACTTTAACTTTATCCTTTAACGAAATATAATTAGCAATATTGTAAAGAATTTTATTGAAACCTCGTATACTATAAAGTTGGAAATATTGAGACTTTTACAGCAAGCAGCCGTCTCGTTGACGTCTGTAAAAGTCACTACCAACGAAAACACTAATTGCTAACATCCGGGTGTAACGCACGCGCGCACTAGCACGTGGGAAATTCAATTCCCTGCAATAAATTATACGTTTGGTGGAAACCCATTAGTTTTTGACAGTACCTTCTCTAAATATTTGATGCCAACATTCCAACATTAATTAGTTGGGCTGGTTTGGAGCGTATGCGGCCCCAGGGATTTTAGTTTAGGCACATACATCGACAAAGGAACCAAACAAAACAATGAAACTGCTTCGTTAGTACAGTAACCGTGATATTGTGATGACAAACAAAACTCATCAGCGCCGCGGTGAGCTACGCGACGACTGGCAATCGAGTAACCTTTATACACGTCATGTCATGGCCTATCTCCAAACGAAGATTTAGTTCCTAAAAGGAAACCCCGTACACTTGAAGCGATAAGAATAATAAACATGGCGCCAAGTCTAGACTTGTCCCAATAAGCGGGATGCCGTTGTTTGCCGATCCTCGAAGCCGGTTCTCGGCAGAGCGCTCTGTGCTTGTTGTGCTGTCTCACGCGACACTTTCAAGTTATTTTTGATGACGAGCTTGCATTTCCTAAATATAACTTTAACGCCCCCACCGCTCCCCACTCGCCCCTCGGCCCTGCCGTGGCCCGTACGCTGCACGTATTATCCCTTTGCCGACGACACTCATACCTTTACAATTGTCTCGCTCTTTATATTTACAACAGATATACTATGCTAGTTGATTCTTATGCTGAGGATGCACGTGTTTATTGTGCTTCTCACAGAAAAGTTAGATACGCGTAGTAAATACACGTATAAGTATTTACGTAGAAGCGAACAATTCATCTTGCTCTAGTTATTAGCTCAGAACACTCAAGTCTAGCTGGAAATGTTTCTGCGCTGTCTATTGACATTGCTAGTAATATGTGGCTTAAATCCCTTAACATGAATTACTCTATAACAAATAATCATAAAAATGTATTTACTTCATAATGTTTCGGCTTTAAATTAATACAATCCAGAGCGCTGTTTGCGTTTGATATCAGGCATCGGTTACTCACCACGATATGGAGTCCCTAATTGAACGCGGCGGCGCCCTCCGAGGTAAATACGATACGCCTAAAATCAAATATCCGGGGTGCTGTATACATTTTCATGTAATTTGTTTTGCAAACTGAAATCGGTCTGTAGGTAAGTGCTAAAGACCTTAATAGGTCTAACTTTTTTTTCAAACATCTTCAGACTTTCAACGCTCATGTGGCGCCAAACTCAGCAACCTGGGGAACATCGCACTTACATCTATAACCGGATAATATACGAAAAGATCCGCGAATAATAAACACCGACAGAAACCCTTCGTTAACAAATTTAAATAAAACATCAAAATGAAATCCAAATCACTTTACTTTTCAAAAAATATGGCTTCCATCCTGAAAATGTACTTTAAGATAACTCGGCAGGTTTCATTGTCTATCATCTGTTGTGTCATTCGCGGTGACTCAATGGATTGAGAGTGAATTGAGTAAGCTGACGTGACACACACTCCGCGACGCGCGGCGAGAATTCTCTCGTATTTGCGCTCATAAGATTAGACAAACAGGGCCGTCGCCGCCACAGATCTGATTTTAATTTACAAGCGCGACGTTTTCTCGAGATTGTGTTGATGTACTGCTTATTTTTTTTTTCACGAGAAAACGATGACACATCGCGTGGTTCGGAGCGCAGGCGCACCTCGCCAACATGCAAGTTCATTTATGAACTGCGCGCGCAAATCAAAGCTTTTCCTTAAATTAACTATTTGATTAAGGGCCTCTGATTGATGATTCAGAGGATACACGAATATAACATTAGTTGATGTGAAACCTAATTGATTACTTTGATACGATGCACTTACTCATCGGAAGCTCAGTGCATTGTCGTGGAAAGATTAAGTAAGGCCTAACGCAGACGACCGATATAGGTCTGGGTAATGTTGGTTTGTGGAAGAAAATACTTCTCTCTTTTGCCAGCTGTTAATAGAATGTGATAAAGACGGAACATGGCGAATTGTTAAACGACTTTAATCGGTATTCTATATGAGGCACAACCACTGACGTCCATGATACAAGTTATACATAGAGGTCAGTGGGCACATGCATGCAGAGATATTGCTGTGTTTTTGAAACACACAGCTCAGACAATAAACATAAAAAGCTATTAAAGTTTGTTAATACGAGTAGCTTAGTAGGTACGTGCATCTTCATCATACTTAAATGTTTTCTCTAAATTTACTTTAGTTAGTCATGAATGGATAGTCAGTAAAACTAATCTATACATCTATACATATAAATAAAATTGGAGTGTCTGTTTGTAATATTAAAATAACCGCTTTTTACTAAGTGCATTTGGATGTATACACGTAACCTATACCGAAACAATATTTTTTAAAAATTTTGTCTGTCTGTCTGTCTGTCCGTCTGTCTGTCTGTCTGTCTGTCTGTCTGTCTGTTTGTTCCGGGTAATCTCTGAAATGGCTGGACCGATTTTGACGGGAATTTCACTGGCAGATAGCTGATGTAACAAGGAGTAACATAGGCTACTTTTATTTTAGAAAAAAAAAATTGGATCTCTCAAAAAAAAATTAAAACCAATGTTGCAGCGCTGCGCCTGATTAAAGTTTGATAGCAACAATCTGCAATGCGTCCCGCGGGATCAGAACGCAGGCTGTTGCCAACGGCTGAGTCTTTGTTAAATACCACGCGAACGAAGTCGCGGGCAACAGCTAGTGTACTTATATAAACATAAAGTATGTTATAAAAGTGTGTTTCAGCTTGTTATAATATATAATGGTTATGTCAACATTTTTAAACCATTTAAATACAGCCTCGAAATGTATTTCTACCAATGAAAAAAACCGGAAGAGGTTATCAATTCGACGCGTATATTTAGTTACTTTATAGTTAATAGAAATATACTCCATGTTGCATTGAAAGTAGTTTTCGTGCTGAGCAAATATGATATCGTGTGGACTGCTACCAGCCATGAACTACCATTTCCAGATAACACTATTTGACGTTTGGGTTCTTCGAAATCAATTTGAATTACATACGAATTAAATTAGGCCAGCACTTGATATTTATTTAATCTGTGTAAACATATTATCGGGACGAGTAGGTACACTGTTATGACCGATAGCATGATATGAAGGTGCGCCACCGATACCGGCCAAATTTAAACGGTTTTCAGTATTATGTAGGTACTAAGATGGCGACACGATAGCTCCCTATATTCATTTATTAGTATCACTTAGTTTTAAAGATGCGATGAATAATTGTGGTTATGATTGTGTGAGAGCTACCGAATTCGCAGGCATAAATATAATGAGTCTAAAATTTCGAATAGCATATTCATTAGAGCATATATGAGTAAAATTCATTATATAAATATAACATTTCTCAGTATGGTAGGTGTAGGTACCTATGTTGAATCAAAATCGCAGCATAAGTAGGTGATAAACTACTCTAAGACTCGCTGGTGAAGTGACTTGACGTGACTTTAAAAGCAATAACCCTAGTCCTTCAATCAAGCAATCACTTGAAACCTAGAATGTTGTTGGTGAAATGTTGCTACGGTGTGGACCGGAGAGGTGCGGCGCCGCTGACCCCCCCGCCCTTGCACCGCCGCGCCGGTGCAGTGCTCGTGGGTGCGGCGGGACACTTGCACAATGCAATGCGCCAGCTAGACAAACACCACCACCGGTGACACTATGCCGAGTCAACCGTATCAATTGTACCAATATATTGATGTTGGTATCGGTATAAAAAAACTAAAACTTTTAAGCATTCTTAAAAAAGAATCGAATACCTTGGACATTCATATAATTATATGAAATCCATTTTGTATCTACTCCGCTTTATGTATCAAATGACATAAAGTCTGAACCTTAACAATTCAGCAAGCTCCTGGTTGGATTAAACAAACAGAATTGTCGCTTGTAAGGGATGAGCTCGCAGCGCGACCGTCCTTGACTTGGCGACGAGGACGCGTCTGCGATCGCGGCGACTCAGCACATTTAACGGAGACTAATTACATTACATACAATTTGTTACCACTTATTTGATCCCTAGCTAAAATATGAATCTCAAACCTAGCTATGGTTGAAATAGTTTAATTGAGAGTTACAGAATATTTACTGAACGCATTTAGTTTCTAACTTTGAGTTTGAGGCCGATAAACTGACATTAAATAAATTGGAGAGTTAGGAGAACATTATGTAGAAGATAAAAAGTACCAAATAAGGATAATACAATTGATTGGCCTGGTCGTTTCCGCGGTGCGTCATTGTCGCCGGCAACAATTGCATTGGTACTAGCATTACGAGTCCCGCGACCTCACCGCCCACTGACTTAGCTACTCGTCACCCATTCGACCGCGCCGGCTGCACAAAGCTGGCGTCCACCGGAAGTAGGTGGGACAGTCCTACGCACTCGCACCTCGTTTTCTCGTCATATCAACTTAACTCCCCTTCTTACGCTACCAGAATCATTATAGTAACCAGTGTTAGTCGAGTTCATTTGGTAGAGCAAAAACTACCAACTCTACAGCATGTCTCTTCAAAAAGTTTACTATTAATAATGTATGTAGGCAGACACCGTTGAAATTATATTAAACTTTATTTACTATACTCATATATGTTCATAAAATATAGAAAGAACAAGAAATGAAATTGCGTAGAGTAAGCGATATCCGTAGAGTACTAGAAGTGTAGAGTCAGCGTGGTGACCGGGACAGCGAATTCCGCCCGGGCCCAGCCCGCTGACGCGCGAGTTTGCCTAATTGGCCACGATCATTCCTCGCCGCTGCTCTACTCTATCGTACGATGACCTTATTATTACGATTAGATTTATGTATGTTTTTGCCAGGTCTGATAAAATAAAAGGCAGCAATAACGTGGACCACAAAATAAATTCTTACCTACTCTAGAAGAAGAAATAGTGGAAACAGACTTTACGTTATTGTCTGTATGAGAAGCGTTACGTTTAACATAGAGACATACCTAGATAGAGTAATATGAAAAACAATATAGAGACGACCCCGTGTCACCAAGTGCTACAAACACAGTAACGCGGGAACAGAGGCTCAAAGTGCGATTAGGAGCAAACACTCGGCCTTTGTCGAAGTAACTAGTTTCTTTCGCTATACTCTGTTCATTTCCTTCCTTCCTTTCGTATAACAACGCTTGGTACACTTTTGGAGAAAAAGGATAGGCGTAAGGATTTCCCTCTGTCACAGTACAATACTTAAAAAGCCTAGATTCTTAAGCGAAAATCCACAGAAGTATCCCTTTTGTTATGGCGGCGGCTTGAAAACTAGCGACGCTCTCGTACTTTCGCTCTGGGGAGCCACTAACAAGCTCTATAGTTTTATTTGTATCCAAATAAAAATAACACATAGTTCCGCCAACGACACGCACTCGGTGATGAGTGCCGGTCTCTGGCATAGATACTGGTGTAATGTACAATTGTAGTTTCCGGTATGTTATTATTTGTTCTATATTCGAGATACTAAACATATTGTATTAAATAACAAGAAATAGCTTGCTCCGCTTATCAGTCACAAATCTACTGATTCTCATTTATAGGAGTAGAAGGGTAAATACATTTTTAAACTTATTTCCTTCTAAACACATATTTTATCATATAGTTTAATACTAATATTTCCTTCAACACCGGCAGCGTAGCCAATATCAGTGATAATTGTAGCGATAAACGCAGCACAGTCTCTACCGTCTATCTAAGAATTGTAATGTTTACCGACCGCTTCTCGGCCGGTATCTAATCAACAGCCGGCCCGACGCGATTACTACTCCAATGTTTAATTTCTTACATTTTCCTGTAATGGTTAGTGCATTTCTGTGAATATCTATGATGTAGACTTTCCATCATAGAAATGGTATTATAAATTCTACATATTGACAATCCAACAAAATTATTTTATACTGACCCCCTTCACTTGTCGTTGTGAATCGCCTTCATGCATTGGGGTGTGGTGAGGGTCGCTCTCTACTCCATTACGACTAAATGTCACCGTCAAATTTAAATTCCTGCCGGCCCCGTAAGGAATGTCTGGTGGGATGGGGTTTTGTTGTCCGTTTCTTTACTGCAAACTATGAATTACAGTGATCCGGCACCGTTTCTAGATGACATTAATACAATTTCACCAATAACTCATTTATTTATAAAAGCTTATTGACGGCGTCTAGTTGTCTTTGTTAAAAGGTGTATCTGGTCCGTGTGACGGCGGGTGATATACGATTTCGCAAGCACGGTGCGACGAGGCCCTTCACCGGTGGCGACAAGCCGCGGCCGCCCGGCACCGCCAGCGCCAAATGTCGCGCCCCCGCGCTACCTGGGACTTGCAAGCCGCTGCGTACCACTCTTGCGCAAGCCGCCACCTTCGCAATAATGTTAACTTACAAACTCTGAAGCCTCTGCAGTTTCTCAATATATTTGAATAAATCTTAAGGTTCTGAAATGAAAACATCAATTGACTGTGCGACGGACACCCATATATCTCTGCACTTATACATGCCTCCAAAGTGCTATCGGTTTTTAGCTCATTTGCATTTAAATTTGTTTAAAAAATTGTTGACGATTAGTCTACATAAACCAAACCTTGCTTTCTAAAATAACATCGCAATGTTCGTGATGGTATTTCTAAAGAAAATACTAAATCACTAAGGTAATGTTTCATAAAGGTTCCTATAAGAGACTGCCAGGTTTAAATCTTCTATTCCTATAGCTAAAGCTGATATCAATGTGTATGTGGAAGTTCTAAGAACATAAATAGGCTTACAATTTATTTATTTATTTATTTATTTATTTATTTGATGGAAGACCAACAGCTAAAAGTAACAATAATAGATACGGGTACAGCATCTGAGAGCCAATTACAGGTCTCCACGTATAGATATAGGGTAACTAGTTGACGTGTGAACTTACATTAAACATTGAAAGATAATCTTAATGGCACTGAACTACGGTAACGTACGGTAAGTAACTTCTGAAAAATAATAAGAAAGTAAAATAACAACAAAACTGCGGTTAAGTCCTACTGGAAAAAATCAAGGCTTAGACACCGCTTCGCTGAATTAATACTGCAAGTGAATATATCCAGATTGTGCTGTTTGCATATCCTATTAACATATCTGCTTGCTCGCACAGTGTATGAGTTCTGCCTATAATTTGTTGTAGCGCGAGGAATGCGTATGGGTGGGTTCAATCTGATAGATTTTTGAGGAACATTAAAAAGGAATTTACTTAGAAGCTCGGGGGAATCAACGTCGTTTGATAGTATTTTTAAGAAGAATAGGAAGTCAGCAATTTCACGTCGATTTACCAGGGGTAAAAGGTGAAAGTTCTTACAAAGATCATTATATTTAGATGAGTGATATGGGATTTTTTGTCGATAGCATAGGTATCTAATAAATCGCTTTTGTATACCCTCAATTCGGTCTATGTATTTATTATAGCAGGGGTTCCAGATCTGTGAAGCGTATTCTAGGTGGCTTCTGACAAATGTACAATATAATATTTTCATGGTCTTAACTTCGTTAAAACACTTGGACATGCGCATGATAAATCCAAGAGCTTTAGAGGCTCTATTGACAATGTTGTCGATGTGGACGTCGAATAGTAGTTTGGAATCATGATGTACGCCCAGGTCACGGACGACATAACTTCTAGGAAGAGTTTGACCCTGCAGGGTGTATGTAGTTGGTAGAAAGTTAACCTTACGAGTATAGGAGATAACAGTACATTTAGAAGGATTAAGGTCGAGTTTGTTAGCGCTGCAGTAATCCTCTAAGCGACTCAGGTCGTGCTGAAGGGCAGTCATATCATCGGGTGACGATATGACGGTATAGATTTTCATATCGTCAGCGAAGCAAAGGAGATTGGAATTTTCAAAGCATGAGTCGATGTCACTCACATAGGCCACAAAAAGCAAAGGCCCGAGCAAAGAGCCTTGAGGCACTCCACTGGGTATGGGAACCCAACTAGAAATGTAGTTGTTTACCACTACAGCTTGCGTCCTATTGTGTATATAGGATGAAACCCACCTAAGCAAGTCTCCACGTATACCCATATGATGTTCTAGCTTAAACAACAGAGTATTATGTTCTATTCGGTCGAATGCCTTGCTATAGTCCGTGTAAACGACATCCACCTGCTTGCCGGCATCCATAGCGCTGGTAATGTAATCATTTATAAGGGTTAGATTCGTCACAGTTGACCGACCTCTCAAGAATCCGTGTTGAAAGGGACTGAAGGAATTAGCAACAGCAGAGTATACCTGATTATAGACCAATCTTTCAAGCATTTTAGTTATAATGCAAAGTTTAGATATTGGTCTGTAATTGGTGACTTCGGTCTTAACTCCTTTTTTGTGAACTGGCGTGATATATGCCGATTTCCAGATTTGGGGTACTACGCCTGTTGATAAGGATTTCCTAAATAAGAGTGTGATAGGTAGAGCTATACTTGACGCACAATGTTTAAGAAATTTAGACGATATATTGTCTGGGCCAGCTGATTTGGTCGTGTCTAATTTTCCAAGTAAAGCCACAACAGCCTCAATACTTACTGATATATGACAGATTTCGGACAATTGGTTAGATGATTGAGATGGTGGTACATGTGCTGAGGTTGAGGGAGTATTATCTAAAGAATTGTTGTTAGTGGTGTGATCTAGAAACATAGAATGGAAGTACAGAGAGAACGCGTTACATATAGAGTCGCCCTCACTTAGAACTTTATCATTTAATTTTAACGAACTTGGCATTGCATTAGATTTTAAACGATTCTTAACAAAGGCCCAAAAATTTCTAGGGTTTTCTTTAATAGATTTCTCGGTTAAATTTAAATATTCATTGTAACATGTAGATTCCATACTTTTTACTTAATTTTAATCAAATATAGTACGTTCACATCGGCCGACGCTAGCTATTCGCTCGACATTCCGGACCGATGGCATCATCAATTTGTGGACATGTTCTTTATTGATTCGACAGGAACATGACACCCGCTGTATATGACTCGCAATGCGCCGGGTCGCGGGATGTTATTCTCCAGTATCTCAAGCACAATCCTTTTTACGTAGTGTTTCGGTACGTAAGCGTCGTCCATCCATCTCGCGCCACAGATTTTATAAATTTATAAGATCGGGACATCTTGTTTTCTCGATGGCGTTACGATTGCATTAAGAGTTCCCGCTTACCCTACAGTTCTCTGCTCTATCGAGGCGGGACATTTGCAGCGGTGCTCTAGCGCATGTTATCTGTCTAATTGGCAATATCGTTTAACTGATAGGGCTCCCAGCTGCACAGTATTTAAATTGTCCAGCAACATTATTTTAGAACTCTATAACAACGAGACGAAACCGTCATAAAAAAAAATCAAATGGGCCATAAGCCTTATTCTTTAAGGCCTTGCATAGGATGTGATAAATAACGGCTTTCAAGATTTTGCCAGTCTCAAAGGTTTTTTGCGGTAAAGTCCAAAGCTTCGAGTGAGGATGCACGTCCCCGCCGGCAACTCGTCGGCGCGCGGAGATAGCTCGCGTTCTTTAAATAATACATTATGAGCTCTCGAAGAATTTCAATTTTATTCCCCTTGCTTTTATACTGGGCAATGCGGACTAGGCGTCGCCGGGCCGCTCGAGCCTCGATTAACTGCCGCCCGCTATGTGACGCAGTACGCGCAACACGCGTAATCAAACCAACGGAGGTGGGCTCCAATAACAAAAGACAAACATGTCTCCAACGGGAGTGGATAATTTCATTTGCACCTTATCTCAGTGGAATTATGAATATTCATGACACAAATAAATTGTACCGAATAAAAGTAATTGTCGCGATATCGAGGTTATGATATGCGTCTCATACTCATACAATCAAAGGACCATACATGTGTTTAGGCCGGGACCGAACGGTTGCAGCCGGGCAGGCCCTGGAGCGGCCAGGCTCCGCACGGTACAGAGACGATCAATCACCGGCACATTTCCACGATACGATAGTGCTTTGCATTCGCCCCTCGAATAGTAAAATCGTTCTACGCTCACTGCCTCACGCTCACTTACACTCAATTGAAGGGGGAAACAATTGGGAAAACTGACGAGTCGCGTTCCGCATGTAAATAATTTGAAACACTAGTTCCCGTGGGGTGCATATGATAACGCTTCGGGATTAAGATTCACCATTTCAATAGATTATTTTATAAATATATAAGGAAACTAGCAAACCTGGCGAACTCCGTTTCGCCACCAGATGAATGAATTTTCTTTGCTATAAACCTCACGGAGCCCGAGACCTTTCCAACGAATGCAAAACCGTGGAAATCGGTTCGTGCGTTCTGGAGTTATAGCGTCAGGAAGGAAAACCCGACTTATTTTTATATAGTAGACTAGCAAACCTGGCGAACTCCGTTTCGCCACCAGATGAATGAATTTTCTTTGCTATAAACCTCACGGAGCCCGAGACCTTTCCAACGAATGCAAAACCGTGGAAATCGGTTCGTGCGTTCTGGAGTTATAGCGTCAGGAAGGAAAACCCGACTTATTTTTATATAGTAGATTAAAACCACCTAATGTAGAACTAATGTAAGACCAATGAACACATAGTTTGCAATAAATGTTTGAGTTTGAGTTTGAAAATAAAGCGAATTCTACAGATTTTATCGAGTGTATATTATGTTTTTACGTAATGTAAATGTGTCAATGTGTAGTATTCGCGTATATATAAGGAATCAATACATATATAAAGAAATAATTAAAAAGATAAACAGACGCGTACATCTGAGGAGCCAATTTAGGTTACAAATTCTTAGTAAATTTTTATCTTTCTCTTATTAAATTTCAGAATGAAAATAACAGAAGGATTAAGATCGTCAAACTTTGATTAACCCAACGTAGTTTTAGCGATTTTTCAGTTGTTTCCCGTTAATACTGTTTTTTTTTCTTGCTAATGTTTAATTAAGGACGAAGCGCGACGCGGCCGGGTTTGTAAATTAGGTAGGTACGTCTCCCTGGTGTCACGAGGCAAAATTCGTTGTTGCACAAGCACAGTGTACAAAGTGTTCAAAATTCAAACATTTCAAAATGATAATATTCATACACTCCATAATTTTTACTACAATTATATAATAAAAGTATAAACCTAACCATTTTGGGATAATATTATAATGATTTATCTAGGAACGGTGATATTATAATATAACTGTTCCTTTGTATTGAGAAGAAAAGTACCCGAATTCACTATGATAATCCATTTCGAAATATAAACAAATACAAGCTAAAAATATTCATGTTACAATGTAAAAAACATGCAAACGACTGAGAAAGCATGAATAGAAAATTATTAGAATAGCCGATACCGTTCATGGGCTACCTGCAAATTACCTGCAACATTGCCTTCTACTTCCGGCCGCCGACGACTTGCCGAGCTTTTGTAACATTGCTTTATACTAGGCTGGTTAATTTTACCAGAATTTAAATCAGTTTTACACATACGGATTACAGATCACGACGTTCACTTTGAGACGTCGTGACGCTCCCTGAAAGCCGTTGCGATGCTCACTAAAGGCAGCGCGACGCTCACTATAAAATATAAGGACGCTTACTATAAGGCATCGCAACGCTCATTATAAAATAGCACGAGCTCATTAGTAGGCGCCGCCACAGGCGTTACAGGCTGGATCGCAAAATGTCGATGTCAAGTAATATAACTACAGATTGTGGTTAACACTTTGAATCGATTCTTAGGATGACTGTTGTCGCAAACGGTCTGATTGGAAGGTTTTACAGGCAACTTAAAGGCGTGATCATATTCCGTGAGCCACCCAGTTGAGCAGAGGTTTTGCCAATAGGCTTGTTGGCTATATGCATTGCCTGCAAAGGTTACCTACAATCGTCAGGTGAACAATTACGTCTACTTATCCTGTGTATAAAGTTAATACTGAAGATAAGTGCCTGGTGAACAGATGAGACACAATTCACGCCTAGCTTGAGGACCCCTTGAACTTGCCCGAACTATGTATTCTGTAAGTTATTTATGTTATGTTATACCACCATAGTTCGCTCACAGCCCGCCCACTGTAACGCACTTTGATACTCACAGCACACAATGGCTGCCCACGTGTCCATACGACTACTCCAAGTTAAAGCAAACGAAACGTACCTATATACACGAATAAGAATGTTTTAAACCAGTTGCTTTTAATTGTATCATGGACCTCGTTTCTGCGAGACACTCGTCGCATGGGATGCAAACACTCGCCGACCTTTAGAGCCTTTGGACAGGTATCGAAGTGCAACCTCTGCGATGCGTGCGAGTAATTTGCCTTTCACGAAAGTGCACGAGGAGCCAGTCGGCCTACTCACGATATGAGAGCAGGCAGAAAGCAAGTTTATAGGGCGAGCTGCGTGCGGGGGGAGCGCACCTCGCCTCGGCCGCGGCGGGCCCGCCCCGCGACGCCCGCGCCACCCCCCGCGCCCTACGCTCCCAGCCGCGACCGGTCTTTCTACAGCTCGCCGATGCAGTCCGGCCAGTCAGCCGATGGCAGCGCGTCGTCGTGTACTAGCATCGCGCGTCGCACCCCGCGTGCCCCGCACACCTTCACTTACATTCGCGCAATATTCAGTGAGACGCGGGTGATCACGACTGAAGCGTTTACTCGTGAAACTTCAAAAAATCTTAGTGAGTGCACTCTGTGAGGAGCAATAGTGATATTGTATAAAAACTTGATCTGTGGTGCATTGTTGTGAAGCCGGCTCACCTCGTGTGCGAGGCCGGTTCCGTGTGCGGAGTGCGGAGTGCCGACGACCACAGTGTCTGTGTGCCGCTGCCGCCCGGCTAGTGCTTTCTAAACGAGTCCCGACAGAAAATGCTAGTGTGCATACTATCCCTGCAATAGTGTGAAACATTAGGAAACTTTCTGAAAGGTGAGCGCCATCCATCATAAGCGGTGGACCGTTAGACAAAAATGGATTGCTTTGAACCAAATGCTAATCCCTTACACATGGATGTACCACACTAAGCGAGTACCTCAGCCATTATCTTTTCCAACTAGTTATAACAACTTAAATAAAGTTAGCATGCCTGCAACTATTAAAAAGGCTCAAGTCTATGAATCATCATAAATTCTGCTCTGATAGACTTGTTATTTAATAACGTTCATTAAGTTCTTTAACGTAACATGAACTATGCAAGTCCTGGTCCAGGCAATGACTACAATTATTCAATAATAAACGAATATAAATGACAAGAGAAATTTCATTATTACCTGCCAATCGTGTGTCAGTGTACGCTCACATGTCCGCTAGTGACACAGCATCGAGCTTTAATTTCAATGAAAAATGTCTTATTTCAAAATCTCGGTGCTCCTAGTAGATAGCCAGCTAGGCGAGTACTTAAAAAGTAGTCCACTCCAGTAATGATGTCATAATTACTGAGTGAGTACAACAAGAAGGTAGCCAAATCTACTACTACAGCAGACTCAGATAATTCCCAACAACCTAGAGATCGATACCATGACCATAAGTGATAGCGATAGATATTTTTACTAGTTTCTGAGGGAGACGCGATTGAAAAGTTACATAAACATTAACGCACTCCAGTTCCTCACTAGGATGTAACAAAATGGGCAGACAGCAATACTTCCATTTATAAATCACAGCAGTCAGAGCAAAGCGATCTAAAGATAAACTAACACCGTACAAAGTCAAGTGGAACCTCTCGAGGCCACCGGCGAGTATTTCACGTTAAGTAAGGTTCGTTTTAAAAACCATTGCTGCTGCGGCGTAGTGAAGAGCAGACATAAATAAATACAATATATGAGAAATTTTTTTACAGGTCCTTGCTAAAGTCATAATATAAATTAAACTAAGTGACATATCCTGGGTCATCTTTAAGCATAAATTTATATCTAGGTAAATCTAATGGTTGCCTCGGGATGAGCTAAACGAATTGCAGGCAAAACTAGATTTAAAATGAAGAAGAAGCAAAAGTAGTACATTACATGTAAGTATAAAGTAGGTGAGATAGAGAGATGAGCATAAAGCGCTTCGGTTGCTCACGAAGCCTTTTTATCGCTGCATCATCAGCTTCGGCCACTGCCAACTATACCATTCGCTCTGCGAACCAATGTACTCGTACACGATCTAACCTACTCCTAATAAGCTGTAGGTACCGTAAGAGTGCTTATTTTTTGTTAATTTTACATCCATATTTAACTACGATGATGATAATAACACAAATGAAAACGATTGTTAAAACGAAATTCTAATCAGATCAGAGAATATAAGTCCCCAATTTATAAAACAATATTTTAACTAAAACAGCAAAAAAAGTTCCGAATAAGAGTATTTGCAACGAACAGAATTTCTGAATTCTGCCCTTTGAGACAAAACTAGCTGAGGCTTGCTGACAGAGCCTTGCTTGGAAGCAGCTGCAGCTGTATTATTTTCTTATAACTTCTCATTTCAGAAAGTTTGTTTTATTACCAAGCATAAAAACGTATCTACTTCTTTCTCCGCTTGTTCAAAAATTTCGGACGATGAGTAACGATTACTAAATAACATTCATGATAAGCGCTATTTTTTTTCCTAGAGGTGGGTTGTTGTGTGGATTTATAAGTAAATTAATTGTGTTCATATTGAATAAGCTCAAAGCAGAGAACGACCATCAATACAAATAAATGTTGCCGGGTTGAAAAATCCTTATAATTTGACGGTATACAATCACAAAAATATAAATAAGGTTATTTCTCAGAATCTTTGACCTTATTTCAATTAAATAATAATATAATATCGCCACACGGACACACCAACTTTACGGTCACATACTAAGCAACGCTTGTATTATGGGTACCGTGCAGGGGACTGAGGGCGAACTCAGTAGATAATCCTTATATAGATGTTAAACATCCATGACTCGAGTACAAACATTCGTGCTCATCATACGGAGTGTGTTCCTACCAGTCACATATTTTAACGAATCGTGCGACATGAGCTATGTGCTTCTAATTAAAGAGAGGAGGGACACTTACAACCGGATCGATTGATATCATGGTATTGCAGAGTCATACGTGTATTCACTAAAGTGATGCTCACCAAGTATATGTACCTCTGGACTTGCTAAATTTATTTTTTACTTGACTAAAAGAGGAATTAATATTCAGACTATTATCCATAATTAACCTAATTTTGTTGTGATTTTTAGAAGAAAACTAAGTGGCTATCAGAAATATTATGTCCATGATGCTATTACGAATCCATTGATTGCAATGGCTGTGCTACTTTTCGTCTGATATCAGTAGATACACGTCTTTTTCCTCGAAACACCGTGCGTTATAACTTTTACTTATAGTCTAAACAATAACAAAGTTATTAAAATGCTGCACTAATATGAAGTAGATATTGGAATGTAGAAAAACAAAACCTAGGTACTATAATACAAGCAGCACATTGAAAACCTGCACTCCAATGGAAGAGACAGTAGATCCCGCTCTCATGACTTAAATAGCCCAATCAAAAATTGACTATCTACCTCAATATACGTTCCAATGCCGAGTATCTTTTAGAATATAAATCATGCAAATCTAATCTATGTTCCCAGTAGCGCCAACAAACTACAGAAGAAATTCATCGCCACTCCAACAATATTATGTTCATCCTAAATTGAATGAACTAAAATCCTTCCGTCTTTAAACAAACTCTAACGAAATATCGGTTTCAAACGGTTCAGTAAATGTGGAGTTCTCAAAAACTATTTTCTTATAAAATATCGGCCCGGAATTGGTCCGCGTAGCAAGTATCTATTGATAGCATTCAAAAATGCTGAAATTTAAAATCCTTTTTTAATAGTATAACATTCAGGAAATAACAAAACATAACACTATTATAGTACAAAGTGCTTCAAAATAAAGTGCTGGAACGCCTAGATAAAATACGGATGTCCATAATATTAAGTACCTATTTTAATAACATGATATGAAAGGATGAAATGTAAGGTATTTTTTTAAAACGACTGTTGGTTGAAACTACTTTGATAGCGTCGTTTGTTGCCCTGACCATTTAACGTTTCTCGGTGGACGGCTGATGCCCATTCAACTCTATTATTATACCTAGGCACGTTACTAGTAGAATGTTACTGACGCCTGTGATCGGGGCATCCACAATAAACAGTCGGGAACTGAGATAACAACCAATATCGATGTGCCTTAAATCGATGAATTTCCAATTTCACTGTCAAGAAGTAAGTAAATGGCAATTGTAAAATCGTCACTTTTGTTAATACATTTCGAGGCATGTTATGTAATGTCAACTCTAACAAAAGACTCAATACACATTTCCAAAAGGCAAGTGCCGACTGCCGATAATATTGTTACGTGCGGGGGTAATTAAATGCCGATTACGTGAAAATTACTTTAATCGCTCTCCACACAGAAGGCAAAAATAGTATACACCAGTACACTAACTCGTTAAACACTCAAACAACAATACACCAAGTCACTTTGAATCACAGTAGTCCACAGTATTCGCTAGAGTCGCCGGTATAGTCTTCTTAGTTCGCTTCCGAGAGATATGTTCACAATCGCTTTCAAATAGAAACTGTCTCGTCGCTGGCCCTGCACACTATTTATAATCCGAAAATAGCGAGGGTGGATCTTTCCAGAAAGGTGTCGATAAAAACCCACTAAACAGAAATGTTCCATAAGGAAAATGAACCTTATGTACACGGTAATAAGGAGGCGCTAGAATGTTCTAGTGTACGTAGCTGTATTCGTCTAATCGGTATTATTCCGAGAACTCGTAGTTCCAGGAATTGCATTGTCCTCGCCTTTTGTTTACTAATAATAATTTTAATAAAAATAATATGAGGTATATTCCGGAAGCCGGTTGCAACATTGTTGACGATTCTAGATCTTTCTTCACAGATCGATAGGGGACCTTGGACCCAACAATGCGTTTTTGTTTCTAGAAGCTTCGATGACTATTTCTCGAGTTATCGATACCTCTTTTATACGCATCGTAACATTACCCCCCTCTTAGTCATGCTCGTTCCGAGCATTATTCGAGCCATGATATCGCGCTAACCGGTCCACATGGACTACCTTTGGTTTTCCTCTAAGTCCCTTCTTGATGCGGAAGGTAACATCATTGATCCTTGTAATGACGGTGTACGGTCCTTCCCAGCGAGCTTGAAGTTTCGGAGACTTTCCCTTTTTGCGAAGCGGATTATGAAGCCACACTAGTGTTCCTTCCTCAAACCCGTTGGTGTTCGAATTCCGATCGTACCGGGTCTTCATCCTTGTACTAGTCTTAAGATTATTCTCCCGTACTCTTCTGTGTACTTCATCCATCTGGTTTTGAAGTTCACTCACATAGTCTGTAACAGGCTTAGGACTATCGGGTGGCGTGCCTGTTATCGCATCGACTGGGAGCCTTATTTCTCGACCGAAATTTACCTTGGCCGGAGTATGTCCCGTACTATCATGCACCGCAGATCGATAGGACATCAGAAACAGCGGAATGTATTGGTCCCAATCTCTCTGATGATCGTCCACGACTTTAGCCAAGTAGTTCTCTAAGGTCTGGTTGAACCTCTCGACCATTCCGTCTGACTGCGGATGCGCTGGAGTCGTACGGGTCTTATTGATTCCCAGCAGTTTGCACATTTCCTGAAATAAGGCAGACTCAAAATTCCGCCCTTGGTCTGAGTGAAGTTCCATGGGTACGCCATATCGACAGAC
The DNA here is from genome assembly GCA_905333125.1 of Pheosia tremula. Classification (NCBI taxonomy): domain Eukaryota; kingdom Metazoa; phylum Arthropoda; class Insecta; order Lepidoptera; family Notodontidae; genus Pheosia; species Pheosia tremula. Next base: position 47,128 of record HG995403.1, on the reverse strand, counting down.
CACTTCCTGGACCAGTTTCTTCGCCACAGTTATAGCTTCTTGATTCGGTGTCGCAAAGACTTCGGGCCATTTAGTGAAGTAATCTTGCACTACTATGATGTACTTGTTCCCATCATCCGTCATTGGAAAAGGTCCAGCAACATCAATGGCGATGCGCTCCCATGGCGCTCCAACATTGTACGACTTTAATTTTCCCCTGCTTCTTGTCTGCGGGCCTTTCACTGAAGCACAAGCAGTGCACTTACGGCACCAATCCTCGACATCTTCCCGACAACGGACCCAGTAGAACCGTTGTCGCACTTTAACCAGGGTCTTCTTGACTCCAAGATGCCCACCAGAAACACCATCGTGAATGTGCCGCAGAAGAGAGGCCACCTTACTCCGAGGTACTACGACTTGCATGGTTACTTCTTTCCCGTCGTTGGACTCCCATTTTCTACATAGTACACTGTCTTCCAGAGTCAAGCTGTCCCACTGAGCCCAATAGCTTTTGGTGGTCGAACTATGAGCAGACACATCACTCCATTGGGGTTTGTTTCCAAGTCGTTTCCAGTCCAGTATAGGTCGAAGGTCATCGTCCTCTTCTTGGGCCTTCTCCATGTTAGTTCCAGTCCATTCGACATCAAGTCCGTGTGTCCTGATGACTTTAACCTCTTCTCGTACTTCATTCTTATGACAGTGCTTGCAGTCTTCGGCACACGGTCGTCGTGACAAAGCATCGGCGTTGCTATGTCCTTTGCCACTTCGGTGTTCTATTACAAAGTGAAATTCCTGTAGTTGCTCGAGCCATCTAGCTACTTGACCTTCTGGGTTCTTGAATTGTAACAACCATTTTAACGCAGCATGATCTGTTCTTATAGTAAACTCCCTTCCTATAAGATACTTCTGAAAATGTTGTAGGGTCTTCACCACGGCGAGTAGTTCACGGCGAGTAACACAATAATTTCTTTCTGGTTTGGAGAGTGACTTACTGAAATATGCTATAACAACTTGACGATCTCCCTGTATCTGTGATAAAACACCACCTATTCCTGTGTTACTGGCGTCTGTGTCCACGATGAATCTTCCTTCTCTATTTGGGTAACCCAAAATAGGGGCTTCACATAACCGTTGCTTGAGTTCACTGAAGGCTTCCTCACAAGTCAGGTCCCAGATAAAATCGCGTTTCTCTTCTGTAAGTCGATGCAACGGTTTTGCAATGTCCGAGAAGCTCTTAATGAATCGTCTGTAATATGCGCATAATCCCAGAAAGGCGCGCATTTCTGTTTTGTTTCTTGGGACAGGCCATTCTTGGACAGCTTTTATTTTCTCTGAGTCAGTTTGAACTCCTTCCGTTGAGATGACGTGTCCGAGGTAACTGACTTCCTTTTTAAAGAGAGCGCACTTCTTTGGACTAAGTTTAAGATTAGCCTCACGGATACGCGTGAACACTCGTTCCAAATTCTTCAGGTTCTCCTTGAAGCTACGACCCATAACGATTACGTCATCAAGGTAGACCAGGCACACTTCTCCGAGTAAACCCACCATCACTCTTTCCATGAGGCGCTCAAATGTGGCTGGAGCATTACATAACCCAAAAGGCATAACATTAAATTGCCACAATCCGTTTCCAATTCCAGTGCTAAATGCTGTCTTCTCTTTGTCTTCCGGGCTTAATTCAACCTGCCAATAGCCACTTTTTAGGTCGATTGTTGAAAACCATTTCATACCACTGAGCATGTCCAGTGTGTCGTCAATCCGAGGTAAGGGATAGCTGTCTTTCTTTGTGACGTTATTCAACATCCGGTAATCCACGCAAAACCTTGTACTGCCATCCTTCTTCTTCACCAGCACCACGGGTGATGACCATGGACTCGTAGAAGGTTCAATTATTCCGTTATCAGCCATATCCTTAATCATATCTGTCACCTCCTTTTCTCTTGCCCATGGTATGCGTCGTGGTCTCTGTTTTATAGGCCTGGCGTCGCCTGTGTCGATCCGATGTTTTACGAGCCCCGTCCTTCCACAGTCATTTCCTGTAGCAAATATGTCGCTGAATTTCAGCAAGAGCTCTTTGGCTTGCTGCAGTTCTGTTGCCGATAAATTCTCCTTAGAAGATTCCAGTAGTTGCTGGATGTGATCCTCCTTCAAATGGGTACCATTCTGTTTAACCGTATCACTATTTAATCGTCTCAGGTACTTTACTTCCTCACATCTTCCAACCACACTATTCTTCTTCAGGTGAACTTCTTCAGTACCAAGGTTAAGAATTCTCACCTTAGTAATTCTGTTCGACATTAGTAAAGTCCGTGCTGTAATTAAATGTGGGTAATTTCCAGTGTCTTCAACAATGAGGCATCTTCTTTGTTTAATATTTCGAGGAAATTTCACTATTACCAAATTTTCTGATCTCGGAGCCAGTGTAGTGTCCTTCAAGCAATAAATATTGCACGGGCGTGATCCTTGCAGACAAACTTCTTGGTCAGGAAACCTTAACACTCCTTTAGCAACATCCAAAACACAATGCTGATTCTTCAAGAAATCCAGCCCCAAAATACAATCGTCGGTAATATTAGCAATCAGCACTGCCTGTAGATACACTCGGTCACCAATTCTAAACTTTACGTCTGTTTCGCCGAGGACGGAAACTGGCTGGCCAGTGGCTGTCTGAAGATGACATTTTGGAGATCGTCTATTCCACATTATGGTGCGTCTCAGTAGCTCTGGTCTCACAATGGTACGTGATGCTCCGGTATCCACTGTTAAACTACATGATTTATTATCTACGGTGCCCTCGAGGATCAGACTATTCCCATTAAAGACTTGAGTTATGGTCACTGTAGGGGCTTTATGATGACCAGCCAGCGCCCGCCCCGCGGCCCTGGCGACTTTTAGTTTAACGGAATGTCTTGATCGTCTTGGGTCGCGGAGTCCTTGACCCTTCTCTTTTTCTTAGGGCATTCAAGCCGAATGTGCCCCTTTTCTCCACATTCATAGCACGTGGGGACAAACCGAGACTTTTTCTCTTCTGGTATCATGGCTCTAACTTTATGTAGCCTCGTGTCTTGTTGCACAGCTTCCACCTCAAGAGCATGAGCAAGTGCGTTCTTCAAGGACTGGTGATGTCCCAATTTTACAGCACCTCGAACTTCGGAGTTTCTTATGCCAACGACAAATGCCTGCAGCAGGTTCACCTCGATAACTTCTGGTGCTGATGAGTAAGCCCGACGAACCAACCTTTCAATTTCCTGGGCCCACTGCTGGAGGCTTTCACCAGCCTTCTGTGATCGCTCACGGAGTTGCACTCGGTAGACATGTTCCAGGTGCTTATCACTGTAGCGCGTGTCCAATGCTTCCATTAGTGTCTCCAGCGTCCTTCTTTCAAGCGGCAAGTTTTCGAGGATTGATAAAGCATCCCCACGTAGAGCGAGCGTAAGAGCCATAAAAGATTGCTCTTTGCTCCAGCAATTACCACTTGCAAGTACCTCAAACTGGTACTTGAACGCTGACCACGATGAAGTCCCATCGAAGCGTGGTAGGTCAAGTTTCGAAGACGATGGTGAAGCCACTGCAATAGTCCCATGTGTTTTCAATTTTATGACTTCCTTATTTAGTTCTTGCACGCGGTCTTCTAGGTTCCCTGTCTTCATGGTTACTTCTTGGAAACGGCCTTCGAAGGTTTCATTTTTAAGGGAAACTATTTGCAACTGATTTTCGAGTATTTTCACCTTTTCCCCAAGAGCAGAGATACCTGCGTCGATTTTTCCCATAACAGCTTCTTGGTTGACCTGTATTACCTGGAGCTCCTGCCGACTGGCTTCTTGATTAACCTTCATCATTTCCTGCATACAAGCCATTTTCTGATTGGCCTCTTGATTGGCCTGCATCAATTGCTGCATAGAGGCTAGCAGCGCTGACAGGTTCGCGTCCGGTGAGTATACTCCTGATGCTGTCGCTGTTCCCGCCGAAATATCAACATCATCCCGATGCTCTTCTTCACGGTTCCGTTGACGCGCAGCATCCATTTCCACTTGCCGTCTGGTTCGTGGGGTACGTCCTTCGTCTTCACGTGGTAGTAACGGCATTCCGCTTCTGACACCAATTGTTACGTGCGGGGGTAATTAAATGCCGATTACGTGAAAATTACTTTAATCGCTCTCCACACAGAAGGCAAAAATAGTATACACCAGTACACTAACTCGTTAAACACTCAAACAACAATACACCAAGTCACTTTGAATCACAGTAGTCCACAGTATTCGCTAGAGTCGCCGGTATAGTCTTCTTAGTTCGCTTCCGAGAGATATGTTCACAATCGCTTTCAAATAGAAACTGTCTCGTCGCTGGCCCTGCACACTATTTATAATCCGAAAATAGCGAGGGTGGATCTTTCCAGAAAGGTGTCGATAAAAACCCACTAAACAGAAATGTTCCATAAGGAAAATGAACCTTATGTACACGGTAATAAGGAGGCGCTAGAATGTTCTAGTGTACGTAGCTGTATTCGTCTAATCGGTATTATTCCGAGAACTCGTAGTTCCAGGAATTGCATTGTCCTCGCCTTTTGTTTACTAATAATAATTTTAATAAAAATAATATGAGGTATATTCCGGAAGCCGGTTGCAACATTGTTGACGATTCTAGATCTTTCTTCACAGATCGATAGGGGACCTTGGACCCAACAATGCGTTTTTGTTTCTAGAAGCTTCGATGACTATTTCTCGAGTTATCGATACCTCTTTTATACGCATCGTAACAATATTATTGATTAGTTAGATCATTGATCTCTTTTAAGAGAAGAAGGCAAAAGTATCGATGCTGAAGCACAACCTTAATTCGTGGAAATTGCATGTTAAAGCATTGGTAAGTAAACTGTTAGTATACCAATTTATAAAAATAAATAATCGTGGTCGGTTAGCCGAGTTCCTAGAGCCTCCTTTACCTTAGCTCGTAAGAGTAACACGAGTAAATAACCTAGAACACACTTGAATACCAATAGTTAAACTTTCCCTAAAGTGATTAAAATAGTATACATGTCGGAATAATCGAATGAGTAAAGTAATGTGATTTCAATTGCGTAAGTAATGTGTTATATCGTCGGGTGCTATGCGCCTCAGCGGCGCGTTGAATTATGTTAAGTTCATCGGCCGCGCCTCGGCCGCAGCGCCTCGCTATAAACAAACGCTAGTTGCCGCAACACCCGAAATCGATTAATGCCTTAACCCAAATCACTGCACTATATGTAGATAATAATTGTACATCGTTTAATAAACTACTACCTACCTGACAGCAAACCCATCAGCGTCACTATAATAAACGTACTGAAGTTTTTTCTGACAGCATAGATTCCGAAAAAAGATATGGTTTTGTATTGAATTCAAAATAGCTTATATTTCTATACTAAGGGGCATGAATGATAACGTGGATAAAAAATTACGTGACCGTTTATTTATTTTTATTACATTATAGGCAAGTATTTGATATCGATCTCACCTGGTTGCCGTTAAAGCAGAATGAAGACTTATAATTTTGTATTCGCTGATCTCGCGATGATCAATAATGAGTGGGACCCAAAGCATTATTTTCGCTGCCCGTTGCAGTAGCCATTAATCTACTGCCGTTAATTGATGTCAGCATAGGGTATTAATTTGGCGAGCAGTATTGATTGACATTGTATTGTTTAAGGTACATATATGCTCAGCTATAAATGCCCATGTATGAGGCACGTAGATCGGCGCTAGGCGCGCGCGGCACCTCGATAGGCATACAATCCAACATCAAGTAATGTCTCCATCGCACACAGACGCGCCAAGTGGCGACACGGGCCCCGCATGTGCCTGTTTGTAAACAGACGCGCCTGTCGGTGTGCGTCCGCGCAGCTGCCACACCCTCCTCCCGCGTCCCGCGCCGCGCGCGCCTCCCAAACACATAGCTCTTCTGTACTTATTTGCCTGCCTGGCTGTAGCTTGCGGACCGGGATGTTTGCCTGCATACCTGAGCTCGTTCCACGCTAACATTCATTCTTTACACACACACTTTAACAAAATAACAGTCTAGTAAATACTACCTGAATGAGACATTTCTGTATAATGCATAACAGACTCGGAGAAATGTAGGTTATCGCTCATAAACATTAAGCTTATAGATCATGGTTCATAATGTTAAAAATATTTGATCTCCTCATTAGATCAAATTGGGTTGAGGCAATGAGTTAATTCACAGAACAGTGGTTTCGTTATTGGCATTTACGGTAGACGGCGGCTAAGGTTAGGCCGATGACCCTCGCTCCGCGCTGACATCATCTCTAGTTCCTTACGTCTTGTCGATACAGATATTATGCCTCAGCGTGCGTTTGTAACATTTGTTTTTTTTAACAAAACTTATTAAGGTGGATGTCTGGATTATAATTTTTAGTGACTATATTGTCTGAGATAGGAGATGTTTCACCGAGTTTCATTAGCTTACATCAGTGTAATGTAAACAGCGAGGTGCCGACACCTGGCGTTACGTGTGAAATCGTAACATAAACAATGGCGGCGCGTGTCTCAGGCTGTTTTTCATACACTAGGCTATACGCCTGACCTACATCGATATATTCACCAAGTAATGAGCTTTGGTTAATGTAAGCTCATGTACTGGGCTACATTACCATGCAGCACTGGGTTTATCATTGAAACAACTAGGCAAAGCTATATGGCAGTTTTGGGCATTACTGACCTCAACAAAGATAAAAATGGCAAAAATAGTATTTAACGCACGTAGCACATATGAATCCGCATGAATGGTGTTGAAATTGCATCAATAATTGGACGCTCATAGATCGCTGACGTTGTGAAAGGCAGAGGTATAGGCAATGCGATGTTTTAGATACTTTCCAATAAAACGTAGCCACAACAAGCCTAAGATAGGAACCTGTGGACATTGCGCAACATTGGGATTTAAATACGCTATAAATAAACGAACATTTCGAAATATATTTTAGAGGAACAAGGAAGATTTTCCAGCCAGGTGGGTGGTATGCCTGGCTGATCGCTATGTCCCACGGTTATTGGCAGGTTCTTCTAGATGTTACGTTCTCCGAAAACTCTCATAGTACGTTACAGAATTGTATGGAGAATCCTCTATTCCTCTTCCTTCTCCTCCTGCATCAGCAAGATTTATAAGGTTGCTAAATGATTGTAATTTCACATAATTAAAATACATATAATACAATATCATCAACATATATATCTTTAAAATGATGTTATTATTACTAAAATAAGACAATACGGGACAGATAAAATATGAAAACTAAATAATAATGTGAGGCAAACCCTTCTGACTAAATGTGAATGAATATCCTAAAATGGAGTTATAATCAAACGATTATCTGCCGGCGCTTGGGCATGGAACAAAGGTGCACACGTGAGTCAGCACTGACGTCACGTGACAGCAGCGCCTGCGCATGCGTGCGGAACCAACTGTTGGTGACCCGCAGAGCCTAGCGGCAGTGGTGCACATCAGCTGCTCACGTCTACCTACAGTCGATACTGACACGTAAAGACTTAACGAAGAAGCACATTTTAATTTTCAAGGAATACCTTATGTTGTATGCGATCGCTTTGAAGGTAATAATAATGTTGATAAACTCCATGTGACCTTCGCCAACCTACATGGGCCAGCATGGCCGACTATGGCTAAAGCCCATTAGCAGGGCTTTAGCCATAGTCGCCCACCCTCACATTGAGAAGTTTGTCCGGTGCGATGCCAAAATGTTCGGCCCATATTACATTGGGATCAAATAGATACACATACTTTGCACTGCATTGTAAATCCGCCTACTGCTTGGGTGTTACATGTGTGATGATGTTTTTAAATACTGTATAAGCTGTGCCGAGCTAAATTCATCCAAGTCCATTGGTATTCAACATTCAATTGTATGTTTCTGTTTTGTTTAGTGTCAGGAATACTCAACCAGTAATATATTACCAATAATGAGTGATGACACCAATTTTTACAAGTGCAATAATTAGTACTACTAATAATTCGTCAAAAATCCTTCGCAAAGTCATACTACATACTATTGGACGAAAACCGTTTGTCGATAGATTATGGAGAGACGTAAGATAATGTTAAACGAGTTCAATCATGGTGAACTTATTACTTTAATCCAAACAATGGTATATTTTATGATACCCTTCATAAAGTACATTTTATCCATTCTTCCATAGCACACGAGAATGCGTAATTATATCCGGGATCTAAGCAGAGACTGAGCCCCAGCAGAATTCAAGTATGGTTGCATAATTGGCCGGCGAGACTCAAAAAATCGTCGACTGCTTGCAAATCTCTCCGACGATGCCCCCCGTACCCCGTTCCCCACCGCTAACTCCTGTCTCTTGCTACCTGAACCGGCGAGGCGGCTGTAAGATTGCACCTTTGGAAGTTTTAGTTGTTAGTTTACAAAAGGAATATTATGTAAATGCATTCTAACAAATTATAAAAGGATACGTAGTTTTGTTAAAACGCATTTTCATAATATTTATAGCATTTATTAAAAAAACTACCTTGTAGACAAGTCAGTTGATATTACGCTATATGAGCTAACAACTCCATAGCCATGATACTAGAAATTAAAGACGCAGTTTTCAATTCAACCATGTGATGTTTGCACACTTAACAATGTATGTCACAATAAACAGATAATAGGGCATGATACATTTAAGTAATTTTGCAATTACACTTACTAAATGTAAGTACTTCTTCTTTCTTTACGAAATGAAATGCGATGAAATAAAATGGCCTAACCCACTACTTAGCGGGTATTTTGCCAATGTCAAGTAATTGATATTTGATAACAATAAAACATTCAATAAATACACATTATAAATATAATAATGGATATTATCACATTTACATGATGATATGACAATGGCGTGTCATATAAGTACTAATAATATCGTTATTTTTGGATAGACTTCAAAGTATAATTCCCAAGAAGAACTCAAGACACTGTGAGCACTTTCTGCATAGATTAAACCGCGAATAACATCTAAATATGAGGGTTCATAGTTGGTGTAAAGCAGCCGAAACGTAAGGAACGTAAAAACATAAAATAAACGCAATAAAATCCGAATGTTTTATTTCAATGTGTAATGTGTAATATTCGTGTAAACATAAGAAATCAATATACCAAGAAGAAATTATAAAAAGTATTGGAAAGGCAAATAGGAGATGAGCATGACTTGAAAAAAAGCCGTCAATCTCCTAAATCATATGAGGAATGAACTTGACCCGAAGACACACCTGTAATCATTGCATGTAATCCATCTCTCGGCTTACTTGTATAGGGGTGAGTCAGAGGAGCTTTACAGCCTAGCGGCGGTAGCGGCGGCGGTGACGGGCCGTGAAGCCAGGGGTAGTTTGTGCCAGGTCACTAGGCCTAGCTCACAATATAACGACATACCCGTATCCGCAGCGACATGCGTGGCGTCTATTATTGCCTAACAGCTACAATCTATTCTTAGCTACGTAGTCCTACCTACTATATGCTGAGCCTGCCTCTGGACACCACCGTGCCACATCTAGAATAGCAAGAAAAATGGTTCAGACCAACAAAATCCTTAATCTTATCAACCGAAATTACTTTTCGTTAGAGTCCACTCCAGATGATTATATGCATGTATCAGCGGCATGTCGCCACACAAAGTTTCTTGCGTTTTATGTTAAATGCGACCGGCAGAAAATTGTGCCCAGAAATAAATACCCCATACATTTTATTAACAGTGGGTGGTCACTTGAGAGATCACGTGTCGACCACTGTTTCCGACGATAGGTGATTTCATATGGTTGGATTGAATAATTGCTATACAAAAAGGAAGGGATCAGAAGTTCCATGATTAAGGCAGGTACTAAGACATCGACCTCGTGCACTGCTGATAACCGGCAGATAAGCCGCGACGGGCCCGGCGCGGCCCCGCCCCCGCCCCCGCCGGCGCCGCCGCTTTGCTCTATTTTGACACTGGAACTGGGCTTCGAAATTAGCGACGCCACAAAATAAAATGGTGTCCTCTCCAAAACTTATTCTTCTTCTCCTAACAAAATTGAGAACAATACAATTATTATGAAAACCGAGATTATTACATGTAAATGGGGTAATATAAATGATGAGAAAGTGTTTGCGTCAATGTTATATTCTGCTTGAATAATAATTTGTTAGTTAGTAATCTGGAATACTGTGAAGTCAACGATGCTAACAAAATATGTTTATACCTCAAGCAGACATAGTGCTTGCTACAGTCAAATCATCGTAGGTACCTACAATTGGTAAAATATTACTAGCAGTCAAGTTAGGAATTAGTACTGAAATTATGATAAATATGTACCAAGGTAAAGCAATCGCGCATATCTTAATGTGTAGTAGATCGGTACCATCGATCGATCGTCGCTCGCCCCACATCCCGACATGAGCAAAAACCCGTAGCGATTGATTCATTTCCAGACATGTGTGTTCGTGTGATCTCTAAATCATTGTCATTCATACTGCTCTTAAATGTATTATCGCGTTGTTTATATCTCTTTAATCTCGGATAGCATAACTCATAAGTGGTTATTGTTTATCACTGGAATTAGAACAGCCACTCACAGTGCAGTGTTTGTACAGTTGAATCACTATTACTCATCTTTTGGAACGATAATGTTGCTTCTACGCTATCACCAATCAGTTAATTTATTTGCCATATATTGTCTTTATTTTTCTAGGTATCACTTATTTTCTAAGAATTAGATTATTATTTGGAATTTAAAATGAAATTCATTTATCGCTCGTTAATACATACAGCTGATACAGCTGATACAGCAGTAGGTCGGGGTGAGGGTCGCGGTGTCGCGGCGCACGCTTGCGCTGATTCGCGACATCGCGGCGACACAGCTAGCCGGAAGAGACCTCACAATAGATAAAGGCTCGTGTTGATCCCCGTATCATACTTCCGAGTAGTGTATATTAATTTTTTGGATAACACGTCCTTGAATAAGCTTGTTTTCGTATTTTTAAAGACTGAAAATATCTAAAAGAGAAAAGTGCTTATTTAGCTACATATCTCAATGTTTAACATAGGTATAAGTATTCCAAAAGGTAGTCATGTAACAAAACCGATTGCCAAACCTACACATTAAAATAATGAAAAATAATATTAATAACTAGCGATCCCGGCGAACTTAGTACCGCCCCAGAATCAAATGTGTGAGAAAATGAATTAACCTTTTTTGTGACGTTTTCCCATGTTTTAATGAGGATGATAAATTAAAAAAAAATATGATCATAAAAATCGGCGCACACCCGTTCTTGGATTATAAATGGTGCTCAATACAATAAACATAAAATGATTGACCATTCAGAATCAGCGTGAAATGTCTTCATATTATACTTAAATCAATAATTTTCTATTCCTAATACAAATTATTAAATTAAACACTTGAATACATTATTAGTATAATCCATAGAGCAATATTTTTAGTTTAAAAAGTGGCAACATTGTGTTGCTGCCCCTTCCTCGCCGCGTACGTCGCATCTTGCAGCGTTCCCTGCGCTCGCGCATATGTCACGCACCTGCTGGCACCACCTGGCGCGCTCCTCGAGCCCCTCTGCTGTATAATCGCTGGTGCGATCCAGGGTATACTTTCATCCCAGTGGCTTCCACTGACACACTTAAATAGCACGATAAACCCGGAATCTAATATATCACCTATTTGTCATGAATAGTCGCTATGAAGCGCGCAAATAAAATCATTACTAGCATCTCTAGTAGCACAATGTTGTTGGTAAATAATATTACAGATTCATCGACCTAAGCTAAGATATTGTCAACACTATACGCTATCCTAAAATTAAAAGCCCCATGTTGGTGCAGGCGCAGGACGTAGCTATTTATCTATACTTTCACAATGTATGTAGAATCACCTGATAGTACGTTCGTAGAGTAATGTAGAAGTTGATTTTGCAGATCGCGATGCGTCCGAGAGTCAGCGTCAGCGCGTGACCGCCGCCGCGCGCACGCAGCGTCCCGCGACACACACTCCGCGCACGCTCACTTTATGAGGTACCCGCTGACGAACATCTCCATTCCTACTCAAATTTACACTTATACCTGCTATCCCTGATTGTGCCTATCTGCTTACTTTTAATGGGATTTTAATGACACACATATGCACAATATATACACAATATGATGATGGTCTAATGATAAATAATAACGATCGCGGACATGGCTTAGACCACTACCTAAATACCGTACCAAGTTTCCCTCACGCCTGTATTCACTAAAATGTTCCCTTCTTCAATAAAATGTATTCTTATTAATATTGCCTGTGGCGTCATAATCATTAACTCCTTCGTCAAGGCGTTTATTGCACGTCAGGCATTGATTGACAATAAGTGTATGATGACAGGTGCGTGCGCAACAGTGAGGCAGCGGCATGCGCGGCGCCCGCGCTTGGCTGGTGCTGGCGGCGGTGGCCTGGTGCGCGCGCGCCGGCCCCGGCCCGCCCGACCCCGCCGCGCCCGCGCTGAGCTTCCCGCGCGCGCTTTACAACCTGAGCGTGCCCGAAAACAGCCCGCCGCGCACCTACGCCACTCAGCCTCCCGCCGATGAACCGCTCGGCGTGCGACTGCCCGCGCCACGCACGCGCGTGCGATTTCGCATCCGGCACGGTGACAAGGACAAGTTTTTCAAGGCCGAGGAGCGCACCGTCGGCGACTTCTGCTTCCTCTCCATCCGTACCCGCGCCGGCCACGCAGACGTGCTGAACCGCGAGCGCCGCGACTCATACCGGCTGGACGTGCGCGCCACGGCCCAGCTGCCTGACGGCCGCCAACTCGAAGCCGACGCCGTGCTCTCCGTCACCGTCGAGGATGAGAACGACCTCAGCCCCCTGTTCTATCCTACCGAGTACGAGGCCGCCGTACCGGAGGACGCACCGCTGCACTCGAGCATCGCCCGCGTCACTGCCGAAGACGCCGATCTCGGCCTCAACGGCGAAATCTACTACAGCCTCGCGGAGTCGACCGACCGCTTTGCAGTCCACCCGACTACCGGCGTAATCACAGTCACGCGGCCGCTGTCGGCCACCGAGAGCGTCCGGCACGAGTTCGTGATACTAGCCCGCGACCGCGCCTCACTGCTCGCGCGCCGCGAACTAGCGCCGGCCGCGCGGGCCACCGTCATCGTGAGGGTTATGAGAGTCAATCTGCACGCGCCCGAGCTTCGCATCCGAAGTATGCCCGAACTCGTCGAGAACTCGACGGCGGAGATCTACGCGATTGTGGAAGTCACTGACGACGACAACGGTGAGCACGGCCGCATCGCGAGCCTCGAAATCGTAGACGGCGATCCCGATGGCCACTTCCGCGTCCGGCCATCGGCGCAGGCGGGTGAGTATGACGTGGTTGTGCACGCGCTCCTCGACCGGGAACTCGCGCCGCACGGGTACAACTTGACGCTTCGCGCGATGGACGCGGGCCGACCACCGCGCGCTTCCTATCTCACATTGCCCGTGACACTCGTCGACGCAAACGACAACGCGCCCGTATTCAGTAGAGAAATATACGAGGCTAGCGTGCCGGAGACCGTGCCGCCCAACACGCCCGTCATCAGACTAAAGGTCAGCGACCGTGATGAGGGCCGCAACGCTCGAGTTTACATAGAAATCGTCGGAGGCAACGAGGGCGGAGAATTCTACGTCAACCCAGACACAGGTGTACTTTATACTGCTGTGTCATTAGACGCCGAGGAGAAATCCCTCTATTCACTCACTGTATCGGCCATCGACCAAGGAAACGCTGGAACACGAAAGCAATCATCTGCAAAAGTGAAGATAACCGTTCTTGACTCCAACGACAATGATCCGGTGTTCGAACAGGATGTGACAGTAGTAACGGTTCAAGAGAACGGGCCCAGTGGCGCCGTCGTAGCGCGCGTCGTTGCGCGAGACGCTGACTCGGGGGACAACGCGTATATTTCTTACAGTATAGCCAATCTGCAACCGGTGCCTTTTGACGTCGACCATTTCTCAGGAGCCGTGAGAACGACGCGCCTCTTAGATTACGAGAGTATGCGACGAGAATATACGCTTAGAATTCGAGCTAGCGATTGGGGTGTGCCCTATCGGCGGCAAGCAGAAATGCGTCTGATAATTCACCTGGAAGACGTAAATGACAACCGACCCCAGTTCGAACGAGTTGACTGTGTCGGCTACTTACCACGACGACTCGCCATAGGCACTGAAATATTTACGCTATCAGCGATCGACTTAGACGCTGGGGATGTTGTTTCGTACCGCATCGTCGGCGGCAACGAAGATAACTGCTTCGCGCTTGACGCGGGCACCGGCGTCGTCAGCCTCTCCTGTGACTTGAGCGATGTCCGCGCTGACTCGCGGGTACTCAACGTGACAGCTACCGACGGGACTCATTTCGCCGATTCTACATCTATGACTTTACACTTAGTGAGCAGCGCTAGCAGTGGTAGTGAGCCCGGCACTCTCGAGTGCCGCGACACGGGCGTGGCGCGCAGACTGACGGAGTTGTTGGCGGCGGCCGAGCGCAGCAACGCTCCCTTAGATCTAACTGATGAATTTTCCCTAGCACCCTCACGATACGGTGAAAACCTCCATGCACCTGAATTTATCGACTTCCCAGTTGAAGTGAAAGTGAACGAGTCCATCGCTCTGGGGACATCTTTAGTACGCTTACGTGCGCGAGACCGCGACCTCGGCTACAATGGTCTTCTTGTGTATGGTATATCCGGCGGTGATGCAGACTCTGCGTTTCGTATCGACCCTGACACTGGTGAACTCCAAGTTATTGGATATCTAGATCGCGAAAGAGAAAGCGAATATTACCTCAACGTCACCGTGTACGATCTTGGCACCCCACGACGCTCGGCGTCGCGTCTTTTGCCGGTCACAGTGCTAGACGTTAACGACAATCCACCGCGATTCGAAAAGACACTCGCAAGCTTCCGTGTCACAGAAAATGCACTCAATGGGACGGCGATATTTCGAGCAAATGCAACCGACCGCGACGCCGGTGCATTTGCTCACATCACATACAGCCTAAGCGGAGGCGGCGGCGAAGACTTCTGCGTCGATCGCGAGACCGGCATCCTAACTGTGTGTGCTGCGCTGGATCGCGAGCGGCGCGCTCTGTACGAGCTGACGGTGCGCGCGACCGACGGCGGAGGGCTCCACGCAGAGGCGCTCGTGCGCGTCTCCGTCGATGATGTCAATGACAATGCGCCGCGATTCGGTCTCGGCGGGTACAGCGCGCGCGTGCGCGAGGACGTTCCTATTGGAACACTGGTTTCTGTCGTGGAAGCATTCGATCCTGATCTGGACGTGGGTGGCACGATAACGTACTCGCTCCCCGATGAAACGCTCGAAGACGTGGTCTTCACCGTCGATCCAATGTCTGGAACATTGCGAACTGCTAAATCGCTCGACTTCGAAGAGAGACAGGTGATTTTCTATTCACATTTATTATATTCCTATATATTTCATTTCCATTGGCCAAGTATTGTACTGGGTAGTACGATATAATATTATTATGTACTAGGTATACGGCGTGACGGTTCGAGCGACGGACGGCGGGCAGCCGGCGTTGTGGTCGGAGGCAACCGTCATCGTGGAGGTGGTGGACGTGGACGAGAACATGCACGCGCCCGAGTTCGCCGACCACGCCGTGCTCACGGGCGCTGTGCGCGAGGCCAGCGAGCGCTCCGCCACAGTCATGACGGCGGCCGCCAGCGACGCAGACCCGCCCGGCCGCGACTCGCGCCTCGCGTACTACATAGTGGCTGGCTCTGGCATGGCACATTTCTCCGTCGACGACACAGGTACCTTCCCGTTCGGGCCGTGACTGTGTTTATAATGGAGGTGTGGGCAAGTCCTCCTCGCAAGGACTTGACATATACTTACGTATATGTCACTATTTGTTACGTTTACGTCATTATAATAATATGAATTTTCGTTCAACAGGAGTAATTCGCACACTGACTCCGCTGGATCGGGAAGCGGTCGAGCACTACTGGCTCACGCTGTGTGCGCAAGACCACGGTCTGGTGCCGAGACACTCTTGCGTACAGGTAAATGCTACGCACTGATATTATTATATATTCGCAACACAAAATACGATACTCTTCGGTCAAGTGTTCTGAGATATCTCATTATAATCATTGTGTTAACCGGCATACTAACTCATCAGCTTGATAGTTACCCGTAGTATTGTAACAAATGTTGATTTTCTCACGTGCGCGAATGCGAATGCGAATACTCGTCAATCTCAAAATCAACTGGAGGTTTCCAATATTCATTTTATTTTTATTCCTCGTATGTTAAACATATTAATGTAATTATTTGATACCCACCTAAAGGGTTTATATCGTTATTGATCTCAAAACTCATACAATAATAATTTTGTCATAAATTGTCTTTATTATAATTACCTTCTCTATCGATAAGGAAAACGATATCCTTACAACATTCGCATGAATTTTTGCGAATGCGATTATATCATGCGAATATTCGTAACATCACTAATTCCCGGATTGACTTATAGTTGAAGAATCGTCTAATGAAATACGCGCTCCAAAGACGTTATGAAACTGAAAAACTGGAAGATACAATTTGTGTTGTGCACAGGTATACATCGAAGTAGAGGACGTGAACGACATGGCGCCGTGGCCGGGGCGCGCGTCGTACGCGGCGGCCGTGCCGGAGCACTGCGCGGCCGGCACGCGCGTCGCCGTGGTTCGCGCGCACGACGCCGACGCCGCGCCCGCGCCGCCTACAATCACGTACTCTATCGTCGCTGGAAACCCTGATGGACTATTCTCCATAGACGAACGAACTGGTAAAATATTGTAAACGCAACTTTAGATGCTCATCGTCGGATCTTTGAAATACGTATTTAATTTATTATGTTATATCGTAGGTGAGATAGTGACGACCGGCCGCACGCTAGACCGCGAGGCGGCGGCTGTGCACGCGCTGGAGGTGCAGTGCTCGGACGGGCAGCTGGCCACCTCGGCGCGCGTGGCCGTGCGCCTGCTCGACATCAACGACCACGCGCCCGTCTTCACGCACCGCTTCTACGATATTCGCATTCCCGCGCCGCCCGCGCCCGCCGTCGATGCCGTGCCGCAGGTGATCTTTTCGTACTGCGCGTACTAGGATGCTTTGCCTATATTACTATTGGTTTCAGTCGTTCCTTACCAAAAACGTATAGATTAATCTAGAGCAAGGATTCCCAAACGAGTTTGGGCAAGCCCCTGGGCAACCCCTTTTCCCGTCACCACCACGCCACCCGCCATTATATCAGATTTGATAAGCCACAGATCCTCGCAAAAGAACACCGACTCCGACCAAGGATGATACGCGAGGCCATTGAAATTAAAAAACATCCTAATTTCAATAGGGAAGATGGCTGGGTGCTACCACCGGCTTGGGATCCTTTAGTAAACATCATAAAATCCAGAACCAAGCGTACCATTGCAAGACCTTAAGACACAGTGAGCTCTTTCTGCATAGAACGGACCGCAAGTAACAACTAAATATCAGGGTACCCCCGTCAAACTATGACACTAGGACGTCAACCACCTCAGTCCTCCCGTGACCATGGTTGCTGCAAAGCAGCCAAAACGTCGGGAACGTAAAATAAAAAATAAACTGCGATAAAATCCTTAAAATTAGTTTCATTTCAATTTCTGCTTGTATGAACTTGTGCCGGCTTATCGACATGTTCAGTTTTATTAAAAGTACAACAACGATACTTGCCTATTCCCTATTAAATTAATAATTTCGGTCATTCTTATACTCGTAACAATTGGTACACGTTAACACACCTTATACATTATCTTGAGTTTTAAGTAAGAACTTGTCTTCTAGGGGTTGATTTTTAGACCTCGTCTACCCCCATACCCCTGGGAAGCGACCACTTTGGGAATCCCTGATCTAGAGTTTCGAATTCGACACAGAGGTAAGAAGCGAGTTAGGAGATCGTGTGAATTTGCGAATATTTGTTTGCCGTGTGCATTATCTCAATGACCCGTACCGAGCTTTGAGTATTTTGCGTGAAGTGGTGGCGTGTAGCGTGGCGGTTGTGACACAGGCCGACTCGGCGGGGAGCGGCGCGCGTGACGAGAGCAGCACCGAGTGGGAGGCCGACGACGAGGACGAGGCGGGCGGCGCGCGCGCGCCCTGGGACCTGTACGACGAGCCGGCGCCCGCCGGCCTCTACGTCGCCACCGTGAGTGCCGCGCATGCCTCGCTCGCGGTCTCGCGGACCAACGATCCCATTTCTTTAAAATACATTTATCCTTTTAATCATAATAGACAGCTACCTACATTTTAACAGAACAACCATGGAGCTTCTTGCCTTTTCTTCTCCATAGGAACGGCATTCCGAACGGGTGGTTGAGTTGTAGTACAAATTTGACGATTATTAAGTACTATAATTAATGGTTATACATTTTTACATTGGTATCCGAAATATCCGTACTATCCGGATATATCTGGATAGTGATTTTTTGCAGGTATCAGAATTATCCGGATAGTAAAAAAAGGGCAGATAAGCTCTACTCGCGATCAAACATATTATTAATCTCGATTGAATGTCCTAATTGAAGTTCGCGCGATCGGTTTGTTATACATTCGCATGTTTTTCGCATTCGCATTGTACCTAACGCCTCACGGAGTAACACGGTTTTTGTAAACTTGTTGTAATAAGCTGCATGGTACCCCCGTAGCGCTTATCAGCCATTATAGTCGGTAGTGATGCGGTAGTCATTCTTTATTTCTGGAGTGTCCGTCGGTCACTGATCCCCTTAAAATTATTTGAATAGGTAATGGCGTTCGACTCAGATGCGGGCGCAAACGGCACAGTGCGGTACTGGTCGCGCGGCCGCGGCGCCGCGCGCGGCGCGCTGCGCGTGCACGCCGGCACCGGACGCATTTACGCGTCGCCGAAACTCGCGCTCGCGCCCGGCGACTCCTACGAGCTTGCTGTACGTACACATACGTTGGATAATCCCTTCGTATAAATGCCGTCATCGTATCCGTTAGCCGATAGCCCTTAATTCCGAATGGTCGGCCAGGTTCGCGCGTGCGACGGCGGGCCGCGACCGCGCTGCGGCGTGGCGCGCGCGGCGGTGCGCGGCGCGGCGCGCGGCGGCGGCGCGGCGCCCGCGCTGCCCGCCACGCCGCCGCTGCAGGTGGCCGAGCTGGACGCGCCCGGCTTCCTGCTCGCCGTGCTGCAGGCCACCGACCCCGACGCCGACCAGCTCTACTACGACATAGTCGGTTCGTACCTCCCAACCGGGATACTTACATAGTGTTACGAGAGCGAATGGATGAAAGTAGACTGGGTATTAAATACACGAACTCTGCCATCGCATACAAGTAGAGAAAGAAGATTCAGATCTCTACCCGACTGCCGGCAAAGGAAGGTCAGCGATATCTTCATAACAATAAAGGTGTACTTGTATTGTTAATATGTATGTCGCGGTAGAGGGCGACCCGCGGCAGGAGTTCTACCTCGGGCGCGAGGACGGCAGCCTGGTGCTGGCGCGCCGCCTGCTGTGGGAGCAGCAGCCGCAGTACGCGCTCAATGTCTCCGTTACCGACGGCCTGCACGTTGTCTACGGTGTGGTAAGCACGATACTTTGATACAAATCTGTATCGTAACCGTTTACGTAACTCGTGCTATTATCCACTATACTTATAATATTTTGTCCTATGTAAGACAAAGAGCATTATCGTAATTATATCGATGCGAACAGTGCAAGAATCTTACGATCGACTCGATGTGACGAGATGCGGCAAAACACAAAATTATTTTGACAGGTGAACATAACAGTAATAAACGACGCGAACGAGGGCGGCGTGTCGTTCGCACAGGACGAATACGTGGTGGAGACGTCGGAGGCGACGCGGGCCGGCGAGGCGCTGGTGGCGCTGCGGGCCGGCGCGGGCGGCGGCGCGCGCCTCGTGTACGGCCTGCACGCCGCGCGCGCGCCCGCCTCCGCGCGCCTCTTCCGCCTGCACGAGCTCAGCGGCGTGCTCGAGCTGGCGCAACCGCTCGATAGGTAATCGCCGATCCATCCTTCGACCGGACTATCGGGACGAGCGAACCGAATACTCGCGAAATCATCGACCGTACGGTGAAAGCGAATACTCATTGAACTATATCGTCGACCGCAGAGAGAGCGCGGCGGTCCACGAGCTGACGGTGTGGGCGCGCGACCAGGCGCCGCGCGCGTCCCGCGCCTACGCGCGCGTCACCGTGCGCGTGCACGACGCCGACGAGCACGCGCCCGAGTGGGGCCGGCGCCTGGCCGAGGCGCGCGTGCCGCGCGGCGCCGCGCCCGGCGCGCTGGTGGCCGCGCTGCGCGCCGCCGACCGCGACGCCGGCGACGCGGCGCGGGTCGTGTACTCGCTGGTGAGCGGCGACGCGGCCGGCCTGTTCGCGGTGGACGCGGCGCTGGGCGACGTGCGGCTGGCGCGCGCGCCGCCCGCCGCCGGCCCGCGCGACTACACCCTGCACGTGCGCGCCGCCAACCCGCCGCCCGCCGCGCGCTCCTCCACGCTTCCGCTGCACGTGCTTGTGGTCGATCCGGACGACGCCCCACCCAGGTGACTGACGAGCACGCCAAATATAGCTTCAAATTGTTTTTGGAACGAAGTTCCTTATCGCGCGATACGAAAGGGGGCTACACGGAAAAAATTCAGACGAAAAATTAAGATGAAAAGTTGTAACGACCAATTGTAAGCATTTTTATAAACGAAAGTATAGTTTACTATATAAAACCCAAAAACATAACGATACCTCGTTCAAAAACATGCTAGCGACATCCTATCGCTGACAAAAATAAACACAAATAAACGAATGTATAGTTTACTATATAAAACCCAAAAACATAACGATACCTCGTTCAAAACATGCCAGCGACATCTATCGCTGACAAAAATAAATGTTATCTTTGTCGTTTGCATTTACATAATGGTCAGTATTTTCGAGACATTGCACAAGTGCATCCGTGGCGCAATTGGCTAGCGCGTTCGGCTGTTAACCGAAATGATGGTGGTTCGAGCCCACCCGGGGACGATATATTTTTGTTTCCCAAAATTATTGATTTTTTGTACATAATGAAAAATAATAAAGGAACTTCGTTCCGTCCGGGTGTCCCTTGACACCTCTCAAGTTTTTTTCTCGTTTTATGGACGTATATCGATGTTTCGTTTCGAATGACGTGCACAGATTCGTGAACGGCGAAGTGGTGTGCGAGGTGTACGAGAACGAGCCCGCAGGCGGCACGCTGGCCACCCTGGAAGTGCGCAGTGCGAGCGCGCCGTGGTTCTCGCTGGAGGGGGGCGCGGGGCTGTTCCGCCTCAACCCCGCCGCCGGCCTGCTCACCACCGCCTCGCCGCTCGACTACGAGATGCAGAATTTGTACAATCTTACCGTTACCGCTATTAACATGGTGAGGGTGCTCGAACGAGCCGAGAGCGAATTTAAAAGTATCGAGGTGCATCGTGAATATACTGATCCTGTACGAATCCAGGGCGGCGGGTCGGCTGTGGCGCGGGTGACGGTGCACGTGCTGGACCGCAACGAGTTCCCGCCGACGCTGCGGCGGCGCGAGTACCGCGGCCGCGTGTCGGAGGCGGCGCGCGCGGGCGCGCTGGTGGCCGACGCGGCCGCGCCCGCCGCCGGCGCGCCGCTCGTGCTGCTCACGGACGACGCGGACTCGCCCGCCAACCGCCAGCGCGCCTACGAGATCCTGCAGCCCGCCGCCGCCGCGCTGTTCCGCGTCGACCCCACCACCGGCGCGCTGCACGTCGCCGCCGCGCTCGACTACGAGCGCGCCGCCGAGCATCGCTTCTCCGTCAGGGTATGTCCGCACTCGCGACCTCTCTCCCGACCGGATACATCTTGCATCCAATACTATTGCAACTAAATTTACAGGTAATCGACATGGGGACGCCGAGGCTCCCGGAGGGAAGCGTCGCCGAGGTCACCGTGGTGGTGACGGACGTGAACGACTGCCCTCCTACTTTCTCAAAATCCACATACGAGGCCACGCTGCTGCTGCCCACGTCGCGCGGCGTCACGGTGACGACCGTCGTGGCGGTCGACCCCGACCCCCCCAAGAGTGGCGCCGTCAAATATGACATCATCGAAGGCGACCCGGAGGGTGCGTTCGCGCTGTCGGCTCGCGGTACGCTGGGCGTGGTGAAGCCGGATGGGCTGGCGGACGCGTACCGCCTGCGCGTGCGCGCGTCCGACGGCCTCTACTCCAGCACGGCGCGCGTCGAGATCCGAGTGCGCGAGGCCGACAATTCGGGACTCGCCTTCCAGAAAGCCGACTACTATGGATCCGTCGTCGAGAACTCCACCAAGCCGACCACAGTCGCCGTTCTCAACGTGCTCGGCGCAGCGCTCAATGAACACGTGGAATTCCGCATTCTGAACCCCGTGGAGGGATTCGAGGTCAGATCAATAAACACCTGCATATTTCAATCTTTATTTACAATTACGATATATGGTGACAAATTACAACAATATTATTAGAGTATATATTGTATCTGAATAGTGTTCGATGTGGTGATCGGGATCACTGTCCGGTCGACTCAGTAACGGAATACAGTTCGGTAACGGGAATGCGCGGCCCTCAGGTGGGGGCGACATCCGGCGCTGTGCGCAGCACCGGGCTGGCGCTGGACCGCGAGCAGCGCGACGCGTACGTGCTGCTGCTGGAGGCGCGCAGCGAGGGGGCGGGGGCGGGGGCGGGCGCGGGCGCGGGGGCGGGCGAGCCGCGCGTGGCGCGCGCGCGCCTGCACGTCGCCGTCAGCGACATCAACGACAACTGCCCCGTGTTCGTGGAGCGGCCCTACGCCGCCGCCGTGCTGGCCGGCGCCGAGCCTGGCGCGCACGTCCTGCGCGTGCGCGCCGTGGATCTCGACGCCAACGACAACGGAGAGGTACGCAACGCACACGTACAACGAACGAAATAGACCGATATAAAAAGCATCTGGATAAAAGTGACTCTTGAAATTCGTCACGTCTTTTTCAGGTGCGCTACGAGATGAAGCGCGGACACGGCGAGCTGTTCCACGTGGACCGGCGCACCGGCCTGATCACACTCAAGCAGACCGTCGATGCGCACAACCAACTCTATACGCTCGTCATCGCTGCGTTCGACGGAGGTGAGCGATGCGCCGCCGGCCGCCGCGATATCGCACCCTGCAAACGGCGCGGCGTCAACGTGGCATAACTGGGTTTGCTTCGTGCACAGGCGTGCCGGCGTGCGGCGCCGAGGCGAGCGTGGCGGTGCGCGTGTGGGGCGGCGGCGCGGCGCCGGCGTGGGAGCGCGCGCACTACGCGCTGAGCGCGCGCGAGGACGCGGCGGCCGGCGCGCCGCTCGGCCCGCCGCTGCGCGCGCGCTCGCCGCTCAACCGCCAGCTCATCTACACGCTGCTCGGCGATGCCGCCGCTCTCTTTGAGATACACTTCGACGCCGGTACGTTACGCTCCCGGCGCCTCGGCTGCCTGTCTACCCGCGCATAGAGAATTGGCACTGGCGCAGATGATCCGAGGTGGACCACCGTGTTGAAGCAGTCCGAAAGAGGTCGATTGAGGCAGATCGATTTAACTAAAGCCTACCTTTTACGCTACTTATACCATAATTCCTAAATAACGGTTGATATACTCCGACTACTGTGCATGCGGTCTTGATTGTAAACTGTGAATGTGTCGGTTGGAGTTCACGTGTAACAACTGATAGGGTGAAGTGTGACGGAGCAGGTGTGCACGGTAGCGAGCTCGCGGTAGGGTGTCGGGAGTACTTGTGCGTTACTAACTGGTTGGTTTTATCCGCAGCACCCGACAGAGGCAATAGTCCATGTGAGTATGCAGTGGCACGTCCTCATCCTGCGCCCGCGCCGCGCCTAGTGCCCTCGCGTACCGCACGCGAAGCGAGCGTTCTAGATGCACCTCATGTGCTATTTGGGGTCAATGTATACTAATCTTTACTCCGCCTGATGTGGGTGCGCTAGAGCACTTCAACATTTTTGGTATTTTTACCTGTTACTGCTACAAGTAGCTGCTGCTGTAACATTGATTGCAAATTATCATTTTCACTGCTTTATCGCTGAGATATGATGCGGCGCTATTCATAAACGGTACCAACACTTGTCCGCATGTAATTAATTCGTTCCGTTATCATACCTACGTTAAAGTGTAATAAGCATAATATTCACTTTTCTTTTCGAAATTGGTATGCAGTTACTATTACGTGTGTCGTTTTAATTTCGTGTTACCAGAACACTGTCGTCACTCATGCACTGGTCTCATTCACCTCATTCACACACGGTACTTGACACATTGAGCTGGTCTGTACTCGTATTTAACAGTTAATCATTCGCACGCTTCATCGCTTTGGTTATTAAAGCGCGGGAACCCGTATTAAAGTACAATATGTCTCCCCCCCACTTTTTGGTTCGGCTCATAATCATTATACGCACGAGCGAATGTGTCGCGGTCGCTTTGGGCCGGGGCGGTGCCCCGCCGACCCGACACTAAAGCAATGTCCGCCGGCAGGCGTGCTGATCCCGCGCGCGCCGCTCGATTTCGAGACTGCGCGCGAGCACGAGCTGGTGGTGCGCGCCACTGACGGCGTGACCGGCGCCTTCGCCGACGCCGCCGTCACGCTGCGCGTGCTCGATGTCAACGACTGCGCGCCCGAGTTCCCCAAAGACGTGTACCGCGCCACCGTCTCCGAGGCCGTCGAGGTCGGCGACCTCGTCGTCGCAGTGCACGCGGCCGACAACGACACCGGTACGTCTAGTCACCCGACTCCGATCCTCTCGTCTCTCGTTCCGATCGGAAGGACGCTGATCTCTCTGTTCCGGCAGGACAAAACGGCGAGGTGACATACTCGCTGACGGCGATAGAGGCTGGCGCGGTACCCTTCGCGATCGACGCGGCCACCGGGGAGGTGCGAACCGCGGCGCCGCTCGACCGCGAGGTGCGCGCCGCCTACCACCTCCTCGTGACCGCCACCGACGCCGGCCGGCCGCCGCTGCTCACCACCGCGCACCTCTTCGTCACCGGTGAGTCCCGTCCGCTCCGTCGCCGCGACCGACCTATCCGCCGTTACGATAACCGTCGGTCGTGCCCCCAGTGGAGGACGTGAACGACAGCCCGCCGTGCATGGAGCGCGGCGTGGTGCCGGCGCTGGTGTCGGGCGAGGCGGCGCGCGGCGTGGCGCTGGCGCGCGTGGCGGCGTGGGACCCGGACGAGCGCGACGCGGCGCGGCTGCGCTACGCGCTGGAGGGCGCGCCGCCGCAGCGCGCCTTCGCCGTGCACCCGCGCACCGGCGTGCTCGCGCTGGCCGACACGCGCGCCTGGCGCGCGGCGGCGCTGGCGGGCGGCGCGGCGCTGCGCTCGCTCAACGTGTCGGTGTCGGACGGGGCGCACGCCGCCTTCGCCCGCGTCAAGCTCACGCTGGCGCCCGCCAACCGCGCGGCGCCGCGCTTCCCGCACCTCGTGCACGAGGCGCGCGCGCTCGAGAACCAGCCGCCGCCGCTGCTGCTCACCACGGTGCGTAGCTCGATTATTAATTATTATTATTAACTCTCGCTTTCTCCTACGGCGCCTCTCTAAAGCCTAGCCACTGCCTGTACATGTCAACTTGATGTTATTGTTTTAACCGAGTGTTGGCTGACAGATGATCAAATAATTGATCATATTCCTAGCTATCATAATTATTGCTCAGATAAAAAACTTGAGTGGTGTCAAGGGACACCCGGATGGAACGAAGTTCTTTTCGATTAATTGGTGAAGGAATTGTAATTTTTTTTTTTTTTTTTAAGTTATAATATTATTATTTTTTTGTAAAATCTTTCTCTCTCCTTGTTGAAGGGGAGGTAAATCCGAAGGCACGGGCCGGAGCCAAGAGACTAAGGTGTAAAAAGTGCTTGGATATTTAGGTCATTGCAAGAAATTTGCGAACTAATCTACAAGTATTGAGTATGACTGCTTTTTGAAGAAGTGTGTATGTGGATGGATGTAAATTAAGTGTGTTAAGACTTGCGTGTAATGTGTGGGGTATTACTCCTGTTGAGGACAGAATTATTGGGACTGTTTTGACGGCTTTATTTTTTTTATTTTTTTTATTATTAACAGTTGTCATAGCCCCTTACATTAAAGTTTAATTATTACAAACCGACTCGAAAAGAGCAAGATCTTATAAACATTTTATACACGGGTCCCGAATAAAAAAATATGGTATTCAATATTCTACGTTCTCACCATTTAAGATTGATTTTTAAATTATTAAATTAATTACCTGCTATACTTATTCAATAATAATAATAATCGTCGCGACACCACACTGTTCAATGCGAAATAGAAAGACGAAACGAAAATATCTGGCTTGCTTTCTATTAGAGAGAGAGAGAGAGACAGACAGAGAAACATGCGCACCCCGCACGGCTTACAAATAATCATTTTTATAACCGGCCTTTACATAGGAAATGGAGTTGGGTTGAGAAAAAAAGGTCGTACGATAATTGTTTCATTATCATCCATGAGTCCATTTTAATCGTATTTTTGTTTATTTTTGTCAGCGATAGATGTCGCTAGCATGTTTTTGAACGAGGTATCGTTATGTTCATGGGTTTTATATAGTATGTATACTTTCGTTTATTTATGTTTATTTTTGTCAGCGATAGATGTCGCTAGCATGTTTTTGAACGAGGTATCGTTATGTTCATGGGTTTTATATAGTAAACTATACTTTCGATTATTTATGTTTATTGTTGTCAGCGATAGATGTCGCTAGCATGTTTTTGAACGAGGTATCGTTATGTTCATGGGTTTTATATAGAAAACTATACTTTCGTTTATTTGTTTAATTTTGTCAGCGATAGATGTTGCTAGCATGTTTTTGAACGAGGTGTCGTTATGTTCATGGGTTTTATATAGTAAACTATACTTTCGTTTATTTATGTTTATTTTTGTCAGCGATAGATGTCGCTGGCATGTTTTTGAACTAGGTATCGTTATGTTCATGGGTTTTATATAGTAAACTATACTTTCGTTTATAAAAATGCTTACAATTGATCGTTACAACTTTTCATCTTAATTTTTCGTCTGAATATTTCCGTCAAGCCCCCTTTCGTAACGCGCGATGAGCAACTTCGTTCCAACAAACTAATAAATGTGGTGGTGTTGTTATGTACGTCTAGGATATTTACGACACGAAAATTCAAAAATCAACTCCAGACGATGCTGACTGCTTATTGGTAAGTATCAATAATAACATTGCGATTTTAGGTATATATCGGTCTCCATCTGTGACAACAATTGAGCCTTTTCTTACATCATTAGATGCAATGTTAAGCACTTTAAATAAAAAGCCAATTGCTGTAACTGCTGGGGATTTGAACATCGACCTCTGCAAACCTGCTCATAATCAACTGTCAGACTACCTCTGTATTATGGCTTAGCACAGCTATCTTCCTTGTATCACGAAAGCTACGAGAGGAGATGCATGCCTCGATCACATTTTTATAAAGACAATTGCGAAGCCTATTGGTGCAGTATGTTACTCCTCCATCACTGACCATGATGTTGTTCTAGCTGGAATACCTTTAAAAAATAATGATAAATATACTCTATCTCGATTGCGGACCAAAATTAATACCGAAGCTGTGGTAACCGACCTTAACCTGGTCGATTGGACACAAGTAACAAACGATCCGGATGTTAACAGTGCCTCTTCCATGTTCAACGAAATTCTAGCTAATACTATCCAAAAAAATTCAGTTGCAATTTAAATCAGTCGTAAATACCTTAATTTGAAGCTCTGGATTACTTCAGGCTTAATTCGGTGTATGCACCACCGCGATAAATTACATAAAGAGTCCAAAACACATCCAAATGACGACATCCGTCGTAAAATCTACACCAGGTACAGAAACTTCTTCTGTACGCTTCTCCGCAAACTTAAACTTCAACATAATAGTAGTTTGATTGAACAAAATAAAAGTAACCCCAAAGCATTATGGAAAACAATTAAAAACATAAGTCAAACATCCAATTGTAACACTGCATCATTAGAATTACTGAAATCAAAAAATGATATTGATAGCTCCCTTAATTTCTGCAACTCACATTTTACTACAATAGGTAAATCTCTGGCTAACAATATTCTAAACAAACTTCATGAAACTCAAGAATCATTAATAAAAGCATATAGACCAGTAGACAACTCAGCACATTCATTTTATCTTCGTCCCACAGACCCGATAGAAATCCGTAAAGTCATATTAAGTATACAAAATAACAGCTCACCCGGTCTTGATAAACTAACAGTTCCTTTAGTTAAAAGAGCCCTTCCCTGTCTACTCAATCCTTTAAATCATCTTCAACATAAGTCTGGAAAAGGGAGTTTTTCCAAATTGTTGGAAAGTGGCCGCTGTATCCCCAATATACAAAAGTGGCCTTAAAAATTGCCCTGACAACTACCGTCCTATTGCTCTACTCAGTATACTCGCTAAAGCACTGGAAAAAATTGTAAATTGCCGCTTAGTGTCATTTATAGAGATGAACCATCTGGTTTCAGACAAACAATTCGGTTTCAGACGGGGTAAGTCGACTGAAGACGCAGTATCCCTCCTAACTAACCTCGTCGCCTCACACATTGAAAATGGTGAACGCTGTATAGGTGTCTTTCTGGATTTGGTTAAGGCATTTGATACTATGTCAATCGGCTTACTCCTTCGGAAACTAGAGTATCTTGGCATCAGAGGCATTTCATTAGACTGGTTCAAAAGTTACCTAACTAACCGTAGAGTGCATGAAGATTGATAACCACTTTAGCTCTGAACTTCCAATTGAATTTGGGGTGCCCCAGGGTAGTGTACTCGGTCCTACACTATTTATTCTATATTTAAACGATATTCTCAAACTCTCTCTTGAAAGCTCGGATATCATCGCTTATGCGGATGATACAGCAGTTTTATTTCACGGCAAAGACTGGAAACAGGCTAAATCTTATGCTGAGGCTGGTCTACCATTGATCGGAGATGCTTTTTACCAAAATCTACTAACTCTAAAAAAATCAAAATTCATAACTTTCACGAAGACTGCCTCGTCTAATCCACTACCTGACATAAGTATTAAAATCCACTCTTGTTCACTAGGACCTAATAGCCCTTTATTATGCAACTGCAGTGAAATTGAACGTACTCACACAATAAAGTACTTAGATGTTACAATTGATGGAAACATGAGCTTTAAAGAACATATCATTGTTTTGTCTGCTAGAGTGGGGAAACTGATTTATATTATGAAAAAACTTCGTGATTGTACTCCTACTAACATTTTAAGGCTAGTGTCGCGGATTTCATCGCGATCTCCATCAAAGTCTATTGTATTAGTTGCTCTAAGAAATTGTCTATGGTTTGGCGGGACTTTTAGGCTTTGGACAAGTGGAAATTGAAGGTTGAGAAGAGAAGTCGAGCAAGCAAGATGTAAGGTTTTGCTTGGTGTAATGGTGTGCATAAGTGTCTAGTTGTGGTGCAAGAGTGAAGTACACTGTACAAGGCCTAGGTAAGTCCTTTATTACACCACTGCTTACTAGAAATAGAGAGACGACACTGACCCACTGTTGTGGTGGTCATGCGATTGAGTAACCTTGATTATAGTCTAACTAGAGAGACTATAGAGCTGTATGAAGGCCGCCTCTCATACTGAGGTTATGAGAGGGGCATTTGAGAGTCCTGAGCACCGAGAGTATGGTGGAAGGGAAGAGCTGTAGGGGTGTGTGTGGAGGCTCATCGAGGGGATCGGAGGATCCTACTGGCTGGTGCTCAGGTAAATCGAGAGAAGCAAAACAGGGAAGCCCTGTACCGCGATGAGCGCGGCTCTTGATGAAGACAACAGAATGTCGACTTAGTACCGATAGAGAGTTCGGTACTAAAGTTAAGAGTTACAGAGTTTTGAGGTTACATCATATGATTTCCATAGTGGTGGATCAGTGTTGCTATATTACATATTTATTTTATCGATAGTTGAACCCGGTGCCCGCGACATTATGGTGGAGGTGCTCGGTCTAATCATGAAATAAAGAATGTAGTACATAAGCAAGAAAGTTAAAATAAATCACAGTAAAAAAAAAAAAAAAAAAAACACCATAAGAACTGCACTTTTCTTTTGTCTTCGGGAGGTCTGTCATCTCAGTGTCCCTTCAATGATAGAGCTGTCAACCTGGACTAGTTCAGTTAGACTATTGTTTGACTCATGAGTAGAGAGCTGTGGCCATGTTAATGATTATGAAGTTGGTCAGACCCCAATTAAGTTGGGGAGACCTAGGTCAAGGTGCATTAACCCATTAAGTTGGGAACCGAAACCATGTTATAAATCTTAACTTGGCCAGTTCTGAGTGCTCGCCCACAAGAGAACGGGCACAGAGATAAAGAGATTATAATTTTATGTTGAGATCAGTGAAAAGACATTGTTACAGAGACAGGACAAGAGATGAGGTGACAGCTTCATTTTACGTAGACAAGGTGGTTAATTTTTAATTATTTTGATTACAATATTGATTTCAGCTCCTTATACTCACATGAGGTTGCTGCATGTTTGCCGACAAGTCTACGGAATAATATTAAAATGAAATAAAAGACAACTAGAATTGGTTTTATTGCTTTCCTAATAAACATAATGACGTTTTTTATTTTTGATGTTGCGTTCCGTTTTCACGTCGGAAGTGCTCCCAGTCGAACATTCAATCAAACGAGAATATCATCTTTTGTGATGACAGCTAGTACCCACGGCCGTAAAATATAATACATATAAAAACAAAAGTATTATCCTACCATGTATGGAATACTGTGAGGTTTATGGAACATGAAGACAATAGCGTTAAAATTGTAATTTGCCGCATTATACAGCGATATTCCCGCGTCCGTTTCCGGAAAAAAGTTTACGGTGTGATTGTAATTTTCGAAAAGTTCTGAAAAGAGATAAATACTGAAGTGGAATGTATGTAAAAGTGAAATTTATTGCATTGTTTGTGTGGATCGTAATTAGCAAGAGGAAAGTTTCCATCAGCGGTGTTTTCGGGTTAGCCATACATACTTGGAGCCCTGTCGCCGGCATTCGAAGTCGCCAGTTTTCTTATTGGTACCGTCGATCCCCGGGCCCGAAGTTCGAGTTACAATAACGCGAGGCGTTAAAGACTCACCCTTGCGAATATAATAGGTATGAAAAAAATTGCATCATGAATGAAGCCCTACTTCTACGCTTGACGCTGTTACAAACAAGGCTGAATGAAGCTGTAAATCAATCAATTGAAACATGTGAGCGATCACAGACAAGTGGTGTAACATTAGAAGAATTGAACAGAAGTAGAGCTCAGTTAAAAATCCTGACAAATAAAATTCAAGAAGAAGTACATATCTACATACAACAAAGCACTGATATTTCTCAGGATTTAGTGAGGGAAAATACACACCTTCAGCTCAAGGCAGAAGAGATAATTATCAACTTGGATACCATATTGAGATCGGTGAATTCTCATGGAGAAACCATACAAACAAAATTACCTAAACTTTCTCTTCCTATGTTTAGTGGAGATATATTAAAATGGTATGACTTCTGGGACCAATTTGAAGCTAGTGTTGATACGAAATCCTTACCAGATGTGGAAAAGCTTTCCTACCTCATCTCATCACTTCAAGGCACTGCACTAGAGGCTGTTCAAGGTTTAGGCACTAATACTCAAAATTATAAGATTGCTGTTGATACTTTAAAAAGACGGTTTGGAAATAAAAAGGTATTAATTGATTCACATTATGAAGAACTTCATAATCTTAAAGATAATGGATCATCAGTTGAAGGATACCGAAAGATATTAAACAGTATTGAAAAGATTCTAAGAATATTACAAGCACTAGGAGAAGATATTGAAAATAACCACTTAAGATTCACTATTTTGAGTAAGTTCCCGGAGAAAATCATATATGAACTAAACCTGACCTTAAAAGGAGATGATTCAGTGAAAGCTATCAGGGAACAACTAGAGCTAATAATTACGGCTATGGAACTATCTAAGAAAACTGCTTTCAAATGTGGAGAATCTTCCAGTATGACCGAAAAAGAGATGTCTACGACCGAAGCTTTGTTTGTTGGAGAGAAGAAAAGATCATTTTCTTCAAAACCTAAAGTTCCATATTGTGAAAACAAACGAGGCAAGAAGCACGAACTTCTCACTGAAGCTAAGAAATCTGATATAGCAATTAAGCGCTTTAGAAATAGCTGTATATTCTGTGAAGAGTATCATTTTAATGATTTATGCAAAAACTACCCAACCTTAAATACTAGAAAGAAACAATTGGGAGCTAGATGCCACTTATGTTTTAAAAATGGACATTACTTCAAGGAATGTGAAATGAGAAAAAGGTGTTACCATTATAATGGCACTCACAATAGAGCTCTTTGTCCCAAGAAATTTGCAGACTGCCACGGGAACGATAAGCAGTCAAACACTGGAGAAAATTTGTAGGCTTCTGCTATATAGTAGTTGGCTATTTAGCTATATAAGTCTACAATTAGCAAATGATTATGTCTACAAATGGATAGAGAAGACTAGTTCATAATATTTACATTTGGCTCAGATGAACCAACAAAAACATTAAGTCCATCTGCTAAAGTTGAAATAATTATTAAGCGAGTAGTTCGAAAGTTTTAGTTAATGTTGTACCACACATTACAGATAGAATATCTGTGCAAAAGATATTAAACAAAGTTAAATGTTGATTGATTGAAGGAGAAGGAATTAATGTGTGGAGATGATTATTATTTTTCATTTGTTAAGTCAGAGAATATGCAATTACAAGATGATTTATATTTGATTAACACAGATTTGGTCTGGCAGATTAAAGTTTTCAGAAAAGCAGAGAGCCAAGCATTCAAAAGAGAAGGGAACCCTTGGTTTTTTATGGAATTTAAAACAATGTTACTTGTTAATGTTGAGAATACTATACAAAGAGATGTATTACAAACAATACCAAAACTATTCTTCCAAGACCTTTGGTTTAATGGACCTGATTCTCTTACTGAGTTAGAGGAAAACTAACTTGTGTTTGGTTCAGGAGGATCAGGATTTCACGGATAATCCAGACTTCATCGAAAATCATCATACCCTGGAAGAATTTGAATTGGATAGTGAAGAGTGTGTGTGGTGTCAGGCAAAGAGACACACCTCACAAGAAATGTTATGTAGTTGTTAGTATACCTGGATATAGATGGTATATTAAGATGTCATAAACAAATGACATATACCACCTGGCTGTATGATAAGAAATATCCAGCTCTCATTCCTAAAGACTGTGAGTATAGCAATAAATTAATACAAAGTATTACTATGAAATAATGAGCGGTCTAGTGAAGCACTGCATGAAGCGGACCCTAGAGTAGCACATCCTTAGAGAATCACAACTTAATACTGTGGCCAAACAAATAGAGAGCGTTATTAAAACGCGCCTGTTCACCAACCAGCAGACTTCCTTACGATAGGAAGATGTTTGTCTCTAAGCTCTCCTAGTAATAGTTAACAGACGAAGGAACGGTAACGAAGAAAACATTTATAGAATGCTGGAAGAGAGGGCAATGATGAGTGATGTTAAGAGAATGTTCATTTCACAATATTTGTTCAACCTAAGAGACATATAACTGCAGCCCTAAACTGACTAGAGTAACAATAATAAGAGCCCATGTGTTCGAGATAAAGTGCAAAGAAAGAGTGATCCGAAGAACAGAAACAAGTGGAAAGTTGGTCAAATCGTTTCATTAGTGAATGATGCTGATGGTGCATGTTGTGCAGCCAAAGTAAAAGTGGGTGATACAAATTCACTTGTTCAGGTGGACATCTTTATCCATTAGAGGTGGATGACTCAAAACATTTGGAAATTGAGTTTAATCAAGAGTTCCAAGAAACACTACCAGAGGTTTCTCAAGAGGTTCAGTTGCCTTGGAATATGACAACCCCTATTGAAGAAAATATGCCACAACAAAGTAAATGTATACCTGATGAGTGTATGGTAATAGATCAGCCTAATGAAGTCACCATTCCAAGGGACAGTGAAATGATTGAGATGGACCAACAACAAGAGCAGTTGGTTCAGGATAGTAGTGATACCTTAGATGAATGCCTGAGGGACACCACCAAGGTAGAAGCAGATGTAAAGAGATAATTAGAAGGCTTAAGAGAAAGGTAGCCTTGAAAGCCTGGGAAAAGATGGCTAAGTGGACACTCAACCTTTTCACATTACTGCAATCTTTCCTATGGCCCGGGAGTGTCGCGGATTTCATCGCGATCTCCATCAAAGTCTATTGTATTAGTTGCTCTAAGAAATTGTCTATGGTTTGGCGGGACTTTTAGGCTTTGGACAAGTGGAAATTGAAGGTTGAGAAGAGAAGTCGAGCAAGCAAGATGTAAGGTTTTGCTTGGTGTAATGGTGTGCATAAGTGTCTAGTTGTGGTGCAAGAGTGAAGTACACTGTACAAGGCCTAGGTAAGTCCTTTATTACACCACTGCTTACTAGAAATAGAGAGACGACACTGACCCACTGTTGTGGTGGTCATGCGATTGAGTAACCTTGATTATAGTCTAACTAGAGAGACTATAGAGCTGTATGAAGGCCGCCTCTCATACTGAGGTTATGAGAGGGGCATTTGAGAGTCCTGAGCACCGAGAGTATGGTGGAAGGGAAGAGCTGTAGGGGTGTGTGTGGAGGCTCATCGAGGGGATCGGAGGATCCTACTGGCTGGTGCTCAGGTAAATCGAGAGAAGCAAAACAGGGAAGCCCTGTACCGCGATGAGCGCGGCTCTTGATGAAGACAACAGAGTGTCGACTTAGTACCGATAGAGAGTTCGGTACTAAAGTTAAGAGTTACAGAGTTTTGAGGTTACATCATATGATTTCCATAGTGGTGGATCAGTGTTGCTATATTACATATTTATTTTATCGATAGTTGAACCCGGTGCCCGCGACAGCTAGCATACATTTCCCTGTATCAGTCTATAATACAATATTGTATCACAGTATGGGGTAGAGCAGGGAAAAGTCATTTTCTGCAGATAGAAAGGGCACAGCGTGCTCTAATAAAAGTCACGTTAAGAAAACCCTTCCGATTTCCCACCGACGAACTGTACCAGGAGTTCAAGGTTCTTCGTGTTCGCCAGCTCTTTGTTCTTTATGCAACGGTTAAATCACATAGGATGGTAAAACTGCGGTCACATTATGAACATCTTATCGCCAAGAGAACTTATAGTATACCAATTCCTAGAACTATATCTGAATTAGCTCGCAGACGTCCGAATTTCTCTTTACACACACACACACACTCACATATCCACACACAAACACCCACATCCACACAAAATTTGATTTTCACTTTGTTTATCACAATTTTTAATTTTTTTAATGTTACACCTATTGATTTTATTTTATTTTTATTTCATGATGATTTTATTTCATTTAAATGTCGCATTGTCCACCTCATTCAACTTAATTTTATTTTCATTTCTAGATTTAAGTTTCAATTTATAAATTACCTAATACTTCTGTAAGTTTCTTATATAATGTCATAACCAGGTTCCCAAGATACAAGCTTACGCTTAGTTTTGGGACCGCAACACAAATACATTGTAACTATGCTTATGGAAATAAATATTATTATTATTATTATATTACATGGCTCAGTGGATCGAAATATAATTAGAGGACTTCTGCTTTTATAGATTTTAACTCTAAATAAGGACTCTAAAGGTCAAATCCCTAGTTTTATTCTCTGAGACATTAACGTAGGCGACGATGTTGTCGCCCGCGAAAAAGAGCTATTTACCAGCTGAAAGTTGCACGTACTGTAATTATGTTAATCGTCGGCGGTCTACCCCCAGGTGAAGGCGTACGACGACGACACCGGTGAATACGGAACGGTGACGTACTCGATTCCGTCGGCTCGTCTCCGCGAGACGTTCTCCATCGACGCGACGAGCGGCGCGCTGACGACGCGCGTGCCGCTCGACCGCGAGGCGCGCTCCGAGTGGGAGGTGCCGGTCACGGCCAGCGACGGCGGCGGGCTGCTGCGCCACACCGTGGTGCGCGTGCGCGTGGCCGACGTCAACGACAACGCGCCCGCGTTCCCGCTGCGCGAGTACCGCGCCGCCGTGCGCTGCGACCGCGCGCCGCGCGCGCCCTTCCTCACGCTGACCGCGCACGACGCCGACGCCGGCGACGACGCGCGCCTGGTGTACTCGGTGTACGAGGGCGACGTCGAGTCCGACGCGGCCGGCCTCTTCGCCGTGGAGCCGCACACCGGCGCGCTCTCCTTCGCGCGCGACGCCACGGCATTCGGTGAGGCCTCGTCCGACCCTCGCTCCCCGACCCCGCCGAACTATTGTAGCCGACCGTAGTGTGCGAACCTCGTCTCCTCCGCAGCGTCTCGCGCCGTGCAGGTGTGGGTGCGCGCGCGCGACGGCGGCGGGCTGGCGGGGGAGGCGCCCGTGTCGGTGTTCGTGCTGGGCGCGGGCGAGGGGGCGCCGCGCCTGGCGCCGCCGCCCGCCGACCTGTTCCTGCGCGAGAACGCGGCGCCGGGCACGCTGGTGGCGGAGCTGCGCGCGCCGGACGCGGCGCCGCACCGCCTGCGCCTGGCGCCGGCGCTGTGGCCGCGCGACCTGTTCGCGCTCGACGACGCCGGCCGCCTCGTGCTCGCCGGCCAGCTCGACCGCGAGACCGCCGCCGATCATATCATAGGTACAGTTCATACATTAAATTTTCTGTAACCATGAATTCTCGGTTCACCCCTGTACTGTTAGTGGTGAAGATTGTTATCACCCTGCGCACTGACCTACCTCTATATGGTTTACAACCTTTTTGGCTCAAAATGTATATAAAACGGAATAAATATGTGCATCTCATATTTCTTATTCTATTCTACTGTCTAGATTACTGTTTATAATTCCAAAATCCAAAATAGTTTTTTTTTGTAAGTAGACGATGCCCTCGACTCCGAATCGAAATACTAACAGACTATCCTAGCTTTCCAAACTAGATTAATATGCAGTGTGTTCGACAGGAATAATAGCCGAGGGCACGGGCAGCCCGGCCCCCGCCACGATGGTGGTGACGCGGCTGCACGTGCTGGACGTCAACGAGCACGCGCCCTCCTTCCACTCGCAGCCCTACGTCGTGCACGTCGCCGAGAACACGCCCCCTCACTCCAGCCTGGTGCAACGTGAGTGATGTCTTATCTTTAAAATTTTAAAAAAATATGACGTCGATACAGTGTCTACGCTACCTTTTCACATGGTCGAACGGAGACACTCAAAGATGTAAGCACACAAACATGAACTCGCATACGAATAGCATGATTTCGAATAATATTCCTCACGAGCTCTAACGTAACGATTCAGTAATGGCGGACGACCCCGACTCGGGCACGAACGGCGAGGTTCGTTACTCACTGGCGACGGAGGGCGGCGAGGGTGCGAGCTCGGACGGCACGTTCGCGGTGGACCCGTTCACGGGCTGGGTCAGCACGCTGGCGCCGCTGGACCGCGAGGCGCGGCCCGAGCACCGCGTGGCGCTGCTGGCCGCCGACGCCGCCGCGCCGCGCCGCGTGGCGCGCGGCACGCTCGTCGTGCGCCTGCTCGACTACAACGACTGCCCGCCCGTCTTCCGCCGGGACCTCTACGAGGCCGAGGTGAGATGCACTCGTTTAACAGTTTCGCTACTCTCTCCGACTCGGCGGAATCATCGGTTCCTAAACAATGGTGTCGTGCAGGTGCGCGAGGACGCGCCGGCGGGCACGGTGGTGGCGCGGCTGGAGGTGCGCGACGCGGACGCGACGGGCGCGCCGCTCAGCTTCTTCGTGGCGGACGGCGACGCGCGCGCGCGCTTCCAGCTGCGCAGCTCGGGCGAGCTGTACGTCGCGCGCGCGCTGGACCGCGAGACCGAGCCCGGCTACGAGCTGCGCGTCGCCGCCACCGACGGCAAGTTCACCGCGCACACCGCCGTGCGCATCACCGTCCTCGACGTCAACGGTAACGCGACTAGCGAGTCGTTTTATACTTGTAAATGAGCCCATTTCGCTGACATTTTAACCGATAAAATAATATTTGGTAGACAACCCACCGTACTGCCTGCGCTACCGCTACCGCGCGAGCCTGCCCGAGGACGCGGCCGCCGGCGCGCGCGTCATGGCGCTGGAGACGGGCGACGCGGACGAGCCGGGCGGCGCGCGCCTGCGCTACTACCTCACCGGGGACAACGCGCATCACTTCGCCATACACAAGGTGACCGCCTGGCGCACGCGACCGTGCCGTCATAAACATTTCCAATCCAAGATGGTGGGAATTTGAAAATTCATTTGGTGTCATTTTCTAGATTTTAGGAAATACGTATATTTGTAACACCGAGACAGCGAAACTAAGTTGATTTTGTACAAAAAACCTTACAAGCGGAGACTTGCGATTGACCCGAACCACCTGGAGAGACATAATATCCTAGAACGTAATATAGTAAGCTGTGGCTTATTTACAAATAAAAAAAATCGTGAAATGAAAGCCAACATAATGATTAATAACCGTGCACGATCAGGAGACGGGCGAGGTGTCGGTGGCGGCGCGGCTGGACCGCGAGGCGCTGGGCGCGTACCGGCTGCGCGCGCACGCGCAGGACCGCGAGCGCGCCGACTGGGAGTGCTCGTCCGAGCTGCTGGTCGCGCTCACCGACGTCAACGACAACGCGCCCGCCTTCTCCGCCGACACGTACAGCGTCACGCTACCCGAGGACGCCGATCTCGGCACGCTCGTCGCTAAGGTGATCATTTTAACCAACTGCAATAGTAAAGTATGTCTTTTTTTAATAATTTCTGGCTAGGAAATTAGATTTTTTTAATACAATTTTGAAAACCATAGATCGCAAAATATGTAAATAGCTTAGCTAAGTATAGCGAATTACGATTCTCAGGTGCACGCGACGGATGCCGATCTGGGAGAAAACCGACTGGTCCGGTATTCGTTCGCGGAAGATCAGAACGGCGCATTCGAGCTGAGCGCGGACAGCGGCATCGTCACGTTGCGCGCGGCGCTGGACCGCGAGACGCAGGCCGAGCACCGGCTCGTGGTCGTCGCGCGGGACGCCGGCCGCCCGCCGCGCTCCGCCAGCGCCACCGTGCGCCTCACCGTCGCCGACGTCAACGACAACCCGCCCGAGTTCGAGTTCCACCAGTACCGCGCCGCCGTGCCCGAGCTGGACGCGCCCGGCGCCGAGGTGCTGCGCGTGCGCGCCACCTCGCGCGACGCCGGGGTCAACGCCGACGTGTACTACTCGCTCGTGGGCGGCGACGACCGCGACGACTTCACCGTGGACCGCGCCAGCGGCGCGCTCTCCGTCGCGCGCCCGCTCGACTACGAGCGCCGGCGCGAGTACCTGCTCACCGTGCAGGCCATCGACGGCGGCACGCCGCCCCTCAGCGACCTCGCCGCGATTAACATCACGGTGTCGGACGGCAACGACAACGCGCCGATATTCTCGCAGGCTTCGTACGGCGCGCGCGTGCGCGAGGACGCGGCCGCGGGCGCGCGGGTGCTGCAGGTCATCGCCGACGACGCCGACTCCGGCGCCAACGGGCGCGTGTCCTACTCGATAGCTCGCGGCGACCGCGACGGCCGCTTCTCGATGGATGCCGACACCGGTTACATATCGGTGGCCACGCCGCTCGACAGGGAGACGACGCCGGCCTACGTTCTGGAGGTCCACGCGCGCGACCACGGCCTGCCCGCCCTCGAGGCTACGGCTCTAGTCAACGTCGAGGTGGTGGATGCGAACGATAACCCTCCGCTCTTCGCCCAGACTAATTACTCAGCGGTCGTCCAGGAGGACAGGCCCCTCGGCCACACCATTCTCAAGTTCGTCGTGGAGGACGCGGACGCGCCGCCCAATGGCGCGCCATATACTTTCGATTTCCAATCTGGGAACGAAATGGGGGCATTCCGGCTCGAACAGGACGGCTATCTCCGTTCGGCGACTCGGTTCAACCATCGCATCAAGGACCGCTACATTCTTCAAGTGCGCGTGTTCGACAATGGAACTCCTCCGCTCTTCTCGGACGCGTGGATGTACATCAGAGTGATAGAGGAGTCTCAGTATCCCCCGGTGGTGACGCCGCTCGAAGTCGTCGTCAACTCCTACCTCGATGAATTCCCCGGCGGCGCAATAGGCCGCGTGTTCGCTTCCGACCGCGACGCGTACGATACGCTGACGTACGCTTTGGCGCCAGTCGACGGCGCTCCGTACGCGCCTACGGACCTCTTCGAGATCGAGCCCACGGACGGCACGCTCCGTGCGGCGCCCCGCCTCGACGTCGGCGAGTACCGGCTCAACGTGACGGTCCACGACGGCAAATTCGTCGGCTTCGCAATCGTCCGCGTCACCGTAGTGCTAGTTTCCGACGAGATGCTCGCACAAGCGATCGTCGTTCGCTTCCGCGAGGTGACCGACCGCGACTTCGTGCTGAGCCATCGCAAGGGCTTCGTGCGCGCTGTGGCCGAAGCTACCGACCGCGACCCCGCCGACGTGATAGTGGTTAGCGTGCAGCCCTCGGGAGAGAACGACGACGAGGCAGCGGAGCGCGGTTCGCGCGCGCGCCGTCAAGTAGCGCAAGACCTGGACGTGGCGTTCGCGGTGCGCGCTGCGGTCGGGTTCGTGCCGGCCGACGCGCTGCGGCGCCGCCTGCATGCGCACCTGGAGCGCCTGGAGGAGCGCGCGCGCCTCGTGGTGGAGGAGCTGCTGCGCGCCGCGTGCGGCGGCTGCGTGCACGGCGCGTGCGCCGAGCGCGTGCAGCTGCGAGCCAGCGCGCGCGCCGTGGCCAGCGACGTGTTCGCGCTCATGGCGCCGCTGCACCGCCTGCGCGGCGGCTGCGCCTGCGAGCCCGGCTACGGCGGCGAGCGCTGCGAGAGTCCGCTGGCCGACTGCGCCGAGTGCCGCGCGCCGCCCGTGGCGCACCTCGTCGGCGACGGCTACCTCGCCTACCGCCTCGAGCGCGGCGTCGTGGACGGCGCGCGCCTGCTGGACGACGAGCTGGTGCTGTCGGTGCGCTTCCGCACGCGGCGCGAGCGCGGCACGCTGCTGCAGGCGAGCGGCCGCGTGGACTACGCGGCGCTGGAAGTAGCCGAGGGCTACCTCCAGTTCCGCATGGACCTGGGCGCGGGGCCGGCGCGGGTGCGCGCGGCCGTGCCGGTGGCGGACGGGCTGTGGCACGAGGCGCGACTCGAGCGACGCGGTGCCAGCATGCGGCTGACGGTGGACCGGCGCAGCGCGCAAGCGCAGACGCCGCCGCCCGCCGCCGTGCTCGACGTGCGCGCAGATCGCCTGCTCGTCGGCGCAGCGCTACAACGGCACGCCCATGCCTTCGCCGCCGAACAGGTGTGGACCTATCTATCTCCATCCGCTTCGATATCTCTGATCTCGATCGCCTCCGTGCATTTGCTAACGTTTCGACCCACAATCCGCAGGTGACTTACGGATTCCACGGCTGCATCTCCGAGCTGAAACTGGGCGGAGTGGCGCTGCCGCTCGAGGAGGGCGGCACGTCGAGCGACGGGCGCGCGCAGCTGGCGCGGCGCGTGCGCGTGCGCGTGGGCTCGACGTGCCCGCCGCTGCCGCCGCCCTCGCCCTGCGCCTCGTACCCGTGCACGAACGGAGGCTCGTGCCGCGACGTGGCCGAGCTGCTCGAGGGCGAGGGCGAGGACGAGGGCTACGCGTGCGCGTGCCACCCGCGCTTCGCGGGGCGGCGCTGCGAGCTGGACTCGGACCCGTGCGCCAGCGCGCCCTGCCTGCACGGCGGCTCGTGCGCGGCCGACGCGCGCGGCTGGCGCTGCGACTGCGCCGCGGGGCTGGAGGGCGAGCGCTGCGAGCGCGGCCGCTGGTGCGCGGCCGGCGTGTGCGCGCACGGCGGCGCGTGCGAGGAGGGCGAATGGGGACCGTCGTGCCGCTGCCGCGGGTACTACGGGCCGCGCTGCCAGTACGACGTGGACGAGTGCGCCGGCGAGCCGTGCCTCAACGGCGCCACGTGCCTCAACGAGCCCGGCTCCTTCCGCTGCCTCTGCCCGCCCGACAAGACCGGTTCGTATTTCTCGCGAGCCTCCTCGGTGGCCCTATCTGGCCGACTA
The DNA here is from genome assembly GCA_905333125.1 of Pheosia tremula. Classification (NCBI taxonomy): domain Eukaryota; kingdom Metazoa; phylum Arthropoda; class Insecta; order Lepidoptera; family Notodontidae; genus Pheosia; species Pheosia tremula. The sequence continues at coordinate 4,868 of HG995403.1, read as the reverse complement.
TACATTGGCCTCGTTTTCATTATGTTTTTGCTTCGCGATTACTTTTGATTGAGCGTGGAATCGTCTCGTGGGCAGGTATGAACTGCGGTAACCCCCTGTACTCGGATGCGGTGGTGGCGGGCGGTGCGAGCGAGTCGACAGCGCGCGCGCTGCGCGATGCGTGGCGCTGGGCGTGCGAGGCGCGCTGGCCGCTCGCGGCGGCCGGCGCGGCGCTGGCGCTGCTGCTGCTGGCCGCCGCGCTGCCGGTCGCTCTGCGCCGCCGCGCCGCGCGCCGCAAACCCGATCCCGACGAGCTGCTCAACAGCCGCGCTCTCGACAAGCTGCCGCCGCGCGCCTCCAAGCTGTCCAACCTGGAGGCGGTGCGGCGCGAGCGGCCCGCGTCCTGCGCCGACCCGCCGCCGCTCAACAACGTCGACACGCTGCGCAGCTACGGATCCGCCGGCGACGAGCTCGAGGGCATCCCGCCCGACTACCGTCGCAATCTCAATATCGACGTCGTCGACCGCAAGCCCTGGTCCGAGCAGATGCACCTGCACACCTTCGTCGATAACAAGATATACAACGGTGAGCTACACTCGCGATGTCCAAACGCTGCACCATTGATGGCTTCCGCGGATTACTATTTTTACATTGCGAGCCTCCAGGGGCTCGGGCGCGCTGACCTTTGGCATACTATCTTCGCAGACTTAAAGGGGAGCAAGACGAGACCGCGCACTCGCTCGCCGGGCTGCGTGCGGCGCGCGACGCCCGGCGCAGGCGTCGGCATGGGCGGCGGCATGGGTGCCGGCATGGGTGCCGGCATGGGTGCCGGCATGGGTGCCGGCATGGGCGGCGGCATGGGAGGCGGCATCGGCGAGCCACACCTGGTGGGTGGCTATCACTGGGACTGCTCGGACTGGTGCGGCGGCGGCGGCGCGCTGCCCGGCATCAGCGAGGTGGCCGGGTCGGAGCGGCCCGACTCCTCATCGGCCGCGTCGCCCGCCTCGGCCGCGCACAGCCCCGCGCTGCGGCGCCGCGCGCGCGCTTCGCAGTCGCTCCTCGACACCGACTCGGCGCCCGACGACCTCGACCTCGACGGGCTGCGCCTCACCGACGGTACGTCGAGAAGCTAATATAATCACATGTGTTTTCATTCACTTTGATTTGTCCTCATGTCTCGTATCATCCCCAGCGTCGTCGTACCTGCTGCACGCGGACACGTACTCGACGCGCGCGGATTCCGAGCCCGAGCGTCTCCGCGCTCGCACGCTGCGCGAGCCCGACGCTGCCAGCCTCATAACCATGCTAGGTGAGCCTCGACCGTCGCCTCGCGATCCCCGCCCCTCCTCCCGGCGGTTCGCTAAACTCTCATCTCCCCCACAGAGGAGCGCAACTCGCTGCTGGGCGGCGACGACGACGGCTCCGACAGCGAGATGTCGGCGAACCTGTGCGAGATTGAAGAGTCGGACGCCGAGGCCGAGCCGGCGAGCGCTACGGGCGCGAGGCACACAGACGTGTGACGGCGGCGCGCGGCCCGCTCGCCGCCGGCAACGCGGCCGCGCGGCCAGTAGCGGCCAGTAGCGGCCTGTAGCGGCCAGTAGCGCTTCAGCAGCGCCCGCGACCTGCGGATGTTTTGCGATGAACGGTGCTCCGCGAGCGACCGCTGCAGTGATCGTTATGAAATATATTTGCGTGCTCGCGTCGCGCGTGGCCGGGACTATGTATATAGACATTTGTAAGTGCGATTTAAATAGATTAAGTTGTAAATGAGAAATTCTTCCCTTGGAGACTACGATGTATTTAATTATTTTTCTCTTTAAAATGAACGTGTCGAAATGTGTGTATGATGATGATCGATTATTGTTCTCATCTCGATCTCTATAAAATCAGTACCCCGAGAAACCGCGAGGTAAACTCGATGGATTAGATGAATTGGCTTGACTGAATAAGCATAGGTAATTAATCGGTATTTTCAACGCTGACGTACCGCTATCTGTATTTAGTGTGTATAATACTGTATTATGTATGAGATCACTAATTTAATTTTAACCGCCATAAATAAAACTGTATGAGTGTGGATCAGGCTACTCTCGTTTATGGAAAGTACTTCTTTACTATGGACTTGCGTATTTTTTTCTTTCTAGAGTTCCGTACTTAAGGGCTCCACACGGGGTCCTATTGTTGTGCCAACATTATCTGGCTATCCGCCCGTGGACCTCCGACAAGCAGGGGCTTCTAGCTTTTAAACGAAATGAGATAGGGTACTTGAAATTCACACATAATTGTAAATCTTTGGCCGCAAGACGAATAAATGCTACTTAGTAATAAAATAGAAAAGGGGACCTAGGGAGCAATAACATAAAGTACAAAAAGTCCCGACTTGTTTGGTCACCCGTACCTTTTTTTTTTTTTTTTTTTTTTTACAAGGGGAAATGCGTTACGCATCCCCTCTCGCCCGGGGGGACGAGAGGGGTATGTGGGACTCCCCGGCAGAGTGCCGGTATACCCACTAAAACCCCTTGGTCCGCCATCACCGCCTTTGAGTGGGGCGCCACAGGATCGCACTCGGCATACTACTGTGGCACCCCGGCTTGGTCACCCGTACCTAATATAACCTCTGCGATGTTGAATTGAACGCTCGTGCTGCCAACTACTTTATTGAGCGCATTACTTTTTACAGACTCATTAAAAAAAACTGCTTCTCTGGTGATCAATATATGTACCATAATGCATTTATCTTGAAAAAATTGCAATAAAGACAAGCACTTAATAGTAAGATTATGAGATAGTATGATTTGTTTCCATAAAATTAATTTTGGGTTTGAAGGCCTGCACACTTGTCTGACTACAAAAACTATGTTATCGACCGAATTCAGCAGTGGAACCATCACCCGGGGTGTACGAGTAGGTGGTCTAAAATCAGAGACCCTACATTTAATATGCCCCGCGCATGGGATTTTATTGGTCAATCTCATTAAATTCGTCAAAAACCATTCTTGACCATCCCTCAAACGGACCGAGTTTTCTTAAATTCTATGTTTTATAAGTATTCATATACCCGTATGCCCGTATTTTTTTTAAAACCATTGTAACACGTTAGATAGAGAAATATAGTATTGTGCTGTGTAGCCATGATCGCGCGGGCGTGTGCTCGCCGGCGGCGGCGCGCGCACACGCACACACATGTAAAATATAAAATAAAATTATTGTAAAATTGATTGTATTAATGAAATGGTGCTCCGATCGTAGTTTCATATCATACTCTAAACTGTGCATTTATAAGTCGTGTAGCCGAGCATTCTCTTCCTAGGCTAGCGCACTAATATAATATAAGGATCTATTTTTATAATGTACAAAGTGAGGTGCGGCGCGCACCGCGGCGGGGACGCGTAGCACGGCGAGGCGCCGCGCTGCGCTCGCTCGCCGCCTCATCTTTTTATAAAGAAACATTTATAAAATAAATTATTGAAATTGTTGTGTTTTTGACACATCCAATAAAGACATACTGAAAATGTTACGCAGCTTTTTAATTCTCCTAATCATTAGGCCCTTATGGAGCGGTCAGGTGCGCAATGTTTGTTGAGGGCCCTGGGTGTAAAATTATAGGCTGATTTTTCATTACAAAAGAAAAAATAGAGGAAGAAAATGACAAACATTATTTACAGGATGGCATATAATAAAAAATATTGCCCAAGTTGGGCTCTTAGGGTTGTTAAGGTGGAAATTCAGGTCAGGGCTCGAAATTCAAAATGTCAATGGTTTTTATTTTTTTGGGCATCTTTACGATGTAATTTAGTTTTTTGCGATATTAGCATTCTGCATTGGTATTGCAGCAGGTGCAGAACCACCAAATATATTATTATATTTGGTGGTTCTGCACCATAAAGTTGGTAAAAACCGTTGTTACTAACTTTATGGTGTTATACCGCTTTAGGTATTTTTTGAAGCAAACTTAATATATCGAGACATGTGTACAAAGTGTTGTTGACGGGGAAGGACAAGAAGGTGCCGCCTGGTACCACCTGGTGCAGCTAATTAATTATCGATAGCATACACTCAGGTGTGATAGCAGAAGGTGCCATATTTCACCGTAGGCCATATAGATGGCACTCTTGTAAGCATCATAATTGGTTCTATGTCATATATAGCGCTATCTGCCGAAGATACTTGGTACTGCTATCTTTTTCGTCGATCGCAAATTGGCGTCTAACTACGACGGTCAGAAGTGCACAAATTGTGACTTTCATTAGCGCCATCTATATTGCCTTATAGATGGCGCTAATTAAAGCATCGTTATTGGTTTGTGTTATGTAGCGCCATCTGCCGAGAACACCTGATACTGCTAACTATTTGCCGATATCATCTAACTAAGACGGTCAGGCGCCATAATGTGACTAATGCAATATACAGGTGACTGAATTCATTGGCAATATTTAAAACAACAACTCTATGAATGATTTTGATTATTTTAGAAACATTAATAAACAATTCGATTGATTAATTAACTTATTATTATTTAAAAAAAATAACCTGCAAGAATCAAAACACTTGATCGATAGTACGCAACACACTTACTACTAGGCCAGCCATTTATGAATGGACGACGATGGTAAACAATAATGAATGAAACATGCAAACGATAATGTATCTTATCCCGTAATGTAAACTGTGAAAAACGATAGTACCTTCGCAACACCATTGAAATCCTTGTGTAAACAACGGGTGCCGCCCGCACCGCTCTACAAAGGTCACCGCCACATAATCACCTCGATTTCAAAGGTCACCGGCCGACACATATGATCTCTCAAATTCATGGTAGGTAATAAAAACATCGAAAATACGTTATACCATGTAAGCTAAGTTATTTGGTAGTGACTTAGACCTAGGTA